>OY829474.1:11701022-13064022 GCA_963691745.1 Ditula angustiorana | reverse complement strand
TTATTTAATGACTCCCGTATAATTATTTAATGTCTTAAGGTCTTTTTTAGGGCAAACGACGTATATCGCGTACCTATATTACGTATTGGGTTTGTTACCAAAGGATTGTATTTCATTGATTTTAGAGAATACACAATGCTAATAACACGTTTTGTATTGTCTAATTAACATTTATTCCAATCTTTGTATTTTCAACCGTTGTTATATGAACGCGGGACCACTGTGTCGCCGTGTCGGTGACTTCAAATAGATTCTCTATCTCGCTCGCACTTATTAAATCTACAATTCCATCTCTTTTTGTTTCTTGTGAATTCTCATCTCTTGGTGATAATGATGACAGTCGCAAAGAAAACTCTAATTTAAGTTTCAAGTTTATTTTGTCGGTGACATCACAGACAAGACAATGGAATACTAAAGATAGGTAACATAACAATTTAAAAAAAATTTAAACCTTTGAACAGTCAAATGGAATAATTTCACACTATATAACTTCAAAAATCCCAACTAATTTCACAAAACTACTTAATAGGTGACCAACTAACCTAATAGTAGGTATAATTATATGAATAACTATATATTGAGCTGTTTAGAGCTACATCGTTTTTATAGCGACCCGTTAGGAACGTTCGCGGATTATTATTATTACTTCCGTATAATTATTTAATGTCTTAAGGTAGGTTTTCACTATATTTTTATTAAAGTAATAAAATAAAACGATATCAATACAAAATATAAAATCATTATAAAAATGGAAGCTACCGGTAGGTAGTCAGCCCTTACTACCTACCGGTAGTAGCTGCCGAGTGAGGAATCTCCTGGATATAATAATTTAAAAAAATCAAAATTATGGAAACATACATGATGATTTGTAAAAGCATTTCAATGAAGATAATCTTACGTAATTCCAAATCGCCATTTAAACACAACGTATTTATTGTTACCTCGTTAATAGCTCGTTAAGGAAAACACAAATTCCAGGGAATTTGTGTTATTGTTTACACTAATCACTTTAGATTCGCCCATTACCTAGGAGTCATTACCAAATGTAATCCTACTCCAAAGTGGGGATCCACTATATAAAGACGTACCATGCAGCTAAACAGGCATTGTTCAATTCATTTTCGAACTGACCACTTGCATTAAGTATACATACTATCAAAAGCTTGGCCTACATCAGCTGGTTAAGTTAATATTGTGTTAGACATGTCAAATCAGCAGTTTGATAATTCCATTGACATGTACATCGAAGAAGATTTAACCTACTCTTCAGCAATGGAAGTGGTGCCCTCCAGGAGCGGCTCCTTTCCCACTTTGTCTCATTGTCGGCACATTGCTAAGAAGGAGAAAAGAATACAAAGACGACCGGCGCCGTACCGAAGAAAACGTGGGAACATGGAAAATCTCTCATTGGGTCTGCGTCAGGGACGCACTTTTACATCTTCATTGAGCCTGACCGAGTCCAGTACAGATTCTTCCGCTGCAGCATCGTCGACTAAGACTTTTATCACAGAAAGTTCAAGAACACCGTCTCTAAATTGGGTGTGGCAGCACCCTGAAGAGCCTAAGGACACCGCATCTGCATTTGATAAGGATTATGTCGTGGAATTACAAAACCAGGTACAAAACCTGCGTGACGCGTATGAGAGGCTGCAGAGCGTCAAACTTCGATCCATCAAGAAAATTGAAGATATGCTAATTGAATACGAAAGTATTGAAGACCAGAAAAGTGAAGACAAGAATACTGAAATAGTGCAAATTGAAGATGAGGAACTCAAAGAAGAAAAAATTGAAGTCGTGGAAATTGAAGACGAGAAAATTGAACACAGAGAAATTGAAATCATTCAAATTGAAGACGAAGAAGTTGAAGACGAGAAAATTGAAGTCGTGAAGATAGAAGATGAAGAAGGTGAAAGCAAGCAAAGTGAAGGCGAAAATGAAAATAGTAATAATGGTTGTCAATGTAAATGTCGTCGTTGTATGTGTTATTACAAATATGTAACATCAAATGATGGAGATATTAATAAGGAAATTGAATACAAGGATAGTAAAAATAAGAACCTTAAATACTCAGAAATCGAAGACATGGAAATTGACGACGAGAAAGTTGAAGACTGGGGAATTAGTGAAAACAAGGAAAATGAAGACGAGGAACTTAAAATCGTGAAAAATGAAGCCGTAGAAATTGAAAACGAGGAAATTGAGGACGAGGAAAGTGAAAGCGAAAATTATTATAGCTATTATGATTTTGAATGTACATGCTGTTATTGTTGTTTGTAATAGTTATGAGGATATTACATTTAAAAGTGTTACTTTGTTTTATTTAGTATGTAGGTTCATAAATTTGTAGTTAGTTATATTTTAAATTATCTCCCTTATATCTTTAATTTCATATTTCAAATCAACGATATTGTAAAAGGTCTGCCTATTAATAACAAGCCATTGTTTTAAATTACTTTAAATACCTGTGTTAAAAATGGTTTTTTTTTGTTTTATTTAGTAATTAATAAATTTGTAGTAAGTAATATTACTTATCTTTCATTTCATATTTCAAATCGCCCCTGTTTAACTTATTCCTCCCTGTGGCTCTCACACTATATAATATATATTATCGCTGTCGGAAGCCGATACGAAAAAAAAGTAAATAATTAATATGATATCAAGGCAAGTAAAATGTATGAAATATATTTGGATCTGATATTTGATTTCGGATTCAAACTAGTGACTCGCCCTGGTTTCGCATGGGTACATTTAGAGTGTAATGGATATAAAACCTTCGGTAAAAAATCTGTACAGTAAAAATATCGTATCAAAATCTGTTGCTTGGTTTAGAAGGAGTGAGCGGACTAAGATACGATGAGGACAAACAGGAATGGATTGCGACTTTGTTTTATACTATACTTCGTGTTTTAGGATTTGAAAAGTGGTAAACAAATTGATTAGTCATTTTTGGCAAAAGTGTTACAATAATAGTATTTTATTCAACTGTTGCATAATGAGGGGTCTTAAAACAAGAGTGTGATTTTATGAAACGAGCGTCAGCGAGTTTCATAATAGGATCACACGAGTGTAAAACCTGATTATGTCCACCTGACCCTACTACTACATTTTTTCATCTTCACAGAAATTATACCAACAAAACAATTTAAGGGCCAGTTTTTTATTCAGAGATGAGCATTGTTGAGTTTATTGTCATGTCAAAAGAAAAGCAAAGAAACAAAGTCCGCGGTGGAACAGCGCGTTTGAGTGAATTACAAAGACGCACATTTTGACAGTTCCGGATGTGTGGACACCCGAAACTGTGAAAATGGTTACCTTTAGTGTGCGTCTAGGTAGCAAAGGCCAGAATTTATTAAGCAAAACGTAGTTTATAAATAAAAGTAGTTTATAAACTACAGACGGCCAATTCATATTTCCTAAACTATAACTAGTGGTCGGATTAGGCAGTGCAATTTCTCGGAATTTTGAGTCGTTACCTTAATATTGATAACCTTCAATTTTACAATTCCGTCTGTACCTACTGACAGTACGGAATCGCTATTAATTTGTTATATGTTACAAATAGATATATAAATACCTACTTAATTCATGACGTAAATTTTGGAATTAACGCAATGTTTTCGTAAATGCATTCAATAAATCGATTTCATATAATATGAGGTCTTAGCCTGACGCTAACGTCTAATACGCATACATATAAGTAAGTATTTTTTAGAATTATGGATAACATTGCATGTAATAAAATAAGAAACATTATCTTCCAACAACATTACGAACGAATCCTGGAATCTGGGGCATAGCTATCTATAATAATCCATATAAGCATAATCTTTAAGGTCATTCGCTACAAATTGCACTGTCTAATCCAATCACTGACTATAACTACGACAAACTACTAAAAAGAGCACTTAGTTTTAACACTGACTATACTAAACGGTATGAGGTAATAGTACTACACGTATAGTGCTTTACAAACGAAGGACAAACAAACTCAAGTTTTTAATTTTTGACATCATTGTCTATCGTTTTTATTCGTCATTAGAATAACAACGTAATTGTTTAGAGCAAAAAGTTCATTTTAAATAAAAACTCGTTCTGATTTAATTACCTTAGAAAGTGATTGCGTCACAAATAAGCTGCCGTGTGGATTAACAGAACTACAACAGGTTGATACCTGTCTTCTTTGGAATATCTTAGTAAATATTAAAACACTAATTAAATGTCACTTCCTATACACACAAACTTTTATTTATTCATTTGAAATAAAAACTCGTTCTGAGTTAATAACTTTAGAAAGTGATTGCGTCACAGATAAGCTGCCGTGTGGATTACCAGGAACTACAACAGGTTGATACCTGTCTTCTTTGGAGTGTCTTAGGAAATATTAAAACACTAATTAAATGTCACTTCCTATAGACACAAACTTTTATTTATTCTAAGCACGATGAAATATTTAGGAACAAGAGTGTAAATGGATGTGATCACTCAAATACTGAATAGATTTCCATATTTGAACGCTGAAAATTGTACAGTTTACAACTCCATATCTTATTGTTCTTTTATCTACACATATATCATAAATGCTCTATAATGCGTTCAGAAACCGTAGGCAATGACCATCATTATAACAACCAATATTATTACGAGAATTTTTCTAATTTGTTCCTATATTTGTTCAAATTCGTTTTTTATTTCATTATTTTAATGTGTACAGTCTATAGACATTTAATAGGTACCTAGCACTAGTAGCTAGTAGCAATGCAGGTCATTGCATTATGGCTTCTGAACCTTACTTATGATATGTGTGTAGATAAAGTAATGTATGCAACTGTACATAATTACGTCTTAAAACACTCGTGTGATCCTATTATGAAACTCGCTGACGCTCGTTTCATAAAACCACACTCGTGTTTTAGGACCCTCATTATGCAACAGTTGCATAAAATACTATTAATTGTTGGTGATAATGCTAATAGTAGCAAACAAATATTCAAAATTAGATTACATCGCAAGACATGGCAAGGGAGCGTTAGGTGCTGGCAGTGAGTACAGATATTGTTAAGATAACGTTTTTAAAAACACACTGTCATTCCTTTCATTTAGAGTTAATTATTTGAGGTGGCCTAATCTCGTCAAGAGCTTGACTTACGAACAAAATCATGGTATTCTGGGTCAAAATTGCAAAATTATTGTAGGTATCTATCTAGCGTCAGTAGTAAGATTATAATTATCGGTTTCGTAACGATTTACAAAAACTAATAACTATTTTATTATTTTACAGACACTAAATATAATGTTTTAGATTTTTATCCTTTTATTGTATCCTAATTCCTAAACTGGAAAATCTTCAATTTCAAATGAAAAAGAGTCCGAGGCATATTAGCTCATTCAAATAACGACTTTATTGTCTAGAGGAAAATGCTCATTTTAAATTAAAAACTCGTTCTGAGAAAATAAATTTAGAAAGTGACTGCGTCGCAGATAAGCTGCCTTGTGGATTACCATCAACGATCGGATTAGGCAGTGTAATTAGGGGTTAATGACCTTAAACACTATGCTTAGGTGCTTAGGTGGATTCGTGTTGTGGTTGGAAGAAAATGTTTCTTATTTTATTACATGTTATCAATTTAAATTCAAGGTTACGTTTGCATAATTTAAATAAATATTAACTAATATATGTATTAGACGTCAGGCTAAGTCCTCGAATTAACATAAAATTGATTCATTGAATGCATTTACGTTAACATTGCGTTAATTCCCAAATTTACGCCATGAATGAAATAAGTATTTATATATCTATTTATGATATAAAACATAATAATAGCAATAACTTACAGACGGGATCGCGGAATTAAAGGTCATATGAATATTAAGGTAACGACCCGAAATTCCGGGAAATTGCACTGCCTAATCCGACCACTGATGATAAGAAAATAAGCTGCCGTGTGAACTACCACGGATTACAACAGGTTTATACCTGGAATTTCTTTGGAAATATTAAAATAATAATTAAATGTCACTTCCTTTATTAACATGAACTTCTTTCTCAGCACGATTGAATTTTTAGGAACAGAGAAATTAAATAAATTTGAGCACACAAATAACTGAAAAGATTTCCAGATCAATTTAAATATTTACTTTCTTTAAATTTAAACAGAGCAGGGTTTGGCTTGGGTCAAGCGATTCGCCGTCGCCGTGTCCGCCACTTCAAATAGATACTCTATCTCCCTTGCACTTATTAAATCTACAATTCCATTTATTTTTGTTTCTTGTTAAATCTCATCCCTTGATGATTATGATGACAGTCGCAAAGAAAACTCTAATTAAAGCTTTAAGTTTATTCCTCGGTGACATCACAGACAAGTCAATCGATTATATATTAGTTTATTAATGTATGTTTATTTTTATCTATATATTTATGGTGGAATGTTTTTTTTTTAATTCATAAAGATATATTATGTCAAATAAAATCTAACATTAAATAATAAGCATAGGTATATTTAGACAGTACAATAACACAAACAGAATTAAAACTATTGCTAACACTAACTTAACCTAAAAAAAACCCCACTCCGCATCGCACCTGGCTCAAACGCGCCCATTACGCTTGCCGCGTTGCCCCGCTGTATAGCCAGCGAGATTTGCTGAACCAGGTACGACCCGGAGCGAGGGTCGCAACCTCTGTCCCGCAACCGACGACCTATCTCCCAGACCAACGATTTCGCCTCCACACCCCAGGGGCCGGCCGTCTCAACTGCAACAGGCACGCAGTCGTACGTTGGTTCCAAAGCTGACTATTTAAGATGCTTGGATTTGGCTGCGCTCTCAGCTGCGGACCCAGCAACCCTAGAGGTGTGACCTAAGTGTGATGGTGCAAAGGTACTCACACAAGTTGCATCCCACAGGAGACAACCAGTGACCACCAGGACCAACGTCAACCCATCGGGCCTCTTGCCGTCACTACGACTTAATCCCGGTGGTTCCAAAGCACAAGGTACATTGGCAGAAGCTATTGCTCTGTGAATCAGACCTTGCCTTGAGAACCGCCCAGCAGATCTTTGGCAACTAAGACCATGGTGGCCATCGAATATTAAAAGTAATAACAACAATTTTCAAAAATTTTAAACCTTTGAACAGTCAAATTGAATAATTTCACAGTATATGTATAACTTCACAAAACTACATAATAGGTGATTAACTAACCTAAAAGTAAGTATAATTATTGTATAACTGTATATTGAGCTGTTTGGACCTACCTCGCTTTTATAGCAAAGGAAGATAGGAAACGTTCGCGGATTATCCTGATTACTCTCGTGTAATTGTTTAATGTCTTAAGGTAGGTTTTCACTATATTTTTATTAAAGTAATAAAATAAAACGATATCAATACAAAATATAAAATCATTATAAAAATGGAAGCTACCGGTAGGTAGTCAGCCCTTACTACCTACCGGTAGTAGCTGCCGAGTGAGGAATCTCCTGGATATAATAATTTAAAAAAATAAAAATTATGGAAACATACATGATGATTTGTAAAAGCATTTCAATGAAGATAATCTTACGTAATTCCAAATTGCCATTTAAACACAACGTATTTATTGTTACCTCGTTAATAGCTCGTTAAGGAAAACACAAATTCCAGGGAATTTGTGTTATTGTTTACACCAGTGATTCCCAAAGTGGTCCAGGTGGACCCCTAGGGGTCCACGGGAGACTTGCTGTGGGTAGAAATATAGCAGCAGGGGGTCCACCGAAACCAGTAAAATTTTGAAAGTGGTCCACGAGAAAAATAAGTTTGGGAACTACTGGTTTACACTAATCACTTTAGATTCGCCCATTACCTAGGAGTCATTACCAAATGTAATCCTACTCCAAAGTGGGGATCCACTATATAAAGACGTACCATGCAGCTAAACAGGCATTGTTCAATTCATTTTCGAACTGACCACTTGCATTAAGTATACATACTATCAAAAGCTTGGCCTACATCAGCTGGTTAAGTTAATATTGTGTTAGACATGTCAAATCAGCAGTTTGATAATTCCATTGACATGTACATCGAAGAAGATTTAACCAACTCTTCAGCAATGGAAGTGGTGCCCTCCAGGAGCGGCTCCTTTCCCACTTTGTCTCATTGTCGGCGCATTGCTAAGAAGGAGAAAAGAATACAAAGACGACCGGCGCCGTACCGAAGAAAACGTGGGAACATGGAAAATCTCTCATTGGGTCTGCGTCAGGGACGCACTTTTACATCTTCATTGAGCCTGACCGAGTCCAGTACAGATTCTTCCGCTGCAGCATCGTCGACTAAGACTTTTATCACAGAAAGTTCAAGAACACCGTCTCTAAATTGGGTGTGGCAGCACCCTGAAGAGCCTAAGGACACCGCATCTGCATTTGATAAGGATTATGTCGTGGAATTACAAAACCAGGTACAAAACCTGCGTGACGCGTATGAGAGGCTGCAGAGCGTCAAACTTCGATCCATCAAGAAAATTGAAGATATGCTAATTGAATACGAAAGTATTGAAGACCAGAAAAGTGAAGACAAGAATACTGAAATAGTGCAAATTGAAGATGAGGAACTCAAAGAAGAAAAAATTGAAGTCGTGGAAATTGAAGACGAGAAAATTGAACACAGAGAAATTGAAATCATTCAAATTGAAGACGAAGAAGTTGAAGACGAGAAAATTGAAGTCGTGAATATAGAAGATGAAGAAGGTGAAAACAAGCAAAGTGAAGGCGAAAATAAAAATAGTAATAATGGTTGTCAATGTAAATGTCGTCGTTGTATGTGTTATTACAAATATGTAACATCAAATGATGGAGATATTAATAAGGAAATTGAAGATAAGGACAGTAAAAATAAGAACCTTAAATACTCAGAAATCGAAGACATGGAAATTGACGACGAGAAAGTTGAAGACTGGGGAATTAGTAAAAACAAGGAAAATGGAGACGAGAAACTTAAAATCGTGAAAATTGAAGCCGTGGAAATTGAAAACGAGGAAATTGAGGACGAGCAAAGTGAAAGCGAAAACTATTATAGCTATTATGATTTTGAATGTACATGTTGTTATTGTTGTTTGTAGTAGTTATGAGGATATTACATTTAATAGTGTAACTTTTGTTTTATTTAGTATGTAGGTTCATAAATTTGTAATTAGATATATTTTATACTATCTCACTTATATCTTTAATTTCATATTTCAAATCAGCGACATTGTAAAAGGTATGTCTATTAATAACAAGCCATTGTTTTAAATTACTTTTAAGACCTGTGTTAAAAATGTTTTTTTTTGTTTTAATTAGTAATTAATAAATTTGTAGTAAGTAATATTACTTATCTTTCATTTCATATTTCAAATCGCCCCTGTTTAACTTATTGCTCCCTGTGGCTTTGTCTAACTAGTGCCATAAGACCGAGATGCACCTAGAAATTCATAAAATAAATAGGACCGTCATGTTAGGGCGTTTACACACTATCCGATACGAGATCGCTGTCGGAAGCCGATACGAAAAAAAAAGTAAATAATTAATAAAGTTTAAGTTAATAAATATGATATCAAGGCAAGTGAAATCTATGAAATATATTTGGATCTGATATTTGATATCGGATTCAAACTAGTGACTCACCCTGTTAGAGTGTAATTGATATAAAAACCTTCGGTAAAAAATCTGTACAGTAAAAACCTTATCAAAATGTGTTGCTTGTTTTAGGATTGAGCGGAGTAAGATACGACGAGGACAAACAGGAATGGACTTTTTTTTATACTATACTTCGTTTGTTAGGATTTGAAATGTGGTAAACAACTTGATTTGTCATTTTTGGCAAAAGTGTTACAATAAAATATATAAGTAGCCTTTTTCAAATAGATATGCCGGAATAACATGTTTATTTGTATTATCTTTGTTATTAGTTTTATAATTTATTTTAAAATGGCACTTCTTCACAAAAGAATATACCAAGATTGTTTGCAATATTTCGAATCCTACATTAATTTACTTTTGTTTAAGTCTTCTGTCAGTGTCCCTTTAATAGCGTAACAATACAAATCAAATGCCATGGTCGTGCGTCAACTTTAACTATCAAATACAGCAAATACGCATGACCACGGCATTTTATTTGTATTATTACGCTATTAAAGGGACACTGACGGAAGACTTAAACAAAAGTAAATTAATTTAGGATTCGATTGTAGAACCTTTTTTTTGTTCTTCGAAAAATACTTAAAAGTAAAAGTTAATTCGAGACAAACAATTTTTTCTTTGTGTTGTCATTATATAGCATTTAAATTTAATTTGAATAATGTTTAAAAAAAATTCGATGGTAAAAAGAGTCATATAAGGTTTAAAATGAAAAGGTTCTACAGTGGCCTATTAATCAAATTAGTTGACTGTACACAGTGCAGTAATTATGATCAAGTCTATTTAGCAATGGAAGCAACCCGACCAGACCGGACCAGAGACCAGAATAGGTCCAAACTAATAACTTAGCCAACCTGTGAATGGAAGTCTAATCGCTAATCCTGCCGCTAAGCAGCAACGCTTTACTACAGCGTCAAACGTAGTTAATCATTTTTGTACCTTATCATTTGAACTTAAGATTGACGCATTCAAACTCAACTCACACTGTCGTGGTCAATGAGGTGAAAATTAATTTACAGATTGCAGCTTTTTAACGTTAAAATAGCTAAATCATGGAGATAAATGGAAAAGTATCAATATTGTTCCATCTAAATTTCAATGCAATAGTAAACATCTCCGTACCTTAGCGCAAAGGGAACCCATAAGTCGACAAATGGTTACGCCATTCTAGGATCTAAGCTCCTATAAGTAATAAGCAGTATAATTTCATGTTAAACAAAATTAACTTGAGTCACTCGGGCTCTCAGGTAAACATGTGTGTAGTTTACTAACAAAAGACAAACTCTTTCGGGTACCCATTGACCGGTAAGTGTTTACGTAGAACACAAAAATCGCAAAGTAGACTACAGACGGCCAATTCATATTTCCTAAACTATAACTAGTGGTCGGATTAGGTAGTGCAATTTCTCGGAATTTCAAGTCGTTACCTTAAGGGGGATCGCTTCGTATGAGGCGGGAATTTTGAAATTATCACAGTTTTTAATTTATTGTGGCTAAATGGTGTGACTTTTTATCAATTCAAGTGGTTTTCCGTAAGTATAATACTGTTTATTAAGGCGCTGTGTTTCGTTTTTGAAAGTGCAAGCTGCTGATTTTCAATAATTGTGCATTCAATGCCTAAAAGTCCGTTGATGCATAAAGAACACAATTATTTAAAATTAGTAACTTGAATTTTCATAATGATATCACAATCGCATAAAAACCAGTGTTTTCCTACCGGGAAACTGCTTGAATTAATAAAAAATTACACCAATTGGCTACAATAAATTAAAAACTGAGAAAATTTTGAAATTCCCGCCACATACGAAACGATCCACCTTAATATAGATAACCTTCAATCTTGCAATTCCGTCTGTACCTGCTTACAGTACGAAATTGCTATTAATTTGTTATATGTTACAAATAGATATATGAATACCTACTTAATTCATGACGTAGATTTTGGAATTAACGCAATGTTTACGTAAATGCATTCAATAAATCGATTTCATATAATATGAGGTCTTAGCCTGACGCTAACGTCTAATACGCATACATATAAGTAAGTATTTTTTAGAATTATGGATAACATTGCATGTAATAAAATAAGAAACATTTTCTTCCAACAACATTACGAACGAATCCTGGAATCTGGTGCATAGCTATCTATAATAATCTTTAAGGTCATTCGCTACAAATTGCACTGCCTAATCCAATCACTGACTATAACTACGACAAACTACTAAAAAGAGCACTTAGTTTTAACACTGACTATACTGAACGGTATGAGGTAATAGTACTACACGTATAGTGCTTTACAAGCGAAGGACAAACTCAAGTTTTTAATTTTTGACATCATTGTCTATCGTTTTTATTCGTCATTAGAATAACAACTTAATTGTTTAGAGCAAAAAGTTCATTTTAAATAACTCGTTCTGAGTTAATAACTTTAGAAAGTGATTGCGTCACAGATAAGCTGCCGTGTGGATTACCAGGAACTACAACAGGTTGATACCTGTCTTCTTTGGAATGTCTTAGGAAATATTAAAACACTAATTAAATGTCACTTCTAATAGACACAAACTTTTATTTATTCTAAGCACGATGAAATATTTAGGAACAAGAGTGTAAATGGATGTGATCACTCAAATACTGAATTGAAATTGAAATTGTTCTTTTAATTTTTGGTGATAATGCTAAGAGTAGCAAATAAAAATTCAAAATTAGATTTCATCGCAAGGCATGGCAAGGGAGCGTAGGGTGCTGGCATTGTGTACAGATAATGTTAAGATAACGATTTTTAAAACATACTGTCAGTCCTTTCAATTAGAGTGAATTATATAAGGTGCCCTAATCTCTTTAAGAGCTTGACTTACGAACAAAGTCATTGTAGTCTGGGTCAAAATCGAAAACATTGTAGGTATCTACCGTCAGTAGTAAGATAATAATTATCAGTTCCGTGACGATTTACAAAAACTAATAACTATTATATTATTTTACAGACACTAAATTTAATGTTTTAGATTTTCATCTTTCTATTGTATCCTAATTCCTAAATCGCAAAATTTTAAATTTTAAAAGAAAAAGAGTATGAGGCATTATACCTCATTGAAATAACGACTTTATTGTCTAGAGCAAAATGCTTATTTTAAATTAAAAACTCGTTCTGAAAAAATAATGTTAGAGAGTGACTGCGTCGCTGATAGGCTGCCGTGTGGATTACCATCAGCGATCGGATAAGGCAGTGCAATTAGGGGTTGAATGACCACTGATTACAACAGGTTGATACCTGTTTTTTTTTCTTGGAATTATAAAATAATAATTAAATTAAATTTTGTAACCGAAATTTCTTTCGATTTTTATTTTAAATGTTTTTAACATTCAAATTATTTAATTAAAATTGTAATGACAACACAAAAAAATAGGGCAATGGTAGGACTTGAACCTGTACTGCAACATCAGCACCACCGCATGACCATGGCCGTAAGACGAAGCACATTGAAAAATTCGCAGGGTATGGCAGCGGCAGTGAGGCGAAACTGGCAAACGCAAGGCACAGAATGCTGATGTTGCAGTTTCAAGTCCTGCCATGCCCTAATTTTTCTATGTGTTGTCATTACAATTTTAATTTAATAATTAATCATCACTTCCTTTATAAACATGAACTTTTTCTAAGCACGATAAAATATTTAGCAAATAACTGAAAAGATTTCCAGATCAATTTAAAAATTTACTTTCTTTAGTTTAAACACAGCCGGGATTGGCTTGGGTCAAGAGACTCGCCGTCGCCGTGTACGCCACTTCAAATGGATACTCTATTTCCATTGCACTTATTAAATCTACAATTCCATTTATTTTTGTTTCTTGTAAAGTCTCATCCCTTGATGATTTGATTATGATGACACTCGCAAAGAAAACTCTAATTTAGGCTTTAAGTTTATTCTTCGGTGACATCACAGACAAGTCAATCGAATATTAAAAATAACAACAATTTTCAAAAATTTTAAACCTTTGAACAGTCAAATGGAATAATTTCACAGTATACAACTTCACAAATCCCAACTAATTTCACAAATAATAATAATAGGTTACTAACTAACCTAAAATTAGGTATAATTATATGTATAACTATATATTGAGCTGTTAAGAGCTACCTCGTTTTTATAGCTAGCCCGTTGGAAAAGTTCACGGATTATCATTATTACTCCCGTATAATTATTTAATGTCTTAAGGTAGGTTTTCACTATATTTTTATTAAAGTATTAAAATAAAACAATATCAATACAAATTATAAAATCATTATAAAAATGGAAGCTACCGGTAGGTAGTCAGCCCTTACTACCTACCGGTAGTAGCTGCCGAGTGAGGAATCCCATGGATATAATATTTAAAAAAATCAAAAATATTGAAACATAAATGATGATATGTAAAAGCATTTCAATGGAGAAAATCTTACGCAATTCCAAATCGTCATTTAAACACAACGTAGTTATTGTTACCTCGTTAAACTTCGCCTTTGTTAAGTGGCGCTTGTTAAGGAAAAGAGAAATTCTAGGGAGTTTGTGTTTTTGTTTACACTAATCATTTTAAATTCGCCCATTACCTAGGAGTCATTACCAAATCTAATCCTACCCCAAAGTGGGGATCCACTATAAAAAGACGTACCATGCAGCTTAACAGGCATTGTTCAATTAACTTTCGAACTGACCACTTGCATAAAGTATAAATACTATCAAAAGCTTGGCCTACACCAACTGGTTAAGTTAATATTGTGTTAGAGATGTCAAATCAGCAGTTTGATAACTCCATCGACATGTACATCGAAGAAGATTTAACCAACTCTTCAGCAATGGAAGTGGTGCCCTCCAGGAGGGGCTCCTTTCCCACTTTGTCTCATTGTCGGCGCATTGCTAAGAAGGAGAAAAGAATACAAACACGACCGGCGCCGTACCAAAGAAAACGTGGGAACATGGAAAATCTCTCATTGGGTCTGCGCCCGGGACGCACTTTTACATCTTCATTGAGCCTGACCGAGTCCAGTACAGATTCTTCCTCTGCAGCATTGTCGACCAAGACTTTGATCACAGAAAGTTCAATAACGCCGTCTCTAAATTGGTTGTGGCAGCACCCTGAAGAGCCTAAGGACACCGCATCTGCATTTGATAAGGATTATGTCGTGGAATTACAAAACCAGATACAAAAACTGCGTGACACGTATGAGAGGCTGCAGAGTATCAAACTTCGATCCATCAAGAAAATTAAAGATAGTCTAATTGAATACGAAAGTATTGAAGACGAGAAAAGTGAAGACGAGAATATTGAAATTGTTCAAATTGAAGATGAGGAACCCGAAGAAGAAATAATTGAAGTTGTGGAAATTGAAGACGAGAAAATTGCACACAGAGAAATTGAAGTCATTCAAATTGAAGACGAAGAAATTGAAGACGAGAAAATTGATTACGGGGAAATTGAAGTCGTGAAAATAGAAGACGAGAAAATTGAACACAGAGAAATTGAAATCATACAAATTGAAGACGAAGAAGTTGAAGACGAGAAAATTGAAGTCGTGAAGATAGAAGATGAAGAAGGTGAAAACAAGCAAAGTAAAGGCAGATATGCAAATAGTAATAATGGTTGTCAATGTAAATGTCGTCGTTGTATGTACTATTACAAATATATTATATTAAATAATGGGGATATTAATAAGGAAATTGAAGATAAGGATAGTAAAAATAAGAACCTTAAATACTCAGAAATCGAAGACATGGAAATTGACGACGAGAAAGTTGAAGACTGGGGAATTAGTAAAAACAAGGAAAATGAAGACGAGGAACTTAAAATCGTGAAAATTGAAGACGTGGAAATTGAAAACGAGGAAATTGAGGACGAGCAAAGTGAAAGCGAAAATTATTATAGCTATTATGATTTTGAATGTACATGCTGTTATTGTTATTTGTAATAGTTATAAGGATATTACATTTAAAAGTGTAACTTTTATTTCATTCAGTATGTAGGTTTATTAATTTGTAGTTAGTCATATTTTACATTATCTCACTTAGCTCTTTAATTTTATATTTCAAATGAATGATAGTATAAAAGGTATGTCTATTAATAACAAGCCAATGTTTTAAGTTAATTTAAACACCTGTGTTAAAAATGTTTATTGTTTTGTTTTATTTAGTAATTAATAAATTTGCATAAGTTAAATTACTTATCTTTCAATTCATATTTCAAATCAGACCCTTGTGGTTCTAATGCGACCGCCTTAGTTTAACTTATTCCGCCCTATGGCTCTGTCTAACTAGTGTCATAAGTGAGGGAGTACTTATAACAATTTGGACGGTCATGTTAGAGCGTTTTCATACTATGCGAAACGATATCGCTTTCGGAAGCCGATACGAAAAAAAGTAAATACCTAATTAATAAAGTTTAAATGAATGAATATGATATCGAGGCAAGTAAAATGTATGAAATATATTTGGATCTGATATTTGATATCGGATTCAAACTAGTGACTCGGCCTGGGTTAACATGGGTACAATTAGGGTGTAATGTAAACCTTCGGTAAAAATTCTGTCAAGTGAAAACCGTATCAAAATTTTGTTGCATGGTTTAGAAAGAGTTAGCGGAAGATACGATGAGGACAAACATGAACGGATGGCAACTTTGTTTTATAGTGTACTTCGTTTTTTTAGGATTTGAAATCTGGAAAACAATCTTGGTAAATCATTTTTGGCAAAAGTGGCAATAGCTCTTGTCAAATAGATTATACTGGAATAATGTGGTTTATTTGTATTATCTTTGTTAGTAGCTTTAATTTATTTTAAAATGGCACTTCTTCACCAAAAGACATACCAAGATTATTTACAATATTTCAAACCCTAAAAAAACGAGGTATATGTAAAGAAGATAGTATACATATACATATTTACTTACAGTGTCCGTTATTATTAAATAATGCTTTTTGTGACATTGTTATCGACAGTGCTATCTCTACAAAACGTCATTGTTATTGTAATTGGAATTAAGACACCTATACATCAAACCTAAGAGCATAACAAAGAAGCAACCGTTAGCCGGCAATTGCACGAAATTCAATTTGTAGACAGCCGGCCGGCGTGTTGACCACAAAAACGCTCACCAAACACAACGCGGGAATAACAATTATTGTGTTGATTACGGCATCGTGAGTCTAATAATTCACTCTAGACCTTAAACCCCATAATTACGTGGATGGAAACGTCGGCTCACCGTTTGAGATAAAAATCTGAGTACGGAACCCAAGGGTACTGCGGACTGGACGCGCTTTGCCGTTCTAGAATTACGCCGCCCTAACCCGCTCACACAAAATACAGCACACAAAACAATCGTTTTGTTATTTCCCAGTGTATTTCCCTCGTCAACTCAACTCCAAACTAAGCTTTTGAATTTTACAGTCCAACATGATTTCAGCATCTTCTTTATCTATCTCTCTTTACATAGTACTAGCGGACGCCCGCGACTTTGTTCGCATATAATTAGTAGCCTATGTCCGTCAGGGATAGTGTAGCTTTCTATTGGTGAAATATTTTTTGGAATCGGTTCAGTAGTTCCAGAGATTAGCCCCTACCTACTAACACACAAACAAAGTTTACCTCTTTATTATATTAGTATAGATAATGTCGTAATTTTTCTTGTCCGAAATTTCTATTCTTAGTGTATCTTCGGCCGCCTTCTCCTTCTAAACCAGCCAACGAATTTTGATGCAGTTCTTACTATCATTTAGAGATTTTTATAAAGGTTTGTATGTGCATTTGCTAGTATTATAACAAGTTATGTATCTTAAAACAGCTATTTTGATTTTGCAAAGAGCTCTGCTTTTATTGGAAGTCGAAAAGTAAACGGAGCTGGTGGTTTAGCTTCTTTAGAAAAATCTATTTTATAAAAGTATTTTTGTACAACCTTAGTGACTCTACGACCCTAACATGGTTTACTTTATCCCTCCCTACTTTTCTGTCTAACTACTGTCATAAGAAAGAGACGCACATAGAGATAAACTCAACTTGACCGGTTATGTTAGGGTCACAGTAATAATGCGACATAAATTATTGTTTCATAAAACCACACTCGTGTTTTAAGGCCTATCATTATATGTTTAGCAGTTGCATAAACTACTATTAAGTGATGATTCAAATGTTAGCTAATTTGTTCTCAGCCACTAATGATTTCCGAGTTCTTTGCTTTATATTAAACATCGATTGAAGTCAGTTGGGGTAAGTAAGTAAGAGATCACGGGGTAGGTATTTAATAACTAGTCATTCGACTAGTTACTATAACTATCAGTCGCGTAATTTTACTGGGTACATTTTTGAATCATCTTCTGCACCAACTACTTAGTTAACAGAAAACTTACTTTGTTACTTAGTTAACAAATTACTCGTCTGATAATGAGTTTAAGTTACAGTAACGAGTCCCTCTACCCTCGGTGTTCCTGTTACCCCGCCTGACCCTACTACTACATTTTTGCATCTTCACAGAAATTATGCAAATAGAATAATTTTAGGGCCAGTTTTTTATTCTGAAACTAGCACTGTTGAGTTTATTGTCATGTCAGAAGAAAATCAAAGAAACAAAGTCCGTGGTGGCACAGCGCGTTAGATTAACTTACAAGAACACACACATTTTGACAGTTCCAGGTGTGTAGACACCCGAAACTGTCAAAATGGTTACCTTTGGTATGCGTCAAGGCGGCCAAACCTTGAAATTATTAAGGAAAACGTAGTTTATACTTACCTTAATTTACACCAAAGAAGATCATTTTCACAACTCATGTGTGTCCTTTAAAGAGGAGGTTTAGAGTATGCAGTCGTCTCTTTTGGGCACATTGTATGGTCATTTAAAGTAATGAGGTCAGCTATTATAATTTCAATTTTGAAACTCCTTCTACGCTACACTATTTCTATGGGTAGAGTCAATATCTCTTTCTTTGTAAGTCTTACCAAAGTGATATTTAAAATGAATAAGAGCTGCTAACCATGATATTTCAACCATGTTATTTTAGTATAATCTATTTGAAAGAGGCTATTTATATATTTTATTGCAGTACTTTAACAAAATTACTAAGAGTATTTACAACATTTCTCATCTTAAAAAAACAAGGTACAGCAGTTTCCAAGCTTCTCCACCCCCGTATTCCAAGTCACAGAGTAAACACAAAGAGCTAGTTCATTTCGGCGAAGCACGGCCGGCGGCGGTCGGGTAATGACAGGGCGCTCTACGGACGGCGCTTGCCCTAATTTCACGCGCCCGGGCTCTTGCCCAAACATTCCAATTAGAATAATGACCATATTATAGCACGCGTTTGTCTATTTGGCTTTGATAGTGCTACGATATTCTTGCTACAGTCCGATGAGATAGCAGGTAATTTTATTACAAACTCGTAAGCTAGAGTAGTAAACATGAAATGTATTTGCTAAAAGTGGGTAAAGGTACAGTCAAGTGTAAACAATATGAGTCCATTAAACGTTTCAAAAATATGTACTGAAGGCACTCAAACCGGCGTAATGAAACCGTAATTATTTTTGAGTTGTTTGAACCGATCCTGTGACATACACAAGTTTAACTTAACATTTTCTATACATATATAGATATATTGAAATGATTTATGTTATATTCGATGATCATGTAGATGTTTAAATAAATCTACACTAATATTATAAAGAGGAAAGATTTGTACCTGTTTTTGTATGTTTGTATGTTTGTAATGAATAGGCTCAAAAAGTACTGGGCCGATTTAAAAAATTCTTTCACCAATAGAATGCTACATTCTTCCAATTTGACATAGGCTACATTTCATTTTGAAAAAAATTAGGGATCCTTGGTAAAATTTGAACAATGTAACCGAAGGTGTAGAAAAATGAGTCTTAAAATTGATTGTACCCGTGCGAAGCCGGGGCGGGTCGCTAGTACTTAATAAAAGGACATTTTATAATACAAATCCTCATTTAAGGTAATTGCTCAATAATGGGAGCAAATCTAGTGGCCGCCATTTCGGGGAAAATAAATAAGGTATGCATAACATACCCACTATAACTGTTGCCCACGACTTCGTCTGCGTTGAACTTGTTAATCGCAATCCCTTGGGAACAAAGTTACCCATGTCCATCCTACGACCATTGCTCGAGAATGAAATTTTGGCTGTCCCGGCCAATAGTCATATTTCATTACAAACTTCCACGTTTTGCATGCCTACTCTTATAAGGTATCAAATATCATTGGAACTCTAAATTAAGTACATATTAACACCTCTATATGAACATGATGTTATGCAAATAAACATATTTCATTTCATAGTCACGTAACTTAACATAGTATACTTAAAGTAAAGGCGCTATCCGTTCCGGTCTATCCTAAATCCTTATTGGGGTAAGTTCGGCCGCCTTTTTCTTCTAAGCCACGCAACAGATTTTGATACGGTTTTCACTGACAGTTAGATAATTTTTGCGGAAGGTTTTTATGTATCTTCCATTGTAATTGTATACCTGTGCGAAGCCGGGTCGCTAGTAAATAAATAAAATAAAATAATTTGGACAATTAACACCAAGTGACCTGAGTAGACCCAAAGTAAGCAACTAAAGCTGCTTGTGTTATTATTTATTATATTTATTATTATTACATACTTAAATAGATAAATGTATACTTTAATACGTATAACATCCAAGACTCGGGTACAAACGTTCGTGTTTCATCATACAAGGTGTTGTCTGATGGTCGTGGCTTGTTCGCATGCTTTCCTAGTTTTTATATATTTGTTAACATAATTACTATTAGTAACAAGATGTTATTTTAAATTACTGCCAATGCGGGTAACATTGAACGGGTTTAAAAAGAGGTCTTGCAGTATATTTATGTTAATTGGTTCATTAACATCATCTCCCCTTTGACTTGTCCGCCAATTATTTTTTTTTAGTTTAATACTATTTTTATTTACAACATCTTCACTTTCTTTGACGTTTTCTAAGTCGAAGTAAATATATTGTTTCCCTAAAATTACAATAAATATATTTATTGGAAAATAACAAATCTTACTTTAAGTTAAGTGCAGCACCTATTCAAGAAAATTTATAATCCCATCTAAAGTAAGTCATTTTAAAACCTACCATTACCCTCTCATTTTATTTTATAGTGTCTTTAGTCAGATATACTATCCTGACTAAATGTGTTAACTACTTTTTCATTCGTATAATTAAAAAACGCACAAAAAGTAAAAAAAAAATAGTTTTAGGCGTACTTAGCGGAAGTCATTAATAAATTGGAACAAATAGCCTTGTTACTCCGCACCTGTAAATAATATTATATGTATATAATTATAACTTTATATAAAAGTCGCTCACAGATATCATAAAATGAAGGCCACAGATCACATTTTGATATTTATTTCTTTGTGCAGATTATTTCCAAACTGAAACCTCAAGTTTCAAAAAGTTTTGATAGCGATGTTTCTAAGTATTTTTTTTTATTAACGATGTGTTTTCACTTGACCACAGTCTGACCTGATGGAAAGTGATGACGATGCTGAAGGTGGGACGCGATTATCCAGAAAAGAGCTTATTAACTCTTTTTTTGAAAGCATTCAGATCATAACTGTTCGAAGACTGAGGAAGGGCGTTCATTCCATTCCTCCTGATAAAGGAGCACAGTCTAACAACCGTTTGTTTAGAGGCTACAACCACCCACCGCCGCTCGCTCCGCTCACCTCGTTTCTATTATTCCCTATGAAATGGAGCCAAGATTGATGGGCTTAGACACGACCTGTGACACGCACTACCGAATAGATACCACGTTACCAAAGCCGTTTGTTTGGAATGCGCTTTATTCCACCCTTTATAATGTACGGTAATTACTCGCTGGTAGCGAACGTGAGCGGTATTTATGTAGAAGATATTGGTTCGTTTTTGTCTAATGTTTGGGCGCGTTCGTCCGACTAATAGGATTTTTTGTGGATCGAGTTTGTTACGGCGGTTGCTGGCAATGCCAGAGCAGAAGTATTAATATGACGTTAATTTATCTTTAGCTCCCAACCGCCTTTTGATAGTTGTTATGAACATCACTTTGCCAGATTGTATCGACAGATTAGACGAAGTTATACCTACTTTCATCCATAAATATAAATTAAACTATTTAGTTACGAGATAGTTTTGTACCAAATTTTTATGAAAGCGAAGACGCCTACACGATTTTATTTCTCATCGAATTTAATATGACGTGTGCCGATCATTTTTAATACAGTCCGGTTGCACCTAATGAAACGATCGGATTTTAACCCATTCTGATCCATGATTCATCTGAATGCAATATCATGCTGTACTGCTTTGCATAAACGGCCTCAGTAAGATTGTGTCTACCAATAAGCTAATAAGCCACAAAAAGCGCTCTCCGCACAAAAGGTGGAACGTTTTCCACCCTCTAAACCTTGATGTAAAGTACAACCATGTTTTTAGTTTGCAGTTGTTTTGTGCCTAATAGCTTTATATTCTTCATAGATATTAAAAATTGCTAATATTTAAATTTCACGACTTTGATACAAAACAAAAAAGTGCCAATAATATGTTCAAATCTATGAAATTTAAGTATTAAGTAACCCTACAAACCTAGATCTTAAGCATGCCTAAAACATACTACAAAACTAAGCTGTATGTATAGGTTGAGGTTTGGAGGGTGGAAAATGTTGCCGACGTCTTGGTAACACAATATTTTTAAACTTTCTGGAATAAGAAAATAAAGAAAAGTTAAGTATCAATGCAAAATAAGCTTTACCCTGGGTTACGGTGTTATTATATTTACTTATTTTTTATTGGCCACGTAAATAGTACTATATGGGTACGTGTCATAATGACAATAAGGTGCATTTTCGCTTTTACTATACGAGATGAATCGATATTACCCAATCCCGAAGGGTTTATAGGGTTTAACTGGACTGAACATACTTATTTTGAATCTTTTAATTTACAATTCAACTAAATGATTAAACCCATGTACCCACATTCATTTCCTATTTTTGGACTTGTCTAGTTTTAAAAATCCATAAATACATAGTACTTTTAAGTATAAAATATTTTATTATAGTTTTAATATGCATGAGGGTCCCAAAATGTGTTCGTTTTAAAATTATATTTAAATACCTAGCGCGATCATAAACACAAAATGAATCCCTTATTTTAGCGTAGATGCCATGTTGGACTCACTTCAAGGATTAATTCAACGTAACAGCCAAATATTCATATGACCTTTTGCTTCTACGAAGTTTAAGCCCAAACACACATAACTTGGTCAACAAACCGTACCAACGTTATTATCCGGAACGGCCTATGTCTTTACATAATTGGAGGCAGTTTTATCAGCGACATCAGAGTTTTAATTACATTGTTTGTATAAATTAATTAAAATAATCCACTCCAGTCTCACGAGGGCTGCAGCTTTATTCGTAGCTAGATTACAAACGTAATGTTTTCTCACAGAATTTAAACTGAAAAAAGACAATAGGCCAAAGTACTCACATTTATTTTGTTTAGTTAAACTTTTGAATTTTAATAAAAGTAAGTACCTCAAATTAATATTTTTATAATAGTTTCCACGAAATTGTATGTAAATGAAATGTTTCGAAGCCGCACCGCAACTTCGATGCATCATGAAACTAGTTAAGACCAGTTAGAACTAGTTAATTGATGCTATGTATTTTTTAATCCGGGTAAGCAATTCCAGGAAATTTTTAAATAACCAAAGGAAAACAGGATGTTTGATTTAGCACGCCATTAACATAACTATTATCCCTAAATTTGCCTAATGAGTGTTGGTACCTTACTTACAAAGAAAATTTAAACAAAACAGACTTGCCTAATGCATCTCTAATCTCTATCTCATGCCGTATTTACACTACCGCGCAACGTTGCAAATATTCGTGCGAGCGAAAGGGATGCACTATATCGTTTGCTGGTTTGAATCTCTTTCGATTGCGCGAATATTTTCACGAATACGCGATTGTGTAAATGGGGCATCATTCTTCATTAAACTGTTTATCTGTTCAATCTTTGCTGAGAAATAAGTTATTTTTTATGTAAAGGGAGGCAAGGGACCATGGGGATCGCGGTGATCCTGTCACCTAATGTAATTGAAGTGATCACCGCCGCGCATAGGAACTGACCACCTTAAAACAGTCGATGATCCGTTCCCTTCTTGCAAGGTGCTCCCACCCTAAGAACTTATCGTAGAAAGCGCAGTAGTTAACTTGTACTTCACGCTGGTATTGGGTATTGTGACAGTGTAATACTTGCAGCAGCATATGTTGAGTGGGGTTCTTTTCAGCATCAACCGTATTATTTTTCATCTGTATTCTTTCTGTTTCTTATTCTTTGCTGAATTAAACATTTTCTTTCTTTCTTCTTTCTAATACCATGGTCGAGCGAACTTATTTCGCCAACTGGCTCACTATGAGTAAATGGATCTTAAAGTTTCTTCCTGCGCCAACGACTTAATTTCTCCCCGCACTACCCGCTGCTGGTGAACTTTGCCGGTTTTTTTTCGAGAAGGCAGATTATTTTATTAAACGAATTTCTAAAAATGTATATAACCAAATAATTTTTTATTTTACTGTAAAGAAGATTATAAATTTTCATATTATTATGACAACATTTACAGGAGTAGGTAATATCAAAAAAAAAAACTAAGAAAAATAGAAGTGAATATGTTTTTTTTTCTATTTTACTTCGATTAATGAATTAAAAGAGGGTTAAAGAAATACCAAGTCACTTCTTATGTATTTTAAGATTATAATAATACAAATAAACGATAAAAGTGCCATAGTTAATTTCAAAAATTCTTACACAGTTTCATGGTTTTTAAGTCCTAAGCCATAACTGATACAAAACGGCCGTCGTTCACAAGAACGATCCGGTGGGTCATTTTTCCGGTAAGATTCCGGATCTAATAGCATTAATTACAGTGTGACGTCGCCGAGCGCGGAGGCTCGAGAAGCCGGAGTACCCGAGGGACGCGCGCTCCTCTTCCGATAAATCAATTTAATCTAATTTAATTTAAGCCGAGCTTCCTCCAAACGTTTTCGGCAAGTCACGCGATGTTATTTCCAGCAATTACGCTGGCATCAACCAATTTTTCTGAAAGTACATCGTAGCTATTTCCGTCCTTCTTTGTTTTGGACGCAAACAATAATACTGGTGGCAGTGGTGACAATGTTATGTTGATATAGTGGGGCCTATTTAACCTGGTTGATTAAGATCACAAAAGAACAAAACATGACTGAAACGGGAAAAATTAGAAGAGGCAATGGCTGACTATATCGACGATTATGGTTAGAAGTATATCGTAAAGCAGTACGTTGTAATGCTTTACGATTTACTATAACCATTACAATGTAACAACATGTGTAATGAACGGTATTAATTTACGCGATGTACTAAGATCTCATGATCATGGCGTGTCGATGTAAAATTAAAAACGAATACAAGCTGCGGAAACCTTTAAAAATGGGATCAAACTAGCAATTGCTAAATCAGATAATTATAATGGGTTAACAAAATGTTATTATTGGTTCAAATTTCTTTAAATAGACCTCCGCAAGCTAACTCCTGTGTACCTAGAGTAAATCAAACTTTCTATAAAGTGCAAAGAGTTCTGTGGTGGCATATGGCACCCTTCACTATAAAAGAACACGCAATTCTTTATAATTATCCGCTTCAACAAAAACATTTTGCTCCATCGCCGGCCAACGCCCAGTGGATTAAACCACACCTGCACAATCATAAGTTAATATTTAATTCGATTTCTTCCCATCAAATTGAATTTGATCTACTTGTCCGTACAATAGATTACTTTATGTTAACAATAAAGCCGAATGCCGATAGCTGCCGACGGATGGAGTGGTGACTGGGGAATAGCGACCACACAGCTCGCGAGCAGTCACGTCTTCAATGAGATCGGTGCCGCGATGACACCCTTGAAATGTTTTTAATGGCGTGATTTATAGAGCAAATTAAACATTTGACTTGGCGTGAATGCGACGCTGAGTGGATCCGACACGCACGGACGCTACGGTTACAGTACAGCTGAGCGCAACTCTTCGATGCTTCAGTGATGCTTCAACTTAACGAATTACAACTCTCCAGTTAGGGCCATCTTGACTACTCTACCGCTGCAGTAGGTATACCTGAACGTAACTCATCGATACTTTAGTTCATATGTTACAACTTTAAGATTTAGGACTCAATTCGTGGCATCTTTGTCTCTCTTGACTGCAATGTTGCTACGCCTAACTGTTCTTTAATACATCGAATGGTAGGTACAGCTTCACGAGTTATTACTCCCTAACTAGGGGCAACTTGTTCGTTTATACCTTATCCTATCTCTCTTTTGCTCAATGGTTAGATAAGCCCGCCTTTGTACCATATTCTGTGTTTGTCAGTGAACTTGTAATTGATTATGTACCATAAAGATTTACATACATATACTTGGTCACCCTGCGGTTGCAGTGCAGCTGAAGCAACTCTTCGATACTTCAGATTATTTATTACAAATTTACGACTTACAACTGCTAAGCTAGGGCTACGGGGGTAACTTAATTTCGCTGTGGCTGCACGGCAGCTGGACTCAACTCTTTGGTGTTTTACATGTTACGTCTTTACGAGTTAGGATTCCTGAGTTAGTTAGTCGATTTGAGAAGGAATTTCATATGGGATTGCTTTTTTATCTTACTTTTACTTACTTACTACAATTAAGATATGGATGTCTATTCTTACTCCTAATTTTTGCAACGTCTCATTATGATACAGGCCCACAACTAACCAATTTCAAAAAGATGTTGGTAATTTTTTAATTCAGTACTCTTTGATTTGTTGCTTCATAAATCAAATAATTTTAAACTAAACAACACCTTAATGCTCTCACAAGTTTATGTATAAAATGTATTTAAAAAATATCAAGGACCCCACTAAAATCAGCATCTCGGCTTAGATTCGATTCAACACATTATTTGGATTTGTACTTTGCCCGTGCCGCGTTTATATGTGTGTATTGTGTGAAATAGTTTTTAAATAAATATTTATTCTTTCTATTTTTAATTGAATTTTAAGACATCGACTTGTCTTGCCAGCTATTAAATACCAGTTAAAAATACATTTTAGACATTTTTCTAAAGTGTGCACCTGCGACTGTGATTCTGATCAGTAACCAGTTACTAAGTACATAATTATCCTTAGGTACCTACCGATAAATAAAGTACCTGTAAGTCTTAATAGAGTGATTTCAGTACCAAATACTACAAGATAAATTATTCTACGTTGTTTACGATACTGCCGTTGTGTCCGAGTGTACTCATCCCTAGTCCGTCATCGCATTGGCAGCGGTCGCAGCTGATTAATGCGCCGCTACTGTATTCATCCGGAGGTTTTTTATCGGAGACACCGCGCGTGTCCGTGAGAACCGATTTCCTCCGCGGCTTGAGCCTAGAAAGTGTTCAACGTAAAATAACCTAAAAGTGTTTGGTTTTAAATGCACCGTTTTTATTGGCTCTATTTTTTATGGCGTTTTTGCGCAAATCGAAAAACATTTAAGTAATTATAAATAAGTGCAAGTTATTTTCTTGTGCTTATGTAAATTACTGAAGTAGGTAACGTCATGCGACAACATATTACTTTTGGAAAAAATGACACAAACTTATTTTTTTAAGATTACCGTAATTAACGACGTCTTCACCTTCATTCCAGTGGGATGGTCAATCAAATTTTTATTTAAAATCTGGGTGGCATAGGCTACATTTTATATGAAGAAAATCAATATGATGGATGTTACAACCAAAAAAGTGAGGGTCTAGAAATAAAATTGCTATCATATCCAGTGGGATCTCAAATGAAAGAAGAGTAAATTGTAAGTTCAAAATATAATTATAATACAATATTAAAGCACACTTTATTGTAATCTTGATGTAATAGAAAGACGACGCTACGCCCGCTACGACGTAGCGTACGCTTCTAGCGAGTAGTTTGCAAGCTAGCTAAATTGCCAGTCAATCAAATCTTCCAAACCGATTATTAATGTTAAACCGCTAGAACTGGTTAACCAGGCGTCAGTATTTAATTGCTTCCTCGGACAGCCACTTATTCGCAGCAATATTGATTGAATTATTACTTCAAATAAAATAAAAATTCTATTCGAAATCAAATTAACTGGGTGCAACTATTTGTATGAATAATTAAAGCGAAAATAGACGCCTAAAACTATTTGCTGAAATAAAATTTTATTGCAACAGCTTAATTGATTTGTGCCTACCGGCTGAGCTTTTCGTTTTATGCTGTTTCACTGTGCGAATGAGTTTAGGAAGCTTGTCGGTGGTAACATAACTGCCTCATAATAAAATACGTATTCGTTTTATGATTTTCGTCTTTAAATTTTATTTGAGGTATTATTCACTTCTAGTAAGTAACATTTTGCCGTTTATGATACCTATTAGGGCTCATGTCTTTACGGCTGGACATCCAATATTTGTTATAGGGCTCCGGGAGCCACAAGCACCCATTGTCCGCTGCCTCCTTTACGACACCCCGGTGTGACAGTGTGCTCAGAGCTGTCATCTAATGTAAACGTGAAACGAACTTTACAGGCTAAAATCTGAGACTCTATTAAGAGGTCAGTGTACCCAGCGTCAAAAAGCGCTATTGTATGGAGAACGCTGGGTACACAAGTCTTAAAACCAAAGACAATGCATTTTGTTACCTAGGTATTGTAGGCGGTAAGGTTTCTGATATTCATAAGTGGTTTTTTTCAGGTGTCGGCCACTGGTCTTGAGCCAATGTCAAATTTTTTCGATAATAATTCATCTCGAGGAGTCAAAGTATATAAGTGCTAAAGTGAATAAAGATATTTTGACTTTGTCTTGAGTATCGGATAGACCACAGAAAAAGTAACTATAGCATAAAAGGAGATTTAAAATGACAAGCGATAGTTTAATGGCTGAAATGTTTATTTTAATACTCTAAACCTCCTCTTCAATTGACACCATATACACATAACACATAAATAGACAATTTGGTTACCTTAGCTAGGTGTGTACATTAAGGTGATGTAATCTACGTTTTTCTTATTAATTTGCAGGTTTTACTACCATGATGCACACCAAAGGTAAATCATTTGACCATTTTAGTTGTGTACGCTTGACATGACTGTTTTGAGGCTATATCCATGCTTTAGTTCTACATCCAACAGTGCACCGATGTTCTTGTAGCAGCGGCCCTAACATAACAGCCCAGGTTTAGTTTAACCCCTCCCTGTGTCTCTGTCTAACTAGTGTCATAAGAAAGGGACGCAGATAGTGATAAACTAAACTTGGCCAGTCATGTTAGGCCTACTGCACAAAGTAAGACGCGCCCGCTATAAGTACGTAGGTACGAGTAGGTAAAGTCGTTAAGGGACACTTGCCTCGCTGACAATGCGCAATCGGCTGCAAGTTGTACGTCATTGTAAGCGAACCGGCGTGCGCGCAAACTGCGACCGATTCCTCTTTCTCTGAATAAGTAGGTAGATATGTTAGCTAGCTCGTTTTATTGTAAACAAATTAGTAATTATAAAATGGTCTTATCTGTTCTTCATCTTTTCTTTCTAACGTTGTCTGGAAGAGATCCCGCCTATTGTGTGCCTGGTGTATTTTCCCTAAATTGTACCTTTCATGACGTTGTTAAGGATCATTTTACTTAAGGATCATTTTAGGTCTTAGGTTTTAAGTGTTTGTATTGTTTTATTTATATTTCCAATCTTTTATTTTTATATTTCATGTTGTTTTACGGTAATCAATAAAGAATTGTTGTATTGTATAAGAACAGATACAGTAACGACTCGATTAATAAGCACGGGCATATCGATGGGGGCAAGTGGTAAACTGCCTTAATTTTCCATTGTTTTTGCTACAATCTTGCTCTCTGTCGGTCCCTAATATAGTACCCACACCCTTTTCTCCTCAGAGGTAAACTGAAAGAGATCCCTTAATTACAGGGTTCGCTTTTGTACATCATACATCTCGAATTGTTACTTATAATTTGTACATAATTGATAATTATTAAGTACGATTTTTTTGTTGGTTTTTGTACGGGCATTGTTATTATTGCATGTTTTCTAATTTCATTTAATCTACGTGCCTATAAGTTTTATTAGTTATAATTGATTATACCATGATGCACACCAAATTTTAATATCTCAGCGTTTTTATAACTACAACTGTAAGCTTGCATGTAATTTTTTATCAATAAATAGATAAATTTAAGTACATACATTGTTTGTTAGGATATATTTGTCATATCAACACATTATATGCGAAAAATATTTTCTAATGGTGGCACTTTACTAATTGTTTTGCATCTAATCGCGTAAGACAGGTTTTGACCATCTCTTGCGGTTTAAGTACCAACGCGAATATTCCGTGATTGGGAGTGAAATGCAAGCTGGAACTAGCTTTTTAAAAGTTACTTTTCATAATTGATTCCAAAATTTTCTTCGAATTCTAATTCACAAGTCATGATAGTTGCCAGTATATTGAATTAGTTGGTATTTGACGTTTTAGCTCTGCTCCAAATACTATCCCGAAACCTATTAAGATTTATCGCTGTTACATCAGCCGCCTTCTCATCCCCCTCTATCCTTAAACTAGTGTGTAATTGGTGACATCAAAGTTAATAAACGATGGCAACCCCGAAAGGTGTTCGCTCGCGGCCCGCCCGGGGGTAAACGGCACTCAATTTAACCATTTCTCTATATTAATTACCAAAAACAGCCCCTAACCAAGCCGTTGCACATAAATAACAAAAAATGACAAGTACCCAACACCCGCTCGTCACGCCGCCTGATTCGACCGATTACATTCATACCCCTCTTTTCTTTAAGCTTAAACGAACTAAAGCAAGGCAATTTATCACGTTTTAACAGTTTAAAATCATGTATACGCCATGCAAAACCCATAAAAACGTAATATTTTATAGTGCGTTGATATATATCACCTGCCGACGCGCGTGTGAACAGCGATTCGTTAGTCGACGAGAGGAGAATAGCTTTTATGCAAATGACCTAAAGAGAAATTGTTGTTAGTTCTAAATCATAGGTACCATAAAAATATATGGTGCCTGCGGTAACCTTATTTTAATATTATTATTGCGCACCTTTCATTTCAGCGTTTACTTCTAGATTCGTATTTACGTAAGTTCATTTAAGAAAGGTAACTTAAGTAATCTGTTGTCATAATGAGACACATGAGACAGGTTAAAGTGCGCATACATTGTCATGAGCACCATTAATAATTACGTAGGCATTTCCTTTATATGTGTATTTAAGAGAAAAATCGGGTAAACGTTAAAATACTAACATATTGAAGATAAAATATTCTTTATTTAATAAAATAATTAAATTATCAACATCTGTCAACCTATCCTACTTATTGCTACGGTATCAAAATAAATAAAACAGAAATATGAAACATTAAACAAATTATTTAAAGAATATATTTTCTAGAACATGCTTATATTGTCGACATGTGGAATGGAGGTAGGTAGATGTTGTGGACATTATTTCGAAACGGTAACGCGAAATGCGCAGGGGGATACAAGAGTGGGTACAACGGCATCGGAGTCCACAGCGCCGCGCACAACGCTGCCAGGACCTCGGGTCTGCATTCCACTGTTGGCAGAGCGACTTCGCTCGCACTTACAATGCCGTCACCACCCACCTCCTTTTCCACTTTAACTTCACTTTTTAATAGACTATCTATCATAAACGAGTTATTCGGTCTAGCTTTTGGAACAGATTCCCCCAAACTATATTCAGGAACCATTTGTGGTTCCAGCGAAAGAAGAGGCGGAATCCGACCGTGAGACTGGCTGGTATTTAAATTAAAGAGCGTTGTTGTCTCAGCCGCGAGATTGTCCTTCTCTAACTGATGCAGCTTGAACCTCTTGCGCCTCCTCAGCAGCGAGCCGTTCTCGAACATGTCGAAGGCCTGCGGGTGCAGCGTCCAGTAGGCGCCCTTGCCGGGCCGGTCCGGCCGGCGCGGCACCTTCACGAAGCAGTCGTTGAAGGACAGGTTGTGCCGCAGCGAGTTCTGCCAGCGCTGCGTGTTGCGCCGGTAGTACGGGAAGCGGTCCGTGATGAACCGGTAGATCTCCGACAGCGGCAGCATGCGCTCCGGTGAGCTCCAGATCGCCATCGCGGTCAGCGAGATGTACGAGTAGGGTGGCTTGTGCTCGTCGTAGGATTCGCGCGGCGGTCGCGGCATGGTCGCGCGGTGTGAGCGCGAGGCGTGGCGGCCGGGCGGGGCCCGCGCCGCGCCGCCCCACGCGCCCCGTGCTCCGTCGCCGGCAGATATGATAACGAGGATGCCACTCGTCGAACAAACCGCATCTCCCTCTTAGGTACTATCATTACCGAAGTGATTGACTGCGCAGCGTACCTTCTCCTCTGTTAAATACCTACCTATCTAAACGCAGAGATAAGTACTTAGTTATGTTTGTAGATAGGTATTTATGATTATGTTTATGTGCATCCCACGCTGGTTGGCTGGGTTGAAGTGTAAATTTCACAAACGAAAATCATATTCAGAAACGATTCTTATAATAAGATAACTATTTTCAAATGGAAATTCAATTTGTGTCAGTTAACCTAATGTTGGTTAGAGCCATTTATTTATATTTTGTATGACTTTCACTTGGTATAGATAGATACTAACGCCATCTAGCGTCGAGTAGCGGCACTCATGATCTTAAATTGCTTCATGATTTCGTAATATTATTATTATTAGTTATTTATGAATGTAATGCGACTAACGAATTATGTTAACAGTTGAATGATTATTATTACAGCCGGCATGGTTCAGATACTCGTGTAACTTGCGTGGAGAAGCAGATAGGTAGTAATTTTTTTAAGCGAAACTTTAGATTTTTTTGCGGAAGCGGAACTGGCACGGCAGGGAATGCTGAGGGTGCAGGTTCGAGTCCTGCTGTTACCCTACATTTTTCTTTGTGTTGGCATTACGTCCCATTTAAATCAGATCGGTTGTAAGTATTACTAGTTGTAACTATTATTAATGGGGGGTCACCTAAGGGTAAACGAATAAAATGGTACTACACGAAATGTAATGGTACCGCTGCACTTCGCGTTTCGTATTTCATAAAATTAAATACACTCAAATAGCTGAGAATAAAACAATAGACATTCAGTAACAATTTTATTCATATAAAACATTTTACACATGATTGTATAGACGATTCGGTCAACGATTGTACATTTTCAAAAATCTCATAGTGCGCGAATTACAGAGGTATTGTATTAAGGTAGGTATACTACAGCCTATTCGTCTCCTATTTGACTATTGATTTACAATTTTCCGGTAAGCTCTGGTACTGCCTTGAACAAATCAGCGACCAGACCGTAATCGGATACCTAAGGAAGAAAAAAAATATGTTAAAGGTATCTTATTGTTTATGCAAACATACAAAAAACTTTCGTTACTGACTGACAGACAATGATACCTCAACCACTGAAGATAGAAACAAGAAATGGAACATGTAGTCCATATCAGGAGTAGAGCTGCACTGGGTATATTTTCAACATCGGTGTAATTTGTATGGCGCATCTTTTGTTTACTAAATGTTGGTATCGATGATAGAGGGTAAGCGCATCTGCGAAAATGTGTGTTTTTTACCAAAAAAATGCCATAAAAATTACATCAAAGGTCTGGAGTTTGAAAATGTACCCCACTATGAAAAAATTATTGGAAATTTGGTATAATTTCTTTCTTTGTGCCGTTTACTCTAAGATTTTTGTCCTCTCAATCACTCGAAGATTAACAGGAAAAATCTCTTCGAGGGATAAGTTGGCCCTTGTTCATCTCTTTTAATGTCAACTGTTCATTTTTCCAAGCTTTGTACATTAAAGAATTTTGCATAAACATTATTATTCAAATTCACAATGGAGTTCAACTTAATTCAGAGAATTAGTAAAATGTAAAAGAGAATAACCAAAATTATGATTGACTCAAGTTTAAAATTTAAACCTAATATGAAACGTTCTTATTAAATTAGATAGCTGTGAACTGTGGTCAGAAAACTGTAATTTTCCTTTGAACAGGTAAATCATTGTTTTTTTTGTTTTTTTAGGTATGGTATCATCCATAAATTACGTCACACGAGTTTAAAGATTTCAAGACCCCCCCTCCAATGTCACGCTTTTTCCCACCTTAACACGGGCTGCCACGTTTGGCTACCAACCCCCCCCCCCCCTAAAGTGATATGGATCCCCCATAGCATAATTAGGTACCTGGAAAATAGGTGCTTCCGGGTCTTTGTTGATGGCGACGATAGTCTTGGAATCCTTCATGCCCGCGAGATGCTGAATGGCACCGCTGATGCCCACAGCAATGTATAGGTCCTGCATCAAATGAAAATAATGTTAAACGTGTTGTCGTGTCGCATCAAGAGGTGAGAGAGGTCGCGTTGAAATAAGAGGACTGACAAGAGTCAAAAGTCTTGTATGTTCGTCGCAAATTTAAGACTTTTAGTCTTGTCGGTGTAGTGCTTTCAGGGTTCGAAAGGATAATTATCAATGATAATTATCACGATAATTATCATAATAATAACAGGTTGATAATTATCAATTGATAATAACAAAAAATTGCGCCCGTGAAATAGAACTATATTCTAAGTATCCAAACGTGTATTTCCGCACTTGTTGCGTGTATCCGAACGCACGTCTAGTCGCGACACGGGAATTCCCCCAATTCACAAAAAATGTCAGTTGGTGTTACGTAAAGCCAAGTGAACTCGAATGTTATTTTTGTTTGTTTTGAGACAATAAACCATCGATATTTCTTATGAAACAATTTAACAAATGATATTTTAATAATGGTGATAATTATCGGATGATTATCCGATAATTATCACGGCTCATTATTATCTTGATAATTTCGAACCCTGAGTGCTTTCCAAGTCTCCCTATGGACCGCCAGCTCCTTGACTTCTCTGTACGACACGACACAAACCTTCTCCTTCACTTGATTCCTATAACTTCTTCTAGGTCTGCCCTTTCCTCTCTTTCCTTGTATCCTTCCTTCTATAATATAGAAGCCTGAGCCTGGGTCATCGGCGTAAAATCGTCCGCCTTTCAGTCTTTTACAGGATTTATTTTGGAGAGTGTGCCATGGAGCTACATGATTTACTGCCTCCGTCAACTTTTTACCACCGGTCTCGTCTCCCAATAGGATTGACTTCCCTCCTTGTCGTACGAAGCGTTTCGCTTCGTCTTTCTTGGTGCGCACTTCCAAACGTCAATCCAGTATGTTCTTTTCAATATAAACGCACGACCTTTGATCTCGAGTGACATGAGAATAGGGACTTCATTCGATTTTCTATGATTAAAAAAAAACGCTTGACGGATGGATCGAATTGCCGCCATTACTGTTGTCATTCGTTTGTTGGTTTTTGCTGTTACAGTTTTTTGCAGTTATGATATGTGTGTAGATAAAGTAATGTATGCACCTGCCTATAATTAGGCCTTAAAACACTCGTGTGATCCTATTATGAAACTGGCTGACGCTCGTTTCATAAAACCACACTCGTGTTTTAAGGCCTGTCATTATATAGCAGTTGCATAAACTACTATTACTTACAGGCGCGACGATCTTGCCGGTTTGCCCGATCTGCAAGTCATTGGGCACGAAGCCCGCGTCGACGGCGGCGCGCGACGCGCCCACGGCCGCGTTCAGCTTGTCCGCTAGGTCATACAGCAGCTTGAAGTTGTCGCCCGACTTCAGACCGCGACCTGCCAACATTACACTTTTTAATATTTTTTTGTAAAAGGAGACAAACGACTTGCCTATGGAAACCAGCAATGTAATTATGAACATGTTTATGATGTTAATATTCATCATAAATATGGCTGGGACTTTTGGTTATGTTTTGCCATGGTTCTAAAGTCACTGGAGTTGTTATTTATTAAAAAAGTTTCACAAAGTTAAAGTGTATCTATGACGTTTCAAATGTAGACTTTCGAAAATATTTTTAACAAATAGCGACTTCATGGATTCTGATTCTACAACCACAGTATGCTACCAAAAGTTTTTATGACCAAAACTTAATAGCAATAAACTAAATTTTATGACTGTTAACAGTACTATGTATTTGTTACCTCCTGAGACAATATTCTTGGCGCTGGTAAGTTCTGGTCTGTCAGACTTGGAGAGCTCCTGTGAGACCCACTCCACCAGGTCAGTCTTGTAGTCCCCTTCCGGAGCCTTCTCTATAGCAGCAGAGCCGCCTTCTAATGGCTCTGGAGCAAAGGCTGTGCCTCTAACAGTGATCACCTTTATGGCATCTTTGGCTTCCAGAGTCAAGACAGCATTTCCTACACAAAAATAACAGTATCTTAAGTAACTGGCAGCAGTATATGCATACTTGGAAACCAACTAACTGAAATCTTTCTTAAAACTTCCCTCCCCACTTTCTTCCCCCCTCCTTTAAAGGGATCACTTCTCACACATCATCACATCTTTTCTAGTAAAATATTTCTTTGATCACATTTTGTACAATAAACAATTTTCCATACATACATACTTCCATCGTCTATATTGTGGCTTTTTACATAAAGTTGTTAAAAAAATCCTTAAGAAATATTACAATTTCTACAACAAACAGCGATTCCTTAAAAAAATAAAAAAAAATACTATTAAGTCTGAGATAAAGGACTTTACAGAGACTGTTTAATTGGCAAGAGAGATGGGTGTGAAGACTGTAAAGTGAGTCATTGGCAGTGTACTATGAGACGGCCAATCACATGCTGCAAGATGTATAGTATGTCATTAAAACAATTGCTCTACAAAGATAATCATAGTACCTGCATAGATGGTTCGCACAAATGTGTTAGCATCCTTTACACCTATGATGTCAGTAATAGGTGATACATCAAGCTTGGCTGCGACACGCGGAAGCACCGCTTTGCCGATAGCTGTCGCTGGGGCAAGGATGTGGGTGAAGTTGAACTGCTTCTGCGTGGCCAGGATCAGCGGCGTCAGGGACTCTGCTATGAAGCCTTTGAATGCATCACTTTCTGCTACAAGGACCTTTGAAACTCCACCGGCCTTGGCAATATTTTCTGCTACCTGTATATTTCAGAAAACAATATAAATAAATATCTTCAAACAATTTATAAAAATTTATAATAAATATAAATAAATAAATAAGCCATTTATTCAGAAATTTTCATTTACATATATTTTATTACAGTAATAATTTAAACTATTCTTATTGTTCTATCAAATTATTTTTATATTTATTCAGAATAAATTTTAACATTTTTATTTTATATTTTATTATTTGACCGCATTGTCTCCTTTGCCGTCTGGCAAAGGCCTCCTCCAAACTTCTCCATCCTTCTCTGTCTCCTGCTAGCCTTGACCATTGTCTACCAGCTATTTTTATTATTTCATCCTCCCATCTTATCCTTTGTCTATAAAAATTTATCTAGTTTCAAACTAACGGATATGCAAAATATTAAATTGAAATAATTCATGAATACAAGGATTCTCCATATTAATATCCCATTGAAAAATTAACAAAAATTAAACTATAATGGAAAACATTAGAAACTAATATTTTTTTGTCAGGGTATTACATGACCTTATTTTACACCAAATGAGCACTGACTTATTCTTTAAATGCATCAAGCTTCCAAAGACCCTATATAGACAAATAGATATAACATATACACCTTAGGGACAAAGTTCATATTAATCACTCAAAACATTGCCCTTAGCGGGAATAGAACCTGCAAATGCTAGCTTCATAGTCTGGGCCACTAACCACTAGATTATCCAGTAGTAAAGCAAAGTAACTTTTTTTTTTAAAACCACAATCTGTTCATAGCCAAGTACAACATATGGAAGTGCTAAGTAAATGCCACTGTCTATTGCGATAGGTATACGATTAGGTATATTAAACTTTTACATCCGTAGGATTTTACTTACGGAGCCGCATTTAGTGCCTGCAACAAGAACAGATATTTCTCCACCAATTTTCTTAGCTGCGCTTAAAGCGTTCAGAGTGACTGCAGACAATGCTTCATTGTTGTGTTCAGCGATAACTAAGGTGCTTTGAAATCGTCGCAACTGAAACATTTAACAAGCACAATATAAGGACCCCTTTATCAAATCAATCTTTGAACTCTTATCAACATACTACTGAGTAGTGTACGTAACTTGTTACTAACGTACCTGAGTTGAAAAAAACAAGTGCCTAGCAGAAGGCGAGAACATCTTGCCAGCCAGTGAATGTACAAAACTAAAACGAAAGTTACACTACAAATGAAAATTCACTTCTAAAAAGGTTACAAAGTCCACTTTTCTGCCAGCCAGCCTGGGTTGGTTGAAGAAGAGCAACTTTATCGCAAATAATAAAAAAAAAACAATCTATCAAAAGTGTCAAAACCGCTATACCCAACCCATAATGCTGGAGTCACATTATCAGGATTCGGCGAAGGTTCGTGTGTCGCGCGTTGTATCTCGGTCATTCACGTAAATGATTTAGTCAGTGCGTCTCTTTCGTTCAATGGGACTGCGACCTCTCGCTGAATTCCAAGTAATTGCAACATTGTGGCTGCAGTTTTTATTGAATATCTTGTGTACCCGACTGTCCGTTGTTGTTGTTATTATCTGTGCAACTTTTTTTCTTTATTGCCAGTTTCTAAATTCAACTGTATATTTGATGGTTATTTTTTATATGTTGCAACAATTTGTGTCTGTTAGTGTTACCAAGTCTACTGATTACTCAGACTCAGAAGTTCTACTGAATTCGCAAAATACTGGAGGAGATTGCAGTATCCTATTTTTTTTAATTAGGCTTTCCAATTCCACTTAATATGTCCTAATAATTACTTTAAAAATTGAACTTACAGTTCTGTTTCTGTAAGTGCAGTTAATTTTTTTTTTTATAACCAGTGATTATTTAGGCTAATCAGAGTTTTGTGAAATATTACTATCTATCATCTTGGTGGACGGAACATAGAAACAGATCGCATCTACCCCTGACATAACACGTTTTAAAACACACATGTCACGACTAGAACAACTTACGATAACCACTCGTATCAATCGATTAATCAAATATTAATAGACTTAAGAGAAATGTAGAGGAATATAACCCTCCCTTCTGACTGCAGTCAAGTGAAAAGTAACATGTAATCTAGATTATAGATAATCTAGATTACATGGCATAAATCGTATAAATTATAACCTATACCTTAGTCGTATCCTATGAATTTCTCCTGAACTTTTGCAAATTAGATCTGGCAACACTTTCTGTATTTTTTCTTTTGTTTAGAAATTTGTCTACGGAGTTGGAGTGGTTATCGACTCCGACAGCTGATATTATTAATTAGTTTAGTTTTAATTAAAAATATCATTTAAAACTGATTAAAATAGTCAGTCTTTTGTTAAACGTAAGATAACGCTCACGTTCTCATTTAATCGTAGTTATCAAATACGACGAGTTGGTTGTGTGAAAATTTGAAAGTTTAACTTAAGTTTTTATAAAAAATGACATCTTTACCGATTGTATCAATAACTAGAAGAGAAACATTTAGCTCCTGCCACCGTTTGCACAGGTAATATCTCATACCAGTTCCATCACATTGTTTTAACTATACACTCATAAAACTTGCAGTTTACTAGTTTACCCATCCAAATTTGTATTTTAAAACGTTGTGTTAGGATTCATTTTAATATGGCAAAATTTCATTGACGTTAACGTTGAGATTTGAAATATGATAACTTACGGAATGGTAAGTTAAGCAATTATTTCCGTAAGTTTCTAGTTTCAAAGAGGTCAGCAAAGATTTTTTTCATCTAAGTTGCCTGTATAAAGTACCTATTTACAAAGTAACGACTCATTATCAAATTGTTATAACTGCTATTTTATTAACCCTTTTATCTCTTAGATTGCTAAGGTGAAAGGTCATGACTAGATGTTATACATTTTTACAGCCCGTTTCTAAGTGATGAAGAAAATGGTAAGCTATATGGAAAGTGCAACAACCCTAATGGCCACGGACACAACTATGTTGGTGAGTGCATTCATATAAATTGCTGTTATGTTTTAAAAATAATCATTGATATTTGACTTGGTAATCAAAAAGATTTAAAAAATTACTTGGCCAGTATATACCAACTGGACTTAAAAGTATTCTTTATTCATTTTCATGTGTTAAAATACCCTTTCAACACTACTAGCAGAATCAGCTCAATTTTAGTATGCCAGAAAGAGTGTCTGGCAATACTTATAAAAAAGAATTTCAAGTTTACTACTTAAACGCGAATTACCGACTCTAGTCTATTAATATAAAATAGTTTTAATTTGTTCAGTGTTTATGTGTTCAACGATAAGCTCACTTGCAATTGTTTCTGAAACAGGTAAGCTATTTAGAATGCCTGCATTGGATTTTGACAAAAACAAAACAACTGTAAACCTGGGGGCCTAGCACGCTAGCTTTTATCAATGACATAAAGCATTTATCCCATTCTAACCAGTATGTGTGTGCGAAAGGGACGAATGCTTTATGTGAGCGATAAACGCTAGTGTGCTAGAGGGGCTAGTTATTTTATCTAAGAAATAATCAGTTAAAACTGGTTTTAACCAGTTATTCCTTAGATAAAATAACCGGGTTTGCATTCCCTTAGAGCAACTAATGCCAGGCACATTTGTTTGAAAAGATTGTAACAATCTACCCACTTTTCTCTTTGGCAGTTCTGGTGACAGTGAAGGGCCCGGTGGACGCCCACACCGGCATGGTGATGAACATTCATGACCTGAAACAGTACATGAAGCAGGTTATCATGGACACGCTGGACCATAAAAACTTGGATCAAGATGTGCCATACTTCAAGACTGTGGTGAGAGAAAAAAAAAACTTTTTTACATTGATACTACTGGAACTGAAAAGTTCTAAGCCAAAAAAAGTAGTTAAGTAGTTCTAAGTATTTAAACACCTACACTTGTCGGTACCAATTACGCTACTTTTTAACTGATTTCAAAAAAGGAGGAGATTCTCAATTTAAACTTTTTTGTATATCTCCACCAATTGCAAGTTCAATTCTTTTTAATTAAATTGGTTATACTCAAGGTCAGTGCCATCGAAATATGAGAAAATATATAAATATATTTGAGAAACCTTTAAGGGTGAGAGAAGAACAGTTTACATATAAATATGAGGCTCATCAGAAACTCTAAATGAATTCAGTTAGGGGCCGTCCATTAATAACGTGATATTTTTTGGCATTTTTAACTCCTCACCTTGGTGATACATGGTGAGGTTTAAAACTCCCCCCCCCCCCTCCCCCTATATCATGTAAATTTTTTAGTACCAACAAAGAATCTTATTTTTTTTTATATTTGTAAAATACAGGTATAAGTATCATCTAGTTTTACATTTCAGTCCAGTATCGCATTTGCCGAAAAAATAAATACACGTGATATATTACTACCACCCCCTGCCCCCTTGTGATATTTCGTGATTTTATATGGACCCCTTCCCCCCCCCCCCCCCTTTCGAGCCTTACGTGATTAATGCACGGCCCCTTATTAATTTATAAAAGTTAAGAAATATTTTTATCCATGAGTTTTATTTTCTTATAATAAGTACTTGTACTCCTTACAGTATATAACAACTTGAAACTATGTGTAATTTGAATGTGAGGAAAAATTTACTACGGCAATTATGCTGTAAATAGTTGCTCTGTGTAAATAGTTGTTTTAGTTCAAGTAGGTATCAACTCGATAGAAATTTCTGTGTTAAATGTTTTCTGTGTTAGCTGGAAGATATCCGATACTGGAATAACTTCACCTTTGAACAAAATTATTTTACTTGTAATGTTGTGTAGCCTGTTTTATGTACAACAAAATGTTTACCAACTTTAATAGCATCAATTTATATACCTATTAAAATATTTGAAGTTGAAGCTATTTATTGTACTTGATGATTAGTGTTTCAATTTTCAATAGTAATAATAAGATAAAAAATATATAGTCATTAGTGTGTCTAAAATCCATGTCATGACATACCTTGTAATAATAATTTATGTGAAATAGTTTTTGAGTTATGATGGGGTCAAAAGTGGCTCCAAATGGTTCGTGTAATATTACACACGGTGTTGCTCGCCAGTTCTGTTCTTGAACTTGGCTTGACACGCTACCGCGTGTCTAGATTATACTTAATAATTTTTGTTTGTTTAGGTCAGTACAACAGAGAACTTGGCAATATACATTTGGGACCACCTACAGAAAGTCATGGACAAGCCAATGTTACTACATGAAGTGAAAATATTGGAAACTGAGAAGAACCATGTGGTTTACCGTGGGGGGTCGACTTACCGCAAGAAATCTGAGAACTCAAGCCTACATACTAACAAGCACTGCAACGTTTCCTCTGATTCAGACTGAGTTATTATGAAACAAGATGATATATATATAATAAATGGCGTATACTTTTGATTGATACGTATTTTTCTGATAAGACATGGTTACAATCGTCGTATAAACAATACCCCTCCCGACCAGTGTTGCAACTACTTTGTTCTACTTACCACTTCTAGTGATGATCTATCTTATAAAAGTAGTTACTAGTTAGTCTGTTTTTTTTACCCAAAGACTAAATTGAAGTTTCATCATAGAGATATCCCTGCCGCTGCCTCTAATGGCAGCTTTGAAGACGAGTTAACCTTATAATCAGTGCCGGTTTTAGCACTACCAGCGCCCTGGGCGAGATTTATACGGCGCCCCTAACTGCAATTCAAACCCATATGAAAAAAAGGCGCCTGCGGTGCCCCTTTATATCCGGCGCCTTGGGCGGTCGCCCAACCGCGCCCCCCCCCTAACGCCGCTACTGCTTATAATATCAGCAGGTACTTAGTAAAGATTTAGTCCCCTACCTACTCTAACACTAAAATACCTTCGATTTTACTTTACTTTAGGGGGTCTCCACTCATTCCTCAATGGCAATCAACAATTGAAAGTGAATACGAAATTAAATATTCATTTTCCTTATCATAAGGTCAAACATACATATGACGGGTTTAAAATGACAAGACGTTTGCGTCTTTTTAGCACTTTATTATAACAATTATTTTTCAAGTGCCTCCACCCATGCATCAAACCGCCTTTACATAAATCCGAATACCTTACTCGTCGGGAGCATTTGCGCTTAATATAACAACATATTCTAGAATCACAATTAAATCTGAGGATACATCGAATAGCCAGGGTCAGGCAGAGGCGTCTCTTGCCCATGTAGCGCCCGTGTGCAAACATTACCCAAGCGCCCCCTAGTAGCGCGCGGTCAAAATGGAATGGGTACAAAGTATAAGTAACAGCGCCCCCTAGGACCGCTGCGCCCGTGTGCAACGCGCATCGGCCACCATAGGTAAAGACGCCTATGGGGTCAGGCGTAGCGCACTTTATGAAGCGACGGGTCATTCGGCGAAACTCTGCACTGGGACCACCGCAATTGAGTTGCTGCGCGTGAAAATTGATACAAGTGACACGATAAACAAAGAGACATACCGTAGGACGCTTCTTATGCTTTTGTTCTTGTACTATTCGTTGTTCTGTGCCGGTGCGACAATTCAACACATAATTCAATGCATACATGTAAGTCCACCAATTGTATTTGTTTTGTAAACTGTGCAATGAAGCTTAAATAAATAAATAATTTGTTTACATAATGCGCGAATGCTCCTGAGATTGAGCGGCGTCAAATATTGCAACAACCACCACACAAATAAAATAAATAAAACATTTTCCTTTCTGATAAAAAATAATTGGTACTTATAAGTTACATAAAATCACAGATTGGCACTAGGTCTTTCTTTGAAATACATTTTAAATTAAAAGTAACCTTGTACTTACTAATCCCATCAATATACGCGGAATCTGGGAAATTCAATCTTTTTTTTCTCAGTGCATCATGTCCATATTGTGCGTCACATGTTCGATTGTTTTAAATAAACTTTTTCATATAATTAAAATAACTAATCAAATATTATATCAGAGGTTTATATAACATTCATTCATAGTCTTCATCTACATAAATTTTGCTTACATTACGTTTCCATCATAAATTCCAAATAAATTCTATTTATTACACTTGCATATGAAGCAAAGAGGATTTACGATTTAGAATCTACCTTGATATCACATTCGGATTACGAAATATTTGCATCATAACGAGAGATCATAGAACCTTATATAGCCAGGTCTTTATCTTTCCTACACGGATGCTTGATGCTGATGTAAGGAACGCCCAATTCAAAGTCGTTGCTGGGCCAGTACATGAGCAAGGGTTTCTGTTCGGGTCTCTCGTCCCAGACGTTGAAGTAAGCGAAGAGGACCAGCGTGGTGTAGCTGGCGATGAAGCTGAGGATGTGCCACACCCCGTGCATGTAGGGGAAGTCGATGGAGAGCCACGCGTCGCAGAAGAGACGGTCGATGATCCAGCAGAACAGAGCCAGCAGTGTCACTGCCATGCTGCGGAGCCCCAGCCGGTACACGCGCGCGCATTTCACTCTGCAATGAAAGACAATTAGTAAAGGGCCATTGACACGCTATGAGTCACCTATCAGTATTGGACTTCTAGTCAGTGTTTAAAAAATGGCCGCATCAAAAGTAGGAGAAAAGTACACTAAATCGACGATCGCTCGCGCTGTCAGTCTGTCAGACGGACGACGCTGCTGTCATTGTTATCATGTTGTAAAAAAAAACTATTTGCAACGAAAGTTAATAAATTATTATTTTATTCAGTTAGACGTAAAGTTGTAAATCCAATGACTATAAATGGTAATCTAATAATTTGCATTTGTAACGTTGGCGCCAACCTATATTCTTATGTCGGGCCGTTTTTCTAGTGTGATTTAATATGACACTGTACATCCATGCATTATAATATCATTGGCTACAAGTTCTTGTATGCGAGTCGCTTTACATTGCGGTGCTCTATCGATCACACTATAGCTCGGTAGCCCGCAGTGTAATGCAAAATGCAACCCGCATGTGAGAACTCGCTTCATGTAAATGGCCCTTTACGTTGCCAGATTTTTATTAGGACAAAGCGGGATTTTGAAACTTGGAACTTATTGGTCGGTTTATGTCTTATTTTCATTTCAATCATGAGGCGGATCGTAGGGCGGTTCTCAATTGTCCCTAACTTGAGACTCCTACCTATTGGCGTCACCTAATATCTACGACGTGTAAAATTTTGTCATGCAATAATTAAACCCCGACCATAAATCTTCATACAAGACTTTACCTCAGGTTTATTACTAGAACGTGTTTGGCCTTTAGAATAGTTATCGTTTACATCTATTCAAGTATCTTTTTTTAACTGTAATGTGTCTGACTATTGGTTAAGCCGCATTGATAACACCTCATAGAAGCATTAAGAGTTTATACCCACTCTAAATTACTTTGCAAATGACGATCAAAAATGATTAGAGTGAATTCTTAAAACTATTGTGTACACAACGCTCTCTGTATTAACGGCGGTAACGTGTTCATCCTATGAACCTACAGTATTGGTTGTGTAGTAGGTACTTACGTCGTTTTTATGCGTCTGAACTAGATTTGATGTTTGCTTTTTTTATACTTTTTATCTACACACATATCATAAAGGCTAAATTACGCGTTCAAAAACCCTAGGAAATGACCAGCATTATTACAACCAATGTTATTATAAGAATTTTCTTGTCTGTGGTAGTAGGTAAATCTGTTCTTTATTGGTCATCACATTACCGATATCTCGTGACTGGACCCCAATTCTCGGGTCATGCGAGACGCTATCTCGCATGCCACATACGTCAAAAATGACAGATTTCCTTGGGATTTGACAGTTATTCTCGTGCGAGATGAATCTCGCATGAACCCAGAATAGGGGCCCTGCTCGTGACGTTATGAATTTAAATTTGGAACAGCTGTCAAAATTCAAGTTGGTCTCTATTCTAGTAGCCACAGATATTAAAACAGTTATCGATACGAAACGTCAACTCAGTATGTTTTTTTTAATTTAAACGCACGACGTTTGATCTCGAGTGACATGACAATAGGGACTTCATTCTTTTGTCTATGGTTTAAAAAAAACGTTCGCCTTGACGGATAGATCGAATTGCCGCCATACTTGTTTGTTGGTTTTTTGCTGTTACGGTTTTTTGCAGTTATGATATGTGTGTAGATAAAGTAATGTATGCAACTGTATATAATTAGGCCTTAAAACACTCGTGTGATCCTATTATGAAACTCGCTGACGCTCGTTTCATAAAACCACACTCGTGTTTTAAGGCCTAATTATATACACTCTCATTATATAGCAGTTGCATAAAATGCTATTAAAAGTTTGTAAACATTGACACATTTGTTTTATCTGAAACTCCAAAAGTGCAAAATCATCAAATCTATGAAGAACATCAAAAAAAAAATTCATACCCTAGCTCTAGGGTATGATAATAGCATATTAAAAAACTATGACTATATGTTATGACCCGCTGGTCTCAGCATACCATAATTAGGAGGATTATGTATAGTGGACCAAGAAATTGCTTGACCACTTTTCGACGGTATTACAAAGGGATAAGGTTCAAGAGTGGTTAAGCAATTACTTGGTTGACTATACATACAAAGCCTCCAAAAGAGCTCTCCGTACAAAATGACATATCATTTTGCACATAACATTATACATAATAATAATAGTATGCCGAGACCAGTGGCCCGTTTCACTAAGCTACAAGTTACAATTTTACAAGTCTAAACCGGCAACATTGGTCAATAATAACCAATGGCAATGGGCGATGGGCGTAATGTTGCCGGTTTAGACTTGTAAAATTGTAACTTGTAGCTTCGTGAAACGGGCCACAGGGGGTCATTTTTGGCTCTCGAGCGCTCGACATTAGCCAGCCGCGGGCCAATCAAATCGTCGGTCGATTCACGAAGGGGCGTGTCTGCTGAAAAGTCGAATTTAAGTTAAGTTTGCCATCGTATGCAAAGTGCATATTTTATTATTTCACGAAAGGACTTAACTGAATTCCTATTAGAACCAGGGGTGCAATTTTTGAATCTCACCAGGTGACTAGAGCTCACCAAAATGGCCGAATCTCTATGAAAAACGGCTATTTTATAAGCGTTAGTTACCCGGTGAGATTTAAATGCAATTTTTGAATCTCACAATGTCACTAAAGCTCACCAAAATGACCGCATTTCTATGAAAACGGCCATATTGGCGAGCTTTAGTCATCCGGTGAGATTCAAAACTCGCACTCCTGGCTTACAGTCCATAAAGAAAAGCCCTAACTGCTCAATATTCGGATTTTAAACATCACGAAAAGGCGGAAATCGCTCCAGTGTAGAGTTGTAAAAATGCAGTTACGCCCCTTCGTGAATCGACTGACGAAATACGCGAACGTATAATTATTATAGCCAGCATTGATGCCCGCTTTCCACTGCGAGCGGAACGGGCTCCGTACGGAGTCCGTTTCGCTCGCAGTAGAAGGCAGGCATGCATGCGCGCGGCTGGCAAGTCTCGAGCGTTGGGGAGTTAAAAATCACCTCACAGCTTACCTTGACAACTCTTTATATAAGAACGCACTCGCAGGCAACACTAGGGCCATCAAAGCGAATGCGTTGGCAAATGGATGCATAACCAGGAACCCAGTTGACACGAGCGAGAATATGCTGGTATAGAACGTGAGCACCTTCCTGGAAAAAACAAATTTTAATCAGTGGATAGATTTAAAGCAGAGGCTTAGCAGCGGCCCTAATATGACAGCTCAGGTTTAGTTTAACCCCTCCCTGTGTCTCTCTCTAACTAGTGTCATAAGAAAGGGACGCAGATAGAGATAAACTAAACTTGGCCAGTCATGTTAGGGCCACAGGTGGTAGGACCTTACCAGTCTACCACCATCAGCCGCTAAGCAGCAGTGCTTACACTGTGGTGCTCCGGCATGGAGAGCAAGACAGTCGGTGAAAATGGCATAAGAGCTATAGAGTAGGCGGAAACCTGTCTTCTGGGGTGGCAACGCATCTGGAATCTGTGTCACGGGTGTTTATTGGCGGTGGTAATCACTTACCGTCAGATGATCCACTTGCTCGTTTGCCTTCTTATTTTATAAAAAAAATGGTTGGTATATATTTAATGGTTTTTATTAAAAAGAGGTCCCCCAAAGTTTTTGCTATCGTAGACCACTTGCCATTTTTTTAGTGTTCGGTAGACCTTTTTGACTTCCTGGTAATGACTTAACAAAATCTATATTTTTCTATATATTTTTACTTTATTCAACAATAGACCAGAAATATTGAGACTGCATACTGCTGAGTAAATTGCATAGAATCAAGCGGGGAAGCGGGGAAGCGGCGAGTAGAAGCTAGTTTAAAATAAATTTGGCCACTTTGGCTGCTCTCCTATATATTTAATCCAGGCTTTTGAGGCTATACTAGGGGGGGTTACACTCCGCACTGTAAGTACGCTCGACCGCCTTGCTTATGCCATAGGCAAATCGCAGTAGGTTGTCGCCTAGCCGCGCGCCCGCTCGCTCGCTCCCTCTGTGTCAATAGAATTGAAAACGAATGCCACGCAACCCTAACGTGTCGCCGGGAGATGCGGGGGGAAGAAGGACGCGAGCGGCGCCTTCCTTTTGACTGGCGCCGCTTGGCTAATGTGTATGAAGTAATACGAACTTACGGCGTGTGTTAATAAAGTTGGAATTCGTTTAATCGCGGTCGTAAAAGAGAAGTTTCTGTACGTTTAGTACTATGATTTATTTTGTGGCTATACATACCTAAGTACCTACATTGCATACACAAATGTTTAAATAACATTGTAAATCTTAATCTGTTTTCTCTTTGTTGTTGAAGTTTTTGCGGTTTGTAACACGGAAACGGACAAAAGGTTTACTTTTTGCTTCAAGAAAAAAAAAATTAAGTACCTAGGCGGCGTTAATGAAAGCAAATGTTCATTGAAGTTTAGGTACCTACCCGGTACATGTGTGACCAATTCTGCGTGCTCATTTTACAGAAAATGTGGTCGAAAATTACAGGATTTTTATTAAAATACAGGACACGGCAAACATGAGAGCTGAAAAGCGGGACGTCCTGTAAAATACGAGACAGTTGGCCACACTAAGTTAAAAGCTTATTATTTTACAAACGGATATTTTAATCGAAAAATGATTTGCGCAAACCCATAATATTTTTGACAGACCTTTCTAACAACACCCCACACTACAGGGTAAACGAGGACAAAAAGACATCCGCACTTTACGTGTAAAGACACAAAAAAAAAAAGATTTTATTTTACCCCTCTGTCAGCGTGACTAATATGTATATCCATGCCGAATTACAGCTTTCTAGTACTAAGAGTCACTGAGCTAAGCTGCTGACAGGTTGACGGACGGACATGGCGAAACTATAAGAGATCCTTGTCGAGACTAGGGAACCCTAAAAACGTTTAATTTATCGATCCCTGCGGCCCTGTCTAACTTGTATCATAAGAACGACGCACACAAGAATATATGGTCATGTTAGAGCCATAAATGGCGCCTAAACCACAACTGTACATACCATTCTAAAAGTAAATGCAAATTTTGCATCTCATTATGAGGCTTGCTATCAAAAGTAAAGCTATAAATTTTATCGCAACAATAATAACTATGCTAATGTAGGTAATTCAAGGACAGCAAACATCAATCATTCCATTGTAAATTATCACCAGTCGTAATCGGCCAGAATACTAGTACATAAGAAGTACCTGATAATCCATTCAAAAGTAAAGAAATAGGCCTCAATAAAATATAATATAAATTGCTTGTACCACTCAGGAACCACCTGTGGCCCGTTTCACTAAGCTACAAGCTACAAACTACAATTTTACAAGTCTTAACCAGCAACATTGGTCAATAATGACCAATGGCAATGGGCAAATTGACCAATGTTGCCGGTTTAGACTTGTAAAATTGTAACTTGTAGCTTCGTGAAACGGGCCACTGGTTTTGTAGCTTTGCACTCCCTTGCCATCACTTATCTAAATTACTAAATATTGGATATGTTTTTAGGATAAAAAGTACATCATAAGCTACTACGTCCGCTGATAATCAAAAAAAATTATTATAATATGCTTGGTAGTTTAGACACAGTGTTTAGACATAAAGAAGAAACAACAGTGATTGCCATATGTTAATTATCTAGTCAGTATCTTTGTGTTATTACTTTTCATTTTTCAATAGCCAATGTCTGTCAGGTATAGTATAGCTTTCTTAGTTTTCTTAGTTCCAGAGTTTACCCCTACATACAAACAAACAATAAACAAAGTTTCCCCCTTTATTATTATAATAGTAGGTTAGTGTAGATATGAAAAACATAATTAGAAACATAATACTCCTTTTTGGCAGTAGTCGGGTCAAAAGGTATATCCCAAGCTCTTGTGGTAAGAAATAAAAACATTTAATTTTTTTATCACTGGCAAAAATGGTTGGTCATCTCTGACAAAATAAAGATTCGGTCAATTAGTCCCTTATCTCTAAATGGTTAAGAACCACCTGTGTAAGGTGTATTCATTGTTGAACAACACAATTGGTTATTCACATTGAGAGCAAAACATTTTAATTAGTGCAAAATAATTTTGAAAACTCAATACATCTTCGTGTTAAGAAATCATTACCCAAGTCTTTATGGTTACAGAAAATAATGTAATAGTTTAAGTATGTAAAGTTTTATTGCAGTATATGCAATTAGTTCATAACTGATCTACTTTTTAAAAGGCCTCAAAAATGAGATTCTCAATTTAAGATAAGTTTTTTTATGATTTACTTAAGAAAGGAATAATTAATAAGTGTAAACACAATTTTCTATTAAAAAAAGGAGTTAAAAACATTACAGCTAAAATAGTAACTATCCCCTGTCTTTTATTATAGCCCAGGCAATATTATTTCAAAAGTTTATGTAACATTATGAAATCTGAATGAAGCTTACCTATTTCCTCCTAAGAATTTCGGAAAATATCTTCTGGGTAGAAACATTGTAAAGGCTGCAATAAACACCCATAGAATGGCCACCTCATCCAGTAGTTGACCTGAAAGCAATATGACTAATATCAATTCAAGATCTTAGGCTTCAAAATGTGAGTCACCCTCACAACAATGGTGCATTGACCTGCGGCCAAAAGCATTGCAACTGATCAGCATTAACTTTAATGTTATAGTATAAAGTGACCCATATCCCATATAGTGATTCTAAACTTACCAACTAGACTGAGAGTAGCGTGGAAATAGGCTGAGCTCAGCCCTACCACCATCAGCATAATCCATAGCAAATTTATAGCAGGGTTAACGAACTTTGCATACTCTTGAAACAGGTGAATTAGGACCGGTGGAAACAGGAAAAACAAGATGTTGCTGACCTGCGAACAATACAAAGTAATAAAAAACAACTCGCAATAGGATCAAAACATAATTTTAAATACTTACTGTGTTCACGAATTCAGCTATCATAGGAGAAATAGAGTAATTAGATTCGCACCAATCTACTGGAGAACTACCACGCTCCAAATGAGACCACATTTTCAATACTTTAAAATCCTTTGTTTACAAACAAAGAATGACGACTTAAAAGAAATTGGGAATTCACATTTTATTTCGTAGCGGTACAAACGCAGCGTCGTTACAAATATTTTACTGAGTTCGTGGATGTAAAGGCGATAAACGACAAAATTAAATTGGTTTAATTCACTATTTGGAAGTAAGTATGCTGCGCAGCGCAGTTGCGCCTTTAATGAATTAATTCGTCAGCCCGAGTATCTCAACGCGAAATGAAGTGCTAAGTGCAAGTGAACTCAATCAAAACAAAAGTCAAAATCAGAGTTGCCAGGCTACTCGAAAGCAATTTCCGCATTTTAATTAATTAACTCACTATTTTTCATCTTAAAATGAGGGTTCCATACTAAACAAATAACTAAAAAAAAACTACGAGTAAGTCAGAAAAATCATAAGCGTATAGGTGTTAGTTATAAATTAAATAAAGTAGGAAAAAAAATGTTTTCGGATTAGTGACTGACTAGTTACACTATTTATTCTGAGAACAAACAAAAATGGGTGTAAGAAAGTAAATCTTAATCAAACATTTTAAGCCCGCCTGCTTGAATAATAAATAATTGAAAAGAAGAAATCAACCCCCTAAATCTTAAAAAATGTAGATAGAAACACCTTCAAAGCCTTTTCAATATAACTTACCGGCAGGGACAAACCAAAATTACTTCAGCTAGGGATTTGTCTTCGCTTTTAATACCTTATAGCATGTAAGACATATTGAAAAAGCTTTAAAGGTGTTTTTTTTATTTTATGTGAACATTACCCAAATTTTTTGATAAGGGGCAAGTTATTTTTCTCTTTTATATTGTAATATTGTTAAACCTTACATGTATTCGATTTCCATTCATCAAGCTATTTAGGCTGCAGGGCGTGCCAAAGAAATAGACACACATACATACATCACAAAAAAGTAGGTAAGTAAATAAAGAAAAAAAGGGTTTGCGATTGGGACTAGGTCAGTTGGTGTTAAATGTCCCCAGATATTTGTTTATTTTATAGATACACTCGAAAAACATAACCCTCCCTTTTGATTGCTGACGGGCAAAAATAGACATGTATCTGCCTCTTCCACAGTGATGTTCTGAACCCCAATCCTCGGTTCTTGCGAGATGTATCTCACGTGCGAGTTCCGTCAAAAATGACAGATTTTCAAGGGATTTGACAGCTGTTTCCGTGCGACATGCATCTCGCATAAACCAAGAATAGCCTCGCTGATGTTGATGCAATTTACAAGAACCAGCGGGCAATTCTGGCGTCAGTAGAGATGAAGTCACACTCGACATATGCCATAAAGAGCTGCCGAATGCGAGATGAATCTCGATGAGTGCCGGAATTGGGGTCCAGAGTTATTTAACTCTGGTTTGGGTGGTCTGGTTCTGAACTCATTAAATCAAAACTTTTATAGGAAACGCAACGAGAATTAGGGTCACGCACACTCTGTCATGTGTGTATTGGAAAGTTTTGTTCAAATTTTCAAATTTATTATTTATGTTGTATGGCGCTGTGTATTCATGTGTGTAACCGTAATCATTTACTTCAACTCTAGTTGCGTTACCTAAACATTGTACCGATGGCAAAATTCGCGTATATGCACATGAATTATTTTACATCTGGCAACACCAAAGACGAGTCTATTTTTTTTTAATTTTATCCTGTAAAGAAAACACAAAGGAATGTATCTTTATACAGCCATGTTGTGTGTTAGACTGGGGATCATATCTTGACTTCTCTATTTAATAATTGATGGTGAATCATGATATTAAATAAAACTAAAACCACGGATCACTGACGGAAGACTTCATGTTTGGCAGTGCCTAGCGAGAAATATTCAAAAAACGTATGGCACGGAAGTTTTTGTCGTGGGCATTATGCATATTTCATATTTTATATCCCTTTCTAACAAATTTACATCTGTGAAGGAATGGAATGGAAGGTTGATGCCCGCAAAAACTATCCAAAAACGCTACTGTGCTTAGAAACAATGTTTTTTATATTGTAATCAATTTATAATAATAAAATAATACTGACAACTTATTTTGCACCCCACGCCAACCAAGCACAGTACTCTTTATTTAATAGTAATAAAGTTCTGTTATTCTCATTTCGCTAACAAACTATAATGTACAGCAAAAAGATAAAGAATACATTTTAATTCTTGCTTTAAACATAAAATAATTGCTCGTGTAATTATAATAAAAAATAAAAACATTTATTTTGACCAACCATTAAAACCGGAAATGCTACGACATTAGTAAGGCGGCAAGTCAAATTTGTTATTTTCTCTGAGACCTTACGACGATAGAGTAACTGTATTATAATTAAGGTAGTATTTCATTTATACACGATCTAACTGTACACCTTCGTATTTATTGAAAATGCATACGAGTTACTACTGGTTTACGTTCGGAAGGTTCATAGATTGTGCTATTTGAAAAATATTTTGTCAGTGTCAGTTTGTTTTCGTAAGATTTAGTTTGGATTTTTTAGTTCATACCCAAAATTAAACAGTGTGTTTGTTACGTCAATGTTTGATACTAAAACAAGTTTTTAAAAGTGCTACTCACATGGCTGAAACTTCATATCCCAGTTCCGGTAATCACAAAAGATCCGTGTTATCTATATCAAAACTTAAGTTTCTTAACCATTCTACCTAGCATATAAGCATATAATATATATATATATATTTAACCTAGGCATAGTTACGATACTAGAAATCTCAAAAGTCGTAAGGGACATGTCCCTTAATGTCCCTTACGACATTTGAGATTTCTAGTATCGGTTAGATAAACTCAACCTAACCTTTTCAAAGCCAAGGATGCCTAAAAGAATCTTGAGCTGTAGTGACTACCACGCCACGACACCGACCAATATAACCCGACGTCATCGAAAACTTCGCGGTGTAGAAGCGACGATCATTTCTCCCGCGCGGAGACGTGTATGTTGATAACAGAGTCCTTGAGGTGGAAGCCCGAGATGCTAGTTTAAAGAAGTGTTAACGATAGCGCGTCTTGACTCAAATAAAGTGAAGAGTTCATTGTTACTAATGCCTTCTAGTTATCAAATATTGCACGTCCCGCATACTGCGCACACAAATAGCCCGAAGTAGGTGGGAAAATGCAGCTTTTTGTCTAAAATCGTGTAACTGAAGATACTAGAATAGTTCCTATTATATTATTATAATCTGTTTCAATTATTATAAACCTATACTATTTTATTTAGATTTAGAATCCGGAGGAGAGCTAGAGCTTGCTAACGATTGGTTGAAAGAAGCCATCCAGAAAGAAGTCTTCCGAGGTACAAAGCTTCGGGAGCGGAAGGTCAGGCCGCCGTCCGACGTAACAGCCAAATTTCCCAAGCCGCCCACTCCTGCTAGGAGTATATGCAAAGAGAGAAGATTATACAGGTACTTACTATTACACAGGGGCAGTGGCGTAGGTACCCTGGGGCTAACCGGTGTACCCCAGGGCCCTCAAGCTAAGGAGGCCTCAACTAACTCTAGCTGTCCTACTTGCAAATATTCTCCGACTACCAGAATTATATACCTATTTATATAATTTGACTATAGGGCCCCAATTTATTTTTGCCCCGTGACTTACGGTCACCAAGCTACGCCATAGCTGAGGGGCGGCCAGCCGTTGCGAGGCTTCGGTATCCATCGAATTGACTCATCTTAATCGCTTAATTCTTATAGAAACACTTTTTTGGTCATCACACTGACTGTAACATTACCACCAGACTTTAACCCTTTTTCGGGCCCCTTAGATATAGAAAGGTTACAACGGAATTAAAAAGATATACAGTTTCATCCCATTTTAGCCAATAATTATAAAGCGAGTAAAATTTTAAATAAGTGCATTCCTATTTGTATTGATGATACGGTCTAAATTCAAAATAAATGTATGTGGTCGATAAAACCCCTCTGCAGTCCTAACATGACAGCCCAGGTTTAGTTTTACCCCTCCCTGTGTCTCTGTCTAACTAGTGTCATAACAAAGGGACGCAGATAGGGATAAACTAAACTTGGCCAGTCATGTTAGGGCCGCTGCCTGAAAAAAGGTTAGGTAATCGATCTTTCAAGCGCCCCTATGGCACTAGTTAGACAAAATCGCATGGAAGGATAAATTGTAGTTGGGCAGTCATGTTGGTATCAATAGTGAGTCAAACACTATCCCTTGGAGCATCCTATTTTTATGACACTATTTACATACTTACATGAAAAGCCGCACTCAGACTTTTTCTTTGATACGGAGGTAAACAAGCATGGGAGTTACCTGACCCGGGCAACTATTAGATATAGTCGCTGGTCCATTGCCATCAACTGGCATTCTGCTTGGTATTCTGTGAGAGTGGTATTACCCCGATCGAGCCGGCCCATTCGTAGTGCAACCAGTAATAGGTAACACTATTATTATCACAAGGCCACCAGTAATAGTGTTTGATTTTAAGAAGTTGTACAGTTGAAGGCAATCAATATTTTTCCTTTCTTTCTTTTTTCTTTCAGTATTAAACTTAGGCAGTCGTGTTTGGGTCGCTGGGATTTCAATTGAATGACCAATTAGCTTTAGACAGTTTCATTAACACAACGGTCGGTAACGGTCGGGTTACTCGGGTTCACAAAATCTAAAAATAGGCAATAGGTAGTCAACTCATAAGAAAGGTCGTTGGTCGATGAAACGCAGCAATATTACGTGCGCGATGCGTTTTATTGTTTTGACCAATCACATACAACGATGATTGATCACAGATTGGTGAAACAATAAACTAATCGCGCGCGATAATTTGTTGCGTTTTATCGCTTTCTATTATGCATTTTAATTCCTCTTTAAACATACTCTACCTACTTTAATCTGCTATTGTTATTGTCAGCATCAAAACAGTTGTCTATAATAGATCGCTTTTATGCGATAATATCGCTTGTTGTCTTCTTTAAATTGTCTTAGGTATTAATTTTATTTACTTATTACCTGTTTCTTGTGTGGTGCACAATCAGCATCTACACTAATATAGTAAAGAGGTAAACTTTATTTTTTGTTTGTAGGAGTAATCTCTAGAACTACTGAACCGATTCCAAATAATCTTTCACTAATAAAGAAAGCTACACTATCTCCGACGGACATAGGCTACAAACTTCACCGCCTAGCCTAGCTTTTCATAGCCTAGTGGTTAGTGGGTTCAATTCCCACAAGGGGCAATGTTTGTATGATGGATATGAATGTTTGTACCTGAGTCGTGGTTGTTTATGTATTTAAGTATGTATCTATCCCAATATATTTATTTATAACAACGCTAATTTATGTGCCGCATAGAAAAGCATCACCGTCGCCAAATAGGAGCAATAGCAATGGCGTGGATGGCATGCGCGAGCGCGCGCGTTCTATCTCTCCTTTCCTCCGCTCGACGCGCACGAGTTCGGTGTCGCGACGGGACAGCAGCTCGCACGGCGCGCGCCGCGCCCGCCCGGTCTGCTCGATGCGGATCAGCGAGCTGGCAGTCCCCACCAAGCGGCAGTGTATCGACACCTGGAGGAACAAATCTGGCGTACTCCCCGGACCAATGGTTAATACCAAAAAACAAAAATATTCAGTCGAATTGAGATCCTTCCTCCTTTTTTGAAGTCATTTAATATATGTAGGGGCAGCTGTACTTGTTGACTCGCTCTAAGTCTTAATAAAGCTATACTGTTGGATCGTTGATCGTTGGAGCTATCGATATGCTTCTCTATTCCCTGCCTTCTCTATAGACATAAGAGAATAGAGAAACATGGGGGATATTCGGCTGATGAGAGAGTATATAGCTCAAGATTTGGAGTGTCCCCAGGTACAGCAAGTGTTTAGACAAACAAGAGCTTAATGGAGAAACCTAATAATTTTTATCTGTCACAGTTTGATACAGGATTCTAAGTAATTTGAAATTTTCATACTAAAAAGAGCCCTAGCACAAAACTTTTCTTTTGTTTCAAAATACATAATACTTCTTAAATCCCAGTTAAAAATCAAAACAATTTTTATTCTGGGAGTTACCATACATGTAAACGCTCTTATTATTATAATAAACGCGATTTAGTTTCACACTCCATACATTTACTAGTAAAATTAAATAGGCGTGACGTTATACCTATGTAGAGATTCTGTATAGATCGTCTTCACGGAGCTTGCGTTGCACAGTTTTCTATTCGCAATATTTGAACAAATAGTGATCGTAGACAAAAACTAAAAATACAGTTTTTCTTTTTCTGACGAGTTCTTTATATTTGAAATTCTTTAAATTAACAATAGTTTTTTTTGTCATCATGCCATTTTGCCATTATCTTGGTTTTAGGTTAATCGACTGAAGCAGCAAGTCATGGACCAAACACCCATTGTAAAAGTTTCTGACGCAGTGAACTGCTTCAGACAAGCCTCCAGTAGTCCATCAAAGAAAAGGTAACCAGGTTCATGATTCTTCTTCGCATTCGCAAACTTGATTCGATTAAATATTGTGGTTTTTCCGTTCTGTATGTTTTAAAAGTCTACTTTACTCTGCTTTTGTGAGTCTCAGTAGGTATCTCAATGGTTGGCCGAAAGAAATCGCTCTTAAGAGAGAGTTTAGATGTATCGTTCAAGCGATAACACCGCCCATTGTCTATCTTATTAATTTTATTAATTATCTTTTCCATGTTTTTTTTATTTTTGTCTGTACTATATTCTTTTATGTACACATAAAAGAATATTTATTACTTGACTTCCTGTCGAATGACTCGTAGGCACTTATTGAAAATGTGTTTACTTGAAATTCGTTTTAAGGGCATCAAGAAAAATAAACAAAGAAGCAATAAAAAGCAGAAATCAAGAGGAAAACCAATATATCAGTACCATTTTCGGACACAAAATTGCTCAAAAATTAATAAAGCCAGTGAATGCAAAACTGAATTCCCAGTAAGAGCTTTACTTAAACCACTGTATAACAACGTAGTACCTAGTTACTTGAATGTATGGCTCTTCTTTTTTAATTGACCGTGGAGGCGTTTTACACCTCTGCTTACTATAAATTTAGTTTTTTTTTACCCGCAGAGACCACACATCTCTAAGTTTTTTACACCCCCGTGTAATTTCTTTGTCATAAAAACTCTATATATAAATATCTTTTTTAATTTCTTTACTAATGCTAATGCCAGTTAGTGCAATATTCTTAAAGTTTATTGAGTTGTCAGTATTTATATTATATACATAATCTTCTTATAACAGACATATACAGGGTGTCAGGGACAGCGTACCGAAAACTGCAATCCTGGTTTCAGACCTTTATCCTGAATTGAACCACAGTGGAAATTTTCCTTGTAAAATTCAGTTTTCATTGATTTGCTCTCTAAGCTCGCAACGCTCTTTCAGACCCTTGCTGTCTGACAGAGCGTTGGACGCGTGCGATTCATTGCGTAGCTAAAATAATTTTATAATGGGGATTTTGTTCTTGACCTTTTGGAAAAATAACCACGTAATTTCAGTTCAGGATCAAACTAGGGTTTCAATTTTCGGTACGCTGTCCTTTACACCCTGAATAACTCAGTAATTTGTTTATATAATTTAAAAACAACATTAAAGTGCTGAGTTTCTTGCGGCGCTTCTCTCTCAGCAGAATCTTCAATTTTCCGAAGCGCTTATAGACCTTGTAAAAGAGTTTATACGGCCTACTCATAATTTTAGATTGCAGAACGTATCATCGATTGTCAGCAATGAAATATGTGACGTGTTGCGAGACAAAGCCAAATTAAAGACAGACGATGCAACCCACGAGCGGATGGTACGGGAAACAGCCGATAAGGTATAGAAACACTAAATACCTAAATTAGATAAGGAGATGCTTAGCAGACAAAACTATTCGTTTTCAATCGTCTCTTGTTTATCTAGCTTATACGGTTTCTAAATTGTTTTTGTGTAGTTGAATCAATGAGTGTGTTCTTGTAATTAATTATCAATTATAACATATTTAGGTGACTATTTGGATTGCCAACATCCTAGAAGAGACCTCAGAAAAACTACTGGAAGAAGACCTAAGAGGTTAATAATTTGAATTATTATTAGGTTACCCGCGCAATTCCAGTCAGTTCCTGAGTAGCTCTCTGCTATTATAAGCTTGAAATGCGTGGTAAAGGAAGGTTTAATGCTGAGTTTTCGCGGCGCATTCTTCTCAGCAGCTACCATTTTAGACTCTTTATTGCGTTAATTGAAACTATATAATTTTTTGTTTTTGAAATTTTTTTTACTATTGCGTGTTTTTTTTTAACTATTTTTGTCAGTCTGTCCGTGAACGTGAGACTTAAAAATGACTCGAAACATCGGGAATTAGATTCGTTACAATACACGCGATATAAACCATTGTAATATTTTGTTTTATTTCAAATTTTTTTTTAGTTAAAAAAGTGAACGAAAGAACTTTCGCCACTGATGGAGAATTGATAACACTCATCGGAACGATGGTGCGCCAAGAAGCAGGTTGACGTATCATTTCATATTTATTTTTATCAAAAATGTTAGGTATTAGCCCCTTCAGCACTTTTTCCAATAAAATTGTAGTGTTTTGTTAGTTTAGCCAAGGCGGTAATTTTTTCAAAGGCCCTTATTCAGACGGTAAAATATTGTAACAATAATATGCGCTTGGCTAAAATTTATTTACTACTAAGTGAAGTATTGTTATAAATAAATGGTTTTCAGTGTAGTATTGAGGTAAAACCTGCCTTTAACTATTTTTATGACCTACAGAGCTCGAGGAACAAGAAGGGCCGGCTCTTGATATACTTGATGATTTAGTGGATAATGTCCTGGTAAATGTTTAATTCTTATTAACTTTTGATATATTTGAATCATTGTTGTATGCAAGCTTTGATTATGATTTGATTTGATTTCGCTTTAGAGTGTATGCGGGGGAGCCGAGTCTGATATAGAGGCAACGTTGGATCTTTCTAGTAGTATAGCTCAAAAAAGCATTGATGAAGATAACGAAAATACCGGTGGTATCTCAGACTACATAAGTGTTTCATCAGCAAATAACGATGACACTGAATTCAATGAAAGAGGCTTACAAGAGGCTTTAAAAGACAATACAAATGAACTAGCTGTAAAACCAGTAGACGATGAGGATTCCTTAAAGGATCACTTAATGAAGCAATTAAATGAAATAATTGACAGAAAACTAATCGACACGCTCAAAAGTAATGATATTCTGGAAAACATAAGCATAGATTTGGATAATCACCCCGAGTATCAGACAAAAATAGAAGAAAAACGGTCGGAATCGTTATTGTTACCGTTATCTGATATTAAAAACAGTGAATACGATACACGATCAACACCAGAAGTGGACCATCAAGCATATAATTACGAAGAAAATAGTTCAGAAAAAGAGAGAGCTCCATTAGACGACGTATTAAACCAAATATACGAAGCTAAAACTGAGTCTGAAAAGAATGCGAAGGTTGATGAATCAATGAATGATCAAAATAATGATACAGCAGGAATCAAGGAAGAAGTGGATAACATAGACAATAACAAAGTAGAAGACAATGACAAAGTAGAAGACAGTGACAAAGTAGAGGACAATGACATAGTAGAAGACATTAACTTCATGCCAGCTGATGAGAAAGCAAATGATACTATTGAACCTGAAACAAGAAAGAACGAGGAACCAAATGCCAGTGAAGAATTCTCCGAAGAAAGAGATAAGAAAGTACAATTTTCATATGATAATTTTGGTAATATGTTTTTTATATATTTTTTTGTTTTGTCATGTAGACTTACACTTACCTGATTTATATAAAGTCCTTAGGCTCTCACTAAATCAAAGTTGTATTTATTTTCAGGACTTTTGAAAGACATTAAGCAATCAAAATCAACACACAGGTAATTATAAATTAAAGAATTTGTAAAATCTTGTAACATTTAGACTGATGACTAACTTTCAATGACAAAAAACTTGTCAATATCGTTTTTTTCGTTACATCTACGCCGAAAGCCATTTCAGTAATTTTGCTTCCACCATAAGTAAGATTTCGATATTTAGAGACTTACAACATTAAGTACATAAACTTTGTTTTAGCCCTGAAAACTTATATTTATACAACGACAAAATACCAGAACAAACAACCAATAACGTGATACAAGATAAAAAACTCGATCGAACTAATGATAGCGTATTGAGTAAGCGTATTCCTTTTCCAATTCAGTTAAATAGGGACTTTAAGCATATTTTTTATAAAAATTCTATATCTTAAAGGAAACATAGATGAGCCATGGCCAGAAGATTTGTCAGCAGCTAATTTAATAAAACCAGCTGAAAGTGTCAGTAAGTCAATCACTTCGCTAGGAAAGTTATTGGAATCTGACGAAAGAAACTACCTTTCACTGGAGGAGGAAACTTTGTCAGGAATACAACAGGAATTTATTACACAACCACACCAAGAAAGCACGGAACAGTTTAATAGCTTAGGGGTTAATTACGATGATTTCCTCGATCACAACAATGAAAATAATCAACATGATGCAAGTTCAAAATTAAAACAAGGATCAGACGATATTGATCGAAATTCATTGAACAAAATTGATGAACTAAAACATGACATGAAAGATATCTCAGAAACAGTACCAGGTGAAAACACTGGAGCTGGAGATAACGAGCCGAAGCAAATAGTAGAAAACATAAATCAGGGAGAATCCGTTGCTACAATAACCGATGTCGAAATGAAAAATGTAGGTTTATCAAAACCTAATATTGAAAACGAAAACGTTGAACAACAGGAACCTAGTGCTCCAATCAATGGTAAAGAATTGGAAGCTTCGTTCAGCCAATTAAAAGACGAAATCAACAAAATCAACATTCAAAATGAAGCTTCTGAACCAAGTTTGGTTTCGATGATGATTTCTGCACTGCAGAAATATGACGATAAATTGCAAGACATTTCTATCCGAGATCAATCAGACTCTGATATCTCAAAAAAGCAAACGGCTTTCAGTGAACGTTCAAATTGTGCTCAGCATTTGGTGAAGAGGAAATTGAACGGTAAAATACAACAAAAACACTTGAGGCAAGAAGCAATGCCTACAGACAAGTTCGATTACAGTAAGTAAAACCGTGTCCCCAACATGACTGCCCAAGTTTAATTTAACCCTCCGTCTCCTGGTAACTAGAGAGATAAAAAAAGGACACATATAGAGATAAATTTAAATCGGGCGGTGATGTTAGGGCAAACTAAGGATTGGTTTCATAATATTCCGTTAAGCCAAATTTCGGTTCGTAATGTCAAAAAAATTTACTGAGTTAAAGTACTGAAATTTAATCTTACATTAGGCTACACGACATCGAAAGCTCATAACTCAAATTTTCTTCCTTTTGAATAATTCTAGGGGTCCATCCAAATACAGCTCCTCTTTGGATAAGACGAGGCCGAGGGCAAGGCGACCTCGGAGCTTACCACAAACCAATGGGTTGCTCAGGTAATACATTATCGGATTTGTCATTTATTCTTTTTATTAAGTTAAACATTTGTTATTTATATATTAAACTTGTGACCCGCCCCAGCTTCGCATGGGTACAATCGGGATGTAATGTATATAAAATCTTCCCTATAAAATTTTCTAAATGACAGTGAAAACCATATCAAAATCCGTTGCGTGGTTTAGAAGGTGGCCGAAGATACACTATAAAAATTCAGGACAGACAGGAAAAATATCGAATTTACTTTATACTATAAAAAAATAACAATGTATTAATAAAAAAATACTTATAAACATTTTCCACAGGTATGAAGGGACTTACGGAACGCGAGCGCGAAATTCGAAAATGGTGCAAAGATTTAGACAACATTCTCTTAAACTTAGACAAATGGAGGAGCTGGTTAGAATATATAACAAAGTACATAACTGCCTTAAAAGAAAAAGCAGGTAATCAATCAACGTTAAAAGCGAGGAATCACTTTTTGTTTTATTCATTCAGAACTTCATAAGATCGTGGCAAGTGGATAATCCACTCCTCTTACTTTATGCCTTTCCTGACGGTGGTAGGAGTACAAGTGCAAGGTTCGTCCGGATCGCTACCATCATCTAGCTCACTAATGCAGCCGCTAAGCAGCAGTGCTTGCACAGTTGTGTTCCGGCATGGAGAGCAAGACATCCGATGAAATTACTGGCACAAGAGTTATTCCATCTTAGCTCACTGGGTTCGCAACGCATCTACAGTCTCCCTGGTCTTGCGGGTGTCTATGGGCGGTGATGATAACTTATCATCAGGTGAACTACTTGCTCACTTGCCTTCCTATTTTAAACAAAAAAAATGCTGCTGTAAGAATGAAATCATATCTTTTGTGACTTGTAAATAATTATTAAACATACTTTAAGTCTTCTTTGAGTTGATATGTAGTGAGTTATCTAAACAAAACAAAGGAAACATTTTTATTTCAGCATTAAATAAGTTGAACCCGCGTCATAACAACAAAATTGTCACGTCCGACCGACCGAAACCTCCAAGAAATGTAGAGAAAGACGCCATGTGGACGAAGTTAAATCACCGTGCTAAAGGAGGGTTAAAACTGTACAAGAACGATGAGGCCATCAAGTTTAAGGTCGCCAGTAATTCATTATTTGTTACATACTGTCATTTAAACTCAGTGTAACAAAGTAACCCTTAAAATTTTCAGATATCACCTACGCCACCGTCAGCGAAATATTGTGTAACTTGTGGATGTAAAAAACATATGAAGCGATTATCACGAAGCCCGCGAGATAATAAATGCTGAATATCACGAACATAAACTAACTGCACTCAATGACCGTCCGTACCATAATACATACTTTGTTAAATTTTGTTTTCTTTTTACGAAGAGTCTGCAAATCTGCAGGAAATTCGTCACTCACATGTCAATCTTTTTATATTAAAATGGAAAAAATTACCGTAGTACTATTGAACGTACGTCGCATTTGCAATCTGTATACGCTGCCAGATGTACTCGTCCTTAGCAGTTGACCAGCGTAACTAGCCGTACTCATTTTCGTAGCTTGTCGCTATTTTTGTTTTGTATGAATTTGGGAGGAAACGTACATGCGGGTCGGGTCACCTGATGGGAAGTTTTGCACCGCCGCCCATAGAAACTAGCGACCCAAAGAGAATCGCTGATCTGTTGATACGTCCCCTCCACCATGGGCGTCTGGATTTCTCACTCACCATACGATTACCCATTCATACTACAACCAGCAACTTGCTATTGGCTACAGTACTTAGAATGAGATGCCCTGAGCAACAAAATGAGTCTTTATCATGCTAGCTATCCTGAAATGTTGATGTCTGCCATCATTGTTGAAAAAGTAAAAAGGGCTCATCATCATTTAAAAAATCCTGGTTTAATCCAATTAAAATTAATTGTTTTGCTTACATAGATATGGAACACAATATTGTATTTTGACTAAGATATATTGTGTCAGGTTCAGGTAGTTTCAACCGTACTTACAAAGTGAGACGTCTATTTATAGTGCACAACCACTTGATTGAAATCATATTTTCTCACATTACAATCCCTGCAGGCCGCAAATATCCATTTCCCATTGAAGGCAATGTCTCTTATTCCATCACAATCAGAGCCTGTCAAGTGCACTCTTATAGCGTTGTGGGCTTCTAACAAGGAGATAACCGTGCAGGTGCCGTCTTGCCTCCCAACGCAAAACATTCCATTGGGTAATGCTGCCAGACTAAGCACAGGACTTGCAGACTCGTAAATTTCTTTAATTATTTCACCAGTTTGAAGATTTAGAACTAAAATCTGTAAAAAGCCAGTTAGTATTTTTAAATACAACAGTAATTATCTTCTGTGATGATAGTACTACAGTGTTTCCTTTTGTAAATCGAAACTTGAGAAAAAAATTCTTTAATAAAAAAAACAGAAGAGTTATTTTCTAATGATTTAAGAATTGGACATTAGAATAATTTTTCAACACCAAATATATGAGTATTTTAAGCATGGACATATTTGGTTACAGGCGAAATGTGGAGGGGATAGCTGCCCATGGGTGCGACTAGGGAGCCAATCAGCGCTTTCGTACGATATGCACGCCCGCCCCGCGCCCCGATCTCGTCCCCGCGACACCTTATTTTTGACTTCTGCGCATTAACGGTCATCGCTAGACTCTCGTGGCGCGGCTTTCACAAAAAAAAGTTTAATACAATGATTAGCCAATTGAAGCGTACCTTTCCATTGTGACAGCCGGCAATGATGTTCTGATCAACGATAACACATGCATTGCAGGGTGAACCCAACTGTTTCTGATACAGTTCTTCTCTCTTAGCAACATGACTACAAACCACAAGACCACTTTCGCAACCAATCACTAGAAGTTTGTTGTTTGTTCCCACCTAAAAATGACAGAAACATTCAAATTTGAACAAGGATCTTTGTCTCATGTTAAAATGCTTGATTAAACTAATCAGTGCTTACCACTTATCTATGACAAGCTTAGAATGTGGTGAAAATATTTGACACATGGCAAGAAAATATTTGTATCCAAATGCAACAGAACACTATTCATGTGTAGGAAATATAAATTATTGAGGAGAACCACACACGGTTAAAATTAACAACACATTAGATATCAGTTTTAACGCCTTTAAATCAAATAAATAATAAGAATTAGATCTTTACCTCTCTATCATTTTCAACTGTACTTTCATCAGAGGTTATTGCTAAGGCACAGCAATTTATTTGACCATGGCCCTCTATGATATTGTCTAAACATCTTGATTGTCCAATATCCCAAAGCTTTGCTGAACCATCCCTTGAAACAACAAAAAAAAAACATTATGTTAGGAGTCTTGGCTCCATTTTGTTTTATTATTGCTCATTTTAATGGTAATTTAAAGGTGCCCAAAAACTAGAAACTCAATATCTTACTTGCTCACAGAAATAACATTCTTGCCTACATCAATAATGCTAATATCACAAATAGCCATTTTATGGCCTATCAGAGTGACAGGGTTGGCACCATTCTCTGCTGACCACACACGGCACGATCCATCAGCCCCAGCTGATATAACTACTACTCCGGAATTGAAAAAACGGCTCTTGTATACCGGACCACCATGGCCCTTAAGGTCCAGGATTACTTCACCTGATAAAAAACAAATACAACATATACAAAACAGTAAATTTCTAATGCTTTTTAAACAGAGACAGTACATTATTCAACTTACCTGTTCTGCTGTCCCACACCACAAGTTTGTCTCCTTCACAAGAAGATATAGCCAAAGCATTCTCAGACCCAGAGGCAGATACAGATAGAACACCTTTCTTGTGCACTTGGTACGCCTTAGTAGGCGCAACAAAAACTACTTTTAAACCAGTACCACTATGTTTAATCACAAGGTTCAGATTTCCATGAGATACATACTGGTAATTTCCAGTAAAATCGATTCTTATTTTTCCATCATTATTTATAGATGTTTTTAGTTTATCGTGAATACTGTTTTCATGTAATTCTTTTGAAGATATCCATGCCTCGCTGTTAGGCAGTCTAAAAAATAAGATACCTGTACTTATTATGGTCCATTTTAAACACGGCTAAAGGAAATAAAGAGTTAAAGCTGTACCTTACGACTTCATTCCAATCACATTGAATAGTAATAACCGGGAACTTTGCGGACATTATTGGTACCAAGTTTACTAAAACATGGACAGTGATAAGTTAACTTTTAATCATTCACTTTAGGGAGATGGAAACTATTTCACTGCGATTATTATAGGTTCTACAAATGTACACACTAATTTGTCATAGATATACTATCAAGGTGCAGAGTAATTCAACAGTAAACTTATAAATTACTTTCTAGCAGTGAAACGTGAAAGATACAATACAAGCAAGATGATTGCTGAAATTTCAAATTAAAAAATTGACATTGACACTGACAGCTGACAGTATCAAATTTGACAGTTCTGCTACATATTAGTAATCTGTGGTTCAAATGATCAAACTCTTCGAGCTACTCAAAGGAGCTACTAAGTACATACTAGTACTAGCTTGGATGAAGGACTAAAGCATGGATATAATAGCCTCAGTACTTGTCAAGTGTACATAGCCAAAGCTGTCAAAATGGTCACCTTTGTGTGCGTCAAGGTACTAAAACCTGCAAATTAATAAGAAAAACGTAGAGTATACTACCTTAATGTAAACATTACCATAGCCAAAGGTGACCATTTTGTCTATTGGTCGTGTACAGGATGTCAATTGAAGAGGAGTATATAGTCATCTCTTTTTGACACATTGTATTGCCATTTAAAGTAAAGAGATCAGATAATAAAATATCACTTTCAATTTTAATACTTCTTCTATGCTGAGTATTAGGTATGCCGCTGGTTATTTTAACAGTGCTACCAACAGCTAAATGCAAAACACTTTTAGTATTTATTGTCTGTCCTCATTATTTGACAAACAAATGTTCGCCTTATCTGTGGTCAATTGAAACGACAGACAAACGAAAGTGGGCGAATTTGTGTTTGTTTTTATTGTAGAATAAAAGGGGTATCGGTCGTGCCTGTGAAATACACATTAGTAAAGTTATGTCATGCAATAGGTTTAACTGCAAAGATGCATTTTTCTATTCCTGATCTGCAGCAGTTCCAAGATGACAGCGGAGTTTCATACACGGTAAGCTGTTTTTAATGAATGCTGGTCAAAGTATCCATCTGTTTATTTTTCTGAAATGTTTTTTGATAAACATTGCTTTTTATTGTGAGATAGTGCATGGTTCGATGTTATAATTATGAATATAAGTAATTAATGTAACATGTTTAATTTTAGGGCTACAATATATATATAGACGGATTTTTCCACTGCACAACTCGATATAAGCAGCTGCTTTGCCTTCACGAACAGTTGCAAGCACAAAACCCTTACTTTAAGTTACCACAATTCCCGCCCAAAAAGTTTTTTCTAACTAGTTCCCAACTAGAGGAGAGAAGAGTCTTGTTGGAAAAGTATATTCAGCTAGGTGAGTGAAATAAATTTATATATATTTGTTTATGAAAAGCTTTTTATGTAAGTATCTGCTCATTACTAAAAAACATTTTTTGAGCATTCAGAAACTTAAACAATATTTTAATCTTGTATGTAATGCTCAGTTGAGTATTATGCATCATATGGTTTATAAGTTAACCGGAGAGTGTTTAATGTAAATGCTTTTAATAAAAATGACAAGTTAAGAATGAATTATACAGTGTTAAAGAGACTGTTTTGTTTCAGTGGGTCAAAATCCGCTGTTGGCAAGTTCAGAGCTTCTGATAACATTCCTGTTTTCGGCCCAACAAGAAACTCATTGTGTTAGAATGCATGAGGTGGATATAGAAATCTCACTTATGAATGGTTACAGAATACCCCTCTCAGTGTCTTCAACCGACTCCTCTGGTACCATACTGGATATCGCCTGTAATTATATTAATTTGCCAAAGGAATTGTCAAAATACTTTTCCCTATATCTCTTCAATTGGAGTTGTGCTAAGGATGGTCAACCCTCATTGAAAAAACTAGAAGAATTTGAATCTCCATACATATCTCAAAAATATGTTAGGCCAGAAGATAAAATTGTCTTGAGGAAATGGTAAGATATTTTTTATTTGTAGTTCAGTCAAAACTGTTAAAAAATCCTTGTTAGCATGTTTTTTGAAGCAACTCTCTGATGTAGCTGTGAACAATCATGGTGTCAGTTCATCTTATTGGCATCATAAATATGCTATTGCAAGATATAAACCTTTTCGAGTCTCCTCATGAGGCTGACATAGTCACACTAGTGCACTAAAGCCTCAATAAAATTTTAGAAAAACTGAGGCAATATATCTCTCAATGCTATATTTTAATTTATTCATGACTAAACTGTGCTGGTGTATCTTATCTGTCGAATTAAGTTATCGCTACCCTGTGGGAACTCCTGTGTCCTTGGACAAACATTTTAACCCAAAATCTATCTGTCCTCCTAATGCGTAGCTGTTAATTTGGCTTGATGAACAAATATCCGAATATCTAGTCATCTTTACATACTTGTCCAGGATAATGTATTCCTTTAATTTATCAACTAGGACTTAAGGCTCTCAGGTCGACATCCTCTTGCTCCAATTTTGGATAACAACTTAAGACAGACGACAACTGGAGGGTGTTTGGACACCCTCCGGTCGAGAGCTGTCTCTTAATAATTACACTTTAATTTTAAGTTACTTAAAATCTTTTGTTTTCAGTTACTGGGATCTGTGTTATGATCTTGATTTAATGATAGACAGGGTATCTTTGGACCTGTTGTACTTGCAAACCATAGAGGAATTAGATCTGGGCTGGGTGACTGCAGAACCGCATATCAAAGACATTCTAAAGTCATATGAGGAGAAGAAACAAAAGAGAGAGGTAAAATTCAAACATTTTTATAAGCTTTCATATAACTTAATTTGGTCTTATGTCTGTCTCTTCTTGGTTCAAATCAACTTGCATACAACAAACAACAGTGTTGTTGTCTTGAAATTTGGTAATGCAATTATAATAAAATATTGTCAGCAAAAGGCTTGTATTCAAATGGTTTATGTAATAAAAAATGTATGCCATTGAACATTCAGCTTACCTTTATCCTCTTTAAACCTCATATGCATGCATTTAATTTGATGACTCTCTGTTAACACTAACTGCTACACTCGTAGCTTGTAGCAGCGGTATCCCGCTTTGTAGCGTAAATCCCCTACGAACAGAGAATCCACCTAGCGGGTTCATGACACTGAATGTGTCTAACTGTATTCATTATTCACTATGTTGGCAATACCTTCTCTTTAGCATAGACTAATTGGTTGAAATGGAATACATGCTTTACTTGTATGTCCGCTTCAAAAATTTGCGTGCTAGGGTTACATTCAATAAAATATGTTAAATACCAGTAATAACTGTAGTACTGTGTTCTGTGACAATAGTGACTTCTACTTTACTATTACTTATAATCAATAGTTGCTTTTTTAACAGACTTCAAAAAAAGGAGTAGGTTCTCAATACAACTGTTTTTTTTTTCAGTGATGTGTATAGTATACTACAGTTAAATAAAAGAACAAACTTGTTGTGTTACTAATGATATTAGGTACTCACAATAATATGCCTTCAATGAAGACAAACAATGGCATTCAACTGGGATACAAAACATTCTTATCTCATGAAGAAATATAAACATTCTATGCCTCTTAATTGCTATATTCTCCTTATTATTTTCATGATAACATTCTTAGTTAGAGAGCACCTACTTCAATTAAGAAGTGTTTTATATCTTTGGATATCTGACAACATGTTTTTGTGCTCAGTTGACCCCTACAGCCCTCCCTGCTTGCAACGCCATCTTTACGTTTAAAAAAGTAGTAGTAAAACCATTATAATATCTTCCTGTCTGTCCTAAATCCTCATAGTGTATGTTCGGCCGCCTTCTGCTTCTAGACTACCCAACGGATTTTGATGCCGTTTTCACTGTCGAGTAGAGAATTTTCAACAGAATGACATATATTACATCCTGACTGTAGCCGAGCAAAGCCGGGCGGGTCGCTAGATATTGGATATGACGATGATGGTGATGATAACTGACGGGAAAGGCTCCAACTAATTGTTTTTTATTATGTTTTACTTGATCGAGGTAAAATGCCAATTGTTTGCAATATGATAAGTCGATGACTGTAACAGTTGCTATGCTGACAGTACCTGGAGCTGGCCCGCACCCTGCGCCACTACGGGCGGATCCCGGCGGGCGAGGCGCTGACAGACGCGGGCCGCGTGTCCGTGGCGCTGGCGGGCCGCGAGCTGCTGCTGGCCGGCGGCGCGCCCGCGCGCGACCAGCGGTACAAGGTCACCAGGATGCGCTGCTGGCGGATCACCACGCTGCATGGGGTATGTTCCGAGAGCTAGCATAAGTCCTGCAAAACCATTTTTATTTGCATCTAAGGACGCGGACGCAACGCCAAGGTTGCAGATTGCAGTCGGGACTCTAGCGGATCAGACGCCAAGATTTTTCTTTATTTTGTCTTGCGTGTAGATGCGAAGACGGTTATTAATTTTTAACCGAGCGGTTAAATATGTATTTTTCGTTATTAACGGTTAATAAACCGCATTTTTACCGGTTGAAATCTGCTGAAACTAAGACTGAAACCGAAACTAGGCTTGAGGAGCGATTGGCGGAGTAGACTGACCACATAATAAGTGTCTGCGTCACTGTCGACTTAACCTCGCCAAACGTCCTGTTTAGGGTTGTTTCTTGATTGTTAGTTTTGCGCCGCAGTGTGCGTTCAACATTTTAGGTGTTACAGCTAAAATTAGTAAAAGTTTAAAATTATGCACTATAACTGCTCTCAAGTAAGTTTCGATTGCAGTCTCGACCGAAATTCGGTTTCGATTGTAGAACTAGTTTCGGTCGGACACTGAAGTCATCCCGGTATCAATCATGTTAGGGCCGCTGGTGCGTATTAGATATCATGATTTGTTGTTCAAAAATCAGTACCACGAATTTGTATGACTGCATTTCAATATCGTCACTATTTAACAGACTTGAAACCTGATATAGACATTTATGTGTTTTCAATGATATCATCTTATGACGGTTGTCTACATTTTATGAATCACACTGATATTCAGAGAATCCACTCATCTAGTAATGCGGTCTTTGAATATCGCATCGATGCACAAGCAACGAATGATTTGACTATTCAATATGTTGTACTAACTAAAATATACGTAGCAGTTATATTTAATAAAACAAAGCTAAAATAAGGGTTGTCTCAAATTGGGTCCAAAAACACGCTGCATTTAAGTAAAACGATTCCAATTCCATTTAAACTGATTTATGTTGACTCTCCATTTTAAAATAAATTTTTCTCCCTATTCCAGGTAGACCAGTCAATATCAAACGGCCACAGATCTCTGCAGGAAGAGTCGAGCAAAAACTACGAGCTGTCGTTTGAATATCTCATTAGCAAAGACAACTTGAAATGGATAACCTTGAGGACGGAACACGCTACGTTTATAAGCGTCTGTTTGCAGGTACTTTTTTGACCGTACAGTGTACACCCATTAATCATTGTCACACAGTCATAATAATAAGTCATGTGCAGTAGGTAGCATATACCTAAACGCGTAAACTTGATACTATATTCTTTCTATAGAGCAAGCAAACACAATTTTTCTTTATTCCTTTCCTTCTTACGGACCTAGAGAACAGAGAAACATGGCTGCATGGACAACAGACAAGTTCTAAGGTCTGTTCATGGTCTCACGCATTCTTTAGATTGCAATAGTAGCTTTCCCTAATGATTTTTGTACGACTTCGCAGTTAATTTACAACAGGGCATCAGTTTCGCAAAATCATTTTTATCAGAATCTAAGGACGCAACGCCAAGGTTGCAGATTCCAGTCAGGACTGTAGCGGATCAGACGCCAAGATTTTTCTTTATTTTGTCTTGGCGTCAATGATTTCATTAAATTAATATATGTATGTTTTAGCGATTGCGAGATTTATTTTTCAATTTTTTCATCTTGGGACTCGAGTCGAAAGTCTGACTCGGCTTTGTGGTTTAAATTTGCAAGTATGCACGATGGCGTGAAGTTCCTGTCGATGTTGTTCATGCACCTCGGCTCGATGCTCGTAAACAACTAACTGAGTCCGACCGACCGATGAACCCATGAATTAACGATGCGCCAATCGAAACGATCGTAAACCCTCTCGATTGTTGTGTAAAACAGCGAGTCATTTTTCGATTTTATATTTTGACGACTGCGATTCTTTCGATCGTTAAAACATCTCTAAATCGGCCTTCGCTAATATGTTTGCGTTCCGTTTACAGTCGATCGTGGACGAGCTGATGCGGCAGAAGGGCGGGCCGGGCGGCGGGCCGCGCGCGCGCCGCGCCGCGCTCACGTACCTGCGGCGCGACGGCTCCAGCCAGCTCGTCACGCCCTCCTCCTCCAGCGACACGCTCAGCTCCGCCGTAAGTAGCCCTCCTACTACCTAGCTATACTTGCACCCGTCGACCACGTACCTAATAGAGAGGAAATGCCACTTATTTTGCTTGAAGCTTAATCTGATACCCTGCTACTTTATGGCGCCATCTTGTCACATGAATTAATAGCATATAGTATACAATTTGTTACATTCAACAAAAAAGCTTGTCCTAAAAAAGTTTCTTTTGCGGAAAAAACTTATTTTTTTATGTTTGCGTTTCAGAATGGTGACTCGTACAATTCAGGCAGCTCGAGAGAAATTTTTTCAGTCCAGAAATTGACAGAGAAGTTTGCCTCTGTTGCTTTCAAATCCGGAAAGGATTGCGTTGAGAACAATGCGTTTGAGGCGATCGGTGATGAAGAACTTTGAAATGTTCCGGGATGAGATCACTCGAGTATACTTTATTTACAATTACTAAACGCGAACAACACATTCTCCAAAGATCACCATGTCATTGAGGAAAATTAGTTGCCAATCTATTAAAATAGATGTAAAAATAATACATAATTTAAATTCCAATTAGTTATTGTACAGCTATTGAATTAAGCGATACTGTTATTCTTGTATTATATTTAGGTTAAATAGGGCTATGAATCGTCTGTTTTACGCATCTTGTGTAACTTGCCATAATTCATTATTTTAAATTCCTAAATGACCACGTCAGCAGTCATTAGTAAAGAAATAAGTTAACCAATTTGGTCACTTGAGACTTTATAACTACGCTCGTTTTCATTACTACTATCCAAGCGTGTTTTTATTCGCCAATCACAACGTAAAAATAAAAACAACGATTTACTATAAAACTAGATGGTTTTGCCATATTATTTGCCATTATACTAAATTTTTGGGTATCTGGTGTTTTCAATCCCCTAGACGTGAATTGAATACGCTACGGGATGTTACATTATTAATGAAATTTTATTATATTTACAATTTGTATTAGGTTTTGTGTTTACATCGAATATTACCTAGTCTTTAATGGGTCTAAATCAGAAGAGTGTACCATTACTAAACTGAGACTTAAGAAATCCACAACAGTTGAGTGATGCTTTCGTTACGAAGCCGTTACTTAACTGATATTCATTATTTAAATCTGTATTTTGCTGATGGTCCACTTTACTGATTTCGACCAAAATATCTCTATTACTTTACATATACATGGTGAAAAACAGGGGATAAATATTTTAGGTTTAAGAAATGTCATTTCGGGCTAAATCTTTTTAAATCTTTGTTTTTGTCGTCTGTAGTTACATATTTTAATATTTTAAATTATGATTCTCTACTAACATGAAATCGCGTTATTCAAACATTTTATAAATTTAATAATATTACATACATTGTAACGTATCTGTCACACAATACCATAGTGTGACGAAATCCAATATTGGTTATGCGTTTGCATAAAGTGGTATCACACAGATCCACAGTCTCAGGGTTTTAATCACTGAAAATTTTAAATCTGCTTTACTATATTTGCAACGGCAGTAATTGTTGCAACATACATAAGTAATCAGCATTTTGTTATATTTGTGCATTCCTATTAGATATGTAATTTTACATGGTGTGTTGAATGGGTGTCTTTTTCTCAAACGAGTTAAAGTCTGTATTTTTTAATCAGGAGACAAAATTGACAGGTAATTTATATGGGAAATGTCAAAAAATTTATGTGATGAAATGTCAATTTAGTCTTTGGGTTAAAAACAGACTATAGTTTAATATTTTCCTGTTCGGACCAAAATTTAAGGTTTTTAATAGAACTAAATTCATATCAATTTATACATACTAGCGTACAGACAAACAGAGAGCACATTGGCTTGTAACTAATTTGTGTTGTCAAAGTCCAAAATAATGCAAAAATTCGCAAAAAAGTAGGGTGCTGACCTGCTACTCAAAACAGGTCACCGTGGCCTTGTTTTTTTTCTCACCAGTGCAACCAACATAATAGAATTTTTTCACTTGCTCACATTGAATATCTAGTATATTCTAAGCTTTATGGAAATGACAATCAGTATATGTAGCTGACTTGTGTTTACAATTTAATTGTTATGGAATGCATTTGGTTTCATATATTTTATATAGTACTAAAGACAATACATTCGATTCGGTACTTACAGATGTATTGAAGCGTAATTCCGTTAGCGCAACGCCGTCTTATGGTATATGTCCGGCATTACAATTATGGATTTCACAGAAAAGCTGGTTTACCAGGTAGTTTAATAATAACGATTAAAAATACCCTACTAACGCCTATTTCCTATTTTTATACGAGTTCTGTATCTTGAAAAATATCCTAATTAACAGTGCCATCTAATTTGACTGGGTTATGCATACAGCCCAAGCACGATTTTCATATGGCAACTGACAGTCTATTCAATACATTGTTTTTGATATTAGGTCAAAGTGAGGGCCCTGAGTGGTCAACCAAGAAACGGCTTTAAGATCCTATGGTTCAATCATCACGTAAAAAGTCAACGTCCATTTGCCTGAAGACGGCAAAGCCAAAAAGATGGGCTATATGTGAATGTATGCGTAAGATATATTTATGTAATTGTATACTTATATGTGAATCTATGTTTATGTTCCCATTGTTGCCTGCCTCATGAAGACTGCTGGTGAAACGTTTTTGATTGATGACGTGTCGTGTTCGAATCGTTTCGGTGGCGTATGTGACACTTGATAAATGAGACTGAAAAAAAAATGGCGACTTACAATGGTGTGACAAAAATGTCCAATACTTCCTTTTAATTACCTTTCAAGAAAATTTAAATATATGGTTTAAAAGAATAAAAAGGTTTTTCTCCCTTAAAGGTTTCACTAAGAAGGAATTGTTGTCATAACTGGTAAAGCACTTTTTTGGTTGACTTTACATCTCGAAACTGTAAAGTGAACGCCATTGAGGAAAAGAACACGGTATTTAATGAAATTTAAATAATTTATTTACTAAGTATGAAACAAAATGCAACTTAGTATAGGTATTTCAGTAACCTGTGTAGTCACAACACATTCCTTACTACATTTTAGCTACAATACAAGATAAGAATTTTTACAGAAAATATGCCAAATCTCCAAGAAAAATTTGTTTGATGGTCACAACAAGCAATATAAAATAAGCTTCCAATAGCATTCAAATAGCTAATTGTAAAGTAGTACACTTCATGGTCCATTACCTACCGCCTTGGCAAATCTCGTTCTTTATTTAGTACCTAAATAATTACTTGGCTGCTCCAAAATTGTGTTGGACTGTTTATTATTGTTGTCAATTAACTCATTATTTCTATTATGAATTCTTCTTTACTAGGGACCACATTTGTTTATTAAATCGTATATAAAGCATTCGCCCCATTGTGAAAGGCCATAAAATAAGCGCAATGTTTTGCCATACTTTTATCTCTACTAATTTTTATTTTGTATGAAATATTGATGATAATAAAATGATTTTATGCATTCAGACTGTTCATTGAAATAAAACTTCCAGTTAGAATTCCCTAATATATTTAATTTAACATAAATTATAATCACAAATCAACATGTTGTACAGCATTACTAATAATTAGCTTCCCAAGCTTCGCGCTCCTTCCGTTCCTTCTCAACTTGTTTGACAATGGGTGTGAGGTACAGGGTGTCCTCCTCATACTTGGTCCACTCCTCCTTGGGCAAGATGGTCTTCTGGAGTGAGAGCTGCATGGCGCGCACCATGCGGAAGTTACGCTCGTCCACCACGTTCGCTGGCAGCCGGCGGAGCGCTTCTTGCACGTCCGGCGTCTCATACAGGCAGTCGTCGCGCATCAGACCTGCGGCAAACATACTTTGTTTAGGATCACAAGAAACACATTAAATGTCAGAAGCTTACGACCCATTCAGACAAAACCTCTGTTGAGAGAGAAAACTGGCAAGTAATTAAGCAAGCTGTAATTCTTCCAAAACTAAGTTGCAATGTTATTTTTGTATCAACAATGTATAGACCAGTTGTCATTCACACCACATTATCATAATTTCAAATGTAAACTTGTATCATTTGCAAACATCCAAGATACAATTATTTAACTCCAAGGATGCTAACGTGTCGCGAGCTGTTGCGCTCATCACACCACTAAACTATGCTTTGCATTGTTTGCAGTGAAAAAATTTGTATCTCACTCATTTCAGAACAGAAAAAAATACATTTCCATCATTGTATCTCAAAATGGTCTCTTATGGTACTTATATTGCCAAACTAATTTAAAAAAAAATTGATGAAGAGTTGAATAACATACACATACCTATACAAAATATCATTACCCCAAATATGAGTTTAATAGAATATAGCTTTCTTGATCAAAATCGAAAACTTACATATAAACAGAAAAAGAAATGTCTGGTACCTGGTCAAAATTACTAGTGACCAGAGGGCAGGCAGCATCTTCGGCCAATGTCACAGTTTGGCTAAACAATGTGGCGATACTGCCAGCCTTCTGGGAACCCTGCCCAAGAACCATGCCCTTGGAAGTGTTTTTATCTTAAAATTATAACTCAATACTAAATATTAAATAGATATTCTAAGGGTCCTACTATTTTGATCTTATTGAAATGTACGCTTACCTAAAATTATAAATTCGTACAAGTAACTGCAAATGTATTTTGTTACTACAATATTATTGGGCATGGAATGGGTTTAAATTTTATAATTGCTACGCCCTAACAGGATGCCATTTCTAATTTTTTTTGTAAAATGCTGTAATAAAGTCACTGAACGCATATTGTGTAACTTACCGTATTTGTTAAATCCTGAGAGGTTGTAGGCCCATTTTTTCATACTGTCTGGAATGATAATGAAGGGTTATATAACGAGGAAATACAAATACTGTAACGTAACATGAGAAATCTACATAATCTGAGTTATTAATTTAAACTGCTTATACTTACTAAAACGCACAGCAGTCGTTCTAAGGGCCATTTTTGCAAAATATTCGCCCGAGAAATAAAATTTAACTTGACAATTACCACCAAATGATTTTTTTTATTTAACATCAAACGTCAATGTCAAACAGCTACAGATAGCGACATCCCAGAGACATTTTTTTATAGTGGTAGATCAGCTTTGGTCCAAAACAAGCTTATGATTTTTATAAGTAAGATAAGACATTAAATTTACATGTTAATAAGATGGCACCTATAAAATTTTAAAGCTGTTCTTTAATTACAGTTTATAAATATACTTTGCCAATATAGTGAATGGTTAATATTACAAGTAATTCATATTTTAGAAATATATTAAACTGATTCGTGCCCAGAGTTTGCAATATATCCTTTTAGTTGGACATTAGATTTACTATGGACCATTATGGACGTATCGTTATTAGAAAAAAACATGACGTTTTGCATGAGGTCTAGGGATGTACAACAGTGCATCTCATCGACTTTTTTAAATATTTTATCTTACTTTCATTTTATTCCTTAAGATAAATTTATAAATATATAAATTTGTATTTTTTCCCCCCTTTCTTTATTGTTTTTGTTTCTTTATTGTTGTATATTAATTTTAATTTTAACCTTTTAATTATTGTTAATCTCTAAATCTGTCTTTTTTACTTTTACTGTAATATGGGTGTACTGCCTGAAAATAAAACTTTATTTATTTTTATATAAGTACAAATTTACCATATTTAGGATTTCGTAGTCAAACGGTATACTACCCGTATATTTTCACTTTGTTCTCGCTTTGATCGGTCTATAAACAGCCGGGGCTATTCTCGGTTTATGCGAGATTCGTCTCGCACGATAACAACTGTCAATTACCTTGGAAATCTGTCACATTTTGACTGATCTCGCACGTGAGATGCATCTCCCATGAATCGAGAATTGGGGTCCATATGAACACAACGACTTTTTTTAGAAACGTATTAAAGTTACAAAGCTGACATTTTGTAAATATAATGACATAATAGACATTTATTATCCCAAGCACAAGGATCAAGATTAAAATTAATTGAAAAAAGTTCTTTAGGGTACCTTTCTTACATGTGGAAAATTATGATTATGTTTTTATTATCCTACAACATCCAGCGAGGTTTCGTTAGACAGGTCTGTAAAAATCATAAACGTCATTATTTATTAAACGATTACCGTTTTAAATAAGTAAAAAAATACAGCTACCTCATACAAAAAAAAACTTGTATAATAATTATTTTTGGTCAAACTTTAATTTTTTTAGGAATTTGTATCCTAAACCCATTTAATGTGCCCAAACATCTTGAACAGGCCCCCAATTCTGGCGCTCATCGAGATTCACCTGACGTTCGAGATGTGTCAAAATATGACAGATTTTGAAAGGATTTGACAGCTCTTTTTGGCTTATCTCGAGTGTGACTTCATCTCTACTGACTCCAGAATTGCCCCGCAGACCACTGTCAAGTCAAGTGTCAATGTGAAATGTGACACGCGCGGCGTGATGGCGCAACACTATTTTATTTTATAAGACGAAAATTGGTTCTCTTCTCTCTTTTCATTCATAAATCTTAAAAAATATGCTTTCTGTTCTGCAGTTTCTGTCCCGTGATATTATTTACAATCATTTTGCGATATTTGTTTAATCACCGGGAGGGAAGAGATGGAAAAAAAATTGGAATGTAATAAATAAGAAATCGTAAGTGTTTTAATATTAAATGTAACTAATGACGTTATCTATTATATTATCAGTCTGATCTCTTTTCGAAGCATAACGATAAGGATTGGTTGCGCGTGGCTCCTTCGTGCTTCTTATCAAGTTGTTTGCTCGTCTCGAAGTGAACTTCGAATGCCCTCGCTCGACCTCGCAGGTCCCCGGCTTGCTTATCAGTATGAATAAAATGAGACGACGGAAGGTAACGAATTCATTTCATATCGCCGCGCGGTCTCGCACTGTTGTAGTAAAAAGCATTTCATTTATATACTCGCTTGCCTCTAACGAGCTCATACGCACAAAGCCATTGTTCATAGTTTCGCGAGTGTAAACTAACTTAATTTTTTCTTTCATCCTGCATCCAAGAGGAGGAATGCCAAGTGACTGTCGTGATTGTCTGGGAATTCGTTTTCGAATTAGCACCCTGCACCAGACCTGGAAGTGGCTGCACCAGACCATCGCCCTCCACGAGTACCTCATCTCCCTCTCGGCGTCTGCTGCTGATGCTCGCTGCCTCAAGCACTAAGTGTTCTCATTAGACTATTTGGACACAATCTTAGTGATAAATTTAGAACTATTAAGTACCAACTAAGGTAACTCTACGCTTATAAACTGCCCTTTCAATTTTCATACAAAAAAGTGTCTGTTTGTGAACTGTTTAAATTTATAAGTAATAAGCAATAAAATGGCCCAAACAATGATGAAGAAGATCGCTAGCAGCGCCTGTGTGGTGATTGGCATCACCCGGAGGACCAGCTCCCGCAGCCTGGTGACAGGCAGCAAGGCTCTGACTGCCAAGACGGAGCGGGAGCTGCCTGCTGAGAGGGAGGTCACTAAGTCTGTGTTCATGTCTCAGTCCACTGACATTTACACCAACTTGGCTCTTGAAGACTGGATGTATCGCAACATGGACTTTTCAAAGCACCATGTCATGATGGTATGGCGCAACGAGCCCTGTGTGGTCATTGGGAGACATCAGAACCCATGGCTGGAGTCCAATGTGCCTCTTCTGTCAGAGAAGGACATTGCCCTGGCTCGTCGCAACAGCGGAGGTGGCACTGTTTACCATGACCGAGGCAACCTCAATGTGACTTTCTTCACTCCTCGTGAGAGGTATGACAGAAAGTACAACCTGGAACTCATCAAGAGAGCACTATTCAGAGGGTTCGGAGTCAAAGCTGTCATCAATGAGCGCCAAGATATCATCGTCAGAGATAAATACAAAGTATCCTTTTCAATAATTCCAATAATTATTCATTCTATTAATTCAATGATTTTCGAGAAGTTTTCCACAAGCCTTGGTATATTTGCACAGCTTGTTTCACGCTCCTTTGTTTCCAATTTCAATGCAAAACAGGTGTTCACATTCTTAAACTGTGCCATTTTCCTCAAAACATTTTGTAGTTTTTTGGTTGTTTACTTGAAATATCGTGATAAAAATTATTCTTGAATACCTACTCAAGTAGGTATTCAAGAACAATTATGATTGTCAACAATCATAATATGCAATTCGTTTTGTTTGGCCATTTGGGCCACTGCTATTTTCCCACATACATGACAAAAATGGTTCCAGTGTATTATAAAAAAAAGCAACTTCCTAGAACCCACGATCATTAAAAATTGGAGCCAACCTGGTACACAGTTCTATCCAACCTCTTATCATAAACTTGGTATTCTTGTACTTTAAATTAAAAATCACAATTATTTGTCAGTATCTTCAATTAGTTGTAGTTCAAATGTGATAGTTTCCTTAACAGTATGTACTAGATTTCTGGAACAGCTGCAAAACTGGGTCGCTTGTCTGCCTACCACCACTGCACCCTGCTCGTCGACGCCAACAAGTCAAACCTCAGCAAGGCCCTGGCCAAACGTGAGGTGAGTCAAAGTCCAACAATGACTGGACCTTTATTCTAATTGTGATTGACCCATTATACTTGAACTAGTTTATTTTAAAACAATAATAAGTACACTAGCCTATTGCTAGCACTTTTATACTTATTGCTTTGCCAGTGCCAGTGATATTTTATTCTACCTTGTTTTATTGTTCTGCTCTTTGTACCAAGTATTTGTTATATCTAAATCCCAATAAGTCATGATTCAACATTACTTCCATAATTTCCAAGTTGTAGGGGTCGGAACACAGACCATTCCATGCACTTGATATGCAATTGAAATCAACTTTCACTGAATATAAATTTTGAATAGAATTGACTTTTAACCTCGTTGGGGTTCTCACTTATTTATAGACTGACGTAAAAATTTTAAAATAATAATATTTTAAATAATGTATTCAAATTACATATAAGCGGGATCTTCTGTTAAGTATTCCTTATGTAAGAAAATTGGAAACTTTACATATTCAGTAATCGTACCTAATGTCACAATGTCAGTGTGTTGGCATGGACGCATGATTCACGTGCGGCTGGATAAAGGAATTTAAATGGATTTCAATTGTTTGTTCAGTGTAGTTGAAGTCAACATAGTCCAATAGTTTTGAATAATGTTTATGCCTAAACCACAATCTAATAAGTAATAACAGGTTAAGACTATGATTCCCTGCAGCCAGATCTTATTTACAAAACCTTTTTGTCTTTTTACTGTCCAATTTAATCCACTTACATTTTCTACCTTCCTATACTAACTTGTGTTCTATACAGTGTCACTAACACTAACCATCCTCTCCCGAATACATAGTCTAAGGGCATATAATTCTATTTAGCATGGCATACAGACGAACGCGACGGCATCCACTCCGTCCCCTGTGGCCAACCTGTCGGAAGTCAACAACCGAGTGACGGTGGATGCGCTCCAGACCGCCTTGGGCTACGAGTACATGCGCACCCCGGCCGTGACTCTCCATGATGGCGGCCAAGATATGATCTCAAAGCAACGCGGCTTCCAATTTGTTAACCCGTCAGAAGACTGGTTCCCAGGTGAGCTGCAACTCTTAACTCCCAAGTGCTTTATAAGCATACCCTGTGCCTGTGCAACCAGTGAGTTGGTTTAATGATTTGTTACAATGAGAGAAAAGACTATACCTGAAAGTAAAGAAATTTAGAGATATTTTTCTTGCTTTATACGCAAGCAAAGTATGAAGAGAACCCCTGACACTGGTCTTGGCCAGTGGGCAGGCGGAACTCGTAGGGCTTTTGCGAGTTTGTTATTGTTCTCCCCTCAGATTTCTTATCATTTTATTTCTAGAAAATTGCAAAGTCTCGTGACTTGAGTTACTTTGATACCACACGTAGACAAATATTATCGCGCTAAAATAATACTTAATTAGTGCTGCAGTGTAAATACATTTATCTCTTGAATAATAATTCGAATATTGTAAATTTTGATAAGGCGCACATAAATACCACCAGATACGCTTATTTTTGTGCCCCTTTCCGTAACTTTAGATAGTGATGTTATTGAGCGTATTATTTCTTTAGGTCTGTCGGAGATAAGGAACGAGCTTCAGAGCTGGGATTGGTGCTTTGGGCGGACCCCGGTGTTCACCGTGAGCCGTTCCTTCCCCGTGCCCGAGGAGCTGCTGGCGCCCTCGAAGGTGTACTCTGCTACGCAAGAGCTCTCCATCAACATGAAGGTGGAGAAAGGTCTCATCAGTGACGTGACCCTCAACATCGCGCCCGGGCTCATCGAGTCAGGCTTCCACGGCGAGGCGTCCGTTATCACGCACCTGATCGGGAAACGATTCACCTCCGAGGCTCTTGCGGCCCTACAGGACGCCATGCTAACGAGGCGGGACAGCGGCGAGAGGAAACTCGACGACAGGGAACAGTTTGTCGCCAAATGTTTCGACCAAGTCGTCAATACTGTCTAACTAAATAGTATTCACCTGCGGTCTAATGTTTACGTCGACGGATGTTACATCAATCAGAGATCAGGAAGGGTGAGCTGCGTGAAAAATTAGCTTGACATGGATTTACCAGTGTCACCACTAAAACATTTTGTAATTTAAAATAATTTAGCGTATTTTATTTTAAATAATTGTTTTGGAATTTTACGTCATTTAAAAGTATTCTTGTTACAGTTAATTAAAACATATCATACAATATTACGCATCTAAAATTCAATCTTATTCAGAACTAATAAAAACGTTTTGTTTGAATTATACTTTACAAAAACCATGTTCATATCTACATTTCACAGCAGCTCAGCCTTACCAAATCTTTGTAAGCATGCCTGTGTTTTGTATAAACTATAAATATATGTTTTTATCTTTGTAATATTGTGTAAATGTAAAAATAATGTAGATAACCTGGTCTCAAGGCTTTCTACATCAATTTTGTAATTTTTGTAGATATGTCAAGTAAACATTTGTCTTCGTTTGTTGCGCCTGGCGCTACTACTACTTCTATCGATTTAGTTAGATATAGTGCTCTCACGACGTCTTCTACATTTGTACAGCGAATTTGTTTTGTTCTACTAATTTCTTCGTCGCTTATTTCGATAGATATTTTTATAGTTTAGTCTAATATTTTTAACACGCGAAATGCACTTTAGTGCAAAGCGCTGCAACAAGAATGCATCATATCATTTGTTTTAATTTAATTTATAATTTCTTAACTGAATTTATATCCAAGTATTCCTACTTATTGATACATTTAACGTTACTTTAGCTTATGTTTGTAACATTTTACCGTTTCATTATTTACCTATGTAAACACATGACTTATATTTACCTGATACCATTTCATAACCCCCATTACTTTGCTAGTTGCAAGATCTGCCCCGAACGGGGACTTTTTTGTATGAAATGGAATTATTATTTTAATTAGTTTTATGTTAGATTAAACGCTTAAAATGTGCTGTATCTCAGGATTATAATTGATTACATTAGTACATGACATTATTTATTCGTTTCCTTTATTGAATTTCTGAGTGCTAGACCCCTGTTGTTAATAGTATACGAAGGCCAGCCGGCATATTTATTTACTCGGTAGTCAGTGATAAAGGTTATGGGTCAGGTTAAAGATATTTCCGCCGACACCTACAATAACTTATTGAATCATGATATGAAATGCTGCGTAGCAAGGGCTTCCAGTGGTGCCTGGAAGCGTTGCCGGCGGGTATGCGCTTACAAATGGACATCGGATTAGTGGAAACACGCGTTGTCCTCGCACAATGAAAACTGGCTTGGAGGCTGGTCTTCCTCTCGCTCGGCGGCAGCGCGCGCGCCAGTCCGCGCCCGAACACTGCCGCACGCGCAGCGCGCACCGAGCGCCATATTGAATTGTCACGCGTTGTCATGACAACCACGTAAACAGATCTTTGCCGCCACCGCGATATATTTGTTGACTGTTCGCTTTTGTTAAAGGGTAGTGCTGTGTGTACTTGTATGCGATTGGAAAGCTGGTATTTTGCATTTAGAAGTGAGTTTAGAAATTTTAATATAATTATTTAGGTTTACAAACGTTTAGGTAACTAATAAGCTGCAGCAGAATATTTATAAACTTAACCCATGGCCTATGCTAATGCTGAGCTAAGATTTAAGTTGTTTGGATGGGAAGTAGATACGAGTACCTTTACCTAGTTTATCATTAGGTACCGGATATTATTTATTATCGTTATTTACAACCTAGTCCAGAATATTGCAGTTACAGGTCTCAGATTAACTATTATACACACTGTAATAGGCTTAGATAAGAGAAAATATTGGTTGAAAAATACGAACTTGATGGTGAGCAAGTCATAAATACCTGCGAAGATTTATCCATTTTATCAGTGAAATCAAAACCAATGTAAATGTTTTTATTTTATTTTCCACAAAAGCCGTTACTCTGCTTATCGCTCTCCATCTTAGAAAACTAGCTTAAAAGTTCCAAACTTTAGAGAATTAGAATCGGGGATAGCTATCACTGAAGTTCTAAAATTTTTGACTTAGGTACGTATTTTTTCCTTATAAGAAAAATATTTACCTAGGTACCATATGGAAATGGAAATTTGTACAAATATCATAGCGTTATAATTTTTATTGTTTGCGACGAATAACTATTAAATTCTCTCTTAAATTCAATTTGGTGTGTGGTCAGCATTCTACACAAAATATCTGTCGTGTAGAACGCTGATCCTAGCTCGTTTATTAAAGCAATCCTTTCTGACGGCAGTCGAGTAATTAGTAATTAAATTGAATGATTATTCAGGGGGACCTAGTACATGAAAATGTTTTTTCTTTAGAGTAAAACTTTTTTATCTTGTAAAATAATAATAAAACGTCCCTTTCAAGATTCCCGGTCGTCAAAGCTACAGCTTTGATGAAGAAGTTGTTGACCACTTCATGATACGGTTCTATCTCAAAAACTTAACTAAATAGTTTAAAATTCGAAATTTTTGTCCCTTATTACTAGTACTGTATTATTTAACTTACCTTTTATTATTTAACTGATATTATGTTCTTACATACTTTACTCAAACAAAAAATACTTAAACCACTCACTACTTACATATTACCATTCACAGCGTGATATGTAGAAGTGCGATTAAAACGATACATTTTTGCTAAATAAATTAATTTTGCTAAATATATAAATAATTGTGTGGTGTTACGGAACCCTTGGTACACGAGCCCAAGACGTACTTGGCCGGCTTTATCATCTTATTTAACGCAAGGAAAATTGTAGGTATTGTTTAAAAACAATACACATTTCTTTGCGTTATTTTCTTACTGATTTGTTTGCCTTCAACGATGTCTACCTATGTGATTGTTATATATAAATAAAAAAAAACACGGAGCGATGGTAAGTACTTCATCATGACACACCTACCTAGATACCTATAGATTCTATACTACCACATTATGCGACGCCACGACAAAACTCCCGCGATTATTAATTTTCTCTCATTGCGTAGGACTGCCGTAGCACACCTGTAGCCCTAACATGACCTCCCCAGTTTAATTTATCGCCATGTGTGTCCCTTTCTTACGAAAATAGACAGAGCGGTAGGAAAAGACAAATACGACTTTTGCAGTCATTTACGGCGGACAAATTAGCAGTAAGTACCCAACATTAAATAGAAATAGAAATATTTATTTGCCAGAATACTTGAATTTGGGTACAGGATGTTATAGTACAATCTAGTGCAGCATTCAGTCGAAAAGGAGCGACATGCAAATTTTTGTTTGATTATGTTACATTAATTTATAAAGAACAATATCCAACACAAACACAGAAAACCATCAAATTTCATTTAAATGTCAATTAAGTTAATATTATATTTATCAATTACAAATACTCTCAATTCATACGGTAGTTTATTATACAGTACTATACACATATTGTAGGCATTTTTCTTGTAGATGACACTACGACAACGAGGTTGATATAAAAGACCCTTGTATTGCGCTCTTTGTGTTCCCACAAACACATCAGCTCTGTTATTAAAATGCTCCGGGTGGCTTTTGACAAAAAGACAAGCTTTTTTGATGTACATGCATGCTAACGTCAATACACGTAATTGTTTAAATATTTCTCGGCAACTATCTGTGAACCAAGCACCAGTTACAGCACGCATGCATTTCTTTTGTAAGATGAATGCCCTTTCACAGTCCACAGACATAGAAAGGGCATTCCCAAATACCTACAGGTACCTATTAGTTTGACTTTCATTATAAACTAAACTTTATTGGTAATACAATATTTTTTTGCAATTCAGCTCCGTACACCGCACATTTAGCGGGGAACATCAAATTAAACAGCAATAACCGTCGCTCACGCGCAGCTATGCTATCAGCCTCAATGGCATTAAGTGGCAATAACTAATCGAAATCGTTAAGCAAGCAAAGCTAACTCTGTAAAAACCATTATTATCTTGCATTGACTATCTTTGACATTAAGTTTCTATACAAGTTTGGTTTCGCATTGCAGATAGAAAATAGTCCTCAACATAGATTTTAATCGTGTGTGGTGTAAAACCGTTTTCTACTTAGTATATGTAGAGGAAGTTCTTATTAACCACGTTGTATTTAATTTCCTTTAACTCGGGGGCTGCGTAGTCAGTCTAGAAAGGATTTTCTCAATTTCGCGATGATTATGCCATCCGGGTATTTTTATGAGGTCCTAGTATCTACAAAAGACCGATGAAGTTAATATTTCCTAACGGGACTCTACCTACGAGCTGTGCCTACGAGCCCCTGATTATTTGACATGTTTCTTTTCTCAAAGTGACAGGTATAACATATGACCATTCGAAGCTTAAAAATGCTCAAGTTTAATTTATCGCTCAGTGGTGTCTATTTGTGACACTAATTTAGACATAATTTTGTAGGTGACAGTACCTATAGATAGTTAAATCTAATTGAAATTAATACGTAATTTTGACTCGAGTTGTTTGTTAACTTTTATACATTTACCTATTTATTACACAATTTTTAAAGAATATTTTTCATTGTACTTACGTTGATGTTTTTTTAACCAAAATTCTGCTAAGTAAAATAAAGATATTTACTTTATTAGATGAACTTGAAATAGTATTATTAAAAAAAATACTTTGCAATTTATTTTTAACTATCAAATGATCACTCTTTAATACTTAACAGTACGTTTTTTTTATATTTCGAAATATAAAAAAATGACTATTGTGAATGTAAAATTATTTATGTAACCTTAATGTATAGTCGACCAAGTAATTGCTTGACCACTTTTTAACTTTATTCCTTTGTAATACGATCGAAAAGTGATCAAGCAATTCCTTGGTCGACTTTACTTATATATACTTTGCTAGCAAAAAGTTCTGGTTTTCGATGGGTCGCTCTGTCTTGCTCTGGCATCAGATAAGGACGCACTGAGAGATAAATTTAACTTGCAGGGCGATCATGTTAGGGCCACTTAGAATCCTAATACGTTTTCGACTTGTGCGGTTATAACAGTGTCTTATTTAATTACCTAGTGGCCAATTAAAGTTCGCTTTTGATCCTCGGGCCGGGTCGCTGCGCGAACGCATCGGCTCTGCCGGTGTTCCGCCCGACAAGAAATCGCGTCCGTCGGAAAGGCCCGCGGCGCCGGCCATTGCAACATACAACAATTACATACATTACTCGCGTATCAATATCTTTTATAAAGAACAACAATTTAATTATCGTTTTCCACCACGCCTTTTGTAGTTTTAACCAAGGCTACTATGCCTTGGTTTAAATCAGTCGTATCTGGGGATAATATTTTTCAATTACTTGCTCTATCGTCATTCAGGTCGTCCATTCAAATGTTAACAGGTTCTGATCGATTTTTTTTGTCGCTCTTATGCACCAGACGATTGCGCCCAAAGATGTTTCTGAAAAATTACACAATTATTATTTCAGTAATCGCGGCATCAAAGAGCCGCATAACAATGTCGCCTTTGGCAATAATTGTCAGATGGAATATCATGTTCAGTAACCGCGAACTTGACGGGCTGATTAGGCCACTGGCCGCTCGTCAGTATGTCCGTCTTCATTGCACAATGATCCGTAACATCGCATGACGTAACGCGGACGGTGCAACGCGACGTGCAGCAGTTCAGATACACGTCGAGATAGATCTTAAGAGATATAAGGTATAATGCGCGGTAATGCGACCAGGCGATAGATTAATAAGGGGTCTCTAATTCTCGCTCGAACCCGATTGTTAGGCTGTAGTTATCATGCCATGTATCACATCACGTTTCGTGATTCAATACGGCCAGTCCATGTGCAATCTTCATCATACATGTTTTAATGTTCCCTCGTTATAAAAATTTAATATCTATTACTACAATACAAAGTTATAATTACAGATCACGTGAATAAGGTAGAATGTACTTTCACCGCAATTTGTGTATCGAAGGCATAAAGGCAAGGCATGTGGCTTTCATGCTTTAATGCGTAAAAAAATTGCCTCTCTCCGATACAGAATACAGGGTAGTTCCAACAGTATACTCAGGGTGCTGGCTGACAGACTTGACAGTCCTTTGTAAGCTACTGGGTGTCTGCATGAATAAATCCACACGCTAAGGAGATTTATTTTATTCATTAAATATTGCGTAATTGTGACTAACCTAGATTTTTTACTACCTTGTTATTAACACATATAGACCCCTGTTGTCATAAATAAAAACTTTTGATTTGATTTAATTTGGTTCTCAGCAGATAAATAATCAAAAATGTTCAACATCAAACATCGGAGACAGCGAGAGGTTTTGGTACAAATCACGACGGCAGCCCATTCTAACTCTATTCATATGTTCTGTGATCATAACATTATACTTTCACTATGCAATCTAAGAAGGAAGCTTAGCTTCCTAAAGAGCAATAGATAGGTATAATTTATACGCTACCTGCATAATTATGTTCGTACAAAATATCTTTTAAATCTATTCAATAACTTTGCATTTAATAACTTTTCCTGTAATACTTATGTATCCAAGTAACACTTAAGTATTTTGGCAAATAAGAAAACTTAGGTAGTAGGTATATCGTTGTGAAAATTACTAGCTTCAGGGCAGCGCGTGCTCCTGAAAGTTGTTTGCTAGAGTCAGTTTGCAATAACATTAAGAAACGGCCCGATTTTGCGTAAGTGTAACAGCTATCGGGCCACTGCTAGTTTTGCATTTTAATATGTGTTAGCTAGCAATTAAGAAATCGCATGCGTGCGATACTATTGGTTTGTGTCGCTACATGTAACAGTGTCGTGGGAGTGGAGTGCGTTCTCGCGACTAACTACACCGTTAATTGCCGCACTATTCAGCCAGTCGTGGGCAGAATAGTTCCATTATAATGATACCTGTGTTGATAAATAGCATCCCTTTTAATTTATGCAAGGATGTCAATAGGTGATTAACTAAGCTTTTGAGCGAGTTTTGCAACAGAATTATCTGTCTGCAATGGTACAAGATTATACGTCAGAATAAGCTGCGGTACTTACATGTCATTATTAATAGTTTTAGCATTTTGATGCTTTTAGATCAATTACCGATAAGCTGATATTTCTGACCACTGAGTGTAACTAGCACAATGATAATTAAGAAACATGAGAGTCGTGCGACCGCGGCTGCGGTACTTTGATCTAGACCATCAGGTTATCCGTCGCATCTCATCTACGCTAGATCAAGGCCAATAGGCAAATATTTTATTTAAGTACTAGATTTTGATCCCAAGAATTTACTCAGTAGAAGCGTGGCACCTGTAGTCGTAGCGGTATTTAAGAAGGCTAATTAGTCGGCGCATAATGAGAAACTAATGAACCTTGATGATGGATGCAATCATTGCCTATTTGTTAATTTGAATTTAACACGGACACCGCAAAAATTTTTTTTTGGCATTTCACAAGTGCGTTTACCTTCAGCTTTTTACTTTATTTTGGAGTGAGTTATTTTTCCTTCTAAAACGAAAATCTGAATGTTCCTTATTTATTTACAGAAGTTCTGCGGCAAAAGAAGTTAGCAGAGACAGATTCACGATGGAGAAAGACAAGATAGTGTTCAAAGTAAGTGACATCATTTACCATTATGGCACCATCGGTTTTTTAGTAAATCTATGAGTGCATTGAATTTACTTTGCAAGTACCTACAACCATTTTATTTACCTGCCTCCTTGTGAAACGATCGACAACATAATACATGTTCATTTCAATACTTATCTTAAATCAGAAGACAGATATACACGTACGTATTTCGCAATACATATTTATTGTTTCTTCTATACGGTAGATAAGTTTGCCGACTTAATTATTTACAATGTTTTATTGGCAGCTGTAAATGTGTAGACAAATTGGCTGTGTACTACTGTTTATAATTCGAGTGTGGGCTATTAGTTCTCTGTCACAAGTCAATTAATTTTCAAAAAGTTTTTTGGTCATACCGGTACTGATTTTTCACTCGGCGCGTCTTCACAAGATTTTATTTAATTAACAATGTTCGTATTTCAATATTTACAAGTCAATTTTGAGTGTGTGTGTCAGGTCTGCCTCCTCGTGTCCTCAAGTGCGTGGTTTCCTTATGGATTCCTCCGGGGGAAGAGCAGGGCTTGGCCCGGTGCACCCTAGGCATTGTTCAATGATTGCTTAGCCCACGGGTATATGGCGGGATACCATTGGCCGATTGCTAATAGCCTAAATGGGGGGTGTCTTACGGCCTAAACCGTACATTATTTATTGTACTTACTGACAATGGCACCGTCCTCGTGGCCGCCATTATTAAAAAAAATCAATTTTATCTCCTTTCCTGTGCATTTATGTAGTCCGATGAAAATGCAATAATAAAATACCTACCGTCAACAAAAAAGTTTACTTTAAAAATCAAATTTTAAACCTAAACCGTATAATTTTGATATGCAACCAGTTGTAAAGGACGCACTTATCACCAGATAAGAAACCGTATACTGTGATGGGCGTGCACGAGACGTTTATCTCACTAGAATTATTGATGGATAGTTAATGAGAGTTTTTTATTTCTACTGCAAATACAACAGGCTGGTAATAAACGCAATGTCAACTTTACTTTTGCAACACCTAAATACGTTTTGGACGGCGTGTTGTGCTGTTGCACATCACAGTTCAGAGGACAATTTAATTAGCATATTAACAACAGACACTGACCGCCACGTACGGGTTTTAACGCCAACAATTGCTTTGAAACAATTTTTGTTAATGCACGGTCATCTTGAAACGTTTACTGCTATTCAGAGGAAACAACGTTTCGAACAACTTTGCAAATGGTGGTTTTTAACAGACATCCGCTTCGATTTCTTTGAGTTACCTATCACTTTGAGAAATATTAACACAAATTGTTATTGGGTAATTTATCCTGCTTAAAACTATAAGTGTAATTTCCTCACACTACATACACAATGTTTTTTTGAAATGTATGTTTTTTTTGACATTTCCAATATAAGATCATATGAATCTATATATATAAAATTCAAAGTCCTGACTGACTGACTGACTGACTGACTGACTGACTGATATATCAGCGCACAGCCCAAACCGCTGGACCTAGAGACTTGAAATTTTGTACATAGATACCTTATATAGTGTAGGCATCCACTAAGAAAGGATTTTTGGAAATTCCACCCCTAAGAGGGTAAATTAGGGGATGAAAGTTTGTATGAAAGTCCGTCAGTTTTGAAGTTAGGATCTTAAAATTTTGTTGTTAGGCTAACGTAAAAAAATGAATTTATACGGGTCTCAGTGTTTTTGATAATTCCACCCCTGAAGGGGTGAAAAGGGGGATAAAGCTGTGTATGGAAAGGCCTACATTTTCACAGCAAGAATCACTACATTTATTATTTAGGCTTATAACGCAACGAGTATATCGGGTGTTATTGGAATTACAACCCTTAAGGGGGAAAAGGGGGATGAAATTTAGTATTTGAGTTGTTCATTCACGATTTTTTTGTATTGAAGTAAAAATAACGTACGTGGTAACGTGTTATTACTAAGCCTCTATTGCCACCCGTCTATCCGTCTGTCTGTCTGTCTGTCTGCCACGCGCAAACATGTCCTGACTGATTTGCGATCATCGTCCAACCGAAACTATTAAATCAAGAAAGCTGAAATTTGGAAAATAGGTTTATTTTATAACGTAGGCATCCGCTAAGAAACCATTTTTGGTATTTTTTACCTTTAGGGGGAAAACGGGGAGTGGGGTTGAACTTTGTTTGTTTGTTTTTGTTTGTTTGTTTGTCTTTGTTGATTGAAGTTATAAACATGAAAATTTGAATTAGAACTACTAATCATAAATAGCTTATAAGTATTATAACGTATTTCAGGATTTTTGCATTGTTACATTTAAAGGGGGAGAAGAGGGGGTGAAAGTTTGTAAGGACGTATTGTTTTTTTTTAATAAGAGCTTGTAATTTTGAAATACAGCTTACTTATCATAAATAAATAATATCGCGTCACAGGGTTTTTGGCTTTTCAAATTTGTAGGGGGAAACGGGGAGTAAAAGTTTGTATGGATGGAGGTATCGGGTTTTTAATAGGAACTTGAAATTTTGAATTTTAGATACTCATCATACATAAATAATTATGTGTTTCGGGGTTTTATGAGTATCGAATTTAAGATGTGGGAAACGGGGGTGAAACTTTGTATGGAGGGGAGGTATCGGTTTATTCAAAAATATGGACTTCAAAATGATTGTTTGTTTTAGGGTATTTGGATTTTTACATTGGAAGGGGGCAAAACGGGCGGTGAAAATATGAGAGGGAGTGAGAGCACATATAAGTTTACTGATTCTAAAAAAAAAGACATTTGTTTTCTGTAGGCCACGCGGGCGAAGCCGCGGGCAGGAGATAGTTATAAATAAATAATGAGATATTTCAGAGATTTTAGATTTTTTATTTTAAGGGGTAACACGGGGAGGGGGGAGTTTGTATGGAGGTATCGGCGTTTTTTAAAGGTAGAAACTTGAAAATTAGAACTATTGAGCATAAATGAATACCGCCGTATTTAAGGGTATTTGGATTTTCACAATTAAAACGAGAGAAACTGTTGTAGTTTTTTATATCAATGTCAATTTTAAATTTGTATTTGTTTATAGAACGAACAGCTGATTGACTGACATATTTACTTCAATAAAATATCTCATAACGTTCACACCTACAATCTTATTATTTCTTATTTTACAACAGAAACGGGGTTAAAACTTTGTATGGAGGTATGGAGGCTTTTTCGAAGATATAAACTTGGAAGACTTTAAGGGATGACAGTTAATGTTACAAAAACGAAAGTAATAGTGTAAGAGAAGAATGAAGAGGTTTCTGAATGTGTAATAAAGATTGGTAATGAAAGAGTTGAACAAGTGAAAGAATTTGTGTACTAGGTAGTATGTTTACTAGGGATGGAAAGCACGATGAAGACATTAAAAGGAGAGTGAAAGCGGGAAATTGGGAGCTCTGCGTGCTATTGTGAGCCAGAATGTCGCATCCAGCAACGTGAACAGCCAAACGTGCCTTATACGACGTTCGGCTGTTCACGATGCTGTGTTAGTTTCCACGTTGATGTATGGAAATGAAAGCTGGGTTTGCGAGAAGAAGCATAGGAGTAGAATAAATGCCGTAGAGATGCGTTTTCTGCGTAGTATGAGTGGGATCAAGCTGACTGAGAGAGTGAGAAATGATGTTATAAGAGAGAGGTGAGGTCTGAAAAAAGATGTAGTGACTAGAATAGAGAAACGAATGTAACGTTGGTTTGGGCATGTTGAACGAATGTGTGTGGAGGGAGCGAGGGAATATGACAAGACCAGGCCAAATGACGTTCTGTGGTCTCTGCCTACCCCAAAGGGAAACAGGCGTGAGCTTATAAGAATAATAATAAAAATAAACTTGAAAATTAGAATTGCAGCTGCTCATCATAAATAAATAACGATGTTTCGGGGTTTTCGGATTTAGATGTCATTTGTTTTCTGTAGGCCACGCGGGCGAAGCCGCGGGCAGAAGCTAGTCATATCATATAATTTGACATTTGATGGATGTAATTTTATGTCGATTGAATACTTCAATAAAAAGTAAAATAGATTTGGTCACTTAACTTGCTATTACAAAAGAATTCATTGGGTCATACTTACACTGATTTGGATAACACTTCATCTCTATTCTCTTCACCGGTTCAATGAAAAATAAGGGAAAACCGAGTTCAACGTCTGGCTTACTTTTAATGAAAAAAAGAAACAATAATCCGCGATATTTCTTTAAAAACGAAAGAGGATAAATTAAAACAAACACAGACTATATCTGAATATAAAGTAAACCCTTTTTTGCATTCCTCTACATTTGCCATTTCTATCGATTTATACCGAATGTGGAATGAGCAAGGCTGTGCGAATTGTGTTCTCGAGGATGTAGCCGCCCCAGCGTGTCACCGAGGCTCGCCGCGTCGTGCGACCGACGCATTCCGCCCGTGCCTCGCTCATTACACGCACAAGGCTCTGCGTTCACTAAGTGCTTAGGTCATATCGGTTGATCATTTATTCAGACTATGTGTACCAAGAGTTCTCCATAAAAACGGCGGTAACGTTTTCCACCGTCTAAACATTAGCTTATCATGGTTTTTAGTGTGTTGATCAAGGTTTGTATGTTATATTTTTTATACGTTATAGGTTTGTAAAAATTGACACATTTTCGTTTTACATAAAACGCCAAAAGTTATCTAATCAAATCTATGAAAAATATAAAGATGAGCTGAACTAGGTACTGAAATATCCTTTTACGCTAGTACTTATTTCGGGGATCAAATGCTTAAATAACGTTTGAGATTTCGGTCATAATAATAAGTATACAAACAGTAGGTTCTGTCCTACACGAATTGCGTTCAGAAAGTATTCTGGCACATGTATATTGTAATATTATTTCATACAGAAGGGCCAAAGGCGCACCAAAGGAAACCTACCGCATCCCCCCAAGCTCCGCCCCCGAAATTGACGGTAAATTAGGTATGACTTTTAGTATGGGGCGCACGGATAGACGCGTAGGCCAACGTTACTTTGCCTTACAATGTTATAGTGATCATGCGAATTTTGTATGGAGTGATCGCTCTGTGGATCTAGTAGAGATTATTAGAGTTATGAGGGGGTGTCTGAAAAATTATATGCCCAAGGTTATAATAAACTTTTTGGTCCCGTGTAAGTTTTAAAAGTGTATTTTAATAATTCTTTTTCTTCGTTCTCCACGTGTTTGCGCCCACTGTTGGGCATACGCCTTGTTATTTTTTCTCCATTCGGACGAGCTGATGTCATTCGACCACTTAGCTGAGGGCCTGTCGACTCCTCTATTCATATTAAAGAGAATTTAAAAAAAGATGGTTTCGTATTTTAAATTTCCCAGGCTCAGAATTTTACAGTTGTTCTGGTATAACCTAAATTAATTTGTATCCCATTAGTATAATTTAGCTTGGAAGCTAATTATATTTAAACGCACCGCATGTAGGCTGTCGTGCGAGTCATTGGACTCAGCGCAACAGGAATGATTAATAGCGCAGCCCTTTGAGAAGGTATTTCAAACTGGCTCATCAAGTTAAAAGCGTGTTTTGTGCGTAGGCTGTTGAAATACCTAGATAGACACAGTATAAAAACTTAATCATATATTAGCGTAAAAAACAGTGCAATTAAAAATAGGTGTCTTACAACAGATAAGATCGTGATTGAGTAAGATATAAATCCAAAGTTCCGAGCGTTTTTTCCTGTTATTTTTCATTGCTAAAAGGAAATACTGAGCTTTTATATGTACTTCAGTTCCAATGTGCAAACCACCCATCCTGCAAATATATTAAATACCCAACTGTTCCAATTAGCGCAGACCGCATATTTACCGGTGAATTTATAAGTTAAATACGATGTCTTCCATTTAAATAACCAATAAATATTTAATTCCAATGAAAATCTCAGGGTGGGTATCAGACTCGTATTTAATCGTTTTCTATTTTATTTTAATTGCGCCTACATAGACCCAGGTTGGTGCGAAACAAGTTTGGTGACACGTCTGAGGTCGCACGGTGTGGGGAATTACATTCCTCTCCTCTCTTTTGTTTATCATCGAGACGCAGGTGGAAAATACCAAAATACCTTGATTTAATACCTGTGTCACTTTACAACATGACATAAGTATATTACAATTATATTTATAGGAGAAAACAGAACGTAACGCCTAGACATTGGTATAGTGTCGTACAAAAGGCAACTAACTCGTAATAGTCGTATTATGACGCAAAACATTGTTTTTTATTAATGCAATTTCAAGCACATACTTAACATACAAAACTGGTTTTGAATGTTTTTAATAGGTATAGGTAAGAACTACAAACACGCTCGGAATCTGAGTAAACAAAATAAAGCTTAATGACATCTTGCTCCAGACATTGAGACGCGAGATATCTATCAATTGAATTCTAATTCTGCAACTTAGAATATTAGAAATAAATATTAACTTAAAGCGTAATTTAAAACGTGATATAGATATTAAACATAGAACTTATCAACTCTTATGAAAAGGTAAACGTGGGTAAACATTGTTGCGTCTAATAAATCATGTCTGAACAGAAAAAATGCTTAATGTGGAATGCCTAAGGAGGTAAATAACCACGTTTGTTGAAGCGAGGAGAACGGTTCCGGCAGGACGTTTTTGTTCCGCCTATGAAGTACGATGAAGCATTAGTATTAACTAGTGCTATATTTGAAGGTGCGGCAGCTAATGACGCGTTAAACGTTATAGCACAGTGAAATAATATTCAACAGACTCTAGATGTTTGTAGACCTTTTGGCTGGAAGGTGCAGTTTTGTGGCATCTTTTACTTTTACATATAACAAACTATAAAAGTACATTATATATATATATATATATACTTTTATAGTTTGTTATATGTAAAAGTAAAAGATGCCACAAAACTGCACCGTCCAGCCAAAAGGTCTACAAACATCTAGAGTCTGTTGTATATTATTTCACTGTGCTATATATATATATATATCGTATTGTGTTCCTTGTGTCTTTTCTCTAAATTGAACCTTTTCATGTTGTTTTGTTGTGATCAATAAAGAGATATTGTATTGTGTTTTGGTATTGTATTGTATCTTCAACGCTAATTCTAACTGCACACACAAAATAATGTTTTTTTTTGAAATTCAAGTGGAACTTCTTCAAATCGTAATGTTAACACTTGATTTTACGTTATTAAGTCCCGTTATTACATTTAAGAACATACAGAGGGGTAGGCAGAGACCACGGATTTCATTTACTATGATCCTTATAGCCTTTGGTTCCATTTTATTCTCATGACATTCTTCATGCATTGGTCCGGTTATTATGAGTCATACTTAATAGCTGAAATTTAATACAATATTGTTTACACATTACGACCGAGGGTCGTACTTATTTGCATTCAGTTGTAATCCAAAATCATTTTAGTGGCATGGCTTACATCGCATGCGTTAATATATAACTTTTTTATTTTATTGATTTATTAAACTTACTCGTACTATCGAAGACGCTTACATATAAGTCACCATTAGAGACGGAACTGCGAGAAAGTGTCTCTTTTCGAAAGGAAGGCATATAGTATGCAATATGAAGTTGATATTTCTACCCTTTTCGAGCACAAAACATTTCTCTGTTCCCTCTTTAATGATCGGCTAAGTTTGTTGCTGTATGTAGGTATAACAAGATTTATAAAAGTCCCACAAAACTGTACGGTCAGCCTAAGAAGTAGCTGAACATTTAAGTACCATGTCGCTTTCATTAATGTAACAAATTCGAGCAGCTCTTATTTTATGCGTCACTACGACAGGGTTCTTAAGTGTTAAGCTACTTCTGAAGCTGACTGTACAAACAGTTTGTCTGCGGGAAGACTTTATAATATAATGTGTATCTACCAATAAATGTGCTATAATAAAATTTCAGAGTTGTAATGATTATAATCTGAAATTTATAAATTTCTATGCTTTAGTGGAGCAGTCTGCAGCCCTGTATATTTATACATATAGGTACTATACAAAAACCGGTAATGCATGTTACGAAAATAACTAATGATATTCTATACCTGATGATCAGGTGAGTTAGTCTGAATGCCCCCCTCAAGTATTTCTTTTTTTTATCGACCTTAATTTATTAGTTTTAACAAATGTATTCGTAGGTACATTTCAAGGTGAAAAAGTATAATAGAAGACGGAAACAGAACCACACCTTAGCGGTCGGGATTTACGAAGTGATAGTTTATTTTTTTGATATGGTTTTTTTATGGGGAAACTTGACAGGGCGGTAGATTAATTTACATAACATGGGGTACATACCTACGGTTCAAGACCGCGAGATAATTGTTTTTCGAACAGCTCTGTCTTTATTTAAAGGAAAGCTAGATCAGTTGATACAACTTCGATAATCCTGGCAATTACAGGCACTAAAAGTCTAGCAAAAACGCTTCTATCCGCCACTCACATCACACCACATGGCATTTTTGCCAGACTTCTTAATGCATGAAGTTGCCGCCATTGTCGAATTGTGTCAACTTACTTTTGTGTCAACTCACCTTTGTGTCATCTCACCTTTGTGTCAACTCACCTTTGTGTCATCTCACCTTTGTGTCAACTCACCTTTGTGTCAACTCGCATTTGTGTCAACTAACCTAGGGTTCCCCTATTTCACGCATAGTATCATGTTATGCGTCGTTATGTTGGCACTATCCGGCAACAAGCTTGATTCGTCACGAGTAGCGTGGAATCACGACTCTAGTAGAAACATTCTTAAAATATGCGATGCGTGTAGTCGACCAGTTATACCATTAATAAAGAAAAAGAGGGTTCTAATCTTTCCGATTTGTAATAAAATTGTAAGAATTGTGAGATGTTACAAGCTTACCGCACAAGTGAAGAGTCGTTGCAAGATGTTGAAGCTGCGGTATTGCAAGATAGGCATTGGATGTTGTATACTTATTTCTGCAAGCACTGTGGGATGTAGGTGGGATAAATATATTAATAGGTAAACAGTTAATACAAATTAAAGTCAATGAATATCTTTACTTTTTACAGTACATGATATAATTGTTTTAACTTATCATACGCGACATTTTCCTTTATGTGATTAATTAATAATACGCAATAAGGTCGCAGCTACATATTTTGGAGTGTTGACAGTGCTGTGAACTGATGCATATTTTTGCACTTGACTATACTACAACAGTATTAAAATCCTGAATCAGTCGAATAGTTGTCTTTGCATAAAAAAAACAAATATGAAATCATTTTTGCAGTTATTATTAAGGTGTTAAGCGAGTTAATAAAGAACCTAAGAACCTCTCATAAGACGATCGTGCAGGTCCGAGCTCCGACTGACAAACCGAACGTGACAAGTTAATTGAAACGAGATGAGATGAGTGATGTGGCGTGGAATACGTTCCTTGCAATTTGTACCTTATTATCATTAATATGGGGATTGCCACCGACGACCGTGTGACGGCGGACGCTTAGTATGCTCAAGCTGAGTTGGAATTGATCGCGAACTATTATATACTGCATACTTTTTCTACGCTTTATATTAGCTTCTATTTAATCCTTTGCTTCAAATTTTGTAAGTTGATTTTTATGACTACCAATGGATGGAGTAGCTTAGGATTTGGTATGAATGCGTAGTTTCCATGACGGTGTAATGTTAAAGTACGGTTAGCAAGAAAGCTTACATCAAAAAGATTTTTTCTATAAAAACTTACTCTAATGATAAAGCAGAAATATGATTATATCCATTTTAAATCCAAAAAATATTTTTCAAACAAGAGTTATCTATTATAAAACACTTTAAACTCATCAAGCAAAGTCAAAGATTTGATACCGTGAGATACGATTTAATAAAATCCTCAATCTCAATCGACAAATAGAGCACCTATGTAGATTCGGGTCAATTAAAATTGGTTCTAATTTTTAAACTTATCTAATTACCTTCATAAAACATAAGGGCAATTTATTATGTGCAAGTGCATTTAAAAGGGAAACATCTTATATAGCTAATATTTTAAGACCCCAATTTGCATACCGTTTATGTACGGGTACCTATTAATTACTTGTCAAGTGTTCTAATGTCTATTGTATTCTAATTTATTTATATCTGTTTAAGAACGCTAAGGCTAATCTAGTCACGACCTCTTCTCGATGACATTGCATATTATAACTGGTGCTTGAATAACTTGAAATCTCGGAGACTGATAGCTTTTTATTGTGGTAGCTTTCTTAGCACAACCCAAATCTCGGCGTCATGATTTTTGTGAAGAGGGCTCATCGAGGAAAAGTAGAGAGTGCTTTAGAAATTGTCTCTATGATTTTTTCCAGTAAAGTAAATTGTTGGTAAAAGTCAAAATCATCTTTTGATTAACAAGTAAGTATTTTAACATTAACTGCAATTGTTAAACTTGAATTGGATGGATATATCAACAGGGCTTTGAGTTAGTGTAACCAGTTCATGTCAAAACTGCAACTTTATTGTATCGGTAGGTTGTTATCATATATTTATTTTTTAATTTTTTTAATGGCACGTACAAAATATGTATTAAATTCTTTGACTTTGCCTTCAATCATGTTAACTATAAAAAAGTGAACTGACCTAAATATCAAAGATATAGGGCAGCTAGTTTTTGCCCGCGACTTTCTTTGTGCTGCTCTACACCCCCTTAGAAACGCATGTTCCAAATTTCATATTGCTATCTTTAGTGCGTAGTCCGTAAGTCAGTCGGTCAGTAACGGAAGTATTTTACATGTATAGATAGATGATGTAAATACAATTATTCATAATATTGCCTCCTCCGCACAAGTCTACAATTTTAAATCCGGATGAACATGTCCTAATAAAAATTTCGCTTTTTGCCTGTCAAAAGTCTCTACAACCGGTCACGTTTCTGCCATTACGCATCTCAACATTAAGACGATACAATGGGCCGCATCGTTTGGTTTTTTTTTAATAACCGAGCTTCCTACAAAGAACAATTGAGTTGCTGAATCAACCCTGACATTTAGTTAGTTCGGGTTTTTGGCTCCAATCGCTTCTTGGGAAATGTGCGCCCTTTCTAGATAACTATTTCATTTGATCTGATTTAATTTGCTCTTGATATTATAGTTTGGTATGTCGAACAATTCGAGCGAACAGGCCGAACGAGGCCGTGATGAATGGAAAACCTAGGAGGAGGTCTATCCTTTGAAACGAGGTTTTTAGTTAAACTATTGTGAAGGTACCTTGCGCTCTCCATACAAACGTCAATAACGTTTTCCACCCTCTATACTTTAACTTATATTCATCATTTTTTTACTAAGCTGTTGTTAAGCCTTGGAAGCAGGTCTAAATGTTTTGATTTTTAAATATCTTTTACAGTTTTGAAAATATCGTAATTTTTTGTTTCGTATGAAATTTCTAAAGTGCAAATATCATAAAATTTATGCAGAATATAAAAAAAATCAAAACACACAAACCTAGCTCTAAGGCATGACATCAGCATACAAAAACATAATGACTATAGGTTGAGTTTTAGACGGTGGAAAACGTTACGGTTGGTTGAATGGAGAGCACTTTTGAGGGCGGAGGGAGGCTTTGGTACACAAATTACACAATCTTCTTAAGAAATTAAATAATTAACAAAATTACTACTTTATTTTGGAAAAGGGAGGAAAATGAGCATGCGGGTCATCTGATGGGAAGTGATCACCGCTGCACATAGGAACCAGTAACGTTAAGAGAATCCCTACTTCGTTGCCGACCAGCGGGTTGATTTTTGACTGTCGAGCGCTCGGCACTCGCCAGTCGTCAATCAAATACGCGCGCGTATATTTTAGCTGGCACTGATTGGCACGCCGCTGGCAAGTGTTGAGCGCTCAAAAGTGAAAAATCACCCCACTGGGCCTCCCTTCCTCGTGAGTTTCCATACGAAACGCAAGAGTAAGCTACTACTTCACGCATTTAATTATGATTCTGATCCGTATATGTACTAACATTATAATTGTCGTTCCGCTACAATTTTAATTTTAATGCAAAGTTTTTTATATCCACTGATGTCATTAATTAGTTAGAATGGTTGAATAATTTAACATTCCATTGCACAAAATATGCGAGTACTTGTGAGGATCAATAAATGGCTTCATTTATTTATTATGTCCAGGAATGGCAGGCGACAATGACGACAATGCTATTAATGTGACAGGTTATTACGGTACGAGAGTAAAGGTGAATAGCTGAATAGAACTTTTCTGTAAATGGAAGTGATAGTGTATAGCCTCATATTTATACTTAACCACATATAGATATATATCCTACTGTTTTATAGATAGTGCCTATTTACGGATAACGAGCGGGTATAGATATCTATGTAAGTAATTTATCTATCTCGTCAAAAAATCTAAAATTGACATTTTGTCTAATCAAATAAATCTTATCAATAATTAGTTTAACAGAAAATGTGCTACTTTGCATATTTAAAAAAAAGTCAGATTCATATTATTTTCATATCGTACTAATTTCTAATAAAAAAAAACAAAAAGACAGGAAAGAAGTACTACTTATTAATGTCACTTGGTTTATAAAAAAATCGATAAAAGTATCGCAGCCTGCACACTTTTTTAAGTCAACCCACATGACAACGTGTCAGCCAAGTTCACAAATAAGGCGATGCTCGGCCGTCTCTACAAGAACATTTCAAGCCACTTTCGACCGGCATTTATTTACTTAAAATTTATTTGACTTGCACGATTATAACTTGACACATCTAATAAAATTTCTTTGGATATCTAGACTTTCATAGACAAATCTATTACAGTTCTTGAGTTATTAAGATCTACAAAGGGCCATTGTTTTCAGTGACGGATCGACAGATCTATACAAAACCTTAACGACTTCAAATTAACATCATAGATATCATTGTGGATCATTTCATTAGGCGTTTACAAAAAAAAATTAAAACTATAAATTATCGATGTAAAAAAGGGACTATGTTCGCTACAAACATTATAGTACCTCTTCTAGATAACTTACAAACTCTCACTCTCTCTCAACACTTTTGTCGGTGACGACGACCTTGAATACCGTTATCGAACTTGTTCTCTTTTTTCACATTTATGTTTTTGGTGAAATATGTACTTCCTGTTAATGTTTTTATGCCGGTTTTTATTTGCAAGTGTTAATTTAGGTATTTAAATGTATAAAGTGGGTATGTATACATTAATCTCATTACCAGTAGTTACTTCCTACTTGATAGCAAGTTGGATATCATCTAACCTTCATCAATATGTATAACCACGCCTCTACATCATTATTTAACGTAAATGATTGGTTCATGTTATAAATAATAGGATAATCGAGCTAAACTGATGTAGTGACAACTTCAATAACGTTTAATTTAAAACTTTAAAAACGTTATATTTCGTTTTTAAATAACAACATACGTAACTACCAGTGGCCCGTTTCACGAAGCTACAAGTTACAATCTTACAAGTCTAAACCGGCAACATTGGTCATTATGCCCATTGCCATTGGTCATTACTGACCAATGTTGCCGGTTTAGACTTGTAAAATTGTAGCTTGTAGCTTAGTGAAACGGGCCACAGACCGCCTTTTGCGTGCCTTATGTAGGTATTTTCTCTAAATTGTACCTTTTCATGCTTATTTGTGGTGGTTAATGAGTTGTTGTATTGAATTGTATTGTATAAATCCACCAGTACATCTCAAAACTTCGGTGAAGTCTACCTCGCCTCTTAAAATGTATTGCCTTTAAAAAAAATTATGCATAATGGTGCTGTTCGTGATTGAGATTCAATTTTGTCCAATGTCAATAATAACATTGCAGCTTAATAGGTAGTTAGTGAAGTACCCACTAATGGGGTCAAATTAGTGTTGCATATGAGACTCATAGCACTCGTAAAGAGAAAGCCAATATACTGTATAGTCTGTATAAGATGAGAAGTTAAGCATTTGGCTGCTGTGACAAATAAGCATTGAACTGTTGTGACCTAACAGTTCGTATTGACATTGGCGTAATCTAATTTGACCGTTACTGTTGTAATAGAAAGATTTCAAATATTTCCAAATGTTGTTATATTACAGATTTCAGATTTGTCACAAAGATAAATTTAGTAAATTACTCGCTCATTTCGATCTTCATTCATAATTAAAAAAATAATGTCTTTTCTACTCCGGCATACTACGGAAGCGGTTGAAAAATCAAGCATTAAAAAATACCTAAAGCACCTTACCTTACCTTTAAGTACCTTAAAGACCTTATTATTAAGTCTTTTACTCGTTAGACTTATGGAGCCTAAATCATACTCTATTTCATATTCATATCTAACTAAAATAGTATAATTTAGTGTATAGAGTCTACTCAACAGACAGTCCCAACGATACGCGGTATCAGCCCGCCCCAGTTACGTCGGCTTATCATAGCTTCTCAGACTGTGAATACACTTTTACTATTACAAGGATCAAATTAAATGACTTATCTATTGATTAGTCTGGGATGCCTAATCACTATTTTGGTAAAAACATCCGCTTTGATATGGTGTGGAAAAGTACCTACTGAGTCAGGTGACTGTGAAAGGCCACCGGTAAAATCTGTTATAAACTTTAAGTAAGAGTAATAATAATAAATTAAATGACTTTATATGTCTTTAATTACTTGTATTACACGGCATGATGTTTGGCTGCAATACTCGCGTAGCGTGCTTGCAGCCTGTGTTCGACGGGGCGTCTTCAATAAATTAATTTTACATTTCGAAATATACTCGACCTCACACATTCTTATAAAGTACCTAAATTACTCTGTAATAGGGCTTTTAGTAGATGACATTCACCTCATATAAATTTATTATACCTAAGTACCATCAGTTTCAATATTTTGTCAACAAATTAAATTGAAATTACTGGCACAAAAGGTATTCCATCTTTGCCCACTGTATTGGCAATGCATCTGCAGTCCTCCTGGTATTGCGGGTGTCTATGGGCGGTATCGATCACTTACCATCAGGTAACCCACTTGTTCGTTTTGCTTCTTATTTTATAAAAGAAATAGTAAATATTCCTTAATGAAATGAATCTTCTTGTATTTAGATAGAGGTAGATCTAAACGGTGTTTAGTATAAATAAAACTCAAACTAGAAGGTGTCAGGCATCAACGTTACTTTTTCTTATTTTTATAAGCTTGGGAGCGACAAACGAGAGGTGATCGAGCGGTGTAACTTGTCACTACAAAACGGGCACTTTCTTAAGTTCTTTCTAAGTAGAGATTACATGTGGTCGGTTAGACTAGTTTGGTCACTTTTCCTGTCACATGAATTAATGTCTTAATTACAACTGTCGCTGTGACAGGCTGTGGAGGTAACATGACCGCCAAAGTTTAGTTTTTCTCTATTTGCGTCCCTTTCTTATGACTCTGGGAAGACAGAGCCGCAAGGAAGGGTTAAAAAACCTTGGACTGTCATGTTAGGCCCACTGGGTCTTCTCAGTAGTGGGCTTGTGCAATGGCCCAGTGTAAAAGTATTGAGATATTTATACACGGAATCATGAGTTTTTGCGCTCACGCCGCAATACTGGCACGTGTTTGTGGCAATCTCAATTTTCTAGTTTCAGTTAGCTTTCACCGAGCGGCGACGAGTCTAAATTAGTTTCGAGAAGGGCGTTTGATTTCAAATCAAGGCAGAATTTTAAGTTTAAATATAAATACCTTCAGTAATCCAACAAAATGCTTCATTTATTTAGGAATAAGAATTTGTTAGGTATCGTAAAAATAAATTAATAATTTTTCTAACGGTTACTTTTGTTTATCGCAAGTAACTACGCAGTTTTTATACATAACATAACATGTAATTAGGTCAGCGTATGAATTGATTGCTTAAATTAAGTCAGACTTAAGTGCTGCTTACGTAATAGCTGAAACAAAAAGTAATTGTCGATTGTTTACAAAGTTTTGAAAATCTGATAATAAACCGGTTCTTTTACAAAATACTTTATGGAAATGTACCTCAATAACAACATTTCAGCTGTCCATAGTAGTTATGCTTACATGACTCCACAAGATGATTTTATCTTACAGTGTGGCTCTATCTAAGTGGTGCTATCAGAAAGAGATGCAAAGCGGGATAACTTAAAACTAGGTATTGTGTACACAGCGCTCTCCATACAAACGGCAGTAACGTTTTTCACCCTTTCAACCGGAAACTGTAACCATGATTTTTTAATGTACTGTTGTTGTGCCTTAGAACTAGGTTTGCACGATTTGATTTTTTTAAATATTTCTTGTAGTTTCAAATTGACACTTTTTGTTACAAATGAAACCACTCCTAAATGTTATCAAATCTATGAAGAATGACAAAACATACAAACCTAGTTCTAAGGCATAACAACAGAAGATATACAAAAAATAAAATAGGTTTATGTAGCTTATGTATAGTATACATATTATTATGTGTATATCTTTATATCTATGTATTGTATATATGCTTTGTATGTATGTAGTAGCATTTTGTCATTGCTGTTCTATTACTCGTTCTCTATCCGCACCGCCCACAACCTTTCTGTTTATGCCCAAAGGTTGACTGCCAGAGAATGCCTCAAGGCATTAAGTCCGCCTTTTGTACATTTTGTATTTTTTGTGCAATAAAGGTTAAATAAATAAATAAAAAATCAAGACTAATAAATAAATTAATGTTAATGTTTGCAGGATGGTAAACGTCACCTTCGTCAGTGTATGGATAGAGCGTGACATAGAGCTACGCAAACTTATGTACATATAAGCAAGGAATAAGGAATTTTCTAGTCTCTGGTATAAGTAAAGTCTGTTCATCCAGACATGACTTCACCTTGTCTTATATCATGTAAACAAAATTCTAACCTAAAATTTAACTTGTCATCTTAATATCGTTCATCGCCTTAATAAAATAAATCGAGGCAGTAAATAGAAGAGGTGATTTCTAATATGCTGCTTTAGAATGTTTCATTTAAACAATAAACGGTATTTTGATGATTCTATTTTTATTTTAGGTTAGAATGTTGTTTACTTCTTAAGACAAGTAACAATGAATATTATATACATTACGTTATTACCTGTCAATATAAATCAAGATGTCTGTGTATAAGTAAAACGGAAATGTACCGCAAGCACTAGTGACTAGACTAGACACACTCAGCCCCGCGTCGCCGGCCTCCTCGCAGGGCTATCGCGGGTCAGGGGCCACGACAGATACCCAGGCCCCCGCGCATTACACCCGAGTGTCCACAATCTGTAGATTTATGATGTATATCATAATTATGCGTCTTATGAAATTGAAACCAGGCAGAAAATGTCGTCCCATAAATATCCGGATATAAGAAGCGCGTCGCTGATTACAGATTTCTTTCAAAATAAATATCTACACGATTAAACTCCACTCACACGGATTCCGTAGGATAAGGAACAAATATTAAAGTAGAAATTACATTTATAAGCACATAAATTGTTTTGTAAAACACGCAGACAAAACAAAAACAAAAAGAAAAGACAAAACATATTAAAAATAAGACTGTTGTTGGTGTTAGAAGTGGGCGAAACTGGTTTGATTTACTTAATTGCACAAGTTCCTATATTTTACTATTATTTATAATTTGAAATCAGCTCTGCTCTCCTGCTTTACTTGTACCTAAAAAGAAAAGGAACAGGGTTTATCTAAACTTAGTCTATTGTCTATCTAAACGCTTTGGGAATAGATATAATAAATTCCATCATAAATATATTCAAAATCTTGTTTATACCCTACAACATGCAAGAAATGTTTAAAATTATAAAAGAAAATATAAAATCCAATTCGGAACCACTTCAAAAATTTGATTATAAAGTTATTTTGATGGCATTTCGATGAATATTAATGGTTAGATCGGAAAGCTCTAGGTCGTTCGTAAATCAGGGCTCGCCGCGGGCGCCGATCAACTTCGGAGGTATGCGTTCGCGCATTTCTGTTCTAGCCACATCCTAGCATTCTTTCAAAGGTTAAGTTACTTCTTCGTGACCAGATTAGGAATCTCGAAATTTTGCATCTTTGTAGCAAGTTACGTAATATTTCGTATACTTAGAAACTGAGCTTTATGCCAATAGCTATTTATTTTAAATTAAGGAAAATGGTTTAGAACATTATGCATAATTAGTATCGTTCGACGTGTGCTTAAGTAGTTATTATAATAAATGTTATCTAGATGTCTTGTCAGTATTTTCTAGCGTGGAATAGTTTATGACTTTAATAATAAAATAAGTCTAAGTAGGTATCTTGAACATTGAAGGAAGGAAGTATCGATAAGATTCTGCGATCATTATTTTTGATAAGAAACCGGAACGCGACATTATTACACCGTAATGTAGAAAATTCGAAAGATTAAATAATAACGGAATTGTCTCAAAAAAATAAAGAAACAAGCCATGACCTAGCGGCCTTATTTTCAGAAATAATTGCTTTGGCACTTTAGGAAGATAAACGTAACGTGGAACGAATAAACCAATCATTACATTTGTCCAAAAACAATCGCAACCAGTCGTGGGAAAGTATTGTATAACTCCGGTGGGCATTGTAGTCGCGCTCATCAAATACTATGATTAAGTGGGTGGCCATGCAAATCGTCACGTCACAATGCCCGCAATGCTCCTACATGTCGTTCGCGAATGGCGTCACGACGTTCTTGCGTTAACAGATCACATACTTAATAATTAACGGATTGGATCATTCGATACCGGGATGTAGTTAGGTTAGGACTCCGCATATGCTTGGATAAGCATTGACGTCAGTCAAGATTGAAGGTTAAGATTAAAGGTTGTGTCTGACTAATTGATGTGATCTTTTTACTGGTCTAGTCCTTTCTTTTTTTTGCATAAAAATCGTAGAAACAACTTAACAAAACAAAATAACTCTTGGAAACATTTCATAACTGGGTAAACTAATTTGTTTTAGCCTATAGATTTGTAGTTAACTAATATATGTATTTAGACCCCACTTGAAATTGTTAGGGAATCAAGTATTTGGTGAATGTTACTTAGATTAAACTAACTTATTAGTACTCGTAGCTGCCTTGAGATAGTGCAAACAAGAATACTTAAAATAAGTATATTGGAGAGAATAAGGTACTCAAAAATGTCTCTCTCACTTTTTATAATAGTTTGTGCTAATGCCAACATATTTGTGGGCACCTTGTCTCCAACGTCTCTGATAGTGACTGTACGGAACCGTCGGTATTGAGCTTGTGTCCTAACGAGGTTGAACTGAAAGGTTGATTCGGACTCGCGTGCGGAGCAAAGAGAGTAATTGATGAGCCGCCCCGCGCCACGTAACGCTTGCGACAGTCTTGCCCAATGCCTATCCCAGTCGCCGCACTGCCCACTGTCTAATGGGCATCAAATGCCACGCCACGCGACGCCATCAAGCCATCACTCATCGCATCAAAACTAATGCAATACCCAGCCGGGACCGAAAATATATGAAGCATCAAAATGCCATCTCAATATTTTATATCCATCCGACACATTGACTTGTCTAACCCTGAAGGTATGTATAATGTTTATAAATATGTTGATTGCTTATGAACTGTTTATCTTGTCGGTTTACAGCTATACGTAATAATGAAGCTACTGATACGGTTTTTAGAGTTAATTAAACGCGCTGCGTACTCCCCGCAGAGAGTTTATAAAGGTCATCGACTTGTGATCTGGCATTTAGGCAATTAGTGTAATACCAATTCTTAAAACAATAAACTAATTAGCGACAATCTGTTGCTATGCAGCAACAGTGTGCAAACGTGACGAGGTGATGACGATAATGACCTCTTTATCAGAGATATTTCGGTATAACCCGACAATTACTTAAAATAAATTAGTAATTTTAAAGAACGACAATATCAGTCTGGATGACTGTTAAACAAACGTGTTTACACAATCCATAGTGAATGAAGCCATAGTACCTAATAAACATAAATTAAAAAGATATAAAATATTTAATAGCTTCTGTGGGTGATAAAATATTCTAAAACGAAAAAAGACAAAGCGGTTGATATTACTATGTCACAACAGCTTGGCACAGCACCTCAGAAATTGGTTTCCAACCTTTCGAAATTTTCTGATGTCAAAGATGTAAAAGCACGGCGAGTGTGAGAAGGGGGGGGGGGGGATGGAGGTTATAGGACGGCTACAGATGAGCAATTCTCCCGGGATCGTTGGTTCCAATGGGCGGTAATCACTTCCTTTTCCATTAATAAATGTACGTGATTTCTTTCTATTTGCTTGATTTGAAATGGTCCTTATTAACAAATTATATTACCGAGTTGTTCAAAGTTTTTAAAGAATACATGACAGTAACATGAATTACTCGACACAATTTAGCTCTATCGCGATCCCTCAGCGCGCATCAGACATTTATTTGAATACATAATTATTTGTATAGTAGAATTATAATTGCATCTACACCACAGTTGCAGGATTTCCTTACAAAATAAGATGCTCCCAAATTGCTTAACTAAGTTAAGGAAATCCTGTAATCAATTATACTTGTTAATACATATAAATGGTATCTTTTCGATTTTTGTATTGAAAGTATTGAAACCAAGATATGTTATGTACAATACTTTTTAAGTCGTAGGTCATGAACATACCTCGGATTTTTCATCGCACGGTAAGATGAGAGATAACTATAGAGTCGAAATTAAAATTAAAACTTTAGTCATATTCATACTCATTCATGTAAATAACACCAAAAGATTATGTTAAATGCCACACCATGTTTATGGAACGGAGTATAGTACCGAAAGATGTCTGGAAATCGCTACCACCTTGTTATTCTGATAGAGATAAAAGAGCCAAATTCCCTTCTAGTATTTTCTCCTTATCAACTTCAGACGATCATTATCACTTAAAAGTCGATAACAGTTTCTGGGTACTTTTCTATATGCTCGTAATCTAGTGTAGTACCTACGTTGAAGTTCAATGACATAGACGTAAGCAGAAAACGTCTGGTTAATGTATTGTTCTATGAGCCTCTCGAACAAAACAATAGCACTTAATCGCTGCGTGATAAATAAAATAGTAAAGGTATTATAATCATAATGATGCATTTAATAATTGCCTATTTTTTACTTAAAATAACATTTATCTTCATATCAAAACAAATAAAACTGCAAATTTTTTTTAGAGTTCAGTTCCAATTGATTAAATAACGCAATAAAAACATAATAGAATGTTTTTAATCAAACTAATTACAAAACAATTCAATAAAATTATAAACTAAACTTACAAACTAACTATAAAACGGAATTAAATAAAAAAGACACCAATTAAGTAGAAAGTAAAATAAAAAATACAACCCGTTTTGAATATGGTTGGATGGAACAAAATAATTTTAATATGAAACGGAATACATTTTTCTAAAACTAATTCAATTAAAAAATTCAATTCAATTTAATTAATACAATTATATAGTTAGCTGTATAGCTAAAAATTATTTTTTTAAAAATAGGTAATGGTCAAAGTGCCAGTTCAAACTGAAGCGTGTAGCTTTGTAAGGTCTTAATTAACAGTTCGCAAGTAATAAACGTTGGTAATCAATTTAATTTGAAATTCGAATGAAATGTATGTCACGAATATCATGATGGGACCTCTAAATATAAATACAACCGGTTTATTTAATTGTCTACGACTGCAATCGGATTTTAGTGCTTGTAAATGGAAACACTGATAGTGGACCAATGAAAAGTAGAATCCGTGTTACCCTCAATTAAGTTCAAGTTAGTTGCTCTCAATACAGCAACAACAACAGCTCTAACATAACTTGGTTATAATTAAGACATAATCATAAAATAGACGACCAGACAAACATTTTTTTTTAAAGAAGATGGAAATGAGAATGTGGGTCATTGCCGCTAATGGACAGCTGCGAGCCTATAAGAATTGACGAGCCGTTGCCGGCTTTTAAATAAATAAATAACTATCTTGGGACAATTAACACCAATTGACTTAGTCCCAAAGTAAGCAACTAAAACTGCTTGTGTTATGGGTACTAGACAGCGGATATACATACTTATATAGATAAATATATACTTAAATACATATGACATCCACGACTCGGGCACAAACATTCGTATTCATCATACAAACATTTGCCCCTCCCGGGAATCGAACCCGGTACCTCAAGCTTCATGGTCAGGGTCACTAACCACTAGGCTATCCGGCCGTCGGCCGCTTTTATCAACTACAGCTACTACTATATGCCGGTATTCTAATAGATGTTGTACCCTGTTCGAGCCGACACACTCATACCGCAACCATTCATTCTGTGCAAGTCTTCATAAAAATCAACGCTCTATCTAGTGTTTACTTAAATCGTTACATCATTACGCTCTTAACACCTGTCCAAAGTAATGACATGAAAATTTGCACGGTGCTTATTTCGTTTCGTTTTGGTTGGTAGCATTAATCGCGCCTAAACTTCCGGTAAGTATCTTATTATTTTAAGTACTTACTTATAAGTTTTATACATCCATTCATGTGCATGTAAGTAGCGCAAATAATTTATTTACAAGTCATAATTACCATTCTTTAGTCTTCCTTTTCGTTGTTTTATTAAAAAAGTGCGTCGGTGTAGTGTTTGTAGTATAATTTTAAAAAATTGCAGCCAAGTGTAAATCGGCATCACGTTAAGGATCTCAAACTGAATGAAATATTAGACACATACAGTTTGGAATAATATAATTAATTATAATAAATTTACCACCATTGATGATCATGGTTAATAAACAAAACTGAAGAAAAAATGCTAAATCTTCATTCGATTACTTTTAAATTTTATCGATCATCATTCATCAGAACATCACAAAAAAAAACATCCAGTCTCAAATCCCATGGTCCCGACCTGACACCACTTCTTCTGCAAATGTCTGAATTTCGAATTTTGTCCAGAAGGTAAGCCCGGAACAGCATATTTTTTACTAATATAAAACCGGAACTCACTAGAATACCGATGATCTTTTAAAACAGGCTAGCCCTTAAAAAAATCGTCCTTTTATTTATTGATAGGTTACAAAAAAAATTTAAAACTGCAACCCAATTTAAAACGAGATTTCGCTTTTGGCTCCGAGCCACAAGTTAGCATACGTTTGTAGAATGTAACATAGTATTAAGTAACTCGTCGTCGCGTCGCGGGCCCACGGCGTGGCCTAGGATGTCTGATGACTTGGCTAAACAAGCATGCCCACTTAAGCAAATATTAAGGAGCTGTAATGCTTCACGCTCGTAAGATGTTAGGCCTTTTCTGTTAACGTTAGACTTGTCTTCGCTCACCCTTCAACTGTTTTTGCCACAAGGAGGGAATTTTGCACTGTGCTGGTAACATATTAAAGTTTACAATTGATGTTTCAGTCTTTACAGCGGCAAGGAGTGAGGCATGTCGTAAGAGCCAGGCACAATCTCACGCGTTTAAGGCGGTGCAGCCTCACTGAACTTTGACTGACCTCTATTTAAACTCATCGTAGCTATAGAAGGTTTTAAAAACATATAATTTGTATGCATTTGTTCTGAAGTTGAATACTTCGGCTTAAAGAGAGCGTAGTATAGACTCTCTATAGCATTGGCAGTATTAAATCCAATTGTACAAATAACACGAACTAGACGCAAAACAATTAAATTCATATTTTTTTGATCAGAAGATTATGTTCTGCTATTTAATATGTTTTGAATTTATCTGACAAAAACTTTATAAAATTTCAAGGTTCGTCGAGTCACGTCTCTGCCTGGTATCGTTCTAAGACTTGCCATGAAGTCATGTAGATACGGATTGACGTTAAATTATTAATACTGAGACATCCAACAGGACCTTGAATCCTAGATGGAAGCCTCGCCGTCAATGTTTTTGATCCCATTCTCTCCATAAAGGTTTTATCGTCAGATTATTTTCTGAAGAGTTTATCAAGAATCTTGCAACATGCGCGTGACCCGTCTGATTCGGAGGCACCCTTTGAGTCGCCGCGATTCGCTACGGGGATTAAAAAGCAGTGCCATATATCACGAAAACCGTGAGGACATTTGCGAAATCGTCTCGCGGACTAAGCAAGCTATAAGAGTATAGAGATATTAACATGAAGAAACATGTTTATTTTAATAAATGCGCACGGTTAAGCAGTGAAAATATTCTGTCACTTTACATTTAAACAAAAAAGTTTTCATGCACTTGGAGATTTTGCTACCTTTTATTCAATACATAGCTTATAATTACTTACCTGGATGGAAAAAACAAGGTAGACTTTATTCCAACAACCTACTTTCGTCTCTTACATTTTGCAAACGATTGACAATCTTGTTTGATTGAACTTTGAAATCGCACCTCTAAAGTTGCAGACGAAACAAATCTTTAGCGCCTGTTGAAACGCTCGTAAATCAAGTGTGAGAATGAACCGCTGAGCGCACGACGCCGCAACGTGTTATTATCCTTGCTTGAAATGGATTCACAAACCGACCTGTATATTATCTCCATTGAGTCAGATGATATAAGTATAATTTTGAAGCGCAACCATTACTTAAGTGATAAGCCAAGCGTCTTATTTTGGTGTCGAGATAAATAACACCTTCTCTTCTCTACTTTGAAAACTAAGTCACATGAGTAGATGCAATAGGTTGTTAATTCGGTAAATACATAATATTAATAAACCAACCTATACAGTCTAGTACAGTCCTCATCCAGACCCAGTGTAGATTGAGAACACGTATGCATTTCCATTTATTATAACTAAAACTATTAAAAACCCTAAATAAAATGGAACTTCCCTTAAATGGTGAAACTGAGATTTAGGCGGAATTTCCTTTAGAACTCCTGGCTTAAATCTACTTAATAATTACAAATGGAATCGTCCGATTACGTCCAATGTCCTCAATGTCATTGTGCGAACGCACGCCCTAGTAACATGCAATCATGACTTACTTATTTACTTTTAACTTCATTTGTTTTTGCGTAGATTCTTCCATGCGCGAACATTAATTACTTTAATTGTATTGATGCAATGGCCGGTTTCTATGAGCGATATGACGTGGTCTAACAAAGACTCGTATGATAAGCCCGCCTGACGCCATCCACGGATCATTTCCCGTGCTATCGAGGAAACGCTCTGACCCTGAATGGAACTTTCCAAGTCTCTACGATTCCATGTCATACCTATACCTACTGCCGTTATTGAACACATTTTAAGCGATTGTTGATCAAGAAAAGTTGAATTTGTTCTTATACGAGTATTGCTGAAATCACCTTGCCTATAAAGACCTTATATAACGATGCAATTTAATTAATATTGTAAATAAAGGAGCGAAGTCGAAGTTTGAAAGCCTTGCTGTCCGTTAAAGTTGAATTTATTGCTCAGTGCATCCCTTTATTTGGTATGAGTTAGACAGAGCCACACGAAGGGACAAATTAAATTTAAGCGGTCATGTTAGGGCCGCATGTACGTACTTGGCTATTCAATTGAAATGTAGTCGTACTTCAAATTAAACATATAGTTTGTAACGGAAACAAATGGGAGACAAAGTATGGTTAGTCGAATCCAGAAACAAGTGGGCACCTAAAACAAATGAAAGTCCCATTGTTTTACATATCGTTCGGTTGCATCTGACAAAACATTTGCATGCGTGAAAGTAGGTTGGTAACCACAGAACAATAAACTGAGTAGGCTGGAGTGTATGGCTTCGAGCAGGTGAAATATTACGCGTCAGATATAACGAAGCGGATATCTGGTCTCCATAATAAATGACATTAATTAAGATTGAATGATGAGGAGCATCTGGTATTTTGATCAGTATCTATTCAATACAATCAATTTGATCAATGAAAGTGTATGTCTTGGAATGATTGCAAATAGGCGGGGATTTTTGGAGCGGCTTCGTTTGTTGTATTTAGTCATAGGTCTTGACCCCAGGACCTGTTCGCTGTTCGCAATGGATAGAAATCAGAAAGTTTTTTCAGTGTTTCACAAGAATTCCGGTAACTAGAGTCGACGGAGAGCGTCCCTAATCGATTGTTGACGCTCGAGGCGCGGCGCCACTCGCTTAATTCCCCGATGAGGTTTCATTCCATCCTGTGCATTATATCGTAACAATATTAGGTATCTGTTAATGCCAACTGCAACACCGATGTCGTTAGGCTTTATGCAATTGAGAGAGATTACATGCATCGCAACGATGACAACATATTCAAAAACGATTTGAGTTTTGTTTGACGTTTTTAGTTACAAGCTGTTCTGCAATCAGTTCTTATCATTTTGAAATAAGTGTGGATACATGTGAAAGGAAACATATTAGAATCCTAACCAAATGCACCTTAAAGTTGTAACGAGTAGGTAGGTATCAGAACAAACCGAGAACAGAACTTGTGATGTCAATTCTTTTGAATATTAATCGTCAATAATGGCGCTAAATTGAGTAAATATTCGTCCCTGTAGATATGAAATATTATGGAAATTAGGCATGATTGCCGTTTATGCTAATAGACGAACACCTTTGTAACCTTGAACCATGCAATCTGTAAAGTGGGAGAAACAATCGGCACATGTAATGCTCGGCGACGTACGAATGCCATGTCGTGGCATTTGTGATCCCACCCCAAAGGGTCGCTCTCGGCTCACGACACAAGCCTGCTGACCTTATAAATTTGCCACAGCTCTCGTGATATGTCTGAGATGTAATAAAAATATGACTCTACAATTTTACTAGAACTATTGAAGTTTCCAACCTTAGGTTAGGTTCACTCTATTTGCAATTAAGAGGATTGTGTATCATGCCCCAAAAAGCGCTCTCTACCTATATACAAACGATAGTAACGTTTTCCACCCTCTGAACGTTAACCTACGAGTATAGCGATGATTTTTTAATACTGTTGTTAGGCCTTAGAATTAGGTTCGAGGTTTTGATTTTTGAACTATTTCTCATTGATTTGATAGTATTTGCACTTTAACAATATCAAACACGACAAAAAAGTTTTGCAAAACCATATAGAATAAAAAATAAAAATTGAATTTACCAACCTAGTTCTAATGCATAACAAAAGCATATTAAGAAAATCAGGACTATAGGTTTAGAAGGTGGAAAACGCTACCGCAGTTTGTATGGAGGGCGCTGGGTGGACAGTAGTGTTAAGTGCAGGATATTAATTAATATGTGATAATAATACGCCGCAATATTTCTCTGGCAGATAATTAAATTATAATCAAACAGTCTGGCTGTACAAAACTCCTTATCAGAATAATCAGAACACAGCAAATATAATTCATATCTGGTGGGCCACAAGTGGAGTATGCGACGGAAAATTACAGGCATCTTGATAGCTTTGATAAGGAAATTAAGTCTTATCAAGCCCGGTATAGTAACTAATATCACGCGAACGTGCAGCCATCGCGAGTGATCTACATATTAATTGTTTGCAAGAAGCTCGATGACATGCGTAGAACTTGAGCCGGATGGAGTAACTCGAAACTAGAACTATACGGAAAAGATTTTTAATAAAAAACCCATTTTTAATGTAAATCTTTTCGTTGCCGGTACTTTATTATTGCAATGCCATCGTATCTACATACAGTTACCATTTAAGTCACCCTGGAAGTGGGTCGAAATTCACTTACAAAATTTCAGCCGAATGACAGAATATAAGAATTGAATAACAATTAAACACTAATTCGGCAAGTTGAGTGAAACCCGACCAATAAAAAATGACTTACCTAAAAACATCTTAAACTTTACTTTAATGTTGCGTAAATTTTACTTTACATCGATATCTTCAGCCGAATATAAAGTATCAGGTGTAATTTATACCTTAGTGTAGCCATTCCTTTGTGCCTTCTTAACTTACGTCAGTATTTTAGGTCACACCTGCCGTCTGTAGTCCTGTCAAGGCCCCAATAATGATGGTTGACACGAAATATTCGCAAAACATCAACTCGGTGTCCGTGACAGTCAGCAGGTGTTGCATAATAATTATAAATGCAGTAACAAGCGCATAGGTAATCGCAAGGGCCAAGTCTAATGCTGACCTGACCTCTACTGCGATGCGCCTTGATTAAGCTTCTAAAGTAGTACAGCGGCTCTAACATATTTCGCATATAACACCTAAGTTTCGTTGAGGTATCTCTGCGCGTCCCTTTCTTAAATAAATAAATTTTATTGCCCCAAACATCGCAATAGAATCAGCATTAACAGGTTTCTTGTGACACTATAGTTAGACAGAGCCCCGTGAAGGTATAAAATAAACTTCGACAGTCACGTAAGGGGGGCTTTCATTTGACACCGTCCGAGTAAAAATGAATTCAAACAGTAATTTAAGTTTTTATACATCTCTCAGTACCTCCCGTTCTTATGACACTAGTTAGACAGGCCTGAAGGCCTTTAATGAATTAAAGGGTCACATAGCAAACGAATAAATTAAAACTCTTACAGGCGCTTAAGTAGTACGAAATTAGAATTACCAAATAATTTCACGTAGCAACATTTTGTTACAGGCGGCTCATTTGTTTCATTTGCCAGCATGTATTTTATTTGCGAATAATTAAATTGTAATAGGTACATACTGAGGCAGCTCGGTGTCGAGGTCGACGACATCCGCTCCTCTACTCGAAGATGTTACACGTTCTGCGTTCTCATAAACTTGCGTAGTTAAGGTGTGTAATACAGCCAGCAGCACAACTAAAGTAACTGAATGCCTTAACAGGTAAAAAAGTTTATTTGGTCTTTTAGTTTTTACTATCTTTATGTTTTAAAGACTTTGACTTGCGACTTCGAATATGTCTGCGCCGTAAAGATTAAAAAAAACTTATTGACTAGAATATTGTATTATAATTGTACAATGCACCCTCACACAATGGGGCAGATGGCACACTTTGCCCTCCAACTAACTCCAAGATATTAACGCCCGCGCCATATGGACTTATCATATGAGATCTCTCGACTCTGTTCTAACTTCTAGCACATTCCATCAAAATATTATGGTGAGCAATATTGTTAGCATTTAACTAATTAATAATTTAAATGCTGACAATATTATTAAAATAAGCACGATTTTGTGACGGCTGGACCGTTTTCACGAGGCTTGCCAGCTGTCTATTTACTAACAATATAAAAAAAAGGTATCGTAGGAATCCAAAACAGACGCTTTTAAGATCAAATTCTTTTAATTTTGTATATTCATTATTGGAATAGCGTATTCCGATACTTGAAGAGTCATAAAAGATGTTCAGTGTTCACCATATCTTGATGGAATGTGCTAGAGGTTAGAACAGAGTCTCATACTCATGATAATATTTTCTACATTTTTATCAGGATTCTAATGAGTATATTTGGTATTATATTTCTTCGTCATTTTTGTAGTTTTGTATCGCTATAACTTCCAATTATTATGGTTTTTTTTTTTACTTTTTTCGACGAAATAGTATTTTATGCAACTGTTGCATAATGAGGGGTCCTAAAACACGAGTGTGGTTTTATGAAACGAGCGTCAGCGAGTTTCATAATAGGATCACACGAGTGTTTTTAGACCTAATTATGTACAGTTGCATACATTACTTTATCTACACACATATCATAAGTACTCTATGATGGGTTCAGAAGCCATAGGGCAATGACCTGCATTGCTACTAGCTACTAGTGCTAGGTACCTATTAAATATCTACAGCACAGTACGCATTAAAATATTGTAATAAAAAATGAATTTGAACAAATATAGAAACAAATTAGAAAAATTCTCTTAATAATATTGGTTGTTATAATGCTGGTCATTGCCTACGGTTTCTGAACGCATTATAGAGCATTTATGATATACGTGTAGATAAACATACTTTTAATGATAACCAGTGATCAATCGACTACTTGCTGCATACGTAATGAAACTTCAACGGTTGCTTGACGAATGACAATTTATTATTAAGTTCACAACCCTTATATACGACGCTACGGAAATCTTAATAGCGCCATTTAGGATTCGTTCCTAACTTGAACAGCGACATCTATTGGCTCTTTTATTAAACATTCAACATTATGTACCTACTTAAATATTTACTGAAACTACTTCGAACAACCAGTAATAATTTTTCACTTTTATGCTATTTGGTTTCTGAGTGGAATACCGTATCAAGGAGTCTGCCGAGTCTTTTTGAGGTGCTTAAATGAGTTTAGAGAAACGCGTGCAAACCACTGTCTATGAGTTAGTATACAATTATGTGTCGCTTCAGTTTACTATGTATCAACCGAAGCCTTAGAGTCATTTTTTACATTCTTAGAGTCATTTTGCTGCTGACTCTACTATGCTCTATCAGCGTAGTTTTTAGAATCAGAGCAGGTTCATGTAAAACTAGCAGAGGTATTTTTGTCTAACAACCGCCAGTTTAATGTTTAATGTAAGCAAATAAATACATCAACTTCTATTAGCCGGCTCAGTATTTTATCTTTCCCTGCTGGCATGTGTCAAAGCGCGTGTTTCGTAGGCGGCTTTAATTAATTTAAATTAATTAACATAATTATTTTAGACACTCGGGTGACAAATGTTGTTATGAACTTATTATTACAAATTATCGCATGGAAAAACATTTTTTTTATCTTGGGCGGTCGATTGTCCTGAAGAGTTATTTTATGAATAATAAAACCCCACGTCGATTATTCGTTTGTTTGTTGTTTTTTGCAATCGTGTTATAAGAGGCGTATCAATCACTATTTCACTCGAAATTTTTTTTTTTTATCGTACACAGTCCAATGTGCAATGTCCTGGCGAAACATGAATAATAAAGTATACGTTTATAGGCCGTGTACTTTATGTTCTAGAAAGTAGCAGGGTTCGATAAGAGGAATAAATAATCAAAGTTACTTATCCTTGTCAGAAGCAGGGCTTCTACGCAGTCACCACTAGGTACCCTAGAAGCCTGCCAATGATTTTACTTTCGACCGTGTAATACAAAAAAATAACCGAGTGTGGTAATGACTGAATAATATAACAACAAAAGGTATAATAACAAAAGAATATATAACGTGTTGTTTTATATAATGGTGATTTTCGCTGACTAGTTATGTTTGAGCTGTTCTCGTATATATGTATATGTACTTACCGCATCTATACCACAAACCTTACAAGTTCTCCAACTTGATATAGTTGTGAAGTTTTCATAGAAAAATGTGACAAATATGTCCAACAGTAGCACTTGTCATTTTGGTGGTAGCAGTTAGCTTTCATCACTGACTAAAGCCATAGCAATACCTTTGTAACCAGCTAGCTTGTGTGATAGGGACGGATGCTTGAAGTCCGTGTTAAACACTAACGTGCTCCTATAGATGGTTTGTGTTTCGCTTCTGCTTCGTTTGGACGATGTCGAATCCATCCTTGGTCCGTACTTCTCAAAGCATACTACCCTAATAAGTAATAATACTAATGTTTGGTCTAGTAAAATAAATGACATAATAAATCAAAATATCTAAAATATATTAATACCTGATTTATATGTTTTGAGAAATGGGGTCCTGAGTGACCGTCATCATTTAACAGTCCATACTCACGCTCTTGCACTTGGGGCCTGTTAATGCATGTGGGCGGAAGGCTGTGCCTTACAAATTATAGTCTTTGGCACTCCTTTTAGGAATAAGCAGGATTTTTTACGCTCTAGTGAAGGTTTACGAGTAGGTTATTTTTAAGTACATTCCTATCAAGTGGTGTGACGTCAGTGTAACCCGATTCTCACATCCTTACCAAAATATTTTATCAAAACCGTCAAGTCTAAGTAACCAGTCATACTGCGAGTATAACGAACGATCCTCGCCTCGCCTTCGATTTACTAAAGTAAAATTTAAACCGACGCAACTGTTATGTATGTGATTTGTATCTTTGTCTTAATACTGTATGTTTTCTATAACAACAGCAATAATTACAAATCAGTATTCACTTTCGATGCGATCGGTAACTATACATTTGTGATCTTGTTAAGAGAAATAATAATTTTATATCTTGAGACAATTTAATTACACCAATGCCTCTAGTCCTAAAGTAATTTTTGATCACATGTTTGAGTAGAAGAGGTCAGTTACGTTACATTGCGGGCTTACTATGGTTCCCAACCTGACAGGGTAGGATGCACAAGTCAATATATTAATTTCTCGCATGATTTCACTCGCCCCTTGTGACAAAGTAGGCTAAAGAATAAACAAAACTTGCATATTATGTACTTATAAAGGTAAATATAATATACTTGAATACATATTATTTTCGCAAATACATAGGGCACAAGCATTTATATTCAAAATTCCGTCCCTTGTTGTAAATATTATTGAAGATCAATAACCTGCGAGCTCCTAAAGGATTCATTCGATCATATTTAAGGACTTATTCGTGATTATGAATAAGAAATGGAACAGTCTGGAAATGTAAATAGTTGGAAATGTGAATTATTGGTTATTTATTAATAAATGTAAATAACCCATTTTTTTCATTTTAATTTCCACATTTAAAATTATCATTATCATAAACTTAAAATCATATCTGATTGTTTTTCTAGTATGCTCTGAATTAGCAAGGCGTCGGTCATATGTGTCGGTCACACATGTTTCTAGGTACAAGCATGCTCGAAAAAAGGGAGCTTCTGATTTCCGTACCTAGGAATAACTTGATTTGATAGTTGTTTAAAATGAAGCAGTCCCTGATCGTTCTCGGAAGCCCTCCGAAATAAGACAAATCCATTGAAACCCGGACGAGTGCCAACCTACTTAATGCATAAAATCCTTTGTTGAATGTGATTTAATTTAGTCGTCCGTTTTTTCTATTTAAATAACGGTTGAAATTACCGTTTCGAATGAATGAATTATTTTTATTGTCTACGCTGTATTTAAAGATTCGGTTTGGACTTTATTGTTAAAAGCGCGAACAATTTGGATTACGACATCATTAATTTAGCATTTACAGTTTAAAAGTCACTGCTGAGTAAAGGTAGAGTCAAGAGTATGCGCCATTACTTAACAGAACATGTACAGTGCATCAGCTCTTGTCAAGTCATTTGCGAATAGTTTGTAAATTGTTGTTTGTGGGCAAACAATCGGTCGTTCTGTCAAGTCCTCGAACTACCGATGTGATCGTCTTCGTGCACAAATGTGCGTAAATGTGTCGAACGAGTGTGAATGCCAACTGGCGACGGTGAGCTTATCGGGGGGCTATTCAGGTTGCTTGCGCAACACTGCCATTGTGATGCTGGCGTTAGGGCTGCTGAAATTTATGTTTAAGCGCCATTAAGTAGTAAAGCATAACTGACATAATACTTTCAGTTACAAGTTCTTAACTAAATGTTACCCTTTTATTATCTTACGTGCATAAATGTACGAGTAATATTATATGGTTATAAATTGACTGAATAAATATATTCAAAGATTGCGAATTCGGATCATGTTTAATTTATTGGTGCCACGCATTGTAGACAACCCTGCGGGTGGCGCCCGCGCACCGGGCGACACCTCGGCGGCTGGGACCGCCCCGCTCGTGTTCATATCGGGTATGCGTATCAATTCGGGGGCCTTGACCTGTCCGTCATCTCAACATGATGACTTGTCTTTTGGAAGGCCGGTGAGAACGCACAATCCATGATGATACACTGCAATTTTAGAGCCAATTTTAAGGTGCGGACTTTTTCAGTTTTGATCGATTGAATAAACAGTGTTTTAAGATCCGGTTGTTCAATAGCGACAAGTGATTGCATTGCTAACGAGTCGTGAAATGTGTGTGAAGTATTTGGCAACTTCACACAATTACCATGATTGTGTTAAAGATTGTTTTATTGGAGGTAACTGCAAAGGTAAGCGTGTCAGATTTTAAGTAGGCAAACTTCCAAAACAAGAGAAATGCCGTTAGAAAGCCCTAAGCGGTCTGCTGCTACTACGTAACGCTTTGTTTGACAAAATTATGTAATATTTGTAACTGCACTGTGGGCTGTTTTAAATAGGCCATTGCAAAAATGATTAACAAAAAATGACCAATTTGTTTGGAAAGTTCATAATCGCCTTTTTACACCTTTCTTCTCTAAAGTTAATGATTATAATCTTTTGTGATTGTTGATTTTTACTGTTTTATAATCGAACCGGCTCATGCGGTGTACTTTTGAAAGCGTTAACTTTAGATAACTTTGCTTTTTGTTACTTAAATTAGTGAGAGTGGAAGGGTAGATTACAAAACCAATCTTAGATACTAACATATTTGTACTGCGACCCGTATCAGATTGAATTCACATGTGTTATCTGTGTTGTTATGTTCGCAGCACGCATTTCGCGCGTGATACTACAGACCAAAATATAACTCACGATAAGAAAGTTCTAGCAAGTCAACAGTAATTGAGAAAATGTTTGAGTGTTGAAGACCATAAACAAACAAAAGTATGATATTATAAAAATAAAAATAGCTGGTAAGTGGGAGGTAACTGCGATAACAAATTTATATTTGGCAAATACATCTCGTAAAGAGCGAGTAATTTTTGTTACTATTTTTGAGGTGACAGGGGTTTTATTTTGTATCTACAGTTAGGGACCTATAGTCCTAAGTTACTTAGTAATATATCACAGAATACTTGCATAATTAAATTTATTGAATTTTACACCGATAAATAGTTGTAGCCTATTTCTCGATATAAGAATCAGTCCTATTCGTGACAAAAAGAAAGAAAATTAGGCTAATAGAAAATACGAATTGTAACTTTGATGCATAAATTATGCTTCGATGCTATATTATAGTGCTCGCAGTGGAACGTGTTTCCGTTGACATCAATTTTCATATCTGAACATTCATACAAAGCGTAAAGAAAGAAGTCAGTATTATTAAGGTTTACCGAAATTGTCGAGTTTCACTCGGTAAGACTGTCGAGCAGCCCCCTATACCACAAAAATTAATAGTGCTACAATTTGACATAATGTAGAGATTTTTATTCAAAAATGTGACAAGCATGTTAAATTTTAGAATTTGTAAGTTTGTGGTGGAGGTCCCAGAGGGCCAGGAGGCTGAAGGGGCTCCATATGTAATATTGAAGAACTTGTAGGTTTATGGTATACTCGTAGGCCCCAAATCGCCAGAAGGCGGAAGAGGCTCAACTATTGGAGACATGAAGGAAACCATAGCTAGCATGCTAGTATTTTTCAAGGACCTAAGCTTATATTCCCTTCTAATCAATAATAAGCTATATTAATAAAACGGATCACTCACGTATTTTTACGTCGAGTAATAAGGTAGGTTTTATTAATATGTCCGAGTCTCACGGTAGTTTTATGTCAATAATAAGCTATGTAAAAGAAGAATATTGATAACCTATATTTTGGATTCACAGAACCCTTTGTTCGATTATCTCTATTACACCATTTACACAGACCTTGGTAAAACAGCTATCATACGAGTATCATCACGTGGGTACGTGTTATCAAGGTAAATAACCAGACAACCTTTTTCTTTCCAAACAAATATACTTACGTGTATTGTTGCGCACTGTTTGCATGGCCGACTTCCCTGTTCAAAATTTATAATGTCTATAATTACTGTGTTGCTAGGTTGTGATAATCTTATTATTTTTGTTGAATTTAGTTAATCGCCCTCATTTTGGGATATTTCCTCAGCATCACGAATTTGTTTGTTAGTCAGTTTGTACGTTTGGGTAAAATCTTGCAAGTCATTTTTGTATCGCTTTTAGCAGTCGGTTTTATTTGGTTTTTGGTATGTGTATGTATGCACATATGTACCATTATGTTATTGTATAAACAGCAACAAACTTAGCCGACCATGAAAGAGAGAACTGAGAGAAATTGTAAAAGCTCGAAACGGACAGTCAAAGTGCATACTATATCATCCCTTTAGAAAAATTACACATTGTCGCAGTTCCGTCTTTAATGGTGACTTATACTTACGCGTCTTCGATAGTATAACATAAAATCTTAAATTATTGTAATCGATATTTTTTTAATTTTTCGATTTTTTTTTTGTCTTAATTTTAAAAATTCAAATTAAATTTAAAATGCTATATAATGAATGACAACACAAAGAAAAATTTGGGTATTTAGGGATCCTGCCATTACCCTAATTTTTCTTTGTGTTGTCATTCATTATATAGCATTTTAAATTTAATTTGAATAAAATCTTAATATACAAATACAGTCATGTATTTTTTTTAACAATAAACTTAATTTAGTTCCTGAACTCTCGAGTGATTTGATCAGTTCAATCGTACCGTAATCCGTGAAATCGTATCGTAGATCGTAGCTACTTAGTAAGATGGACTACCTCAGACACAATTAATATAAAGAAACTCGTTACATACTTACTAAATTTTCTGAGCGACATTGTTTTTATCTTTTAACGCCAATTATGTGGCTATGAGTGCCAAAGTTAAAAGGATGCGATACTGCTGTTTTTTACTTGAAAATTGTTGCCAATCACACCTGATTAGTAAAGCTATCAACTAAGCATGAAATTGACAGTTAATTAAGCTGGGAAACCTATTTAAAATGTCGCAGCTTGTGGTTTCATATTCCTACAAGTAGTCTTAGCTAATTGTGAAATTTATTTCAAAATCGAAATAAGAAAACTACGTTGCCCGTATGATTTTTTTTTGTAAAATATACGTAATTTTTACATACGAATTTGTTTAAGGTCCAAATCATACTCGAGTTTTAGGGTTTTTGGGTAGTCAGAGTCCTAATTATTTAATCATCTGAGGTGTACTTTTTTAATCTCACCAGGTGACTAAAGCTCACCAAAACGGTCGAATCTCAATGAAAGACGGCCATTTTGGTGAGCTTTAGTCATCCGGTAAGATTAAAAAATTGATCCCCCTGAAGTCCTCACCGTTACCTACCAGGAGTTTTTTTTTGCGCATTATTAAAGCTTACATTTGAGAATAACAGCCATGAGTAAGTTGACTTGCCCAAGTACAATAATTATTATATATAAATATGTAACGAAGGTAACAATTTGCAATATTACACATAAACCAAAAAAAACTTCCCTTGTATTAGTATACTCATTGTTGAAGGTCCTACTAAATAAACGAATAAATAAAAATAAAATAAATACTCGCGGTGGATACCCGGCCTAAAGCATCACAAAAATCACAATCACAATAAATCAATAGAAAGAGCCAATGCAGAGAGCAATGAAAACATCGTGATAATTAATTCCTGTACTACAATTTAGGCAGTAAGCGTGACAACGGATGAATAATACAAAATAATCGCTATTTTCATTGCGTTCATTGCTTTTTATTTTCATAGCATACTTATTAACAATTTCTTTTGATTTCTTCTGTATTGAAGCAGGCATTTGATGAGCGTCTCCATCATCTCCGAAACCATTTCCCTAATGCCAAAAGGATTATTATTCAATACGTATTGATCATTCACACACATCGTGGCCGTGTTGACTAGGTGGTCGAATTATCGCCGTCTACACTCAACCCGACTAGATTACTAAACCAAATATAATAAGTACTGATAACACTAATCGATGTATTGAACTCATTTGCGATATCTTTGCTATAGTATCGACAAGTGCTGTTAGTACTCGTAACGACATCTGTTATGGCAGGATGGAAGTTTAAACTTATCGCGCATATTTATTATTATGTCTTACAAGTAGGATTCTTAGAGGAATTTGTATTAAACCTCAAAAAGCGCTCTCCATACAAACAGCGTTAACGTTTTCCACCCTCTAACTAAAGCATAAGCTATAGTCACGATCTTTTTGTATACTGCTGTTATGCCTTAGAAAAAGGTTTTTATGTTTAGATTTTTTCAACATTCTCATGGATTTAATAATATTTGCACTTTAGGAGTTCCATGCGAAACAAAAAAGTGTCAATATTTTTAAGTTAGGTATAAAAAATATTTTAAAAATCTAAACTTCTAAGATACAAATCTAGTTCTAAGGCATAACAACAGCAAATTTAAGAGTGTGGAAAACGCTACCGCTATTCGTATGTAAAGCGTTGGGTACCCAATAACCTTAATTTACATTTTTATTTACATTTAATTTAATAATTTGAATGTTGAAAACATTTAAAAAATAAAAAAATCGAAAGAAATTTCGGTTACAAAAATTTATTACTATCGACTTCTAAATATTTAGCGTTAGACTCCGTGCACCTTTGCAGCTTTGTTAGGCAGAATAATGTTACAAGGTTATCTTTTGAAGTATCTTTGTGCTTCTTGTAATCGCTGTCTAATAAATATACATGTGCGCAACCTAACAGAAGATTTCGTGTTGACATTTTGCTCTTAGAAGCAAGTATTCGCAAAGGAACAAAAGATTGGTTCATTGTTCAAATGCTAATCAAACCGCTCGCATATTGACTAAGACGCGCGCAGGCATGCGGAGCTAATATTGGGTCAACAAAAAGGTTCGGCGAGTCAATTCTCGCATTAGTTCAGACGAATCACATTCGAGTTATGTCAAAAAGAACTTTAAATGTCAAATCCGTTTGAAATCTGAAATTTTTTGGATGCGAAATGGGTCTTCACTAACGTGAAAAATGGGACCATGAAATCTGGGACTCTAGGTTATTATAATTTGCTTGTATTAATCATCGAACATTTCAAGAAGAAGCATATATTGATTGCGGTATAAGTAAAGCAGGTGAGGAATTTGAAAGCTTGTCCCTTTTGATCTTTTATCACATTGCAATAACGTGAAAAAGCGCCAAACCTTTAGATTCCTGGACTGTACGTACATGGTCTTTGATAAATGCTCATTAAACTCAACATTTATATTTTTATTGTTTTAATGGAATTTTTGAGGCCCACAACCTTTTTAATTTCATAAGAGTTAAATAATTCAAATTTAAATGGGATTCTCCTATATGGTGATTGGCTGTTGTAAATAAATAAACAAATTTATGAGCTGTTGTAAAACAGTTCATTTGCATAAAAATTGGTCCGATGGCGGTTATCCTTGAGCGATTAAATAATGGTTTTGGGCCATTAACATATATTCACATAAACCAAGTTCATGATAAATTAATAATCACCTGATGATTACTAATGCTAATCACTTTTGACAAAATCGCCGTAAAATCAAGAGAAAAAAAATAAAATTTTTGGACATCTGCAGTATCTAGCAAGCCATATTGAAAAACTATCATCATTTGAGTATAGACAAGTAAAACGTTTAGTGGAAACATTTTTAAACTAAATAGACACTATGATGACTTTTCAAAATAGGCTTTGAAAATTTAACACTTCATTTAATATGTATACAGCTTTCGTTGGATGGCATCTAAGGCATCAAAACATGTTAATTTTATTAATAAGATAAATGTGCGTGTTTTAAGTTAAAAAATGTTTTAACACTTTATATAATTAGCGTCGCATTCTTGCTTATTAATCAAGCAGTTGCGGGGGGCCGAGGCACGCCAAGGCGAGACCTCCCCGCAGTGACTCATCTCGTGGGGTAATCATTGCAATCAATGCCTGTAGGCATATTCGGCAGGTGCACTTGCATTGTTTATTAGCGCCTACTTAAAACTTTGGGTGTGATATGAATCACAGTGCCATTTGAACCCACGTACATAAAGCTAAGCCGCTGTGTCAACACGCCATTAGTCTCAGATAAAATCAGAAAACTGTTATGGCGCTGCGGTTTAAAAATTTGGTCACGCAAGAAAATATGATTTAAAGTCTTTGTTTTGGTCTCTGCTGTGATCATTCGAGCGTAGTAAGGCCATCAGTTCATATTAACGTGTTCGTTCTAGAATATCATTATACATACAAACATGGTGGACACTGTATGTATAGTTCTGATACACGTAACGTTATTTTGACATTGTTTCATTTTTTTACATTAATGTTGTCAAAAAAAAATTGTTTGAAGTGGGAATCGTGCTTTTCAAATTCTTTAATGATCCGTCCTTAATTGCTGCAACCGCAAGCACACATATGCTGTCGAAAAAGGGCGGCCATTTAACACAGGCGCGGGGTGAACGAACGGAAAACGCATACACATGTTGGAATCATTTAATGTGTGGAGGATCATACACTCAAGTATTATCCATAACTAAATATACGTGCATATAGAGCCTATTATACTCTACTATATACTTAGTTTATGGTCCCTACGCTACGAACGAACAAGCGCTCTTTGGCGTGTAACCACTTTTGATGTGTCAAACTGTGCTATAAAGTCAAAAATAATGCGAAAGTTCATACTAAAGCAGGCTTCTTTCGGGTTATCTGTATTTCAACGCAGGTTTCAAATGGCTGTATGTTTTTTCTCTTTCTTACTTGTGCAACGGTCATAAAACAGAATTTGTCACTTGCAGACTCTTGCTATGGTTTAAATTTTATGGTAAAGATGAATACATGTGTAGTAAGTACGCAGTAATTTATTAGCATAGACAAAGAGCTCTTCATATAGATATCTGCCGCTGAATGTAGCGTATTAGTCTATAACGTGGGAGCTTGAAAGCAAACCAGGATCTGTTAACGAGTAATTAACGTTCGCTACTAGATTTCAATTTGGCATCGTGAGTGCATATATCGCAACAAATCCATTAAGCTTCGAGCGCCCAAGGACTGGCGTTTAAGCATGTTTGTTTAACATCGTGTGTCGCGCGACCCCTGCGCATGCGACCTATCGAACGATTAATTAGCTCTATCCGACATATCTGCCGACCTTGACTCAAATACTGACCTCTTGACATGCAGTTAAGTAATATTGAAATCTTCCATCTCGAAATGGCTTAGCTGAGCTTAACTATGACGTGCTCAGGTTAACGAGTACTTAAAAGTTGTGGATTTTATTATAACATTCATTTCTTAATGTGTGTGTCCATACTTTTAACTCCAAAATTGCAAAGTCAATTTGTTTGATTTTTATCATATTAATGATTAGATTATCCCGGATGTTTTACATGTGTTTTACATGTTCTCACTTTAAAAGACGTTTAGGTTAGTAAAAAAGTTTTAAGATCGATCTCCTTATGTTATTGTTTGATTTCTTAAAGATTTTAATAATTGCTTGACTTTACATACTAGGGATAAACAAACTTTTGCCAAATATTTCACTATTCGCAGAAAAAAAAGCCGGGTACAAGACCTTCAGTTTAAATGTTAACTTGAAGGCTTCAGCTACACTCGTTGAATTTGTGACGAAACAAAAAGCTATCAAAGAATGATAATCTTTCGACACAATGAGCATTTAACAGGTTGCTTCAAAGATCTCTACAGAACACACGCTCTACAGAATAGGCACAGAGTTGTAAAGTGTGCGTTTAATTACAAGACGCTAGAAGTACTTTGTTAGTTTACGAGAGGGTCAGATGCCTGGGTTTATGACCAACAATTACAGCCACACCTTATAAGGTTGGGCCACTTAATAGGGCAAGTATTTTTTTCATTTATTAATTGATTTTCTCTTTTATTGCATACTTCTTCTCATACTCGTACATATGTGTATACACCTTTGTGCAAGGTCCGTCTGGATCGCTACCACCATATTACTCGCTAATCCAGCCGCTAAGCAGCAGTGCTTGCACTGTTTTGTTTCAGCGTGAAGAGCAAGACAGCCGATGAAACTAAAGGCACAAGAGGTATTCCATCTTAACCGTCTCGGTTGGAAACGCATCTGCAATCTTTTCTTATCCTTCTTAGTGTGGCGGGTGTCGATGGGCGGTATCACAGAGAAACTGTAATGGAATAATAAGATCTCTATGTAACTCACCTGTGTTTCACAAACAAATAATTAATTCTAATTCTAATTCTACAGATTTGTTGACTTCACTATGCGTCAGCTCTCCTTATAACTAAACAGTAATATTATGTCATGACTCGTTTTGTAACCCAGTCAGTGCAATTGCATGCCTTTTAATCTCCCGCTAATAGCAAAAGGTGAGTAAGTTACCCAAGGTTCTATCTAGCCTTATTTAGACAAATGTTGAGGAAGAAAGATGTTCTACAAATTCAACTTTAAAGTGTGTCGCAGTGAATTGAAATTGTTTCAAAGCTTTCATGGACAAAGGCTTGTAAGCCATCTGACCCGGAGGTCATGTCCAACAAAATAATTATACCGACTGCTCGCCACACACGGGGCAGGATGACGTCACTTAATCCGCAATTTACGGGTCTAACTCCGAAATTATTTGACAAGTGACCCTCACAAAGTCGGTCTAAAAATATTTATCAAAATGCCAAATTATACAAAACTACACATTAGACGCATGTTTCTTTTAAGATTTGCGTGTGAGTAATGATGACTTTAAGCTCAAATTTGTGAGGTAGGTATGTTACTAATGACTTGGGTATTAGCAATTTAAATTTGTATTACGAGTCGTCCTATCTATTTTAAATTATTAATCTACCATTCTTAGTGAAATTTAATAAAATCCAACTGCCTACACGCTAATAAAGTCTAAGTACACAACTAATTGCTACAGGTTAAACTTTGGTAATTTAACAATATGAAACAGTAGCTACGTGGCGTATGATGAGTGAGAAATCCGGAAGCCCACGGGAGGAGCCCAAAGGAGGGTAACGGATCAGCGATTCTCTTGGGATCGCTGGTTTCCATGGGCGGAAGGGATCACTTCCCATTTGGTAACCCCTATGTCCGTTTTCCTTCTTATACTATAAACAATATTTTACTGTGTTATTAAAACCTTACGTATTTAGGAATGATAAACTGTTAAGATAGTTATTCGCCTTCAGTTCTGATAAATCCACCTGTTTACCTGACCTTTACAAATACACAACATAAATCATCAAATTAATGAAATAATGCCCGTTCCAATAACCATTACATTGTTAATCCTAGTCACGCGCAGAAAATTGATGGGATTAGACGTTTAATACTTACGGAATGTCGCAAGTCACACAATATTATAGAGTTTATGGAAGTTCGACTATTATTATAATATTTTAGTGGACCCAATGCGCTTAAGTTGAGTTTGTAATTAGGACACTTTATATGCAGACACACGCTGCACTGTCAATAAATATAGCCTCAGCTCAATAAATAACAAACTATTTTGACTATTTATTGGGCGAATTAAATATAAACTATACTGTTTGTTAAAGCCTTTAATATAGGTACCTACTAATATGATACTGTGCAGCTACACCTGGCTTAGTGCATGCTACGTGTGCTGAGTTGTTAATAATTATAAAAGCGTCTGCCCGCACTTGGTTCGTGTAGTCGTCGTCACGTCATCATCCCGTGGCAACTATGCACTTTAATGGGATATAAAAGCCTATGTTAGTTTCCGGCCCTTCAACTGTCTCGGTGTTGCAACGTGAAAGCGAAACAAATAAACACACTTTCACATTTGTAATATTCGTTTTTAGAATTTTTTAACTATTGTCTTCAACATTGTTCCATAAAAGTCATGGAAAGGCAAAGGAATAATCTGAGATCATCAAATGCGTATGCGCTACATCAAAGCCGGCCTTTGAGATCTAAGATTAATGGCTTAAACATACATCCTTATACTTACGAGTGATTTATGTCAAAACAAGGTTGGGTTATATCCACGGTGTTTCCATATTACGAGAGTCCACAAATAAATCACCTGAATATTTTCTTAAATTGTTTTCACCAACTTGGTCTTATTAACATTCTGGAAAATAGAAAAGACTCTACACATAATACTGAATAAGTAGAAAAATAGATGTTAACTTATTCAAAAAAATAAGTCTTCTAACTGTGGCCAAGATTAGGTCGAAGATCAGTGGAAAGACCATCAGCCCGATGATCAAAACACGTGGTAGTCACCTGGAAAGTCGTAGAAGGGATTAGCAAAGAATCAGCCAAAGTAACGTGAAAATGAAGGATCATTATCACGTTACTTCGGCTGATTCTGTGTGCTAGCAGGGGCCATAACATGACCGGTCTAGACTTAATTTATCCCTCCCTGCGTCTTTGTCAAGCTAGTGTCATAAGAAAGGAACGGACATAGAGAAAAGCACAGATAAACTAAACTTAGCCAGTTATGTTAGTGCCACAGTGGGTGGATGTAGGCTGATTTGATTGATAAAAATACTAAAGTCAGCAGAAGATATTTACGAGTATAATATGATAGTTTTTGTTTAAGATTTTTTAATTTAATATTATTGTTAGAAATATCTCTTTAGCAAAAACTGCTAAAAAAGGAACATCTACGCAATTTTTTTCATAGAAATGGGAGGAAATTAGCAGTGTTCACCCCCACTCATGAGAATTAGCAACTCCAAAAGAGTCGCGTATCCGTTGCCATCTTTAAAGTCCCGCAACGCTGGGACTCCGGATCACATCACTCACCGTACGAAACGCATTACTCAGCTACCACTATATTATTATTAGTTTAAAAATTTGCAACTCTAATGTTCTTAGGTGCAACAATCAATTTCACATTTGCACAGTACTATATGGAGGTATAGGTATAAGCTATTGAAATATGTTTCACATGTCCAAGGTTACTTTGTGGCGACATTAAGAAGATGATCACACTACATTATTAAGACACATGCATTACATGGAACAATACTTTATACAAAACCCCAAAATATTTTTAAATGAATTTATTTTTATGTCATTAATGTCATTATACATATTATAATGTTTTTGCCTCGTGTGAAGGTCTCGATATAATTTCGTAAATACTGAAAGACGCCGCAAACAAGTTTAGCGCAAAATTTTAAGCTAAATGTGGGAATTGTTGGTTTTAACGTAATTTGTTGCGCAAGCGCAGCCTGAGTGCATTCACAAATACCACATCACTTAACCTTCCGCGCACATTGTCTAATACAGGGCTGTCCAAGTCAGCTTTTTGTAGGCCAATACAAAAGCCTATAAATAAAAAAAACTATATAGGGCTGTCTGTATATTAATATGTTTTTTTTATTTATGGTTGAATTACGCGGCGGAACTCAATTGTGATATGCCGTGGGCCGTTGACGGGAAATGGTATCTCGTTGATATTTCGACTTAGAATTTTTTTTATCGTGGTACAAAGTTTATTAATTAAAGTTTTTAGAAATTTATAGTAACAGAATAGTTCCAACAAGAGAAAAAGGTATTTGAAAGCGTTAATTTCCATCGAGTATATTGTGGCTAATTTAGGCTTATTCAAATGCATTTAAGTGTGAAGGGCACTTTACTGTAAAATATATTTTTAGTTATTAAATACTATATCGAAAATTGATCAATTAAACCAAAAATTTAAAATTCGAGATTTATACGTTCACTTTTGTTTTCGAATCGACTTTGTTTACAAGACTAAGCTTATTTCTGAGCCCAATTACGAGTAATAGGAATGTATTCTTTTATGCTTCAGTTTAATAGATTGTCAACAATCTGTAAGTGACATATTTTCAATGTAGTCAAACAACCTTTTTTCTTATCAAAATAAGCGATTTAATATTGAGATGATCTCATAGACTCATAGATCTCACATTAATAACTTTAACCACTTAGGATATCGATCCAACGCTACTTATGGTATGTAAATGATGACGGTATATCATCGGCGCACAAAGAATGAGTGATATGGTTTTGACAGTGTGGAACTAGCCCAGTGGCTCATTAGTAAATGTCAAATATTTAATGAGGCAGGCGTCAAACTTGAACTTTGCAGCCGATATCGCGATACAGGTGTTGGTTGATGTGATTTATGAATTTTTAAGTGACGCTTATAGCACGGTTTGTTATCGGTTACTATTACTACTAGTCATTATCTTACTATTGACACAGAATAAAGACACGTACAGAAGCTTTACTTTGAACAAAAACGGCGTTTAAGTATAAGAAACGCTCTACTATATGCGTTTCTGTTTACTCGTATCTATCGTATAACTTGTATTAATTCGCACGTGCGGCAACTTAATTGCTCCGGCCCCAGTGCAGTGGTGCGCCGATATTCTTGTAGCTCCGCGAAGTAAGCTGCGCCTGCTATTGATAGTATGTACTCATGTTTGAAGAGTTTCATAAAAAAAATGTTGCCATATTCAAGAATTTTACGTCTTAAATGTAACTTTTGAGAAGGAAGTAGTCCCAAATTTAATACGAGTATTTAGTCTTTAGTTTTTTTTTTTTTATACATACTCTTTAGTGATGGACTGTATAAAACTAACCACATTTAACATAAAAAAAATAAGCTGTTAAATTTCTTGCGGCGCTCTTTCTCAGCAGAATCTTCCATTTTCCGTAGCTCTGCTGGTAGAATCAGACATTTTTAAAAGAGCGTAATATGGTTTACTTGCATAATATTATTTTATTTTTATTTTCTTTCACTTTTTAAATTGTTGAATGCTACAAGAGTATATTATACATATGCACAGTCCACCCTTATTTCTCCCTGGTCTCTGTTAAAAACTTTTTGCAAAAAACGCCGTCGTGTTCGGGTTGCAACGTGGGTCGCCAGTGTCAGAGACCATTTAGATGAGCAAGCGACGTGAAGGTTAATCGGCTTGTTACTGTAAAAGCCGCGGGCCGAAATAAATGCTTTCCGCACTCAAGGCAATGCCTGATTGGGCACATTACGCGTTCAGCTCCTCAAGTTCCTTTGTTGCTGCTGCTATTGTTATCATGAAAGACCATGACTTTTTGAGTATTTATCGAATAAACTTATAGCTATAGTAAGAAGCAAAAAAAGCCCTGGTTAAAAAGGAACTAATGACAGTGGCGCTGCGCTGCTATTATGGTTTTTTTTTATCTCCTCAACTACGTTGTTTGTATTTAGCTTTTCTCCGGCTCTAGAAGTTTTAAGCCAATGTTCACATCTCCCGTCTAATAGTCTCATAACTTCGTTAATTGCGTGGTAACAACTAGTAATTTTTAGTTTCACCTGATGAAGTAACTGAATGTGCTCGTGCACATTGCTAAACATTAGTATCAGGGTCGAAAGTTTATTTTAATACAAATGTCAGTACTCCTCTTACATTTATTATACATTAATTGCCCCCCTCGCCTCCGGAGTGACACCAACCGGATCCCATTTAGAACAGGCTGACCTCAAGACCCATCATACGCCCTCATTTATATCGTAAATCACGATTCCTTATCCACTCGATTCATGCAAATCGGTACTGAGTACTCGTGATCTGCCAGTAATCGATGTTATCATTCATGTAATAATCTTAAAGATCAAAAAAAGACCACTCGAAGCCAAATTTTGTTGAGTGGTGTAATGTAGAGCGGCTTAGTGGTTGAGGAAAAACAAAATATAAGCGGACGTTAGCTGAGATGAGCATGATTTGATCCGCATGTTACAAGAATTGTTACGAAATTTTATAGCAATTTCAAACAAGCGTGAAATGTTGAAACGTCTTAATAAATACCTACCCATCAAAAATATTATTTGTCTTGAAAGTTTTCTGGCCTAAATTGCGTCGGTAGGTATTTACTAGAGATGTACCGACTAGTGGCCGACTAGTCAGTAAAGCCGACTATCCGGCTATATTTCTAGTCGGCGACTAGTCGGCAAAAAGCACGTAAGTGTTTTTAAGCGGATTCTTCATTATGATATTTTATGATACAGAAATGAAGATTAATATCCTTAAGTGCAACCAAAAAGACACCATGGAAGCTTTTTTATCAATGCTTTTTGTTTGTTTAGTTGACCTTTAAAGAATACACATCCACATTGAAATAGTTTTGCTTTTTCATAGAAATGAGTTTGCATGAGCAAGATTTATTATCCTAGTTGCAGTCGACCGGGCTGCTATGCGGATGACATTCATATTTTTGTTATTAAAGTTCAACCTTAGAGGAGAATCCTTCGTATTACTATAGAAAATGTCAGGCAAAGGTCGAATCTTACAAGTGCTTTTGTTAAATTATGAACACTAAATATTATACTTACTTAAATATTACTTAGAATTCAAATAACCTCGAGAGGTCGAAACGCGTCTTCGTAATCGAGATAAAGCGATTAAAGCTGCATTTAAACTTAAGGTTACGTAGTGTGAATTCTACGTGAGCTTTGGTTATAAATGATGTCATTACACATAGCAAATTGCCTTAGTTTTATGTAACTTAATTATCATCGTCTTCATGACGACTTCCTTACGCCGCACCGGAATAATCGAAAACGTTGATTTAATCTATTTGTACAATTTACACCGTAATTTACATTTATTTACAGTTTTTGTATTCGACAGATCTAACTGTCTTCGGCATTTTGTATTTTATAATACTCATATGGCATTAGACAAGCTGAATAATTTATACCTCTCTTATTTTGGTGAATATTTGGCATTTCGACGGCTTCTAAACACTTATTTTTACTTTTTATTACCATTAAATATATATTCACCTGTTTAAATCATTGCGCAGGTAATATACATTAGCAAAAATAGCAACATAGCTAAATTTGCATGTCGAATGTTGCGGGGTATGTCGTATTTTCAAGTATCAAATAACTAGGTATCTTAATAAATAATTATATAATGTATTTGAACTAAAATAAACTTATGCAAGACATAGGCCGCATGCCGCGCAATAATAATTTTAACGAGCATGATATAAAATTACTATGCCTATGGCTGGCAGTAGCAGGAGTAATCAACCAATCAGGAACGATTAATGGTGTCAACTAAACGCACCGTGATGAAATTGTCGAATCTGATTGGTGGGAAACGCCAGAAACTGTTAAGAATTCAGTGTTCTTGAAACATGTATGAAGTCCAACTATTATTTCTATAAATAATTAAATAAATCCTGCAAATTACAGGTTTTCGTAGAATATTCACATTTCAATACACATATAAGTACGAGTATACTTTTTTAGACTATGTTTCTCACGCATTCTGAATTTTTCGGATCTACATAATCCTGTTCTTTTATGAATAACTAAGTAGGTATATTTTCCGTCCGGCAAATACAATAACGTTTAATTACAAAGGAAAAATACAAGTAATAGGAATAAAATGCAAAACAAATTATATTAGAATGGCTGGGTCACGCACTCTAAATCCAAATGGCTTCCTCATTGAAAGATGGAGCTGATAGCACGACGGAATACGTCCACCTTGTTTGGAATTCCAGAGTACTTTATGTTCTAAGTAAGAATTGACTATATTACAAGCTATTATTTGGGTTTACGTGTCCGTTCCGTACGTGTATTTGGCTTCAAATCTTTCAAGCTGAAGATTAACTTGACTAAACTGGATGACAATAGAATATTATGATATCATTGGGTTCCTTTAGAATTGGACAAAGACATCGACTTCAGACTTGTTTGATTTGCCTTAACAAGTAATTGAGGAAAAAAGGTACCGTCTCCAAAAAACTGGCACTAGAACGATATTTGAACTTCTTTTGTCCTACTTTTTAAAATACAGAATATTTTCGTAACCTAGTCTAGTAAATCAGCACTAAGAGCCTTTCATTGTCCCTCATTTCCTTTTAAAAGTTTCAGATCAAGTGTTCTAGATAATAATTTTAGCACTATGCACCATCCACATGGACTAGAAATATAAATTAGTCTTATGCATATACTAGCATATAGACGAATAATTTTTAATGTGTAAAGGTTCAAGTTCAAAACGAGACGGAAATACTATGAGCCGACTTGGGCTGACCTGTCATTCAATCGGCTTAAACACGTGTTGTGTTTTTCTTTTTTTTACTTTTGGAACTATGATAATAGCTTATTATGCCCTTTGCTTTCACAAAAAGTCCTATTATTCGAAGCGTAATAGTCACGCAGTCACGCGAGCAAATATACCGATAATAAAATCTTCGACCTGAACAGCTATTGCCATCAATAGTGTAACTTAGTTCAAATGCTGTCCTATTTTAAGGAAACACAAAATAATGTTAATATAAAAGCTTGCTTGTTGAAATAACTGGAATATCTCGTGTGAACGTTTCTTTGCCAAGGAAACGTCAGTCACATTACTAATTGGTGCAAACCTCTCGGAAGTCACTGCGAAGTCAATTGAACTCTCAGCGCGTCCGTCGTCGCATGCGCAGCGGAAATGGCCGCAGACTAACAAAGTTGGACAGTTTACTAACTTAGTAAAATTAATAATCATTTAATAAATAAAAATAAAATCATTTATTCTCAGGCTACAAAGGCCCATAGAGAAATACCTTACAGACTAACATACATAAAATTATATAACTAAAAAATAAAACTATTTCGGCGACGATTCGGCGTGGCTCCGTTTCATCGTTGATTCTGGTGTGAAGTTCTCCAGTGGCAGGCTGCCCCTGAACCGCCGAAACACGACACCCTTCAGCCAAAAGTCCGCACATGAGATGCTCTCCAGCAACGGCCGCGGCACGCGCAACCACGAACGAAGCGAAGTGCACGTAGTGGCGTGGACGAAGCTGGAACATCCTCAGGTTGTAACCGGACTTCCGGCAGACGTACCCCACGACGTCGTTGATTGTCATGGAGTGGTGCAGGCGCGACACGTAGAGCGCCGTCTTCGGCACGGCAGCTCGCAGCCCGGAGTTCTGTTCCGGCTCGGCGGTGCCGCATTGGCTCTTACGAGGCTTCCTGCGAGCCCTGCTTTTCTTCCGCACCAGCGTGTTACCCTCGTCATCCACGTTGGTGCGGGTGGGCTCACTCGCTGGTGGCGGAGTCCTTACTTTAGGCGCCTTAGGCGCTTAAAAAAGGCATTAAGCATTAGGCATTAAGGGGCTTAATGTAATTCATAAAAACATAAATCAAATGAGGTTTAAAATGTTGGACTGTTCAGTTGAATAGGTAATGGCGCATCCGGCTTAGTATGAAACGACATCGTGTTGAGTTAAATCAGACATATGAGTTATAGATGACTGCTACTTCGTTATTCTCTAAGGCTCGATGTCGAGGTATCGCTATGACTCGCTCAGTTGCACTGGGCTAAAGCAAGCAGCCGATCATACGACGTCGAGGTCGTTGCTGTTGAGTTTAAAGAATCACCCCTTGAGTCAAATGATTAAGTTCCATGTATTACTGTTTACTTTTTAATGTACAGATGACAAAGTAATTGCTTTACCACTTTAGAACCTAATCCCCTTGTACGGTCAGCCTCAGAAGTAACTGAACATTTTAGTACCTTGTCGCTGTTAGTAATGCGACAAATTCGAGCAACTCTATTTCATACGTTACTATGACAAGGTTCAAAAATGTTTAGCTAATCGTATTTCTGAGGCTGACTGTACAAGTTGTAAAGCAATTTCTCGACCGACTGTGCTTTTGTTTTTAACGCCTAACAGGATTTGACTATACAGTCAATTCGAGATTGTAAATCCATTACCATCCACACTCCTTCGCCGAGTGTTACATAAAGTCAATAATATTGACATTCTAGTCCACCGTTTGGAAATGAGGATGTGACTTTTAACATTGTCAGCTATCTTTTATGCGTTTTAATGTTTGTTATCTCTTAACGTTGTCTTGAGCCAGATTAAAAGTACATTTAATTTTAGACAGATATTATGATTTGTTACGTAATTTTTGCTATCTAGTTACAAATTCACGTGCAAAACTGTACTTCAGTGACCTGAACGTGACCACACATGTTTAATTTACCTCTATGTGCGTCTCTTCCTTGTGACACTAGTTAGACAGTGCCGCACGGAGGGATTAATTGAACTTGAGCGGTTCATCGATGTGTAAATACTAACTCATTTACTTACTTTTAGATTACAAACTTGCCTAAGTTCTGATCAAACAACTGACTACTTGTTTGCCACTAAATGTCTGTCTTAATTCAGTGACCCTATTGAACAAAAAACACATTGTTGTCTGTTCATCACAAGGCCACAACCACAGACAGACAGAAGCTTTAAACGTATGACACCGCTCGCTGCGTTACATAGTCATCAAAGTTATTTTTGACGTATGAAAATGTAATAAACAGACATAGAGACTTTTACTTACTTACATATACTTCACATTTAATATGTGATAGAGCTCTTTAATAGAGCCCAAATTGCACATATAAAAATAATGAAACACGCGCAACCTTAACTCCTGAAGATAGAGACATTAAATTTGGAAAATGTATACAGCCAACCAATTTGATTCATAGGCCACTGTAGAACCATTTCACAATAAACGTCATATTGACTTCTTAATAGATCTCATAATACCCCGGCGATGGTACATTGCGATAACGTTCTACAGTCGCCTATGAATCAAATTCGCTGATTGTACTTTAAAGAGCGTACCAAGAGGTGCATTAAGAAGGGGTTTGGAAATTCCACTATTAACTAGACTAAAAGCATATAATAGGAAGTTTTCATATAGTAGAGTTTCAGTGCGTTATAATCAAGTCATCAGAAAACCGATTTTGCGCATTAGTAAACTTTACCAATGTGAAGATAGGCGGATCGCCAGTTTATTTATTAATTAAAAATCACTTAAGCGTCAGCCACAGTAATTTAATGAAATTAACTATACGATCATTAAATTAAATATTCAACCCACTAACAACTAAGGCACAAACAAAAATACGACCCGTCAAATTCATCATACCACACCCACATAAACGTAACCCATTAACAGTTTCCTACTACCCGAGCCACGTACAATTTAATTGAAATCGTGATCGTATGGGCATGTATGTTATCGATAACGGTTTTAATTACGAGGTAGTTAACGAATAGTAAAAGTGAAATGTTATAGGATTGAGTGCAATGGATCCATTCACACCTATCCGAAGTGTATGTACAGTTAATAATATAGTGCATGTACTGTAGGCAAAGAAAATGGTCTACGTATTTTAAACTCTATGTGTGTTTTTTAAGACTATTGTGTACTTAGAGCTGTCCATAGGTACTAACGGTGGTAACGTTTTCTACCCTTAAGCTGTAACCATGATTTTTTTACGTGTTGTTATGCCTTAGAACTAGGTGTTTAAGTTTTGGTTGCCTGATATACTTTATAGTTTTTAAAATAGTATTAACATATTTTGTATCGTACGAAACTTCTAAAGTGGAAATTCTACCAAATTTATGAAGAATTTAAAAAAATCATAACTTTTAAACCTAGTTCTAAGGCATAACAATAGCAGTATAAAAATTATGATTATACCGCTAGGGTAAGGTTTAGAGAATGGAAAACGTTACTGCGTTTTGTATGGAGATCGTGTTTTGAGGCTTTGTACACCATCCTCTTAAAATTTAAAAAAGGAAGACAACCCGACTAAATATCGTTTTATTCTAATTTATTCAGCTTATGTCTGAAGACATTGTAACTTCGAACGTATCTTTGCAGCTTTCGATGCCTTTATATTGTATATGTGTATTGACGATAAATAACTGGTATCTACTATACTAGAAAACAAAAAATAAATATATTTAAGATTGTGGCTAAGTTTAGGGTAGGTAAAGACAATTTTATTTTCGTTTGAAATAAACAGCTTTTTAAGGTAGGTAGAAAATATTGATCAAAGCAAATTATTACGTAATTGTGTTTTAAAATATGTACTATTATATTATTTAGTGTTGTAACGACGGGACTGCCCAAAAAGAAATGCAATATTTACAAGTTTCAGAGATGTATGTATTGGATGTAATTGCTGAAATTAAGAAATAAGGCAGCGACCATTCCGATCAATAATTACTTCAAAAAGGGTAGGTATAGAAGCCGTCTTTACTGAAGAGACGCTGTGTCAGTAGTTAGTTACACACTATTTGTTCGTTAAAACTTTCGTTTGTACGTTTGTTTGACACAACCTCGACTTTAACCTTAAGCCTCTTAATACGGCCGACCTCTAGCGAAATGCATGTGGGCTCGCAGTAAACAAGCAGTGCGACTAGCACGAAACTTCTCGACACGCTTTAAGAGGAGTGTGAACCCAGCGCACTTCATACGAACGGCGATAACGTTTTCCACCCTCTAAACCTTAAACTACTTTTAGCCATGATTTTTTTGGATGTTGTCATTATACTCTAGAACTAGGTTTGTATGTTTTGATTTTTTAAATATTCTTAATAGTTTCTTAAATTCGTAAAATGCAAATATTGTCAAATCTATGAAGCACATTAAATAAATCAAAACATACAAACCTAGTACTAGGGCATAATGACAACATACCAAAGAGTCATTGCCATAGTTAAGGTATAGAGGGTGGAAAACGTTATCGCCTTTTGTATGGGGACCGCTTTTTGTGGCTGGGCTCACACTCCTCTTAACTTACTACGTAACTCAGAGCATCTCTATTCTACTGGGTTAGATAGAACGAAACGCAATGAGTTACGTAGCAAGTTAATGCGTGTCGAGAAGGTTCGTGCTAGGCCCACAGGAGGGAGATTGATGAAGCTATTCATCACTCGCACTATGGAAACTAATTGTTTATTGTGTGCAGTTCGAAGTTGGAAGGGTAATAGCCATTGAATGTTAAGTTTGAAGTTAATTTTTATTCTCAAATATCTCATCTTGAATGAAGTTCATTTTATAAAAAACTCTACAATGTTTGAGTATTATAGTTTTTTACGGCATAGGGAGACAATGACCGTGAGGTGATTCTTGACTTTCGGCTTAACGCGTATCGAGAAACGTCGTGCTAGATGCTCTGATATTGCCCGCGTTTAGCCCAATTGCTCTTAAATTTGCGGTTGGTGGGACCTTGTGCAAAGACCGTCCGGATAGCTACCACTATCTTGTTCGTTAATCCTGCCGCTAAGCAGCACTGCTTGCGCTGTTGTGTTCCGGCGTGGAGAGCCAGACAGCCAGTGCAGTTACTCTGTAGTAGGGCTATATTAGATAACAATCACCGTAGATAAATTTATTATAACTAGTTGGCGACTGTTTCGACATTTTGACATCAACATAAATTTAAATTACTGGGACAAAAGTATTCCGTCTTAGCCCTCTAGGTTGGCAACGCATCTCCTTAGTGATGCGGGTGTCTATAGGCGGTGGTGATAAAACAAATTGGGCTTCCGGTTCTCACACAGTACGAAACGCAGTAGCAAGTTTTTAGAGCTATTCTCTGTGAGTGATTACTACTCAGGTATCACTACGAACTTTTACTTAGTACTAATTTTTGGTCTAGTGACGCCGTAGGGTTGTACTAATTTATTACACAGGGAGCGAACTTTTGATGCCGATAATATCAAAATGACGTCATGTCGTATACATACAGGATGTTTTTTACATTGTTTGCCAAGTGCGGGGGTTTTAACCTCTCGGGGTCGTAAACTGTTAACGAAACTTTTCATGAAATTACGTTCTACGTTTTATTGTAAGTACGAAACAGTATTTGTTAACGTAGCAGGTGCTAACGGCGAGAAAAACTATTTGCATGCAATTATTTATTTTTAAAGTTCACAAAAGAAAGCCTTTACATATGTAGTTAGGTTTTAAATAGTTTTTTTAGGTATTTTTCACACAAATTGCGACCCCTTGGGGAAGCGACCCCTTAGTTGGTTGGCACAAAACGTCCTGTACAGGAAATGACGTCATTTTAATGTAATCGGCATCAAAAGTTCGCTCCCTGTATGTTAATGAATTAACTGAATGCTTTACTAACAATAGGACGGCTTTGTTACTCGTACTAATAACAATATTGATCTGATGGTCTGATATAAATTGATTGATCGATCGATACATTTTATACCAAATGATAACTAGAGGCATCACACGAGGTCTACAGGATGATTCAATAAAGTAATTTTTACAGTTTTAGGGAGCGACTAGATATAAGGTGAAATAAGTCAAAAAATTTGCTTTTTGAGTATGAGTATGTCCCGACACTGAGTTCACTGTCTGTACAAAAGATCGATAAGAAAATACATTCTATTGAAGACAATCTATTTCAAGTCTCATTTACCTTAATAAAAAATAATTTGTCACTTAACATTAATGCTATTGGCGAATTTTATGACACTCTCTTTAATTAATGTTATCACTGAATTTTATGACACTCGTTACATAACCAAAATGCAATTTTAATGAATGAATATCATAATCAGATACGTCGGTCGCGGTTCCGCTAATAGACGCGCGTGATATACGAGCGTAGCTATGCGCGCGGCCACTTTTATGGCTCTACTGTTATAAAGTTGACGTTATAATTGTATCACAGATGTGTTTGTTTATCGAAGCTGTAAACAATACTTGGGACTGGCTTATACGACGGACCTTTGGGGTAAAATCAAGTTATGAGAAATGTTGTCTAAAATTAAAGTAACAAATTAGGATTTCCTTTTATTTTTGGGCGATGATAGGGGAATGACGATGTTGTCTATAGGGTAATTTTATTCCGTAACAATATAGTTTCCTTTTCATGTCATTATTTACCCTTAATTTGTCAATATTGAAAAAAATATGTAATTAAAACCTCGTTGCCTTTATTGTGTCATACAAATTTTACTTCATAAAATAAAACAAAAAGATATCCATGAAACATGTTTACTATTGTGTACATTATCAAATTAAGGGTATTAATTAACTTGGTTCAGCTACTAATAGGCAGACCGTTTATTCGCGAGGAAGGGTGCATCTACCAGTGCACTGCCAATAGGTACCTGCCGCTTGACTTCTCGGTATAAAATCAAAAATCCGAATCAGTTTTAGTTCACTCCTTCTGCCACGCAGGCAATACGTCCATCAAACATCATTTTCTCGCTTGTCACTCAGTGCATCTCTCTCATTTAGAACTTGTTAAAAACAGACAAATTTACACTTAACTTCTAAGAGAACTAGTATATGTTAGATTGTTCTGTTCGGCCATTTCTAAATACCTAAATAGAAAAGAGACACACTGAGAGTTCAACTAAGAATTGCCGTGTTAGTCGTCGAAACTATTGCAGACGAAGTCGCAGGCAACAGCCAATGTAAAGCCTCCAATAGCGTCAGAATTGATCTGTTAACACCTTTACGTAACCCTTCTAATATTTATTCGATCAAACGCGGATTTATGACTTTTATAACGTGAATCTTGTCATAATGCGTGTATTTGCATGCACGGACGGTGTAGCGATTTTTCACTTTGATGAAACTTTCGAGTATTTTATCGATTCCTATTATTTTAATATCACGTTGGTGTGATAAATAGTTTCATAGCGTTTATTTGAAATTGATACATTATTAAGAGAAATTTATATGATTTTATTGGCTTTATTATGTAAAGTTGTATGGTTAATGGACGAGTATTTTTTATTTGTATTAATATTAATGAATACTATTGGTTTTTAACTTGGTTCATATTTTGTTAGTAACTAGGACTTAGGCTATGGTTAGCTATTAGTTATGGTTTATATATTATTATTAGGAGCAAAACTATCAATTAAACTTAAAATTACTGCGATTGAAAATTACAAGAAAAGCAGGTTTATTAAAATTCACTTTACAACAAACTTTTTTAAAAGTTTGTTGTTAAATCTGGCTTGTGATTGGTATCACAAAGTTCTACCTCGCTCATTCTGCATGTCAGACTTTAATTACGATGCGTTCACTAATTTTAGCACCTTTTATAATTACTCGAGATTGACCTTTAACTATTTTTTAATACAAAGACATTGACCACTTTTTATTTGACCATCAAGGCCAGGCCATATACCTATTAACGTATGATTTCTAATTAATAAATATTGTCTTAACTTGAATAACAAGCTAAGCCAAAATACCTACCAATAAATATTACTCTCTATTAAACATTTCAAAGATTTACAAAAATTGACATAAAGTTTACAAACAATCATCTTAAAAATAACTTACAAGGCAAAAAATAGCTGTTATACATATAATTAGAATTTATGTCAAGGGTATAAAAAATCATCCACGTAGCAAATGTTTAAAAGGATACGTTCGCATTTGTACATACGTGTTATTGTATTTTTGCAAATTGTTATTTTAATTCTAATGTGCAATAAACAGTTTTGCTTATTTACATATTTAATCTCCCGGATTTTACAGATTAAAATAAATTAAATAGATACAGGGCGTTTGTTAATATGTCCCCTGTGAACTTGTGGTTGGTTCAGAAAATGTAATAAAAGATTTAGCACATTTTGAGATATTTATGCATTTTTTTTCCAGTAGGTATTTCAGTTTCCGCCAGTATCACGAGTTCATTTACTTATTCAATCTTTTTGTCGCAATTAAGGCATCCTTTGCTAGTTCATGGATTATTACTATGAGAATTTATGAATTATCTACTCATTACTAAACAGCCTGTAGTTATTTGTTTACTTTGAGTGCTAAAATCCGGGAACACGCTGTATAGTTTAAATTATGTAAAGCCTATCAATATACGCATCCGATTGTTCCGCTCCGGCGCGGCAGAAGGTTAGTTACGTAAACCACTTAAATGAAATATAATAGAGTGAAATATTTACGATAACCGTAAACTTTTACGATATTGTTTGATGCGATGCGGTGTCGCAAGTTCTGCTCGCGTTGATGTCTTTTGTATGCGAGATTAACGAGGCCCGAGGGGCAGGCGAGGAGGTCGGCGCACATTTATCTTTTTTCTTAGACAACTTGTTTATAGTAAATCTTGAGTTATGTCTTTATGCTTTTAATGTATTTTTTCTTTATACGTAGACATATTGTTTACGGCTTCATGTTACGAACCTACATGCATCAAAGAAGGCCATTCAAGATCGATTTATTTTTGATTTGTTTTTTAAATACTGCAAGTGGAAAAATTGAGAAAGGTCAAAAATGCGAAGGGTAAGCTTAACTTTAAAGGAAAAAGATCTTGGGGAAATTATTTAACAAATTCAAACATTTCGGTTAGAAAATGTTTGTAATAAGAAATGGCGCCATCTCTCGTCAGCTAGATGTCACTGTAAGGTTACCCAGTTGAATGAGATGACTTGAAAAAGTTTCTCATAGATGACACCGAGGGTGGTTATACCTTAAAAATCAATAATGTAATGACCGTAAAAAAACGAAGTACAAAAATTCGCAGAGTATGATAGTGGATAATGTGGTGAAACTGGTCAACGCACGGCACATAATGCTGAAGTAGCAGGTTCGAGTCTTGGCATTGCCCTAGATTTTTCTTTGTGTTCTCATTACATAGCATTTAATTTAAACAATTGGTAGTGTTACACGGGTAGTAATATAACGTTAACTTTAATGCCTCTGGCTGTTAGATAATAACATAACAATAAACGCCTATGTACAAAATAAATATTCACCGCCATTCATAACGATCACTTTAATAAAGATTGTTTATTGCGTGTGAATTTCATTTAAATAGCTTTTTTAAAGCCAAGGTGGTGAGAAATACATTTTTCGTGTGTTTAAATACTGGCCGCTTTTGAATGACATGTATTTAAACAAGTCCGTTTGTTAAATGGGTTAAATTAATGAGACGTAAGAAGTAAGTTGGGTCTACATCGGGTCGCATACATATCGATTGTCCAATACAACATTACGCATAATGCTTGTTTCACATAATTGATATTCTACTGATCACGCGATCACGGAATTATGGTTTTTTAGTTGGATCGATTACAAAGAAATTAATTGACATGTAATTATTTGGTTACGAGGCAACATAACAAAGAAATGGTAAAATCAATCATTGTAAGAAAGGGAGCTGCGCTTGGAGTTAGGAACCCTATTTAATTTTAATTAGCACACGCAGAATTCTTTCTTAAATATTTTCAGTTTCAGCTAGAGGAAAAATTAGGACATTTAATGATTCGAGATAATCCCAGGGCACATGGCATTCCGCTATGATTTCCAGTGACGGCGAAACCACAGTCACTGATGCTTATTGCTCACGCAGTTTAAGCATACTGACAGTGACAGTGACAGCGGAACCATATGAGCACATGAGCATTCGCTCATCTGCATCTTCTACACAACTCACGGCATGTACTCTGTGGTAACAACGCTACATTAGGATAACCGACGACTTTTGGAGACGTTACACAACGCGTTGGTATTTTTTGCAATATGTCAAAGGAAACATGCACTTCCTCTCGTCTTTATACACCAAAAAATATACGGTAGATTTAAAATCAATTTCAGACACCTAGTCTTACATCATGCCTATTCGATTAGAATGGAGTTATTTCGTATTTTTGCTTTCTATGACTTGAGAGCTGACTCATCTTAAGAGCTTACATTTCAAACGAACCCAACAAAAGTATTCGCCTCGACTTGAATCAGTAAATACTGCTCATTCGTCGAGTTTCACGGTCACTCATACAATATAACTTAAATACCTTGGAAATCAAATGGTATTAAAAAATACAAAAAAAATCAAGATGATTATATTTTGTTATCATATTTTTAACAAACCAAGTTAAATATTTCGTTTGTTAGTTCGAACTTGACCTCACACGTGGCTCTGCGCATGATGCCATTCATCTTAGTGCTTTGTTATTTTTTTTAATTCATCAACAAGCAATAATACAATAAATTCTTTAAAAAAGACGTAAATTCATTCATCTAGAACTAGCGACCCGCCCCAGCTTCGTACAGATACAATTAGGTTATAGAGGATTTAATAAAACCTTCTGTAAGAAAATCTCTAAATGACAGTGAAAACCGCATCAAAATTTGTTGCATGGTTTAGAAAGAATAAGCGGCCGAAGATATGGTAGCGACTTTGTTTCATTCTATATTGATATAATCTAGATACAATGCAAAGTGAATGCGTGTGTAAACATACCATTAGACCAGAGGTACGTTCGGACAAGAAAAATACAAATCTTTGAGTTTGGCTTTACATTTTTACGTTTTACAAAAAGTTTATTAAGACATTTGAAATGATGTGTTAGAAGGATGGCTAGCATGATATACTCGTACTATCGATTAATCGTTGGATCCATTAGTCATTCGTTGGTAAGTGCCGAGACCGTGAAACAGCGTAAGGTGTAAAATTGTTGTAGGTCGTCAGTTAATAAAAATCATAAATAAAATAAAAAAAGAGTTCTGCCAGTTTTCAACGGTCACTTTATAAAGTTACTAGTGTTTACTGATCCGACAGGGGTATCAATTGTACACTATTTAAGTCCCTATGATGCTAAACACACGCTAAATGTTAGAATGATTATACCAAAATAAAAATTAAATATGTACATATTTTGAGAATACAACATTTTGAATATATTACACACTGGCTAATTCTCCTGAGAATTGAACTCATTGACTTCGCAGAGATCGCATTCACTTACTCCTAGGTCGGCATTGATGCGGGGCCCGTTTCCACTGCACATTGTGCAACGGCGCGTTACACGCCTACCAATCATTTGTTTTTGCCGCGCTTGATCGACGTATGCGGAGCGTGTACCCGCGGGTACCATTAGGCTAATGAAGTTTATTGCTAAACGGCATTAGGCAAAACGCTTTTGTTAAATTAAGTTTTGAATCAATCCTTCGAATAATGGGATCGTGTTTTTTTACGCTTAAATTGTCACGCTTGCAGTTTTTTAAGTTTATACTGTTTTAATTAGTATTTTTTCTTGGAAGAAATAATAAATCATGATTTTTATTTCTTTGTGTTCTAAACTAGTTTTTTAGTGTGATGCGTGAAAAATTGGCTTTAACAACTTAAGCCCTGAGGCATCTAAATACAGTTTTACCAAAAATATATTGAGCATCGGCAGTATTCGTTTGCGCCGAGAAGCGCAGACCGGTTTCCGACAGCAGCCGAACGTGTGAATAATACATATTGTACTTTATTTGCAAGCGCAACTGGCAGAGTATTGCTTGCTATGCATTCTTAGCTTTGTCCCGCTTACACAATTCGTACACTGTGGCGCACGGGCTGCCGCCATGTTGCTCCGAAATCGATAGACCAATAAAAGCGCAAGAATTTAGCGCGCGTAAAATTCTACTTTATCATTGGTAGATCGAAATTTCTCGCGCTACTAAAATTGGTCTACTGCGCAGGTACATCGTGGCACAATAATATATATTTTTGGTAATACTGTACGATTTATGTAGCAATTGATAACAAACTTCTTCCGCCACGCTTGAAGTTGATACACAACCGTTTTTAAGGAAATACTCGTAATGTACCTAATGATGCATGTTATTATTCAGATTATCCGATTATTTTAACTATTACAATTTCATGCTAGCGATAGCGGTAGCATTCGTGTAGGTCATTAATTTTCTTGTTGCAAAAAAAGTCGTGATCGGAATCGTATTGCAATGGACACTTCTTTCACTCCCGCGCCGTGAGAAGTGGAGCACGTCTTACAACGAAATAATGTTGTCTATTTAAACTGTGCAGCTAAAGCTAATTTAAATTTTTACATGTTACACATAAATTCAAAACGCGATTGGATTCTTTAATCCGACTTAGTAAATAACATTTGAAGCAGAGAGGAATTTACTGGAAGGCCGATAGTAAGTATCTTGAACGGCAGTTCTGATTGCCAAAGCTATTGAAAATTATACTCGTAGTCTATAAATAGGTAATTTGATAACTATGTGTTTGGTATCAAGTCCGCAGGCGAGTTCTCAGGCTTAAGATCAAGAAGTTGGTATTAAACCATTATAAACAACGCAACATCAGTCGATCTTTACTGCATTAACGCATAACTTTCTGAATCATTGAACTAATACGGATTACCTAAAAACAAAGGTTAGCCGCTATAAATGTGATAGGTTAGATTGAAGCCGTTGCTCAATTGATCGCGGCACCAAGGATCACCGGAGCATTTTGCATTTCACGCCGCAATTATTTCTATTGTTTTGTTAACACTTTAATTCGAGCACACGAGATAATAAGAATAGTCGAAATAATCTAGTATCTTCTGGATACAGCGGTTGCGTAAAGGCTATAGTTGTAGTTTCCACGGTTTCTTGACAATGCGTGGTGGTGCAACGGTGGTGAGTTGTATCGGGCGCTTCAGTCGCGACGCCGGCGCACGCTTGCTCTGTCAACTGCTCATTGCACCTGCGATGTGTTGATCCGCGGAAATAGTGCTGCACTGTGATTTATTGTGAGTGATAGTGGTCAACAACTTCCACTTAGCACCCAAATGCGGATTGTTTGGTTCGCGTATCGAACGCAAGTTTAACAAGTAGATGTCACAACTTTATGTTCCTTATTCCTTACACGGCTGGCATCAGCATGTTTCATAATTTGCATTAAGCCGTCCTTAAACCGCGTGTTGAATCTACAGTTACATAAAGTGTTACATGAATTCAATGTATACCTCTAGTTTTTGATGCTCGCCAAATACGACTTCGCGAAATGTATTTTTAAGTAGAAATGTTTTGGGACAATGACTTAAGTTAATGGCATTACTCAATGGTTAAGGTGCGGTAATCAACATTAGCCGGTTGTTTACGATTCTATCGTGAAATTTTATCACTCTTGGGTCTTGAAGGTCTCAGAATGCCTGACGTGCCGAAGAAATGTTCCCAAAGTTGCGAAACTTTCAATCTGAGAAAAATTCTAATATTGCTTAGAACTTTCGTATGATTTTCAGTATTATGGAAAGTTAGTTTAAGCTTTGGAAAGAATCCTCTGCAATTTCTGATAATATAAATCGCTCCTTTTTGAGAACTTTCGGCAAGGGATGGCTGAATGGAATGGGTTGAGGGCAGACAGCGCAGAGGCGTTTTGTCAACTGAATGAGCATTAGTGCTGCCCTTCTAGTAGTTAGTAATGGTGGTAGTAGTAGTAGTAGTGTGGCACTTCTTCACTATGTCATATTATTTGAATATTTTTCATTATGTCTACCAATTTACTTAAACCAATAAGCTCATATGTGGATGATACAATATGGCGAAATGAAGTGCAACCATATTAAGAATATGTATGAGGAGCCTTTTTAACGAATTCATTGCAGCCAACAATATTTGTATACAGAAAAAAAATTGTCAGTGATGCGGAGCGTGTACAGATAACGGATGGTTGACATAACTAATTAGGTAAACAGTTTTAAATCAGAAAAAATATTATTTTATTTAGTACTCGCTGTCCGTTGGTGAATGCCTATGCCCATGCATGGCTCATAACCTGTTGCTATTGATTAGATCTAGGGCCTGTCCTATGGATAGCATGTAGTAGGTACTTAAATATCGTCTGTTTGACATTGAAATTAATGAAATTTTATTGGCTGTGAAATATGGTACAATACTGGTATTGTACCTTATTTCTATATATCCTCAAGAACCCGCTTAAAATAAATTTGGCGAATAAGTAAATTTGCCAAAATAGCTGGGTGCCGGGGGAGGCTGAGTCCGCTGTTATTAGTGCATTCTTCTGACGTTATACACGACGGGAAGTTTTTATTAAAAGCTCGACATTTGCAAATATAGTTTTTTTACTATAATCTTGACCTGCGGGTCCGCTCGACTATAGTCTAGAGGATATTGTGGTCTGTGCTTAGTAATGATGAGTAATAGTTTAAAAATATTTGTAATAGCATCTATTTATGAAAACAGATTGTTGATATTTTAAACAATACACAACATTTTTGTTAGTTTGCAGAGTTAAACATATTAAAATCGCTGGCCTAAATTATTGACAATCTTTTAATAACATAATACCAAACCGTTAATACTTTAACGGTATGCACCGTAGCTACCGCAGTTATCATATTGTCCTGTTACTAATTACACATTATCAAGCTATACTACCGTTATGTAGCATATGATTGCGCCTGACCGTCGCACACGCACGTAATTGAAATTGACCGCCAATCGGCTGTTAATGAACGCGTTACGTGTCGGCGGAGCGCGGGCGCCGTTTCTCCTTAAATTGCGTTTACTGCGCATTAACTAGCGGAATGCTAATGAAACGTGTCACAGTTCAATGCTCTATTAACTCCTGAATATCATTTTCAGAATTGCTGCTTAGCAATTGACGCTGTTTCTTTGCAGGCTGGTCGTCGTACCAGGCTGTTAAGGACGCTTTTGTATTCGTAGTACTATAAAGTCTGTAAATCTAGTCACAGAAATAATTAAGGAGAAATTAAAGGTATATCTGGCGTACGTTAGGCTATAAAAAATATCTTATTTTGCAATTGAGTAGCAGAAAAACCTTTCTAAAGTTTAAATCAATGGATATGACCAACGTAGAGCAATGAAAACAACATTCATTTTGTATTACCTGTCTATCCTTTGTTAGATATACTGAGACAATTATTCTGAAATAACATATTATTTTCTTACTACAGAATAATTTAGGCAGTAAGAGTAACAAAATGCTATTACAATTTCTACAATTCACATTCCCAATAAAAACCTCGGGCGTTATCAAAACATATCAAGGGATTCGACTTTCAATTTGCTTTGTGTACAAACTATCTTAAGACTTCTCAATATATGTATAGGTGAAATTAGTCTAAACAAACAAAGGCACGTTGTGGCCAACAATAACCGCTCTGCACCAGTAATGAGCAGCAGCCGGGCGCTGGGATGTAACGACATTACTGTACCCAGCCCGCTATGTATTATGGGCTATTTGACGCTCGGAGCAGCTACTGCATTCTGCGCGTGCTGCTATTGAGCACGTTTCGTTTTCATCTCCGGCCAGTCGTCAAGGGACAAGTATAGACATGGTGTTTAGCTTAACTAGTTTCTAAGATGTGTTTGTTCTAGATGTTACTAAATGCCTACATTTGCATTGGTGAGAATTATACGTATATTGTATTCATATTTTAAAGGGTTCGCTTTCGTCGATATAGTTTCCTGTGCTAATTCGTTTACTAGTGATATGACTAATTTGGTTTTGATCTTGTATACCGGTAATTGAAGTTCCTGTAAACAAAATAAAAATTAACGGTTCATATCGCGTTGTAGCGTTCAAGGAAACCTTCAAATTAAATTACCTACTGAGTCTTAGGTGACGACGAAGTTAGATATAAAATTAAACCTGCAGTTACTTACGGGGTACGTGCTAGTAACTTTACGGTAGATAACTCGCGAAGATTTAACAATGTTTCAACAAATCATTTGCATATATTTATTATTTTTTATAATTAAAAGCTATTATTTTTTACCGTAGGTAATTACTTGCGCCAAACGTGTGAAGGTACCTGATTGTGCCTATTTATTTGACTTTGAACTCGAAATAATAAATGAATGTAGAATTCGAAGCCTCAAGGCAACGCTCAAATGCCAAAAGATAAAATAGCATCTAGGGACGATCCGACCAACTTTAATGTCGGGGTTCGAGGTACGGTGCATTGTTATATGCCTAATAATAACTTACGAAACACTTGCCTGCCTACACATAGATCAAGGACCAGGTTTGTTATTATACGACGATGTTACAGTAATGCGTACTTACCGCCTAGCGATTAGACGAATTCTTGCTATTGTATTCTTAAATCCATTATTATTAATTTTGTGAGCTATTTTCAGTAAATCATCAGTATTAGTGGGAGTAGTTATTTATGATGAAAGAGGACAATTTGTTTAAGGGGTCATTAAGTTCATTATTTAAAGGAATGGCGTCGGTAATGCTTCCTGCTTGCGCTTCAATGATGGACCGATTACATTTCAACACCGATGGGGCAAAAAAGTTGAGTCATAGAACTCCATCAGTTCCATGGAAGTTTATTCGTACTATAATGTTCCTGAGAACATTTGTATTGCATCAGACCGCCGACAGACAGGCAGTAACGCATTAGGAATGGCAAACATCACTTTAAAACATCGATATCGGCCGCGGTGCGCAGTGTAATAGCAACATTTAAATTGTAATTACTTAGTCAGTTGAAATGCTGTCGGCAAACTGTCATATTTCCAGGCAATTTTTATCTTAACATACTTGTAGTATAAAAAAATGTCGCAATCGGTTCCTGTCTGTCCTCACATCAGGCCGCTTACTCCTTCTAAATCACACAACGGACTTTGTTGCGGTTTTCACTGTCATGTAGAGATTTTTTACGGAAGAATTTCACTCAAATTACATCCAAATTGTACCCGAGCGAAACCGGGGTGGGTAGCTTAGTACTACCATAATTTGAAATTTGAAAAAGTGCTGGTTCTGTTTAAAAATCAGTATCAAAAAATCGCTTCATCTTCGCTGCAATTGTGATTTTTTTTGTCGTTTCACAAGAGCTTTTACCGAATGTTTCTGAAATTAATGACATTTTCATACATGTTTGGTAGAAGCTCTTGTGAAATGAGCTATATAACTAATTACATCACATATAATAAGTACTATATACCAGTTCATTGCTGACTTTTGGCATTCTTTGTTCTCGATAGGCATCACACTTGCTTTTAATATATTTATCACTTGTGTTTCTTGGACATACAACACAAAGATTGCCGATGGCAAAAAAATATGGAAGTTTTGAAAATTATCACGAATAACATACCTATTGAGGTATATTTAACATAAGCTTTTTAAATCCATGAAATTGTTAATTAAAAACGATTTTACACATTAATTGAAGCAGAATGTGGGCACGATGATAACATTCATTAACTTAGCGACTGACGGGTGATTTCCAAATCTTGAGACTTATCTTAATTTGTGGAGGAGATTCATTGCACAACACAATGCAATTCGAGTGCAAATGGGTAATTGAAGTTTTAAATTGATCCTACAAACGACGCGACGCTTATAATCGTGGGAATTCATTCTTACCCAAAAAATAGATGTACCTAAGTACTAGAAAAGTATAAGTAGGCATTTTTAAGACCTACTCTTTCGCTGTGCTCGTCATACATAGCCAAAGATTTCTTAAACAGTTAACACCTATCTAACGATTGAAATTCCGTGCGTCAGCCATAACTACTAACCAATTGAACTACTCACCTTTTTCGCCATTATTTATTTTTATTAACAACTAAATAAGATTAAATTATACAGACGATTTACACCACCCGAAGTTCTATTTATGTCAGGAGGTTGTCGCGCGACCTCAGGTTCAACTAAGCGAAAGTATTTCTTTATTGATTTGAATTTAATTATTCCAACTAATTTAATTAACTTTCAATATCTTATCGATTTGTGGGTATTTAAGTATGAAGATTACTTTATGACACAGTGTTCATATTAATGTTCGGACTCCGTTTTATTTGGTATCGGCATGTATTTCGTAAGGGTCTATATGTATACTGTCTAAAATACAGAATTGTGATAATTTTGCTGATTATTTATGGGTACTCGTCCGAATTGTGAATTTAGTTGGCTCATTAATTATACAGTTAAAAAAGGAAGTTAAATAGTTATAGGGCCTGTGCGAAAACAAAACCTTCAAAGAATTTGTGACGGTAACCGAACATATTACCTATTTATTAATATCATTTGAATCCACACCTGCTTTTTACCCGACTACGGCAAAGCCAAAAGGAAGGGTTATGTTTTTAGCAGCCTATGTATGTTTAGACAGTCTGCAACACGTTAAACAATGATCCTTTATGAGCCTTTAGCGACGTCTCATACTGAGATGCCGCGATTTAAGGAAACCTTTATCACCAAATGACCTAAGTTACCAGTGCATCACTTGCACTAACGGCATCTCAGTTGCATAAAACCCAGCAAGTTGCACAATCCCAGCAAATCACTCTCGTTGTCCCGCCATTGTCGCGCACGCGCCATGAGAACGTTCCCGCGTCTCGGCAAAAAGCGCGGGAACCGGCTCCACAATAATGGCCGACATAACGCTCCGAAATGTTATCTATCACCTTCTACGTTTTACAACATTGCGAATGTTCTACTTACTGCCTGATTATGTCTAGTCGAGTTGTTATTGTTTATTTTCATTGGCAAAATTTTACTTTAAGATTAAACGCTTTGTGCGCTATAATTGTGTCCGTAAGTGGTCAGGTTTGGTCTTGTAACAGACATAATCAACAGTTTGTTGTGTCAAAAATGTAAAAGATAATTTGTGACACAGGATTGGTTGAAAGGTGTATTTCATAAATATTTTACAAGGTGGAATGTCATGTTTGCAAATTACTCGTCATGTGTTTGGTAATTCATCCGATTTTTTGTGTGTTCAAAGAATTCGATTGCATCAGTTGCAATGATAAACACTACTCGAAAATAAACAAACAATCCGCATTTGTTTCTCGTCCATTCATCGATGTGACCATCTCGATATCAGACTAGTTCAGTTCACGCAGCCTACGGCGCATCACCTTTATCATGGTTTCATAATACCGAGTGCTTTACCCAATTGCCCAGCGGTGATGAACCGAAATGTAACGCCGCAATGTAAACCCATAACAATAAATACACACATGTAACTGCATCATAACTTCAAAAGTAAGTAACGCAATACTTTACAAAAATGGTTAACGGAAATTACGTCATGTACGGAGACAGACCACCCTCGGATTCTGAGATAGTAGAAGACCACGTACAGACGCGCACCGCCGAGAGGAAACCCAGACGGAAGACGAACAGGACCGCCAACGAGCTGCAGCACTCGCTGGCGCAGCTGGAAAACGACACAGACTCCGTCAAGTACGAGAAGCGTGCCAAGGAGCCGCGCCTGCTACGCTACGTACCTACAACTGACGTGGAGGAGCACTACGTCACCGATAAGTTCGAGACGTACGACCTCAAGCCGACAGAGGCTACGCCGCGACGGTACGCGTTCAAGAAGAAACCAAAGAATCCGGCGGACGGATCCGTCAACTACGCGTACTCGCGCTCCAGCAGCAGCTGTAGCTCGCCCTCGGGCACGCTGCCGCCCATCGCCGAGCACGAGCAACTCGCCACGTACCGCTCCGGCCCGCCCAGCCCCACGGGCCCACCTAACGACATCATCCCCGCATACGAAACTAAACTAGACAAATATTTCACGAAGCCGAGAGAGGTGAAATCCTTCTCCGCCAAGGTAAGCTACAATGTAAGTTCATAGCGACATCCTCTCATTACGTCTATCTGTATATTATTTGGAGCTAGCCTTTCACCAATCTCCGGAAAAGCTCGTAATGAAAATTGTTTACTCGGTTAACCGCGACTCAACCACAAGAGATTCACTTCTGAACTTTAGTGTAATTACTTCAGTTATTAACGCAACAAAAATTGTTGCTGTAGAATGCGCGTTGTATGAAATGTGTTAACTTTTAATTTATGAGTATGCTTATCGATCGATTATATCAGTACTAAAGGTTAATCACCCAGGCCGACAAGCCTCATTTATTTTCCTTCGATATTATTTAATAGGGCACTTAGTTACTCGATTGCGATTGGCACTAAATAAGATTATACTATGAAACTTACTTGTCCTGTACTGGGGCATATGTGATTAGTAGAGGGTGTTGCTCTTGGATCAAAATGCCTTCCGCGTCGCCGCAACCACCTAACCTGCATACTCGTGGACGTTATATTAATTTACTGTAACAACTAGCGAGAGTTGCTTATGTGTCAGTTAACATATACTGGTGTAGCAAAATACTTCAGCTGGACACTCGCAAAGCTGAAATTATAGATATACTACATTAGAATTCACTATAGGTTGACACCTGTGTAGCCATAGTGCAATGTAATGGAATTGAATCCGTTAAATGCTTCGAGTTCATCGTACTTTGACTCTATAGCTTCTCAAATACACTTGACATATTTATCAATATGTGTAAGTTATTATAGACGTAATGGGCTGAAGAGTAAGTTGAGGCTATCGATTTCTTCATCACTTCCACGAGGAAATCATGTAACACGTTTATATTACTACAATCACGAATAAATAATAAATCAGAACTTAATTATTGAAGCTCGCCTGCGTCGTGCGATTCTTTCGTTTAAAAAACTACATCTCACTTTCGGTTTAGTTCTGTTTCTCTTTAGTAAAACAATACGCGAAATGAAACAGAAATTATCACGGATTGTTGAAAATTCAACATCATACAGGAGTAGGGGGTTATTGTTGATGTACCTCAGACCTTTAAAGTGAATACCAGAACACAGATATTACAAAAACAAGTCTTCGATCCACTAATTAATTAAAAAATATGTTTACATAAATTGTATAGTATGATACTTAATTGTTTCGCTTAACAAAGTATATGATTTTTTTCTTTTTGGCTGGAACTTCATCATCCTGAATAACCTACAAGATCTTTAGATAAAAAAATACAAATTCAGAAACCAGAAAGCGACGATCGGTGGCAATAATTTAATTAAATAATGTCCATTAAATCGCGTTTAAAATAACTTACGGTTGGCGGTTGTCTGTAGCACGCGCAAGCGGTGGCGGCTTCTTCCAAATCGAGGCATAATAAAATTTCAACAATCACGTAACCCGCTGATAGTGGTGCCGCGACGTGCCGGGCATTAATTGAATGTGCGTGTCTGTGTCAAAAATTGCGGGAATCAAATATAGATTAATACATTTTTGATTTAGGTGCTTATAGATAACAGATTTTAGAATTTTAAGGCATAATTAAATCCTTTAGCATATTTCCTACTGCCGATAGGTACCCGTAAGTTGCTGATTTTTTGACTTCGTGGTTTAACGATTATAAGAGTTTCGTTTTGAAGAATATAAACAACTCAAATCTTTGGGCCTCTGTTAGGTGCTTTTAAATGAAGATCTAGGCAACTGCTCCAGCAGATGCATGCTCATAACAAACATAAAAAAGTACTTTTGAACATCGTTACACGTGTGTGTTGGCGTTGCATACTCACCTTCTTTTCTTTTCATTTACACTAGGTATAGAACTGTCAAATTGTATAGCTTTCAAATGTTATAAATAGTTTTACGATTTCCTACTTCTATAGTAAATATCCTACTTTTGACATAAGAACAATTTACTATTCAAAGTCATTGCCTAAACCAGTTTTCCTTTGTTCCAGGGCTCGCACCCCGACAGCCTGTACCGCGTGCCGGTGAGCGGCGGCGCGGGCGCAGGCAAGATGGCGCGCGCACTGCGCATCATGCGGTGGCCCGTCGCGCTCGTCGTGGTCTGCGTCGCACTCGCTGTCTTTGTCTACTTCCTAATGCCAGGTGAGGACAGCATTGAAAATTAGAAATCTTAACTGACTAATTTAAAGATACGTACGTACAAGGGCGTCCCCAGCCAGCCATCCTGGTCTGTGCCAGAGGGGAGCAAGTTCGCACTTTTTGATATAACTGATGAAAATGGACTAATATTTAAACTACATACTTTTTGAAGAAACAGGGGCCTTTAGGGGCAGTTGCCCCTTCCTGTTCCCCCCTGTGGGCCTAACATGACCGGTCCAGGCCCTCCCTGCGTCTCTGCCAAACCAGTGCCATAAGAAAGGGAGGCAGATAGAGATAAACTTAGATTAACTAGTCTTTGCTGGTTATCTTAGAGCCATTGACGTGCGTACGTATTTATTACAAAAATGTCTCGTTATTTTCAGACTAGTTATCATCATATTACCTACAAAAAATATTATCGTAATAACCTGTACACTTAAAATGAGGGGAGGAAATTTTTGATTTATATATTTTTAATGATTAAGAAAAAATAGAAACCGTAACTTTAGTGAATACCGTTTAACTATTAATGCCAGACCAGATTTGCAAGTTTGCTTGAGTTGAAATAGGGAAATCTTTCTGTCCAGGTAACAATGCGGAAGTCAATAACAGGACATTAAACATAAATGTTTATAGCCGCTTCTATCCATTTAAGTACGAAATCCATTTTCTAACAAAGTGTTACGTCGCTATTTTGTTTTAAATATCCTAAATTACCATACAAAACGAAAGCTATCCTTCACTTTTAATTCCAATGCTGTTTACAATTTCCTTATTTCATGTTAGAGCTTAGAGTTAAAGTATAATTTCCGTGACATGGAGTTTGAAGTTAACTACCGCCAGTCCTGTGACCAGAAACATCTTGACACGAAACGTCGATTTTATGTAATGCTAATATAACGATCGTTGTTTCAAAGTTTCGATGTTGTTAGGTGTTTGCGTGCTTTTGCCTGGTTCCTGGTCTAAGGAGAAAGCTCTTAAACGTTAGGTTTTGTGCTACTGTCATCCAGAAAAACAAAAACATTAACGTTTTTGAATACAACTATCAATATACACCTAGTATTTCATAGACTTTAGGAGATTGTTAAGTTATGAATAATTTATTGAAATCATCTGATGCTAATAAAATTATAATCATTAAATTAAGAGCATCCACATAAAAGCTTCTGGTATTTTAATAAATTAACGTGACTTTCACGGTTCGCACGCGAAGGATACATTTGTGTGGGAGGTCGATGCCTGCTCGTGCGACATCCGACAGCCGCTTCCTTACATGGCTCTGTGTTAAATAAGTTCGGTAAATTAATGCAATTGTTCATATAGAAAGTTCCCCCTTCACCAGAGCTAATTTACAAAAGAAAACCGCCCGACGTGAAGACAGCTTCGTTATTTTGCATGCCCTCCGTGACCCTCGATGCAACTCTACTTTCCTTTGTGTCCTTTTTGAGTCACGGTTGTAACTCTTATAACGTTTATTATGATATAACCGTCATATAAAGCCATATCTTTTATGACTTAAATTGCTTTTTGAATACGTTTATTGCCTATTGTCAATTAGCACCTCAGTCATATTTGTTTGATAATATTGAAATCTCATTATTGAGGTATTGTTAAACATAAATATAAAAATTTCCAGACAATAAATGCCATAAGAATATCTACGATTCGCATTTAACCTGTTAATAGATTTTAATGGTATCGACCTTCTAAAACTAGCACTCAGGATTCATAACTACACCCAATTCAGGGTATTTCTATTAAAGAAAATATGTGATTTCGAAAACGTAATTTCTGGGTTTGCAATGAATACCTTGGTACTTCGAAAAGGAGATTTTCTTTAGAGAAATAAATTGGCATTTGTGGGCCTCTAACGACATACTAGATCTAGCTTACAAACAAAATGCGAGAGTAGGGCACGGTATCAGTATGGAATCGAGAAAGAGAATGATAAAGCCTCGGCATATCCCGAATAGACCTTTTTTCTTTCACTTCAGCTTTTGTTTCGACTTGATCTCTATCGTTCTTTGAATCTGCTCTCACGAATTTCTTAACAAGTTGCCATCGGAGTTTAAAGAACTGCAAATATCTATTTTTAAGAAAAGGGTAACAAACTGGTTGCTACAAAACTGCTTCTATAATCTGAATGAATATTTTAATTATAATGAAAATGAAAATTGTTAAAGCAGTACGTACCATTGTAATGACATTGTTTAGATAATTTGATTTGTTAAGGTTTGACTTTTTTATGAATAATTACTTCACATTATAGCTATTATTATTTTTGTCATTTTTTAGAAATTTTGACATTTTTTTTTGAATTATTACTTTTGTTATTTTTTATTATTCTTGAATTTCTTATAATTTAAAATTGAATGAAATTTTAAGTTTGCATGCTAAGTTAAGCAGAATGTATTGGACATTTAATATCTAATCTTACCACCATATATACTGTAATACTACATTCTTGCAAATAAATGAATTATGAATTATGAATTAATTTCAATATGCCAACATAGAGTTCAATTTAACTTTTTCATAATACGGCATTCCACTCACAAACTTAATCGCAAGAAAGTGTAAAATTGTTGTAGATCATTATTAAAAATATGTTTATGTCAAAGTAAAAAGCAGATAAAATAAAACGATATTTTAGAAGTTGTAGCAATACAAAGTTACCTTCTAAAATTACGAAGGAAACTTTGTGTGGTTTGTATGTTAAGTAAGTATGTTCTTACTATTGAACCTCATTCGATACAGAAGTTGATAGATGTTATTATCTCCCTATTATTCGTAGTTTAGTGAGGCAGCAGTGGGGCGGTGCCGATGGGGACGTGGTTCGTAGCTCAAATTGCACGTGTTTAATAAACCGCAAACCCATAATTGCACGGATAACTAAGTATACTCCTTAGGGTAAACGTAGCGGCAGCAATATTGCATAATTATAATCATCTAGCCTAATTGCTGACATCCAGTGGTTATGCAGGCTAGTTTCTAATTTAGCATACATAACACGTGTCTGGTAGAGATTATTCCGGGAAATTAATTTCCTTGTAGGAAAATGTACAATGTACAATAATAGTTGTTTTTATTTGGTATCGAGATATACATATTTAATTACAAGTTTTCAAAAAAATATTTTATAATTTGCAAATTACTGTGACGATTTTGACATTTGACGATTTGTTTTCACCGTTAGATAATATTGACTGAAAAGTATTCTGATATCCTGGCATTGTAATTTTCTAATTGATTTCATTAAATTACGAGGGTGGAAGGCATATCAACTTTATTCATTTGAACCATTTTGAAAAATTTGAAATTACAAAAAAAGTCATCTCTTTATAAGTGATGTAGCGGTTTTATTAACTCTATGGGACTATGGGAACCTGTGCCGAGTGAGAAGGGAAGCTGTCAAATAATGTCGATATCGTTCTAAAGTAATGGTACTATCTGCGAGTAAAATGCCTTAACAGGCTTACTTGCCCTATAAGAATTAAGTCGTTGCCATTTGGCTCCAGAACCCTAAAAAACACACCTTGCATTTTTCATTTGCATCAACTTAAAAAAGCTATTCAAATTAGTTGTGACAATAGTGTCACAACTAATTTGAATAGCTTTTTTAAGTTGATGCAAATGAAAAATGCAAGGTGTGTTTTTTAGGGATCATAGGATCCATTTTCATAAACTTACATGCATCAGTTACAAATGTGAAGCTTTGAATACATGTAGGTAGATAACTTGAAAGAAATTGAACGCACAGCATGATAGCTGCTTTGAATTCAACAATTAATCCACGGTGATCTAGACCGGCATCAAAAGAGTTGATTTATGCGTGCATGTGTTTGTGTTTGTTGGTATTATGTATAGGTATGTTGTGCAACTGCGATAAGGATTAATGTCCGATAGCAGGCCGACACGAGGTGTGCCGTGACATCTTGAACCCCGCTTTCACCAATTTTGCGTCTCTGTTGAGTGGGTGCTTCTCCCAGCCGCTTCCTCCCGAGTTACGTCACGGAGTTATGAGTGGTTTGCACAAAAGCGATAGTAGATAGCATATCTATATGTGTTACTGTTCTATACATCATTGTTTGTTTTAGATTTTTATTGTTGGGTGTAGATAAAACCGCCAAAGGTGGGAACCATAGGAAATCTCACTTTACGCTGCATTGAAATAAGAATTCACATTTTGAGTTAATTGCGTATTTTCTTCATAACCGGAAGCCCGGAAATGGGTTACTATACTAATATAAATAAATTCCTCATAAGCCACAATGTTATTATTCGAATTCGCGATATTACGAGTATTATGTCATGCATTATAGACGAAGATGTCAAAGGGTAATTTGCACATACTTTCTTGCTTTAAATTAGCAATTTGTAGACATTTTTACAAACCGCCGTAAAATATAATAGCCATTCTGCGGCTCAAATGTTACGCGGGTAGTATTTAATGGAATTTTATTATGGTTTACGAGCTCTACTATCCGGATGAATAATTTGATTTTAAAATCAGTGTTACATGCATGTTTTAGAATAATTATTCTGTGGCTACTGTCAACGCTTATTTAATCAGCATTAATCATCCATAAGCTCATTTAATAGAATTAATCAATTATACCTAACTGCGCTACAGGTTTTTAGAGAAAACTCAGTAGATAGTTTGGTAATTCAGAAAAACATGGAGTAGATATATAATTATTTTAGTTAATAAACAAACTATAAACATGCGGAAAATACGCAGCTGTTTCCGATGACGCAAATTTTGCATCCGATTTCCGTATCTCCTATCAGTAAACAGAGCAAAACGCCAATGCCAACTGAAGCAAATTCAACACACGGTTTGCTTGGAAATCACTAGTTAAGTAGCTGCAATTACATTATAAGTACATGTAGTTCTCGGGCAACCGAGGTCTGCTCAGCACAAGAAAACTATTTTTCCCGATTCTTCGACCCCGTAAACCCCGATGTTGTAAAATTCATCGAAATCGGTAAAAAGGTAAATATTATAGCATCTAAAAAATAAATAAACAAGAGATAAAGTGATGTATGCACAATAGGATAATTAAGATTAACAAAATACACATGCAGATACGTAAATAAATTAAAACCATACAAATAACTAATAGTGCTTTGTTTCGTCTGTTCCAGACACCTTGCAGTCCGAGATGGAAAACGTGAACGCGACGTTTTGGGAATCCAACGTGGCGGACGCGAATACCCACCGGGACCCGGCCGCCTTCCGACCTGGTCCGCGCGACCGCAACTACAAGCATGGTAACATACAACACTTAACACCATTTTACGAATCCTACCCGCACTGACACCTTAATAATGCACAATTGACCTGTGTACGTACAAAGTGACGTCGCGTGAAGTTCGTTTGTGCCGTGTAGATGACCGAATTAAATTATCACTATACAATACTAAAGGTAAAACAAAATACAATCTAAGTAAACAAATTATTTAGTTATCTACACGGCACAAACGGAGAGATTCACGTGTCACTATGGTAGCCATCACAATGACTAACCACCCCAAAAACGTCTCGATTTTGTTTTAAATTGCCCTGCGTTGACAATCTAAAAATGACTCAACTGTTCACCCTTCCTTCTTTGGACCTAGCGCCTTTGCATTCAAACCGCTACATAAGTCATGGAAATCGACTCGCTATTCATGAAACTCGCTATAAATGATGGTTATTATTAAAGCTTAACTTTTAAAAATGTCGTTTTGATCTCACTTTTTGTTTGTTGCCAATGAAATAAAATAAAGCTTTGTATTCGCGAGCATTACTATTCGATGAGTAATGAATAAATGACATAATCAACGATGATATTGTTCTTATAAAAGGCTCATAAGACTAAAACTAAATACGAGTATGCTTCTAAATAGTATTTGTTTTTATCGCTAAATCCTAAAGAAAAAATGTCCAAAGCCTTATTATTGTGGTGCAAAAATTTATTTCTATACTGTACGTATATATGTTCCTTAGCTTCAGTCACTGGCACATTACTCTTCTTTGAGATACCTCGCATTATTAAGATAATTCATACTTAATGGAAAGTTTCTAGTTTTTACATTTTTATAGAAGAAAAAATGTTTCCAACTTTACGGTTTAAAATGATTGAGAGAGTGACTCTACATGCTGTTTTTACTAATGTAAGATAAAACGGTAGTTACAGTAGTTTCAACGGGGGATATCCACAAGATATTGAAGTCATGTTAGGTCAAGTTGATAAGCACTGTAAGAGTAGTTATCTCTACTTATATATAGTTCATATTTAATGTTATTGAGAATAACAATTATAGCAATGACAGTGTCTTGCTTCACTCTCGCCAAAATCCAAAATGAAGTCATACATATTTAGTTTCCTAGAGATACCATGGAATTTCGTAAAGTATTTTGTGCTATGTATAACATTATCCATTGCGAAATTCTTATTCATATACCGCTTGTCACATTAATTGTGTAATCTCTTTTATCTTAGTGGGCATTTTATTTATGTTGTGTAAAACCATACCTAATTGCAGACCCGAGAACACCAGAAATTGACTTTTATGATACAGATAACAACAAAAATGGTGACGTACAGCCTACGACTAGTACAGTTTCCGATAAAGCTCCTCCAAGAAAACTAATACCTGCTCCACCAGTGTTCCCATCTCATTTGGCACCTGAAGTCCAGTACGGCAATGAGAATGCTGATACTGGAAACCCAAGATCACCCAAAGTATATCACGAAGTAAACGCAGTGCCAGTCGATTCTACATTGAAACCGCACATAACTCAGAAGCCAGAGAAACCGCTGGCAGTTTACTTTAAAGATGGTGAAGGAGTTACAACTACTACCACTGAAGCTGTTAGCCGGGCAACGACTGTTGATGACGACACAAAGTACGCAGATACGCAAATAACAAATGAAAAAGGAGACCAACCAGTAAAACCCTATCTTGGATTGGTACCATGGCCTATAGACAAAGTTAAATCAGTCGTATACGGCGCAGAGCCTGTACTGCTTCCAGAACTGCAGGAATATCACCGATACAACCCCTTAAAGAAGACAAATGCAAATTTCACTTCTGGTCATTCTAATCTTTTTGGTATCTCTATAGAAGAGGCGGAAAATATGCAATCTACTACGCAAAGCTCTGCTTATAACACAAGGGTTTCACCAACGCTGCCCACGTGGCGTGACGGAGATGATACGACTACCAAAAAATATCCAGTAAATGTGAACCCCGATGGTAAGTTCAGGACTCCAAAATCAATCTTGGAGGGCGCATGCGGTAAAACAGAATGAATAACCATTAAGACAAGTTAACCTATTTTAAATGGTAAGAAGTAGTAGGTACTATAGATGAGTAGGTAGTGCTTGTTCACGAGGGAATCACAATCACCATGTCATTGCACAATACGCTATAAGTGGTTAGCACGCATTACCTCATTTCACCATAATCGTACCAACCTAATATAATTTAAAAACATATCGGAGAATGGTTACATTAGGATATGTATGACCCATCAAACTATCAACGTTTATCATTAGCATCGATGTGATAGCTATTCTTTAGATTTTGCAGTTTATCTAATTAGAAATACCGCGTCTTAAATTTGTTTTTTATAATTTCTGTGTAAATCTTCACATAAAATGTTGTAAAACTGGCCACCCGCCCTCGCTTTGCTCAGATTTAATTGATTTTTAAACTAAAACTATAATTTTTATGCGGCGGCATGGTCCTCCTTGAGCTTAAATAGTAAAAGATATCATTAGATTTTATAATCACACTTTCAAACCTTTCCATTTCTAAAAGGTATCAGAGAAATAAGTTTGTAAAATAACATAGAGTAACAACATTTTAACTCTTCCAAAATAACAGTGCGCTAAAAACTTTGAAAATACTTAAGTGCCGCTATAATTAGACAAGCCTTAAAAATCTGGAGATAAGTCACGACCGCATTTTTGTTACTTCAGCCAAATAAGTTCTAGTTTCTACATCTTGCAGTGTCTCAGTGCCACTCGACGAGCCTCCCGCTTTGCCGCGGTGTATTGCCATACGACTTGGCAAGCAAGCCGGCGGCGTTTGGCAGCGTGTCTGTCAAGTCTCTCCTCCCGCACATGGAGTACGTGGCGGCCACCAACTGCAGCGCGCGATTCAGAAACTTCGTGTGCGCCCTGCTTGAGCCTGAATGCAGTCCGCCACCTTTTGCACCAAAAATGCCTTGCTACGGTTTTTGCAAGGGTGAGTATAGTTTTTTTTTAGAAAGAAAGCGATTGCTGGATGATGACTTGGTAACTTAGGATGAACCTAACCTAATAAAATATACGTAATGGAGATTGGTTTGCAAGACTTTCCATTAATTCCGTGAAAGTATACATAGGCATATAACTAATGTGGCAATTCTATTGAATAAATGAAATGGACCGTCACTACACGTGCACTTTTCCAGCTATCGTTGACGGTTGCGAGAGCGAGTTGCCGCGCGAGCTGCGACCAGTGTTTGACTGCAAACAGTACTCGAGCGCGAACTGCGTGGCGGCGCGCGCGCCGTGCTTCGACCGCGAGATGGGCTGTGGGGACGGCTCCTGCATTCCGCGCGACTGGCTCTGCGACGGCGCCGCGGACTGTCCTAGTGGCGAAGACGAGAGCTTGTGCAGTACATGCGACAAACACGAATTCCGGTAACTATTCTTCTTTGCTTCGAATGAGTTTTGCTAATAGTTGGGAACATGCAAGTGTCCTCACCAAGCTGAGCTTTCTCTGGGTAATTCCAGACACTTTATATGTCCCTGTCTTTATGTAAGGAAGGCAGCAAAAGCCCTAGGAAACAAAAGAGAAATAAAATCCTATCAAAAGCATTGATATAAAAACAAACCCAATTCGTGAAACTATTTTAGAGTAAAAAGCTCTCAGAAGTCTGGCTGGCTACTCGTGGCATGAAATTTTATGTAACGTTATTCAGTTTTTTTTTTACTTGACAATAAAACAGCATAAGGATGTAAGTACTGTGATACGAAGCTACATCCTCATGCGCGATTTCCTAATTGGTAAACGTCACGTCATAACAAGTGGAGAGGTCCATCCCCATCACGAAATACCTTAACTGGCTAACCCTTCCTTCCAGTTGCCGCTCCGGCACGTGCATCAATCAGCGCTGGTTATGCGACGGCTACGCGGACTGCCCGGCCGGCGACGACGAGGCCGAGGCGCAGTGTGGCGCGCCCGAGCTGGGCGAGGAGTCCGCCGGCTCTGCGCCTGCGCCGGCCGTGCACCGCCCCAACAAAGTCGGTCGCCAACGAACTGAGAAATCAGGTACGTTTTGATACTAAGGCAAGCAATGATTGATAATAAAAATAAGCAATTGATTCGTTTTTTTAAAACATATGGATATAGCGTCAGACACTCAATGACGCTTAATGTAGGTACTACACCTACGACTATCTGACCACGTTGCTTTATAGTCAAACAGTGTAAGCGGTGCGTCGAACAGTCAGGCCTTTTAAAAAGTTAACTTTTCATTTTCAATATGTAGGTCTAACTTCTACTATAATTTCTTTTACATGACATAATTAAGGTAGGTATTTAATTTAATAGGTACCAAGTGAAAATTCCGACGCTATGATCAATCATTTGACTCGCACCTCGTTTACCTAGGTGCGCCCAGGTGTTGCACTTTTATGTGGTGACTAAGAAAACAAACCATTATCTTTCGAACACACGAAAATATTTGCACTTTATCGTTATTACGTGTCATGGTCATATGTTTACGTTACAGGAGACAACGAAAGCAGCAAGGAACTGCTCATTACCAGTGACAGCGGCAACGCTTTGAAAAGAAATTTCACTAGACGTCCGTCTTTATCTCGACTAACTCCTTATTCTCCGCCAATGCTCCAAGACCCTCGCTTCAAATCTAAAAAAATGGACGCTGAAGCAAATCCCGCAAAGAAACACGACAATCCAGAATCAAATGAAGATGTAAACGTTGATGATTTGGGTTTCTTTGATGCGGACAAAGAAAACCCTGAAAGGCTTGAAAGGAAACCCAAGAATCAGACTAAAGCGCCGTTGTTCCAGGGGCGAGCGCCGCCGCCTCGACCCGAACAGGCGAGGACGGCGGGCTCGGACGTCGTGCCGCCGAGCGCCACTAAACTAGATAAGACTATTAATAAACTAGAGCGAGTTATCGACGGTGCGGCTCTGCTAAAGGTGATGTGATGTTGTCAGTTGAGACAACAAACGCTTTAAGTCCCCTAAAGAAAAATAATTAAATAAAGAGAGTAAATACTAAGCACAATCATAGTAAATTCCCACCAACTAGCACTTAAATTACAGCTGGAGAACTAGTAGATGTTCCAATTTGCTGTAAAAATGTTTCATTTTGGTTTGCCGTAGAGGGCCTTCCGCTCATTCCGTAGCTTATAGATGTTACTCACTACTCACACACGCCTCAGTTTAGAAAGAGTGGTCGAAGCTTTTGTTGCTTCTATAGCTCGCCGAAAAAATATCTCTTAACTTCGTCAATATTGCTTCAAAATCGTATAACAACCTAATTACTAACACATTTTCCTTCCAGAAAGCTGAACAAGCCGCAGCAACGCCTTCGGAAGACTACCAAGAGTCCGCAGAAAATAGCACGACGGTGTCAGAAAAGCACAACGAGCACAAAGGTACGAGTGGCAAGTACAGTGCGCACGCGTCGCCCTGCCCGAGCGGGGAGCTGCGCTGCGTGGACGGCCGCTGCATCACTCTCGCGCAGCTCTGCGACGGCACCATTGACTGCTCCGACCATGCGGACGAAGATAATTGTTATACGTGACCGCCTCGTGAACTATATAAGTGTACTCGTATTTCTGTGTCGAGGTTCAAGAAATTGGTATATAAGGGCGATTCTGTTTCAGCCTATCAGTTTTAATAGAAAGTAGTTTGAAATATGGGTTTTCGATTTGCTTGGTCAGTAATGCTTAAAGGTGACACCTACCCATGATTAATAGAGAACTGTCCCTGAACAACGTCTGAGAAATTTGTTAAAATAATTAATTTTGTAAGTATTAAGTAAAGCAGTCATTTTATTTCGGGAATATGATATTCTTATGGTCGTTTTTCAAGTTTTGTTTTCGTTTTTATTAACAGTAGTAAAATAACAGTGGGTAAACCTCACCAAAACGCTCCAACACACTCCATACAGCACTAGTGACGTTATTAATATCCATTTAATATCGTTTAAATGTATGGAGTGCAACACTGAATCGTTTTTATTCCAATACTGTCAGCTTTTGAATCAATGTTCTCATAATAAAACTTTATACTTTTTTCTGGATTCTGATAATCATAAGATCTTTTCGTATTCTGAAACAAATGTTTTTCTTCATCATGTCATTTTTGTAACAAATATCGGTACACATTTTTTAATGATGATCCACAACAGTTTCACACTTTTATACCATTTGGTTTGTGAGTGAAATGCCATATTGGATACTATCTCTTGAAAAGCCGAACTTATTACGGTTAGAAATTGGTTTATCTATATATCCTTTAAGTGGACATTGCTGACCAAATCAATTTCCTATATTCTTGTAAATCACTTTAACCTTGTTATTAAGTAAATATGCATTGTATTAAGATCTGTGTTACCGCCTTATGTCCTAAACATAATTGGCATAAATGGTCCGTAAACTGAAATAAAATACTCGGAAAACCTTCAGGTGCTCGAATGTTAAGTCTCAATAATGATGCAAGATCTGACTAGATTTAGGTTTTTTTAATACGTGAGCTAGGCAGGATAAGCTAAACGTTGAATATTCCGTCCATAACCGTTCTTAAATATTTCCATAAGTGTATAAGTTTATTATTAAGACAAGTGTATCTGTATATAAGTACTGACGGTTCAGTGGTGTAGATGTACGCTGTGATAAACAATGCATAGACGTGTAGGGTGATATCGAGAGCGGTTCAACTGCCCTTATCACCTTAGGTGATTCTCACATTCGCAATGCGCCCCGCCACGTGGGAAACGACGAACATAACTCCCGCGCACTGACAGACGTCAGATCAGACTAAAAGCTGGCAGCAAAAACTTTACTTTCATTTACGGCTAAATTAGCCTTACAGCTAAATTAGCTAAATAATTGTAAGTTCATTTGTCCACATAACGTAAATTTGCATGTCTCATGGAATCTTTGTCGAATCTTAGTTTCAGCAACTTTAAACCAGTCTGGCACTAACTTAACAAGCAGTTAATTGGCTGGCAATACTTATTTGGGATTGTTTACGTTACTAATTCATAGAAAAAAAACAACCTTTAAAGAATCACGTAATTTTCTTGAATTTTTACGAGGATTAAACCCCCGCCCCTCCCAAATGCGATGGCGCTCACCATTGGATCACCATTGTGGCAGCCAGACTGCCACAATGGTGATCCAGAAACACGCTAGGACACGACTAAAATAATTTCATTCGTTAGAAAATGACGTGAAAGTTTTGATGCCAGCTCTTGCTCTATATTTTTGTTATACAAACTGAGATGAGATTCTTGCATAAAATGTTAAATCTGGGCTTGGCTCTAAACTGTGTGAAGATCTCTTGTGGTTATGAGGGCGGTTCGAACGCTCCGTAGCACCCTGGACACTGTAATCTAAATACGTAACTAGATAAGTTCAAATCTTGTCTCTTAGAATAAGATAATTTTCAATAGTATTACTCGACAAGTCTTTGTGCCTTATAAAATTGTTGTTCTTTCTACGTGTAATATTTTCTTTGGCAGTGTTTTGATGCAGTGAGTTGTTTTCGAAGAGTGATTAAAGGGTTAATTTCTATTTCGACAAAACTTTGTATTTAGACATTACTCGCTTTCGTTAAGGTTTAAACTAGTAAGATGAGCCAGTGCAAAGACCTTATGAAAAAACTATCATTTGTTTAATTGACTGATCGTCAGTTGTTTCGCGACGTGCATTTGTAAATAAATTAATTTATATGTATTTAGCTACTAACTCTAACCCTCTATTTATAATTAACACTGCCCCTATTAGCATAGTTATATTACTTACCTACTCTGTAGATATTTCGGTAAGAAAATCCAAAGTAATGTCATAATAAATGAACACAAGTTTACAGTGATTGTATTCAATCAAAGTTGCAAAAAATATTATTTAGATTATTTTATGTGCTGAATGTAGCACTTAGATTTAAAATAAATAGGATTGTAGAGTAAGTTACCGACTTACTTATATTTCCACTTAGAATATAAGTTTTGATACGACAATAAATCACTATGCCATGTTTTACAGTTGATTCATTTATATTAGTCAACCGCATACTCGCACCTTTATAATGCAGCATATTTTCATTCCGACTTGGAGAATTCGTCACTAAGTACTCACTAATTGGTAAAAGATTGTAATACAATTTTTACGCCCTTATACAATCCTATGAAACAATAATGCACATTTATTACAAAATAAACCTCTACTATCTATTATAGCATGGTATTCTTCAAAAAGGGCATTAGATAAAACGTTCTTGCAGGATCGGCAACGCGCACGTAATTCTTAAATAGTTTCAAGAATCCATAGGCAATGGTAAATGCTTACCATCAGGCGACCCGTATGCGTGTTTGCCGCCGATGTGCTATAAAAACTTGTATCTGCGTTAATGGGAAGAAGGAAGGAGTACTACTGATTGCTAATCATTTTGAGCAGGCGTTTATTCTTCTACCTTATTTTATTCTTTTCTTCTTAGACGGACGGACAGAGAAGTCTTAGTAATAGCCAATAGGGTCCCGTTTTACCCTTTGGGTAAATGTTTGTGGAAGATTTTCGATTATTTTAAAAACTGCCTTTAAGTAGATTGTTGTATTTCTCCTGTAATAGTTACATATACGTTAAATCAACTGTAATTATTTTCGATTTATTTATATTACAAACTTCCAAAGTTTAGGTAGGCTTTATTATTTTTCGAAAACTAAGAACATGAGACAAGCTGGACAGCTAGGTAGGTTCAACTTTGAGAAAGAGATTAATAACCTAATCCGACTTAGTCGGGCAGAATTTCAGTGTCCCTAACATGACTGGCCAAGGTTAGTTTATCTCTATCTGCGTCCCTTTCTTATGACACTAGTTAGACAGAGACGCGGGGAGGGGTTAAACTAAACCTGGGCTCTCATGTTAGGGCCGCAGGAGCTACGTAGGTACGTCACATCCTCCGTTCAAGTTATTGCCATAATCGTCGTGCCTGAAGATGAAAGTCATTGACCAGTGCATGGTACCGTGATGACTTACGGTTTATGGTAGTTATGACGTGATGCTAACTGAAGGCCTCATGAAAAAGCTACACATCACTCAAGGGGCAATGTAGAGGGCTGAGTTCGAAGTTTTTCGAAATGAGGACAGATGTCTAAGCACAAGAACGAAAATTACCTACAGCCTTAAGAATCGCAAGACTTACGGGCATGGGGTGGAATACATATTATACTTATTGCTTAAAGAACGGATGGCCGATAGGACCAAAATTTCTTGATTGTCGTCCGCGTTCTAGATGGTGCAACATGAGGCAAACCCGCCAAAAGGTGGTCTGCCCGCTAAATAAGAGCAGCTCAGAACTGCGACTGTGATCTCACCGGGTGACTGAAGCTCACCAAAATGGCCGTTTTTCATAGAGATTCTTCCGTTTTGGGAACCTTTTCCAGGTGAGATTCAAAAGTTGCACCCCAGGGCCGGTCGGATCGTTGCGGCGATCTTTGATGGCTGAAACGATGATGTCGATGATGATGAATCTATAAACAGCTTTAGAATGTGTTGAGATATTTTCGACATTTTGTAGTTACGCTCAGATATTTAGTAACTCGGTGAAAATAACAGAGTACTTAAATAGTTCTTTTTCTTTAATTACTTAGCTAGAGGTAGGTAAGTACTTATTTTTGTCTGTTGTACGTAGTCTGGTTGGGTACTACCTTCATCAAGTGCAAGCGTACCCAATGTTCTAAACAACCTTCAAGTTTACGAGCACAGTATTCGCACTTTATGATCTGCATTTGAATTAGTGAGTCACACTTAATCTCGCATCTGTTTAGATCTAGTGATGACGACGTTTCTAAAAACTTAATAGGTAGGTATGGAAAATGCAAGCTTTAAAAGAACTGCATAAGGTTTGTAATTGAACGTCAGACATTTATCCTTGTGCTCCGTGACCGGTCATACAGTTAGTTTTGTTAAGTTTTTTGTATATTTTTTCATTGATAGAATGGAAGGTTACCTCATCGCGGCTACTGTTCAGTTTTTGCGCAAGCACGATTGGCGCGGAATACTTGTACGTTATTTTGGATCACGTTCATTCTCAAAGGACGGACTTATGATTATTTTTAGAAACGCGTATAATTTAAATATTAAGTATATACGTCTAAGCTCACCATATATTTACAGGATGTCCACATGACTCAATGTTAATAAGGCTTTTCTTTGCGACAACATTACTAACCAAGGGACTTTTGATGCCAGAAACTGCAAATTTCCCGACGAATGACACAATAATAAAAGTCTCCGTGTACTTACTACTTGCCACAAGAGGGAGCCAAAAGTTAACTTTTATTATTAATAAATAAATAAATAATCATATTTATTCGGGAGCAAAGACTTCATGGTAGCTATACGGGCTGTGTTGGTACACAGCACACAGCCTGTAGATAAGTAAGCATAATTATGAAACCACTGATTTCAATGGTACAAAGTGGTCTGTGTACCACTGAAATCAGTGGTTTCCTATTTATAAGGAGTTATTTTACTGAAGTTGCGAAACCGCGGCGTAACACGGCAATTTGTTCCAGTTAACATTATACAATCCAGTTTACAAATATCCAGCGAGATCCAGACTACAGGCAGAGTTTCCGTTTTTAGGGTATCGCCTGCGCGGCAAGAGGTGGGTGAGACGGAAACGGGCATCCGCTAGTCAGGGCCTGTTTTTCCCACAAGCTAATTAGGCTGGAGTCTAGGGCGCAAGGATCGCGGGGGCGCTAGGCTGGCACAGTAAGAACAGGCCCTTATGTTCATAGTTAGCCTAGGGATGTCAGAACTCTAAATCAAACCCTGGCGCTAGTACAGCCAGCAACAGAAGTGACTTAATGCTAGAAGAAGTCAAAAAATATCTACGCAAGCTCTTTTGTCAATAGAGTCAATACATATTGTGGCGTATGCTGATGTAGCTCATCGGTGACTTCGATCTCGTTTTCCTTGCAGTGCAAGAAAATACTTCTTTTATATCTTACTTTGATTGCATAATATGAACACAAGTTTCCGCTGAAAGACTGCTGTTTGGTACACTGATTCACTGATTCAAAATTATACATTTTTATAGTGGGTAGTATTCCAAACTTTAAGATCGCCCTATCACAATATTAACCTACTTGACCCCTCCGGCTGTATAAATATAGGTACTTTATATCTGCTGCTGACTGTACACTGCGGATAGCTCCCTGCCGCGCGACCGAGCATCAAACCCCGAATCCCCGAATCACCCTTAGATTGTTTTTGTATTCATGTTGTTTAACCCTCAGATGACGGTTTGTTTGTTTTCTTTTTACCTTTATAAGTTTGTAAATAGTGACACATTTTTGATTTTTATGAAACTCCAAAAGAGCAAATATTATCAAATCTATAAAGAATATAAAAAAAACTAAAAATATATACATTTTGGTCTTAACTTATTTAAGTTGCCAAATTTTAATGTGCCCTAAGTGAGGTTATTCAACTATTCTATAGCTATCACATAATAGAAACAAAAAACTATCAGCCTTCGTGTGGTGACCTGGTGACTCATACAAGCACAAACTTAGCACTTAGCATTTATACCCCAGCCCAGCGTTTATGCGTCACGGGTTAAAAATACGAAGTTGTTTTGCCTCTACTTATAGCGCTTTCAAACAGCCTCTTACGTTACCTTAGTGAGTAAGTACAGGTTTGGATATTTGCATCTTATGTCACGTATTTACCTACTAACATCGTTGAAATATTACAGCCCAACTATAAATACTCCAATTTCAACTAGGCTTAATGTTACGGTCAGTCCATGCCACAAGGAGTGGAAAAATGCCTATCTTTAAATAAAATTATTAATTAAAATTTATGGAATTGTATTATTCAATTTGATTTTGATTTGATCGGAAATCGGATGTAGATGGTAGGTACATAACGAATCATTTTTGGCTTTTTAGTTTTTTTGGTTGTTTCTTGAAGGCGGCTTTTTTTTAATTTATCCATAGCGTCGAATGAAGTGTCTTGAGGTTTAAGTCCTCCAGTAATATAATTTGGATTTGTTTTAGAATTCGTGTGTCTAGGAAATATTGAGACGTAAATGTATAAATTTTCGTCATCCTAATAGAACCATTCTTAACTACAAATGCTAAAAATTTGGAAAACATTTTTATTGAATTTTGTTATGCTACTATAAGAAGGGTTCTCATTTATAATAGGTGACTATGATGTTAAACCCTACAAAAATTATCAAGGATAACTTTAAATATGTGTACTATCCTTACACTTTGAAAAATCTTGAGGAGTTTGTACTAGACAAAATCGTTGTTCTCGTTTATAAAGTAACGACTAGGGAACCCCTCACAGAAGCCGTCATGCTCTTGCCGATTTTTTCAAGGACTTGTAAGAAAAATGGCTGTTCTTATCACAAAGCAGCTTTAATAGTCCAGACTTGCGTGTCATCGACCGCTGCCCACTGCTAGAAAGTGGAGTGAGTCACGCGCTGCACACTTCACGTCGGCAACAGTCGCAGAGCTATCAAACAAGTAGGTGTAATAAAAAAAAACAAGTAATCTTGAAAGTCTAGTGGGGCGACCGAAGCGCGAAGCAAAGAAACACAAACAGCATTAAAGTTAAAGCTTTCGCAAGTAACTTAAGCGATAAACAACGCGAATTTTCGTCCCTACGTAAAGTGAGCGAAATATAATTATTAAGTATAACGTTTGTTTAAACACAAAGTACATAATTTAAACAAGTTTTTTTAGCTGTTAATAAAAACACTCTCATTTTTGGTCTTCTAGTTGTTAAAATGTAGCACGCTTTTATTTGACATCTATTAAGACTGTCATAAGTCTGGGTGTGTGTGTGATACTAAGATCATCATAATTATGGTATGAAAGTTCAAGCTTATTACTATGTTTAAGAGGAAACACCAAGGCCTAGAGATTAAAAAAATAGGTATTTGTAGAGCCCCCGCAGAGCGCAATAGAGACAGCCGCAGCTTGGACTGAAAATACCTATTTAAAATACACAAAATCAACGATTCGTAGACCCCTGATTCCTTCTCCAAAACTTAACCGATTTAACTACTTTTTTCATTAACAATAAAAGAATGGTTTTGGCAGTGTTCCTATGTTTTTCTTTTTTTATATGAGTAATCTAGTAAAATTTGTTTTTTGAATGTATGAACGCAGCCGAAAATCTGGCCATTTTTTTAGGTTTTGAATGTTCATATCTCTTTTAATAATTAATTTATGAAAAAAAGGAAAACATAGGGACATGCATAATGATGGCCATCGATTTTTTGGAACAAAAATTATTGCTCTACTGGCATTATCCAGAGAGGAAACAGCGGACGACGTTTGTATGGAAAAACGGCCTTTGTGTTTCCTCTTAACTTACTAGTTATTAAGTATTTTTATGAACAACTCATAAAAAAATATTTGTATATATGGATATTGTTTTTAGTATTTATCATCATAAATACTCCACACATAAACACGTGACTCGCTCCTGCTCGCCACTCCGTTCCTTCCGGATCAACGCCGAGCCTCTCTGATCTGCGTCTCTCCTCGCGCCGCCGACACGTACGCGGATATCGGCGGCTCCGCCACGCTATCGATATATTTATATACTGTGCTATCGAGATTAAGAAATAAAGACCGTGATTGTTAACGTATTTTCTGTTCTGTGCCCGTGCAAGGTAAATTAAGTTGAAGCCAATAAGCGTGGACTTGTGTTTTTTATTCCACGGGGTCGTCCACCCTGAGAAACCCGTCAAAGCATTCATATTAATTTATTTGTTGCAACTATGGAATAATTGAATTATGGATATGTCTGCATGGAAATAATGTAGAATCTATTTTCGTTATCTCATGGTTTTATTCAGTTAATCATGCTGTCTTATAATAGCGAAAGAAAATATATGCGCTTATCTTTAAACGAATTATGAAAAGTACGCATGAGTACCTATAAAAGACTGGATGTTTCATTATCTTGTCGAAATAACCTTATTTATTTTTCACAGTACAATGGTGGTGATTTATTACTGGAAGTTTGGCGGTGGCAATGTTGGCCACTTGTCCATGCAGTTGAGTGATGGCACATACATTAGCCATTGGCCCGAAGGCTCAGCCAAGCCGTTGAGTTCGCCGATGAGAGGCGAACCGAACCTGCGCCTCGAGTTTGACATCCGAGCAGAGGGTAAACCTCCCGACGAAACCTTAACAATACCAGAAGGCATGGTTGATGAGAATTTAATTCGAACATGGTGGCGCGACCAAATCAAACAAGGCACTAGCTATCAGTTACTGTTTGCCAATTGCGCTCAAATGGTAAGAGCGGCATTGGTGAAGGGTGGAATCGTAAGGTACGAGCCAGAGAGCTTCGACACTAATCACCATACCACAGTGACACCGTTCGACATCCTGTTCTGGATCAAGGAATGCATAAACTACTATCAGGGTCCCAGGAATCCGTTACATACATACTTAGGAAAGTGGTTCAAATAACTTGACATGTAATTTTTCAGACACTTGTAAAAAAAGGTATTGTAGGTAAGCTGTTACCAAAAGACCGTTTGATTAAAGCTCATATGTGTGGTTAAATGGTGGATTTATTTAAAATAAAAGCCTTCTTTTTATTTCAATCTAAAATCGTATGTTTTATTGACTTACCTTTTCGTATAATTATATCAACTAACTGACGCCCTAGTTGCGCTTGCGACTCCTCCTTTCAGTCTGCATTCTTCGCTTCTTCCCTTCATTCCTTCATCCAAACCAGACCAATGGTGTGAAAGCGCGCTGCTGTGGTCCTAACGTGACCACCCAAGTCTATTTTATTCCTCCCTGCGGCTCGTCGAATCGCTTTAAAGAATGTTGATGATGCACATAGTTTCGTCTTGTACGACCAGATTGCTGAGGATACGAGTTCTTACTGAAACCGCGCGTTCCCCACCTCATGTGCAAACTAATATTTAAAAATAACCATTTGAAGCTGGCACTAGGTATAGTAATTATGTTTCTAGATAGTCATGGCCATGGCTGTACTTATGAGTTTATTAACAAACTCATATTTGTTGCGTCACTTTTCTCTCCAAGTGTGTATTATGATTGTTAAAGTACTAGAAGGTAGGTACTTGATGAAAATAGTAGCAAAATGTGTCACGTAAATTCAGATGATACAGAGTGCACTAGTAAGTTTTTTTCTACTTAACACTTTTACATCTAGAATGAAATATGTCACTGCAATGATTCATTATCTTGCAGGTTAACTATCAATCGTTCACTTATTACTATTACTGTACCACTTCCTTGAATAAAGGTCGACATACACATACTCAAAGGCAAGCACATACTCAAAGGCATGCGTAACCAAAGGATACCAATGGGTATGGATATGGGGACATAAAACATAATAGTATTTTATGCAACTGCTATATAATGAGAGGCCATAAAACACGAGTGTGGTTTTATGAAACGAGCGTCAGCGAGTTTCATAATAGGATCACACGAGTGTTTTAAGGCCTAATTATGTAGAGTTGCATACATTACTTTAATTACACACATATCATAACTGCAAAAAACCGTAACAGCAAAAAACCAACAAACGAGTCGCAACATGTATGGCGGCAATTCGATCTATCCGTCAAGATTAACGTTTTTTTTTTAAAAAATCATAGACAAACGAATGAAGTCCCTATTGTCATGTCACTCGAGATCGAATGTCGTGCGTTTAAATTAAAAAATCATACTGAGTAGACGTTTCGTATCGATAACTGTTTTAATATCTATGGATAGTAGAATAGATACCAACTTGAATTTTGACAGCTGTTCCAAATTTAAATTCATAACGTTACGAGATATCGGTAATGAGATCACCAATAAACACAGACTACTAAGAGATACTACCCAATAAAGAACAGATTTACCTACGACCACAGACAAGAAAATTCTTATAATAACATTGGTTGTAATAATGCCGGTCATTTTCTATGGTTTTTGAACGCGTTATTGAGGATTTATGATATGTGTGTAGATAAAATACATTACGTATACATAATATAATTCCCACTTAGATAACAAAGTATGGTAATTGGGTCTGCGCTTCACGTTCACCTAAAATTGTATCAAGAGAAGCAATTTAAGATGAATAAGTTAATAGATACTTCTATTCTTCTTGAGGTGAAACGTCGCGCTAGCCCTTCTATGTATAAGTAAAGTAAAGAAGAAAAGACGATAAGTGTTGTACCTTACCTAATGATTAAATGTTTTGAGATATTAAATATAAATTTTCGGTATATTTTTCATTCAGTTACGAACGAAAAAATATATACATAGGTAAATTTTTAGTTTTACGTTTTAGGTATATGTGAAAATATTAAAACTCAAAATGTGCTAGAATTTTCATCAAAACCTAATGTTTTTTGTTTTTGTAATACATGTACATACACACATAAAGTCACGCCTGTTTCCCGGTGGAGTATGCAGAAACCACGGACTTCCACTTGCTACGATCCTGACATACCTACTTACAACCTTTGCTTCACTTACTCTCAAAACATTCTTTCTTACTTCCGTTATTGTAATACTGCGTGATTAATTGAATAAAATTGTATAATAAGATAACGGATGATCTATATTTAATTCTTCAAAAATAAGCACATTGTCATTAACTTTTAAATGGAAACGAGAGCATGCCATTTCTTCAAATTAAAACGTTACAGACAAGATAATTTATTTTGTTTCAGCGTCTATTGCATTATATGTTATAGGTAGGTAGTTATTTCTTTTTATAAAAAGAATGTTTACACGCAACCATCATCGGAGGCTGAGGAGAGTTCGCAATCATCAATTTGTACATGGTTGCGATCGACATTGCAATGTCAATGCATCAGGCTTGTTATGGTGCCAGCACCTGTCACAGTCTGCCTTTGTACCTAGCAGTTACTGGATATTAATAGAACACCCTTTGTGTTTAGCTGAAAAAAATGAGTTCCAAGCAACTTGTTCATGTATAGTCGACCAAGTAATTGATTGACCATTTTTGAACCTTATCCCTTCGTAATACGGTCGAAAAGTGATCAAGCAATTTCTTGGTCGACTACACAATATGAATATCCTATACTATTATATGAGGTATATTTACATAGGTAATGGTTTGTAATCGCGTTCTCGTAAACGAACGGCTGTAACGATTTCAATGTAATTTATTATTGAATAGGGGTTTACTACAGGGGCGATAAATCAATGTAACTGGGTCATGAAACCTAACATGTACAACGTCTTTTCTAAGCCATACAAGATCAAGGATGCAAGTGATTTTAAAAAAAGTTGTAAAAGAAAATCACAATTCTTGAGCACATGCGCTGATCTGATAACGCAAAAGGAGAGTATTGGCTGTCAGCTTCGTAGCGGCCGCGCGTTACAATGGTATACCTAGTTCACGCCAACGTTCACATTAGGGTCGCGTTCCCTCGATGCTGATATTTACGTTGAGAACTCTTCGGCGGCTTTATTCTCAATAGTTTTTAGTGAAATAGTACTTTGTTTTGAGGCCCCGTGAAAAATAAAAGAGTACGACGGACGGAGCAGTCGAGTTTTCATCAACTAAGAAGCCGGTTGTTCGTTAAAAATGATTACAACAACTGCTTAATTGATGTTAATGTAAAGTTAATAAGAGTGCCTGAAACGGCACTTTTCTGGGTAATCGCATTTCATCTTCAGCTGCATCGTCACTTTCCGTTAGGTGAGACTGCGGCCAAGCAGAAACCCATCGTCAATAAAAAAAAATGCATTTCCGTTTCACCTGCATAGGATAGGGTGACACATTCTTTAACAGTTTGATCAAGTCGTCGTCATAATCATCTAAGTATACGTGAAGAGGAAAATGACGTAAACAAATAAGTATGGGTTTGTAAATAAACACAAGTAGACCAGTGAATTATGACCATGGCATGTATTTACATGATAATCATCTGCATAATCTAAATTATCCCTGAGACCCTGAATGACTGTGGCCCGTTTCACGAAGCTACAAGTTACAATTTTACAAGTCTAAACCGGCAACATTGGTCAATAATGACCAATGGCAATGGGCATAATAACCAATGTCGCCGGTTTAGACTTGTAAAATTGTAACTTGTAGCTTCGTGAAACGGGCCACTGGTCGGAAAGCTTGTTATGGTTTACTTTTCCTCACACTTAATGGCATCGCGAGATGTGTGCCACCAGCCAGCAGTTAAGTGAAGGCTGAACATTTCTTAGAAGCGTCTCTCGTACAGGAAAAACAGCGAGTGTAGTAATAAATACTACTCAGTGCGACGCCAGTATTTAGGCCGTACGGTAGCGCAGGTTACGCAATAGGTAAAGCTTGAACATGAGGGGTGTTTTAACATGGTAGGTATCCATTGATAAATTTGATAATATACCTAGGTACCTAAATCTTAATACAGTTATGGCGTATCTCGATGTGAGATAAATCTCCCATCCTGTGGTCCATCCGGGGTCCTGCTCTGAGGGAAACAAGGCAAACGAGAAGATCACTTGACAAGCCAAATCAATCAAGTTAATGTTTGCCTACGTCTGTGCACAAAAATAATGCAGATAGATAGGTAAACAATGTTTATCTACACACATATCGATACCTTGGGGCTCAAAGGGCGTAAACGCCATTTTGGCGAAAATGAGATTTCAATGTCATCTTACTCAGTTTTTTTTTCTCTATCGATCTGTATACTCAAAGTTCTAAAATTCCGATAAAAGTTGTGTTTACGCCCCTTCATGTCGAGGCCTGTAAACACAATATTATAAGTTTTTTGGTCGTATAAGCAAAGAAACTTCTTGTCAGAAATTTGAAGGGCGTAAAAGTCTTTTCGTTTTTAAAATTAACAACTCAAAGGCGTTTAGGCCCACATATATTTCAGTATTATAAAACAACTTGACTGATACGCCCTATAATCTTTTAATTTTGGTTTTTATGTGGCGTTTAAGCCCAGAGTACTTTTTTGTTTTAAAGTTTGATGCCTTATACGATTACTAAAATACTCATGACCAAAACAGATAATTTATTTTACATCCTGGATGGAATCTTGTTATCAAAACTTTTGAAGTTGTAAGTTTTGAAATTATCGAGTTAATGGCGTAAACGCCTAAATGCCCATACAAATTTTTGTTTTTTGACAACTTGACTCTTACGCCCCATTGAAGTGGGGCGTATGAGTCAAGTTGGGTATAGCAAAAAGAAATTACTAAGACCCTGAATGTTAATTATGGGTCTTAGTAATTTCTTTTTACTATACCCAACGACTATATTTAGACCCGACAAGGCTACGAAAAGTCCTTTTAATTACTGTTTATGTAAAAGTTTAAAAAGTTGGTTAAAGAAGTTTATTTTGATTATAAACATGGTATTTTTGTCATGCACTTTACTAAATTGCATTGTGGGAGTGGAAATGGTCAGTTAAGTTACATTGCGGGGTTAACATTGGTTCCTAACCTGACATCATGAGGATGGTCAATGGTCAATGACAAACCCGCATAATTTTATGACTTAGGTTTTCCATAAATAAACAAATACTTTAATAAACCTGTCAACTTTTTCTAGTAAAATATAAAAATTATTAAACAGAAAGTAAGTTAATAATGAGTTAAGTACCAAAAATTTTACTTCAAGTAGTGCAATAACGTCATTTTACATGTTAACGCATACACCATTTCGGACATACCCAAACTTAATGTAATATAATAATTTTGTATAAAATTTAATTATTTGGAGTTTAATATTCTGTTCCGTTAGAACGTTATATTATAGTTTTAAACAATCAATATTATGGTCATTGGAATCAAAGAGGACAGAAACACGAGTGACAGATTTATTTAAAAAATTTATAATAATGGCAATCCGAGATCATAACAAAAATAAAATGGTATAAATTAATATGAAACTTTTATGATGTTATAACAACATATAGTAAGAAAAAAGCTATAAATATTAAGATTTTACATGAGATGTCACGGCTCATGGCGCTCCTAATGCGATCCTTGATTATTTTGTCAATATCAAAGTAATAACAATAAAATATTTTTTTGTAGCTAATGCTAAACAATAAAAACAAAGCATTTTAAGTACTAATTAGTCAGTCAACATCAAATTATACTTTAACTGTAGAAGTAGCTTCTTAAAAGGTGAAAATTTTATTTAACTTCTGCCTCCATTTGTGTTAATAATAGCCGGCTTATTTAATTTCCAAACTAAAAAAGGGTAATTAAAGTCAAAATGTTTAAAATTTACCTTGTATCTCTTTTGATAGTGAAGTCTCTGGTTAACGAGCTAGATTTTGTTTACAAATTCTGGCCGCAATTGTTTGCTGTGTTTCTCAACTAAGAAAAATGAGAGGAAGATGGCTATGTAATTGCGGTTAGAAATTGCCAAAAACAAGCCTGTTGACCAGAAGCTTAAAAAAAGAGTAACTACATGACTATAAAATTACAAAACGCAAGAAACTGCTATAATTTTCTTGTGAATTGGCGGTTATGCCCTACAGTTCTTTCACAGTAGACATTTTTTGGGGTGTAAATGACATTAAATTGTATTTTTTTAGGGCGTAAAGGGAACTTAACTTTTTAATTATTAAAGTTACGTAAATATTTATAAATTAGGATTATGCAGTAAAGAATTTGAAGTTTTTTGGTCTAAGATACATTTTTCTAGCTTCAAAAACCAAAAAAATATACAAAGAAAAAATATTTTTTTTTAGTTTTTTGGCTGTACTGAAAAATCGCCTTTTGGCGTTTACGCCCTTTGAGCCCCAAGGTATCGAATTATCATAAGTGCTCAATAACGCGTTCAAAAATCGTTGGAAATGACCAGCATTGTTACAACCAATTTTATTATGAGAAATTTCTTGTTTATAGTACTAGGCAAATCTGTACTGTAATGGTCATTACAGTAGCGACTTCTGTACCTTTACGAGTTTAAATTTGGAACAGCTGTCAAAATTCAAGTGGGTCACTATTCTAGTATCCATAAATATTAAAACAGTTATCGATACGAAATGTCAATCCAGTATGTTTTTTTTAATATAAACGCACGACATTTGATCTCGAGTGACATGAGGATAGGGACTTCATGCGTTTGTCTATGATTTAAAAAAAAAGTTCGGCTTGACGGATGGATCGAATTGTCGCCATTACTGTTGTCATTCGTTTGTTGGTTTTTTGCTGTTACGACTTTTTGCAGTTATGATATGTGTGTAGATAAAGTAATGTATGCAACTCTACATAATTAGGTCTTAAAACACTCGTGTGATCCTATTATGAAACTCGCTGACGCTCGTTTAATAAAACCACACTCGGGTTTTAAGACCCCTCTCATTATGCAACAGTTGCATACAATACTATAACCTATCTTGTTTCCAGTAAGTATCTACTGAAATAAACTTTAAACATACCTAGGCATTTTGGCGTTTTTTGAAGGGATAGACATTAGATATTCTAGGCCTGTTTCTAAAGAGCAGACAGGCAGGCTGCGAGGGTAGCTTAGCTCATACAAATGAAAGTAGGCAAATAAACTTTGCATTCGCAAGGAAGGCATCTAGTAAAACTAACTACCAAAGGGCACTTTGTCCAGGACAGAGTCAAAAACCAATACGTAATGATAGCTTTATAAAGTGCAACAACTACTATAAAACTCATCTTACGAGATTTTGAGTTTTTGTAACATCAATGAAATCCGGGTCGAAGGACCGAAAATAAACTAGAGACGCCATGCCATGCATCTCCATTAGTTAACTTGGTAAGTATTTCAGCACGAAAACAACACCTAAAACCGGCCTATAACGCAAATATTCTTAAAAATGAACGAACGTAACGTTATAAACAGCTTGCTAGCATATTTGATCATCATAATTACTTGTTATAACTGTTTCCAACAATATGTTGTGTACGGTGTAAGTATGTGTATAGTAGAATTTAGTGCTGGGGAATGCGTACTACTTATAGCATTGTGGAACTGAGTATGCTGGTGATTCATTTCTCGGAATTGACCTTGCTATGAGTCATTCGCTGGAAGGCAGAGTCGGGGATACCGCGCCTGTCTGCCGGTTGCTTGGTTTGCTATACACGCATTCTGCTCACCGCGAACTCTTTTACGAAATAATTTTGTGTTTAACGTTATCTACATATAAAAACTATTGCCAAAATGTGTGAGTGCATAAAATACGAAAAAGTTAAATAGTTTTCGCTCTCAAATAAAAAAAAACAATTTGTAAATATTTTTGTGACTTTATAGTTGGATATCATGATAACAACGATGACGTCATTCATATTGTTGAAGGTAAGAAATATTATTTTTAATAAAAGTAATGTAGAATTCTTGTTTCATAGTAGACTAAATTTTAATCAATTAAAAATTCTTATCAGTCTCTCATTTGATTAAAGATTCAAGTGACATGTAAAGTATAATTCCATTGAGTTCAGAAGTATAGTGAATATTTTCCGTCTCTTTTCAACATCAGGCACTTGCTGACTTTTGCTATGTGGTGATGATTTATCAGTATTGTCTATATAATATGTCCGGGTAACCAAATGCCTGTTGCGCGTGTTAGAAAGGAATAGCAAATATAGTGAGTGAAGTGAAGTCTTATAATGGCGAAATTCTTCGGAGTTTGATTACGCACAGAAAATCGAATTAATATAATGAAGCCAGAAATTTAATTAACTCAATTTACCTTAACCAAGTGCAAATAATCATCTTCGACGAGCAATGAATCTTGTACTGCTATTGGCGTGTGAAGCGTTGGTAGAAAAAGTTTTTGTCCAGCAACTTGTTGTACAAGTTTCCAATTAACTTTTCAGACGAACTCTTTTTTGTTGAGGATGAACAGAGAGGATAACGTCGACTGGTTCCATGGGAAAATATCACGAGATTCTGCTGAAAAGCTGTTGAAGGAAGGTAGGTAACAATATTTCAACGGTGTGATAATTTAATTAGTAACAATAGAATCTGATTCCTTGTTTACTTTGGCGTTTCCAGAGGGCGAAGATGGTGTTTTCTTGGTACGTGAGAGCAACACCTCACCTGGGGACTATGTACTGTCCGTTTTACATCAAGTAAGTGTCTTGAAAACTTTTATAACCTTAAATTTCCCAAGTAAACAAATATGTAATTCCTCAAGATTCCTCTATCAAGGTGTAATTTTCTTGAACGAGTTTTAAAATCATAATTAAGCAAGATTAGTATTTTAACCAAAACACGATACATTGAAGGTTGTTCCTTAAAGTATTTCTGCCTTTTATGACAAAATTAAAGAACAAGATTAGGCTGGTTTTCACTAGCCAAAATACATTAAAAAAAACAAGCTATAGGTTAGGTTTAGTAGGAAGGTAGGGCGGAAATAGCATACAGAAATGCTGATGATGCATTTTGACAAATAAATAGTTCAGAATTATGTAGTGTATCCGTATCTAATACTACTAAGCCAGTTTTAAGCGCTAAATCGATATTAAAAACATAAGACTTGGAATAGACTGGCGGCTAGAGCTATCCATCTTAGTACGACATAGGTGCCTTTAAGAGGATAGTGATCAGCTGAGTTAATTCCCCATTTGTCAGCTTAAGAATGAAACAATAAAAACCTGGTGCAAACCGGCCTTAGTATTTTACTATCCTAGTATGAAATATAACAATTTTATATTGTTTCAGGGTGAAGTAGTGCATTACCAAATTCGGAGGCATGGCGAAGATGCCTTTTTCTCAATTGAGGAGCACACGACGGTGCACGGGTTGGATACTCTCATCCAGCATTACCGCGGAGACTCCAATGGGCTTGTCACCCGGCTGTCTGTTGTGTGCAAGGGACAACCTCCACCTCACGAGTCACGCACCCAGGGGACCACTAATCTTCTCCACAGGTTTTTAAATATTTTATTTCTTAATTAAAACTTTATTGTACATAAAAACATTATGTGCAAAAGGCGGACCTAATGCCTTAAGGCAGTCTCTGCTAGTCAACTTTTTGGCATAATCAGAAAAGTTGTGGGTAGTACTGGTGGACAATGGGTAAAAGAAGCAATTATAAAAAACTACTACATACATACAGAATTACACATGATACAATACATAGATGCACACAAATTTATAAGTATACTATACATAAAGTACACAAATAAATATACATACAAACTGTCCAGTAGAAAGCAAAGAGGAGTCCTAATACTTTGTTACAAGTGCTAAATCACTTTAATGTTTTGTGTCACCAACAACTTGTAAATCAGATTTAAAGTTTTTGTGAATGGTCAGAAGATTCATGAAGATTGTTATTTAGTACTTGCATTATCTTGTTTAATGGATAAATCTGAAAGTCAAGGAGTAAAATAATTCAATCCCAATTTAAACAAATTCCCTACCAACTAGTAAATTAGTCAGCAGGACCTTATCCACTATTTTTGTATGAAGTTTTGTAACTTAGATGGGTCATATCAACAGTATTTTCTGTATAGCCGAGCGTTCTGTGTTATGTATACCTACATAGAACAATTAAATAAAGAATCTGTATCATAAAATCAAAAGCATATCTTTAGTTCCTTTGCCAGCTTTTATTGCTTGATTTAAGACTACATTACAGTGTCTCAGAATATTGATCTCCTAACTATTTAAATAATTATTCTATTTGATTCTCTCTTCTTCATTGGTCCCTCACTGCTGAGGATCGTGACCACATATGGTTTCCTTCCACAGACTGCGATCGTAAGATGTGTTCTATTTGATTGATTGATGAAAACTTTATTTTTTCCACAACACAAAACAACAAAACATAGAACAATGATAATAAAAGAATGACAAAATAACTTCAACTTTTTGTTTAAGGCAACTGGTCACTTGACTCCTGAAAACAGTGTAGTGATTGCATGATTTACCAGTTTTTAAAAATGAGACCGCAATGGGGTTGAGTAAAGAATGCCTATTGTAGACCTTGGAAAAGAAGGACATGAGGCATTTAGACACAACAATATCTCTATATGAAAAAAACCTTCAAATATAAAGATAAAAAGATATTTTTGATGAGTGGAATGTTAAAAGGGTAATAGGCATCTAACTGATAGATAACAATCTGTCGAGTTACTTAATATCCTAGTTGACTTGAGCAGAGTACTGAAGAAGGAAGTTCTATTAACTGGAGTGCCACAGTTATTGCCCTTAATTTCTTTCGTCTTGTGTTGTAACAAATTGATGTGACCAACATCTTTTAAGTACAATTTAAATTAAATACTGTGTTTAGTCAATCATTACAGAATTCCGTTGTTTTTATTAAGTCATTGTGCTTATGTAGTTGTGAAATAGCTGCATATTCACTTATGCAGGTCAATGCACTCAATCTTTTTACTTACATTGCACAATTGGTTGGTGCAATGTAAAACTGACAACTTTATTGGTGTTTTCCTGTTCAAAATGTGCTTTAATGCGCCCATTCAATAATGTTGACAAGCAGATAATATGCAGGCCGCTGCAGCGTTATGTGATAACCTGATAACCGTTGCTAATAAAATGTACCTAAATATTGAATAGCTTACTGGTTTTGTGTGCTTGAAGACAAACACAAAAGAAGTGAGGGAATACTACTAATAATATTTAAAGTAAAACAAAATCGAATACAAAAAAACATAGTGGTTTTACTGGGATTTAGAACTCACATTCTTGGCCAAGTTGTGGTCCAGTGCTTTGTAGCAAATAAGGTCATCTAAATACTTTAATACGAACGCGGTATGAAAATGCGTGATTAGACTTTGGTAGTGGTAGGTTTTTATGGTTTTCTCTAGTAGTAGAGCCACACTGTAGGCAGTTACCGGTTGCAGTAGGAATGGACCGGCTCGACTGGGTAGTACCACATTCTCATATAATGCCGGCGTCAAGTAGTAGCTTGTTATTGCGTTTCGTACGGCGAGTGAGTGATCCGGTAGGAGACTTAAAGGCTAGCAATGGGTCAGCGATTCTCTTGGAACCGCTAGTTCCAATGCCTGGCGGGGATCACTTGCCATCAGGTGACCAACATGCTCGTTTGTAGTTGTGTAAAAAAAACTGTTGAGACAAGGTTTTTCCTTTTTCTACAACAGTTAATTCGTCCACCACCCATTTTGGAATGCATCCAAGGGGTCCAATTGCCCTCTTTTAGCAACCTTATTTAATACATACTAGCGATGCCCGCGACTTCGTTCGCATTAAATTAGTAGTCTATGTCCGTGTAGTTTTCTATTGACGAATTGTCTGGTGCTTACTCATAATTTTGTTGGTTGTGAATACAATTTTCTATAATGCAGATTTATGATCGTATTCCATTATACATACAAACATTTTTTTCATATTGATAAATTACAAAAATGAGCAACTAATTATTTGCTCTATGATACAAGATGTGTACTTTATTAGTCATACTTCAGAATGTCATAAAGAGATTGTTGACAATTTATAATATCAATTGAGTTCAGATACATCTGTGTTTGGAGATGATGACTCAGTCTGCTTATAATGATAATGATTCATAATAATGATTTCGAGACACTTTCGGGTCGCTTAGGCGTTTATTATTATTTAAGCAGCTGTTATTACAAGCGTTTGACGTAGTTATGTTATGCTACTCTTTGTTTTACATTCAATTCATTCTAATCCAGTTCAGTCCCTCTCCATGTTAGTCTACTAATCCAGCATTGAATGCTAAAATGTATGAATTGACGGATTCTTACTTCAAAGTGCTAAAAGGTGTCCCTTCATTTCATGTTTCGGGTTCGCGTTTCACCTGAACGAAAGAAATTGATTACACTAACCGCACTTTGTACAAAAGTTTCATATGGTCAGCAACAAAACAATGAACAGCAATATAGTAAAAAAGTTAATGAGTTATGTGCGTCGGCAGAATTATTGTCAACTACTGTGGGTGTATTATGTTCATAGAAGTATGTTATGAGTTTTTTAAAATTAATATTTGCGCACTAACCGACGTAAGACCAAAGGGCAGCCAGAGACATGCAAATACATGCTTAAGTCTGCACGTTTCCCCCGCTCCCTTGCAGCGTAATGGGTGTACCATTTCGCACACGTACCTTAAAAACCATACTATGTTCCCCAGGGCGACAGAGGCTGGTGACTTCAACATAGTATCCCAAATGCTGGCATACGGTTACCGGAGTCGCGACGCTAAGAACCAAGATGGACAGACTGCGGTTCACATCGCAGCCAAAGCCGGGCGCGACAACATACTCGCCAAACTAATCGAGAGCGGAGCCACTGTCAACGTTCGAGATTCCTTCGGATACACACCCCTGCATGTATGTACAATTACATGACCTGTGCACCTAGCACGAATCTTCTCGATACGCGTTAACTCGCTACGTAACTCAGTGTGTCTCTCCTACTGGACTAGTTAGAAAGGGACGCACTGAAGTATGTAGCAAGTTAACGCGTATCGGGAAGATTCGTGCTAGGTGCTCTGTTTGTTTAGACATTATATTGTGTGAGTATAGGGAAAGGGTCTGAGAATATTAACTCAAAATTTTATGGCGCCATTACATTTGCAGTACACCTGCCAGAACAACTTGCCGAGTACAGCAGAGCTTCTGATCACGAAAGGCAACGCTAACTACCAGATGCGCCACGCGCCTACGGGGAAAGTGCCGTTACACGACGCCGCTCAGAAAGGACACATCGACTGCATCAAGGTACAATATGATACATCACATAGCGTGAACTAACCTACCATTGGAAAACTTTTCTCCTCCAGCTTGTTAGTTTTTTGCTAATTAATGGCTAGTTTGCCCTAATAGACGATACCAAGAAAAATTCATCAACCGGCGTGTCTTGAACCTGCGTTTTCGATAATCTGCTACGAACGACTATGTCGCGCTTTCGAATATAAAATAATCACTTCTATATACGATCATAAAATTCTTGGTTTCAAATGGTTTAATACACCAATATATAGTTGGAGGTCACGCGGTTAGGTGTTTTAATGAAATTGTTAGGTTAAGTTTACCTTTTGGCAAATACTCCTGGCGAGACACAGTTCAGATGTTTTGAATACCTATTACCAAATAGGTATTCAAAACAAGTGACAATGTATTAAATTTTTTAATCGACGACCTGTAGAATTATAGAGTCGTTGTTTTGAAAACATACAATGCAACGGATACGACAAACATCCATTCACAACATTTTTTCGTGACAAACAATGAGAAGTATAGGAGTGAAACAATAACACATTGTCTGCATGTTTTATGGTAGTTTTTTTTATTTATAGTCTTAAAGTAAGCTAAACATTTTATTTTTTCATTGACTTCATCTAATTGCAAGACAGTTTATTAAGTATTAACAAGTCATAAACTCAACATACTTTTGCAGGTTCTCTTAAAGCTTAAGGCGCCCGCGCACCCTAGAACTGTGGCACAAGAGACACCAGCCGATTTAGCCAAACACCATGGGCACACAGAATGCTATGAATTATTAAGTAAGTGCTATAAAACTGTTCTTGTTAAGGGAATCCATGGAAAAACTGTAGACTACTCTCCCTCGAGTATTGCCGAAGAGGCCACCAAGTGTTGCAATGATCCTTTGCCTATTGAGCTGCGGCGACCGAATGTGGTATGGGCATATAAATAAAGACTAAAAGGAGCGACACCTCACACTCCCAACGCCCCGTGTCTCACGTCAGATCGGGACTACAGGCCCCAATAGCACACTGTGATTGCCTCTATACAGCTACAATACAGCTTTAATAGTCAACGCTTGCGTGTTATTTGGAGGAGTACTATTTTACTAATACACGCTAATGCTATATTATAAACAAAGACTATTAGCAGTGTCAGTTCACTAATCACCCGCTCCGCTTTCTCATGTATCTTTGGTGGAAAGCGTACTAATTTATCGCGCTTGTTGTCCAGAGAACCACACACCGGAGCAGCCAAAAACAACGAAAAGCGATTGGTACCACGGAACGCTGAACCGAGACGAGGCAGTAAAGATTCTGGAAGCGTACTGCAAGCAGAACAACCTGCAAGACAAGGCTTCCGACGGAGTGTTCCTCGTGCGGTACAGCGAGCGCCACAGCGGCGCCACTTACGTGCTGACCATGCTTAGCGAAAACACGCCGTATAACTTCATTATCAGGAAAGAGGTATCGTAGTTTTCCTTCGTTTTGTTACTGTTTATATTACATGATTCATCCTCCCAAGTCAAATTTGGAGCAAATTCGCGTTTTGTTTGCAACTAGCTCAGTTGAAACCAGAAGCAAATGTGTCAACGGTTTAATACCATTTTTTCCGAATATTAAACACACTGGCGGAACAATAACAAGCAGGACGGGCATGACGTCGCGGGACCCCGGCCAGAGGGTGTCCCGGGCCATAGAGGGACCATCAGATGAATTTACTACGGGCCTTTAACGTTATAGTTACGCCACCAAGGGGTGCACTAGAAACCCCCCATGCTAACAGTGCTGTTAGATGTTCAGATGTCGTGTTGTGGAAAACTAACCACAGAGAACCTATAACTTAGCAAAACTGCGAAGAAGTATGTAATGATGTATGTTCGCAGCAAAACTGGGTGTTCATCGACGACGGGCCGTACCTGGAGGGCGTGGAGCGGCTGGTGGAGCACTACGGCGCCGTGGCCGACGGGCTGCCCACGCGGCTCGCCGCGCCCGTGCCGCCCAAGCCCAAGCCGCCGCTGCCCGAGGTACCTCTCATCACACCTCATGCTGATTTCACACGGGCAGAACGGTGAGGTAGTACAGTGGACAGCACATTACTAATAAATACAATTTGAACGGGCTCGCGTGCGCGTTCAAATTGTATTACTGTGCTGTTGCACTGCGTCTCTGTTCTGTCCCCGTGTGAAATCAGCGTAGACGACGTCCACTAGTGGCCGGATATTCTAGTGATTACCGACCCTGTAAATGTTTTTACTTGAATTGAGGCAGAACATGTTTTATGCACGTATATCTATTGTCTAGTTACTAGACTCTAGTATATAGCATGAACAGCTTCAGTTGTAACTTACTCTAACTTGTGACTTGATCATTTGGCGTAAATTGTCCTAAAATATTTATTTATTTACTGTGCGAGAAGGTGCGATATAGTTATCTTGTGAGACAACCGTCTTTCATTTCCATCAATGACCTCGTTATTCTAATTGACTAGCTACGTAACTAGCACGATGGTTTTAAACTCCTCGGTGTCGGTGTTCGAAACTGTTGCTCCTACTAATCCAATACCTGTAAAGTAGATTACTACAAAAATCTCGCTTTGAGAAGTATATGCTAGAAACTAAATTCCAGCAGAATAACAGATTTACTCATATTTCTATTTCAGTTTTCAACAATGCCACGGACCAAGAAACCATCACCTAGTCGAGCAGCCATGAACCAGACGTTATCCCTAGTCAAAAACGATATTTTAAATAAGCAGCTATCTGATCCTAGCTCACCGACCAAAAACGCCTTCGAACTACTCACAAGAAACATCTCCTTCTCATCAGACTTCCAGAATGACAGTCTCAATAACAACGATTCGATGGACGATAATGACACTTATAAAGTGCCTGTTAACAACACTGCAGTCGTCACGTTGGGAGAAAACTATAATGAAATATCTATTAATTCTGACGGCCAGCTTTCCACACTGCAAGGTAATCAACAAACAAATTCTGATCATTATTTCAGCTCTTAAGAATTTATTGCTTACACGCACGATTAATTCTGAACGTGCTGATTTTAGATTAGATTACGCGCGGTCGTAAACGAAAGTTAAATTATCGTTGATGTATGTGTTGAGTGCACTTTTTTGCAAATAGTGTTATTTAACTTATTTACTTCGACACTGAATGCAAATGGTTGCTTTTACCAAAGCTATGCGAGGAAGTGCAATAGGCGGTAAAAAGACTTATCGCGGAGCTTCTTTGTCCTGGCCTCTCGCGCAACCCAACGATTTCATCGTCGATTTCTCCCCGCACCGTTCAGCCCTGCGGCACCATGCCAACCTAAGGTTAAACGCTTAGACGGTCACAATAGCTTTCAGTGCCTTTATCTTTAATGTATATGTATGCTGTTGCAACAAGGTAGAAACGTCGAGGTAATTGACAATGATTTTATCGCGTTAAAGTCCAGTCGACGTTATAGATACTTATGTGTAAAAACCGCGTAAGCTTAAAATAATTGATCTTTGATTGTTGTAGAATTCATACCGATGAGCGAGTTGACTCTCGGCGCGACGCTAGGCGAGGGCGAATTCGGCTCGGTGCTCCGCGCGACGCTGGCAGCCGCGCCGGGCCGCAGCGCGCAAGCTGTCGCCGTCAAAACATTGCACGTGCAGCACACGGAGTCCAACCAGCGCGAGTTCTTGGCGGAGGCCAAGCTGATGATGGCGCTGCGGCATCGGTGCATCGTGCGGCTTGTTGGAGTGTCGTTGGTGCGTAATTATTAATCTAAAGTTGGGAGTTTTTTATTACGGTTTAACTTAGTGTCATTTTTTGTGATTGTTAATCAATAAAAACAAAAAGTTTTATTTGCAAATTAACCAGGTGGTGAATTAGTATGTGATTTATTGCTATCAATAAATATTTGCCAATATAGAATATCATGTGACAATAAGTAAAAATTGGTTAAAGCTGGGTTGTTAAGTTAATGCTTGCAATTTCTTCAATATCCCGAGTTGACATGGAAAATCTTAATAGAAGATTAAAGTTCGTGCCCTAATAATCTGATATATTTACCATACTTTTCGCACCCCTAGGGAGCATATTGCACATTACCCATGTGATTAAAATTTCCATCTTCACATATTTAGCCCCAAACAATGACTGAACCGTTTTTTCCAGGGGCCCCCGCTGGCGATGATCCAGGAGTTAGTTCCGCTGGGCTCTCTCCTGGAGTACCTGGTGCGGCAGCCGGACAAGGTGTCCCCGGGCTGCGAGCTGCGGCTGTGGGCGTGCCAGGTGGCAGCCGGCATGCGCTACCTGGAGCGCCGCCGCTTCGTGCACCGGGACCTCGCGGCCAGGAACATACTGCTCGCTAGCAGGTACCTTATTTTAATTGGGTCCTTTCTAATACATATGAATCCTGTGGGATCTACTTATTACATTTACCGGAACTTAAACACGGTAATATACTGTTTATTTATTTACCTTGACATTTCGACCGTATTGCAACGACCATGGTCACTGCTGTTTAGCCGTGCGAGTTTAACTCTCCGCTCTTGGTCTTGTTTACATATTTTTAACCGGCATACCACTGCACTGCTGACACAATATCTGAAGATTTATCTAAAGACTCATCCCGACGATTGCACTTGCTAATTACTGGACTCCATGATGAAGAAAACTTGTATCCGTCTTCCCGGTTGAAATTCCTGTACTATTTAATTTCAACTGCTTCACGTACCATTCTTGGATAGTAATGACGTTCTGAGGAGAGGATTTTGGGGTTTTGAAGCTCGATCCAATGGATTGGTGAAATCTTTTGTGCAGTACCCCTCTTTAATCTACGAAGCGTACTCATTATGCTAAGCGCATATGCTTATGTTCTTAACCCTATTTCCACAGGCACCAAGCCAAAATTAGTGACTTTGGCCTGTCCCGAGCGCTTTCTACGGACAGTTCGTACTACAAGGCGAGCCGGGGCGGCAAGTGGCCGATCAAGTGGTACGCGCCCGAATCCTACAACTACGGGACGTTCAGCCACGCCAGCGACGTGTGGAGCTACGGCGTCACGCTGTGGGAAATGTTCTCTTACGGCCAGCAGCCGTACGGGGACATGAGGGGCACTGAGGTGAGTTGCTTTGTGAAAATTTATTGCTTTATTTTATCGGGATAGTTTTGGAATAAGCTCTACGCTGGTGTGTGGTATAAAGATTTTTTAGTTATGTAGGAATTATTCTTGAAAAAAGGCTCTGCGAGTTCCTACAATATTCTGAGGATAAATCAATTAGTTTAATTGTACTATAATGTCGATGCTGGCTCCAAGAACAAGATATCAAAAATCTGTTTTAATTATTAAGTAATGATTGAATATTAACATATGCATTATGCATATGGACTTCGTTGTTGTCTGAATAAATGATATATTAAACTAAATAAATAGCATTTGTTAACCGTAATAAATAAATAAGAGAAGTCACCATATATTTTCGTTTACTTCCAGGCAATACAAATAGTAGAAAGCGGCCAACGACTAGAGCGGCCGGAAGACTGTCCGGACGAGATCTACCAAGTAATGCTGGACTGCTGGGCGTACAACCCCGACTTGCGGCCCACGTTCCAGCAGCTGGGCGACGTGTTCTCGCGGCACCCCGACTATGTCAACATCAGCCAACTAGCCTTGGACAACGATGAAAGCCTCTGAGTCAACCCCGACTTGAGGAATCGTTTTTTTCTAAAATTCCACTCTAGCCTTTCTCTGAATATGAAGACACGAGTGATGAAGACAAAAACGTGCCTTATTAGTGAGAAATGTTAACGAATTTTGAGTGGCCAGAGACTGCTCCACTAGTTAGCACCGGCTGTTTGAACGCATATAGTATGGATATTTGCGTGGGAGCTTCGATGAGCTCATCTTTAAGGCGGCTCAGTCTCGGCTTATCATGTGACGAATCTATAGGAATCTTTTCGAACAAATTTAAGATTATGTGCGAGCACGATCAGGCGTTTCTCATCCACGTCTGACATCTTAGGTTAAAAGTAATTTGCTGTGCGTGCGTATGTAAAGGTGTTTTCTAGTGTATTTAGGTTAGAATAATTTAATTTTCAAAGAACTCTATTGTCGACGTTATAAAGAGCAAGTTTTTAATGTAATATCGCTTGTTTTCGTAAGTCATAGAATATTAACATATCATAATGATTAAATTATTTGTGTTGTTAAATACACGGTCCGACCCATTTTTCAGTATGTTAAATCAATTAACCATAATAATTTCGCTTAGTTTGTTTAAATGTCTACAACGAGTAGAATTAAGTTTATTCTAAGGAAATAGGGAAAGGGAAGTATGACAGGATAGAAGCAAAATGTCCACTTATTCAACCTCTTTTTTTTACCCATTGTGTAAAAAAAACCAACACTGAGTAGTTTAACATAAGGTTGTTTTTGGAACTACGTAATTCGGGTAGATTCGATGTTGAGAAAGTGGGAGGAATGGAGTTCCTTGGTCTTTTTCGATCTCATAGAGAGTTAGGCGTGAGCTTATGCATGTTCATATTTTAAGGAAAGATTGGATTTGTTTAATCAATGTGCCGGATTACCTGTTTACTCGTTTTATTCGTTAGGAAATGTAGTATTTTCGATTTAGTAAATTAATTACTATAAGTTTTTTTATCATAAAATCTAACGATGTTACAAGAAATAGCATTTGACAAACTTGCTTTTGCAATATGACAAAATAGCATTTTTTGTAATTATAATTTTTTTAATGTAAAATTCTGATAATAATTCAGTATCTATAATTCAATTATGCATTTTTTACAAACAGTTTACGTTCCTTTTATAACCAAAATAGAGTTTATATTGTATAGTAGTTGTAAGTTTCTCGTATCTGTTTACTAAAATGACACTCGATATATAAAATGTACATTCCTTTATTTTTAACTTGCGTTATATTGCCATGAAAATGCCATAGTTATTTTCGTGATCATCCAACAATTTGCCATGAGGTTGTGTTATTATTTTGTACAAAACTTCTTTTATAGTTACCCAAATTATATCAGGTTAGATTTATTAGATATTATTTTTAAAACAACAATATTTTTATGAGTCTGACTTAGCAAAATAATTTTCTATATTATATCAGATTATATAATTTTATTATTAAAACAAATGTGATAATGGTATTTATAAAACTCTAAATAAATAATATGAATATAAATAGTTCACTCTGTTTTATCTGCTAGTATTTACCCTATCTTATACCAAAAAATGTCATAAAATTTGTATCAAAATCAGTACGAACATAATTGGAAGCGTGTATTATAATTGCACAATATCACAAGGCTAAGATAACTATGCAGTGTCTTTGAATTCTCATTACACGAATGACTCACAAAGGATATTGTCTCAAGCTATATGTTAATTCTACACTCGTGATAAGGAGGCGGCGGAGTTTCGCCTCTATCCGGTAGCCTTATAGCGTCAGCCTGTATTATAGTGCCCCGAGGCCCCGGAATGCCATAAGTCGGGTAGGGCGGGCTCCCGTCGGGGAGCGACAGCTGTCGCCGGTATGACGGAGGCGTCTCTAGGTCCGGATTCACCGCACTGCTCCACAAGAGATTTGTTCTCATGTCGCTATCGGCCATCCTCTGCGCTCTACGCTGCTGCCTCCTCGTAAGGGGCCGCGTACAGTTCACCCGCCGGCAGCCGCACAAGGCACGCAACCATACGTATGTGCATACTATACCGACCGCCAACCCTAACTCTAGCCCGATAATAAACGCCTGGCTAGCTGAAAACTCTTGGTCGATCTTTTGGAACCAAGTCAATTCTTTACTCGGTTTCAACGCTGGCAGGGTTTCGTTCTGAATAGTTGTTATGTTCCATATATCACTGACGTCGACGTCTACTCTCTCCACGGGCACGGCTGATATCATTTTCTCGAACATTTTAGGCGTTTTTTTAACACATTGCTTCACGTAACTGATACCATGCGAAGTTATCCAGGCTTCAACGGCCATGAAACTAGGGTCACAGTTCCAGTAGTCGTTTCTCAGCTCTAACCTCTCCAGTCTCCGCAACGGCCGCAAAACTTCCGTGTTTAACGAAACCAGGTAGTTTTCGCTTAAGTCTAATTTCTTCAAGTTCGGCAGGCGGCTGAACATTCTGTTTGGTAACGATTTTATCCGACAGTTGTTTAAATTCAACACCTGAAATGAGCGGTTACAGATAAGTGTTTTAATCCATTTATATCAAGCATCAAAATATTACCATTAACGTACTTGCAACTTTGTGTGGTTAAGAAAAGGTTCATTTTTGAGCGTCTCAAAAACGTTGCCGGATAAGTCGAGTATTTGTAGTTGCGGCGACTCGAAGAACACGTCCAGCGCAATGTACCTCAGCCTGTTGCTGCTCAGGTCCAGATGAATCAACTTATCCAACCCCGCGAAGGCATGCAGCCCGATCCAAAATATTAAGTTGTATGATAAATTGAGCACTTCAATTGAAGAGTAACCTGCTTCCTGGAAACAGATAACGAGTAAATAAACAACGTCTGCTACCGACTTCTATAGTCTTTTGTTAGTACTTGAAACAGATAGGTAGTAGTTACCTTGAAGCAGTAGTTATCCAATTCGCTAATCGCATTCCGGCTCAAGCTATAAACCTGCACTGCATCGGGCACTCCCACTTGGACGCTGACTATGTTTTGTCCCTCACACGTCGCCCTGTTTAATCCATTATCAACGTCGCAGTCGCATTGCTTCGGACACAGTTGGGCGAACGCACTACCACTCAACAACAACACAAACAATTTAAACATCAACGCCATTTTTTATAATTTCGCACAGTAATGGCTTTCCAACGAGTTGTTTTCATTATGATCTAAGCCACAGGTAATACTCGAGAGCTGGTACTGACACATGAATGCTTTCGTATAAAATGGAGCAATCATATATTGATAAAACAGGAGCGTTATCACTTTCATGCGATAAGATAACGGCGCGCTACAATCTTTGTTTCAGTACGTGTTCCATTTATGAATCGAAACAAACTAGCCAGACTAACATACTAGGTATCGTGATAAATGACGACTATATCTTATTGATAAAGATTTGGTAATAAAAAAAATATAAATTATTCAGTAATTATTATGAGTATATTTTGTAAATATGGAAGGATTGCTACACACATCTTAATTAAGTGTAATTTTAGTAAAATAATCAAAATGCTACTTAATAATATCGCAAAAAAACATTGCTAATACTATACAATAACCCAAGGGTTCTCAGTTAGCTCGCGTGAACGTTTAAATTTACAAATTACATGCGGGATCGAAATTAAACTTTGCAGATATAACGGATGATTCATAGCAAAGTTTATATTTCGTTATGGCTGAGAAACAATGTAAAATATAAAAATGAAAACTAGCTTAAAGTTTTTCTCAGTCAAAATGAATTATAGGGGTCACCCTGTTGTGGCATAATTTTGTAAGTAATAATTCTTTGTGGCATAATTTAAACAGCCATATTAGGCTTTCTGCATAAACTATTACGCAGAATTACGTTAGTCCGAATATTATTTGGTCATAGTTATTATTCATGGTAGGAATCATATCCACACATAAATTAACAGTTCGTTTTATGTAGGTAGGGGTTGCAGTTCTAACCTAACCTACTTTTCTAGTAACAGTTCGTTTTATTGCCGATTAAAATTCTGCAAAATAGAATTATGCGTAAAAATAATCGGTCATAATAATAGTATACGAACTTTATTTCTGACTAACTCATTTTCGGAATGTTACTAATTATAACTCAACAAAGTTTCTGCCGAAACCGATTATGCCAAATCTGTTCTGCTAAAACAGTTTCGGACAATAAATGTTATGCCATATAGAGAGAACTCGAATTATAGACTTTGCTAGGGATAGTGTTGTTTTATTTGGAAAGATTCGCTTTACCACTGCCTGTCGTTTGTAACTAAATTCGCACTAGGACTCGTGCATTTTGGTGACTCTTAAAAATTGTGAGAAGATTCGCTTCACATAGAAACTAATCATATTTATATTAATTCACTAGTGTCAATTAATAAATACTATCACTACCACTACAATAAAAATAATTAATTCATTGTTAATTCTACACTCGGAAATAATACGATACTCTTTCCATTTAACCCTTAACCATGCAATATACGAGTATCACCCACATTCATATATTTAATTCGACTTTATTATCCACATAATAATATGATACAGATGAATATAACTTATTCATTTGCATCATATTGTGAATAATAACTTACAACTAAATTGACATCCTTTTAGTATAAAGCATGAGTCTCCATTTGATTCCTTTGAGGAAAGTTATAGCTCAATAAAGCCTGGTAAAGAGTTAAAAGTAAAAGACGGTATATGCGATACATATCAGGGTAATTTTAACTAAAGATATTGGAGTTTTGCCTGTGCTGCGTGCTCGTGGCGGTGTAACACCTCTTCATAGTGTAGTCTATGCTCATGATCGCGTTCCTGACGTCATGCACTGACGCACTGATGCTGTCGAAGGAATTCGCCAGTCTGTCTACTGCAAGAGCCTATTAAATAGAAACAAATAAATTGACTCTTTGTTGTAAATAATAAATCTACACTAATATAATCTACATCTGCACTAGTCTATACTAATCTACACTTATACCATACCTACACTAATATAATAAAGAGGTAAACTTTGTTTTTTTTTTGTTTTTTTCTATGTAGGGGGTAATCTCTGGAACTACTGAATCCATTCCAAAAATTTGTTTACTAATAGAAAGCTACACTATCCCTGAAGGACATAAGCTACTTATTCCACGCGGACGAAGTCGCAGGCATTTGCTAATTAGATATAAACAAAAACATAGATAACAGTTACAAATGGATCTCTGGTGGGATCTCTTTTAGCTAAGCTTTAAGGAATAAAAAAGTACGAAAAATATTCACTTATAAATAAATAAACTTTAACCCACAACTACATATTAATTTGAAATTAATTATTTGTATTGATATACAGGATTCGTAGTAAAAAAAAAACTGAACATGAAGTAGATTTTGAAAGATAAATAATAACATACTTGTATGTGAGATGCATCAGCAAGCCGCTCCATAGCCTTAGAACTAGTGAGAGTGGACTGCGCCAGCTGGTTCATCGCGGCCGCTTGTTGATCCATCACTTCCACCTGGCATGTGACAAATTTGAAAATATTATAAACCCTTTACTTTCTTTATATTTCTTTCCATCTAAAAACTAAAGCAGGCGCGGCTTACTTCGCGAAGCTACAAGAACATCGGCGCACTACTGCACTGGGGCCGGCGCAATTGAGTTGCCGCGTGTGCGGATGAATACGAGTTATACGATAAACAAAGAGGGATACAGTAGGACCCTTCTTATAACTAAATGCAATTTTGTTCGATGTAAAACTTCTGTAGCTGTAGTGTTCTGTGTAGGATTCATATTAGGGGATTTACATTACATACATTCAAAAATAACTTTAAACAATAATTTATTAATGATATTTTAGAAGAATCAAGTTTTTTTTCAATTCTTCAGTTCTAAGACAAGCTTTTGCATTTGATGGTGGTGGCTTGTTTGCAATCTTTGAATTTACTTACCAATTTCTCCATTACAGATATTTGTCTTTCGTCAGCTTCTGTAATGAGCATCTTGTTGGGCTCAGGGTTTGCAAAATCCAGCTCATCAACGTCTTTCAGGAAGGAGTCATCATTAGAATCATCATCCCCGTTTACTGGCTCTTGCTTTACACCTTTCTTTTTTTCTGCAATTTGTCACTTTACTTAGCAATTAGAATTTGGGGTTTGGTGCAATGCTTCCCTGTTATTTATGTGATAAAATATGAAATGCAAAGCTAAGAAGCATCATAAGGGCCAATTCATACAATGATAGCACAATTTTGCAGGGAATTCCAGTGATTTTTAGCTCTTTAAGAAGGATAGCTCAGCATGATGCGTAAATTTGGAATTTTTAAAATTTATTGTGGCTAAATGATAAATTCTAGTTGTTTCACGACAGTAGAACACTGTTTCTTAAGGTACTCTTACACTGTTTTTGGAAGTACAAGCTGGTAATTTTAATTAATGGTACATAAAATGTGCAATTGGAATAAAAAAAATACATATAACAAACAATCCTTTATGGTTGCAAAACAGTTCAGATTGTTAAAAATTCAAACCATTCACACCAATTTATGTATTTTAGTAATGGAGCTTTATCAGATTCCCATGTCTCTGTCAGCTGCTGTCATATATTAGTGGCAATCAGCCATATTTGTTGGTTGACATTTATCAAAAATTCATCATAATATTCATGTAGTGTACTTACTAGGTGATATAGAATTCTCGATTAAAGACAGATCTAAAATTTTCTTCTCCAAAGGGGTCAGTCGGTCATCAAGTTTTCCTTCATCAATCTGTTTTTGTTTAAGTCTTATGCTCCTTCTCTTGTCGGACCAAAACTAGAAAATAAAGAAAACTTAAGTTTGTTATTCTTAGAAATTATCAGTTCCTATTTGACTACAGCCAGTTAACTAACTGAATGTATAGATATAAACATAGATATTAGACAAAAGCAGAGCTTGTTGATACTTGTTATATTGAAAGTTGATTAAAAACATTGTGAATTTGGTCAATAAATTAACTGCAATTTTAGTGTTGCTAGGTCATACCATAACCATGTTATTAACTAAACAAAAAATCACCTGATTAATTAACTTATTATTATTTTTATGCCAATTGCAAAAGTAATTTTGTTCTCCATTTACACATTAACACCTGGATGGATTTAGATGAAGTTTGGCAGACAGATAAATTCTGGATTAAAATATAGGATACTTACTTCTTATCCCGTATAATGCATAGAAAATAATAAGCACACCACACCGCTTAGCTATGAATAAAAGCTTATCTGCAATAAAAGTTTTTTTAATCTTACTTTTATCCAGCCTTTGGTGGATTTTGCAGCTCCTTCAATCGAGTTAGCGATAGAGGTCAATTCGAACCAGAGCTTCCTGAACTTGTCGTGATTCATGCCATATCTAAATTTTCGGTTTGCCAGTTCAGGATGCTTTTGCATGAATTCAATTACTGCTTTAACTTGCGCAAGTGATGGTCGTGAAAACTAAAAAAGTAAAAGTTAGTATAAGGACGAGTAAATTGAAATCAAATGTTACTGTTTTATCTTAAATTTTTCCAAAAAGTATAACACCTAAATAAAGACTCACACGACCCGAGTTTTCTACCTCCGAAAGACTGTCAGCCATGGTTGCAATGAGCTGATATAATAGATTTCTAAGTTGGAAGTTTAATCATTAATTTTACATGATTTTAAAACACACTCTGTATGTAATACTGCATATTTTAATTGATATAAGCATTTCGGCGTTGCTGTTTGCTTTTCGTTGCGGATTTGACCACAGGATCAGTGTGACCAACTTAAAATTAGAGATCCTGCCCCACTTAGGCCAGAAAACTGACAAATCCTGCCAAAGTCTTATGCTCAAAATGCCGGAAAAAATGCCAAAACATTTTTAAGATTTAAAATTAATAGACACCTATTTTTTATACTTTTATTTAAAGAGAAAAAGTCAAGAATTTAAATTACAGACAACCTAGAGTTACAGTTCGAGTTACATGCTTTACAAAATGCAAGATCTTCATCTTTCACTTTCAAAGACGAAAGTGCAGGATTCTGCTCCCACTCCGGGCGATATAATCCTTCATATTTGCGTTTCATGATAAATCAGCAAAACATTCCCATCGCAGGAAATCGTAAATGACAGTGTGTTGTGTTTCCGACTAATTAGGAAAACAAGTGACAGTTGAAAATTGAACGAGCTACAAATTCAATAAGAAATGCCAAGGAAAATCCCCAAAACCGTAGACGGCCAAAACTAAGAATTTATTTACCCTACGCCAAAACAAATTTCTTTAAGTTGCTTTTTTTTCGTCGTTAAACTTACTCCTTCAAGATTGGGTTCACAATCAGAGTTTACAAGCGATAAAAACGCAAAAACACGTCAATGGCTGTCTCTGGTTGGTCAATGGCTGCGCTTTTGCGTTTTCATCGCTTGCAAATGCCTATTGTGAACCCAGTCTAAGGCTATACTGCCAAATGTGCCAGCTCATATTGCTATCCTGCCAAATACTGCCAGATTTCGAAAACTTCAACCGATCCTGCCAGAAGTCAAAATGACGGTCTAATCCTGCCAAAAAGGCAGGATCCTGCCACATATGGTCACACTGTTTTGGATATTTAGACTGTAATCAGTGTGACCAACTTAAAATTAGAGATCCTGCCCCACTTAGGCCAGAAAACTGACAAATCCTGCCAAAGTCTTATGCTCAAAATGCCGGAAAAATGCCAAAACATTTTTAAGATTTAAAATTAATAGACACCTATTTTTTTATACTTTTATTTAAAGAGAAAAAGTCAAGAATTTAAATTACAGACAACCTAGAGTTACAGTTCGAGTTACATGCTTTACAAAATGCAAGATCTTCATCTTTCACTTTCAAAGACGAAAGTGCAGGATTCTGCTCCCACTCCGGGCGATATAATCCTTCATATTTGCGTTTCATGATAAATCAGCAAAACATTCCCATCGCAGGAAATCGTAAATGACAGTGTGTCGTGTTTCCGACTAATTAGGAAAACAAGTGACAGTTGAAAATTGAACGAGCTACAAATTCAATAAGAAATGCCAAGGAAAATCCCCAAAACCGTAGACGGCCAAAACTAAGAATTTATTTACCCTATGCCAAAACAAATTTCTTTAAGTTGCTTTTTTTTCGTCGTTAAACTTACTCCTTCAAGATTGGGTTCACAATCAGAGTTTACAAGCGATAAAAACGCAAAAACACGTCAATGGCTGTCTCTGGTTGGTCAATGGCTGCGCTTTTGCGTTTTCATCGCTTGCAAATGCCTATTGTGAACCCAGTCTAAGGCTATACTGCCAAATGTGCCAGCTCATATTGCTATCCTGCCAAATACTGCCAGATTTCGAAAACTTCAACCGATCCTGCCAGAAGTCAAAATGACGGTCTAATCCTGCCAAAAAGGCAGGATCCTGCCACATATGGTCACACTGCACAGGATTTGACAAAGGAAAATTTGACAAGTACATTGACATTATTTTTGACAGTAGATACATTTTTTTCCTGTTGGAAAAACAAAAGGATCTAAGCTTATACAGCAATACCTTGTAAGAAAAAGGCTGCCTTTTTCTAAGTCAGGGCCCTTATTCTGGGTTCATGCGAGATTAATCTCGCACGAGAATAACTGTCAAATCCCAAGGAAATCTGTCATTTTTGACGTATGTGGCATGCGAGATAGCGTCTCGCATGACCCGAGAATTGGGGTCCAGATGCCGAACGTCGAACCCATGTCTTCAGAAAGTAGGCTGTATTTTTCACAGAGATGATGTCCATGGTATTTTCTTAATTTAAACCGGTGATTCAAAGTTAATAATCAGAGACTAATAAATACAATCTAAGCTAATAATCAAAGTAAAATGTAATATCACAAGAATATCACTACATATTATAATATGCATCTCTTGAAAAACATATTGACAATCAGCGTCTTAAATTGTGACCCAATTAACCCACTTGACAAATCAAATTGACAAATCATGCTTGTCTTGTCTGCAAATTGAAATGTCACCTTTGACAGCAGACCTACCTACAATCGAACCAAATGTTTGGAACACTGGATCCCATTTTGTTACGATCACTGGTGTAATTGCGCTATTTGATCCATGAATCAAAGGAATTAAATCCATTCGGTATGAATTAATCTCGCGTACAGCATTCGTAGGCAGGAAACGTAACCAATAGTAAGGAATGCAACAACGCTAGTAAATTGACAAATAGGTATGTGTTCATGAAACATTCAGCTGATTTTTGTTTACTATTCAATGCAATAAATGTAATGTGTGCGTTTTATTTTCAGTCATGTATTCGTTTGAAGGGGACTTTAGGCGCAAGCCGCAACAAAACTTGTCCGGGGCCAGTTCCCAGCGCAAGACCGACAGGGATGCCCTCATACTCCAGACGCAACAACAGCGACAAAAACGAGAGGTCCGATTTCTTCGAGGCACATCTTAACCACAAATTAACTTAATAAACCCACTTTATACTCAATTTATGGGACACTTGCCAAACTTTTATTGTTAATTTATTTTTCATTGTCTAACTTATTTTTCTTGATGACTCAAACATGAATGCTCGTCAGTCGGAGCGCAAATTTCAGTGCAGATTTGATTATTTCAGGAACATAGAAAGAGACTTAACAGTACAATAAAAATCCAAGCATATGTGAGAAGCTACCTCACAAGGAAACATTGTAAACAAAATGAAAGAGAAGAGTTTGATGATATATTCCCAAGAATTAATGCTGACAATGCCGACATGCTGTGTGCACTTGTTTCCAAAATCTTGTTTTTCTATGATGATAAAGAGGACTCTTCGAGATTGGTATGTTTATGTTATTTCAATATTGTTTTATGATTTTACAATTGCTATAAGTAATGTCCAATGCAAACAAATAATCTGATTATAGCTAAGAGGCTGATTGCAAATAGTAGATACAAAAAGAACGAAAGTAATGCTATAGTCCACTTTCGTCACAAATTTATTTAATAATTTGAATTTTAAACATAAAAAAAATAGGTTGCAACTTTTTCTATGTAATATAATTTTATTTTTACAGTAATGAATTAAAACATGTTACAAATTACAAAGCTAAGCTGCCTAACTAAATTTTGACTACAAATATTTACTTTATTCTTTGGTGTTTTATTCACCTAATATATAACTTGTTTCAGGTATCAGTGTCCCAGTTGTTGTTAAAACAATGGAGGAAAGTATTTCAGAGCGGGGGCTGCTCTGTTCAGATACGAAGGCTACTTGCATTGCACTTAAGGCTTTTGAAAGAAGAATCTGAGGTATTTCATACATTATGTTATTATGGTGGTAAAGTATAGTAATAGTGTTGAAGCCACTGGTTTGTTGAATGTAAAATCACAACTCAAAAACCACTGTCAAAACAGATTTTTTTTTTTTAATAATAATACAAGTTTGTATGAACATTGAAATCATTGTATGATGACTATGCCATGATTAATACCACAGTATCAGCACAAGCAAAATTCCAATTTTGCGGATCTGCTTAAATCTGCCAATTGATGTTTAACAATCAACCATCCAATACATATATGGTTTCGTATGTAGTTATATTATTATTAAGTACGTAAGTCATAGAACAACCTGATATGGAACATGGTAAAATGTTTGCAGATACCATTAGCTGTGCCGCTTAGAATGTTTGAAGTGTTCACGTCTATCAACTCGGCCGAGAATTCTATGGACTCTGATGAGGCACTGAGCAATGTCGCCGGGACTTTCCTTTATCTAGTTAAAAGAGGTAAACATTGTAGAACTAGTTGGGTTCTTCTACTAATTTTTGAAAATAATTAAATATAGACTTAACATTTTTAATGGGACATCAATTTAATAGCAAGACATTGTTCACATCAATACAAAAGAATTTGCATCAAACATGTAGTTTTAAAAGTTAAATTTAAAATACTGGAATGTGGTAAAGAATATTGACTTAACATGGTCAGTAAGGGTTAAGATACATTAGATAATAATCCATTCTTTATTATTGTAAATGTGAAAAGAGTTTGTTTTTTTGTTCTTTCTTTACGTCATAACGGAGAGCCAGAATGAGCTGATTTTTGTACGGGGATAGTTGAAGGGTCGAAGAAAAATATGGGCTACTTTTCATCCGGATCGAATGAATAATTACTGTGGGATATTATTGGACCACGTCAGCGAAGCCGCGAATAAAAACTAGTCCCTACCAAATTACAAGCTCTGACTATACTTTTGTTTGAAATGTCACTTCCGCATTTTGAGATTAGTAATTTTAATTTGATTCATAGGACTATCAATACACATGTGAGCCTATTTTTTTTTTATTTCATCCGCAGGCTATTTTAGAGACTTGCGGGAAGTGATGTGTCGGAAATGTCCCCCCTTGTACGGGCCCTCGCCTAACCCACCTACCCCCTTGAGTGGTGCCCTGCTGGACCTCATTCAGAGACCACTCAACTTGACTACGCGTAATCACGTAAGCGGATATGAGTAAGTATTTTTTGAAACAAATAATCACTTGAGTGATGCAATACTTTGTTTTCTTTTCAACTTATCCAAATGAGACTCACTTAAAATTTCACTAAATGGCTCATAATGTGCTTTACTTAGTCATTGCGGTTTTTTTATGTAGAGATGAACATCAATTGGTTACATTTTTATTTCAGTGAAGCAATAATGTCTGAATTTGCCTCAGCATTCCTGTGTAACCCCTACCCTGAGCCTGTGGAAATGTATGTAATACCAGCACTGGCTCAAGACGGCAGCAGAAAGTTTCCATACCTAGTACTCCTGCAGTGCTTGCACGACCAGAGTCTGTTCAGCAACAAAAAGTTGGTCAATGACTCCTGGTTACTACATTCTGTACTTTCACTGGAACCTCCTGGATTTGGTAAGTACAAGACAACAAAAAAATACACTACACATAAACTTGGAATTATTTGTATCCCCAACTGATTGTAACTCAATAGACTGTCGATGATCACGGATATTTTTTTCTGTTTTTATAGCTAACGAAATCCGTAACATAAACAACTCAAGACTGCCAAATAATCCTATCGTCCTAGACTACCTTAAAATAATCGCTAAGCTCACCGTTAACGTCTGTAATAAGCAAATCACGTACGAATACGAAGACTCGTTGTACAGCCAAGAAACAGCAGCCGACAAAGACGACGACAGTGACAGCGAGAGCGAGCCTAATCCCACCTCAGTTCGAGAACAGATGCTCCTCACGCGTTGTATAGAAATTTTGAACGAGCCAGATGGATGCGTTATGACTACTTGCTCACAGATTACGGAAAATGACTTGAGTGAGGACTTCCTCGATTGCTTGTCAAGGATCTGTCACAATTTATTGCTGAGTCACAGGATGGCTCTGCATAAATACAGGTGGGTTATTTATTAAATTTACTATCTATCAAAGAAGCAACATGTTGGTAAATCCAATTGGGACAGTTTTTATATTTATACCTTATATAGTTAGTGCAAATAATTAATTTATCTATTCAAAACTCAACTCAAGGTAACAAGAAATTTCATTACTATCTTTTACACTTCTTTGCTTGGATTCAACCAGGCTAATAATCAAAAACGATCCACAGTAGCGACCTATTGCGCCATTTCACTTTTACAAACTGGAACAAATCACCTCATTACTCCGCGACACCAGGAATACACAAAAAACAGGTTTCGCGGAGTAGCAAGGTAATTTAAATCGTTCCAGAGTGTTGCTATGAACCACCGCAAATTAACGTTTGAACCATTTCATTTCTTTCTATTACCCACTGCTCACGCATAGGAACTAATATCCCTGCTAATCGATACGATCGCTTTCTAGATTACTGTACACGCTAGCGTTCAAGCCGATATTCCTGCGCGGGCTGTGGCGCTGGCTGAGCCACATGAGCCACGAGTCGTCGTTCGGGGGCTCGGCGACGCCGCTGCTGTCGGCGCTGGCGCGCGGCCTGGGCGCCGACGCGGCCGTGCTGGGCGTGCAGCGCCTGCTGGCGCCGCTGGCCGTGTTCTGCGCGCTGTTCTCGCTGCTCATCGGCACGCTGCACGACACCGAGTTCTGCAGGGACCTGGGCGACGACGACAAGATGAGCCATGAGATGATCCTTAATAACGGTTCGTGCAGTTTTTTGCCTACCGAAGAAGCGGCTCTGATGAGACGTTCCTGTTTTATAGAATGCGAGTGAACGCATTGTGGTTGTAAGAGCCTCCGCTAAGTCGCCCGGGCGCACGGAGCGGGTGCACGCCCAAAGAAAAGTAGTATGAGAACGTCCGCTAACTCGAGCGTTTGCGGGTGCGAGCTCATACTATTTGTTCGACAGGCGTGCACCCGCGCGACATAGCGGGCGCTCTTTAAGCTCGCTACAGATTTCTTGACAAATGTCTGTAGCAGATTTAAAACTCCTATACTCACGATCAGCATGCACGTCCATTTTTGGGAGGGAGGCAGCTATACGATCCAATAAAAGCGTGCGTGCGCCCCTTTCGGTCGGTCTTCAAGAGCATTAAACATTGATTCTTCAGTATATATTACAGATATAAGCGCATCGAGCGTGCAATCAGGTGGCGGCGGTCGCATTCACGCATTCGAGTTCTCAGAACTTGGCGGTTTGTGTCGCACGCTGCGGCAGGTCTGCCTGGGTCTAGTGGAGCTGGCCTACCCCGAGTCGCGGCCTACCGTGTGCACGCAGTACAAGGACGCCGTCGGCGGCACGCAGATAGAGCTCGGAGGGGGGAAGAATCAGACGCCCGCGTGGTCGCATCTTTTCAAGGTAATGTAGTTATATTATCCAATAGAATTCTATAGATATTATTTGATTTGGGGAAGGGTACGTTAAAGACAATTTTAAGAGATCGCAACGTTAATCGATCCTCGTTTCTAAATATTTAGCGCCATAAAATCACGCTCATTCACGATACATGTATACGCTCATGCGTTAAAATTGATTAACAGTTGATTTTTATATATTTTCGATAATCTTTCATCGCTCTCACAAGGTTGTTGACGATAAAATTAAATCTTGCTGTGCACTCCACATTCTAATGAAAACTATTTCGATAGTACGTACAGTTGGCTATTGGTTGGTTATCTGTTACACTCGAGCACAGTATATAAATACAGCAGTACCGAAACTGGGCCGGTTTGTTGAGATAGATATCTACGTTCCGGTGGAGCGTTAGTCCTCTTAATTTTTTGAAAACTTGATAAGTTATATTATTACTAGCTTCTGTCCGCGGCTTCGCCCGCGTTGCCTACTGAAAACAAAAAATATATATATCAATAAACTTATTAGTGCTCTCACTCCGTCTCATATTTTCACTGCCCGTTTTACCTCCTTCCAATGTAAAAATCCAAATACCCTAAAACAAACAAACATTTTAAGTTCAAATTTTTGAATAATCCGATACTTCCCCTCCATAATGTGGGTGGTAAATTTTATAACATTCATAACTGCTACCTGTAAGCCTAATATGAATAAAAATATTTTGACTTTGATATACAAAGTTTCACCCCCGTTTCCCACCTCTAAAATTCGATAGTCGTAAAACCCTGAAACACATTTATTTATGATAAGTATCTAAAATTCAGAATTTCAAGTTCCTATAAAAAACCCGATACCTCCATTACAAACTTTTACTCCCTGTTTCCCCCATACAATTTTTTTAAAATTCAAGAACCCTGTGACAGGCCATTATTTATTTATGATAAGTAAATGTATTTCAAAATTACAAGCTCCTTTTAAAAAAAATCAATCGACCTTACAAACTTGCACTCCCGCTTCTCCCCCTTTAAATGTAAAAATGCAAAAATCCTGAAACACGTTATAATACTTATAATCTATTTATGATCAGTAGTTCTGAATCCAAATTTTCATGTTTATAACTTCAATCAACAAGGACTTTCATATAAAGTTCAACCCCCACCCCCCGTTGTCCCCTTGAAGATAAAAAATACCAAAAATGGTTTCTTAGCGGATGGCGACGTTATAAAATAAACCTATATTCCAAATTTCAGCTTTCTTGATTCAATAGTTTCGATTGGACGATGATCGCAAATCAGTCAGGACACGTTTGCGCGTGGCAGACAGACAGACAGACGGATAGACGGGTGACAATAGAGGCTTAGTAGTAACACGTAACCACATACGTTATTTTTACTTCAATACAAAATATTTGTGAACGAACAACTCAAATACAAAATTTCATCCCCCTTTTCATCCCTTAAGGGTTGTAATTCCAATAACACCCGATATACACGTTGCGTTATAAGCGAAATAATAAATGTAGTGATATTTGCTGTAAAAATGAAGGCATTTCCATACACAACTTTATCCCTCTTTTCACCCCTTCAGGGATGGAATTATCAAAAACACTGAGACCCGTTTTTTTTTACGTAAGCCTAACAACAAAATTTCAAGGTCCTAACTTCAAAACTGACGGACTTTCATACAAACTATCATCCCCTAATTTACCCCTTTAGGGGTGGAATTTCCAAAAAATCTTTCTTAGTGGATGCCTATACTTTATAGTAAGTAAATAGTAGTAGTAAGTTATAAGGTACCTTAGTACCTATGTACAAAATTTCAAGTGTCTAGGTCCAACGGTTTGGGCTGTGCGCTGATATATCAGTCAGTCAGTCAGGAGTCTCGGGCGCACGCAATAACGATAAACGCAAAGCGCGTCCACCCGTTTCGACGTTGAGCGTGCGTCTGTGTGAGTGCGCCGGTTCCGAGCGTTTGTACGTAGATTCCTTGATGCTTATATGTATAATGTGACTCGAGGCTGTATTATTCGCGCGAGCGCTACACGAGCGCGATAAGGAAGTCGAGTGTGTAATGATCAAATGACACTCGTTTCATAAGCATTTTTTAATACTTTTGCGAGAAAAAAAACTGACTTTTATTCGTTTTAACTTGTTCATTTCTATTTTTTTAAAAACTCTCTCCGTTAAGCTTTCAAAGCCGTCTGAGGCTAAATTGAGTAAGTTTATGAAATTTTATAAAATTGAAGTAAAATCCACGCGTGTTTAATATCTTGAACTGTGAGCCTAAACGCGATATAGTAAAATCCACGTCCCGAGCGAGCGTATTGAAATAAAAAAGAAGTCCGTCGATCGTGTTCTGGTCCAGGTGTGCACGCACCTGCTCCGCGCGCTGTACGTGCGCGACTCGCGGCTGGGCTTCTGCGGCGGCGGCGACGACTGGCCGGTGCGCGGCGCCGTGCCCGAGGGCGCGGCCGCCGTGCTGGTGGTGGCGGGCACGCACGTGCGCCCCAACCCGCGCCAGCTGCGCCGCCCGCCGCACCTGGCCGCCGCCATGCAGCGCGCGCAGGGTGAGCCGCGCGCCACGAGCCACGCCTTCCCGCGGATCTTTTCATTTAGTTCCAATTTCAAACACTCGCGGGTATGAGGACCCTGTGCGAGGTCCGTGTGGGTAGCTCCCGGCATCTCGCTCGTTAATCCTGCCGCTGAGCAGCAGCGCTTGCGCTGTTGTGTTCCGGCGTGGGGAGCGAGTCGGCCGGTGCGATTGCTGGCACGAGAGGTATTCCATCTTAGCCCTCGAGGTTGGCACCGCATGCGGTGTGGTAGTGCTACGTTTTCCTAGTCCTACGCTTGGAAGTTTTCGATTCCACGGCACTACATTACCTACCTTTTTGAGAATATGCACATAGGAAAAACTTGGGCGTTTCGTAACTCCGTCTCACGGAGATTCAGCCTGTCATTAATTACTTAAAAAACAGGCGGGGGCTGCTGGACCATTCCAGTCTGGTTGTAAATATTTGAAATGTAACCGATATTTTTTTTATTTAGCACTACATTTGTAGGACTTTGTGGTCATTAGTACTAATATTTACTAAGCTGCACACAAAAAATCAGCTAGTTATTAATGATTTTTATGACCTTATTATTTCGACATATTCAGCGTGGAAGACGCTCCAACTCAAACCATCGATTTTGTAGGACAATTGTTTTTCCGAGTTTATTGTCATATTATAATTGAATGGCTGCTACGTTTTCCTAGTCCTACGCTTGGAAGTTTTCGATTCCACGGCACTACATTACCTACCTCTTTGAGAATATGCACATAGGAAAAACTTGGGCGTCTCGTGGAACCGAACGAACTCACGAAGATTCAGCCTGTTATTAATCACTTAAAAAAACAGGCGGGGGCTGCTGGACCAGAAATACCGTTCGCCATTCATTTGTACCGTGCTCATGTTTAAAGTGTTGTAAACATTTTTCACAGACGAAGGACCACCGTTGACGATCAAGGAGTTGCGAACAGTCACTATTTTAAGAGAAATCCCATTCGTTGTTCCGTTTTCAACGAGAATACTAATTTTTCAAGGACTGCTTGTTAGGTGAGTAGCAAATCGAAGAAGTTATAAGGTTATCTTTACGAATTTAAAGACGAAAGTGTTTTGCGGTTTGTGCTACGAACACTACATACAGAAAGTAGCAAGCGCTGGTCGCTTTGTTTGAGGCGCCGCAGTAGGGCTTCATCGTTCTATTTATACTGTGTCTGTTATACCAAAACGATCTCTTCTATATTGTCATCTGTCAATATTAATGAAATGTTTCGATATTTTTAGGGAAAAGCACGACCACTGGTACGAAATGTCAAATTTCAACGAGGGACCATCGATAAATATTAGTGTCCGGCGGACGCATCTGTACGAGGATGCTTTCGATAAGCTCAGCCCTGACAATGGTAAGCCAAATTACGCTGTAATGTACACGTCGTTGTTATGCAGCTCGCCAGCACCCGGCAGGCAATTATTACAGCCTATAGACGACGACGACGAGCCGTTATGCAGGCAGCAAGGGGGAAGCCCTTTTACTACCTTATGTCGTCACACACTAGAGCGCCCCGGCACAAGACAAGTACCGCCTTACCTCAATCAAAGACTTTTCTTTAGGATGAGACGGTGCTAGTCTGGTTCCGGGGTGTACTAGTGTCCGATGACCTTTACACAGCAACTCCTCAGTGCACAGTACACCTAGCACGAATACTCTCGATCTCTCTGGATAGCCCATTAGGAAAGAAATTCACTGAGTTGCGTAGCTAGTTAACGCGTATCGAGAAGATTCGTGCTAGGTGCAAGACCTTATTTGTCAACAGGAACACTGCGTTGTAAAGGCAGCATTACCTTTTTATAAGGCGGAGGCAATGATATTATAATGCATGGATGTACAGTGTCATATTAAATTACAGCAGAAAAACAGCCCGATATGAGAATACAGGTTGACGCCAATGTTACAAATGCAAATTATTAGTTTACCATTTATAGTCATAGGATTTGCAACTTTATGTCTAACTGAATAAATTTTATTTATTAAGTTTCGTTGCAAATAGGTTTTTTTACAAAATAATAGCATTGACAGCAGCGCCGTCCGTCCGACAAAGTGACAGCACGAGCAATTGTAAATTTATTGTACTTTTCTGGTTTTTCTTCTACTTTTGATGCGGCCATTTTTTAAACGCTGACAAGAAGTCACTTCAGTGGGCGGAGGTGTATAAAAACGCTGGATAAAAACGTCGTGTGATGCGCATGCGAAACGGAATCTGATAATGACTACCTTATCACACTGGCATCACAAATATCTCTTCTCTTTTAGAGCCGGACTTGAAGCTGAAACTACGAGTGCAATTAGTGAATCAAGCCGGCGCGGAAGAGGCCGGAGTGGATGGCGGCGGACTATTTAGAGAATTTCTTTCAGAGTTATTAAAGTAAGTACTTAATTAACATTAAGTTTATTTGCGCATATGCCTAGAGCAGTAGTTCCCAAACTTATTTTTCTCGTGGACCACTTTCAAAATGTTACTAGTTTCGGTGGACCCCCTGCTGCTACATTTCTACCCCCAGCAAGTCTCCCGTGGACCCCTAGGGGTCCACCTGGACCACTTTGGGAATCACTGGCCTAGAGTTATACCTCACAGCTTGTGCTCTTTTTCAGATCGGCGTTTGATCCCAACCGGGGGCTGTTCCGGCTGACAAAAGACAACATGCTATATCCCAATCCCGGTGTACATTTGCTGTACGACGACTTTCCCATGCATTACTACTTCGTAGGACGTATGCTAGGAAAGGTAAGCATTATAAAAATAAATAAATTAATAAGCCATTTATTTCGGACAGAATCCATAGAGGTCAGTAACAATAAAAGTAATAATGACAAGTGGTGTTACCAACACTTATTTTCATTTACAAAAAAAGCTTTTTGTTTGTTTGTGAGGGTTTTTCTGGATTTTTCGCTGTATGTTTTTATTTATTCATTTATTTAATATTATTGTTTAAAAGTAATACATTTAAATGTACAAAAGGCGTAGACGCCTTCTATGCCTTAAAGCATAGAAGGCGTGGACGCCTTCTATGCCTTAAAGCATACAATTTATGTTCCGGTAAGTTGGTACAGAACCCTCGGTGCGCAAGTCCTACAATGACAACATTTCCGACAATGTTTAAGATACCTTATTAATTTAATTCACGACTAATTTGAAATTAGTTTTTAAATCAAAGCAGGTTTCCTTCTATGGTGTTGTAACGAATGCGGATTGCCAACTAATTTGAATTCAGCAAATGGTTGTATTATTATGTCATTTACTATGATTTTTTGTGAAATCGTTTTAGAAATCAAATTGGTTGGCCGTAATGTCCGCGCGAAACAAGATGGCGGCTTTTAGAACGTCGTTGAATCGTTTCAGGCCCTGTACGAGAACCTCCTGGTGGAACTGCCGCTGGCGGAGTTTTTCCTGGGCAAGCTGTGCTCATCGCGCGAGCCCGACGTGCACGCGCTGGCGTCGCTGGATCCCGCGCTGTACCGCGGCCTGCTGCTGCTGCGCGCGCACCGCCGCCAGGACGTGCCCGACCTGGGGCTGGACTTCACCATCGTCAGCGACGAGCTGGGGGAGCAGCGGGTGAGTGCGGCCCGCCCTGCTGCTGCTAGTAGACGCCGTGCTAGCTGCGGACTTTTCTCTCTCCGCAAACGTGAACTCTATGGGAGCGAATGCTATATTGTATATTTTTATCTTTCTAAGCAAGCGCCAACTCCACCATATATATCGATGAAATTTCCCGAAAAAGGATTGACGAGCTACTTGGGTCTAACTTCTGGGAAAAATCGTTTCCTCTATGTTTTTTAGATCTTTCGTAAGCAGTCCCACCCCGCAGTGGGTCGCCCAGGGATGACATATGAATGTCTGGTTCCCACCTTTAAACAACGGATCGTTTGGTAAAACGTAGGTATACCAACAGTTAAATGTTGACACATTTTACACGGGGCATCTGTTAAATTTGACAGCTGGGAACCATATTCAGAGGGAGAGATATAGCAGAGAGTTCAGAAAATAGCATCTTAATATATGTTGAAGGTATGAAAATTCTATCTTGGCAAGTATCAACTTGACGCCTTGATGCCGATTTATCGATACGCAGCAGTATTTTGTAATATGTAAGTTTTAGAGTCGTTAAGTTTTTGTTTTGTTCCAGATAGAAGAATTAAAGCCGGGCGGCACCAACATTCCGGTTACGTCTGAAAATAGAATAGAATACATCCATCTAGTCGCAGATTATAAATTAAACAGGTACCTATTGATACAATATGTAATTTTAGAAAACCATGATTTTAGAAAAAACATTACTTTTTCCAAAATTTAAAGGTTTCTTAAACAAATGAAAACTGAAGTTTGTTTTTTTCTACAATCACTATTTTTTTTTACATCTACACTTAGCTAAATTTCGTTTATTTTGGTATTTTTTTTTTTTTAATAAATTAGGTAGGTACTTAATGGGTACCAATATTGGAACTGAAATAGTCAATATCTCGGATTATTTTCAGACAGAGCACAACGTGAACCTTTTTTACCCCTTGACTTACTTTTATCCCCTTAACAGTAATGCATCGAGTTTGTATATTGCAAGGTACTAAACTATATTACAAAGTACCAAAAAAAGCATGTTTAACCTATTGACCGGTTCGTCCCATTTGCAGACAGATCCGGTCGCAGTGCAACGCGTTCAAGCGCGGCCTGACGTCGGTGGTGAACGCGGAGTGGCTGCGGATGTTCTCGTGCCGCGAGCTGCAGCTGCTCGTGTCTGGCGCCGAGGTGCCTATAGACCTGGACGACCTGCGGGCGCACACGCAATATGCTGGTCAGTATGAACTGACATACGTGACAATAGATGACAATACATTACAATAGATGGCAATACATGACAATAGATATAGTACATGACAATAGATGTCAGTACAGAACAATAGATCACAATACGTAACAATAGATGGCAATATATTACAATAGATGGCAATACATAACAATAGATGACAATATATGACAATAGAAGACATTACATGACAATAGATGACAGTACATGACAATAGATGATAATATATGACAGAAAATAGATGGCAATAATGACAATACATAACAATAGATAACGATACATGGGTTTAGATGACAATAGATGACAGTATATGACAATAGAAGACATTACATGACAAAAGATGACAGTCCATGACAATACATGAAATTAGATGACAATACATGAGTATTTACGTCTCCCCGGACCGTAAGTAGCTACGCAGAACGAAAATCCCAGTTTCTTACCAAGGGCATGACGCAAAACTGTGTACACACCTTGGGCGGTAAAACAGAAAGACTCAGAAAGAATGTTTGTTGCACGAGCCTAAGGCAAGGGTCACGTACGACCTGAGACATAGTTTATTTTACCGCCGTAAGGGTGTGGTACTATTGTGGCTGCATTTCACACTAGTACATTTCACCGCTACCGCTACCGGCCATGAAAGCGACATTCGTCGTTAGGAGAGTGTTAAGGGAAGAGGGAAGGAAGGGGGTCTGTCTTGAGTGGGGACCAAACTCCGAAAGATGGAAGTAAGAAGTTGTAGTCCTCGTGTCGTGTCTAAAAGGGCCGAGGCCCGTCTTTTTGGTTTGAACTGTACCTAATGCAGTTGTCATGGATATTGGTGTGCAGGCGGGTTCTCGGCGACGCATCCGACGGTGCAGTGGTTCTGGAAAGTGGTCGAGAACTTCGAGGACGCGCAGCGCCGCCAGCTGCTCAAGTTTGTCACCTCCTGCTCGCGCCCGCCGCTGCTCGGCTTCAAGGTGACTGTGACAACTATCCGCGTGTCCATTTTTTTATTTTTTAGACGACAAATGTTCAAAATGATTACGATTGCCTTCTCGAAATTCGGTTTTGAACGGCTACTGTAATTGTAGGAAAAGTTTCGGACAATCTAAAATTAAAAGTTAGTAGAAAATCAAGCAGATTAATGGCGTCTATACCTAATGTTGCGTCCAAAAGGAGATGGTACCTCGACCGCAACCAAAACGGAATATGTTAAAATTTGTATATGAATGTAAAGATTTGAGCGCGCAACATAAACAGTTTCGCTTCTGATTTGCCTTTCGCAAGTAGCACACTTATATGTATGCCATTTCGATTAGTACGGTCACTGGTGATTGCAATTCAATTGCAGTATTAAAGACCTAGATAGGTTGCATTCCAAACCCTCGTTATCATTCAGAAATTGTATTATCTCAGAGTGCTAGTCCTACGCATTACATTTCCAATGATAACACGTTTAAACTCTCCCGGTGTGCGTAGGACCTGCAGCCGCCGTTCTGCATCCAGTCGGCGGGCGCGGCGGACCGGCTGCCGTCGTCGTCGACCTGCATGAACCTGCTGAAGCTGCCCGAGTTTGCATCCGAGCACCAGTTGGCCGAGAAGCTGCTTTACGCCATTCAGGCCGGCGCCGGCTTCGAGCTCAGCTAAGGTCAGTGCCGACCTGTCCTTTCGTCCCGTCGTCAACCTGACTTCTATTCCACCAAGCTAAGAATTATTATGCCAATAAAGATCCATGAATAAATCTACAGCTCCAGATTAATCACACTAATCACACGTACTTTTCTCTCAACAGATTCCAGAACAAAGTGTCACCTGCGTGAAAGTAACTTAATGAATTATTTTGAAAGATTCTTCATGAATTGTACATCTAAATGTGATAATATTATATATCGAATGACGTGCAGTGTCTTATTGTGCAAATAATAAATTGTTACCCAAACCTAATATCATCAAGTTTTCGTTTGTTTATAAGATCTTATAAATTATAATTATAATTACCTATGTTGTAATTTAATTATGTTCCTATTTTAAATGACGCATTTTTTGTTTTATAGTTTCAAATCCACTAGCCAGTGAATTAGCTGTTTATATATTGAAAAAAAAAACATGGAAATAAAACTACTCGGACAGTTTACGAGGTCCAATAATGCGCGAAACTAAGTTCTTGAATGTGGTTTCACAATAAAGGTGATGCTAGGCATACTTACACATAAAAAAACAAGTGAAGGAATAGAAGGGTCAAAAAAGATCTGAGTACGGTAAATCCATTTTTGTTATTTTGAATTTTGAATAAATTAATTGTAAGATTTAAAAATATCTATTTTGATATCGTACTCGATAGAATTTTTTGTGAACCACAATTTTTTTTTATTTTTATGAACCAAATCATTATAAGTATTTTCTTATGTTTTCGCGACTTGTAGACATTGAAATAAAACAATTGAAACGTCGGGAATTAGATTCGTTACAATACACGCGATATAAACCGTTTAAAATTGTTTTATTTCAAATAATTGTTATTTTAAATTTTTCGTTAAACAATTTAATAGAAACTTGATGAGTTTTTGATACCTCACTCGTTTTGCACGTAGTTGATAGTGGTCGCACAATATGGCGCCTAACAACCGACACTTTGTTGATTTTTTATTTTCATGTATCCAGTGTCATCGCCACTAGGACGTATCCAACGACGCTTTATTTACCAAAATACATTAATCCGTTAAAGTCTAGGGAACAAAAACCGAGACATATCGACGGTTCTGTGACCGTGTGTGACGGTGTGTGTGTGTGTGTGTTAGATAACTAATTAAGACCGTTATATATAAAGTAGTTACTCCATTCTCGTCAATTCGATATACGACGTTTAGTTACAAAACCGTCGATATGTCGATCTCTCGGTAAAAATGAAAACAGTGCACCGTCACTGCACTGTTTGCAGCATCGAAACTGGTCCTTTACGTCTTCCCTTACTTTGTGACACATTTTACTTACGTCTGTGGCCATTTTAATCATTTTCATGAGCTTGTCCGAAGCTTATCTTAAACTTTGGGAGTATCGTGAACTGTCTGTTAATAGTGTCATATAGGCTTCACCAAAGTCCTCGAACAAGGAGTGTAATCTTGCATGAATTCCCTACATTCGCGGTCGTGTTTTTTCCGCTTATGAAGCTAATAAAACCTTAGTATTAAATACTAATCGTTGGGTGCAGAGTCCGCTCTATAGGACGGGTGATCATGATTCAAAATCACGTCGGCACCGCAACTTTATTCTTGTTAATGTCACTAATGTCCCACAGCTTCCACTTTTACTGGAATTTTACCTCGTTTTTACTAATGTTGCCTAATTTTGTGCATTGTTGCGCGATTGGTCGGGTTAGATGTTAAAAGTAGTAGTTTTATTTCGATGTTCGTGCAAACAAAACATTATTATGAACTTAACATCATCTTTATTTCTTATTTTCTATAAAAATTACCTACTACGTGTAAATAAGAATCGTTAAAGCATCTATCTCAGTAGCTAGTCTGGATTGAAACAGTTTTATTGAGTGTATAAAAAGGAAATAATGGATGTTATTTTGAATTTCCGCAAGCAATTGTAAATAGGTAGACAAATAGTTTAATGGTTGGGTTTAAATGAATAGCGAATTTACCGTATCGGTTTGATACCTGTATATTATATCCGGGACAATCTGTGTCAAATTTGCGTTTTAATTTTAGATTATATATTTTAGTACGTATTTAATAAAGTTGTCGTACTCTATACCAATGTGTATCTCTTCAAATCACCCGATAGGTGAAGTAAGTATATATACATTTACTAGCCCGTAGAATTGTGTGTAAACTTATTCCTTCTGTAAACTGTGACTCTAAATAATGGTGAAAACCATATCAAAATCCGTTGCGTGGTTTAGACGGAGTATGCGGCCGAAGATACAATGAGGACAGACAAACGGATCGCGATTTTGTTTTATTCTATGTAATGAAAAGATAAACATATGTTTTCTTCGTTTCATTCAAGGAAAGCGTCACAATCTACACATGTAATAAAAATGTAACTGGCCGATGTCGGTATAGTCGACCAAGTAATTGTTTGGCCACTTTCGAATTTTATCCCATTGTAATACGGTCCAAAAGTGGTCATTGTAATACGAGCATTTTTGTCCAGGGTCGGACTGGCAAACGCCACCTCGACTTTATTGCCACTCCGACACTGTTTTGTCTAGTTTTTGTTGTGAGTGCATCGTGCAAAAACTACTGCACAAAATTGGATGCAATTTTTCACAGTTGTACCTATGGCGTGAAGGTCTAACTTAAAATTTGGTGGATGCTTCATCTTGATACGCCACCTAAAGTATAGGTATTTACTTATATACTTTCGAATTCCACGCGTTCGTAGTCGCGGGCAATAGCTACTGACAGATAACGAGAACACACGTATTAAGTAATGTAAGTTTACTAAGCCTTTTTGAATAAGGGGTTAAGATATAAACAGCAATCCCTGCATGCACGTCCTAGCTGCAGCTGACCGAGTGTAAAGATAATCGAGATAATGGAGGCCGAACCTGCGCGTACGGTTGACGTGCGCGATCATATCGTTACTGGCAAGCGACGCTCCTCATACAACTCTCCCCTTCTTCCCATGTCATGGCGGTCATGTCAGGGTTACAACCCTAACATGACCGCCCAAGTTGAATATATCTCTGCGTTCCTTTCTTATGATACTAGTCAAACAGAGCCGCAAATAAGGCCCACTTAACTTTTCTTGGTAAAATTAAAATAATGAAATAAATATGTTTTTCTACTAATAGGTAGGTACATGTTTTGAAAGTAGAGTTTTATTTTATTAATTTCATGTAAGTATAAACAATTTATAAAACCGTACTATGAAAATATGGTGTGGCATATATAAATTTTATATTTTTGTTTTACCTACTGAGAAAAGTCGAGTGGGCCCTATTTTATTTTAAGTAGGTAGCATATTATAATTGGGTCATGTTAAGGCAGTTGCTCTGTCAACCTTCGCAACTACTTTTTGCCCTTTTGCCTTCTACACGTGTAGCTACGATTGCTAAGTTAAACTTTTAAGGTTATGTTGGGCCGGTAAGGATAAAACGAACGGTGAAATTTAAATGAAACGAACCTTTTTACGATACACACTTATTTTAATCTTTGGATCGGTGAGGAATTTATGACAGAATTATCAGGGATCAATCTAATGGGATTAGTATGGAATAAGTCAGCCGGCGTTGTCCGCTACGTGCGATACATAATTTTGGCCCGCGTTACATTAGAATGGTAAAGTACTTGCTCATGTACTCGTAGCTCCGGTAGTACGTAGTATCAGGCAGGCTTTTGTTATAGAATTGATTTTCTTTTTACCCGACTACGGCAAAGCCAAAAGGAAGGGTCATGTTTTTAGCAGTCTATGTATGTTTGTATTTACGTATGTTCCACTGTAGTGCCTAAACGACTGAGCCGATTTTGATGAATGAGGTATCAATCGGTTCATAATTGTAGTCTGGGTGACATAGGCTATAATTTTCAAGTTACCCTCAATCGGGGAAAGGCAAAGGAGACGGAGTCCGTCGAGCCGCATTAGAATTGAACTAATTTGGTAACAATAGGTAGCAATGTTAAGTAGATAACTAAATACGTTTTTTTTTTAAATAACTTCAGCAACTTAAAGCGAGATGGAGCTAGTGAGGTGAGGTGCCGTAACTCCAGGTGTAGAAAAATAGTGATAGTCTAGATCATTCGATGTAGTAAGTGCCTGACATAGATATTGTTAGCTATGACAGAAAAGATTTGCTGTACCAAGTAGGTAGGTACCTACCTATGATCCGGAATGGGGGTCGCAGCTTTTGTCCCTTAACCGACGATCCAGCTCCCAGATTTGGCCTCCATCTCCTAGCGAGCAGCAATTACGAGTACTTCTCAGTGCTTCTAACTAACATGAACGCCATATTTATCTCAATGTGCGTCCCTTTCTTGTGACACTAGTTAGGATTACGTAAGAAGAGATAAATTTAATATAGGAGGTCATATGAGAGGCGCAGTAGAAACGTTAATTCCATTGATAGATTCCATAGATAAGCCACAAGCAGAACAACAAATTCATCCAGCTTTTTGCAATAGCTTTTTGACGTGTAATTTATTATTTACCTACCTACTGCAATGAAATAATAATAAAAATCTTTGCATTGAAGTCTTCATTATTCGCAGAGCATGATTAATTAACGCAAAAAAATAATGGCTGCTTGAAAACATACCCTTACTCGATGAGGCATTGAAAGGATTTAAATATTTTAGTTTGGAGTCATCAGTCAATGTGCGGCACTACTGGCTAGGTAGGACTTGACTCATAAAAAGTGTTCGTTATGTAATCAAACTCTTAACTGCAGGCAGTATAATCTGAAAGACGCGCATTTATTTCGGTTTCGATTCTGTATGGCAGGCCCTATTTATAAATGGATGCGTGTCCAGCCGCGGCCGGGGAGCCGCTCGTCTAGCGCAGCTTAGTAATGAACGCGATCATTCATGAAGATTGAAGAGGCGATACGGATTCAATTAAAGATTTATTGCCAATACACACGTTAACGAGCCCCGAGCCTGGCTCATTTACCTCCTTATACAATGTTTAATAAATTGTACGTCTAATACGTAACCGTGAACTTGAAGCTTGGGTGATCAATAACGGGCATTAATATTGGCTTAGGTGCATTCGTCGGTTGGGCCGTGGCCGCCAGTCGCCGCCATTAGCGTTTGGACAGTTGCAATCAATCAGAGCTGATGAATGAGGTTCGCGAGACAGCAGAACGTGCCCTCCCCGGCGCGGCGGTAGCCAGCCGATTATGCGCTTTTAATGTGGACGCTTACTTACGTTGTATAATACGCGAGCTTGAGTCGGACTTAATATCACTAATGCAAAAATAATCACCAATACGGACTTCAGAAAAATCCGCAAGGTAGCATCATAGTAAGGTCGCTAAAATGTTGCTTTATCAAATGAAGAGTTTTAAAACACTATCAACAGTCAAGTTAATTGACACCCTACTACAATTCTCTACGTATGTCTAACAGTGTTATAAGAAAGGGACGAATATAGAGATGAATTGAACTCAGACGGTCATATTATGGCCACAGCAAATTACATATTTTCCTATTGGGCACAGGCCTTCACATAAAGTGGGCTTGTGGGTTAGGTCTTTGCGCGATTAGTGATCTTTAGGAACTTCACATAAACCATTAAATTGCTTTACTAAGTAGTGTTCTCGACTACAATGCTTTCCTGAGTCGAAATGCCAATAATAAATTTCAAACAAAATTCCGAAAATTTTAAAGTTAGGTATGAGCCCGGGTTTCTAACCCATGGCATTGTGCTGTCGAGCGGTTAGACTACCGCGGTTCTACTGACTTTACAAATAAATAAGGGTAAAAAGTCATAAAATGATTCTCAATACTTTATCTGTCACTAACTTTAATCGTTTTGTCTAAAACCGTAATTGGGTAATTCTCATGTCACTTTCATTTATGTTTTTTTTTAACCTCTTTCGTTCCCTATCAGGGTTACAATCTCGGTGACCATTAACCATTAACCCTGAGATACTTACTAAATATTTTTCCTGAGGTAGGTAGTTAATTATAGGATTTTGAAAGAACATGTCATCCATGGAAGTGACATCACAATTACTCAATTACGGGTAGTAGGTAAGCACATCCGACACCCAGCCGAAAGGGATGCGTTTTTGCGTTTAGCTGCTGTAGAGAAATGTAGGAATATATCTTCCACCTTCTTATTATGACGCCTGAGTAGCTGCAACTCAGATGGACGTGCAAGCTGCATTATGAGTAGGTATTGTGTTTTTGTCAAGCCATCAAATGCAAATGTGTAATCTGTAATTATGGTTGACACTTGTAAGGTCTGGACTTTGCGTCGCCGCAGTCTAAAATGTAATGATCCACATAAACTTACAAGAAGGGATACTTATGTAGTTGGTAAAAAGTAAGCAACAAGTTAATAAAGAATTCCTTTTTACGGTCCTGTAGAGTCTTGGAATCGTGTGATGAAACGCATAACTCTTCTTTAGTGGCCTTTAGCCCGCGATTGAAAGCGTCTGTAACAACGTCGAGATGAAGGATGGCTGACAGTCTGAGTCACCGGCCACCGCGCTCGCTCGACTCAATGGCAATGGAAGATTAAACGACGACTCGTCCGACCGTAATGTGAATCAAATGACCGCTCCATATTACTATTAATAATATGAATGCCGTATACACGTTTAAAAATAACACGTACCTACTTTAACTCTGTATTTTTCTTTTACTTGATAATCGCATGTTGCTTCAGACACCAAGCCAATTCATGTTTAATATCGCTAGGCACATGACCAATTAACTCGAAGGCATTCATATTCACAGCATAGCTTAAATGTAGTGGAAAATCTATAGCTATTGTCTTGTCAATCAGGAGCAGACCCTGCCTTGTTTCGTCAAGTTTTTTAGCATCACTGGCTGCACTCGGATTAACCCGCGGCCGTGCTTGCGTTAGCAGGCAGCGCACGCGCCGGCACGCGCGTCCGTGCCGATTGTCGTGCCAATTCGGCTGCTCATTTCATTTGCAACATTGTTCCCAAATTGCAACGTTACATGGAAAGTTACCACGACGTGAGACGATCGACGACTACATAAGTAAAAATGTGTTAGGTACCGTCTGGGTTTTTAGTAACTTAAGTTCCAAGTGTTGCATTAAAGTGCTGAAGAATGCCTGTAAGTAGGTAGTAATTGGTCAACAGACGGTTGCTCAAGAATAATAAACATGGCCTATACGGTCGTAGTAAAGTGCACTGTGAAATAAATCGCAATCTAATACAACCTGCATGGCGCAGCGCTGTTGGAATGGGTGGGGCAGTAAACTGCAATCAAGCGTCGTGGGTTTAGCCCTAGCATAACACCGGTGTTTAAGCAGTTTAACAGACACTTACATTACATTACAAAAAAAAACTAGATAGATAACTCACACTAAGAAAGAAATTATATAATTAGTAGACGGGTTAAGATGCGTTACGCATTTTTGTGCAAAAACATATATTTTTGGTTAATTGATAAAATAATTACAATTTATTGTTTATTTAAGTGTAACGTAAGGCTCCATACATACTAATATTACAAAGTTTCCTGATTAGTGAGTGATTTATGTAGTATAATACTTATAAAGAATAAAATTAAATATAATAAATAATAAAATAAGTAGGTACGTCGTTTATTTTTAAAATAATATAATCCCTTAACGGCGTAAAATAAACCTACGTGTTTCCGTATTTTCCAGAAATCAACCCTTAAAGGAGGCATTTTTACCTCTAGTTAAACTTTGTATGGGACGGTGCCTGTCTCGGCATGTGTAAACTTTGCATTAGTTACCTAATTATGATGTCTGGATAAAGGTGCGTCAGATACCAGACGTTGCGAAGGCGTCGTCGTATAATAAGAAGACTAAACCACGACAAAGACTGTTAGCAAAAAATCTAGTAATTAACAATGTTAAATAACGCTTTGTGAAGTTGACGTGCTTTGAATTAAGGCGTCAAGTGCCGTCTATAATTTGCTTGACAATATAACAATCGGCGACGTCGGTGGTCGCGCTGCGAACATTGTTGGGACAGTCCCACTTCTCGGAAGGTGACCGACGCCCTCCGAGCCTCGCCGCCGTAAACTCCTAGTCTAGGCTAGGAGCTCGTAAAACCATTCTACTGCCTGTAATTACAGGAATCTGGTAGGTCAGCCGACGTATGAGGAAGGAGCTGACCAACTCGTAATCATTAGGTTCAACTTCTTGGAAATGTTGCCGCCTAAAACGTTTTCTATGTACGTACACTATCATTACGATATACAAACAGTTATTGTAGATCTGCAAGTTGCATAATGGTATATGTTTATAAAATGTAAATAACTGCATCTACATTGATTAGTTGAGTTGATATGTTCAGCAAACGAAATGGCGGTGGTCGAGATAGCTCTACGCAGACGTAACTGTAAGTATATTTAAATCAAGCCTAAAGAGTTAGCACGTCGTAGCCATTAATTTAATTATTATTAATATTAAAGATTACACTAATATTTATTTTATTGGATCGTTTATGTTTATGGAAAATAAGTAATTAAATTTCCCCGCCAGTCAAGCCCCGGCATTCGATATAATATCTCATTTAGATACAAATTTTGACCTGGAAATTTAATACCGTGTGCGTGGGAGGAATTGAGTGGGTAAACATAAATGTTAACCTGCTTTGAAGAGTTCTCATGTTAGTGCTGTTTCAATTGATTTAATTAGGAATTAATTGAACTAAACGTGTTCCGATGAAACCGCTGTGTTATATTAGAGAAAATGTAATGATGAATTTCTTCAGTCATGTCAAATCGCCTTGCTTCGACGCACCATTAACCAAACGGTTTGTCAAAGGTAACGAGCGGCCGCGTCGAGTCGAGCGGAGCGGCGCGGCGCGCGAGCCGGCTGGCTCGGCCGAGGTGCGGCCGCGCCTGACGTTGATCGTGCTGCGCGGCGACGTGTCTAGACGCACGGCTGCACTAGATCGCCAGCGACAGGCGACGCGAGATAAATTCGTAGTCGCTATCTATTTCAATTCCATCGGAGCGCGCGATATCGTACAAATCTCGGCCTTATTCTGTCTGCCGACGCCAGCGGCCCACGACAGACCACCCAAGACGATATACACCACCACTCCTAAATATAAAGCGGCTGTCTATCTGTTTATTATTTGTTACACAGAACGGTTCAACAAAACCCTACGAGTATAATGAAATCGAACCTGATATTTTTTATTAAGGCTTAACTTAACTTTATGTAGGTACCTATCCGCGTAAAATCTGATTAAGGTTTCATAGTACAATGAGTAATAAAAACGATGTCGTCGTAAATTAGTACGAGGCGTTTATAATTCGAAAGGCACTTCATTCTTTTATGCGGTCGCGCCGCACTAAAGAACTTAATTTAGCTTGATATATTAAAATGAGCTACGTATAACCTTAGTTATCCGCGTCTTTAAATCTTGTGTTTGTAAACGACGTGAAGATGATAATAAAGTGAGGATGATTTTATTTTTCGCGTTCCGAGTGGCGCGAGGGCGACCCTCATATTTCATGATGTCTGGTCAAAGCGAATTGTTGGTCGCGGTCGCGAGCTCTGACCGCCGGAATCCAATGAACACCGACCGAATAAAAATTCCAATATTCGGTAATAATATTTCGACGATTTATTGCATGCTGTAAATATCTTAACATTTATATTAATATTTTATAACTTTTAATTCGGTTTGGTTAAGCAACATTCAAATATATGAATACACGTCATGTTTTATCTCTTATTCAAAGAATATGAAATGTGTATTGTTGTGTACCAGTGTGTCGTGAACAGCTTAAAATTACCACTTATACATTATTGTTTATTGTGATTTCTTTTATTATACCCATTGCAACAATAGCGTAGCATTAAATTAAAGTCAACGGTGCCAGCCTTTCATTTTATATAAATAAAACGTCCACAAGAGCACAACGCAAGCATAACGACAGTTAATGCAAGTTGCAAGCGGGGACATTATCGGGACGTGGCTTTCAAGTGACACTTAAAATGAAAGCCTGGTGATAAATAATGCTGGACAAGGGACGAGATCAGACCGGTAGACAAGGCGTTAACAGCAAGCCTCGCCAAACACTGAAAATAACATAGGTATGGTTTCAATTGTTGCAACTCTGTGAACCCGCTGGTGCAATGCAACGCAACGTATGTTAGTGTGATGGTATCAATTAATTCAATCCCAAGTTATCTATGGTCATCAAATCGGGAAAAAAAATGCAATCTACTAGAATGATTTGCGGCATCCTGTCGATTTTTGGCAACAAATGGGAGCAATCTTCGCACTTCGCGATAGTTTTAGATCTATCTATCATGCAAAGCTGCTGTGTCTGTGCAGCATACATATATTTCTACGCCAAATATGGCAGGATATGCTGAATTAATATAAATGTAATAGTAATACCTATTTTATATTCTATTCTATATGTGTATACATGCAACAATCCGCCCTCCTCCGCTTCCACATTAAAAAACATACTTCACACAAAGCTGATTATTAACCATGCACCATTACTTTAAACACTTCACACCATTCGACACGTGTTCAAAGAATTAATCGTTTCAGGAGTTACTTTGCAGAGGTAAATATTGTCAAATTGGGAAAAAATACCTTGCTACTCCTCGAAAATAGTGTTAGATCCATATGCGAGACGATATAGGTAAGCATACACATACACAGAGTTCATGTAAGATTGATCAGCCCGATGCAACTGTTTTTTAAATGTCAAACAAACTTTAGCGAAGTGTACGAAGCTGATCAATCATTTTGTTTCCCTTCTCTCTTGTGCGGGTTGGGTCGCTGTCACTTGTGACTTTGCGTTTTTATTCTCCGCCTCTGGAATTGCGCTTAACGCTGCAACAATGATTGTTAAAATAGAGATTATTCATAATTTTACAACTAAACACACAAAAGTCAAATACCTGCTCACTTGCAATGATATCACAAAGAAAGACTGCTCTCTGACATAGGTCTTGAAATTATGAAGCACTCCTAACCGGCCTTGCGATCTTTTTAATGCGTTCCATCTATGTAAAAAAATCATTTGTATTTTTATTATATGAATTTTTCATATAAAACACTATCACTTCAATAACTGGAACGTAAATAATTAATTAGAGTTATGGACATACTTAATTATGAAGGTACGTTTGTTTTGGCTAATTTATTTCTCAAAAAAGTGAAATTACGTAAGACGTCGTGAGATTGACATATGGGATAATAGTATTTTATGCAACTGCTATATAATGAGAGGCCTTAAAACCGAGTGTGGTTTTATGAAACGAGCGTCAGTGAGTTTCATAATAGGATCACACGAGTGTTTTAAGGCCTAATTATATGTAGTTGCATACATTGCTTTATCTACACACATATCATAACTGCAAAAAACCGTAACAGCAAAAAACCAACAAACAGTCATGGCGGCCATTCGATCTATCCGCCAAGACGAACGTTTTTTTAATACATAGACAAACGAATGAAGTCCCTATTGTCATGTCACTCGAGATCAAATGTCGTGCGTTTAAATTAAAAAAACATACTGAGTTGACGTTTCGTATCGATAACTGTTTTAATATCTGTGGATACTAGAATAGAGACCAACTTGAATTTTGACAGCTGTTCCAAATTTAAAATCATAACGTCACGAGATTATATTATCAGTAATGTGATCACCGATAAACATAGACTACTAAGAGATACTACCCAATAAAGAACAGATTTACCTACTACCACAGACAAGAAAATTCTTATAATAACATTGGTTGTAATAATGCTGGTCATTTTCTATGGTTTTTGAACGCGTTATTGAGCACTTATGATATGTGTTTAGATAAAATAAGTTTATCTACACACATATCATAATTTCTCAATAACGCGTTCAAAAACCATAGAAAATGACCAGCATTATTACAACCAATGTTATTTTAAGAATTTTCTTGTCTGTGGTAGTAGGTAAATCTGTTCTTTATTGGGTAGTATCTCTTAGTAGTCTGTGTTTATTGGTGATTACATTACCGATATCTCGTGACGTTATGAATTTAAATTTGGAACAGCTGTCAAAATTCAAGTTGGTCTCTATTCTAGTATCCACAGATACTAAAACAGTTATCGTTACGAAACGTCAATTCAGTATGATTTTTTAATTTAAACGCACGACATTTGATCTCGAGTGACATGACAATAGGGGCTTCCTTCGTTTGTCTATGATTTAAAAAAAACGTTCGTCTTGACGGATAGATCGAATTGCCGCCATACTTGTTTGTTGGTGTTTTGCTGTTACGGTTTTTTGCAGTTATGATATGTGTGTAGTTAAAGTAATGTATGCAACTGTATATAATTAGGCCTTAAAACACTCGTGTGATCCTATTATGAAACTCGCTGACGCTCGTTTCATAAAACCACACTCGTGTTTTAAGGCCTCTCATTATATAGCAGTTGCATAAAATACTATTATACCAGATTAAAAGTATATCAATACTTTCAATCTGGTATAAATTTCTTTTGTAACTAACCAACCAAATATAACTTAATAATCGTACCATCGATACAGTGCTGACTTACCTTCCCTATTTACCCTTGAATGTTTTGCCTACAATGTTTTATGTAGATAATCTGCAGTCCCTAATCCTTATAAAAAGAACCGGCTTATGTCCAACGCGACGTTTCCATACATACATCTTCGTGGGTGGCATCTCGATCTCGTTATTTCCCAAAGAAACTAAAAAAAAAACCTAAAGGAAATTAGTCCTCTCTAAAACACGACCCGGACATGTGTTACTTTTTTCGCTTTAGACATGTCTCAGGAATAAGATTTATGATTTGTTTCGTTCTTTTCCGACATAAACCTGCGGTCAAGTAAACGTGTGGGATTAATTAAAATAGAAGATTGTTAAAATTCTAATTATCTCCGCGTTGAAGACTCCGATCTCGAGCCTTGTTTTTATTGCTCTCGGTTTGTTTGATTTTATAATCCTTTTTCGGTGCATTTGCTTGAGGATTTTGTGGGATTTTTATGGAACGATAAGAAGTGTATGCATGGAGAGCTGGCCGGGTGCGGGTGCGCAGGTAGAGCGTAGCACAGGTAGCGCAAACAGCTACTGTGCGCGCTCCTGAGTACACAGCTCACTCGAACAACAATGCGCGGACGGGTAGGTGAACAACGATACTGGGCCCAAAAACTGCCCAGGTACTTCAGTTCGAATAAAATAAATACTTTCTTAGGGTTGCATTGTTCTTTAAATCTTGAGCAATTTCTTAGGTTCAATTTACCTTGAATGCTGGGAATATTGTTAGCACCAAACGACGGAAAGTTGAAAACAGAGATTTCAATTAAGTTTTTAAATTATCGAAGTTATCGAACTCTAAGAAGTTTCTAATTGATCTAACTAAAGTATTAATATTTTAGTAGACCCAGCTTTAGTAATTTTGTGGCTTCTAGTTCTAGCTGAGTTTCCTTACTTCACATCTGCAATTATGATGGACTGAATTACCATTTTTTTAGTTAGAATATTTCAAAATTTACTAAGGCTAAGTACCTAAATAGATAAATATACATCGGACGACCACATCAATTACCAAACCCCCCAAATGCAAATTTCTGGTAAGCTAACGGTCCCAGTCATTGACTGTGACCAAATAATTGATAAGAAGATACGGGAATATACAAGTAAAAACGAGAGACAATGATGTCAACTACTATTAAGAAAAATGTTTTAAGGGTGTCAAGCACTGGTACTATTACCTTATCATGGAAATCTGACAATAGAAATGGTAAGGAAAGGCAACATCTACACATCTAACCCCGAGTATTCCTACCATCGATCCAATCAGCAGACAGTAAATATCGCTTCACGTGATCTATCAGTGTCTCCCGCGCAGACACACGACATGGCCACAGGACAGCAATGCGAAACGGCAGTTCCGACTGGACCAGTTGTTTACCGCCGGGTAACAAGACCCCGCTAACTGCCTGCGCACACGCACCCGACACTCCTTGTGCTAACAGTTTTTTCAGACGAGGTTAGTGCAAGAGCTACCTACTTCTTGCTACCGATGACACCAACAAGAAAAACATGCGAATTCGTATGGCTGGCGCACGTTTTATTGACTCAGTTAACTTCACTTTTTTTTTCACACAAGCCTAATAAAAATGTATCCTTAGAGATATAGTTGTAGAACGCTGAATCGAATCATGTCATCAATATGTTTGCGTTACTTACTCATTAAAAGTACCGATCAGTAAAAGAAAAAATAACACGTGGACCGCAAAATTAAGTTTGTAAAGGATGATTGACGAATTAAAAAAAATGTATTAGAGTTACAAGGATCATTCTATTTTGCTGAATTTATCCACTATGCTATACGATTTGTATCACTAATAGAGCAAATTGGACATTTTCCTCCAATTTGCTCTACGAGTTTTAGTGATAGACCAAATTTAACTGTTTTTCTCCAATTTGCTTTATCGTTAAAAGTAGCAAAGCTAGGATAAATTCATTTTTTTGTTCTATAATGTTTACTTAACTTATGTGAATAATTAACTAAGCTAAGTATCAAAGAGCACATCAAAAATACTAAAACCTCAAAGTGTAAATGAAGCCCTTTCAAATATTTGAACTAGTTGCCTCACTATAGAATTTTAAGCCTCTTTTGATGCTGTTTTCAAAGAAACTAAAAAAGATAACTGTTACAATTTCCAGATCCTTGGTGCTTGCGAGTATAGTATGCCGTAGTGACAGATAGACGGATGAAAGGATGAACGGACGGACGGTCTTAAATTGTCCCATACAGGTTGCGTTTTTACTTTTTCGTACGAAAGTCACGGAACCTTAAAAACCTGAAAGTAGCACGTCGGGCTTCGCTAAGTGTAGAGTTTCATGTGATTTTTTCCAGTACTTTAGGTATAGTTTTAGCAGTCGCGAGTGGGGGCACGTTATTCTAACAGAATGTCGAATGTGTTTCAAAGCGATATCTAATATGTTATTTAGTGGTTTGGGACAAAAATATTTCCCCTGCTTTTAAGTAAACAAAAATAAAGAACTAATTTTATTCTTGATTCATGTGCGCCGAATAATGCTCAGTATGTGTAAATAAATTACAGCCTTTACTCGTTATTCGTTTTCGAGAATAAGTGATACATACAGACAGACGGATATGACTAAACTATATTAAAACGGTCCTTAGTGTACCTACGGAACCCTAAAAATCAAGAAACCTGATGTGTAAAATTTGCAATGCACAATATTTCTTACGAAAATATTGCTGAATGAATTATTAATAACAAAACAAACCTCCCCAGCACTCATTTGTTTAATAAATATTTTCTAGCTTCCCACGATTTGGACCAGGACGTCCGTGTTGATTCAATAAACGTGTTAGTAAGCAGAATCTCCGGCTGTTCAACACGACAGAAGCGTTACTATGTTGATTTTTATTGCAGTTGCTATCCATTTTAGTACCCAATATCCATTTTAGTTTATAAATTATAAATATGGATTGCAAAATATGAGTATAATAAAATGGCAACAAGCCGATGTACATCACTGTATTTCTTTTTTTCATTTATGTTTTTTTTTGTACAGTAAAGAATTTACATACATACATATATGTCTGTACAATCACACATATTTAAGCCACCATTAAAGACGGAACTGCAAGAAAGTGTCATTTTTCGAAAGGGAGGCATATTCTACGCACTATGAAGTTAATATATCTTTCCCTTTCGAGCATAGGACATTTCTCTCAGTTCCGATCAGTTAGGAGATATTTAAGAAAAAATAATATGAGAGGTCTTTATAACGAAGAGAGAACAATAGAATAACAAGATATTTGACTGTCTGTCTGAATTTTTGTACGCGCATCACCCAAAAACTACTGCATGAAATTGGATCGCAGTTGTATTGCTGGAGGTCTAATTGAAAAATCTAGTGCTTAATTAGCTTGGAAGTCATGTTAGATACCTATCTACCTGCAGCCAAATTCCACGCTTACGAAGTCGCGATCAAAAGCTAGTTGCAATTAACCATAGAGTTGCCTAGTGGCCCTTTCTTATGAAACTTGTTAGACCAGAGCCGCACTGCTAACACTCAATCACTTAATTCTTGTATTGTTATTAGTATTAAGTAAAAATATATTTAATTATATGTTATTTTAATAAACACTTTCGTTGAAAATTTAAAGTTATGTGTCAAATGCCATATTTGTTTACAACATTGGCCATTTCTATTGAACCTGACTTTAGTTCACGCATGTCATCTGTTATTATTGTGACGTTGACGAAAGACGTTGGTATTTTTTTATGGGGTAGATAGATAAATGAATGACTATGATTCGATTCTCACGGGGTAGCAGCGTCGGTTCGGCACCGGGACGGATTAATGTAAATAGGCGAGCCGGCCACTGGCAGCAGCGCCGGCCAGGAAGTACGCCCATCGTCGCGCCGCCGACTGCTGGTGACATGCCCACAGTCACACGGCATGGCGAGGTTTGTTGGTCAGGTACCTACCCTATTATTATTGTTTTATATTATATTACAATTACAATTATAATCTATTATTATTATATTAACCTTTATTTCAGGCAGCACAGTCCATACAACACTTACCGTATAGACATAAATAAGACGAAAAATTTTGGCGCTAAAATAGCATGGTCCTGCTATAGTAGCATGCTAGCGTTTATTGAGCACATAAAAACATCCGTACCTCTCACACATGCCTACTGGATAGAAAGTGATATATGTATGTTTTATGTCAGCGATACAATCTAGCTTGCTAGGGCCTCTGTGTGTCGTCGCTTCTGACGACGTGTTACCACCGGCAAGGTGACCTGAAATCGAAATCTTTTGGCCAGAAGGCTGCGGAATGAGAGAAGTTCTGATGGTTTCTTATTTACACCATATGGATAACAGAGCATTGGTATAAAAAACTTTTAAAAGATTTCCCTACCTACTCTTACTGGCCGAAGAGATCGCAATGTCACGTCATGTCGATGTTTTGTTCTGTGGGTACTAACCTTTGTTTTGTTTTTCGGGAAGGACAGTGCTTGCACTGTTGTGTTCCGGCGTGGAGAGCAAGACAGCCGGTGTAATTACTGGCACAAGAGGTATTCCATCTTAGCCCTCTGGGTTGGCAACGCATCTGCACTCTCTTTGTTGTTGCAGGTGTCTATAGGCGGTGGTGATCACTTACCATTAGGTGACCCACTTGCTTGTTTGCCTTCCTATGTTGCATAAAAAAAAAAAAAAAGGAAATGCTTAATGGTAGAGCCGGCCCTACGTACCTACAAATTTTAATCAGCGACTCAAGTGTCAATTCTATTACGGTAATTACAAATTATAAAACGAACTTATGACAGCAATATACGTCAAACAAACGTGTATCGTAAGGAATATTACGGCGTTAATTGCAGAAGGAATATTGTGGAAACAGTTCACGAGATAAAAATGAAGATTGAAGAGTGAATTATCGATGTCGCGCTCGCGGCAAAGTTTGTTCAGCCGCCAACTGCACCTTGACGAAACGAGAAAAAATCCAAAAAAGTATCTGGGAACGGCACGACATCCTGCCCTTTCATTATGAACTTTCAGTTTTTCTGTAGAAGCGGTGTGGTCACAATTATCCATTAATGATTGATTATTCCCTGTTTACTTTCGATTTCGACCGAGTCACTGTTTGGTTTGCTTTACCGTGTGACAGCCGACAGTCGCGGCTGCCGGCAGTTATGCAGTGCCGAGGGAAATTTATTTTGTAACAATTCGATTCGCTTCTCCAGGCTATTAGATATAGTTGCGTCAATAATCAATTGAACGTCCTTGTAGTGGATAATCCAGGTGTTGCAATAAAGGACACCCCGTTCACAATACAGACAGGTAGCATAACTCACGTGCAACTGGAAACTCGCTTGCAATTTACGCCAAGCTTCAGATGGCTTCGTATCTAAATGACCTACTTTGAAGGCGTTTTCCGTCATTACAATTTATGGTAATGATTAGCCAACAAATGGCACTTGAAATATAAACATAAACCTTTTGTATTGAACAACTCACGAGCGACCAGTGGCTTAGCCCAGAGATATTTACAACCTATTGTGTGGAGTGCTTCGCTATCTTCTATCCTACTAATTGAGTCATCCTACACCGAGAATGGCATTGTTTTCGCCAAACTGCGATATAGACGCGTAGCGCTGGGTTTTGAGGTTTCAAAAATACTAATGTTAGCTTTTTTTCGTATATGGTTTCTTGACCATTAACTTAACCTAACACATGAGTTTGTGTCAGTTTAGGGTTGTGCATAAGTAGTAATTCAGGTTTTTGTCTTTTCTAACAATATCGGATGAAAAGAAAATTAGAGATGAAAATTTTACTCTTATGATGATGACGAAGTTGTAACCGACGTACATGAGCCTTTTGTGTCATCTCTGTCAATGGAAATACAGTTATTTAGCCACTACCTAAGATGTCGCCTTAGTAGCTCTAAAAGAATATTACAATTGGTCAAATAAGTGTTAGATGTTTTAGGTCAATGATATCTGTTGTACAAAGTATTCTGTGTCGAATTCACCCATGGTATTTCTAGCTACTTATTTTTTTTTGTAAAACACCCTGTAAAAGTCACAAAAGAAAATTCAAGTTATTAGAGTTTATGTCTTTATTATTATTACGGTGTAACGAAACACTATTCACAATTTGTGTCGTTTTTATTCATGAAATCTTATTATTAAGATACAGTTGAAAGACGAAAACTTTTTAGCGCGAAGGACGGAGAAAGCATACACGCGCGGGGAACGGGGGGCGGGGTGCGGTGAGGCCGCGTGCCTGCTGTTTGTTTACATTCGATTGCGAGTTGCGACAAGTGCGAAGTGCAATGTGGCCACGTTGTGAATTAAATATGAAGCTGCGAAATACTAAAATGGAAGTTGAAAGTAATAAATGTGTTGTATGTGGGCTCATACTGGACGTAAATATTGTGATTGTTAAAGAAAAGGAATATTAAAGTTCATTGACTCGAGCGTTGATAACGATGACGGAAAAGTTGTTTTAAGGACCGTGCCGAAATTTTAACTACTTAAGTTCGCTTTAGAAATGAGACTGATTAACGACACTTTATAATAAATAATTAAAAATTAAAGTATTAGGTTACAAATAATATTATTACAAATTGTTACAAGTACAAGGTATTACAAATAATAATCTCCTAAGGCTGATACAAATTTGTACCTATGTTACTAATCAGGTAGGTATCTTATTCAAATATTAAGTTGTTTTTTATTAATAAATCTATTAAAGCTGGTAAAAAATTGTACATTAGTAGTTAAGAATATAAAAATAATGAAAATGATTGTAATGTCAAATTTATTGGCATAAATAGTGAAGATATTAAAATATGTGATACACGACATATTAAGATTATGTATAATTATGGAAATATTAATAGTTTATGAAAATGCCCTAAAACTTTATAGGTTTTAAAATAATGGTATACTGTGATTTAGTTCTTAAAAGTTTTTTGACATTGTCATAGATAGTATGTGATTGTTTTGTGTAATTTAAAAGTAGTGTTCAAGACTAAAAGTGATTTTAGAAGAAATTATTAGCAATGACGGCCTCTAATTTTTATGATCATTACCGACAAGTATGAACACAAAGAATAAGTGTATCAATGTCTGACTTTCAAAATTCAGAAAAAAATGGGAATGAAAGTGATCCCATAAAAACTACAATTATGACAATTAACAATTATTACGGCGACGGCGACGGTGGTAAAATTATATTATGTGTAAAAGAATTGAAGTGTTTGTAACACGGACCTAAAAAAAAATTCTTATGTAACAACAAATTATAACTTTTAAGGCTTACGATTATTTTGTGCTTTATATATTATTATAAAAATAAAAATATTGTATTATGATCCACAAATTGTTTTTACCTCTTACCACTGTTAATACCTTTAAACAACGATTGGCACATTTAAGCCTTTGTTCCCAACGAGTCACAACCTCAACTGTCACACTGTGACTCGTTGGAAATATTTTTGCTAAAAAAATCCCAACCAGTCACACTGTTACTAGATGGGACAGTATTTGATATTTATTCTCAACGAGTCACACCCACTGTGACTCGTTGGGAATACTTTTTGCTACAAAAAATCCCAACCAGTCACACTGTTACTAGATGGGACAGTATTTGATATTTATTCTCAACGAGTCACACCCACTGTGACTCGTTGGGAATACTTTTTGCTACAAAAATTCCCAACCAGTCACACTGTTACTAGATGGGTCATTTTTTATATTTGTTCCCAACGAGTCACACCCGCAAGTGTCACGTTGTGACTCGTTGGGAACAATTCTTGCTGTAAAAATCCCAACCACGCTGTTACTAGATGGGTTAATATTTCATATTTGTTCCCAACGAGTCACAGCCGCAACTGTCACACTGTAACTATAGAAAGGTATCTTAGTATCGAATTTCCAATCAATTATCACTGTTATTCGATCAGACAGTTAATTTTATTTGTTTCTAACAATCATATGAGTTTGGTGATGAAATAAGACTGAAATGACAGTACTCACCTAACATAACCTATTTTCCTAGCAGCAATTCCTTTCTAACCTAACCTACTTTTTGTAGGAGTCGCAGTTCTAACCCAACCTAACCTAATTTTCTGGTAGCAATTTATTTCTGTTGGGATCGCAGTTCTAACCTAACCTAACCTACTTTACTGGTAGCAGTTCGTATCTGTTGGGGACGCGGTTCAAACCTAACCTTACCTACTTTTCTGGTAGCAGTTCGTTTCTGTTGGTGATGCGGTTCAAACCTAACCTAACGTACTTTTCTGGTAACAGTTCGTCGTTGTTTGATTTGTCTTTTCATAGTCTACTATTAGGTAATGATTTATTGTAGCAAAAAGTGTTCCTAACGAGTGTGACAGTTGCGGGTATTTTAGTAAAAATATTCCCAACGAGTCACAGTGTGACAGTTGAGAGTGTGACTCGATGGGAACAAACCAACATATTAAAAAGTGGTATAAGTAAAAAACAACCAAAAAACTGAAGAGCAGAGAATAACATATTAATAAAACGGATTACTCACGTTTTTTTGCGTCGAGAGAGAATCTCGACGCAAAAATACGTAAGTGATCCGTTTTATTAATATGTCCGAGTCTCACGGTAGTTTTATGTTAAAAAAAGCAGAGAATAATCCGTTACATACATCTTCATCCGATTTCCGATTCTATCATGAAATTGTACGAATAAACTTTTATTGCTAGATCGTTAATCGGATATAGATGTACTTAACAGACTATTGTTTGCTTTTTAGTTGTTTTTGATGTCAGTTTTTTTTATTGTAATCGAAATCCACATTACCGCTGCCATACCCTGCGAATTTTTCAATGTGTTTCGTCTTTACGGTCATTACATTATTGATTTTTTTTTCTTTGGGAAAACTACCCTCGATGTCATCTATGAGAAACTTAATCAAGTTATCTAATTCAACTTGGTCATTTATTTATTAATGTGGCGGAAACTGGAATACGCAAGGCACGGAATGCTGATAATGCAGGTTAGAATCCTGCCATTACCTTAATTTTTCTTTGTGTTGTCATTCATTATTTAGCATTTTAAATTTAATTTCAGTTTTTTTTCTCGCTTTTTAGTGGGTCGGTTTATTTATCTAAGTTACAATTGCATATTTAATGTAAACTGCTCACCACCTTTTACAAAATATTGCTTTTCCCAATGTCTTTTTCCAAGTCAGTAGCCGCTTTCAAATTTAATCTAAAAAATTACTTGCTTGAGTCACAAGCACTGTAGCCTAGGGCCTTGGCCAGGGAATGAATGTATGTACCTATGTATGAGCCTTTATTATACACAACACCTGAAAATAACAGATTAAAGGACAAAACAGATGTACAGAGGTGAACTTATCCCTTTAAGGGATATCTTACACAAATGTCTCAGTATTATAAACCTTTTTCTCTTTATGTTGTCGTTATGCTTTAATCTGACTTTTTATAGCATGCTTTATTATTCTATTATTTATGGTATATTTTATTATTATTTATGTGTATTATTATTATTCTTTTCTAAATTTAATGTCCCCACAGTACGCTGTCCCATACAACCCACTGGCTCCACTGAAAACCAGCGCTGTTGGCATTGCCGTGCTGACAGCATTGCTGAGTGGAGACCAATTCGGCTATACAATGCTGTCGAGTAATTGTAAAATGTGTTTTATTTCTGTCTTGTCTTATATTGTAAGCTGAATAAACGATTTTTCTTTCTTTCTTTCTTTCAATGCTGGGGCGATAATTGTTGAGGAGTTCTCCTGGTACTTCAACATCAGCTCCACTTTACCATATGCCTTGCAACGAGCTTAAACTGCTAAGCAACTATATTTAAAAAACCGTATCGCCACTTGTGAAATACTTATTATTGAGTAGTTCCGGTGACCGTCTGTGGTCTTTATCATCAATTCCACTTCACCAAATGGTGTTTTCTGAGAGCAAAAGCACAAGTTACTATCTAAAATATCCAAATCGCTACAGGTGTGCATACCATTTTAGAAGAGTTCCCTCGATTCCCCCAAGATCCCATCATCAGATCCAAACTTGGTGGCAGTGAGACCAATTTGGAAGTATACCCTTTCAAATAAAGAAAGAATTTGTCAAATCGGTCTAGCCGTCTTCGAGTAATCCGTGAACATACATAAACTTCCTCCTTTTTTTGAAGTCGGTTAAAAAGGGAATGTAATTCAGCACATTACATTATCGCTTCGCGAAGAAATCATGCCAACCCGAACGAAGGCGCCGCGCGTGTTCGTTTGTAAATAGTAAGTATAGTACCCGATCGAGACGGACCGAATGTCGCGTCGCCCGCGCCCCGCTGCCGGTTGCCGCCACCTCTCGCTCGCTCCTACTCGCTTCGACCGCTGACTTTTTTGTTTTTATTTTCATTAATATATCATGCAAGAAAATGACACAAATTCACAGTGTCCATCTTTTATGCATTTATGATATTGGATATGTAAACTCTAATAATTGTAATATTCTTTTTAAGTATTTATAGCTTGGAGAAGCAAAAAAATCTGAAATATTAAAAGTTCGTGTTTTAATTTGGCACAAATTTATTTAATAGAGATATTTAAGTGATCTGAGGTATATGGTACTAGTTTTTGGAATTGTAATTTTTTTTTGTCGAAGTTTTTAATGTACTGACCCCAAGTCAGTTTTCGCTGGACGAAGATGACACAAACTAGGTTTGTACACTAGACAGGCTATTTAAAATACAAAACCATTAAATCTTTGAACTCTAAATCAATTTTGTCAGTTTTGATTTGAATTGTTTATATCCACTACAAATAATCAAATTTCTAAAAATGCACAACCGGGATGTGACACAAAAACGCAAATATATTTTGTTTATATGCAAATGTATCCACAGACAAGATTTTATCAAACATTAGAATTCTTGAAGGTTTTGCCCTCAAAATAATTCAGCGCTACGGGTCTAATAACCATATAAGCAAGTCACTGCCAGCCACTTGGGTGGTCCTTAGCTTCTCATTATGATTTTAATGTTTGCTACAATGTTGTATTTTCTGAACTCGAAACTTGACAAAAGGCTTACAAAGGGAATAAATATTACCTATTAAGTTTTTAGTTGAGGCTCTTAAAATATTTTTTTAAGACTCGTCATATGTCCACAGAATGGTGAGAAATTGTATTACAAACTAGTTAACTTGTTTTTTCTGGTACATCTAAAAAGCTTTTTTTGTTTAGTAGGTATATTGCTATTGAAATTACTTTCTTTCACAATCTCGGATCTTGATTATCTTATCTAATATCTCTATTTGAATCAACATTAATCCCGGAACAGGACTGCACGATTTATACTTTCACTACTCTACAAGTGTAACCAGTTTTTTGTATATCTTTAAAGCAGCATGAATTTGTGCTATGTTCACACAAGTCTTAGAAAAAATGTTAATTGATATATATGTGCAGACAGGATGCATGACGAAAGGCGTGTCTATCGCGGCGCAGGCCGGGGTGCCCGAAGGCCGTACAAATTGATTACGGTGACGGCCACCCACGACGAGCGGCTTGCAACCCTGCTGTACAAGTGCTAATTCGATACTTAAAACCTTTAAACGAGCAAAGTATAATACGATGCCGCCGCCCGACGTAAAGCTTCCGCGTTTCGTGCGACGTAGTATCTGTGGGGCAATTTTTTAATCTCACCAGTTGACTAAAGCTCACGAAAATGGCCGAATCTCTAAGAAAAATGGCTATTTTGGTGAGCTTTAGTCACCCGGTGAGATTCAAAATCGCACTCCTGCTCTGCAATTTTACGGTGTAATCCATGTCAGCAGGAATTCATAAGGGTTGCAGCATATTAGCTGCGTTAGATTAGGAAAACTAAACTTTATAATTCAAAAATGATGTAATTTCTTTACGGCGAAAGGTTTTATTTAGGCCTGTATAGCAGCGTGCTGAAAATCGCATTTCACATTTCGTTTCTATAGGAATGAAACGCCAAGTGCGATTTTAAAAGTAGGTTTACTTATAGGTACGCGGTCGAATTTGAGAACAATCTAAAACTACATACTTTACATATCGTCACTTGGATGGCAAAACTTCTGAAGCGACACTTGGTCAACTTTACAGGAGAGCGATTTAAAGTTTTTTTTTTACGAAAAAAATTCATAACTCGTCTCCTACTGAACGCATTTTAGAATTTCTAGGAGGGAATGAAAGCTAATTCTGCATACTATAGACTGGAATCAATCCCATCAAGCTGAGACTACTGGTTTAGAAGATAAGTGTCGCTTTAGTCATTTGTCTTCAACTTTTTGAGAAAATGCAGTCAGGTAAAAAGACTAAACAGACAGTTTTGTGTTTGATATCATATTTTCAGAAGACTAACGCGACTTTAATTCTGGCATTTTATATTGATTTTTACTTAACGACCTTAAGTCACTTGTTATCAATCTGAGTTTAATACTTAATTACCAAATGTCAAACGATTTTATAAGGGCATAAGGCTTATCATTTATTAAATGGTAATCATAAACGTAACAAAATACTAAAGGCTGATTTTTCAGTAATGGGAAAAGATTTATCCGAGGAATAACTTATGCATTATTGACTGTTATCTGTTGAATAGACTTACAAGTAATACGTTTCGGACATTAAATATGCTATTGTACACACTGATTCCATGTAACTTAATCAAAATTAAAAGATAAGAAGTTGGCAGACTACTTTTTATAATTTTTACTCAAAAGAAAAGTTAGTCAATAGTAAAAATGCTTGAAGTTTATGTATAGCATTTGATATTGACAAGTTTTTACTTAGAGAGTATAGATACACTTCACTATTCACCCTTTTATCGAAAGTATCTACTATGGGTAAGACTTTCACCAAATTTACGCATGCGATGACTCTGTCCATAATCTAGGCGGCGCTGCGGTACTGGGACTTGTTGGCTTAGCAAGAGTCAGAGGCCATAGACAGGATTTGGCCGAGACAGTAACTGGAACTACCACCTCTCACCGCTTGCAGGTTGCCTAAGATCTAATAGCTTGCCCCTAGTTACTGCATTCCCACCATCGCCGGTCGTAGTGGAATACCAGCCCAATAGATGCTAATAGGAGTGGCTTTGCACCCGCACAACTCAACGCAACGTAAGGTGGGTAACGGATCATCGATTCTCTTAGCATCGCTAAGCGGCGGCGTTCATTTCCCGTCAGGTGACCCGCGTACTCGTTTTCTTTACTGTTTTATAATAAAATACTGTTAATCTTCTGAGATCAACACCCAAATAGATGATCTCTGCTATAAATAGGAATTCCAAGCTTTATGACCTGTGGCAATCGGTAGCGAAATGTTGGTGGTAATGCAAATTACAGGATATCCGATTCTTAGTTTTCACTGTGGCCGTTTGACGGCAGGCGCTCTTGAAACCGACTTGGACAAGATGATGGACTAGGCAACATATTTGACGACAAAGCTGCCCTATTCAGGATCGCTTTGCTTTCCCTGCATTAATCGTGATGAAAAATTGCTATTATCACTGATTTAATCACGATCAAAATAACATAACAAGAACAAAACATACCTGACATGGAATATAAAAACCTTTTGAACAATCTTAGCAACATTACATCCAAAAAATAGTAAGTAAGTTTCAATTCTATGACGATTTTTGAACTGTCCTGTGAGCCATATTACAAAGCTCTGATAAAGTATGTAAGTAATACTCAATCAGATCAGTATCTACTACTTATATCAGAATCTAGCATCTGGGAAGACGTACTTGGCTGTCATGGAATTGGCAGAAACAACTCAAATGGAAGAATCTTCATCGGGATTCCAGATAAACATAAAACCCCACGTATAGCCTTCGTAAGCCCTCCAGGCGCACGGGGCTGGACAGACAATCGTTTCACGAGCTCGAAACGCCAGCTTTCACTTTAAGCTTCGTGTAGAGCTAATCACAAGGTGGATAGGCTGGTATTTGCAACACTAACGCATGAACTGCAGTTTCCTCTTTATGCTAAGTTTGGTACAGAACGAATTGACAAAGCATGATATACCAATCTTATTTACATATTCGCAATCTCGCAGTTGTTGATGATTAATGATTTGGTAGCGTTTGATAAGATACGAAACTTCTTTTCATCTCAAATACCGCGGTGCGCGAAGCCATAAGTCTTCAACCATTGTGTGTTACCAAATATAATATCCCTGTCTCTTACAGTAAGCCGTATGAGATTCACCCAACAGGTTATGCTCGGAATTTCTATGCGACATCATGATAGAAATGTGGAGGTCCGCAGAAGAACCAAAGTTACCAACATGGCTCTACGAATTGCGAACCTTTCCGTCTTACAAATTAAGTGGTAGTAGGCAGGCACATTGCTTATAGAACTGATAGCCATTGGGGTGGAAAGGTTCGCTGGTGGAGACCGTATACCGAAAACAGAAAGTGTAGGTCTCATTGAAGGTAGCTCCCATAACTACTAAACTATTCTCACATTATTTTCAAAACATGACCCAAGAACATAAGCCGACGTAATGATTTATCGATTACTCTGTTTTCTATGTAGACGGCAGTTTCTATCTAGCTTTCTTGTTGTTCTCTGCTGTTATTCTACTTAATAACATAATAAATGTTTGGGTATTTGACCCTTTGGGTCTTAGGTCTTCAATCACGCATTAACGGCTAGACAGATTCAAAAAAATATTTGACAAACAGATACATCATGTCCTAAATAAAAACCTAGGATATATACTTTTTTGCATGTGTAACGCTGCGGGTAAGGCTAGTCACAATTATTATGCATTCAAACAACTAAAATTGTAACTATCAAGCTTGGAATACACGTGACTACAGCTTCTGCACTTTCATGCAAGTACTTGCATTTTTGAGCCACATTTGTGTGAAATATGACATGCACGCAGAAAAGTGTGCAAGTTACAAGCATGTGTACCTATTCCAGGCTTTAAATTCAAGCTGTACCTACGAGGAACAGATATTGTTGCGGCTCTTGCACTGGCACTACACTCTAAATTGTCCTAAGAAGCATGGGTTGTTCTATGAAGTTCACATGAGAACTCATACGAGATTTCCACTACGGGATGATATTATTTCGTAATGGTGGTGAGAGGTCGTTCCAAACTTTTGATGGCGCACTGAAACCTCCTCGAAAACCGACAGTGTTATGCGCGAGAAGTAAGGCCTTGTTTTAATGCAACTCGCATACGCCAACTCGCTCGCAACAGGAAAGTGTTATAGCATCTACCTTATTTGCTGCTGTGATGGAATATTTTTAATATAACTGGAGTGAGCAGATTGGAACAGTAAAATCCACCAATGGAGTCTAAAAATCTAGCGCAGGCTATGCGCAGGCTATGCGCAATGCACCAACAAGATTTCTGTTATAGATATCCATTACACATCGGCGTAAAGCGTAATAATATTGACAGTCTACAAAAGTAAATTAACAGCTTTTTTGGAATTGCCGTGCCGTAACGCGATCAGGTGCTAAAGGAGCAGTCGCCCTAATGCAGTTCGTTAGACAAGATTGCTTCTACACCACAACTTTTATATGGTTTGCAAAACTTAAAAACTGTTTAAAAACTGAATACAATGCGCCTGTGCATCACCGTCTGGAGCATTCAGCAGCCCTAAGACCATCCTAATGACAGTTCGCAGACAGACACCATTCAACAAAACACAAAACACACAAAAACAACAGAAAGATCTCTGTGTAAACGGTAATTACAATTATAAGTATGTTGGCCATTTGGGTTTATATGGTTCGAAAAACCTGTGCCTTTAGGTTGATATAAAACACCTCGACACCTTTTATGAAGGATTTTAGGTCTGCCAGTCGTGCCCCTAGCACTGATATACTTCAGCAAATGGGGCTGAGCGTTTTAGAATAAATGCTCATGAAATATTAACTCAAGCGGTGCTGGCATGTTGTGCGACTAATCACATTATTAATACTAAGTCCCGAACGACCTAGTTCGGCTCAGACCAGATGTTAGTAAAAAAGCGCAGGAAACAATATTCCAGAAATGAGACCTGACTAGATCGACTTTTTACTCAGTAATATTGTATACATTGTAAATTTAACACGTTTGCCAATGGTAAACGACTATAGCCACTATAACCTTTTGTATTTGGGTCATCATCGGCGAAACCCTTAATCGAAATCGTTAGACCTCCAAAGCGCGATTACATACAAATAATATAAACATTGCTCGTATAGTACACAATTTATTTATTTACTTCAGACTTCAGAAGACCAGTACATCTGGGGGCCAGTTTTAAGGGTACACGGATGTCATCTGAAATCATCTTATGACTTACGATGTGACTGTATAGACGTGCTTACGCATCATTAAGTCCGTCGTAGTAAGACATGACCGCTATATGTATAAAAGCTTTTCTTTAAGAAGCTGTAAAGCAAATGCCACGTTTTATATACTATGCGTATCGTTTTTTTTTCCATTTTATCTTGTTTTCATAAAGCTAATTGCACTACACATTATATTAAATGTATTTGTAAAAAATACTGAAACGACTTTAACATTTTCTTATCAGTAAAGGAAAAAGACTAAGTGTACCCAACCTTTTAATATGAAGTGGAGCAATTTACTTAAGCGACATAGCATTACAATTCTTGGTATGCACAAAGTACTAAAGCGCCAATCTTATTTCAATTCGCAAAAGCACGAATGACTGACAACGTTCTTATGACAAAAGTATAAAAAGGTAAAATTACTAAACAGTAAACATTTAATTTAAGCGTCGGATTAGTAATGGGTCTCCCAAATTTCGAGCTTTTTTTCGTGGGCTAAAGCGACAAAAAGTGCTCAGATCATCTTGAAACCTGGACAGATCGACGCAGAAAAATCCGCTGATTCCGATGGTATATATAACTCAATTTGGCCCAAAGTGTCGCTTCAGCAGTTTTGCCATCCAAATGACGATATCTTTCAGATACTTGATGGTCATTTAGTCTTTTGTAAAAAAAAAGCTCACGTTTATAAGCCAGAAAACTGTAAGTGATGCCTTGCGGTCATTATACATAAAGAAAGGCAACAAGCACTCGCTTGACCAGTCACTCAATAAAAAGCGCAAATGTCACCAACGCCCGTCTGAATATGGGAAGCCGCATGCGACTAGGATCACCGCTGAACCACCCACACTCGACCAACATACTGGCAACCCTGAGTTGTACCTGAACTCGCACAAATCAAGTGCATCGATACATTGGTCTTCAATCAATGGCTGCCCGGGCGCACGTACGTCACTATCCTTTCCTGCTATTAGACTCCTTAATTGCTCTGAGATTGGACATGTACAATCTTCTATGGTAAAGCGGTCAAACTTAATTGTTTTTATGTGCGTCCATTTTTTGAGCTCTGAATTATTAGTTTTGTAATAGAGGTGCAGGTGGTCTATCATTAGTGAGGTTTGGTTTGTCTACGGCATCTTAATAGGCTGTTATCACTAATTAATAGTTTAAAGTAACTACTTTATGCGCGCTGCATAAGGTCTACTCATACACCACTTTAATTATTTAATAATTAAACTATCCACATAAAGATCTCAAGTGATCTTTTTTTTATAACTTTGTGATTTGTACTACCTACTACTTCGCCCTACTCCTTTTACACAGCGGTTCCTATTTAAATCCAAATATAGATGCGATGCCAGTGGATCGCCCAAGTGTAATTCTTACAAATAAAATGCTTGACGAAAGCAGCAATAAGGGCAAAGGCACGAAGTTAAACATCAGCATACCTAAATACCTGTATTTACCTACGTATTTCACAACCCACTGGGAGGCTACTGTATAATAAAACATGCCGTTTCAAACAATGGAAGCATAAAAAGTCAAAATTCGCAGTAATGACCACCGCGGAGGCTGACACTGGCGAAGGATGATGTAGTGATTGGATCACGGACCCTGAAACGAAACATTAAACTTTAAAGATAAAGACGTACATACTTTTCTGGTGAATATTTATGTTTATTATGAATTATGAGTAGAGTTATTAATTCAAAGCTGACAAGATGCGATAAGCGACAAGTGAATATCCAAGTTCAAACGCTTCCGTTGGTGGCTTTACATTTTTAAACGACTTCAAAAAAAGAGGAGGTCCTCAATTCGAATGTTTTTTGTTATTTGTATTTGTATATATAATATGTAGAACAATAAAATTCAAACAGCGTAAATGGTCTGATGATGTCCGTTTTGTTTTGGATCACCTTGCAAGGATTTTATAGAGAAGTGTTTTTACAGTTACAACATACCTACTTTTTATTTTGTTTGTATTTTGATAGCTGAGCACGAACATATTGAACTAAAAGCTACTCATAAATAATTAATAAATAAATATCTTGGAATCTAGCGCCAAACTAAGCTTGTATGGGTATAAGTAGACTATGAATATACATACTTTTTTTTCTAGTATTCCTTTATTTATATTTTAATAAATAATTGTATAAACAAGTCTTTAGGCTAATTATATAAAGACCTAAAAAAAGAGATACTTAAATACATATAAACATCCACGACATGCATCGGTGAAAAAATACCTACATATTCATCACAGAAACATTTGCCTCCCGCGGGAATTGAGCTCGGTACCTTTAGCTTCGTATAGTCAGGGTCACTAATCAATCATTAAGCTAACCAATCATCAAATAATGGTGATAGGTAGTTTTCATTTTATGCTAGTTTTACAAAGCAACAAAAAGCCGTATCTTAGAGAGCCATTCTTATGTTATCCACTTTCGTTTTCGTTGACGAGCAACACAAAGATATTACAAAACAAATGCCGATTCCTATATTCAAACAACGAATCGATTTATTTGGGGGGTGGAGGCTTATACCTAACGAACCAACGATTCTATGCATGATCTGTTAAGTTTGTTGCCTTTTGTTCCTTTAGTGAAGTGTACGAATTCTCCCTCCCTTTTTATTTCCCTTTCATGAAAATTTCGCAGATATTGCTGGTATACGGCGACTTTCTATTTTTCCCTGTAAAAATTGCATTCTGCATTTTTTTGTTATAGAAAAGAGCAGGGGGGCAATTTTCGAATCTCACCAGGTGACTAAAGCTGACCAAAATGGCCGCATTTATTTGAAAAACGACCATTTTGGCGACCTTTGGTCAACCGGTGAGATTCAAAAATCGCACTCCAGGAACCCGAAAATTATGTTGCAAAGAGTAAGCAGCAGTGCTTGCACTGTTTTGTTCCGGCGTGGAGAGCAAGACAGCCGGTGTAATTACTGGCACAAGAGGTATTCCATCTTAGCCCTCTGGGTTGGCAACGCATCTGCACTCTCTTTGTTGTTGCAGGTGTCTATAGGCGGTGGTGATCACTTACCATCAGGTGACCCACTTGCTTGTTTGCCTTCCTATGTTGTATATATAAAAAAAAAGTAAATAATAAATTAGGATGGAGGATGTAGGGTAAGAGTAGCCTTGCATCACAGTACATCCTCATGTTGCTTGATTGCTACATATAATATAATGATTAAAGAAAAAGTTAAATAAATTGTTTGCCATCTGCGTTCCGGCATTCCTGCGAACTTTTTTTTGAAGTCAAATAAAGTTTCGAGTCTTTTATAATCGACTAGCTTCTGCCCGCGGCTTCGCCCGCGTGGCCTACAGAAAACAAATGACATCGAAATCCGAAAACCCCGAAACATCGTTATTTATTTATGATGAGCAGCTGCAATTCTAATTTTCAAGTTTATTTTTATTATTATTATTATTATAGGCTCACGCCTGTTTCCCTTTGGGGTAGGCAGAGACCACAGAACGTCATTTGCCCTGGTCTTGGCATATTCCCTCACTCCCTCCACACACATTACTCTCTTCATGCATGCTCGGCGGTTCTGTGTACTTCTGGTTTGCCCTGTCTTCAGGACATCACAAATTTGCCAATCACATCACCTTCATAAATTTGCTAACATAATTGCCTTTCATCTATTCGTTCAACATGCCCAAACCAACGTTACATTCGTTTCCCTATTCTAGTCACTACATCTTCTTTCAGACCTCACCTCTCTCTTATAACACCATTTCTCACTCTCTCAGTCAGCTTGATCCCACTCATACTACGCAGAGAACGCATCTCCATGGCATTTATTCTACTCCTATGCTTCTTCTCGCAAACCCAGCTTTCATTTCCATACATCAACGTGGAAACTAACACAGCATCGTGAACAGCCGAACGTCGTAAAAGGCACGTTTGGCTGTTCACGTTGCTGGATGCGACATTCTGGCTGCTCACAAAAGCACGCAGAGCTCCCAATTTCCCGCTTTCACTCTCTTTTCAAAGTCTTCATCGTGCTTTCCATCCCTAGTAAACATACTACCTAGTACACAAATTCTTTCACTTGTTCAACTCTTTCATTACCAATCTTTATTACACATTCAGAAACCTGTTCATTCTTCTCTTACACCAATACTTTCGTTTTCGTAACATTAACTGTCATCGCTTAAAGTCTTCCAAGTTTATATCTACGAAAAAGCCTCCATACCTCCATACAAAGTTTTAACCCCGTTTCTCTCGTTTTAATTGCGAAAATCCAAATACCCTTAAACACGGCGGTATTCATTTATGCTCAATAGTTCTAATTTTCAAGTTTCTACCTTTAAAAAACGCCGATACCTCCATACAAACTTCCCACTCCCCGTGTTACCCCTTCAAATGAAAAATCTCTGAAATATCTCATTATTTATTTATAACCATCTCCTGCCCGCGGCTTCACCCGCGTGGCCTACAGAAAACAAATGTCTTTTTTTTAGAATCAAAAACTTATAAGTGTTCTCACTCCCTCTCATATTTTCACCGTCCGTTTTGCCCCCTTCCAATGTAAAAATCCAAATACCCTAAAACAAACAATCATTTTGAAGTTCTTATTTTTGAATAAACCGATACCTCCCCTTCATACAAAGTTTCACCCCCGTTTCCCACCTCTAAAATTCGAAAGTCATAAAACCCTGAAACACAAAATTATTTATTTATGATAAGTATCTAAATTTCAAAATTTCAAGCTCCTATTAAAAACCCGATACCTCTATCCATACAAACTTTTACTCCCCGTTTCCCCCTACAAATCTGAAAATCCAAAAACCCTGTGACGCTTCATTATTTATGATAGGTAGCTGTATTTCAAAATTACAAGCTCCTATTAAAAAAAATCAATACGTCCTTACAAACTTTCACCCCCGCTTCTCCCCCTTTAAATGTAAAAATGCAAAAATCCTGAAATACGTTATAATACTTATAAGCTATTTATGATCAGTAGTTTTAATTCAAATTTTCATGTTTATAACTTCAATCAGCAAAGACTTTCATACAAAGTTCAACCCCCACCCCCCGTTTTCCCCCTAAAGGCAAAAAATACCAAAATTGGTTTCTTAGCGGATGCCTACGTTATAAAATAAACCTATTTACCGAATTTCAGCTTTCTTGATTCAATAGTTTCGGTTGGACGATGATCGCAAATCAGTCAGGACATGTTTGCGCGTGGCAGACAGACAGACGGATAGACGGGTGGCAATAGAGGCTTAGTAATAACACGTTACCACGCACGTTATTTTGACTTCAATACAAAAAAATTGTGAACGAACAATTCAAATACAAAATTTTATCCCCCTTTTCCCCCCTAAGGGTTGTAATTCCAATAACACTCGATATACACGTTGCGTTATGAGCCTAAATAATAAATGTAGTGATTTTTGCTGTGAAAATGTAGGCCTTTCCATACACAACTTTATCCCCCTTTTCACCCCTTCAGGGGTGGAACTATCAAAAACACTGAGACCCGTATAAATTAATTTTTTTACGTAAGCCTAACAACAAAATTTCAAGATCCTAAATTCAAAAGTAACGGACTTTCATACAAACTTTCATCCCCTAATTTACCCCCTTAGGGGTGGAATTTCCAAAAATCCTTTCTTAGTGGATGCCTACACTATATAAGGTATCTATGTGCAAAATTTCAAGTCTCTAGGTCCTGCGGTTTGGGCTGTGCGCTGATATATCAGTCAGTCAGTCAGTCAGTCAGTCAGGACTTTGAATTTTATATATATAAGGTTATTTCGATGGGATTTAATCTGTTAGCAAAAAGAAATTAATTTTACTCCAATGGTTCGATTTTTAGCTCGGCCCCTATGTTTCAAAGTTCTGGTGTAGTTCATTGTGAGTATCCGGAAGACGGAGATTACATAAAAAGGTGTTTAAGACATATTTAATTACGTTTAAGGTCTGTTGGTCTGGAATAAAGTGATCTAATTTATTTATTTCAACTAGTTACTTAATACCCTAAAAGGGTTAGGGCCATTACAAACAGACTGCATTAGAACTGCTAGTCAGCTGCAAAATTGCAGTTTAGATGCAGTTGACAAACTGCATTGAAACTACAGACGAGCTTAGCAGTCCGCTTGCAGTCGGCGTGCAGTTCTCATAGCGTTCCGATTGCAATCGTCCGAACTTCACGCCGACTGCAAGTGGAATACACAGTTCGTTTGCAGTTTCGATCAAGTTATGGCAACCGCATGAAAACTGCGTCAAAACTGCAACTGGCTGGCAGTTTAAATGAACTCTGTCTGCAATGACCCTTCAATACCATTCGAAAAACTAATTCAATCAATGCACTTTTTGGCAAAAAATTGTTTTTTTATAAATACAACTAGGATCAATATGAAATGCACGGTATACCAAATGCACGCTTATTTTTGCTTTCGGGCAAACATCAATGACTTTTGAGCTGGCTATTAGAATAGAATAGCATTCCATAACATTGTAGATACCGGTATTGTGATTTATAATTAATAATTATAATGATAAGAGATTTAGGCACATACCTACTTAATAAAAACCATTTGCTGCAAACCATGAGCATAGCCTAATGCTTGGATTAACGGTCAATAAAAGTTGCTCGGTTCTTGGTAATGTATACTGTATGTAATCGGATTAGAAAATGACCGTCATTGGGTAAGCCAGTAAGTAGAACCTGAACCTATGCGGGGCAGTGTGGGCCGCGAGCGGGCGGCGCGCGCGCAGCGAGCGCGTGTCACTTGCCGCGATTCCTGCAATAATCTCCTCGAGCGATTGCTCTATCCGGTGACGGAGTAAAGTATCGTTAGTTGATTATTGTGTTTATTTGCGCGTGGCGTGGTTGTGTTTGTGCGGCGGGGCTGTGTGCGTGCGTGCGAGCGGTAGTGGCCCACCCAGCGCGCGGCCACACGCGTCGCCCACCCACGTGGCAGGGGCGCCGCATGCGCGGCCCGCGGCCTCTCCACCACTATCGCAATCGGGCCTCGTGGCGAACTAGCTACCGCCGCCGCCTGTGCCGCTGCCCGGTTTCAAGATATGACGCTGTAACGCTGTGATTGACATCATCTCTCACATCAGATCTGATTAAATGATGGAAAACAAAAAAAAACAATTTCCGCCCCTCAAGTAGAGGGTAGAGGGTTCAAACCCCGGCGCTCACCGCTAAAATTATCGAAGTGTAATTGTTTGGTTATAATTTACTATCAGCTATTCGATGAAGAAAAACATCGTAAGGAAACCTGCACACATCTGTAAAGCAATTGTGTGTGAAGTTTCCATTCCGCACTGGGACCACAGATTTAAACAAAGCCTTTCACTGCGCACAACATTAATATACTTCTGTGACCCTAACATGACTAGCCAAGTTTAGTTTATCTCTATCTGCGACCCTTTCTTATGACACTAGTTAGACAGAGACACAGGGAGGGTTTAAACTAAACCTGGGGTGTCATGTTAGGGCCGCTCGAGATGAATGGAAGAATGCACTAGAAACCGTATAAATGAACAGTTGATTAAGTAAGGCTTTTAGTCTTTTATTTGTTAAATAAATAAATTAACAAGTCATTACCATTCCTGTTCAATATGTCAAACAAAAATATATCTCAATTAAAAAAGTAACCAAATAGCTTGGATAAACCACGCCAGCACTTGCATAGTGATATCGGAAATGCGCGGCGTGACAGGTGATTCATGTGGCTCCAGAAGTTTTGTAATCACAGAGACCAGCCCACGTGTGTGGTGGGCACGATAAAATGGATAATCGCATATTTGAATGGATTAATGTGTGGGCAAAAGGTCAGGAAGACAACGATGTCGCGGGCCACGGAACTCCCAGAGACGCATTATTCATGTTTAAATGGTAATGGTCCCCGATAACTACGCGTTTAAATTCAGTGTTGGAAACAAAGTTAGCATTAAATTTATTACAATAAGTTTTAAATTTGTAAGTAAATTAAAGCTTTATTTTCCCCTTTTTTTTGGCACTCATTCTCACTCACTTTAAGGTGGCATTCAAGCAATTGTGCACGGACACCTGCCTTCTATAATCTTATAAATATCTTACATAGTAAATAAAACACAAATTCACCTGTCAAATTTTAATTTGGTAGCATCTTTTCTAAATTGTAAAGCTAGAATAAGGATCTTGTGGTTTTCCCGTTTAGAATACTCCAAATGCAGTACATCTGTCAACCGCGTTAAAATCCACTTCGTGGAGTAACTTACAGTTGAAAACATGTCCTCTTTGATAAATTAGTACCAACCCGTGAAAGTTTTTTGTTTCACTGCCTTGGTAAAGTATTTTGAGCTTGTTATACTCTTAAAGATATAATAAAATTATATTTTTAGTGGTAAAAGTCTAATGAGACAAGACAATATACGTAGGTTAGCTTGAAGAGATCCCTAACAGGGATATGCTCGCCTTTGTACTAATATTTTGTATTAATTTTTAATGTTTTGCACCGTGTTTTATGTACATTAAAGTGTTTACTTACATACTATAATAAATTTAAATGTCAATACATGTAATTAAGCCGTATTTACATAATTGTATAATGCTTTTAAAATATGTAGGGTACTTTTAAACCCATTGAGAAAATTCACTATCTACAGCATACCCATTTTTTTTTCCAACTTTATCCGCCAGAAGAATATGAATCCTGTGTCCTGTGATGTGATCTCATTTTCAGTTACAGAGTTTCAGAGAATGGGACTATTTTTTCTTTTTTTTCGTAATGAAGTTGCCTTTAATATTCCATGTAATCGCATAGACAAATATAATTAAAAAAAATACCGTTTCAGCTGCTTTCGAATGGTAACCTGGCTCGCTATGGCGGGAATTTTGAATTTGTTGTAGTTTTTATTTATTGTCAATACTTTTAATCAATTCGAGCGAGAAATTAAAATTAGTAAATCTAACTTACAAATAGAAACACAATCGCGTAAGTAAGAGTCCTTTATTGCCACAAAACGGCTCGAATTATTAAAAAGTCATTCTTTAGCTATTATAAATTAATTACTGCGATTTTTTTAAAGTCCTTTTTTAAATGAAGCGATCCAAGTGTACAAACATTAAGAAATTACATAATAGATATTTAATGAGTGTTGTGTTGTAAGGCTAGAAGCCTTACTGGTTAATGCTGGTTATACATATAGTGACCCCGACTAAGAAACTACATAGATATCGCCGGTTCGAACCCCGCTGAGGGCACACATTATAATGATGGATATGTTTGTGTTGGTACCATGTGTGTTATATGTATTTATCTATATTATGCTTACCTAGTATATGTATAAGCACAGTGTATCCGATGTCCAGTAAATATCTATAGCCCAATCACCTTTAGTAGCTTAATTTGAAGCTAGGTCAATTGTGGTCAATTACAACTTAAATTCCAAAATAAATAATGTTATATAAATAATACAATTGAAATTAAGTCTACTGTCGTACGGTTCCTATTGCGATAAAATAGTTTGCTATGAGATTAAAATATAACAGTTAAAATTTTTAGTTTGGAATGTATTTCATGTTATTTCTTTAATTAATTATTTTTTTACCATACTCATCAAGTTATAAACGTATGATTAGGTGGCATTAAGTACCAAAATTCTAGAACGTTCAACGTATCGCATACTTTCCCCATAAGTACATGAAGAAAGCAAACCGCAGTTGCGAAACACCTGGCGAGACACAGCGCGTGCGCGCGTTGCTGCCGAATTTTGCAGGCTGCGCCCACGCAGCTCTGCACCGCTTTGATCGCGGGCATGAATGGCAAGCCGAGCACTCCCGATCACTGCGGCACTCTCTTACTTGCTTATAATGATGATGAAAAGTCAATAGTTTTCTTGTTTTTGTTTGCATTATTTTATTCCATATCTTATAACTTCACTTATTTGATGCCATACCTTATACGTGTTAAATGTGAGGCTATGTACATTGTTGATATCTCGCCCATTTTCTTTTTACCGCAATATTCTACAATAGAATTCAGTGTTCTTAAAGGACACGGTGCGCGAAATTTTAATGAAAATGAAAAAACATTTATTAAATATTCATTCACAATAAAGGTTGGTGGCACCTATTAAGTATGCCAAATATTAGTATCAGGAGATTCCGCTCTTTTACAATTTTTTTTTTGGAATTTGGAAAAAGGAAGAGTTCATACAAAGGCCAATAGGCTTTGGGTACAACACAGGCACATCAGCAAACCTAAACCAAATGACAAATTCTCGGGATAATTAGTTATCTCTTGCGCTCGACGTACCTATCAAACCAATTCCGACTAATTATTCGTATTTATTTTATTCACCCCCGAACAATTCCTTTGCAAGCCTTCTGAGAACCTGATCTCATTAACAGGAACGGGACAGGCAGCTCGTAAACCACCTACGAATTCTGAATCACACGGATGTACAACCATAACTCTTTCGACATGACTTATTTTGTTTCCATTAATTAGAAAACAATCCATTTAGGTCCAACATAATTGACGACCGGCTAGCCTAGAAAACTTGAGATTCCGGGTTCGATTCCTGGGAGGGACAAATGTTTGTATTATGAATACGAATGTTTGTACCCTAATATGTATTGTCTAGTACTCAAAACACAATGCTATAGTTGCTTAGTTTGGGACTAAGCCAATTAGTGTTAATAGTCCCAAAATATTTATTTAATTAATTTATTTATAATACCCTTTAAGTACTGTTCACGATTTGTCGTAACTGACGCCATGTTAATGTTACCTAATAGCAAAATGCGTTACTTTTAAATTGTTTTTTTAAATGCTCATGTTGGTGACAGAGGGGTGTTAAAATAATGTAATTTAAGGTATGTTTAGGACATTCGCTTGTTTGTGTCTCTTTGTGAGTCTGTTTGCATTTTCTCTCTATTTAACCAAAACCACAGAACATATTATTAGCAAACTACTGTACTGATTACATGCAGTTTTGATTATAGCGAGCATTTGTAATCTTCAGAGACAGCGAAAAAGTTCAACCTGGCTAAGTTGAAATTTTTTAATGATAAGTCACTGTTTTTTTTATTGTGCGACAGCTCTTTGCAACAGTACATTTTTATCTTTTGGAGAACCGACATTTCGACGTCGTTAGAACGGTTATTTTCGAGATAACTGCCAGGTAAAAATTTGTCGTTGTGAAGCATGCTTTACAACTTTTATTCTATCTAGGATTATGGCAACTGACACAATTATAGATAGAATATATAGAGTAGAACAGACTATGTATGACTTATGTATTCGTAGTACTAGTACCTACCCACCCACGAGTATATTGCCGACACGCTTACTGCAGCTTCGGGTTTTAGCGGTTCTATTTGAAAAAATATTAAAGCAATACACTAACAATACTTCTCTCAGGGCTGCGTCCCCTCTTTCGACTATCCGTAATGCACCAGATTGAAACATAGTATCTGGTTTTCGTTCGGCTTTTACATCACCTTAGACCGTGTCGAATAAAGGCCCAGTCTTCCCGCGCTTTAATCTCGCCGCAGCTACCGAGAAGCGGAGCGGCGTGCCCAATCACTGCGCCATCAATCTACCGCCCAGCCCTATAGAGACATTAGCACAGAATTTAGACGTGCGATCACTAAGGAACGCGTTTCCGGCGATTTTTAAATATTTTTTGCGCTTTTTGTGCTCTTCTCGGAAGTCCACTTTCGTAACGTATTATTTTGTAACCATAATAATGTCTTGGTCACTGCGCAACTTTTATCGGAATTTACGCACCCAATCAAAGCTGACTTCCGTATGGGCGTTCAGATATTTTGTTAATTTGACAAAAATAAAAGACAAACTGCAACTTCCCGGAAACATATTTTAAAATTATTGACCGTTTCGACAAAAAACTTCGCTCCATATCCTACCTGCCCATACTTATTCTGGGTGATTTAATTTTAGGAGCATTATGTACGCTAGAGAGCAACGGGCTCAAAACTCCGCCCACAATATGCAGTCGTATAATGCTTGCATGTGACGAGGCGAGCTTTAAAATTAAGTCATTAAGTGGAACGGCAACTATTATTTAATTAATGCGTGGTCGGAACAAAACAATGGTTCGATTGTTCCGACGAGCGCTCTGTCAGCCGCAGTTCACGCCGCGCACATTGGGCCCGCCGCCGCTGCTCTACGGACAAAATTATAACTTTTAAATCCCAACATTTTTTCTTAGCCAGGAGTATTACAACTATCTGTTAAGTGTACTTACAGACTTTTATGTCAACCAATTTACGAGCAATGTGGGTTATTACGTTATAAGTCAATACAGGTAAGTAAATGCCAAGGCTTAAATCAGCCGGTATCACTTTCATTCCTATAATTTGTCTATAATCGCTCTCGGTTACATGTGATGGATGCACGACATGGGCATCGAAGGAGAGCCATTACGGCGCGGGGCGGAAATTATTTCCCTCCAACAAACAAATTAATACCCATCCTCTGCGACAGCTTAATTAAAATTATTTTGTGATGATTTTGATCGTCGCGCGCGACGGTGAGCCGCCACGGGCGAGGACACGTCTCTATGCAGACGGCCGCTGCCTTGCTCGGCTTTTTGTGCCGCAGACCACCCAACACGCTCGCTACATTATTTTTATTGTACAATAAACAAATTTATTGCTCCATATGGTTGTTTATGTTTTTATTTATAAGAGCTTTGTGTTACGACTAAGAGAGTTTAGGTAGCGTCGCCGGGCAGAGTCGGGTGCTTGTATACAGTGCAGTGGGAACGGGACAGGTGGCTACGTGCGATTTGATCTCATTTCTTAACATTTATGCCTACCTTATTTACATGTTTTTTTAAAACCATTGAGTCAAACTCGTCAATTCCCGATCAAATTACTAATTCATGCATATATTATTATTTACCAAGGTACATTTAACCATTATTAGTTATTGGTAAGTTATGAGAAAAGACTATGTGCACTCGTGATTGAAATAGTGCGTCCGTACATAATTAATTTTTGTCGACTTAGCTGCAATTGACATACATTACAGAGTTTTTTTTTGTCATATCGTGCGCGGATACAATTTTGATCGTTTCTATAATAAGAAAATTTACGTAAATATATAAATATCTTATGATTTGGGACAATTTATATGAATTGGGTAAACGAAACCAAGTGACGTGAAAGTGTAAAATTATTAAAGATAGTCATTTTATAACAATATGGTTAAAAATAATTATAATCCAAATAAGTATTAATACTCGTACTTACATGTTATAGAGTTATAGAGCCTATCTATAGCGATTCAAAGGTACAAAATGTATCGAAAAACAACTTTTTTTTTTCAAAATATATGTGCTTGATTTTAAAAACAAGAAAAAACAAGTTTTATTGATGGAGTATCTAACTATACATATATGAAAAAACTCGCATTATTAAAATAAACGCGATTTAGGTTTCACGCTCCAAACGTTTTCACCCAAGGATAGTGAACACTTCGCTTGTAACTGTACCACTTTGTATGGAGCGTTTCCACGAGGTTTGCGGTGCATCGTTTTTTATAGTCGCGATATTTAAAGAAATAGTCATCGTGACAAACATTAACAAAAAGTACAGCTTTGCTTTTTTTGATGAATTTTAGAAATGTTGAGGACTAAAAACTGTACTTACTATGCGCATTGATATGACGTAGTCTCAAGGTACCTAAGCAAGACGTAACGTCACACACTTACATAATTATAGGTACATAGAAAGACACATCTTTAAGTACATTATTATATCCATTGCTCAGATACACATTTTCATATTAATCATATAAATAGCTTCGTAGTCAAGGTCACTAACCATTCATTATGCTTTCAGCTGCAAAAATCAGCCTTACTTAACTTTCTGTTCTAAATATACGCGTTTCTATTAAGCTCTACAAGGAGAGATATACAGACGAATAAGTTGGCATACTTAAAGATTTTAACGCCCAAAATTACTTTGATTACTCGCGTTGTTCGCGGACTTACGATGCATTTACACTGACGCCGAGGGAGGGGAGAGGAGAGGACCGTGAATTGACCAATCACAGTGCTCTGAATCTCCACCGATCCAGATTTTGAGCACTGTGATTCCGCTCAACTCTACGTCAGCAGAAACGCATACAATACGAGTAATTTTGAGCGTTAGAAGATCATCGAGCAATAAGTATGCGAACTTACTAACTAACTTACTCGTGCGTCTATCACCCCTTTATGATACGAGTGTACTTGGAATATTTTCTAAATCACACGCTGTCTTTACACTTAGTACTTGCAGCATCCGGTTCCCGACGTGACAGCTAGGTCCCGAGGCATGGGCATTGATTAAAATAATTAACTATCAACGCACGTTACGGTACGGCGCATCTTCAGACATTAACTATTAATTAAGTACATAACAAAAACAGTATCTGTATCATTAGCGGTAAATATCGGCTTGCATTATGGATATGGTAGGGTCGCCATGCCCTGCAAGGTTTTTTAGGAATCTTTACTCATTCATTACAAAGATGGTTTCTTTCATTACTTATTTATTAGTTTCTAATTTAAAGCTAGAAGCAACGACATAAAAAGCCTGATCTTTATAACATTAATTGCTCATCCCTTGTACTTAATGCGTAATACGACTTTATGTTTTTAGACCCGTAAATCTAAACATATAATAAAATTGTTAAGGTAAAAAGTCTGTATCTACTTCTACAGTCTTATTACTGACTAACAGGCAACGTATTTCCTTAACTGGGATTGAAATATGAAATTTGAAGCATGTGCTTCTTAAGATGTGTAGAGCTGCATTAAGAAAGGTTTTATGGAAATTTCACCATTGGGGTTTCACCAACGGGTTAGTGTGCAATTCAAAATGTACGTGGACAAGGCCGCGGGCAAAAGCTAGCTTCTTAAATAAAATCAGTTACAACATCCTCTAAGCGTAACGAATTCTATAACCAGTGATCTTGGTCCTGACCTCTTCGCGCCGCGACCGATGCATGGCGACCCTACCGCGTGGGGTAAAGTGGCAGATGTAGTGAATTATAAGGACATTAAGATGCGTGTTCATGCTCGGGACAGCCACATAGAGACGTCAGACCACCCACGGAGGTGATGTAGCTACTAGTATGCAGCTAGCATTATACAACCCATTCATACCAAAAGGCCACTGGTATACTTGGAAATCAAGTACGTTTGTTGTTAGTCTTATTCAATTCGTGTAGACGCTGAAAACAAATTGATGACACCTATTTTCATACTTCATGAAGCATAAACATCATGATGTGAGAGCCTCTCATTAGGATATGAGAAAACGAAGTTGCGATCTCGTTGAGGCGCTATTATAGGACCACTTTATTTGCAATCGCTGCTTGTATTGTATTGAGTGCTCGTCTCGAACGTGTATCGATTACTTACTAGGTATTTACACAGTATATAAATATATATATACTGTGGTATTTAAGTACGCTAGTTTTGTTTCATGGCAGAGTTTTCAAAGAATCCAATGTCAGTTTTACTGGTAAAACAAAAGCATTTGTTGAAAACAATAGAGTTAATTATAATGTAGTAAAAAAAAGTAAACAAATAAGCTTATTTAAACAATGCCTTAAATGAATAGTTAGTGAGGGGATAGTAACTTTGTAATAACAGCAATTGCATCGATCACGAGAGCTATTACATTTCCTTACGTAGTCAGACTAATTTAAGTTCGTAGCGCAGTGCCAGCGTGACGGGCGGATTGGCAGGTGGACTAGCTGTTGTTGCTACACTTACATTATTACGTTGGCCAGATCGACAATTTGTTTAATTCTGTTTATCGTAAGTCTAAGTCAGCAATTTGTCCAATTAGGCGGGCGCTCGCGGCGGCGGCCACCCACGACGCCAGCTATTAGAGATAAATTGTAAATAATTCGGTAACGTTTATTTTGGCCCGCAGCCCGAACTGATTGCAGCTCACACGTACGCGGCTACGCTATGAATAATATTTACCTCTTCTTTTACGTTGTCAATGAACGACTAAATGAACTTGGATGGTGTAAACTCAGTATTGAAATTATGCCAAATTCTGTAGGTAGCTACGTAAGAAGCTCTGCGTTCCATATTTTTGCAAAGCACTGTAAACAAGTCATATACTTGCAAAGCTTAACTTTTTTATGTCTTTTTCTTTTAAGTTCAAGATGGATACTAATAACACAAAGTACATAATACTAATAACTATGTTTTATTACATATTCATGTAATAGTATCAAAAAGTTATTGGGATAATTATGAACAGAATTCTAACAACAAAACTGCCTAAGACTAAGTATAAGTTGGGGTCCGGGTTCGAAATCATGAGAAAACACGCATGGCCAGGCAACTCGGCTCGCATCCTTGCTGGCGTGACCGAAAACTATTTCGCTCTTAAAAAACATAATTAAATTATTAGAAAAAAGCGTGCTCCTGATAATTAACTCAAATTTTGGTTATTGTTGGCGAATAGTGGGATAATCATTTTACCATTTTCAATTTTAAATAAAAATACGTTATAATCATGACCACATTTGCTCCACGCATTTTGAGAGTTAAACTTAGCGAATGACATAGACACAGTCCATACATTAAAGTAATTTACGATTGTAATTAATATAGTATTAAACGACGTACGATAGCTGTGGCTGTCCTCGTTATCAAGATGTCGTGAAGGTGCGAAACATGGCGAAACCAAAGAGCGAGCAATTAAAATGCTTGACTGGATTGATTTACGCGTCGTCGGGCCGGCGCCGGCGCCTGCGCCGCTGCAGCAAAACATACATTTTATTGTTTTTGCCACTCATACAGCTTATAAACACATTTTATGAGTCCTCGGACGAATTCGCCTAACTGCTTAAATAATAACGACGCGTGTCTTTCCCTCGCGAGGGTGGATTGCACAAATAGGTGAGCCCGACATCATGAAAGTAACAGGAAAATAATTAGTCGCCTGCTATCCATATCAAAATTCACGCTATTGCCTAACGATATCCGTTGTGTTATAATATTAAGTTCGATGTCACTTTTGTGTAAATCAAGCACGCTGAATTAATCTCTGATGCTTCATTGTAAATACTTTTGGGATAAAAAGAAGTAAAAATTAAGTGTTTTTTTATAAACTCAGTAAGTTTTTTATTTGAACTCAAGTAAAACACAACGCTTGATTAATTTAATCAAGATCACAATAATTGCATAAGCCTAGATATGGGTAGTGGTTACCTCAACAAAATAACATTCTAAGCATCTACGCTGGTACCAATTGGATTACTTTACGTTTGGGCAGATAGTCGACAGAAACTGTTTTTGGTTTACATCTCCACTTACTTTTTTTTTACTAAGTATGGTATTTCCGATGACAGCCGGAGACCATTTTTGAAATAATTCTACTAAACGCTACATGGGTTTGAATTGAAGTAAGGTGGAGAAAGTAAACAATATGCTTTGATGGCCTTGCCTATGTCGAACTCATAGGTTTTGCCACTACTATTAGTTAGCGTAGACGCCATTAGTATATGACTTTCTCTAGGTACTAGGGCATCTGGGAACTTTATTTACTAGGAATTACGTTTTTTATAGAAACTTACATTCTTTTTACTTCGCCAATTCAAACAAAATAATGCTTTCACGATATTTATGTGTGAAATGATTCGCTCTACATCGATAATTACGGCAGCAAACCTGACAAATTGCATACGGAACGTTCCAAACATTGAATTAAGGTTTAGTGATGCAATTGTTAAATGCTAGAAGAGATGGTAGTGTATCGAGGAGCTTGTGCCAGACAAGCTCTCTTAAGCCGGGTTCAAATATGTTTGCAGTCTACAATTTCACCACAGTTTTATGCTTGTGGTTTAGTCACTGCAACAAAGAACCGTATATTTCCGCGTTAATTCGCCGGTGTAGGTCTCGACAGCGTCGCACACGCAGATTCAGCCTCTTTCTGTATGCGTCTCGCGGCGCGCGCACTTTACGAGGCCAATAAAACCGCGCGGCGACAGCACGTCAGTTGCGCCCGCGCAAGCAACTCATGTCAATGAGTTATTCCGACTGCCAACACTAATGTTGCTGCTAGAAATGCTTTGGTAATCTCAGATCAGTAAGCACCTAAATAGTTTATAACGTCCATAGATTATATAAACAGATTAAAAAATATTTATATTATGATACGTTAACAAGCTTATTGTACATGATATGAGTAAACCATGTTTCGTTTATCTAAATTTATCTCCATGGACATCCCTTTCTGATGAAACTATTTTGACAGAGACGCGGGGAGGGATAAATAAAACTTCAGTCGAACGAGACGCACTGATTCGAGACGAGAAGATTCGTCCTAGGCGCACTGAGCCGGTCATGCTAGGGTCACTGCTAGGCTTTACGTACCCTTACTTTCTCTATCACCTTCATCTTACAGGCCTATTGTAAAGTTTGTTGAGATCAATACCTATTTACCTAGCTTAAAGGATCCAGCCTGGAATTAATAGCTAACATGACCTCGTTAAAAAATTGTGAACTGATTAAGTACTTCTTGGAAAATAATTTAAACTTTTTTTATAATTTTACAGCTTCCCAGGATGTCAATATGTTTGTGTATGTGGCTGTTCATTTAAGGTTTATTTAATTCCTTGGTGGCGGTCACTGGCTAAATTCTGGCGGGTACACGGAGTGTCACCATAAATTCTTCAATGTCAAGCTGGTCGAATTTAAGATGCGAACTACCGATAACTCTACCTACTAAGTTAGACTACGTGAACCTATAGTTAGGAACTACAATGAGTTACTTTGGGCAAAAAGTACATAATACTAATACTTTGGGACATTAGCTGTTACGTTTAAAAAAGTTTAAGTATTTTGGATGTTCCTGCATAAATCTTTGCAGTTGCCCGCAAATCGCCACTTACCAGAATGTACATGTATGTCATTTTTTAATTAACATATGAAATACAGTCATTAGAAAACAATAGAACAGAAAATGAAATCAAAAACTATAGAGATGGATAAAAATCTGTGGTTCCCGAAATGACAAATCAAAAAATAAATTGGCGGTTAGTACGTACCTACTTATGATCTTTTTCATCTTTACGTTACATGTCGGTATCCCACAAGTCACGGCCATACACAATGTATGGCGGTTACTGTCTGTCCTTAACTATTTTCGACGGCTTCTAACCACGCAACGGATTTTGATACCGTTTTCATTGTAATTTATAGATTATTTACAGAAGGTTTTTATGTATAGTTGGGGTAAGAAAATAACCTTTAACCCTCTTATTCATAAACGCTTCGTAAATGTTGGTTAGTTAACATTTTGTATGTCTTTATCTGTCATTGTGATGTTTGCCTTCAAATGAAAGGGACAAAACATTTGTTAGCTGAAAAAGATTGTTATTTTTTTATGAATAAGGGGGTTAGACTTTATTACATCAAAGTAAAGTCCATAAGTGACGAACCTTTTCTTGCCCTTTTCGTTAGTAAATTGCACCCGTGCTTAGCCGGGGAGGATCGATGGTAATAATTATAGACAGAGCAGTGCGGAAAAATAATGGGAAGCCAGGGTACAAAAAAACTTGAGTATGGTTATGCCCTTAACACAGATCGATAATTTTATTTTCTTTAGTAAACCCTGAGAGTAAACCTAATGGTAGCATCTTGCTGCATAGTCTAGCGAAATCGTATAAGTATCCGCGTAGCATTAATTTCAGGCTAATAATGTTAAGGTACATTTGATATAGCCTTATAGGTATAAGGTAAAGTCGCTATGAGTTCCTGTCTGTCCTAAATCCTTATAGTGTTTGTTCGGCCACCTTCTTCTACACCACGCAACGGATTTTGATACGGTATTCACTGTCGCTTAGAGATTTTTTTACAGGAGTTTTTTATGTACATTACATCCCGATTGTAATTGTGCGAAGACGGGGCGGGTCGCTAGTCATTATTATTTGAGGTTATAAAGTCGACCGTGCCAATCGTTTGGGTTGACAATAGGACAATTGCAACTGGCAAATCAATGGGATTGTTATATTAGGGACAATTCGTAGTTGTTACATTTGCTTCATTATTATACTGACCTCTGTCGACCTTATTAACTTTGTCGTTTGAATAATTCATTAAAGAAGCCCAGGCCTGGCATATAAAATTGGCAACGCCTCAAATTATAAGAATTTTTGTTTTTATGTGAAAATCTATTTGAATAAAATTGAAAAAACATAAAACTCTAACCAAAACGTGTTATAAGTGTAAAGAGTGTTTATAATGCTATAATGATTTGGCACCCGTATTGAGAATTTTGATACAAAAAGTTTTGTACTCATGTTTACCCGACTGCTATCAGAAAAAAGGGTTATTTTATTACAAGCTTTTATTGTATGTATGAGTAAGTAAGTAGTCCGTTATTAAATTTGCAGGTCGTCCTGTGGTCGGATTGTGTCTAAATTTGGTACGTGTATGTAGCTCTGATGACTATGCAATAATAAAGTACCGTCAATAAAAAGTTTGCAGTACTATTTTTTACACAAAAATACTTAAGTTTTACGTGTTAGATTATTTATTGTATTTTGTTGTTCTTAATTTTCATACAGAAAAATATTGAACAAATCAAATATGAATACATATAAACTTGTCAATTAATTCAAAGTTGCCAGGTTTATGTGCCAGGCCTTATAAATCCATCTTCCTGCATCTCATCGTTATCTATAAAATTGTCTTACCTAAATGTGAAATAAGTTTCGACTAGGAAAACATAATCAGGTCTATGCTAACGACAGTATTCATGAACCTTTTGAGGTAAGTAATTGAAAGTTTGAGTTTATAGCCTGCCAAGCGTCCTGCTTTCCATACCTCACGCGAGCTTCTAAGAAGCGAGATGACGTACTATAGGCGCCCTGCTGCGCTTTGGCCAAAGTGTCAAAATGTCCAACCAAGCTAAACCGACCCATTGATTCTAAAGCAAGTCTTAATATTACCTGTCTAACAAAATTGATTCTTATGCTGTAACATTAAACCACAGCATTTTTTGCTCTGAACTATTTTATTCAATGCAAACAGCACAATATGACGATATTGATATATCTACGCGCTGCATTCATTTCTTGAAGCGAAATAGTTTCAATAGTGACATTTACGCCTCCCTAAGTAAAGTTCTCGGAAGGGTGCGCGTGAAATCGAGATGTCATCAGGTGTGGCTTGAGATCTTAATCCGATTGTTCGAACTCAATTTAGTGCGCCCATAGTAGACTTTATAGATGCCATCAGTGACTCTGCCACTCTGACAGTTTATTTCAATTGGATTGTTAAATATTCGGGATAGATGGTAGATGTTGGCGTTCAGAAAAGTATCCATCCGTATACAAACGTATATGTCCGTACAATAATAAGTGGAATTGTATGAGTTATGCGTCGAAGCCTGTTTAAGTTAATGGTGAAGTACCTACGTACCGACATGTTTTCAACCCATATTTGGTGCCAATATTTAAATTCGTTCATGATAAGATCAACCTTTATCTGGAATACGTTTTAATTGTTTAGGTGAATGTATTCAGCGTGCGTGTTGCCAAAACGGTTGTGAATTCAGTCGGTGTAGCGCGGTACTTTGCCTCCGCGTCGACTCATTCGTCAAACTGACTCGCGGGTTCATATCGTATGCGCAACACGTAAAGGAAAAAGTCCAATTGATAGTTCATTTGATCGTGTTCCTAAGCAAATCTAAGGACCATTCACGCACATAGATTCATGATAGTGATTAGAATAAACCCTTTGATGTTTTGTTTTACCGCTTGTCGGGTCTGGTCGTAGGTTTATAAAGCCCTTCGAAATTACTGTGGCTGAGTGTATCCAATGAAAGTAAAATTGTTCCATAAGCATTCATTAAACATAACTTAATTGCGGAGTGAAAACAATCTGAAAAAATGTTTTTTTGGTTTGCGTCTGCCAAATAATGGTACCGTGCTACGAACACCTCAGTGTTTTTAACTTACTCGTATACTACCACTACCAAAACGATATAATAGTTGAAGTATTCCGTTTTTGTCCTGTCTTGTCATATACCTAAGGATTTTATTTATTACCTATAGCAAATTCTTAAAAAAATGTTACTTATTGAAACTAAAAACGCGGATACTCGCGGTTTTAGAACATTTATTTACTGTCGGTTCCTATTAAATTCAATTACCAGATCGTTACTTACCAATATTACCAATCAATAGTTAACATTTTAACATTTTTCCTATGGGAAATTTGTCAAAATTTTATGGCTGGTAAGTTAAACGATCCGTTATTTAAATATAAGAACGTGGCATTAGTTATTTACTCATTGTACTGCTATATATCTTACGGGCGTAAGATAGCGGCGTAAGAGTTACGTACTCGTACCTACCCCTGTGCGAGAATCATAATTATGGAGTACTTACCATAATTATGATTTGTTATAAATTCATCTAGTTCAAACCTTAGAACAGTCATTACAGACAAGGGAATTGTTTCATTAAATTCGATTCTTTGCGATCGTTAACGACTTTCATAGTGTTTATTTTATAATGTGGCAGTATGAAAGTTAATTTTGATTTCATTTTGCAACCTTCTCGTCGCGATGGACAGGCTTAGTCAGGCCTGTCTTTGTTGATGTCTTTCTTGATGTTAGGACATTCCCTCGGGTTTGTAGGTTTCCGGCGGCTGGTAAGGAAGGACGGCGGCACACACGCGGCACGCTTGCTATATAAATTCATTAGTTAAATCGCTGCCGGCGGCGTTTTATGTCGGTAACTTCAAAGGATCCGCCGCGCCCTGCCGCCGGGGGCGCTCGCCCGACTTTTTACTCAGAAAACTCTGTAAACAAAATGATATGGTGCGTCCGAATGTTTGATCCGCCTTCATTATCTGTATACAGAGGGCCGTTTGGCCAGCACACGCCCTCTCTTTCTGATATCTCTGTAAGTACGCGCACTTTTGTTAGAACGATTTACAATTGGACCCCGATAATCTGTTGACTAATACTCGGTCCACACCTACGTGCGATTACATATTGCCTCTAATCGTAGCTTCTGATTAAGAAAAAGATTGTTACTAAATAAAAACTTTATTTAACGTTTATTTGCGTGTTATTTTAATTGTGCTAGTAAGTAGCGCAGTAATGCCTCCTACTCTCCTGTCCTAAACAGGAAATAATGACGTATACACTACACCACACGAATACACCTAGTACTGAGAGGGTTTTGAAAATTCCTGAACGGAACATTTGTTTTGGTTTCCGAACGAAATTTTCTTTTGACAGATTTTTGGTGGATTTGACAACTTAACGTTTATGAACGTTAATCTAATTGAATTTAGAACATTGCCCTTGAAATATTTTGTTTTATTATTAGTTAAGTGGTAAAGCAGTTAAGTAGTAATCAAGTGGAAAAGGTAAAGTAAACTGTATGAGGTTTAAAAGCTAATCGGTTTAGTTTAGAAATACCCAAAGACTATTTAACAAAAGTTTCGGTGTGCTTTAATTACAATTGCTAAAACTATGCTAAAACATTGCTACGAGCTTGACATGAACGGTATCGTGCATTTTTTTTCTCATTGATTAACATTTATTTAGTTACTCATTCACTATTGGTTGTTATTTTCCAAATTTAGGGCAGTAGCTACTTTTCGACTTTGCTAGCTTTGGCGACGACAAATTTAATCAGTAGGTAAGTAATTTAATTAGTGTTTGTAATTTATTTATCTAGTTGAATGTAGCATTTTCAGTCATTTCAGTAAAATTATCCATACCGCACAGCACTGTTTATTCTTCAACCACCCTCTGTTCCTCTCTCCCAGTCTCCCATCCCTTCGCGGTGCGAGTGAGACAACCTTATCACGTGTGTGGTCTCCAAGCGAGCAGGTTCGGCCGCTTCCGCCGGCGTTCGATCGTTTTCGTATTCCAGAACGGCAACATAACCGACCGAATCATGATGGCGGCTCAACAAATACTCAGTGTTGGTCGAGTCGCGCTAGTGTCTACACGTGAATGTTGCGTGCGTTACTTTTGTAACGAAACTCGGTGTCGTTCCATGTTTCGAACCGTACAGTGCTAAAGAGAAGTGCAGAATTACGGTGTACAAGTGTGTGGTTATGTGGCGGCGAGTGATATGACAGCGTGCGCCGCCAGACGGACTCCGGCCGTCTTCATGAGGATACTGGTGACAACCCTGGCCCCGAGATCATGGTGGCTCCCGATTCCGAGGCTCCTTCGAATCCTCGGATAGTGCCTGCTACGCGTGAGAGTACCTCCGCTGCCGAGGCGCGCCATAGCGCCGACCTGTATATTCGCACCAGCTGGGTGGACGCAGCACTAGCTCTCTCAGAACTCGAAAAGGTACACCGTCTACAACACCAATATCAACAACACACGGCGTCGAGTTTCTGGTGTCATGCTCGTATTGCACGTGTGATTGTTTTTCTGCGAATGTCAATAGCGTAAAGGAACGCGGCAGCGAAGTGTGGCGCCGTCTAGTGGTTACTTAGTTTACCATTAAGACCGCGCACCTTTTAAACATACTAGGTATATTAGCCTTATAAATATACAACTTTAGTACTCCTAAATAACATCAAATAGTGCACTAACTGCCCATAAGTACTATATATTTTTTGCATCAAAAATAATAACCTTAGTTTTCCAAAAATTACTTATCAATATCAAATAATTCGAGACTATAATAGATCACCTAACTAGTCGTAACAAAAGTTGTAAAATTAAGTAAATCCTTAATTGACATAATAATAATAAACACTTTAATTTTAATTTTGGAACGCCAAGTGACTAACTGTTTAGTATTCTCTCCGGTATTACACCAAGTTTTGGCCCTTTGAACCGGATAAAAACCTATGAGTTCCGTGTTTATGAAATGTATCAGAAAAACGTAAGTACAAGCATTAAGGGCACCAATTGCTCTGCCACGGTTACCTACGGGATCGCGGCGGTTCGGGGAAGGCTGCGCTTCCCAGAAGGATGTGAACGCCGCCCTGCGGTGGTCCGCACCCCAACTAAGCCTTTTGCAAAACCCTCCTTTCAAACATTACCCACAACCCGCTACTAGCTTAAGTTATCGTCGTTTTATAAACTGCCACTAAAAACTGATACAAAATTTAAATAATACAAAATTTTAAAGTAAAATAAAGATCGTAAATGCGTGGACGATAGAGTTAAAATGACATTCTCGTAGGATACCGTACCGCATTCAGTTAAGTTACCTAGTGTAATAAATACACAATCTACATCTTAAATATGATCCTCCTTTTGTTGGAGGAGTATACATGAAACTGTTAATAAAAGTCATCTCCGCTATTTCCACAAATTACTAAAAACAACTTTTTGGTAGAAGCAGAACATTCCATAAAAGTTACTTTATTAAGTACTTAAGTACCTGTTTTTCTAAAAATAAATATTCAAAAAGTTCAGTTTAGGACCCAAGTAAACAGTAACAGCTGTAATTCGTGGTGAGCTATGATGTAGGTGGAAGTTGTTCGATCGTATGCAAGATGAAGCAATTAAGGCGCAGCGGGGCAGGGGGGCGGGGCGGGCGCCGCACGCGCAGCGCTACGGGCGCGGGCGGCGCCGATAGAGACATCAACGCAGCGCATGCCATACTTACTCTACTAGAAGAGAAACCCGACCTAATGACCGCCGCTATTACGAGAAAATTGTTACCGTTAAGATAATTTCTTCATAGTTCAATAACATCATAAAAATTTACATAACACAGCGGAATAATTTAGACAAGTTTATAGTTTTTAAGCGAAACGTTCCTTTTTTCTATCGCTAGGTATAGTAATGAAAAAATAACGGTAACATTGAAAATGATTATTTAAATTGTTTTACCGTAATTTCATAATGAGCACTCGAAATAATACGTAATGGATTCTTCACAGAAAATTAAACAAAAAGAATGCTGTGCAAGATTCTACAAAGTTTCAAGTCTTGTCTGGTCGGACCGCACAGAGCTCACGTCGTGGAATTGAGACATCTTGTGGTTTCCGATCGCGCATCCCTTTCTCTCTTAGCGAAGAAGTAGTTTCTTTTCTTTCCTTACGGCTTATCCCCCATCTCTTTCCCACTTGGTTTTCCCACAGATCTTTTGTCTTTGTCCAAACATTGAGCGCTTCACGGCGACGGTCAGCAGCTGCGCTGCGCCAGAGACCCTTTTAAGATTGTACAAGATTCAGAGAAACAGTCGACTCTGTACTGATGGTTTCTGGAAGTTGCTAAAATAAGTATCGTATATGTATAATTATGCAAGCGCAAAGGGACTTGAAACTTTTGAAATGATTAGCCATGGTAACTATACGTAGATACTCATATTCCTAATAAGCGTTTGTTTTCTTGTCAAAAAATCTCGTTTAAAATTGGCGGACTTCTGTGCTGCGTGAGAGCATAGCTCATCATCTGCTAAATGCTTTGGGGTATTATGCATATTTAGCAAAATCTGCATTTTACTCGCACCTAAATTAGCTGAGCTCCGATTATAATTGGTTCCGTTTATCTTCCGACTAATAAGGTAACGGAGTCCAATGAAAACAGCAGGTTAGCGGCATGTGGGTTAGCCACAAGCAATTTAAGTATCGGATTTCGCCGCGCGAATTGGCGCACCCGCAACACGTGACTGACGTGACCACGTACGCACTTCATTACACCTCACTTACTGTTATTCTTATATCATCTGCTCTCCGCTTCCGATCCAGTAGCTCCACACCACCAGCTGGTATACTCACTTCCCCTGGTGGTCTCTCGTCTTCACAATGTCATAGGTTCACTAGTAACCTAGTGCATTACTGATAAGGTCGCTATCACACGCTGCTCAAACCGGTTACGCTGTCCACTACTAGGCAACTTTCCCGAGATTATTAACTCGTATGCCGCGTCCGACGTGCTGTACGGTTTACAAATTTAACAAAGATTTTTTTGTTTTGTACATAATTCGAACGATGAACCTCATTTAAAGTTGGAGCTCAAGTCCATCGTTCCATTGCTCCAAAATCAAAATTGCTCATTACGCAAATTTGCTGGGTATTTTGAATCGTTTCAGCAAAACGTTCTGGCTTAAATGCCTCGTAAATGACATAAAGGTTGTAAAAGCGTCGCTGACATTCGATCTCGACGGTGGCAGAGTTGGCCAATTGGACAACTCGTGATGTCCTTGAAGTTGACAACCTTTTTACCAGGCTGCCGCCAGAAGGGAGGGTTTATTTTTACATATTTAAACAGGTACGTGACGATGACTATAGGTCTTAGTATGACTTAATACAACACTATTATTTTTATAAAAAAGCCTGTTTCATAAAAAAAATCGTTTGATGAGCTATATAAAGTTAAGTACTTATTAGCCAATAAACTATAACACAAATTGAAATAACCACATTAACAACAAGCATAGGTAGTCCAAAATCATTAGCCAGTTTTCGTACCAACCGATGTATTTAAGTTGAATTTATAAGTATAATGGATGAGATTATCAACGTTTGGCAGATACAATTGATGGCCCTTAATAAGTTGATTGGTACCAGTCCGCGAAAGCACAGACGCAGTTTAATATTTGAAATACAGGATGTTCTTTGAAATATTGTTACCTACGATTATAACCCGAACCTTGGAAAACTGGAACTCGTATTCTCGTTGCCGTTTAAGGTTATGGTAAGTACTATGAAGCAACTAAGCTCACGATGCCTCGTGCATTCTGATGGGATAATAGAGGCCCACACTCACGGCCCATTATATGCAGATCCGGAACACTAGCGAAGCCCGCCGCCGTGTCGGCTGATGTCGATTGATGCCAGCGGATGTCAAAGATCGCGCCAATCAACCTCCGCTCGAAGCCACTTGCTGAACTAAAACATAAACGCCGAACATGACGTAGATGATTGATATGTCGCTCAACGTTGGAGAACTGTACTTACACAGATACTTAGAACTCGACTAATTTCGAAGAACTGATAAGAAAAACAAAAAAGAAAGAGAGAACAAGGCGCCAAGCACCTGCCGCAAAAATTTCTTTTGAGGAAGGACACTTTGTGAATGTAACCTGACTGGTTTTCTCCATGTTAGATTCTAACAATTTAATCAACAAAAACTTTTTAAGTTTGTGTTCATGTTTTGAATTTAAAGCATGACCTTACGTAAATAAAGTCCTACATCTCCGTATTCGTTATTTACGAGCTTTGTGTCTATAGTGTTTGCTTAGTTACCAGTGTTAAAAAATTGTTGCTATGGATAGGCAAGTTATGATATCATGAAATTGGAACCAATTAAAGACACTTTTTGGAGTAATTTTATGTTTATTGAAGTAGGCAATTATTACAACTGTCTTGACCCCAGATAAGATAAGCTCAACTTAACGGAGAGTCACTCGGCAGCTGCTTCATACTTCTTAAATTATCTTTTGACGGTTTCCTGTGTGATGATAAAGTGCTCTGTTTACTCAATAGCGTTTAATTATAGTTTGTCAAAATTATTTTTAGTTTACCTATTTGGTATCAGTATCATTCGGTTGCTATGAGCAGAATCCTGTGTCGGTCGATAACTGGATCAGGAAATCAATTTTTTTGCTTTATTAAATATATAACACACCGGTAGTCATGAGGACGTACTACGGAGAGCCAGGCCCTTATCTGCAGGAAGTGGGGCCGGCGCTTTGAGGATTAGGGTAACTAAGTCCACTTTGCAGTAATTACGTAAGCGGCATCAGTAACATATTTTAATAAACCGCTATTTTGGTCCTAACTGCCTAGTTCTTTAGTAATGAATACCATCTGACTGAGAAGTGAAGTAACGAACAACCAACGACGAGACATTGAGACGGAGACTTAGTGTGTTCGCTATTATAGACGTTACGTGTTGTGTTGTGCTCAGGGTTGCCTTATTTGGTACCTGAATGAAGGGTCTGCGTTGAGGTGGTGCAGTGTGCCGTACGCGCCACGTGGGCCGCGGCGCGGGGCGCGAGGCGGCGCGGGCGCATTCCGGCCGTGACGTCACGCCCACCCAGCGCGCTCGACATTCACCGCGCCCGCACACTATACGAACAGTTCTGTCTCTCGCTGTACCTATCTTCTATTAAAATATTATTGCTATATTTATTTGTTGATATTGCGGCGGTACACTGGGAGCGTACTACAGTTCAGCGAACTCGTTCTGTCCCGTATTAACTTCATACGGTTCTGATTGAAAATATACACCTTGGAATTCTCTCGAGTCACTAACAATGGTATAATTGGTGCTGTCAGTTTTACGTTTCGTTTTCATGAGAGATACGGTGTTGGCGAGGCTGTCCTCGGCTTACGGGCGGGTAATTTCAACGGTAACCCAGTAACTGATCAGGCTTTGAGCACTTCTGACTCTAACACTAGGCACAGTTGCTTAGCCATGTCCATAGGCGTGTGGTAGTAACCGTAGTTTTCCTGTCTTCAAATAGATAGTCACTATTCGTGACTATCTATTTGAAGACCTATCTATTATTAGTACGTCTAGTACGTCTATTATGTCTCTACCTAGAGCAGCAGTAGAATTCATTCAAATTCGATGAGAATATTTGAATGAAACAATTTAGATAAACAAATGTCATACCATACCTAACAGATAATCTAATCAAGTTGTTTACTTACTTACCCATTGAATAAAAAGCGGTTGAGTGCAAGTCAGTCGCGTGCGTCGATGGTTCCGTACCATGCGCCTAGAAAGCAAATAGCTTAGGTACTAGATTTGTTTCTTGTATCTGAAAATTTGTTTTTGAAGTTTTCTTGAATGTAGCTATTTTATTTTTAGGGTTCAGGAGCCAAATGACAAAAACGGAACCATAAAGTTGAATGAGATAACTTCATTAAGTTTCTCATACATGACACCGAGGGTAGTTTTCCGAAACAAAATCAATAATATAATGACCGTAAACACATTGAAAAATTCGCAGGGTAGTAGGGATAATGTGGCGAAACTGGCAAACGCAAGGCACGGAATGCTGATGTTGCAGGTTCGGGTCCTGTCATTGCCCTAATTTTTGTTTGTGTTGTCATTACATAGCATTTTAAATTTATTGGAACCCTTATAATTTCGTTATATCAATGCCTGTCCGTATGTCACAACCATTTTACGCGGAGGCCCCTGAAAGTATTTGGATAAAATTTGGAACGTGTCTCGTGTATCTGTCAACTACTGTAAAATGTGTAGTTAAATTACGAATAAATTTTATTTTAGAGGTAAGTATAGCATAGAACAATTTTCAAAAATTATGTTTAAAATAAACAATATCTTTCTTACTTATCTTATTTTTTTTTATAGTTGAGCCAATTTTTGATGAGATTGATGCTTCTAAATGAAAAAGCTTTTGATACCTAGTAGAAGCTTATAAAAATATAAGTGTTCATTACAAATTTATTTGAACAAGATGTGTCGTCTATTTTACTAGATATTCGGAATTTTCAGTTCCTAGGATGTTACTTTGCGCTTTCTAAAGTGAACTTTAACTCAGCATTATAAGGTTCAAAACGGTATTCTACAGACCCCTCAAGTTTATGCCTGTCCTACATGCACTAGGCCGGTTTTTTTTAAATAAACACGTAGGAAAAAAATATAATAAATGGTCATCCCATATGATCTGCTTAATACAACATATTTCATGTCTATAACCTATTATGTCCTTACAAAACAGTGTGCCAAATAATTAAATACTTAAGAATTGCATTCCTAAACGTGAATCATCATAATAAATACCTACGCCAATTTTCATGCTTCCAAGCTAAACCGATACTAAAACAAATCGGTGTTGACAGACAGTCAGACAAACGAACTCTTAACTGATTTTGAAAATAATGTAAGAAATCAAATATTTCCTTAATTGGTAAAGGGCGGAACCTTAAATTTTATCCAACATGCTTATTAATATATTTTAAAAAATTATACTAGTAGCTGTGCACTGTAGTTTAAATATTAATTTAGAAGAAATTGTTGTACATGCAAGAATTCCATACTTACCTAATACTATAATAAGGCATAATATATTATTGTTATTATATTCGCATGTTTCTTCAACGTTTTACGCAATTAAATATTATGAAAATATAGACCTAATAATCAATATCTATACATATTCTCTCTCTCTAGCTCTAGCTCTCACTTTACCAAATGAAAATTCTAAAAACAATTTCTCTTTAGGGATAAATTACAATCTATTCGCAAAATAGGCGAAAGATAGGTTAACTTTGCTTAAGGAATTTTAGTTTTTTTTTGGCGTAAGAAAGTTGTCAAGGATGGCAACATCTATTCTCGGTTTCCGTTTGCCTCTCTCACCATGTCGGATATTTCGCGTGCGTGCCCTATACAAATTGTACTTTATATATGGATAATTAATCTTATACGTTTCCTATCATAATCGGAGCCTTACAAAGTATCAAATCGGTTACATCCATTGCATGATCTTTTTGCCACAAGTCTGTTTACTGAAACTCACACCCAATCCGTCCTATCCACTTCTTTACTTAGTAAAAACACATCCATACTTTAAATTTATAATATTAGACAAATCATACAGATCATGGCCCTGTAACATGACGGGCCTAGATTTAAATTATTCTTCCCTGCGTCTCTGTAAAACTAGTGACACAAGAAAGGGTCGCATGTAGAGATAAACTCAGATATACTAAACTTAGCCGGTCGTGTCGTGTTAGGGCCACTGAAGAGACCTAACAGACAAAATGTTTTATTTTACAAAGAATAGAAAATCAGCGATAATCTTAATAAATCGCTACGCTAATCATAGTGCGCTTAAAAATAAAATCTTTTGGCTCTATTATGAGCGTCTAGTGTAAGTTTTTGTTGCAATAAACGCCTCCAACGCATAGTTAACTTCTCAATTACTATGAAAGCACAATATGAAAGTAAGGACAGCGCCTCTTGCGGCGCGTTCTGCAACACAAAGTTTCCATAGTAATTTAAAAGTTAACGCTACGTTCGAGACGTTTTTTGTGACAGAAACATTACACTAAGGGCCATCGTTAAAAAGACGGGTTAACCATATTTTGCTAAATTATATATTGCACACGTTTTTGCTACGATTCGAACCGTACGTAAATTGTGCAAAACATTACCAATAGCAAAACAATTGCAAAGAGCCAATCGAGCGATTTTCTACGGACGTTGAAAAGAAGCAAAGATGTGATTTAACAGGGTGAGCGGGGAGCGGTTTTAAGTAAAAAGCAATATTATCTTACCCTAATTTGAGCGGCAAATCGGCAATGTCCCAAGCGGTACGCCCTCACAAATCATAGAGAAGTTGTGAAAGTGGCCACGATAACAACAAAGGTCTTCTCAACAAAAAAATATTTGGCAGACAGATAAATCAATTCCTGGATTAAAACATAAAATACTTTTGATCTCAAAAAATGCATAGGAAATACAAGGAGGGCGAACGCACAAATTTGTAGGTCAATTAGCAATAAGAACCAATACTTCTCCTTAATCTATTACGAGTATGAGTCTTGTTAATTTTATCACCCTAGTTGGTTACATAATGAAGATAGATCGTTTGTAAGCTTTGATTGAGAAGTCACTTTGCAGATATTTTTGTAAATCATCTTTCAGAAACAATAACGGAATTCGAAATATCATCAAATTACTAATACTTAACTCGTAAATACTATTGTTACTATTGTGATAAAAATATCAGATTTTGAAAAGTTATGAGTTTGTTTTAATTAATTGCGCAAACTTTAAGGTTATTGGCTCCTGTCAGATTCTGAAGGTGTCCGATTACTGGGAGCTTCATTTTCAGCTTACATGTCACAGTAAACTACGCGCACATTGCAGAATTGCACACTATAGATAGTTATAGGAATACAAGCAGTTCCTTCGAGCCTTCTCTGCATACTTAGCCGAAATCTACTAAATATCTACTGTAAACTTTGTTTGTTTGGTTGTTTATATGTAGATAGTAATCTCTAGAACTACTGAGCAGATTCCAAAAAATCCTTTACCAATACAAAGCTACACTATCCCTGGCGAATTTAGGCTACTAATTCCACGCGAAAGAAGTCGCAGGCGTCCGCTAGGCGCTTGTATAAAGCCTTCGTTCTTTTCACCCCTGATAAACAAAAAGAGACAACTGTTTCATGTTCACGATAAGTATGCACGCTTCGATTAGCAAACGCTTGTCAGGAGGACCAATGCTGGCTGGCGCAACTCGCAACTCGCGCGCTCGCGCATTGCCCTCCTCGCCTTGGCCTTGCACCTGCACATGTTATGAAAGTGGCGTCATAGTGACGTGACTCTTCATTCATGATGATGGTGCGTATTTGTAGTACTAAATAGTAGTTTTAGGGAGTTTTCTCCATATTATGGAAACTACAACTTTTTAAATACTTTTTGACAGCACCAAACAATTTTTTCCAATATTCAGGGATCTATACTGAGCTTTCCTCTACTTCCCTGCATATGCAGGGAAGTAGAGGAAAGCTCAGTATAGAGCATATGCTAAAAATAATACCGATTATAATGAAACTTGGTTTTAAAGTAATTTACCAAAAAATCTTGGATGTATTCCGGTACCATATGGACTGTAGCCTTATAATACGACGCATGATAGTGTGTAGTAGAAACCAAGGCGCTGATCGTAAAAAAATATACTTTGTTACAAAGCTAAAAAAACCCTATATTACGTAGCTCTAGTTTTCCATTTCTTACCGTTTGATATATGTTCCATTTATCTATTTTATTAGCTTATGTCGTTACTGCAAAATGTAACAGAAATTAAACCTGCCGATGGCTTTTACACGTGATTCATGGCACTTAGAGTGAACATCAGCAATAGGCCAGTAAAGTCCCAGTACTGGGAAAACTCATTATTAAAAGCAACATAAATTGACAAGCATTTTTCGAATAACCGTTCACCGCCGCTGTTGAACGCCGAAGCCGCGTTGGGGTGCCATTAGCCCGGCCGGATGGCGTAATCGTGCACTCAACACGGACGTCGCCGATTGAGTTATTATTATGTAATTAGTAAGCGGTCCGAGATTCGGCTCCGTGGAGCCCTGCGAGGCGCCACGGGAGCGCCGCCGCGGGCCGACGCTCATTAATCACAATCAACTCCGAAATTATTTCCAAGTTTAAAAGTTTCGTGTTATTACGTCTGCCGCCAATGATACCCCTATGGAGAAAACATTAAAAGATTAGTCTGTCATAACAAAAAGTCTATATAAAATGCATGGATATGATAATAATTATATATATATTCATAAGCTATAGTTTGATAGTTAAACTGATTCTCTGACTAGCAAAGTAATTTGTTTGTATGCAACGGTTTCTTATCTCTCAGTGCATCCCTTTCTGATGACACTGCTTAGTTAGAGGTACACTAAGGCTCAAGTTATCTTTTTGACTGTCATGTTTATGTCATTACATTGCAAACTTAAAAAAAAATCGTTTTGATACGATATTAGTAGAGGTACAAACATATACAATCGTGAACTATGAAATTGATATATCTATCCCTTTCGAGCATAGACAATTTCTCTCAGTTTCCTCTTTAATGGTCGGCTAACTTTGTTGCTGTTGCTTGTTGTTTGTAGGTAGATACCGCTTTTATCTGTGATTTTTTCGTTCAATTAGGTAGTTTTAACAACTAAGCAGGTTTCACAGTAGCGATAACACAAAGTAACCTTCATTTGTTTTCAGGGTAACATCGAAGGCGGGCGCACTTCGCTGTGGATCCGCGCCTGGCTGCAAGAGCAGCTGTTCGTGCTAGGCTGCTTCCTGCAGGGGGACGCGGGCAAGGTCCTGTTTGTGGCCATCCTAGTCCTCTCCACCTTCTGCGTCGGCCTCAAGTCTGCGCAGATACACTCCAGAGTAGACCAACTCTGGGTTCAAGGTAGGTTATAATAAAACATCTGTCATGGAAGTTATGGATGGATCAAAAATGTATGGCCTGTAAATAAAACTTTCAAGCATACGTGGGATAATGGTCCCAGTCATTGACAGTGACCCATAATTGATGGGAAGATTAGAAAACATCGAGTATAAACGAGAAACTGTCATCATATTTCTCGTTTTTACTTGTATGTTTATTTAGTCAGCGTGCTAGCTAACTTAGCTTTACTTCTTGCTAACTAAAGAACACTGCCTAACAAGCCGCATTTTTATAATTAAGTCCTCACCACACCTACGATCGGCAAGATTACTTTATTCTCTAAGTTTCCGTACACATTAAAAAACTGAAAGGATCAAGATAAACGCATTGTGTTGTAATGCGCCAGGGAATACCAATGATCCGTCGAAGCTTGTTGAAGCCGCTTCCGCCGACGACGTGCAGGGCATAATGCAACCTTAATGCAACCTGAAGGCAGCCCTTATACGCCCTCGAATATAAATGCGCCCATCAACATCCAATATTAATGCATTCATCATCCAGATTACAATTTAAACGTCCGGTGCGGTGTGGTCGATGTTTCGAATTAGCGTTGCATCGATTATATTCAAATGTGGGGTGTGCGCAAATTCGGTAATGCGGCGGCACTTAGCAACATTGAGTTGACTTTGTTGCTTTCATTGCTTATTGACTGTACATTGTAAGTCGCTTTTGTTTTCCAAAAAGCTTCATTATTTTATTTTTGGTCATATGCACTTACATAATTATTATTTTTTGAGTTCGGTAGCTCATGGTAACCGAGTCGAGTGGTTAGACCTAACACCTCAAGACTACTGCGGGTTTATAAAGTTTCGTTAAATCAATGTAATGTCTACAATTTCACCGAGTTACTGCAATTCGGTCTGACATTTAAACTAGTCTTTCTTTTTATTATAAAACTATCACGGACAGAGCGGAAGACCCCTGTCAGAGTCGCTATTTGCTGCACAATTGACGATTTGGTTTGCCGTAGGGGCTCAGCTCAGTCAGATTTACTGTGTCCGTGATTAAATTTGAGAATAGCTTTAATTATTAGTATGCAAAAATCGTTATAAGGAAACCTACACACTTTTGCACAGCAATCCAATGAGTGTTTACGGCAATCCACTCCGTATATAGGACTCACGTAGGAGTTACGGACCAATATTACATTATCATTATTCAATTGGAAGCATACTCCAATTCTTAATTTCTTCTTTTTCATCGAAGACATCGCAATCATCATAGTGATCTCCACTTTATTTCTATTCTTCAAATAATTATCAATACATGCACTAAATTAATAGTAGGTAGGTATAGTTGCGACAATTTTATTACCTACCAAATAACTGGATTTATTGTAATTTGCTCAAGATCGAATTAATTGGTCGTTTCACGGAGCCAGTTCGACAATATTTATTGCCGATATCCAATTCTTAACATTTTTATTGCATACTTGCGGAAAAAATCTGAACCTTGCTTATAGTGAAAAATATTATAGTGGGCAGAGACATTTTATGAGTCAAATAATAAACTAAAGACAAGTTAACTAATTGGGTATACAGGTGGGTATAGCTACTGAAATAGGGTTCTTTAGAGGATACAATACCGGGAAAAATTGCTTCATCACACTCAGCTTACAAAACCTTCCATTACTTTTGTAGTGATCATAGATAATAATGATGAAATATTTTACTAATATGATTTTTCTCTTCTCATCTCCATGAATGTAGTCTTCTCGGTTTAGTTTCTCAGACAGAATGGTACAGGATGCGTATTTCCTATGCGGGCCCTTCATTTTATTCCTCGTCTAAATGCGTTCAACTTATCTCAATAGTAGAAGCGATATATGTTGACTATTAAGCTTCGCTAAACAAGAAAGCCAATTTCTTTCCTCCTGAAATATTTACAGTTTCGGAAATGTATAAAAGTTAAATGATGGTAAACCTAGCAAAACTTGAGAGGTATTTATAAGTCGCCTCATTGCGATAGGGTCAATCTAATGTGATTCATGAATTTATTACCTAAACTGTATCAATAGAATTCTCGAGAATATCTCGGTGACGATTATAACTTTTGGCGATGAACCGTTTGAGAAACAAACATTCGCAATTTCGCTGCGTTGCGCTACGCCGTAGCACACGTAGCAAGCTTTCATTACAGACTACGTAGACAGGCGATGATACGTGATGCTGATTGAAATTCAAACTCATTTTCTTTTTGATATAAATTTCAAAATTTGAAAGAGCAAAATACGCAAAATACTTTACTTATCGATTGTAGAATAAGGAGTAACGTTGGTTTTGTATTGTTTCTTTAGTAACATATTATTTACAATCGCGTTCTATAGTTCTGGCTCGGAACACAAGACACTGTCCTTGAAGGCCGACTGATAGTAAACAACCGGTATGTTTTTTTTATTGCCCGAATTCTTTGTATCTGGGTGGTCTAACAGTGTTTTATGATACCTATATTAACGAACTTGAAACGTACCCTATAATTAGGTAAAAATGTTAAATTTAATACAAAACAACAGTCACTGGCTACAGTGTCAACGACCTATTTCATCTGATAAAAGAAACAGGAATAGGTATATTTCATTCCTGCCGACTGTTCGGAATGTAGGTACAACTACTTTCGTAGGCTTGTAGGTAAAATAATATACACTGTATACAATGTATGTTACCAATATACTGAACTTATTTATTGGAACTGTACCTTGTGACCATTTATGAACTCTCATATGGAATAAAGTGTAACTCATTCATACCTCTTCAACAAAAAAATAAAGACTTAAATCGACATTTATATTAAGCCCTTGCTACCGCTCTTACAATACATATATTGAAAGCCTTATCGCGGAACAAAGCCGGCTCTGTTAAACAATGCTGAAGCCCCGAGTCGCCTAACAACTTAATTAGGTGGCCCGCGGCCGCCCGTAAATATCCCCACGTGAAATTACGACCAATAATAAAACTAAAAAAATGTATAACATTTCTATTGACTCACAAAAAACGAGGTATCCGATTGTCCGGCCCGCTTTTGTGTGAAGACGTCGTGCTGTGACGCGGGTTGTTCCTCACTCGCCTCTGCGTTGCGCTCTTGGAATTTACTCTCGAGTTCAGCGGAGCGACTTTGATGGCTCAATTGGGAGCGCAGCAGGCGCGCCGATCCGGGGATAGTAAACCCACCGTGGAGAATGGAAATATTATTGTGCGGAACGTGACGGGACTTACAGTATTCTATAGCAGGTAGATAATTGAGGACGTGGACCAACAGCACTTGCACAACATATAATTAAAAGGATTTTTAAAATTGCAATAATAAAGTCCGTATCTGTAGTTTTTCGTAGGAGTATTTTTCATTGTTTTCCCCTATTCATCCCTTTTTCGTGGTCCCGCTAAACTCATCTACGTAGCTATACAAACCTTTTGCAACATTTTAAATCGCTGCTTTAAATAGCGGCTAGTTTTTGTTTGTAACCAGTTTTACCGATCGGACGACCATGACCGAAATGTTTTGAGCTTCGCCATAATTAATCGACGTTGGAATTTGAGAAACACTACTTTCACTTCATTATTCACAAATCATCCAAAGCTATTCTCTAAGCTATAACCTTTTTCCAAATTCCAAATGCAAGAGGGGGCTAGACAAAACTGCTCCAATTTTACCACACGAAAACGACCAAATGCATGTAATTTACCGTAACTATTCACAAACCTAATAAACTAATTAAATAACACAAGGGATTCTAAATTCAGTCGTGATAATGACAAGGAACATATCGAGAGTGAAGTAAGTATCTCACTATCGGTAAATACGCGCGAAAGAGTGGGCCATATTATACCATTGTTGAATGTTACGTAACAAATCTCAGGAAGCATGCACGTTGTTTATCTGAGTGGAGTTATGGATCAGCGTCGCCAGCGCAAAGGACGCGGTTTGTTTATTCCGCCATCCATCTGTTGTTGCTGGCTAATTTGCATAGAGGGCGCGCGGGCGCGGCGGCCGGACCACACGGGCTCGGCGCAACGCGCGCGGGTGGCCGGCGCGGGTAGTCCGGGCTCCGACCGCGAAAATTTAAATTAATAAATATTTTCGCAAGTAGGCATAGGCTCTTTTATGTCTAATCCTACCAGCGCTTCGATGATACCTTAAGGCATCAGCGGCCCTAACATGACGGCCCAGGTTTAGTTTAACCCCTCCCTGTGTCTCTGTCTAACTAGTGTCATAAGAAAGGGACGCAGATAGAGATAAACTTAACTCGGCCAGTCATGTTAGGGACACAGGTATGAATCATTTTCATAGATGAATTTAATTATGAGAGGCTTTGTGTAGTAAGCCTAAAGATTTTTATTAGATTAACGGACCGAATCCTACAGCCTAAGAACATTCGAATTAATTTAATTAATACCAACCAAAATAATTAATGTTAAAAAAAAACAAACTCGCATTAACTTTTTATTCTGAACGAAAACATACAGGTAAAAACGAGAGACAATGATGTCAACCCCTGCTAAAAAAATGACCGTGTTAAGTACTAATACGATTACGTTACTAGCACTATTAACATAACATTATACTAATTTAATACCTAGCTTCGTGCTTATGATTTAAGATATAAGTGTTGACTCGGCTCTACATTCACTTTGATATTTTTTTTAAGGGAAAGAGACATTCTTGGGAATTGATATTATTTATTGTTTTGTACAATATTTTTCTTTTTCTTTCTTAAACCTCTATTTCGTGAACATCAGTTCTGCAGCTCTTTTTTTGATGTCCAACTTTACTGTTGCATGTAGAGCCAATTCAACTCTTATACTTATCTTAATTACAAAAATAAACTTATACTTAAGTAAAAGTAGAAAGACACTAAGCCGGGTTTGTTTATTTTGACTTGATTGGCTTGCTTGAAGATCGTACAGTCAGACTTAGAAGTAGCTTAACACTTAAGAACCTTGTCTTACCAACGTATGAAATGAGAATGGTTCGAATTTGTTGAACATTTTATTTTTTCAACTCAATAGTACTTATATTCAGGGTTTACTTTGTGGCGGTGCATTTTAAGAAATAAGAACAGATTACCTTTCCACTACGCAAAAGCAATTGTTTATACTAGCAATAATAGCTAGGATGATTTTGATCCAATTTTTTAAGGTATATTTAGTCAAATAATCAAAATACTACCCCTAAAGAACCTTAAAGTCTCTGCCGTAACTATTCATTCGTCTTACAAATCCTGCAGCTGGAGCCTAGTCTACATGCGCGGGCGCACGTAACCCCGCTCGCGCCCCGCGCGGCGCTATTCTCCGCGTCGGACGTCATTCGGTCATTCATTGCGATCGTCCGCCCTGATCGGTCGCTACCACGTCGGCTAGAAATGTCATTATCGCTCTTCATGCACGTACAAGGCATGCAATAAAAGTTCAAGATTTGCTCAGCGACTTATCTGAGCTATGCAGGCCCCGGCACGGTTATTAAGCGCTGACCCTGTGCACGAACATTTTTTAAGGGAGGCTTCACCGACGCCCGCTACCGCCGTCGTTATCACTTACGTTGATTGCTCAGGAAGAGGAACCCTAGCCTATGGTCGTTCAGCAATTCAATGAAGAAACATTCATCATACTCAACTAATCAGTTTCAGTCACCTAACGGCCAAATGCATTTAACTATAACACCGAAAACGGCAAACGGCTGTCTTGAAGTCGTCACTAGTAGCAATGTTCCTGTTCTATAAACAGAGTTGTAAATAGGTATCGTTCGACGAATTGGAACGCACGTCTCTCGCAGACGGATCATTGACTTTGTCGTTTTATGCACTATTTCCTGTATAAGATGAAGGCTAATCAATAAGGCTTACGGTTTACCAATTGAGCCTTTACATTCAAAGAAAACGTCGTGTGGTGTCGATTAGTGTGAAAGCGAGCTGTGTGGCGCGATAGCCTCGCGTGACCTTGCAGTCGCCGCGCTTCCCGCTTGCGCTTGCGCTCCGATGGCGTGAGTTATGCGAAAGTGCATTAGCCTTTTTTTAACCTACATGAACCACCGTAACTATCACATTTTGCTTAATGCAGTCACCATTCAATTTATAGCCCAGCTTGGGGTAAATCGGTATCATCGCGCCGCGTTAAATTGACACGTTCTTTCAGAGTTAAAGTCACGTGCGCCTATAAACTATTTAATTTAAGCTGAAACGTGATCGATATTAATGGTGTCGACAATCCGATACTTAAATCAATCTTCACGCTTTCCAACGAGCGCTAGAGTTACGTCGGCGTCGTAATTTGCGCCCACGACTCGTAGGTGTTAAAATAGAGGCGCCCTGTGCGGGCCCGACGCCGGTCTCATTCCACTTGCTTTATGATAATCCCTAATATCCGGCACGAGTGCGCTATGTTTAGACTCAACGTGAACGATTACGGAGGCTGGCCGCCCCTGACTTGCACTTGAATACGGCTAACTCGAACACGCTACGTTTGTATTCTGCTGCCTAGCGCATCGTTTCAAGACCAGCCGCGAGGTCAAGGAGATAACAATAAAAGCTATGTAAGGTTCCGTAACTGTTAAAATTATTTTTCATTTTATTCTAAAGTGCACGTTCAGTCTTCAGATATTATCATAACCAAATAACTGTTACAAATAAAGCAACTTTGAAAAGAATTAATTTTACCTACACACTGTTTTTAATCACAGATGAGCAAAAAAGCTTCGCCACATCAGGATGTCTTCATCAACTTTTTGCCGAAGTCTCATTGTAAAATTTAATGCTTATTAAGCTCATTTCCATACAAAGTGTTCCTTGGACGATGACGGCATTCAGCATTAGCACGATCTGACAGACGTGCGACAGGTGATCAATTGGCGCCTTTATTTAGGAGCTTATAAATATTCATTAACGCCTCTTACAGTATGAAATAGTTTAGTCAATTTAATTATGTTAACGAGACAAATTTGCAACTCTCAAAATGTAACCGTTAGAAGTTGTATACAATAATTGGAATAAGATATAAAGTTGTTTAGTTGGGTAGGTACCTATAGTACCTAATCTAATCTACCCTACTTTACAAACCTAGAGAAAGAAGTAAATTTAATGCATTTTAAACCTTTAGTAAGTGAAAGTTCAAATTAGCATCGTAATTCTTTTAAATTTAAAAAGCAGCGAATAGAGTGACACCATTTCTAGTTAATCCCCGATCTGCTAACTTTAGTTAAGGCAACAGTCCATGGCCCCATATAAATTTCACCCGAAATAAAGAAGCATTTTCGTGAGAAGTGAGGGCGTTAACACACGGTGAGACAGTTACGTTACGGCTGCCGACGCGGCTGTACATTGTTACTTTTGACGGAACGCCACAGCAGCGAATCAGATGCATTGCTTAAAAAAACATCTTAAGCTTTCGGAAAAAGGAACGGACGACCCACGGTTTCTTGAACCCAATGAATTTCTTCGAATATAAAGAGGTAGTCACCGATGCTTAAAAATGAAGCTGTGCTTTATCAGATGAAATAACTTTCGTTGATAAATGGCAAGACATTGTTATCAGCCATTCTGTTCTCTCACACCTCGCAGGCAAAATTTTGTGCAAGCGAAAATGTGACAAACCGACCCATAAATCAGCGGACGGGTGTTAATTGGAACGAATTCCCGCGCCGTCCCCGATAACGCGCGGCTTACCGAAAAACATCGCCTCGCCAGTTCAACCTACAATTTTTTTCCTTGCCCAATATAAATGTGTCGTGTACCTACTGGGCGTATTATTTTAAAAGACACCTGCTGTGCTAAATTTTATACTAACAAAGTTGCACAGGTAATTCCTACGACTATTCACGTAATCAGAAAGAAATACAATATAATATATTTTAAATCAAAAGTTAAAGAAGCAGATACGAAACGATAAATCACAACCGGGACTTGTTAACTATCGCAGCTTGCCTCTCACCCCCTGACAAATGTGTCGACGCTCACCAATAAGCCGTGGGTGCTGATGGGATAGCTAAAATTAGAACCATTTTTTGTCGGCTATGCCTACCACAAATATTGTCATATAAAAACTCGGAATGGCACCTTCAACGACGCCATAATGACTATATCCATGAGTAAGTCATTTACTTGCCCGTGTGGATCTTTCCAGATGCTTTAAATACAAACTCGTATGCAAATGATAGGCCCGCGTAGCGCATTATCTCTTACTTTGCCAGTATAATGTAGTAACACGAACGGCTAAATTAAGTTGTCTGTGCCAGTAACGACTATCGCATTAAACTGACGATTTATTTTAATGGACCAAAGCATTCGAATCTTGTCTGCCTCGCATTCTCGATAAAAACATTAAATGTGAACTTGATTTCATTTTCATTATGCAAGTAATCCAGGGATCTTGCACGGTAGTGCAAGTTGAATGTTAATTGTCGGCGTCGTGTCATAGCGGCATAGCCCACCATGTTTAACATACATTTACATATTGCGGTTCTTAAATGCTTTTTATTTTGCTTCAGAGGGTGGCAGATTGGAAGCGGAACTAAAGTACACCGCGAAAGCCTTGGGCGAGACTGACTCCTCGACGCATCAACTCATCATTCAGACAGCGAAGGACCCTGATGCGTCACTTTTGCACGCGAAAGCGCTTCTTAACCACCTTGAGGTAAATAAACTCAACATGGGTGTGAAAAATAATTATTTGCCAAATACAGTCAGTTTTGAGACTTGCTATCGGAACTACGAATGCGTACCAAATTTCAAACTAATTCACCACTGAAAGTGTGTCAAAATCGGCATGCGAGATTTGAAGCAAATAAATATACAAAGTGCGCTTGTTTATTATAAACTTGCAATACAATGAAATCTAAATATGTAGATTTATTTAATTTTGATAATGGCAATTGATAAATGTGAAAAGTACTAACCTAACAGCTGTTTAAACCATCTTTCCCTTACAGGTAGTTAAGGCGGCAACTAGAGTTACAATTCATATGTATGATACAGAGTGGAGGCTAAAAGACCTTTGCTATAGCCCGAGCATACCAGACTTTGAGGCTTATCACATAGAGAAGATTTTCGACAACATCATTCCCTGCGCTATTATCACGCCTCTCGACTGTTTCTGGGAGGGATCGCAACTTCTAGGGCCTGATTACCCTATTTACGTGCCGTAAGTAATTTTTGAGAGTCACAATCATTGTTAAATTTGACCTTAAAGAATTACCCATCTTACAAAGATGTAAATGTTTTCAGTTTCTTGCAACAAAAATTACAATGGACGCAGCTAAATCCCCAAGAGGCCTTAGAAGAGGTAAAGGAAGAAGTGAAGAAATTGACGTTTCAATTTCCTCTGAGTACGATGGAGGCGTACATGAAACGAGGTGGCATCACGTCCGCCTACATGAAGAAGCCGTGTCTGGACCCCACCGACCCGCACTGCCCAGACACCGCTCCCAACAAGAAGTCAGGACAGGTATGACTACATTAACTTTTTTACAAAAATCTTACTCTTGCTTTCGGAGCGATCGAATATTTTTTCCGGCAAGCATTAAATCTGACCCAGAATGGGTATTCCGTATACCATTATTCCTCTTTTGTAAACTTTAAATATGAATGAGATCGAACCCCGTACGGAATGATTTGTTACGCCACCGTGAGACCCACATTAGGGACTATTACGACAACTCCCGGTCCTTTTATGAAGACTTCAATTTACGACGGTTTTACAGGCACATAAATAAAGCATGTAGGATCACGACAAATAAAATAACTTTATCGGATCGAACGCAGTAAACTTTAAATACTTTCCATAATAATAAAGTATTTTTGGAAACGGTAATAAGACGGGATGAAAGCGGTCGCCGCCCGGCAGATGTGGGTACCTGCCCGTCCGTCGCTTGCCGCCGCGCGCGGCGCTCGCCACGTGAATTTACGAAACTCACTGGTTACTCCGCGCTCACAGTGCACGACAATTTTACTGTCCGAGCTCGGACCAGAGTTTGCTGTGGCGTAAGAGGTTGAAGCTACACTCGATATATTGTTTTTAGAGTCGAAACGTATTTTTAAGGAGCTAAATTTTGAAATAAGGTCTTTATACATCGTACGGTATTCGTCATTATCCGAGACATCGATACGCTGAAGGCGTAAATAAATGTGAATGAGGTATGATTGAATTTTTTGCACAAACTTTTCATCAAGTGTACTTTCAAATAGTACAATTTTATCCTCGAGGAAGGAAAGTGATTTTTCAGCGCCGCTACAGTCATCGGCGACTGAAAAAGTTGAGGGCAAGTCCTCAGCAGTAAATTTGTCCAACAAGCTCGCGAGCTGCCGCCGCAGCTCCGCGACCGTCTCGAGCGGCACTGCGTTTCTAAGGCTCACTTCATAAACAAGCTCCGCCTTATTTAACATATTTACATTAACGGCCGTAAAATCCATTTTTAAGGTCGGCTTTAAATACAATTAAAATGTACAAGTATCTATTTACACGAGAAAAGAAAACCAGATGATGCGTAAACAAGCGAAAGCTCCTATAGCATTAAACAAAAACACAAAGAAAATATACACACACAAATAAAACAGTTTACAAACTAAGCTATGTACAAACACGTGAATATTTAGCAGTTACAAGTATGTACATAACCTAGTCCAAGTCATAAGTAAGACCCACGTACTGACTGAAACAACCCTTGGGCGCCAATGTCGCCGGCTAGCCGGTCGGAGAGAAAAACTCAGAGGGTTTCGATAAAAAGTATAATACAATATAAAAATAAAATATAATACAGCTTGTTTCAGTCAGTACTGCTCTTGAAACGGATTAAACTGGCCTTAGACGTTGTGTAGGCAGATGTGAAGGCAGGGCAGGGTAATCCAGGAGGCCTCGGAGCTTCCAGAGGGATTCAGTCTTCACCGGCGGTCTGCTCCGAGGCAGAAAAGTGATAGGAGAAAGCCGGAGAGAAGAGGTTGGAAGCAGGGAAGCGGATCAGGAAGGGCTGAAAGCAATACCCTGCTTTATGGCTGCTTGAGTGACCCATCCAAGCCTCGTTATACTGTCTAGACCAGTTTATAACTAAACGAGACTTGGATTAGGTTTCACAATATATTATTATGTACAGTAAAACAATAGAAAAGAATATAAAACAGTACCTGCGTAAGTGGCAGCCCTTTTATACACACAAGTATAACATGTAATTTTAGAAATAATGCAATTTAATTATTTTTTGCTATTAAATTGCGCCTTGCGCGTTGCAAATTGTACAGCGGAGTGAAAAAAAACAAAAGCCAAACGATCGATTTAAATTTAAAATTTAGTTTTTATTGTAGCCGGCCAGTTACGCACCATGGAGGTTTGCCACGTTACAAGTTATATTCCGATGCTAATTACGCAATACATGCTGTATATATAATTATACTATCGCCAGGAAAATGGAAACATTGACTTATATTTTAAAGCCAAATTTAAAGTTATCAAGATGTTTGTTCAATTGAGACTTTTTACAAATGGTCGACCAGTCTTATTCTGTGTATTGGAATCACGGCCGAATGCGGCGAGGAAGTAGGTTACGTTTTTGTGAGCACGGCCAGAGTGTGGCGCAGCGGGCCCGCGCCGCCACCCACGTTCGGCGAAGGGCCGCGGCGCAGATCGGGCGCGCATTGTTCCCTGCGCCCGCGCAGCCGGACCCCGCATTATACGGGCGCATTGTAAACGCTTCAATGGGCCTCGTTTGCCGCCGCTATCGCCGTCACAATGACACAATAATGCTCGCTACCCTATACATACAGATGAACAGTTCCACGGAAACCTCGTAAATCTTGCGACACGCATTGTCTCAAACTATGTCGTTCGGCAGGTGACTCTTCGTTATCTATAATGATGGCTGGTATTGTTCGCGTCTCAATCTTAATCCCCCGATCTTATTCGTTCGGTCGTTTAGATTCCAGATGTGGCGGCTGTGCTGTCGAACGGTTGCTTCGGATTCGCGGCGGCGTACATGCACTGGCCGGAGCAGCTAATCGTGGGCGGCGTGACGCGCAACAACACTTCGGCGCTGCGCAGTGCGCGCGCACTGCAGTCCGTCGTGCAGCTGATGGGCGAGCGCGAGATGTTCGAATACTGGGCCGAGAGCCACAAGGTGCATCACGTCGGCTGGAACCAAGAGAAGGCCGCCAACATACTCGATGCGTGGCAACGGAAATTTGCATCTGTAAGCATCACAACATCTATTTTACATAATATTCTATGATTTCTAATTCTAAAAAAATTGTCCTGACTTCTTCATCCTTAGATTTCGTTTTCTTGTCCTACAGGAAGTTAAAAAAACGGCAGCAACTGTGTCACCGTGGTACAGTTTCTATCCATTCTCCACATCGAGCCTAAACGACATTCTTGGCAAATTTTCTGAATTATCTCTCAAGAACATCGTCTTAGGCTATATGATCATGGTAAGCCTTAACTTTTTCATGTAAATTGTCATCATTTTTGTCTGGTCAATAGTATAGAACGGACTCCATATTGCCAAATAAAACTTAGTATTCTCCAAATGCATATACATCTGTAGTTGTTGTAAATTTTTTTGTTTGACAAACCTAATCTATTCTTTCATCAGAAAAACGCTTTGGAAGCAATGAGATTCGTTATTTTTATTTGTTTTTTTGTTTATTTATTTTCAGTTAATTTATGTTGCCGTTACGTTGATGCAATGGCGAGACCCCGTCCGTTCACAAGCCGGCGTCGGTATTGCCGGTGTCCTACTACTTTCCATATCAGTTGCCGCAGGACTAGGCTTTTGCGCTTTATTAGGTGATCATCTTTATTATGTTTTTGTTTTCACGACCTCATTTATCATAACTTTTAATGTTATCTTATTTGAGCTGAGTTTCTAACTACTTATCATATTTTTCCAGGCATTCCATTTAACGCTACGAGTACTCAGATTGTGCCCTTCCTAGCTTTGGGTCTAGGAGTGCAAGATATGTTCCTTCTCGCTCACACATACGTGGAGCAATCTGGAGACGTGCCGAGGGAAGAAAGGACGGGGTTGGTGCTGAAAAAGACTGGCTTAAGCGTGCTGCTGGCTTCGCTTTGCAACGTCATGGCATTTTTGGCCGCAGCTTTGCTGCCGATACCCGCTCTCAGAGTGTTTTGCCTTCAGGTATGATAATCATCTTTAAAAAATAGATTTTTTATTAATTATTTTGAGCTATTAAAGCGATGGGATCAGTAGAATATTTTTTTTTTAACTTAGTATCCCTATTATTTCCAGGCTGCAATTCTTCTACTCTTCAACCTTGGCTCGATGCTGCTAGTGTTTCCCGCTATGATCTCGCTGGATCTACGCCGGAGATCGGCTGCAAGGGCCGACTTGCTCTGCTGTATAATGCCGGAGAGTCCACTGCCAGTTAGAGTCAAAAGGACTAGCGGAAGGTCAACAACGCGTGGTGGAAAGGTAGAAAAGGTATGTTTCAATCATAGATTTATCGTTATTTCTAACCCACTACAATATCAACACAATACACAATATTAACAAATGACAATTGTTGATTTTCAGAACGTGAAAGATACAACGAGGCAGCCATTAGATCCTGACGGAGGCGTTGAAGCAAAGAAGGGGTGTTGTCTAAGTCTCTCTCTCACCAAGTGGGCGAAGACTCACTACACGCCTTTTATAATGCGGCCTGATGTTAAGGTACAATTTTGTTTATTTAATGCTACTTTGACTTTTGTTGGTTGTGTACTCGTATGTATCAGAGAAATCTAACTGATTACTTTGTTTATAGGTGACGTCAATGCTGGCGTTGATCGCGGTCATCTTGGCCAGTATTTGGGGAGCAACCAAAGTCAAGGACGGTCTAGACCTCACCGATATTGTACCTGAAAACACAGATGAGCATGAGTTCCTCTCACGGCAGGAGAAATACTTCGGTTTTTATAACATGTACGCAGTCACCCAAGGTGACTTCGAATATCCGACCAACCAGAAGCTTCTTTATGAATACCACGACCAGTTTGTTAGGATACCAAATATCATAAAAAACGACAACGGAGGCCTCACCAAGTTCTGGCTCAGCTTATTCCGCGACTGGCTGATAGATTTACAAGATGCTTTCGACAAGGACTTCGCTAACGGATGCATAACGAATGAATATTGGTTCAAAAATGCCAGTGACGAGGGAAAGTTAGCTTTTAAGCTTCTAGTTCAGACTGGACACGTGGACAATCCGATCGACAAGTCTCTCATCAGGGATGTGAAGAATGGTCACAGATTGGTCGACAAGGAAGGAATAATCAATCCAAAAGCCTTTTACAACTATTTGTCAGCCTGGGCTACCAACGATGCTCTGGCGTACGGAGCGTCTCAAGGGAACCTGAAGCCGCAGCCTAAAAGATGGACTCACTTGCCTGGCGACACCGACTTAAATATACCAAAATCATCTCCATTAATATACACTCAGCTCCCGTTCTACCTCTCTGGTCTCGGCGACACCGAAAACATAAAGAATTTGATAATGTCAGTGCGAGAGTTGTGTCTAAAATTTGAAGCAAAGGGATTAGCGAACTTCCCATCTGGGATTCCATTCCTTTTCTGGGAACAGTATTTATATTTGCGGACGTCACTGCTTCTTGCGTTGGCGTGCGCTTTGGCTGCAGTTTTTGTGGTGAGTTTTATTCAAGTGATGTCCGTTAAACCTTTAGTTATAATATAGAGTATACAAAATATTTTTTTGAACTAAAAAGTATCCAGTTCTTGGCCTGTCTTGCTTATAGTATAATTATTCGCGGTAGTTCTCCATTGCGAACGATTACACTTTTATCTTACAGTTAAATATTACCTTATTACGAATAAGTAGTGCAAATGTAAACCTGATAATTAGCAGCTAGCACAGCTTTCTTATGATTGCCTAAAGTATTCTCCGAGATGCTAGAGCACTGTGTTCTTCTTAAGTTTGAGCTGCCCGTCTGGCTGCCTTACAGAAAATTACGACAAAATATTCAACGTTACTATTGCAATTTTGTGTTCATGTTACTATTGCAGTAAGGCAAGGTCTGCAGAGCCCATTGAGTAGGCAGGATGTAAAATGACTCATGTAGGGTCGGCAATGCACTAGTGATACGTGGAGTCTTGGAATGGTATAAAGTAGCCGCATGCTTAGTTTGCCACCGACGCCATATAAAACAGCACTGGTGTTCTGTGTCAGGCGGTGATGGTGCTGCTGCTGAACGCGTGGGCGGCGCTGCTGGTGACGCTGTCGCTGGCGCTGCTGGTGCTGCAGCTGGTGGGCGCGATGGCGGTGCTGGGCGTCAAGCTGTCCGCCGTGCCCGCCGTGCTGCTCGTGCTCGCCGTCGGCCGCGGCGTCCACTTCACCGTGCATCTGTGCTTGGTGAGATTTCCATTATTATTATCATTTAGAGTCCATCATGGCCACCAGAGGCTGAAATTGCAATACATACCATAATATACTTAAGAGACCGTCTTAAAATGACAACTGCAGTCCAATAAATTTTTTCTAAAAAACGTGAACGTAATGCAGTCTCGTTTAAACAAATTGATGCTAAATATTTTCCATTGTATGTTTTTTATTCCTGTGACCATTTCTTATTAACGCAGTTTTTCATGTAATAGAGCTACCCGCAGACTTATCGGAAGCGATTATTTCTAAAAATACTAGAGGCAACCTCCTAACGTTATATAACATTTTTGCAGGCTTTCGTCACGTCAATCGGTTGCAAGCGGCGGCGCGCGGCGCTGGCCGTTGAGTCGGTTCTAGCTCCGGTGCTGCACGGCGCCCTGGCCGCGGCCCTAGCGGCCTCCATGCTGGCCACCAGTGAATTCGGCTTCGTGGCCAGGCTGTTTCTGCGACTACTGCTGGCGCTGGTCATACTGGGGCTCATCAACGGCCTGCTGTTCTTTCCGATCGTGCTCGCATTGTTGGGTCCCGCTGCTGAGGTTGGTATTGGGTATTCGCCGCCTTAGGTACTTCCGTGTTAGCCACCAGTGAGTCAAACTGGGATTCGTTAATGGACTGCTGTTCAGCAATACTAAAAGTCCTCCAAGTAAGCTTATTATTATCTGGATACGTGTGATAGCAGACGATGTACTTAGGGACAAGAGTGCCAGTTTTACAGCAGTCTAGGTTTCAAACTTGATGATAACATGTGTTAAGCAGTTAAGCAATTAAGTAGATCCAGGGCCAAGGATAATTTTTTTTAAATCTTATTCGTCAGTCATTGCTATTAAAACCTAACCATTATAATAGCTACTTATTCTAATTCTACTAGTTCCTAGACAAACTAAGAAATTAACAAACCCCTGATTAGACGAATCTGCCATCGTGCATCAAGGTACGATGTAAAATAAACAAAAAAGCCTAGTTGCCCTGCAAAAACTGGAAGCATCACTCAATCGTTTTTGTTCAGACAAATTCCTATTTTATCCACGTTATTCCACGTGATCAGACTTCGCTTTCTCCCTCAGGTTCGACCGCTAGAGCATCCGGAGCGCCTGTCGACACCGTCGCCGAAAAGCTCGCCCGTGCACGCGCGCAAGTCGAGTTCGGCGGGCGACAAGGGCTCCCGCAACAAGTCGGCGCCGCGCTCGTGCGCGCCGTCGCTCACCACCATCACCGAGGAGCCCAGCTGGCACAGCTCGGGCCAGTCCGCGCAGTCCTCCATGCAGTCCATCGTGGTGCAGCCCGAGGTGGTCGTCGAGACCACCACCTACAATGGCAGCGACTCGAACAGCGGATGCTCCACGCCGACTAAGACGTCGCATTCTGGGGCTATTACGACTAAGGTACGAACTCGCTGTAAACTTACCCGTCTTATCTGAAAGCTTCAAAAGGTACAGTTGTTGTTTCTTTCTTTTCTTAGGCTCCTTGACAAATTTTAACAAAACGAAACCCCTAATTGATCACTTTGTTGTTCATCTGTCTAACCTGCGTATTTACGTAGTAGGTACGATGGATCTTTTTTTAGCTTTAATACGTCTAGAATAAATTGAGAGATCCGTTGAAAATTAAGTTCGTGTATTTGCGGTTGGAACAAAAACTTGCTTGTGATATGAGACAGTTATAACTCGTTTTTTAGGCAAATACTTACAAGTGTGGTACAAGGATCAAGTATAGTATCCAGTGGTTAATATGTAAAAAAGGTTTTGCATGATAGTATATTATTATAAGCTTTTTGCTGACAGTACTTTATAACTGTATTGTCATCATTGTATCTATAGGTACAAACAAAGTTAGCGAAAAATCTCTATTGTTAATACTCTGTCTGTTCTTTGAGTGAATTCCAGTTACATAAAACAAAAGCTTTCTAGTTCAAACTTGTGTTAACACCCTCTTTAATTTTGCAGGTAACCGCCACAGCGAACATAAAGGTGGAAGTGGTGACGCCCAGCGACAGGAAATCTCGACGCTCGTACCATTACTACGACCGCGACCGCCGCAGAGATCGCGACGACGACCGAGAGCGGGACCGCGACCGAGACCGCGACCGCGACCGAGATCGCGACCGGGACCGCGATCGGGACCGCGACCGTGACCGGGAGAGAGATAGAGACAGGTCGAGAGACCGCAGAGACCGATACAGGGACGAGAGGGAGCACCGCGCCTCTCCGCGTGAGAACGGTCGCGACTCCGGACACGAGAGTGACTCCTCAAGGCATTGAACCCTCGGCCGTGAAGCATAATGATACCTTTAATTGCTTCGCGCTCATAACTATGTTATTTCATAGCAGAGAGTACGTGTAAATATAATATCATATGTTGGGCGTGTTCTTTGGATCCCGTCCCTGAAGTAGAAAGCGACTTTTCCATAAGCAAAGTACGCGTTCGTGTCGCGCTTGAGAATCAATTTGTCAGGTCTCTGATGCATCTGAGCAAGGCCTTAAGGCAGTATTACGAAGATAATAGTTTTAAGTTAACTTTTCATAAATAACCAATACCTACAGTGGAGGCTACAGTAATTCGGTTCAGAGGAAGCGCCAGTATGTATCGAAGCGATCATAAGTATTTGTGCCGGACGGCGCTGAAGGCATTCCATGGAGCTGGCACTTGTTTTGCGTAGCTTAATGTGTGGTTCAGTATGAATTGGAGAATGAATCTTTAAAGACCAAATATCATTATAATTCTGCGTGTTCCTATTTGAAAGACATTTCCATTTGTCTCCATAATGCTTCTTGTTATATTTTTACCTTCTCTAAAGACTGTGGTCAAATATTTTTATGTAATTTATGTTATTATTTATTTTATGTTTATAATTATTCTTTCATCAGTGAAGTCTGTAAGAAATCTCAGAATTATTGTACAAATTATTTAGTTAGTCGTAGAGGTAGGTTAAGGAGCTATTTATGAGATTACCTAGATATCTAACTGTAATTTGTGATCTTTAGGTAAACGTTCATATTAAAATGTGAAGACTGCATTTAACGATCAAAGCACAGTATTCAGAGTACAACGTATGTATAAATCGTGTGGCAATCAATTCACTGGAAGAATGGCTGACCTCAGTAACAAATTAACGAATAGTGTTGTGACATTTTGTGCAAAGTACTTATTAGATTATATTAATTTATACGTATATAACTTAATTATATTTGTAAATATAGCTTTAGAAAAGGCGCACGTCGTTTAGCCGTGAACAATTTCTGTAATTTAAGCGTATAGTGCGCACGAACGAGTGTAGAGGTATACTTAATTATAAGTAACGATTCAACCCTTTAAATAGACAATTAATCTGCTAATTAACTGGTTAATTGATTATTATTCACGGCTAAGCGAGTTGTCGGCTGGCGTGACGCGGCTCGTCGCGAGGTGTTCACGTCGTGACGCACACCTTTGTATAGTTTATTTTTATACAATTTTAACTGACATATTGTCGAAAAACTATAGGTTGTAATGGAAATATGAGTTGTGTTTTCTTTAGGTATTTTATCCAACGAACAGCTTTTATTTAAATCTAATATTCGCCAGGGGACGCCAATGTATTCGAATGAATCTAATTTCTAAATTTAATGCTCTCCTTATACCCAGCAGATACTGCCTCAACTTATGTGATTACGACAGAAAGTATAATTCTATTGTAATTGACATGAGATTTTTATTATTATTAAATATTTTAACTTGAAACGCTTGTAGAACTTTTAAAATAAAACTTAAACTGATTGTCTTAATTTTTAGCGATTTTTCCACATTGATGTAGTGTAACGGGATATCGCGTAAAAATGTGCTTCATTTACCTCTACTTTTCAGTCATGGCAGGGGCTGAGGTTTCGAAAAGGCGGCTGAGGCTAACTGCCATGGAGTCGCAAGACGCAAAACCTAAGAACTAAAATGTCTAAATGCAACATAATTTTACGACCCGTTACTGTTGACTATTAAGGATGAAAACGATCGGTGTGTCCAGCCGATTAATCATTTACTTTAAAAAGTTTTTTCTTAATTTTCCTCTTAGTCAAAAAAAAAACATAAAAAAAATTAAAAGCGGACACAGTAATGACGTAAATATAATGGACGTGTCCGTTTGGTAAACTGGAAAGGTTATCTTGAAGTGCGATAACACGCACGTGAAACTCTTACGCAGTTTATAAACTGCGTTTTAACTTTAAAATGTTGAGCAAATAGGGTTAATTTCTTTAGAAGACTTTAATTTTATGTAAGGTCGGTGTTATGTTTAGTAGGTATAACACTCCTATTATTGGCACCTATGATCAATATAATATTAGTGACAATCCTGCAAAAACCAAGTGCCAATGTTTAGTACTTTGGGTGCCAAATAGGCTAGAATAAGGGTGTTTACCTCTGTTAAAAACATTGTTATTAGTTTAAAATTATTACAATAAATTACTAGACACACATATCGTTTCCATCCTGTGTATGGCAGCTAAATTGTCGACTGTATTGAAAAAATAAAATAATTTAAACTTAAATCATGTTTTTTTAATTTTTCCCGTCACTGGTTTGAAAATGAATATTTAATCGTTGGAACGGGTACAAAAGCTTAAAAATACTAAAAAACAAAGATATTTACTAGTTTTTAGTTAAAATGCTATTTTGGTATAAAAAAGAAATAATTAATAGTTATGTTACATTTATGCCGTAGTAGATGTAGATAGTAGATAACATTAAACCCCTTACTACAGGGAACGCAGCATTAGGCCAGCAGCCAAAACGTACGGTTTCTATAAGTTATTAATAATCTAGCTTAAAAAACGATTAAGTGGTAAAAATTTAATCATATCCGACCAATATACCGTGATCTATTGATGTTTGAGGGGAGTTTGGAAATTAATCGAAAGAAATCCGCCTAGCGCGCGCGTTGATCCGCTTAGTGCAGAATATAATGACGGGCGGGTTTTGGCGGCAACACCGCCTGCGACATTCCTTAGAAAACGGGAGCGCGGGAATCAATAAAGGATTTCCTGGCGGCGTGCCCACGCATGTGCGTGGCGGCGGGTGCAGCGCCTGCTGCCGCTTCACACTGCTCCCGACCCTGCTGCGGCCGCGGTCGCCGCCATGCTCACGCTCTGACTTTCAGCCCTCACACAGGCGCGGTGCGTCCGATTGAGGATCAGGGTACTCAGAATACCATCGCCGAGGACCGCTCCGGGCGCTGACCATCAAACCTCTGAACAAATAAATCTCAGTAATAAGTAGTAGGCTGTGTTATTGGGCGTATGATCGGCGCGCAACGCCACTGCGGCTGCGGGGCGCGGGGCGCGAGGGGCGGCGCGCGGCGGCGCGGTGCCGGCACTCTTCCCGCGCGGCACGCTTGTCCTCGCCCGCGGCTCGCCCGCACCACCGTCTCCGGTCCGACCTAACCTGATAATTTACACACTCGATGACTCACAAACATATCACCGGCTCTGACACCGTCAGGGGAGTGTAGTGCTATCGTGTTAGATGTAGGAGCGGGAGTGCTGTGTTTGTTCTCGTGCCTGTGATGTGGGGAGTGCGATGGCGCTGAGAGGCAGCATGACGCCTCTGGCGCTGTTGATGCCTTTGCTAGCGGTCGCCGCGCTTGCAAACCAGTTAGAGGACATACCCCACAATGAGTAAGAAACTTCTTTACACTTATACAGTAAGATGATCGATTGAATACCGTAAACAAACTGAAAAAGCGTACAACTTGTGAACGTAGTTCCCTACTTCAAACGTAACCTAGCAGTTTATACTCTTTGAAGGTAAAAGATTAAATTTACTGAATCAATGGGATGCAAGAGCTGGCTGGTGTTTTATGAAAACGATTAAATCTCACCAGCCTCGTTTATTTATTTCGTGAAACATTTAACACTAACTGTAACCCTTATTGCAATTAAATCAGGACTTAAGAGTACCGGAATTCATTGAATACCAAGCCTTTTTAAATCGTCCCCATGCAGTTGCAAGTAGAAGTAGACATCATTCGACAGGCGCATCACTGACAAATGTGAGATACTCGTAACACCTAACCTTAGCAACTCTTTGCAAAACTGCAAGCAATCTTAAACATACTGCAAATCTCAGTTTCAAGCAGCCAGAATCAAAATCACTATTTACTGACACCTACAAAACATAATAAGGACACAACCGATGATTATTTTTAACTATTCTTATCTGTCTTAGCTTTGATACAGTCAAGGAATTTAATTCCCTACCCATTTCGTTGAAATGTCGTCTGACATTCGCAATGCATTAAGGTCGATATGTCAAACTAACGTCTTGCTCTATAGCTCTTATGGTGACAGTTTGCTATATGCTATTGAACCTAAGGTGGGTTGGAAACTTAATTCCTTGACGGTACATAATAAGCTATTACAGACATCCTCTGTAGACCCTCGAGTCGTTTAACTATAGTTTAGTTCAGTGATTCCCAAAGTGGTCCAGGTGGACCCCTAGGGGTCCACGGGAGACTTGCTGGGGGTAGAAATGTAGCAGCAGGGGGTCCACTGAAACCAGTAAAATTTTGAAAGTGGTCCACGAGAAAAATAAGTTTGGGAACTACTGGTTTAGTTGAAGGTGAGTCACTGCGGAACTTATGCATAAAAAATATCGATATATCTGCGAGGGAAGACATCATCACGTTCATAGGGACAAGGTCTACAGTAGAGGCTCAGCATCACACAGATGTAAAAGTCGTACTTGTCAATTCAAGTAATCTCTTCCAGTTAATCTAAGTGCTTTTGACAGTAACCAAAATCATTGACACATGTTATAAATGCGATCCATCACACATCATATGGATCACCAAAAACCCATTAATAGACACTGGATACGTTAAACTTGATGCACCATTTAATAAATTAGTGGAGCAACCGACGTGAAATGATTTAGTTCTGTAGGTTTACGAGGCTAATGACAGCTATTACCCTCACTCGGACTTGAGTCACGCTACAAACATGACATTATCGGCATTGCCTAATACCGGAACACCATTACAATTTTGTGCTACAAGTACAATTAAATGGAAGAAAGATTTTGGTTATTGCCTAACTTTAAAATTCGTATTTCTTAGGGTTCCGTATCTCAAAAAGAAAAAGGGATCTTATAGGATCGTCAGTCTGTTTTGTAATAGAGAGGAAAACGAGCAAATGGCTTACGTGATTGTAAGCAATCCCCGCCGCCCATGGACACCTGCAATGTCAGAAGAAACGCAAACGCGTTGCCGGCCTTAAACAAATGAAAAAGCACGTTACTGGAAGGTCCGTAAGTCGTATCTATTTGGAAACACTGACGCTGAAAGTTGATTTCGGAGTGCTTAACATGATCTATCAAGTTTTGTTATTTAATCAATACCTACTTCAAAATATTTAAGTCATCCATTGCCATCTTGCTCGCTAATCCTGCCGATAAGCAGTAGTGCTTGCACTGTTGTGTTGTGTTCCGGCGTGGAGAGTAAGACAGCCGGTGCAATTACTGGCACATGAGGTATTACATCTTAGCCCTCTGGGTTGGCAACGCATCTGCAATCTTCTTAGTGTTGGGGGTGTCTATAGGCGGTGGTGATCACTGACTTGCATGTTGTGTTGCCTATTTCATAAAAAAAAATTTAAAAAAAAAATGCGGCTAAGATGGGTTGAGGACACGGACGTATTACTTTAGCGAAAATCTCTGCTTCTGTCTGGGCTATATATTTCGTAAACGGATTATACCGAAAAACTTTTATAAACAATACCCAATATTTTTGCATTATCTATCAACATCAAGCATTAAATCTATCATTGACGATAACCCACACGATGTTGCCCGCGAATTAAACAAACTACTTTAGATGTATATGGGAGAGAGGAGACTAATAAAAAAATACATAATCTTATTTCACAACTTTATGCCCGTTGTATATATCTTCAACACATTAACAATTTTTATAATCTAGCACTTACAGTCTGCGAGTAAAATGCTTGTAACTTATCTACAGACGAAACGACAGACGGAAGGACATAGTGAAAGAATAAGGATTATTTTCCTCTGTACTACGTGGTACTACGAAATCCGAAAATTGTAAATATTAATACAAAGGTTGCTGTTCTCACGGCTAAGCAATTGGACCTGTTGTGATAAAATGTGACATAAGAATAGTTGGCCACTTGGTAAATAATAAAGGCTACTTTTAAACCATTAACCAAAAAGTCTACGCTTGACCAAAACCGAAATCTCGTGAAAAATAAGGAACTCGGTCTGCTTACACTACACGTTAGCTAAAAAGTCAATTTAAAAGAGTGTAAATAAATACTTTACATAAAAAAGATTCCTTTTTCGTAATAGAAACCTAATAGGATTAAATATTAAATAATGAAGCATTCCCAGTGGGCAGGAATTCTAAGCTGCCGAGCGGTTACGATGTTCATATTTATTGTATGTAGAAAATTTACGGCAGCTGTCTTTTCTGTCAAATGAATTTTCGAATACAAACCGAAAAACGGCCAAAGGAAAGTCCCGATTTGATAATAAAATACTATTTCACGCGCTTTGGAAAACGAACTTTTACTGCACAGGTTCATCGATTTGTTTTATTAACGTGTCGTGTGGCACAAATAAATCATCTTCAATAATTTTTTGGACGAGGATTTATTTCATTTGTTTTTTAGATTGAATGAATTCCACATGAATTCTTTGTTTCCCACGGTGGCAAATGGTGACATAGCTCACTTCAACAATTCAAATAGCTAATCATTTCCATCCTCTTTGTAATTTGTTTTTACATGTAGGTAGAGTCATCTAATTGACTTTATTGGTCACTGAAGTCACTGTAATATTGTATTGTTACTAAAGAAGTCATTATGATCCCAACCAAAATATTATACGTAAAACATGTAGAGAAATCAACTTAATTTTTAAAAGTTATAGGAAAGCATATAGTCTAGAGCCAATTCTTATTTTTATCAGCATTAATAAATTATCATTATAAATACATACTGATACTTTCTTATGCCTAACGTAAACAAAAGAAACAGCAATTACGGTGATAAATAATTAGTTGCTAGCAAAACCCCTAATTAAAGGATTCAAAAGTCTTCATAAATTGTATGCTTTAAAAAGTACCACGAAAGTTTTTAATTGATTATAATTTCCTTGCATTAATCGTAAAAAGCAGTACGAACTACTAAAAAAAGCAATTTGCTACCATCATATCTTTAGATGTGTTTGCCAAAGCTTGATTTTGTGAGATTAATAATTACTTTCTGTCCTCTACTAAAACGTACTATTTTACTCTTAAAAAGTACTTGGCTAGTTTTGTTTTTATTTTATAGTAAAACCTAAGGAAACATTTTAAGCTTAGTTTTTATCGGTGTAAAATTCGTTTTTGGGTGTTAACCATCTAATTGATATATGCGCGTTTCACCAGAATAATTTTTTGCTCATGTTCCCTATTAAAGAGCTAACAAACAAACGAAAAAGGATTATGGACAAAACAAGATATGCCACTAAAGGATACGTAAGGGCTATTTTTTATTTTGCTAGAAGCATGTAAATATATACACAGTTCTCAACAGAGTATTTAAAAAAAATGGTTTTGTGCATGGTTGTCATTCAGTTTCCAGGACTTTACTGTCCTGTGTAGTAATAAGCAAGTAAAATACGTATCTGATTATGATACTCATACGTGATATAAGTACAGTGCACCTAGCATGATACGACTTCTTCTCGATACGCGTTAACTCGCTACGTAGCGCAGTGCGTGTCTCCTACTGGGCTAGTTTGAACGACAGTTAACGCGTATCGAGAAGATTCATGCTCGGTATACATATTTGGAATGTATAAACGAAAAATTGTATATTTTAAATTTAGGTAGAGAAATAAAATTTCCTTTAATGGTTCAATATCGCCTTTCGAATTATTATTAACCCAGCGTAGATTTATATTTCCTACTTATCCGTCCAAAGTTTGAAATGAATCTCTCTGTTTAGTTCGAAGATTTTTCAAAACAAAATTTAAATGAATTGTCGTGCGGCGTATTTCTGTACACAAAACATTCGGCTTAGGTATACCGTATCAAAGTCCAATTCTTAAATGATAAAGTTTATAAATCCACCCGACGCAACAACTAGTGTCAAAGCATGATTAATGTACTTAATTAACATTATTAAGCAACCAGTGCTCCGTCGCGATTTATGCTGAAAAATAGTTAGTTGTCGTGTCGTATGCATAGTGCTTATTTACGCTGTCAGTAATAGTTAAACAAAGGCGTGCCTTGTAGCAGCGAGTTGTGGCGACACGATTAATTGTCGCTGTAAAGGTTTATTCACACTGCCAAGCTGTCAGCGCTAAAATGCAGCGAAGTTTTCGCTTCGACCAACCAAATATAGCGATATGACATCACGCGCGTTAAATTGCTGCGTTTTATCGCTTGCACTTTGCATTGTGAACAACTTAATGGGTTACGGCGAACAATCGATGAGACCCGCGGCCAGGCCGTCCGCGCCGCTAAGCAGCTTACTGACAGCCAATTACAGGACGCTTTCACCCCTCACCCCTAAGAAGATGAATTTCGGTAATGACGTGTCGGCGTCTGAACGCCGCGATTTGCTAAACGAAAAAGTTCACAAGTGACAGTTGAGAGTTCCGCGGATGGATCAATCCGTGATAAATGGCTGTTCAGTTCGGCCGCTGACGGCGGGGCGAGAGAAAAAGTTCCTTATTAGCCTCATTGCTGAGAGCTGAACGCGAGAACACTTACCGAGACCGATGAAAATAAAACGCGAATAATAAAAGAGCAGTCGCACTACTGTGATATGCGAAAACGAGTGTTAGGTGCGGAGCCAAGAATAACTACGAACGAACAAGAAAAAGAGGTTTCAACAACAATTGCAAAGATTATTTTTATTTCTTACGCTCATAAAGCGTGCCATTTATACTTCGAGTAGACTAACCAAAGCACCACTTTTTTCCTCTTGGAACTGAAGTAAAATTATACCGAAGGATAAAGTAAAAATCATAAACAGCTACTGTTATGGCAAGTTAAAAAGAAACTTAAAAAAGTGAGCATTACAAAGACCATATAAAGAAGGCTAACAACACTAATTTTTAATAGAAAATAAATAAAAACAAATTTTAAAAATCCATTATCTATTGAAGTTTCCACCGTCCGGTATCATCATGAAAACTAATGACCTATTAGATTTGAGAGGATACATCGATCAAAATATGTATACATATATCTAAGCTGAATGTAGTCAATAATCGTGTGATATTCGCTTATTATTTTTAACTTTTGCTATTATATCATTGTAGTAAATTTACAATTGTAGTAAATTTAGAATCAAATTGAGTTTTTGAACGTGGTTCAGCGCACAGAGACTTCGCCCCAGACATCGTTAATGAACCGTTGACCTTTACTTACTCAGGCTTTTTACCTTTATCTCAGCGACTTTGATTTTAAACGAATCTGGTTACTTGTTTGCGATCCCTTTGCCTATATTTACGTTGTTACTCTCCCCATTCAATTCTGTGTGAACTCTGACATTTGACCTTCGCAATGAACTAATGAGAGAAGAGCCGTAAAGTTTTGTAAATTTAACTTAATGAAGGATTCCCGCAAAGGAAACACGTGGGTAGGGTACAATAGGGTATGTACTCCTACTCCCTTCAACAGCCTATAAAAACATATGAGTATCTACTTTTATATTTATTTGGATAAGTATTAATCAAATAATCAGTCAAAGGCACACAGTAGTGATCATTAAAGATAGAAACGAGAAAAATATAATGTACACTATGAATACAATTATATTGATGTATATATCCCAATGCCTTTCTTTCATATAAAATAATTTCTTTCAGGTTTGCTCCGTATGAGACGGAAATTTCAAATTATCGCAGTTTTTTTATTTTGGTGTGGCCAAATGGTGTGACTTTTGTACTACGTTAGTTTTTCGAAGTTGCAGCTATTCAGGGTGTACAAATAATATATAAAGTAAAGCGAAAAACTACTTAACAGGCTACCAACTTAAAAATAAAATTATTGGGTATTAGCCGCAAACGGTCGTAATATTAACGATCCAGATGATACCTCGTATAGAGTCGAAACGCTAGTAGATGCCAGTGCGTAGGCGCGATGTAGTTGTTCCATATGGAAGCGGAGGAGGGTGGGTTTTGCATGAAAAATATATATGTCGCACAGACGTAGCTGTTTTGCTCATGTACAGCACTGGTTTCTCGGAGTAGCAACCTTGGTCCTCCTAAAAACATACCTTGCTAAATTACCTAATTTGATTCAGTTTGTTACTAATATTACATACTAATCAATAAATAAAGACGGATTCCCTGAGAGGCGAAAGAATTAGTACGGCGAAGGGGAACAGTTAACTTTAATGAACGAGAGATTCTATCATGTCTATAGATAAGTGGGATAAGACCTTAACTGAGTGTTGCACAAATTAAGTCAATCGAAGTATGTGGCCAGTCCATTAGGTCCCACCCCCCTCCACTTCACATACGAGTATTACTGACTAACTGGCTGACATTGTATTTTATTATTCTTATTTAGTATGTACAGTCAACCAAACCAAATTCTGGGCCACTGCAGAACCTTGTCTCAATGAGTCTTCGCTTTAATATTAAGACAATCAGTGTAAAAAGTCATAATGTCATTTAATGTCGAAAGAAACGTCTCGAATGCGTTAGCGTTAACTTCTAAAGTATATGGAAAAATTTGTTGCAAATACGCGCTGCAAGAGGTGCCTGTCTTTGGTGCCTAATGATTGAGAATTTAACTAACGCGTTCGTTACGTTTATTGTAACAAAAACTTACTCTAGACACTCAGTACTCGAATAGTTTTAACGTCATACTCGTATATGTATAGTCGACCAAGAAATTGCTTGGCCATTTTTCGACCGTATTACAAAGGGATAAGGTCCAAAAGTGGTCAAGCAGATACTTGGTCGACTATACCATATACGTGTCATGTCAAAGTCAAAGTCAAAATATTTTATTCAGATTAGGCTTACAGGTAGCACTTATAAATGTCAAAAAATTTATTCGGATGTTACCTTAACATGTATATGTTAAGGTAACATCCAAAGGCTCGAATAGTTTGACCCGCTATACAATTAATATGATGTTCAGGATTATGTGAGGACGTTGGATGACGCAGAGCACCACCGTAAATTAAAACCCTGTTGCAATAGGGCGACGTATTAAACGCCACTTCAACGCATCACTCAAGTTTGAGTTATGTGGCCCATGATTGGTACAAAGTTCTATTGTGGTACGTGGGTGCATTTCCTCAACTATATGTATAGTCAACGTAAGGTCATTCCCAAGATGCCAAAAATGTATAGATAAATACACGCTTCCTTGACACTGACATAGGTTAAGTATTTACTTGTTTTTGATCATATGGCTGTATAGACATTTATGACCTTGACTGTACGTACGTACAACTGGAGGTCTAGACAAAGTAACACCGTGTAAGTGTCAACGCTAGTAGAAACTACGGAATGTATGGGTTTGACATTGACAATCGACACATTTTGACGTTTATTTCGCTTCCTTACGTCCGTAACTCCATACATGTTTTCGTTCCCGCTAACGTTTACACTAACAGAATGACATCTTTTCGAAATAACCTGACGGTAACCTTAATGTCTCATAAACCCAGTGGATACTATAGCTATGTTAGAGTTTGCAAAAATTGACTTAAGTGCACGTGGATATTAAAATCGTAATTTTTTAAGCAAATTGTCCAACGCCAAACAATGACCAGCATGCCCATTAGCGACATAAAAATGGTAACACTAGCGACGCATCGTTTCACCTTTAAACCTAAAGACCTTGCGTTAATGATTCCATTCATTCAACAACCAATACTCCCACACCCTGCGATAGCGTGGGCAGTAAAGTTAGCCGCCCACTAGTATGTAGAGAACATCGAATTCAGCTGAATCTGATAAATTTATTTAAAGGATTATTTGCTTAAAGCAACATAAGAGCATTTAAATTTTGGTGTATGTAATCTCCGCCGCAAAATGCCGTAACTTTGTAAAAAAAATCTTTAAGAAACCATAGCGATTATTAACAGCAAAAATATAATACCTAGTCTATAAGACTAAGAGAAAACTATACTTGTCTTAAGTAAAGTTTTCTCTCGAAATATTTTTTTGTACGAAAAAGTCAAAAAAAATCTAAAGTAAACCGTTTCTTCTCATTTGTAACCATTTTACGGCTGATTTTTTTAATTAAATAACACGAAGCTTTAGTAACTTAACAGTAGAGTAATGAATATCGTAGTTTTGTTACTTACTGGTGTGATTCTTTAAAAATACATGCCATTTCTCCAAAAAATCGACAAAAAACAGCAACAACGAGTGGAGCGAGGTGAGGCCTGCACAGCTCGAGATGGGAGAGGCCTTATGATTACTAGCAGCGTAGCATCCTAGCTTTGCTACGCGATTACACTAATGCACATAGCAGTAATCATCTTGATACGTGGTAACTTGCTACGTAACTCATTATGTTAACGCGTCTTGAGAAGATTCGTGCTAGGTGCATTGTAACGCATACCACAACGCGGCGTAGCAGCAAGGTGCTAGGCCGTGCGCTACAAACATTCAGCGCGTCGATACAACCGAGTATCGAGTATGCGAGAGTCATCTAGCACGAAAGTAACTGTCAAACTCTTTTGAAATCTGTCACCCATGACCAACCTCGAATGTTAGATGAATTTCGCGTGGACCGAGAATTGGGTTTCAGTCAGTTTTTGTAGGTGTTATTACTTCTTTACCGTAATTCGTCTGTATCTGTATAAATACACCAACATCCTAGCCACAGCCTAGTGGTTAGTGACCCTGACTACAAAGCTTGAGTTTCCGGGTTCGATTCCTGGGAGGGGCAAATATTTGTATGATGAATACGAATGTTTGTACCCGAGTCTTGGATTTTATATGTATTAAGTATCTATTTATCTATATAAGTATGTATACCCATAACACAAGCAGCTTTAGTTGCTTACTTCGGGACTAGGTCAATTATAAATAAATAAAAATAAATATCTTGGGACAATTTACACCAATTGACCTAGTCCCAAACTAAGCAAAGCTTGTACTATGGCTACTAGACGACGGATATACGTACTTATATAGATAAATACATACTTAAATACAAATAACATCCATGACTCAGGTACAAACATTCGTGTTCGTCACACAAATATTTGCCCATACCAGGATTTGAACCCGGGACCTCTTGCACAGGAAGCAGACACATGTGCCACTGTGCCATACAGGTCGTCTTACGTTACGTCGGTAATTGGTATGAATTGTCCCAAAATATTTATTATTATTTATTAAATAATAATAATAAAGTCTAATGTATATCCGATACTGACCGAGATTCAATCCAGGGCATGATCTATCTGTCTGTCAAAGTTCATCTTCATCAAATGCATCCAGCTATCCATGCTTGATTGAGAAGCAAACTTCCAAATTCCCAAACATCACATTTTTCAGAAAAAGAAACAAATTTATTAAGGAAAAGAACAGGAAAGACGTTTAAATTTAAAATTTGATTTTTAAACACCTTACCTATTTTATTTTCTAAATATCTATATATCATTATACTTTCATATTTAAAATATTAGTAGGATAGAATTAGAAAGAACTTGTTCTAATCTTATCCTACGTGGGAGCTTGTGGTCGCCAATGCGAGTAGGGTTCATTTCAAAACATCCCTGTGCGTGTAGGTATAATCATTTATTTTATAATACGCCCGTGAAATGTACATATTTTATTTTTTATATTCTCGAGCAATACTTAGATTTGAATTTTGTATTTGTTTCGTCTAAATTTTGTTGTAAAAGAGATTTATTGGTTTTAGCCGGTCTGTAAGTTAGAACTTTAAGCTTTACAGTATTTTTAAGCCTTTGACTTATCGAAGTTAGTAGGATAATGTGTTTATATACATACATAATAATTGCAAATATATAAAGCAACGGTAGGGTTACAAAAGGTCATCAGAAGTCAGTGATGGCTTTCCCAAAATTTATAAGGTTGTTTCAAAGTTACAACTTTTACGGAAACATCAGAACAACATTTGAATAAGTAAATAACACAAAGAAACATATTATAATAGTGTAGGGCTCGCTTGGGCTCGTTTGTCAAAACCCTTACAATCAAAGTCACCCCAATTTACTACGAAGTTGCAGACAAAAGTCAGCTCTCAATAATATTTTTAACAAGCCCGTTTGAAGAAAGACGTTTTCTCAGGCCAAGTCCCGTGAAGAAACCCATTTTTTTTAAAGTGCTTGTTATCTGAGCTAACGGAGGGGAACGCCGCGTGCGGGACGAACGCCCGACGGATTACCTCGTTCGAAGGATTCCCTGAAATTTCCACGAAAAGAGGTCGTTGACCCGGCTGGCTAAGCTTTCAATTTGACTGGATATATGAGACACATCAAGGGTATCGACGCGACGGCAATATTGTCAAAAATATTATAATACTTATACGTAAATTGTGAAGTAATATTGACCCTCGCCGTGCCTGTCGGTAGCTACCACGTAGATACTACGAGTAAGTAATGATTTTCATGTAGGTATTGCTAGCGCAACAATTATGTTACAAACTGCTGCGAATCATAAATGATTGGTTTAAATTATACTTCCAAATAGAATTGAATTATAATCAACTATTTTTTTAAAAAGCTACTTTATATAAAAATAAACACCTTTAAGCTTACCGATATATTGAATTGATGGGATTGCAGTTCCGATGTTAAAAATCATTAAGATTTTGTGGTTGTTATACGCACCCGCTGAAGAGTTAAACCTAACGTTGCCGCCAAAACCATTATAGCCCATTTGTGTCTTGCTGTATAATTAACCAATTTAAATTCAGTTTTTTTATTGCACCTCCGAGCGACGTCGTTGGCTCGTACTCGTGTTTGGGGAGGGATTGGGTTTTTTAATTGTTTACTTTATTGTATTTTGGTAGAGCTAAACTGTAGCCAGTTGCTGTTTGCAAAATGAATTGACCAATTCCACCGGACAGTACGGTCGGCCTCAAAAGTAGCTGAACATTTTAATACCATGTCGCTGTCAGTAATGTGTCAAATTCGAGCAACTCTCATATAATACGTTACTACAACAAGGTTCTCAAGTGTTAAGCTACTTCTGAGGCCGACTGTACTACAATCACTCAAAAAATAATGTGAAGTCTTAGTTTTACGTTTCAAGATACGGGACGAGGTTCGGAAGACACGTAACACCAAAGCTCGGTAACAGATCCGACACGGTTTTAAAGTTGCTGGTGTTCATGGACAGCGATGATTATTTCCCACCAAGTGATAGGGATGCTCTTTTGACTCCCTTTTTCATAAAAAAGATAGCTCTACATATATAGTTTTTCGTAGAAGGTTACTATACATATTTAACAATGTCCATTATTTTAATTGGAAGTGACACCACTTCCGATTACTGTACGAAATGTATGAAGAAAATATTGATTGACATCACCTACGCCGTTACTTTGGGTAATAAATAATAGGATATTTAACTTTCTTTGTGCGATCCTAGAGTCCGAATATTTATTTATTTGGTAGTTCGTTGTAGAACTGTTAATAATAAAAAGTAAGTAACAACTTAGTACCTAATAAATAACTTTCTGTTTTATTTAGCTATTAAGTTGGCATGGTTTAACTTTGTATAAGGAATTCCTAGTTTCGATTAGGTGCTTTACAATTTTTTTTCGTAATTCAGAAGTCACTGCTAACTACATATTTATGTAATTACTTACACTTTGCATTTTTAGTTGATACTTAATATTTATATTTACCAATAGTTTTTCAATACGTTTCGTCAGTCTTTTCATTACTTATCTAAATACGAGTAGCACACACAAGTTTAGTAAGAAATAGATAGCCACTCGCGCTGATTGCGCCGAATTGTGACTCTTGCGACTGCCATTTTACTGTGGGACTATTTGAACTAATCTAGATGACATTTGGAAGGTACATAGGCGTCTTCTGTAGAATAGAGTAGTAAAAGTAATGAATCCCCCCCCTTTCAGTTCATTCAAGTAACTGAGTGTTGTTTTTTTTAATAATGTCTTTAATGCATTTTGTATGTATGTAGCGTCAATAATATTTATTATTTTAGTATTTTGTTTATGTTTGTGATAAATAAATGTAAAGAAAACTTTTAAAATCTCGTAATAAAAAGTTTAGATTGCATCGTGAGTGCATTCTTGCTTTAATGATTTGACAAAAACCACTACATGCCGTTTACTCCTTCTAAGCCACGCAACGGATTTGGATGCGGTTCTCACTGTCATTTACAGATTTTTTTACGGAAGGTTTTTAAATACAGTACATTTTAATTGTACCTGCCCGTGCAAAACCGGGGTGAGTCGTTAGTAATTAATAAAGGAGTAACAAAGCGTGAAATATGCGTTGTACTGTAACCAATACAAGGCAGTCGACGGTTTGTACAAGTGGAATCATAAATAGCTCGCGGCTGCGATACTTTGCGACTAGTTAAACGACTGCTGAGCTGCCCTGTTATTCCCTAATCGCATCAGCGTCGAGCTCGACGTCGAAACATCGCTCTGTCTCGCTCACTCGTGCTAGCGGGCTAGAGTAAGATGGGTTGCCCCGGCGTTGAGTTCAATCCTGGTTCGCTTAGAGAATAACGTGTCTGTTAATTACAACCAGACGAGAGGCACGCCTCTCGACCTCGACATCTCGCTCGCTAAGTAACACCAGGGTACTGTTTCTTAAGTCAGCGGGATGAACTTGTAGTCGACATATCTAGAAAAATAATTGTAAAGTTCCATGTCAACGCTTTTTATAACTTCGCCTTGTCAGTCTGTCATTTGTCACAGACTTTTTACTATTGGAACTAAACTGATAAAATTTGGAAAATAAGTGTCTTCTGTAAACCTCTACACGGAATTGCAAGTTTACGAAAAATGGTAACATATAACTGAATGTTTTTTTTTTCAGTGTACACAAGCATGTGTATGCCTCTGGATAGGTCTTCTATTATACTATTAAAATGAAAACGCAAACAAACAGCAAAGAGAGATATAAGCTGGTCAACCGACTCGCACCACGTGTAGATCGATCTAGTGTGCCTGGATGGGGCAATGTACCCTTAATCAGCTCGTTCACGTACAAGTTGAAAAGATTGGGTAATGTGAGTCCTTGTGCCCGCCCGCCACATCTCAACCTGTTATGTACGTACTGGTAATGGATGACAAACCGGCCTACTTCACATAATTCGTCGAGTTCCCATACCAGAATTTAAATAGCTCGTTGACTACCAACGGCAGCTCTGGCTCACAGCGCAACTTGTGCCAAAGCTTTAGTGTGACATAAGGTCGAAAAGCCTTGGATGAATTGAGGAGGTATTTGGACGAGATATTTGGTATCTTCATTAAAAAAAAACAACTTGTATTTGTGCTTCCTAAAATGAACTTTGGCTCAGGAGCAGAAGGTCTTCTACGGAACCCTGAACACAAACTTGGCCGATTTTTGTATTCTCAACTGTTTAGACTGTCTTTGATCCACCTTCTCTTAGAGTTCGGCATACAACGTGTAATTATTTCTATGTCAACACGCATATTATATATTTGAAATACAGATGTAAAGTTTAACGCCCCGAAGATAACCTAATTATATCGAAAAAGTGAAAAGTAATTGGCAGGGCCTATAATCGACGTGGTCAATTTTATTTTGCTAATATCAGCTACGATTATTTGTTTTGTTTTAACACGCCTGCCAATTGCCTAAACTGCTGTCGGAGATGTACGGGGTGTAGAAACACTATACAGCTAATGAATCCACTAGATTTATTCCCCAAAATTAACATCATTTGACCCGCCACTTCTAACCTGCGTTCCTGAAAAGCAGTAGCAAAATTAATTGAGACATAAAGCAGACGATTGTCTATTAAATTGGTTTTTATCGCGCGTCCGCGAGCGCACAAACGGGCGAGTAGGACTGTGGAACTTATGATCTGTTTCCACAACGTAAATATTTGCGGAGCGGTACGCGGGTCACATGTCAAAGGCGCCGGCTTCGGTATTGATCTAGCTCGCGGCGGGCGGGATAAGGGGTCGCGGGGGCGGGCGGCGGTCCGCGTACTACGGAGGCTGGCTTACGTAAGGGCGAAGCGCGTCTGTCGCCCCGTCTGCCAGCTCGCCGCCGCTGATTAATAAAACAACCGTTATCGACTCGCTGCAACCGAGATATCATCGCTGCTCTACTGTCTTTAATGAACTAACTTTAGCTGCCTTTCTCTGTCGTTACAATCAGCCGATGTCGGACTGAGTAGTGGCGCATCTACTTACTCGAGCTATTTCTAGCTGTAAACGTCACATCGGCAGATAAAATGGCTTTACAAACGTGACATGAACAGAAAAAGCACGTGTGTGCTGAACCACCATATTTACCATTATTGCTGTAAATACATATCATACTCAAAAGTATCTTATACAGAATCCATTAAAAAATATTTGGGATTGAATAACTAATGGCGTTAACATCTGTGCAAAAAATGAAGTGCCACATGCAAAATACTTAGCTCGTGCACTCAGTGTATTGAAAGATAAAATATGTGTATATCATTTTAGACTTTTGCATTAGAACTGCTCGAAAGGCAAAGCAAGGGATCTAATTTCAGAAATTGCAGTCTAATAAGTATAAAAACTAATATGCAGTTGAAGCCAAAATTGTGGAACTAGCTTGTATGCACTAAGTACTCTTCATACTTCTACTCAGTAGTACTTAGGTATCCGCACTCAGACTTAAGCGCTCGCACCTCATATTAAGTTTCAAAATTGTACTCTTACAAATGGTGGTCAAAAACTTTGACGCTTTCGTGAAATTCACTTGATTATTATGCGTCGCAAATTTCGCTCGTGTCGAATAAAGTTTTTATTACGAAGGAACTTTGTCTGAACTTGATGTACAAAAATACTGACGAATTGATAATTCTCTTTTTTTGGAGTCAGTCTAGCACGAACCTTCTCGATACGCGTTAACTCACTACTTAACTCAGCCCGTCTCTCTTCTACTGTGCTAGTTAGAACGATACACACTGAGTTACGTAGCGAGTTAACGCGTGTCGAGATTGTCGAGAAGATTCGTGCTAGGAGCAGTGTTAATCCATAATGTGCAGGTATTAATGGACATTAATACCTGCACATTATTATTTCTACTATTTGCAGCGAATCGTTTAAAGTAAGATCGTTTAGCTGTAGAATAAAAGATACCGGCAAGAAACTCAACGAGGTGTGACGTGTAGCAAACACTTTTATTTTTAAGACTTCAAAAAAGGAGGAGATACTCAATTCGGTCGGGTTTTTGTTTAGTATTATTTGCTCCGAAGACTGGAACGATTTGAAAAATTCAATTGCAAGAAGCGAATTATTTAAAAAAGATCGAACTCTTAAAGTAGGCAATTAATCATATTTAAATTCTAACTGATCATTAACATGAATAGTGTTGTCTTCGACTTAATTTACAGATCTAGTACCTATTCAAGCCTAACAATTTCATTTATTACTTATTTTCTGCTTGAACCCCTCGTTCGCGGCTTAGTCAGCCATTCTTTACCAAGAACTATAGAACAACTGTTAAAATTAAAGTAATTATTTCTGTTCATGTTATATTAAAACTTAAAGGATCACGTAAATAGAAAACCAGATTTTATTTATATTTATGTCCAAACATATCAAGTTATTTACAAGCAGGGCATTTAGTAAATTATAACCTTTTTGTGAGGTATTTTGGTTACATGGGGGTGGTATATTACGTTTGGAACTAAAAAAAATTACTTATCAAGTTATCACATAACTTAAGATTTACGAAAACTGACAGATTCCTAAAAGAGTGACAGTAAAATTTTTAGATACAAGTGCATAAAGTTACAGCCAATCTCGGTTAAATCTTTATCAATTAATTAAGTAAGTGCACCTATATACTTGGAAAAGTGTAAGCTGGGTTTGATACTTCAAGGCGTAAATATTCATTAAATGAATTTTTACCGTTAAAACTTATTTAATTCCGATGGTAGAAAAACATGTTTTAAGTTAAGTTTAGATTTGGCTAAGTCGCAGCGGGCAGAGATTCAGGTGGAATGCAAGTTGGTTTACGAACCGGGCTGGGATCCAGCGACGGGTTGTAAACCGATTACGGCAACACAAACATTAACATTGGACATCTTGCGTACTGGCTCTGCAGAAATAATTTGGTGCTTTATCTTGAGAATACATTAAAAAGTCTCCAAGTAGCATCTAAGATCGAGTTGCCAATAAAAAACTTAAACTGCGTTTTAGCGGCGTTTATGCTAGGTGCACGGGGCATCAGTTCGAAAACCCCTATAGAGGTAAATACAGTTAGGCAAAGTGGCATTCTATTGACGCTGATGCTACTAGAAATGACCACATATATGGATTTAGCATAAGGTGGCGAGAGCCAACTTCAAAATATTTCGATCACCATTGCAATGACAAACCAGTGACAAACACATACAATCTTTGTAATTTCTCTACTAGCGTAGACACCGATAGAATAACACTTTATCTCGGTACCCTGAACATTAACACAAGCAGAAAAACGAGCATTCGTCGGAGGTATGCGTACAATTTTGTTAAGCCAAACAATGAATTTACTAGAATTTTTTGCAGCAAGCCATTCGCACGAAATCTTGACTCATTAGTTTGTTTGTGTAAGTTCGCAAGTGCAAGCAAGAAAGTCTGCGATAGAATTATTTCATGAGAAGAATTAAATTAATCAGACCTGTATTATTTTATTACGAACCGCGTCCACTAGGGTTACTAATTGTCTGCTAGTGTGGGTGTTAAGTATTGTTTGAACACAAACAAGAACTTTCAACCCACACAATCGACACCCACTTTGGTAACATAATTGGTGGCGCGTAACAACACAAAGTAATTTATCCCGCCCATGTTTTTTAGCGGCGCAACTTTTTCTACGGCTTCGATGCTTGTGCGGTCTAGGGAGTTTCACTTCAATCCAGTCATAACACTTTTAAAGGCCATTTTCTTTGAAGTGTTTCCATTTAGGCGCGGCTCGGGGACCGCCGCTTGCGCGCACCTGACGTCCAACCGAAGAAACATTTTAAATTATTTTAAATTCCGAACTCCTGCCGGTGACGGCCGATCTCGCGCGAACAATGCCCGCGAAACATTCCGTGATTGCTAATGAGGACATTGTGGAACAACTTGAAATTTCAAATGAGGAATTCTTAAAGAACTTCTGGCAATTTGGTCATCTTGGCTGCCGTACTACGCTGAGATTTGTATTGTGTTGTCTCTTATTAAAAAATGGGAAAAAGGAAATATGCTGTTTTTAATCAAGGAGCGTTTGATTTTCAGTTCAATTCATACGAAAAAGAAATACGTATCAAGTGGAGTTTAACTAGGACAGGAATCCGATATCAGATATAGCTTGAATGGTCGATGAGTATTTTAGAGCAATCTGAGGGTTTCCTAAGCTTAATGAAATGTGGAAGCCAGTATGTATGATGTATGTATGCAAATTCTTTATTGTAAAAAAAACATAAATGACAAAAAAAGAGATACTGTGATGTACAAAGGCGAACTTATCCCTTTAAGGGATCTCTTCCAGTTAACCTTTGAGTGGATGAAAGGAGTATCATAGCAGGGACAGACCAAGACCAAGAGTATATCAAAAACAGTGGAAAATCGCAAATCAAAGTGGCTAGGCGCTAGTAGTAGGTAGTTAGTAAACGAAATCGGGTCCAAAAGTTCCCAACCATACAATCCTACTTGAAAAAGTTGGCCTTATACGACAGTGATTAAACACTTATCACTAATAATTGATACGTTAGTGTTGTCCAAAAAAATATTTCAACATTAATACCATTCTGTAATTATTATAATTGAATACTATGGGACAATTTTACATTTTTTTTGGTGGTTTAACGGCCCTGGATTATTGTCCTTTTGAGCCAGTCTAATTTTAAATTATTGTTCATATTTTAATATACTAAACACTACATACATACATTAAAGAATTATTTTTCCAACTTCATATAAATTTAATCCCTATTGCCTTGCATGCTTAGTTAGCATAAAGCGCAACTTTGGTGCTTTTGGAGCAATAAAGTTGTACAGAAATATATTATTGCGCTGTTTTGTTTTTGTTTTTATATTTTATTAGCGACCAAGAAATTTATAAACACTACTATGATAAAGACCTTTTTATTTCAACGACATTTAATTTAATTGAGCCAGAATAAACATCTAATTGTTGCACGTTAATTAATGGCGATAAGCCGGAAATTGACATAATTTTTTAATACAGTGGAAGATAAATGTTTTGAGTTGTATATTGTAAAAAAATGATTTATTTTACTTGAGTTTTTATTTAACTGTGAATAAAAAATTCGCTATAGTTAGAAAAAAAAGCAGGCTATGAATACGAGCTTCGTACCAAGTGATGTATTGTCGCACTTGTTCAGAGCCCCTACTATTAAATAATAATTCATTATTAAATTTTGTAACCGAAATTTCTTTCGATTTTTTATTTTAAATGTTTTTAACATTCAAATTATTAAATTAAAATTGTAATGACAACACAAAGAAAAATTAGGGCAATGGCAGGACTTGAACCTGCAACATCAGCATTCCGTGCCTTGCGTTTTCCAGTTTCGCCACACTGCCGCTGCCCTACCCTGCGAATTTTTCAATGTGCTTCGTCTTACGGTCATTACATTATTGATTTTAAGGGTACAACTACCCTCGATGTCATCTATATGAAACTTTTTAACAAGTTATCATATTCAACTGGGTACCTTTACAGCTACCGTCAGCTGACGAGAGATGGCGCCGTTTTGTTATTAAATTTTGTAACCGAAATTTCCCTAATAAAAAATTGCCCTAAATTGCCCTAATTTTTCTTTGTGTTGTCATTACAATTTTTATTTAATAATTCATTAGTTTGGTGCAACAATCTACTATTACCTAATGCTGTTCGATGGTTACGGGAAGCGAGAGTTCCGCGTTTCTTTTTTATCATTTCATAATCAATATTATCAAGGGATTCTGACAATTTAGCGAAGTAGAATTATTGATTGCTTATTACTAGCACATAATTCGATATCACGCGCCCCACGTACGATTGGGACGTGCGCTTCTCTGTCGGTAAATCTACGCCTCATATTGATAGGTAAGTATTTAGATATTTATATGCAGACGTAGGTAAGATGCTTGTCTAACAGTTAATGTACAATACTTAAAACTACTAAAAATATATTGTGATGATCCGCGTCAAACCCCAAGCCTTGCTAAGCGACTATTTCCGTAAGCTTAAAAACTTTACTTTTTAATTTTGCTTATCTCACCGGCGTAAAAATAAACCAGTACGAAAAATACTATATTTTAAAATTTTTGAGCCCTCATCTAATAAGATATATTTATCACTTTTTTATTTTATGTCATGATACCTAACAGTGTAAAGTAACACGGGACTATAAGGTTTCTTAAAATACTTTAGCCTAAGAAGTTTTCAGGCGCCACTCGTACAATAAACTGTCTTGCAGTTTGACGACAATAATTTTAAAATAAAATGTATGGTTTTTGATTAATTCAATAAAAAACATTTAGTACCAGGAGAGGCTCTTCAATAACTTACCGCTCAAATCACTCTACTCCACGCTACACAAAACGGATTTAATGAACGATTCTCTTTGATTGGCGAAATCAGCATAGAAGTGATCAGAGCTCACCAAAATGGCCACATGTGATGTAAGCACGCGATAACCGTTCTGCTTTAATTTAATATAAAATAAAATGCATGAAAAAAGATATTGCGTCACATCTTTAATCAACTTCAAAAAAAGGAGAAAATTCTCAAATCGTGTGTGTTTTTTGTATTATATATTTGTTACTTCAAGATTTTACAACTTGTAAACCGTTTATAAAAATGCTACACATCCAGTTGGTCCAATTTAAGTTAAAGTCAAAATCAGATATGTCATCAAGGAAAAACTGACGGAGCTCCTCAAATACTTAATAAAGGCATGTGTATAGATATATAACGATTGGATTGTTTTTAGGGTTCCCTAGTCCGTACCCAAAGAGTGCATATGGTACAATCTCTCTCACTCATCCGTTCGTTCATCTGTCTGTCCCTTTGTCACAGGGCTCTATTTTTTAATCGTAAGTTAGCAGGTAGACACATCAAATTTGTACAGAGACTCAGTGCGAACAAATATTAAGAGGGTGATAAATATGTCAATGCATTTCGTTGTATCGACAGAGCCTCACTTCACTTTTCTTAGAGAGACAAAGGTACAAGTACCTATATATGCACGTAAAGCCTGTCTACCTACTTTCCAGTTACGAAATGCTCTAAATTGCGTAACTATCGCTGTCAAAATAGATGTTTCCCTCAAAACCCTACGCTGCTCGCCGATAAGTTTACTTGCAAACAACTTATGATTTATAATATTAAGACAAACATATTGCAAACATGAGAGAATTCAATAATTAACAAAATTCATAAGGAAGCGAGCAAGAAGTGAAAATTAATGAAAAACATTTATTTTCAATCGCGCGACCCGGCGTATCATTTGAAACGTTAATTAAATTTGGACTCATCCTATCACAATGATGGCTGTACATTTATATTTGTCAGGGCGTCTACCTCCAGCGCGTTTAGATGAAATAAGGGGTGGCTAGCGAACCGGAAAAAATGCTTAACCTGCTTCCCCCAATCACATTTACTTCCCCGTGACAGAATTATGAGAAATGTTTAAAAAAGATTCCTTCTTTAGGGCCTTCGTATCGCTTCCTCACATCCTTTTGCCCGCTGTATGGATAATTGATATCGTGTTTCAAAAGCTTTGGGAGTTTGACTTTTTGCAATAAAACACCTTTATCGGGAAGTCTTAATACGACAATTGTATCACCTTCGCGTTTTATATGTCTCTCGTTTCTTGTTTCAGAGTCAAAAATTGGGCGTTGAAATTTGGCGTGGATTTATGGGAATTCGGAAGGCACTTCACCAAGATGAATCAAATACAAAACGTGAGTATTTTTAACCACTTTTTTGTCGAATCATAACTATTAACACGCGGCAGATTGATTGGTTTTTAAAAACTCATGAAAATTTGCACGAGCAAAAGCATTAAATGACTAATAAATCGTATTTTCCGAAACTTCTAGTTCTGCTGCCCAAATTACAAACCAAATGATTTGTCATTTGGTTTGTAATTTACTGTACAGAACGCGTTTTGAATAACGGATCAAGGGAAATTTACTTAAATAGAACTACTGACAGTAAAAGAGTGCCCCATTTAACGTTTCAGCCTGAAATAAAGGAGCACTGAAATGGTACACGTAATTATACTAGTTACTACGTAATAAAGTGTACACGTCAATGGATGTGCCTTTTTGGTTTTGTTCAAATATTACGCAGCAACAATTCAAATCTCAATAGATGACTTTATTCTGAGTCGAGGCGCCTACAGATGTCAGACGGGAAAAAGCGTTAGATGGACTAAAAAATCTCGATATTTCTTGCCGATAACAAAGCGGTATATCTCACAGTAGTCCATGGTTTTGTAGAATAAGGTATGGTATAGTCATTACACTCACACGTAGCGGGTGTGCGAATGGCGGTCGGACGCGCCGGCACAAGGCTCGCACCGACCTACTTGCGTGTGGCCGCGCCGGCCGTATCGCGGGGAGATGCTTTGTTCGAGAGAACCATGGCGAAACGACTTCGGCGGTTTCAAAGCTTCCCTGTTATGTATCCCAACACGCTTGTGTTTAGGATATTGCGATAGTCAAATGGAATTAGTTAATTAATGAAAATTTAACAGTATGTCGCTTACTTAAACTTAATAATAAATACCTAAGATAAGATTATCTGCAGGTCAGCTAATGTCGAAGCCATTAAACTTTTGTTATCACTATTCATATAATATTAATACTTCTTAATATGACTGACCAAGTTTAGGAAGCATTAGTGTCATAAGCGTTGCACTGATGTATTACTTAAACTTGGTGCGGTAAAATATAAGTTATAAATGTGGCGTCATAATAAACGTTGCGGTTATTAAAAAAAAAGAAAAGTGCAGTTGAAAAGTGTTGACAATGGTCAGGACACTTCCAGAATCACCAACAAATACTCAGAGCATACAGTTTGTAAATACGATTAAATATTTTAATCAGAAATTGTTTAGTCGTGCAAAACCATGTAACAAAGGTTTTAAAGTAATTAATAACACGTAGTTAATTTTTAAAGGTCCCCGGGCAGCAATGTTCGGTCGAGGAATGTAAAGGTTTGGTCACTTTTGCACCTTATTGCATTGCAATAGAGTGCAAAAAATTTCTTTATATTCCTCAACTGCTCATTCTGCGTTTGTAAGGGCGACGCTTAATTCAATTGAATTTATTCTGTGCAATATTTTCCATACGGATTTTCTACATAACATAAAATAACAAATACTCTCAGTCACTTAGAAACCTTAGTTAAAACAATTGATCATATCTCATTAAACACACTGTACGCTGGACATCTTAATATCTTGATTGATAAGAGATACTATAAGTACGTATGGCACGACGCTTGAATGCTTTGAATGAAACTGTGCATGTTCTCTGTTACCGCGACGACGAATCAACAACGCAACACGAGCACAACAATTAATCGAACCCGAAACGACAAAGTTGCGGTTCTGTTTAATCACGCTCGAGTCAAATCATCATCAATGTCACATAAAATTTATAACGTAAATTTTCAAGACGTAAAAGTTCAGGAACACATAAAGGGGCAATAAAGGCAGCGAGTTCCGTCTTACGTCACAACTAATGTGCGAGCGCCACAAAGTGGCTACGTAGTGACAAAGTTAGGCACGTCAAACCTCCCGTCATCCTCTTTTATTAACTTAACTTCCGTCGCGTAAACAATAATAGCGAGGGTTGATGCTGTGGAAACCCATGGGAGGTTTACAGTTATTATCCTAATTCGATTGCTCTTCCTATGTTTCCTTGCTGATACGTCATCATTTGTGTTAGGGTCGACAGAATCTCTAAATGTACGACTTGTTATACCAAGCACTCTGTGTTTATTTTATAATTCGAATTGGGAGCTACAGAATTTTTTAGAGTAACATAATGCGAGTGAACTTAAACAATGAATGGTAAAACTTAAATTGATCATTTCAAAATTTTAGTATTTTGTATGTTTGCTATATTTCGCAGCTTCTCCTTTTATTAATAAAATTAAAAATAATCCAACCTATAAATGTTCCTTTACCGGGAACAGGCCACCTCTGAAGCTTTTGGCGGTAGTTCTCATGCGGGTCCATTGCGGATTGGGAAATTCATACACACAAACACACACTTAGTTTCTTTCAAGTTCGCGGGACACATTATTATATTATCCTTTGTGCTTTTTATGAAGATAACTTTATTCATAGAATAAGCCAAAATTTAACAAAAGTTGTTAACCCAATAGGTAATCATGGTTATTTTCAGTTATTTACCTATGTTAGCTATAAAACAATCAAAATTCTGCGGGAGATCGCGGGCCCTAAAGTAATATAATGTTTCGCAAGAGAAACTTTCCCATCGCAACTTATTCAATATTAACGCGGCGCCCGCAGATCGTCCGTCCACTACCCGCCGCCAATACCCACTACCCGGCGCCGGTACCCACTACCCGGGCCGACACCCACTACCGGCACCGCTACCCGCTACCGGCGCTCTATCACTACGATATTACACATTCATTTTATTACCACGCTATCTCGACGAGCTCAACTATTGTTCACAGACTCCTCTTTAACTTCCTCTGATTTTTACTTATACTTTCGTATACTCCGTTCTTGCAAATAAGTTTTGGCGGTACCGTTAAGAAACACAAGCGCTGGTAAATAAGTAAATCGTGTTAGTAACGCTTAATTACAGGTGCATAGTTTTTAATACAGCATTTTATTCGGAATTATCTCGTAGTAACATCAAAAGTCTATATACCTAGGCACTGGTTAAGTTAATATGCCAGTAAATAAATTCTTGGAACAATTTATACCAATCGGTATTGATCACAAATAACAACATTTTTTATTCCATAGAATAGACCAATTTAAACAACACCAAAAAACGATTTACCCCTTGCGGAAATCGAACTAGTAACCTTCAGCTTCGTAGTCAGGGTAACTAATCACTAGGCATTTTTATACAGAGATTGAGCTGATGCCAGTCAAGTAGGTACAGAGCCCAAAAAAGCGAAGTAATGGTAAACAGGAGACATTTTTACAAAATTTAGTCAATAACCATAGACACGGAACTTTATAGTGTCACAGATCATAGCCTGAATTGTACATGTTTAGCTCATAATATATGAGTTGCAACAATATAAAATTCAGCGCATTTGAAATTCTAGGCCTTGCAACTAAGCGAGCATAATTTATTAGATCTAGCTTCAACTCGTCTTCTCGTTGCCTTGGCCCCCATTCGCATAAAGGCAGCGTCCTAGGCCCGAAGGCCGTAAACCTAGAAACAGAATAGAATAGAATTAGGTTAAACTCGTGCGTTCAGTAGGGAGCGCTGCGGCGCCGCCTCCGCCGGACGAACAAAACATTCGTAGCCTTGTCCCAACTCCGACTCGAATGTCTTTATCAACGCGTGTAATGAACCGAGCAGGTATTTAATCAATCTGATGTTGTACTTTTAATTACGCGAACACCCTCCAAGTGTGGAAGTTTTTCCCCAAATATTATAACAGCCTGCAATTTCGCCCGCATCGCTTTACTGCTAAAAAATCATGAACTAAAGAGATCTAAATTTTATTGATATCCATTAAAACATTATACATAACTGAAGCGAACAACATTTTCCAAAGGATTAGAGACCTTTAATGAGATATTTTTCCTGGTTTTTTATATTTAATATGCATATTTAATGTACCTACTATCAGTTCAATAGAACATTCTTGTAAGTGTCAGGTAATTGCAAAAAACATGGTATTCGTAAAAGAGAATAAGATCTAGAGTTAGTAAAATAAACCTACCGAGCGTGGCCCTCAATCTCGGTGCTGGGAATCCAACGATATGAAATTCCAAGGCGCCACCCGCCCGGTCCCGCGAGCCCCTTCGGATACTTTAATTTCATTAGTAACACATTTTTAATTAATCGCCGTTGGGAATTAAAAGTTTGGCGTTTTGGCTGGCGTCGGAGTGAAATTCTTAATTGTAGAGGATGACACTTTCCCTTTACTTTTACTTCGGTCAGACTATCTAGTTCACAAAGTTTAATTCTATTGTTTTATCTTATGGTCACGGTTACTTTAAAGTAGGCGTAAGTAATTTGAATTTTAATAAAGTTAGATGTAATTTGTCCTTTTGCCAGGACGAGCAAGCAAAGCCTGATTGACCGTTGAATAGGTCTAGGATAGGAGGTCTAGGTCTTGAGGCTTAGGGATCTTAAGAAAAACTATTGAAGTCGCAGGATACTAATATTGTATTAACACTTGTTTTATACGTTTTCGTACCTACCCAAAGCGCCAGATTCATGGCCATCGATAGGTAAATCAATCTGCAGATCTGGGGAGCTCGTTGATCTGGTGTGTTTTAGCGAGTTTGTTTACGTCGGATGCTTTCTTACTGAACAGGGAGAAAGGGAACAACGGGAAATGAGGAGGAGGACTACAATGGCCAAATCAGCTATGAGTGGTAGGATAAAAAAAGTCTTTGATTTCATAAAGATATTGTGAGACTAGTGCGGTTGGTCTTTTCAATATTTTTTCATAGGTCAGAGTGCTGATATGATAGAGACCTTCGAGATGTGATCCTGAAGGAAGATGATCCGCATATCATGGACCGTCAAAAGAACCAACAGATCTATCTTGGAGCAACTTAATATCGATACCAGAGTCTTAAGAGTACTCTACCAAAGAAATCTGGGCTATTTTGGCAGTTAACCTCGACAAGTTGGTTTTGGTAGAAAAGGTAGAAGGAAAGACATCCCGCGGCCGCTTTGCTTCTCGTTGGTGTGATCAATAAGGTTATTGACCCCACTTGTCCCTCGGTTTCAACCGCCCTGAGAGCAGGAGAGCCAAAAACCCAACAAAATGGAAGAAAACAGAACAAAAATAAAGCCACTATGAGCTTTCAGACACAAACTTCAGCAATGAAGAATAGGTACGACCAAGAACGGAGCTCTATTGCTGAGAGTCTGCAGTCTGTCCCTCGACATCACGTGTATCTTATTCTTAACCGGAATGAGTTGCAGGCCTATTTGATGTAGGCGATATTTTATACAGAGTTGACTCACAACAGAATAATGAATTTAAAAAATTATTTAATTATTTCAGGCTCATGTGGTGATACGTGTATGCAACCTTGGTGCGCAAGTTCGATTGGCAATATGTCTATTTTTTAACAAACAGTGTTTCGAGACTTGTGCTCGCCGTACGTAAAATTAAACTTCAAATGTAATTTGACACTTACCTCTGACCACTATTCTCTGACTCTGTTATCTGACCTCTATTGTATTAATTACAACAAAATATAGCAGAATATTTCGTAAACAACGAAAGCTATTATTAAATCACGATAGAGATCAATAGGTTTATAATAGGTACTATAGTTCGTTATAAATATGGTATGCACAGCGCCGTGGAAAGTTTCGATTGACTCACCACAACCTGCCGGGCGCGGATCAAAGGTCGCGCGGACGATTCCAACCCTGCCTGCCGAGCCACCGCACTTCAAACAGCTCGCCGCAACTATGCTCTATCGATCGAGGAATCAAAGCGGCTCGACCGGTAATGTGTCACGGAAGGTGCGAAGTGCTGCTGGCCCGATCCCTCCGCTCCTGCTGAATGCGATTTAATATCATAAAACAAAAGCATGCCTAGCGACCGACATACACTTAAAAGGTCATAGGACGTAGCTTTGCAATCTACTCGTAGTTGCATGCACTGTCCAATGCGAACAGAAACTGCAATACGTTTCTATATATACAGATAAATAATACACGCTGTTTTCAACCGGAAGTTTTATACAAATATCCTTTGACGCCGCATTTCCTAGAGCCGGGCCGGGCGGCGGGGTGTTGTCCGAGCCTACCCTTTCTGTACATATTTTTTGCGAGTAAATGGAGTTCCCTTGTGCGGGAGAGCGGCGCGAGCACAAATGCGGCCGGACGGAGTGGCAAATCCTGTCGCGTCCGGCAGCAAGAAACAGGCGCGTCCGCACACCGCGACAAACGCAAGCCTTGTTCATGCCAGCTCCTACTTACTCAAACAAATCCCAAATTCAAGTATATTTTTCGTTCCTCTTATGCATTGTAAAAGAAAGTCGTATATATCCTGCTTATGTGATTATGGCGGTTTTATCGAATAATATATCGCCGAAGTAATTAAATAAGGAAATATTTGAGAACAGGTTTAATCCTGTGAGGGTGGTGTTGACGTACAAAACGGATTAAATTAACTGCCTTAATTGAATTTAGGTTCGTTGTTAGCCAATGTGTCCCCGCGGCCGCGCGCTCCACGGCCGTGTTATGCAACGACCAGCCGCCGCGCCGATACCTAATACCTCCCACTACCTCGCCCCTCGATTCACTACGATTACTCTCCTTCCAATCGAATCAGATATCTAATACAAATATATTTTCTAAACCTTACCTGCTCTCTTATAAATTTAATAATATCTTCGTACACTGAGATTTATTAATAAGACTTTTCTTCGGACGAAAAAGCTGCTCTCGATTGTCAAGAGAAAAAGTAACACAATTTCTTAGTGTACTTTATTTATAAAATATGAGCTGTAGTTGTAAGTTCGGCGGGCATGCCCAATCCCTCACCCTTTATCTATAATGCAGGTGGGTTGGATCTGACCGCAGATTTCCCACATACGTACCCAAGATCAGCCCGTCAAATACGACCCTCTTCCATAATATAACTGCAATTTCGCGCCTATTCACCAGCCAAGCTTGAGATGCGATGTCGTTTTACAAATAAACGAGGTTTCGTCTCTAGTGTTGGTTATGGGCAGCATGGCGCTAGTCGATTATATTGGGTCTAGGGTGGGTCTGAAGTGGTGTTCAACACAATGTAGCTAGTGTGCCGAAGGGGGCTCCAGGGCGTCGCTCGCACGGACGTCTCTATGCCTCGCGTCGCCATTTTTCACCCGCGGTCGAAGGTGCCCTTAAAGGAGCTTTATTGAGTGAACGGCAGCTGTTTTGCCGTGAAAAATGTTTTTCGGCCTGCTATAAGCTTACGTTCACAATTTTATTTTCATATTCTTGGGTAATTTCTTCCGGCTTCGAACATCAGTGATTATTGCTTACTGATCGTAAACGTTACTTAGCAAAAGTTTTTTATTTATGTTGCTGAACGATTCAAATGGAAATCAATTCTTCCGTTTGATTGGTAACTGTTTACATGGTACCAGTTTTACTTTGAAAATGGATAAACGATGGCTTTATCGATGGTAAATAATCCTTGTTAGACTTGATAGCACAACAAAGGCGTCGTCGAACACAATCCAAAATTCAATATCACCGAAGCACGAAGCGGCCGCGGGCGCCTCCGCCGAATAACAATAATTTGGCAGCCAGCATCCGCCAAATTCTGGACGTGTTCGTTCCATTTTTAAATTTGACAGGTCTCGGCCGCACCCCACCGGGCGCCATGTTGTTGGGCCCAATAACTCAACGCGTAATGTAGCGCGAATGCGACACGATTGTTGTCATTTTCGCAAATTATGCGAGCGCTACATGCCTGCCAATGTTTATCTGTGCTCGTGAAAGCAATAAATAACGCGTGCCTGCTCTACGCAGATATTACAAGCACTAGTCTATTTGCTCTGAAATATTATTGTGATGCTCGTTGCGATAATGAATGTGTCAACGACCGCGCTCTGAGCCCATCCATACATAACTGTAGATGATGTTCCAAAACCTAATATCAATTTGGTTATATCAATGCTAATATCCATCTATACTAGGTACGAATCATTACCATTTCGATGAAACTGTGAAGTTAACACACGTTTATAAACACGTGAACATTAATGGAGCTCTTTACTTATAATCATCATCGGATCGAGCTACCTTATCATTATTTTGGCCACAAACAGTCAATAATTCTGTAGTCTTGTAGTCTTTACTACTTAATTTTTTTGTTTTTGCGCAGAAATACCACGAATATAATGTGGAAGTGGCGCGCAAGGACGGTCTGCTGCTGGTGCGAGAGCTCGCCGCGGAAGTCAAAAACCACATGGACTTCAAAATTAACGCCGTAATGGTAAGTGATAAAATGTTTAACTTTAGCAGAGTTGTTTTATAACTAAAATTACTTTTTTTTAAAATGTCGAACATCATATTATTCAATAAAAGTTATAGACGTAATGACAACCCAAACGAAACCTTGGTCATCTGGCAGGACTGGGTCCCGCAAACTATATAGGCGTGTTGCTGGGTTCATATTTTAATTTAGCAGACTTGTTTAAGAACAATAATAATAAGGTATTCAATACAACAACAATTATAATAGCAAAATGAAAATTATATTTAAATAAACATAAAAAGTTATAATCATATTATATTTCATCACAAGGGCTTGTAGGTATGTACTAATATGTGCCAAGACGGAAAGCCTGTATTTTAAGTCGTACTGCTCTACCGTCCAGAGCATAATAATAACCGTGGCAATAATCTTAAATCTTCATGCATGCAGTACAATGTATGTATGTAGGTAAATGGGTCTCCTGGAATAGTATTTTATGCAACTGTTGCATAATGAGGGGTCTTAAAACACGAGTGTAGTTTTATGAAACGAGCGTCAGCGAGTTTCATAATAGTATCACACGAGTGTTTTAAGACCTAATTATGTACAGTTGCATACATTACTTTATCTACACACATATCATAAGTAATCTATGATGGGTTCAGAAGCTATAGATAGGGCAATGACTGCTACTAGCTACTAGTGCTAGGTACCTATTACATATCTATAGACTGTACACATTAAAATAATGTAATAAAAAATGAATTTGAACAAATATAGAAACAAATTAGAAAAAATCTCTTAATAATATTGGTTGTTATAAGGCTGGTCATTGCCTACGGTTTCTGAACGCATTATAGAGCATTTATGATATATGTGTAGATAAAAATAATTATAACATCGTAATGCTCACGATGACTTTCAATTGATAATTAGGTTTTTTAACTGTATTCGACAATAATTACGTAATAATATTAGTTCCATGCATAGTGTACTTTTGTTTAGTGTTATTAATTCGAAAATTATATTATTAGTTCAAATCAACTATTGTTACCCTTGCGCTTCGGCTATGCAGCTGTGACATGGCTCACCAAATCTACTTACTACGACTTAATAAAATAGGTTAACCAAATATTTACTACTTAATTGTTTTTCTTTTAAGATTCTTACTTAATGACTATAATTATATTTCAGAAATTATACACAAGAATTTAGGACTATAGTTTTAAATTGTCCAATATATTCTTACTACTCACTATTAACCATTGACACTCGACACCATTTTCAAACCTGTACCTATACCTGTAATTGAATTGAATTAAATTGAATTTACGGTTTCAATTGATTCGATTGTAATGTAATAAGCTCCTACTAACATAATTATTAAGTTTTTAATTGTTGCTAACAAATTGTATGGATTGAAAATCTGAAATAAATGATATAATAATAATATACCCAATTATGCACCTTCTAAACGTAGGAAATAGTAGTCGCGGAAATATCAAAACAACGTTCATGTAAGGGAAAATATTACAATTACCTTTCATTTATAACATGCTTTTATTTATTGCATCCGCTTATTGCATGCTTTTTATTATAATTCCCCTTATATAAATCACCGGCACTATTCCAGAGTAAATTTTCTCTAGAGCAAGTATTTTTGAAATCTTCTAATGCTAAATTGAATTTACGCGGCGGCGCAGCGAAAGCTTGGAACTGGTTCATTTGGTATTTACCAACGTTGCTAATCCCGTGCGGATTTCAAACCCTTTGGTATATGCATTCCAGAATAATTCGCAGGCTAAAATTAATTTGCACAAGTTCAAATGAAGGATTCGTTAAAATACATTTTCTACTGTATTATTATAACGCAAAGTTCATTTGTGAAAATTATATGCATGTATAAGTAAAACTTTTTATTGCACATAATATATAATTAAAACAACAGTTTACAAGAAAAATAAGTAACTAGTACAAAGGCGCAAAATAAGTAAAGGATCTCTTCCAGTTAACCTTTGCGCAATTGAGGACATTAGAGTCGAGAATAGACACAAAAAGTGAATAATCCAAAAGAAAAACAAATATAATAGACACAAACAATATATACATATGCAAAAATACATTTAAAATACATATACATACGAACACAACAAACATATCAACATGATTTATAATCAACGTTAATTGTGTGAGAAGTTGACGTTTGTTTATGCATTTTGCCTTTACACACTTAATGATGATAAAGGTAAATTGCATTCACAACAGAGTTTTTAGCAGAGATGGAATGGCATATACATATAGCATTAGTCTCCACTAATAAGTATTGTATATTTTTGAACGTTATATACATGAACGAAGCATAAATTTAAACGTACCAAACTTATAAACCGATTCAAGTAACTAGACCAAAGTTACAAAACGAAAAACGCGCAATAGGAATGTGACGACCCAGTTGCGAAGTGCTGAGATATTGCGGCGACGTCGGGCGGAACTACATTAACATATTCAGCGATGGCCGATACCTCCCACCCGCTCAGCATCCGACACAGTTCTGTTATTAACTTACGTTGCTTGTTTAGGCGTATCACAACTTGGTTTATAGGTATAAAACTGACCGTGATATCGTAGCGCACTTGGTTTATTCAAGCGTTGCTTCCGCCTTTTGTGACTAACGATCATAGTAACCGTATTGATAAAAGCTCATTGTGAAGGTGCATGCTCGTGAAAGGAGTTCAGTATGAAGACCCAAGATCGTAATCTTATACTGTTCCGTGAGGGCACGAGCCTCGCGCTAAACTTGGCGCTATCTCGCGACGAGTCCCGTGCTTCCCGACACACCCACTGATATTGGAATTCTTTTAAATTTCAAACAACGTGCTACCGCCGCGATGCGTCTGTATCTCGTTCAACTTTTCAACTGACGCAGAACTGACAATATCGTGGGAACAACGCTGCTGGAACCAGCTGCCGTCTAGAATACTTACCAAGCACATTTCTGGAGATGTGAAAATAAAACTGTCGTAAGACATTATAATAATAATGTATCCCTCAACTCAAACGGGGCCTCAATCATTCTAAAAGCACTCAACGCAAGCAAATGCGCAAGCCTAATAAGCAATAAAACTCAATATCATCGTGTGCTTACTTTAAGACGTGCTTTACTCTGAACAAAGTTTGTTGAGCTTGTACTTACGTTTTGGTAAAACATGTAGTAATTCGGCGAAGTCGAGCGCAAAGTTTTACGAAGGACTGATGTTTGGAGTGTGAAAGCCAAGTTGGAGCGTAAGCCATGGGGACGCGACGTAATTATTCGATCCGCGCCACCTCCCGAATGTCATTTGCGGTTTTTGTCCGAACTCTGGCATTCTCCTTACCGTAAAAGTTCGTTTTTGTCGATTCGCACGCCGCCCTCCCTAATGAAGGCCTACAGGAATCAATTAACCAGAGGGACTGGAATGTTTTGTGATTTGTACTCGGCACGCAATTCCATCAAAGCGCCTCAATTCAATAGCTTGCAGCCATTTCCTCGATTCCACCAAATTCAATCGGTGATCAAAATCTTTCATTGGCTGTTCATCGCGGACATTCTGCGCGCAGTGATTCCGGCGGTTGGCGCAAACGGTCAGATTGTTGTTCATGTTTTTACCGTGATGCAAGACAAAAACATAACCCGTCCTTTTGCCTTTGCCGTAGTCGGGAAAAAATTAAGGTAAATTAGAACGTTTTGTAATGTGATTGTTTATTTTTTTTATATAATAGTTTGTGTTACCACAGTGTGATAAGTCTGACTATATTTTGAGACAAATAAACGTGCATAAAAGATATATTGCAACCCTGGACCTTCACGTTACGGGTAGAGGCCATCTTATCGATAAAATCTACATATGTACTTACTTTCCAACCTCTTCATTACATTACCTTAAGCTTAAAAATTGAAAAACAGTTATTAACCAACTGGCGGACTAAACTTGATGAATATGATGCATGGTAATATTTTTAACGGTGATAGATAGGGTCAACTCTTGGTCAACTGTACCTGACATGGTTTCTGTAAACATTATTATGTATTTAAAAATCCATATTTGGTTATCTATGTCCATTCTGTATAAAATAACAAGAAACGACTATTGAAAAAAACCACGTGTAGGGATCAAATAAGACAAATGTAAAGTAAGGTAAGTACTGCTATGTTCGGCACCCCTTCAAACATAGGCATTTAATCTTATTTCAAGGCAATAGTAGTAACAATATTTTGGGACTTTGAGTGTTTATCTTATATATTTATGTAACTACGTACCGTTAAATATGTAACCCAAAATTTAATTTAAGCTGAATTGGGTTCTTCTAGCGCTATTTAATGTAAATTTTGAGCTTTCGCGTAACATAGGTGCATGCATAGCGCTTTAGCGACTCAAAGTGGAATATTCTCGGGGCGTCGCGTGAGCCGGGAATCTCGCTGAATGCACTCGTTCCTCTGTGTCCATATTTGCATTCTGACTCTGCACTCCCAATTTAACGCATTGTTGGATGAGCACCAACTTCTTTACTAGCGGGAGTATTAAGTTGGGCACCTAAGCCCACGCCGATTGAGTCACGTCGGCGGTTTATTGCGCCTACTCAGCTCGCACTCGACCTAGCTGACTAATACACTCAAGATTTACGCACATTATTAAACATAAAAAGTAATGCCGCACCGTCACAGGTACGGAGCGCTTACTTTATGTGCTATTTCAAATGGTTATGTACATATAACCAGGCATAGTACATTACGCTTAGTATTTATGAATCGCTGAAGGGAAATCACGGCGCCCACTCAGATCACAATATTTACAGCAAAACCCCATGCAAATTAACTGAACTAGCGGAGATCAAACCGATTGCAGATAGTTTTGGTTTCGGGCGCTGCGGTAGAGGTTTCCCTTGCATAATTAAAATATGCTGCAGAGTTGCCGTAAAACTTTATGTACTTAATATTTTATTTACTTCATATACGCGAAAACGTAAGCAGTTACCTTCTTAAATCAGAATGAATATAATATAATTCTAAAACTTTTACTAAATTTAGCTCACATTACAATTCTATAGTATTAAATCAATTTATCGTAGCGCAGCAATGTGTATATTACCAAGCAGAAGCCACTTCATATAAGGTACAGATTTCTCGGGATGAAGAATTTATCTCGTTTACCACGCTCGTGAGCATAGTTTACATGGCAAGAATGCAGCACGCCACGGTACATTTTACAATCAACTATCTGTAAAGTATTTATACGTTTGGATACGTACATGCCCTTTTCTATGATAATGATCAGAAAACTTTTTCGTGCTATAGTAACGTAATCTTGGCTTAATAAATACATCGTCAGTGAAAAGTATTCTTAACGCGTAGCGTGCGAGATTCTCCTCGATCACTAAATTTTATCTTTGAGTCAACAAATATTCCTAAGGCTCTCAAATCCACCGCCGTTACTTCCAATGGTGTACAATAATACGTATTTTACGTGTATATCGACACAGTCGAAATTACAGCCACCGTCGAAAGTAAACCGATTTTATTTCTCGCTATTTTTGCCGAGCGCGTCTCGCACATCAAAGCCGCCGATACCTTTACGTGTTGAAGCGTAGTTCAAATTCCTTTGCGTACATAAACGTTAGTAAAATGAAGCTGAAATTACGGGGGCTTTGCCTCGCGGTGGGGGCGGAGGCTGGCGCATCGATAGAGCGATAAATCATAATAATGTAATAGGCATAATGTAAACAGTGCCCGTGGGATGACGGCCACCCTCTGACCTCTATCCGCCCGCCTAAAGCCGCTCATACTTTATTTAGCCAAAGAGCGAAAAAAGTACAGGATTTTTTATTGCATACTGCGAATTAATTCGGTACGTTGGCCCTTTTTAACTGACGAAAAAATAACGTGGTTGTCTACCTCAGTGCAGTGCTCTATGAAAAGATTTTAAATTGTTCGGTCAGTCTCTCTCTTTTCAGATGGGTCCAGTTTAGGTCGAAGTCACGGTCAGATGATAGGATACTGATGGAATTTCTCAAAACCCTTTATAGGTACACATCGATTGGAGTGATTGGTTAGTAGCGTGTAGGTATAACACTGAAACTTAAGTAAAAGGAGATACGGGTTTTCATCTTTATTAGAAAATATATATAAGAATATAACGAATAGGGATTGCAGGTAGAACTCATTAAAAAAATACTGGAACTCTCTAACGGGTAGCATAACAGTTGGTACGTCATACCCAAACCAAAACTTTGCCGTATCACTGGCCTGTGTTAAGAGAATACAGTACAAATATTGTAACCCCTAAGAACACACGCACAGACTGGTTATTAGTGTCATTAGTTGCAATTTCATAATTTGACGGCACGCGTGCCCGTTGAGCGCGAATAATTAATTATGGCCGCGGCCACGGCGGTGGTTTCTAAGCCAAAAGTAATTTTGACACAGGACTGGTTAATTAACGCAAACGGTCTATGTGCCAGTTCCCAGCGCAATGCAATAGTTCGTGTTTAAGCATATCAACCCAGAGGAATTAAGTGCACCGGAATATCTGTTTACAATTTGCTGTTAAATGCAACGCGTGCAGTCGGGAATGTAGAATATCATAATGATTGTGGTTGTAAAATTGATCGTCTTTCAAATATGAAATATAAATTCCACTACTATTTATGGTCAGCTTGCAATATGTCTCGATTTGGCGTTTATAAGTGATTTGATAGTATGCATCTGATACGACGATTGTTTTGCGGGTGGTAGGACCTTGTGCAAGATCTGTCCGGATCGCTACCACCGTCTTGCTCACTAGTCTTGCCGCTAAGCAGCAGTGCTTGCACTGTTGTGTTCCGGCGTGGATAGCAAGACAGCCTGTGTAATTACTGGCACAAGAGGTATTCCATCTCAGCCCTCTGGGTCTATAGGCGGTGGTGATCACTTACCATCAGGTACCATTTGCTTGTTTTCCTTCTTATTTTATGAAAAAAATCATGTTTAAACTTAAACTCTAGTTGGTGCAAGCCAACCTAAATCTTTCAGTAAAAATTTTGTTTTTGAAGTTTATACTTAAGTGAGCTATTCTTCAATACTTAGTAACAAAATTCCATTTGGCATAAAGTTTTATATGGCAGAGGAAGCGCCGTGCTGGCGGGAACAGGCACATAGGAGGTAGTGATGGCTGTAAAAGAACGTGGCAAATGTCCACATTTTCTTGTTTTATGTGTGGTTCGGGTGGCGGGCGAACATGGAGCGAACTTCCGTTTACTTTTCAACAACAAACAACCATAATCTCCATGTTATTCAAATGTAAGCAAGAAGTTGACACTTTGGCGAAGCGCTGTCAAAACAAGTGCGACGATTACCGCCTTACGAGTAACTTCTTTTCTAATACATATATATCGAAGGTCGAGAAATGCATTCATGTTAGCTATGATCTGCTGCAATATGTATATGACACGCCTTCGGACCAATCAACTATTGTTACAATTATGCCTTGATGTAACTTGATTAACAGTAATAAAAAATAAAGTCTTCGTGAATTTGTTAGGTCCTGGATTAAAATTATTAAGCTTTTAATTCAGCATCAAAATCTTTATTTGCTTAGAATAAGCACATACAAAGAATGTTAACTTTATATAACGATTGCAAACGAATGTGAGAAGTAGGTACTCGTATTTTATCACTCTGTTAAGCGAAACCTCTTTGCGTCTTGGTGTAGTGTAGTATGTACACACTACGCTAAGCCTTTGAGATGCCACTCTACCACAAGAACAATCTGCGACGTGCTCATAATATGCTACGGTTGCTTACATGTGTATAAATTCCGTTGCAAGCTAAGTGCAAGGCGCACCGCCAAATTCCGGAGGAACGCCGCGGGGCGCGGGGGCGGGCGGAAGTAGACCACTGCACTTACCGACCTTAATGCCGCCATCAGCAAATTGCGAAACAGCAGCTGTTTGTGACAAGAAATCTCCGACATGATTCACGCCATTGGACCGCAATCGGCGCCGGAAATTGCTATGACAATCATCTCTCATGCGACATTTATGACGCCACCTCAAACGTCTAGTGCAGTTTAAACCATAACATCCTGAATACCCAATAGTGCTTCGTCTTCAAACCTAGCACGACAATAGCAGCCATCTCTATTCAGTTTTCATGACGCCATAACGATTTGAAAGAGTATTTAAAATGCTCTCTCGGTCGCTGTCACCTTCAACAGATTAAACATCTCTGACGTGGCGGAAGTAATATCGAACATTTCCAAAGGATCGAGTAATATCTGTCGGGCGTGTACTCGGAGGCGCGGTGTTATTAAATACCGTCTCACGGGCTGAGTGCACCGTGACCCATATCCACTCGTTGCACCGCCCGGACTTATACGAGTGGACTTTATTGATTCGTAGTCTTGAGACGGTGCTTCTCTCCCGCTCCCTCCCGCCGCGGGCCGCCGCGGGTTCGCCGCTGCCGCTCGCCGCTCGTCGCTCGGCGCCGCCCGCGGGTCGCTCCTCTTTGCCCGGAGAGCAGACCCCGTAGGCTACTTACTCAATATTCCAGAGGCGCGCCGGGACGCCTGCAGTAATAGGACGCTTAGGTAACACGCACTGTACTCAACGAGAGTTTTATACGCGTCCATTTTAGAAATTGCATGTCACTCTCGAAACCCTTCGGGCGGTTTATCAATAACCCCCATTATGGGAAAGAATTTGGTCCTTCGAATAAACTTTTGAAGTATTGGTATTAACCGCAAAAGGCTTTTACTTTTAAAGAGTTTTCGTTATTTATTTTGCGGTTCTGTTACCGATACTCATTTTTATCCTGAAATATGGCGATATGTACTTAACTATAGGTCGCGTGTTTACTATTACGAAATAAAAGAAAAAACAAACAACGTCAAGAAAAATAAGTATAACGATGAAATTAATAAGCAAAGTTAATATCAAATTGCAGTAGATAAGGTACTTCATACAAACGTAACAAAACCAGTTTAATTAGTATCCTTTGCCTCGAACTAAACTGCACCGCAAATAATGCAAGAGGAAATAGCGCAGTTACAAAATATGTATAAAGTGCAGCAACAAATCGCGAAACTAGTTTGTTGTTGGTGTCATGATAAAGTGCAGCCCCCCCCCCCTTCTACACGGGGGGATGTGGGGGAGGAGGGAGGCTTCGTGCAAAGTTTAATAGCAATGCCTCACTGCGAGCACCTCGTGAATTGAATCTTAGCCAGCCTGCGGGTTCGATTCTATGCAATATGCAATCAAAGATTTGTAAGTAAGATGCAATTGTCTGTGAGCTGAGTGCCTTCAGAACCTTTGGAACCCTTGGATTTTTTAATCAGATAATCAGAGTATGTAGATCAGATTGCGAGAATGCTTTGGACGATAACAAATGTATTTCTTCGTTATGGTATTTACTGGAGAGATTAGTTACTTACTATTAAGATTTAATTAAATACTCTCATCATGAATACTACCTATTTCAAGAAAATACAACGTAAACAGACGAATTACAAATATAATCTCTAAATAAACATTTAAATTAAGCGCAGAGCTGCTTCAGTCGGTTTAACGCTCGTAGCAGCTCGTAGCACCCACGTAGCACCACGTAGCACTTCAACGGGTCTTAGCCGCCGCGAATGTTTATTCACTGATCAAACTGGTTCGCTAAATTGCTTCACAAAAAGGAAGTAGTTTTTATAGAGGAAGACGAGAATGCGGGCCATCTGAAGTTAAGTGATCACCGCTACCCATGGGAACCATGTATCCTAAGAAAGAAGCCTTTAGAAGGATGTCAATGGGGTCTCAAACAAAATTAAGTTATTAAAAGTGTAAGGAACTATAAAACTTTTAATTTTTTTCATAATGATGCAGCCCATAATATTTAGGATAAAACGACATATAAAAAATGCAACGGGCCGATCTCTGTACAAAGAATTATTTAAGAAAAAATAATAAGAGCAATTGAAGCCAAAACCAATCTTTAAAATTTTTGTTTGTCTGTATTGTACGCGCATCACGCAAAAACCACTGCACGAAATTGGATGCGGTTTTCACAGTTAAATTGTATTGCTGGAAGTCTAAGTTTAATCTGCGAACGCATTATACAGAGGTACATCCGTCGTTCAGTAGCTACCTATAGTATGACTAAAGGGTTTGATGTATCAAACCACCTCAAGAAAAAAAACGTTTTAGAAGCATTTTAATAATACATGAAAGTACTAAGTTAAATCTGTATGAATGTTGGTAGTACATCAGCTATTGGGCGGGAAGCCCTAGTGCGGGCGAGGGCAAGCCAGAGGGCGAGGGTCAACGACCGGAGGGCTTCCATACCTAATAGGATTTTAGTGACCACCATCCGGGTTAATTAACGCTGTATTCATGGCTTGTACTGAACACTGATTTATTACTAGATTCTTTTCTTATAAAAATACAGTAACAGGAAGTAAATTTGTAACAAGTTAAATTTGTAAACAGACGATTAGTACACTCGGTTAAAAAAATGATTTTTATACCTTAGTCCAATGCAAGTTACGTATTAGGCCGTATTACGATACATAGTTAACTGTAAATAATTAATAAATTCGCGCGTTACTTTGTGGAGTGTACATGGTACATAGTTAACTGTACCTAAAAGTAGGATTAATTCCGAAAAATACCCTTTTATATAGATAATACATTTATGAATATTAAAAGATCACATCAAATCATACTAAAAAGACAGTTGTGGCTAAATGTCCAGCACTGGGATATGCTCATATCATATTTATAACGTTATCGGGACTTTAGCGCGATAAAAATATATTGTTGATTTACCTCGACGTTTCGGCCATGTTCTGAGTCTACTCGTGACCACGGCCATTGAAAATCGCCAAAGTTTAAAACAATTTATGCTCATATCGTCGGATTATTACTTTTATCATATCGCATTTATACGGTTCCTTGACGGACCTTAGTTTACAACTCCGGACGGAACTCTTTTTTTTAGTATTATAAATTGTCAGGGTTATTAAAGAACATTTAGTAGCTGAAATACTAATGTAACCTTCTCTCTCTAACAGACATAGCACATTTGCCAAAATGTATTAAAATTATGCGCGTCGTATAAGCAGAAAAAAATATGCAAATGCTCGTCTGGGTTGTTTCACTGAATAAAAGAATATCCGCCGCTGGTATAAAGGTACCATACCATCCCTTATATATCTTGCTGAAATTAGAATACATTGATATTCGAACAGACCAAAATACAGAAAAAGGGTGGAGTAAAGAATGTGGTCAAATGAGGGGTTGGCAGAGTCGTGGAACGCGCGCACGGTTATCGTCCCTTAATGTAATACCATTTAGTTCGGGTTGAAGTCAAGGAATCGCAAGGAATTCTGTGTTGGGTACTGTAAGTAGTGTAATCAGATCACGGCCGCTGGAGCCAGCCGGAGGCATATTGCATTATGTTGGCGACCGCACCGCTCCGACACGTACGTCAATGCGCAAAATTTTACAGTAAGTTCACTACGGAAATTATTGTAAAATTAGTTTTTGCCGTCTCTTTTTACACTCTTATTTTAGGGCTCCGGGTCACAGTACGAGATGCTATGCTAGCTAAACTTTCACGCCGGTGTTCTGTGACAAACAGTGTGGTCGACAACATCATCTATCGATTTATTTTGTTTTAAATAGCTCCATGGGATCCGAAACGATTAGAATGTCTCTACTAGTCAATGTCTTACTCGTTTGAATTTACTCGCACTGTAGTCACTACGATCAATTTCTATAAAATAACTTTTGAAGGCTCAACTTGCACACGAAAGCCCGACTAAGTAACAGAGAAGAGCTATTTACGTCCCAAAGAGGTAGGTGGGCCAAAATTCTTTTTGATGCCTATAAAAATGTCCCTTGTACATTTTAACGCATATTTTTTATTTACCCTGATATTCTTAAAAAAATATGTTATCTTTAAATTCGGAATGACATACGCATACCCGAATGATGACTGTGATAAAAATATTTGGGGTCAGAATAAGAAAAAAACTATTGTTTGGTAACGCAGTGGACACTATTCTTGAGGAGTCATGGGGACTGGTAACGCAGTGGTAATTTGGGTACCAAATGAGAATTTTCTGTAATAAAAAACCCAGGATGGTGGGAAAATTCATAATAAAAATTGGGGCCCGGTTGAGAACTAACGTAATATTACTAGGAAAATATTTCGAGACATCTACAATTTGGTAAAAGTGCTTATACATTTTCAATTTTTTTTTAGGCACTAAAAAGAATTTTGGCCCAGGTACTTAATAAGAATATCCTACAAACTCTAATAACTTTGAGATAAATGCACTCACATTACCTGCTGGAAAGTATTAGACAGGGAATAAATTTGCATCTATAAAATTCTTTGATCTGCAAGAAATATTAGTAAGTGGGCCAAAATTCTTTTTGTTGCCTATAAAAACGTCCCTTGTACATTTTAACGCATATCTTTTACTTTTTCTGATATTCTTAAAATAACATTTTATTTTATAATTCAGAATGACATACGCATACCCAAATGATGACTGTTATAGAAATATTTAGGGTCAGAATAAGAAAAAAACTATTGTTTGGTAACGCAGTGGACACTATTTTTGAGGAGTCATGGGGACTGGTAACGCAGTGGTAATTTGGGTACCAAATGAGAATTTTCTGTAATAAAAAACCCAGGATGGTGGGAAAATTCATAATAAAAACTGGGGCCCGGTTGAGAACTAACGTAATATTCTTAGGAAAATATTTCGAGACATCTACAATTTTGTAAAAGTGTTTATACATTTTCATCTTTATTTTAGGCACTTAAAAGAATTTTGGCCCAAGTGCGGTTTAAATGCGGTAACTAAAATACGATTTAAATACTGAATATTTTTGTCAAGACCTCAATTTGATATAGTTTGTATGATATGAACGCCCAGACTTTTAACCAGAAATTTAACATGGCTAGGCTTCAGCTGGTGTTAGCTCGGGTTCTATAACAATTATGAGTGATGAGCTAGAGGGCTTGAGAGTACGAAAATCTGTCCCCGCGATCAAACCCGTCAAAAAATTAGTATATGTAGTTATTTAGCAAACTAGCATTTTGAGATACTTGTATTGAGAATACAAATTATTACTAACTTAGATAATATTAAAAGACAATATAGACGATTTACAATAATAATTATACTGTGTAACTGGTGTAAACAACAAAGGGCTCATTTTAACTTTCCAAACGTTTGCCAAAGACGACATACTGCGCGGCAACGAGTCGGAATCATATTCAGCGAATGCCTCCGCCGCGTTTATCTGAGCAGTTTATCTCGTTTTTTGCCGCATTCCTGACTTTACCGGCACAGTCAGATGCGAGGTTCCATTGCTCACGTACTGCCTCTACTCGTGATAAAGACGAAATGTTATTTTCGCACACCTTGCACCCTATTTTTTCCTTTGTATTTGTAGCTAGTTTCGTTATTCGACTTTTTGTTGTGCTAGCGGTGTTACTCTTTTGTATTGAGTTTATAGTGAAAACAATAATATGTATATATTCATAATTCATTGAAAGAACACGATCTGGTCTGAAGCGAATAACCCCTACGTTACCTTACAATTAATCCTTTTTTTTTAAGAAATGTGTATCTACTAAAATTGCTAGTTACAATTAGGTGTTTCCGTCGTTTTGTACTTTTATATAGTTAAACAAAAAACAGAAGTTCACACCTTGTACGAACAGAATTATCATAATCAGCGGCACACGGACTTGGGAATGGCGGGCCAAAAGCGTCCAGAATTTAGCTCGACAATAAAGTTGAAAAATCGTGGGGATTGCTCCGCTACGGGCGTCGAGTCCCCAGAAAAAACGACGCTAACATTTCGCACTTAATGAAACTGTGGCTGAAACAAAATAAGGCAACGCCAGCGCCGCGTTTACCGAGAAACACGGCATTGTTATACGAACGTCGGCCTCTTCATCGCACATCTTAATGGTTCAGATCAAAAGCTTGAGTTGCCACGGAATTGAATGTTTATGGAATTAATATTTCAATTAGCGTGGTATTGTAGTAATACATGCCTCATCTTGCGGAATAACTTAATTTGTGTCATTCAGTATTGTCATACAAGTTTCTCTTACCTGGGATTTTACAAAAGAAAAACCGTTTATTAGACGGGTCGAGGCGCCGCGCCGGGCGCCCCGCGCGGGGCGCGCCGCCGCGGAGTGCAAGTTTTAATTACTTTGCCTCTACTTTGCGCGTAAACCCCGTTCTTCCAATGGGGCTATTTCGCCTCACAACTAAAAACACCTCATTTATAAACGTGTACTGGCGGGAGTTTTTAACGCGACACTAAATAGGAGCAAGGTATTATATAATTGTTAATAATATGTAACATGGTTTACTCTCCAAAAATAATGACATTGGCGGAGTAGTAAGATAATTTGTTCAAAATGGATTTGTTTACTTTCGACGATTTGGTTCAAAAGTAAAAACCATTATCTAGAAATATTGTTTCTTATCTAATCGGAACTAATATCGATAAATTAATTTTAAAATGATTCAAAAATGCCTAAGTATTATTATTAACGAAATTCTTCAAATGAACATCCGAAATTGAACTGTGATTTATTTTTTAATGCATTTTATGATCACTACCAATTTGTTGATCTCTACTAAGGTCCATCGTGAAGTAACGCCTAGTCTAAAACTTTTAATTATATAAACATTTCAATTCAACAATATCTTCCATTTATCGCATTTTTATATTGATACATATGACTGTACTTTATATTCGAATAAGTACTGATTATTAAATAATGAAAATAATAAACAGAATTCTTTATTATTTTCTCAGTTCTTAGAAAGTAAAATACATTCAGAAACCTTGCAAAATGTGTTGCTAATTACTCTGAAAGTTTGAAATTAACGTCGCGGGGACATTCGCGAAGATAAGGAGGGAAGCAGTTTACATAATGGCATTACGAGCATGACTTAAGTAGTTCACAACTAAAATTACTCAAATGCTATCCAATAACTTTCTGCATAATATCTACAAGTACCTACCTGAGTTCCGAAATACTGAAAGTGAAGAAATGATGATGATTTAAAAAATGATTTCGTTTCTCAAACACGCTGCTGATTTTTTTTATTTAGATTTCATTGCATAGTCGACAATTAACAAAAACAAATAAATACAAATAGTAGTAACTTAAACTTGATATAGAATACAAACTAAAATGTTGCCAAAATAATGGACGGGTCGACCTTCATCAATGGAATAATATTCAGCCACGATACCATTGAAATACAACATGCAATCAACCGTACCTCGCCTGTCTTTGTGAAATAACTAGGAACAGCAAACCACATAAACGACTACAATAGAAACAGATTTAATATTACTGTACCTACATTACCTACATAGCAAACACAAAATTCAAACCAACAATATTAAATCGAAGTTTTGCCTGGTAAAAACATTACCTGAGCAATGAGTGTACACAAACCAATCACGCTTTCCGTCACGGTTTAGACCTCCGCTCTACCCATCGTTAAGCTAACAATGACTCGCAAAGTGACCATACCATTAACCCACCGGTAATTTAACACTCTGATCTTAACATGACATGTCATAAAACGATACTTTCTATGGTACTTGTAGAGCGTAGGTACTGTGTACTGGACTAGGTATGCATACTCGCCTACAAATAAAACATTTAAGGACACAAAGTTAATTTTTCTCTTAATTTTGTGATTGTTCTGATGCCGAAAGACAAGGACTAAGTAGGCTTATTTAAAGCCAATATTTGATGGTGCTGTCCAGAACTGTGGCCGACATACTCGTTAAAAAAATAAAGGTTTAGTATGTAACCTTGTGGATAACAGGAGGGACCAAATTAAGAAAAATATCTGCACAAAAACATTTACCTTCGGTTTAACATCTGCTATAAAACAGCTATCAGCTAAACTATGTAAACATTGACATGCAATCGTTTAAACTGGCAATTTTCCAAGTTATTAAGAAACTGAAAGAAATAATATAAGAGTAGACGGATTTTGGCAAGCCATCAAGGCCGGTTGCGAAGGTGTTCAATAGTATATACGCGTCGCCTGGGGGCAGGGCAGGGCTCAGCAAGTAATGCAGGCATAGGCAATCAGCTGGAGGTCGTTAGGCTCACGCGACCGACTCCGCAACTTCACTGTTGTAAGACCAGCAGATAGGCATTTTTTTCGTGTTATACAAGGAGCTAAAATCGCGACTGCAGAACCAAAGGAAGAAGTTACCTTATTGTGTCTTATAATGTTTTTCTTCAGGAGTCAGGAGTAATGTCTATATAAGTACTTGCAAGTGACTTACTTATACTTTATCTTAAAGTCATGTACATGTGTCAAATTGAAATTACGATTTACAATCACTTCCGTGACTGCAATATCGCTGCCTACAGTCGCATTCGTGCGAGTCGGCTTTAAAGAAAGGAAAATATAACGTAGCAAACGCAGGGAAATTCCTAAACAAAACGCTTTACATCTCGCCCCAGACGTCAGACAGACTATTGTTCCCACCCCCACACGTCTCGGAAATATGGATTCACGCGTTTAAAGAAACACTTCAGGAAAGCATTGTTGAATATGAATATGTGCTGTAAGTATAACTTACATTAATAATGTAAATTCAGTCTTATCGGATATTAACATTGGCGGTCAAAACATTAAACCCGTACAAAAAGGTCCATTAACAGTAACTACACAATTAAACACATGAATGGCAATCAACTTGTTCTAATGATTTATATTTTACTTATGGTTATTTTATTTTGTTGGGCAGAGACTTGTGTCAGTAATTATTCGCTAACATATTGAAATACTCTTGATGAACTTTACTGAAATTTAATGTTTTACCATCAACCCTTAATTTGACTTCGCCGTAACCCGAGTCACTAAGATGCACTAAGAGGGAATATAGCCTGCTGTTTTTGCTTCGTTGTGTCGTTATCAAGCAGCCCCGGATCAAAGGGTTGCCAAATGTCGGCTCGCTACGTGACCTGGCCAACCTTCGCTTATCTATCCGCGGGTATTTCTTTGAAGGTCGAATGAAACAATTATTGTCTGATTTAGGTCGGCCCGAATGAATTGGACTGGGGTAAACAATAAATAGAGCCGCGAACAATAAAACCGTTTTGTTGTTTGAATATGCCCGACTGCTTTCCCAATTCAACGTAAGGCGCTTATTTTACTTTGTGTTCTAAGGTACAAGCATATTTACATATTCCAGCTTGTAATTACCTGTTTTGCGTTGTGGGTGCCATAACGCTTAGGTAAGGTCACATAGCTTAGGTAAGACTATCCAGTCAGATAGTTATTTTATTGCACCACGGTTATTTTATCGATTTAAATGTTCAAACCCCCAACGATTTCCACGAGCGTAGAGTAGTGCGATTTGTCATTTTTCATTGGCCACTAATGCGCCGTTAAGCGTCACTATCGATCAGCCCGAATACTCGGGCTAATTGCCGAGAATTGTCTGCGCTTTTATCTGACCACTCTTTGTGCTCGCACCCTCTTCTTTAGTCGAACCATCGATTTGCTATCGATTCAACCCTACTACAACCCTTTTAATATAGTTGCGAAGACTTGAAAGGTGAAAGCAATAACGTTCTAAAGGAAAAGGGGAAAAGATTACGGTTGAAAGTACCTTGCTACGTGAAACTTTAAGCTATTGTAGGTTTCCTGAGACTTCTTGTCCTATCTAAAAGTATTGTGTAGTTTTCAATACTGCCTTTCACTGTGGAGACTAGCTATTGTGTCACCAGCTATTATGCATTCATATATTGTCAGGTCTACCTACCTAAATAGTTGAAGAAGAAACGTTTTGATAGACAAATTTTAAAACTAAAATTTCAAGTTAAATGAATTAAGGCATAATTTTGTTTTAAAGACATTTTATAGCATGATTCACTTTTATTTTTGGGTTCAGTGCACTTAATTAACTACGAGTACCCGCTGGTTGACCGGATAACACCCAAAGTTCAAAAGCGAAAGGGGTGAAAAATATTTTCCTCAAATTTAATCATACGCATCTTTCCTCGTAGTGAAGATTAACATTGCCGTTTCTAACGTGTAAACGCTTTTATTTTAGAATAAATAACTTGTTATGATTGTGGAATTTAACTATTTATTTTTCTCTTTTTATTTTACGCGACTTACACTAAAATAACACTCGACTAAATTGCCATTAGATCACTTAAGGGTATGCCAATGACAGCCAAGACTTTATTGACTCGAGAACAGAGGTGCAATTTTTGAATCTCGCCAGGTGACTAAAGCTCACCAAAACAGTCGTATCTCTATGAAAAACGGCTATTTTGGTGAGCTTTAGTCACCCGGTGAGATTCAATAATTGCACTCCAGGTAATCAGTTCCAAGATACCCGGTACACGTCTTGGTGGGTGGTCCTCAAATTGCCCTCTCTTTAGTTATTCGCTCTGGTCTGAGTGGTTCTAGTATTGTTTTATATTTATCATGATCTTAGGACTTAGGTTGGTAATCCTCTACTTTTTGGTAATTCCTCATTCTCCTAGCGTGTTTTCACCTTTTAACTCTTTGGTTACGAAACTGTAAACCCCAACAAATCCTTTTTTTGTGTTGTACCACCTACATATGCTTACCGAAATTGTATGTTATGCTCAGCGTATCATGGACTCTGCGGAGGCAGCGGCGCTGTCGTCAGGCGGCGCCGGCGACGGCGCTCCAGGCGCGTACTTCGACGCGCGCTGGCTCAACGTGCACGCCGACGACGGCACGCTGGCAGCGCGCGCGCGCCGTCTCGTGCTCGCGCCCAGCCGACACTTCGACCACATCGCCGTCAACGCTAGCTACAGCGCCGTGCTCATGCCGCCCTACATCAACGTTGAACGTGAGCATATGAAATTATATCACCAAAGTAGATTACAGTTTATCATGGATATACGAAACATCCACCCACTTTAGAAACATTCCAAAAGACATCAACAGGAATTATTCAACGTCCGTTTGCTGTAAACGACATCGAGGCAAGATGTAAGGGTAGATTTAAGCAAAAAAACTCAAATAAGAAATATAAATCGGAAGAAACTTACGATGCTTATTTAAAAATCATCAGCATGCAACATTTAAAACATTTTCCCTCCTTTCGACTTGACTTCTAGAGTTATTGCTACGGGATTGCATGTAAATTTAATAATTGAATTTACAATTCTCTGCGCTCCGTATATCAGTGACTGAAAAAACGTTCTTACACGCGCTTTAAGTATGTAATGTGTTAGTGGCATGAGGCGACTTTCTTTATTTGACTGTTGTACCTCTACCGCTTCCGTGAAAGGTCAAGGGGTGAAATCCCTTCAAACCTGAGACAAAGAACGGCGCCCGCGACCCTTCGGCTCCGTGGGGTACACAAACACCCCTCGGCAAATAGGTCATCGATGGACGTGACAAAGGGCTCAACTAACCGGTGACGTTAATGCGTCGCCTTCCAATTAATGACTGTTTACTGTCCGCCGGTTTACGGCTCGCTCTCATTTTTAATTGCCCTGTCACCATCAGAGCTTCAAATGATTTAGATCAGTCTCCAGGTACCCTAAAAGTAAAATCCTGTAGAACTGCCTCGTAGAAGTTAATAATATTCAGTTATGCAGCAAATTTCACGAAAGCAATTCAGAAAGAGTTTACGCAAAATTCCAAACAGTCCCTTAATCAGACAGCACGTCGGCGCCATGGGGAATTAGAGAAAATTTTAATATAAATTGAATACACCACCCCAGGACGTAATTTACCTACAGTGTTGACACGTAACGGGGCCGGGAGGCGCGCCGCGAGGTGGGGTAATTTATGGACAAATTGACATATTCCAATCTATTAGTGGACGGACCCACTTCCCCGGTCCCCTGACCTCCGATCCGATAAGCGACGTTAACTGACATTCTTTATTCATCACATCGAAGTAACGGTAATTTTTTTTGCTTTTTTAGGATTTTATTTCTGGACAAAGACATACTATTTGTAGCCATTGCAAATTGTCATGAAAACGAATATTAATCACGTGACCATTAACAAACATTATTACAGTAAGGATGAACATTAAACTACTTTAAGCTTCTGTTTCAAAATATTTCTTTAGACAAATTAACAAGTAATTTTGCCGACGCGCCCATTTCTCCGGACGAGTTATTAGATTCTTGGAGTGCGCACGAATTCTTTTCAAATAATATTCTTTTACAACTGGGTGACGTTAACAAGGGTTAAATTGAACTCTTATGGAGTTTTAATTATATGATTTACTTTTTATAGCGTTCTTTAATCACGCTATAGAAACCCTCATAATAGTTTAACCGGTTTATCTTAAATAATCCCCAATTATTAATTGGAGAAAATTAAATTATTAAGTACTTGAAAATTTAATACGGGCGATCTTATTTCTGCAGAAACGCTTTCGCCTCTTTGGTCCTCGGATATTGGCTATTTTAATAGAAAACATGTCCGTTTGTTTTTAACTTTATTAAGTGAAAAAAAATATTTGAATTAAATTTAAATCCAAAGCTTCAAAACGTAACGGATATACATATGGTAAAATTGTTATGCAACAGTCAAAATTCAGGGAGAAAATAGGAAAGAATGATTGCGAAAAGACACCGTTTTCTCTAAATTTATTGTTATAAGCCACAAGCATTTAACGCCCGTCCTATCACGAAACGACCAAAGGCGTTCTATCGTGAAGTCATAATCACTAGTGCTAGTGCTACTTTAAAAGATAACTCTTGTTTTCAAACTTATAACAGTTATTACAAAAAATAATCAGCATTACATTAACATATTTCCGGAGGAGTCTTTCCGAAAATTTCTTGTCCGGATATATCAGATGTTGACTGTACCGACCGATACCGAACCATTAATTTTTCCGGCCGGCGATCTAGGAGAAAGCAATCATGGCTGCTCAATGAACCAAGTTTGCCAATTACCCTTCTTTTAATGGGTAGTTAAAGAAAAAAACCTAATTGGTCAATGCAGTGCCAAGTCAACCTTGCTGAATGATCAGAATTAACGGTCAAATCAATAAAATCCTTATCCCTTACTTTGGTTTTAGTTAAAATTACACTACATTTACTTACGCACACACTAGGTTTAGTGAAGATTAGACAAGGTATCTGATACATGTTTTTGTTATATGGCAATCAAACATATTTCCGACGCTGCTATCCGACTTCTTTTTAACCGACTTGAAAAAAAGAGAAGGTTATGAATTCGATTGTTTTTTTTTTGCCTATACATAGTTAATAAAAAAGCTATTCAAAAAACAGCGTAGGCAATCATTTCAACACTATTCTTCAACAGATGGCGACGTTCAGAACCAGATTGCGTGGTCAGAGCACCTAGACCCGCTCTTTGTAAATAACTACGAAATCGACCCGTCGTTGTCGTGGCAGTACTACGCCTCATCTACCGGCTTTATGAGACGTTATCCAGGTACACCTTATTTTTAAATATGTATACTACTGAAACATAAAATATTTACTCCCCTGTACAACAGCCTGCTTATTTATTTATATGTGAAGCCCTGGTGTATCAACACGAAGATTGCTTTTACCGAACTGTGGCGAAGTCTCAACTTGAACTAGCGAGATGCTAACAACCTAACTTAAGTTTAATAACGCTTGTAAAAATAGATAATTGTAAACGAAATTTACTTTCGTTTTTTTGCATTCAAATAAATTTAAAATGCTATATAATGACAATGACTATATAATCATAATGACAACACAAAGAACAATTAGGGTAATGGCAGGACTCGAACCTGCAACATCAGCATTCCGAAACAAAATAGTGTAATATTACGAGACTATTTCGGGACTTACCTACTATTGTTCACTGATATGATATAATTTCTTTCTATTTATTTCTAGTTAGAAAGAACCGAACTGTGGGATAAAGATGTGTTAATGTTAAGTCCGCCTTATAAGTGTATTAAGTACTTAATCCAATATTTCTCTTCAGCGATGTCCTGGCCACCAGAAGACGGTTATTCGCACCATGCTCGCGACTTCTACGACTTCCGATCCTCCAACTGGTTTGTGGAGGCGGCCACCTCTCCCAAGGACCTGGTCATCCTGCTAGACGACTCCGATGACCTTGGCTCTTCGTACTGGAGACTGGCCAAGGCGACAGTCTCGGGCCTACTCGACACGTTGGGTCCAAACGATTTCGTTAACGTGTACCGATACAGTGACACTGTGTCGGAAGTCCATTCGTGTTACACGAAAATTTTGGCGCAGGTGAGCACATACAATATACGACAACCGTTTATCATCATCGTCATCTCGTCCAGATGCAGGGCCTAAGGTGGGCAATAGACATATAATTAAATTACTGTCTTTTACCCGCGTGTTATTTTATTGCGTATGGTTCAAGCAAACTTGAATTAAATAAGCAAGCATTCAAGGAATGCAAGCGGGGATGCAAGAAAGGATACAAGAGGAGCATGCAATAGGACATGCAAATAAGCATGCAATTTTTTATGTTGATCGACTGCGGTGTTTAGCCATGAAAACATAACACGTAATGTAAATAAGAATTACACACGGTGCTGCTCGCCAGTTCTGTTACTTGAACTTGGCTTGACACGCTACCGCGTGTTTAGATCTGAATATCGAACAAAATCCCACAAGAGCTACTTGTCCGATCGGGATAAAAAGTAGCACTCTTCAACTATCTCACACCTATACAAAAAAAAACCTAGTCATCGACTCTCTGCTACGACGTGAAGGAAAGACAACCAACACACTTTCGCATTAATAATATTAGAATGGATTATCGTCCATAACATTTCGACCCCGTGGCGATGTTCGCGTATGTCCTTTATAGTGACAATGGTCATGTTCAGCCTTATTTGTATCCTTTTTTATTGAAAACAATCCTGTACGCGGACTCCAAATCGCGTAACTTTTTATACCACAGCCAACAATACAAATCCACAACTTACCACAAAAACATAACCTTACCTTTGTGAGTCTAACTGGCTCTGGGAACAAATCTCCTCTCGTGGTGAGAGGTAGGTACCACTGGGGCTCAGTGAAAACTATATGAGGAGCAGAATTGTCGGTGTCTATTAATGTTGATATTGCAGTTTCTTTTAATACATTGAAATAAAAGTAGTTAAATACGTAAAAAATCCCAACTCAATCACACTAAGATTATTACCAAACAATTAAAATTAATTTATTTCCTAGTGAGCAATGTTATCTGTAATTAAATCTAACCGCCGTGTTTTAACTTGTACAGGTATTGTAGTATTGAATGGGTTACCACAATACAAGGACGATCAACTGCTATTGACGCAATCGGTGGGCACCTGAAATTAGTAGGCAAATGCAAGTATTGCGTGCGAGGCGCCGCGCGGCATTACCGATACGCATCTATCCGAACCACATCAGCCTTCTTTTCCTTAAAAACGTAAATCTACGCAGCATTTAACCCCTGTTTGAGGAAAGGATTACGGTGATGTTATCATAATTAACGCAGGAATAGACCCAGTACGTCATTAAGAAACGCTTCGTCCTAAACGCAAAAAACGGTGGCACCAATTAGGCAGCGACGGATTATTTATTTTATATTTTATATAACGAACACGAACAATAAGATGAAAGAAGTTTTTCTCTAAAAGAAAGCTAAAGTAGCGTCAAGGAAAAAGGAAAATTCATTCTAAATAGCAACACAATTGCCACCCCTTCTGTCGAAATTGCTTTATCAGTCGTATAACCATCGCCCCAGTTTTCTTCCGGTATTACTGACGAATTCCCATCCCGCCAATTACCTATCTGGAATCGGTAAAGAGGATAAAATGTCTGACTAATGTAATTACCAATTACTAATACAATGACGCCCGGTGTAATGGCTGTGCGTAGGATTTTTCACGAGGATAACGTCAATTAATAGGCTGAAACTAGTTGATCGAGTCCTTCTGTTCCTAATATAGATGATCCCGGACAGTTCTATTTATTATCCCACACAGTCCCTTTGTAATTTTTTTGTTGTTGGATGTCTTGTTGAAAACGTTGTTACGAAAATAGTTTTATTTATAGAATTATGATCCGTTTTAATTAAATTAATCACATAATTAACTTTTATTACAACAAATTTTATATAAAACCACAGTATCTACACAACTAAACTAAACAACTTAATGGATTCGTTTATTGTTTAGACACCATGTTTTTGGTTTTAGGAAACGAATTAGCGAGATCTATTTCTTGTCTGAGATATTTCTACAAAATTATTTTTTATGTCATGCGACGGGTTATATGTTTACTTAATGTTAAATATATAAAGAGAAAAGTTTATTTTGAATCCAAACTGAACATGTCAGCCCCATAAATGCGAAGTTCATATTGCTACAAATAGTAATATTAAGTCGCACTAAACACTTCGCAAATTGTAAATAACCCCTTATTGGAGTACTTCTAAACACTCTTGAAACTCGTATAAACCAAACAGTTAAATCTTATTTCAAATACTGCCATACACCTAATTAAGCTTTCAATTTGAATGCAAACGCGACACCTCTGCATTTCTCGGGGCGTCGGTAAACAGCACTAGGTATTTAAACAAGACTATCATCTTGCTCATTGAGTTGGTAAGTCCCGGCGAAGTTTCAAGATAAAATCTACGCCACAAAGAGCGCGTAGCTGTGACAGGTAGGAGGGTGCGACCGCGCCCTTATCGTAGCGAGCTTGCAACTTTGCGACGCCGTCCGTTTACACGCGCACAGTAGCTCGTATGAATCGCTGATGTTTATTGTATTACATCCTCCGCCATAAATGATCAGTGGCCCTAACATGACCAACCCAGGTTTAATTTACCAGATAATCTAAACTGGGCCGGTCATGTTAGGCCCACAGGAGTACAGAAGAGATTATGGATAGCTCAAGCCGTAACAATCTTGGCTTCCATTGAAATTGAAAAAAAAGATCAACGAATAAACATTACAAATTAAGATATCTTCGGAAGTGTTTTCGAAAAAGTTACATGTAAGCTTTTCCAGCTTTTAAAGAATCAAATTAGCTGGAAAAACTAAGAAAAAATTATATAGGTAATAAAAAATGTTAACTCGTTACATGTTGATATTTTGTGCTTTAGAAATTTTTAAAATAAGGGAAACCAATTAATTCGCAAACTAGGCCAGAATGTGAACTGTTAACTAAAAGTGAGTAGTTGATTTAAATAACGTTAAATTAAGCTTTGTGTAAAACCCATACAAGACAAAATTTCATAATATTCCCATTGTCTGATGAACGGATTCATACGTCACCTCAGCCGGACGCCTCGGGCAGCCAGCGGGTTTACGGCCGGAAGATCGCCGGACCGCGCTCGTGAACGTAGTTCCATTTCCGACAAATTACAATCCCGCCAGCTAAGCTGAATAAATACAATCAATCTGAAAACGTTTGCAAAGTCTACCGGGTGTCAAAAACCATGTTACAACATTTTAGGAAATGGTTAGGTAAGTCTGTGTCAAGTTGGCACCGAAGTCAAGTTTTCTTTTGATTTACCGAAATAGTGACCATCTGATTAAAAAAGTAAAAGAAACATTGCAGGCCAAAATTTTAATTGTTTTCGATAATTTCAAGCCACCGATGCCGAATAATTTGTCAAAACGCAAATACTTTTTTTTGTATGTCTGGTTAAAAAAGGAAAACTTGAAGAGGGTATTCAGACAGACATTAGCACATATATAATGATTATCCGTTTATTTTAATATCTGACTATAACGGTAGGTATGTCTTTAGTTAAAACTGCAACTCGTTAAGAAGTTTAAGGAGAGACATTTTTTTTTAATATGCCTGCAATTAATATTGATCAAGTAAGAACTTGATAGGTTGTAAAGGCAGCTCCACTCGTGAACTCGCAACTTCGCTAATATACGATCCAGCAATTACCTTCGCGGCAAACATCCCCAACTTACATCGCGAGTACCGTCTCCAAATGAAACCTTGTATGTTCGAGCTACTTACATAAGTTCAATAATGTTTGTATTGCGAACTTATTACGATAGGCATCTGTCGTTTAATGGTTAGCGAATGTTATATTTGTTTTTGGTAGGAGGATAAATAAATGGAACGTGTAGATATTTACTATATTCGATAAAACAAACGATAGCTAATGAATCGCGGTTGGCACTCTGGCTAATCATACTACTAAATTACATGGACGGATGAGCGATTGCTAGGACGGGTCAAGTATAATATTGTCCATAAAAGAAACGCATATTAGTTGCTTGAATAACGAACTTGAATAGCGTCGAAACATGTTGAGCAAGTCTTGATTAATAATATGTGATGTGATCTACATACAAAACAGAGTCCCTACGCCGTAGCACGTTGTTACGTGCTACACGGTGCTCCGTGTAGCACCTCGTAGCAGTTCGTAGCAATAGGCATAAACGTTCCAACATAAATTAGGTATTATAAACACCCCTCTTTTACCACGTTATTTAGTGGAAACTATTCGACATTTCTTATGATTCGAATGTCATATGGCCCAAAATTTTAAGAGTTATGAGATTCTTATTATTACTACTCATTTAGATAAACTTGAAATTATTTGAGTGATATTATAATAAAGTTGTATTAAGTAAAATCGTATAAATATTTCGCTATGTTTCAATTTTATTATCTTCTTTTAATAATAATATAAGAAACATTTCGTCTACTTCCGAAGACCTTGAAATAAGCATAACGAAAGCGTAACTGTTTCAAAATCTGTTAATTTTGTCGCAATACAAAAAATACTATTAGTAGCTTGACGATGTTGCCAAGGTCTTTAGTCTAAACCACGCAACGGATTTTGATAAGATTTTCACTTTCACTTAGAGAATATTTTACGGAAGGTTTTTGTGTACCTTATATTCTAATTGTACCCGAGCAAAACCGGAGTAGGTCACTAGTACCAAGTAATTTAATCAAATCAATTCTGCCTCCGCTTTAACTGCAGTAACACTCACGGTGAATAAACATTGTCTTTGTTATCTTCAGGCTGTACCAGAGACCATAAGGGAGTTGAAAGCCGCCCTGTGGGGCGCCGAGGCAACCGGCGGAGCGGCCAATTTGACCGGCGCATTGACCACTGGCTTTGAAATCCTACATAGAGTAAGATTATATATAGATCATGTTATACTTTAAAAATAAATTATTTTAGTTTTTAATACTGAATGTAATGAATTGAGGAACAAATGTAATGAGGTCCATAAAGTGCATTTCTGTTTAGCAAACTGGCTGGATAAAATGTTAATTTACCATTATCGAGGTATAATTTGCCGCACATATCACATTAGATATAACTGCGGAGAATATTCATTTTACTGCTAGCCTTGAGAGTTATAATAAGAGAGGCACCGCTCGAGCAACTCTGGCTCGAAGTATCGTTGCCTGGAGGGGTGCGACTTGCAGTGTGCGCAGCTTATAGACCGGAATCATTGCGAGTGGACACTGCTATAGACTCTCTCAGTGAATCGATCAGCGCATTTGCATACTGTAACCATATAGTTGTTCTTACTAATTTTAATGTCGACCTGCTGCAACCGAATAAGAATCACGCCCCCGAGCTTTTGACCTTCGTTGCTCAACAAAATCTTGAGCAGTTGGTTCGTGAGCCCACACGTATTACGGATCACAGTGCTACTCTTTTGGATCTGATTATAACTGACTCCCCATCATTATGTAAAAAAATCAAAGTTTACCATAACCCAGCATTGAGTGATCACGCTTTAATTATTTCTGAGTTAAATTTTAAAAAATCAAAAGAATCGTCTCAAATTATTGCTTACAGACCCTTGCATAAGATTGAACAGTCGGAATTCTTGTGTGACTTGCATGCTATACCTTGGATGGATGCTGTGTTGACGGGTGAAATAAATAATATGGTCAACTATTTTAACGAATTTGTCACAACATTATTCGATAAGCATGCTCCCGTGAGACGCTTGTGTGTAAGAGAAAAACCGCGTCCATGGCTTACAGACAACGTTAGGTTAATGATGACTATGCGTAACAAAGCATTACAAAGGGCTCAAAGAACCGGAATGGAGTCCCACTTGAATTACTACAAAGAGTTACGTAATCTGGTTAATGGATCAATTAAACGAGAAAAAAAAGCTTACTTCACATTTTATGTGAACAAGAATATAAAGACACCTGCCAAAATGTGGCAGTATTTGAAGCGTTCTTCTGTCTTGGGTAGTGCAGGAGAAATAACAATACCGCAGCATCTAAATAACCCAGAGGATATTAATGGCTTCTTCCTGGATATACCGGGAAGTGGGCATACTGACTTGAACACTTACAGTTTTTTTATGAGAAACAAGTTTAGTAACATTGAATTTGACTTGTTAGAATGTTCCGAAGAACAGATTTCTAAAATAATAGACAGTGTTCAAACCAACGCTTCCGGCGATGATGGGATTACAATAGAAATGATTCGTATGACATTACCTGTGACGCTCCCAGTAATTACAGCTATTATTAATCAGTCCATATCGTCTGGAGTATTCCCGGATGCCTGGAAGTTAGCTCGAGTTAAATGCTTGCCCAAAGGGTCTGCTGTGGAAACATATAAGGATTTGCGTCCTATAAGCATCCTGCCTGTAATGTCAAAGTTGCTTGAGAGAGTTGTATGCATTCAATTAACAAAGTACTTGGAAGAAAATAAAATACTACCAAGCATACAGTCTGGCTTCCGTAGTGGACACAGCACGACGACTGCTTTATCTCACGTAACGGATGAAATAATTACAGCTTCCGATAAAGGTAAAAGTAGTATTCTTGTTTTGCTCGATTTCTCAAGGGCATTTGATTGCATAAGCAAGGAGTTGTTGATAGCAAAAATGTCCTACTATGGCTTGTCGGTATCGGCTAGGAAATGGTTTTTATCATATTTGACAAACCGCAAACAGTATGTTCTGGGTGAAAATGAACAGGGGCAAGAAATGCAATCATCGGCCAAAACAGTCGCGAGGGGCACGCCACAGGGGTCCATTCTTAGTCCCATACTCTTTGTTTTGTTTACTGCGGATCTGAGCAAAGTGCTAAAACACTGCAAAATCCACTTGTACGCTGATGACACGCAGTTATATTTGTCTTTTGATCCGCAAGACACAGAGCAAGCTGTTAAGAAAATTAATGAGGATCTTGATGTTATATTTCAATGGGCGGCTAATAATAATCTGGTTTTGAACCCTACAAAATCGAAGTATTTAGTACTTGGAACCAAACATCAGCGCCGTCGAGTGATTGAGCGTAAACCAAACTTACAAATTGATGGCAGTAGCATCGAAAGAGTGGAAACGGCGAGGAACCTGGGGCTGTTGATGGATGGTGACCTGCGTTTTATTGACCACATAAATTTAAAAATAAGAAATGCTTTCTACAGGCTTAAAGTGTTATATGGAATTCGAGATTACCTTACGGAACGAGTCAGATTGATGCTGGTGGAATCGCTCGTCCTGTCACAGTTTAATTACTGTGATACAGTTTATGGCCCTCGTTTATATAGTAAGACCGCACAAGCTATTCAAAGGGTTCAGAATGCCTGTACGAGGTTTTGTTTCCCAGTGGCAAAGCGAGCCCGCATCACACCCGTTCTTAATTTAAAACGAATTTTAAAAATGTCTGCGCGGAGACAATTGCACCTAGCTAGCCTAATGAAAAATATAGTTTACAGAAAGAAACCACAGTACCTATTTGAAAAGATCACATGGGTGAAGGACATACACTGCTGGAACACACGGAGCAAAGTGTCCAACAAGGCCTTCCTTCCCGCGCACAACACTGTCGGATTTCGAGAAGGTTTCAAATTTGCGGCATCAAAAGTTTGGAACGACCTCCCGCCACCATTACGGAATAATATGTCCCAAAACACTTTTAAAACTAAATTGAGCAATTTACTTTTGCTAGATCAAATAAGTAAGGTGAAAACATAACTGACAGGCTGCAGTTTGGTGTTGTCCATAACGACTTCTAGGTGCTTATAGTTCATATTTCATGGTTAATATTTCTTTGTTTTTTTTTTGTTTACTTCTAAAACGTTTTTGTCTTTTTCTATTCCTTTTTTTTTATATAATGCGTGTGCATGCTGTGGTGAGTCTACCGCCATCTAGTTAAGCTGTACTGAGTGCGGGGGGAGGGGCGGACTGAAAACCAGCGCTGCGTAGGTACGAGCGTGCGCTCGCATCCGCAGCAAATGCTGAGACCGCTCCTTTTGTCACATGAAGTTTTTGCCATTTTTATACATATTGTTAACTGTATATTTACTTTGTGTGGTAATAAACGCATATTCTATTCTATTCTATTCTATTCTAATTTTAATCTATTAATATTCAACATTAGAAGTCCATTTTTATCTCTTTGCTTAAAAGATACTTATTTCTTATCTTTTTCTGTCGCCAGTATAACAGAACTGGCCAGGGTTGCCAATGCAACCAGGCGATCGCGGTGGTCGGCGCGGGCGGCGGCGCCGGCGGCGTGAAGGGCGTGTTCCGCACGTGGAACTGGCCGCACATGCCCGTGCGCATCTTCACGTACGGCGTGGGGGGCGACGCCGCCGCCGCGCACAATATGAAGGACATGGCTTGCACTAATAAAGGTCTAATAATATTTTCTGAATAGTTTGTTACCGCCCCAAATTACGTGTATTTACTTTCTTATAAGAAATCAACAGTAATGAATGAACAGTATAAAAAATTTCTAAGAAACAATAGTAATAGAAAAAAACTATAAAGCTTAAAACAGAGCAATTATTGTAGTACGGTAATGGATTCTTGGCCGCTCCGAATGACACTACATTCGACGTTCTAACAAGTCCCTTTTATTGTTATATCAAATCCCCATGGCAGGTTTCTACGTGTCAATAAACGAGCACTCGGAGATTCGCGCGAAGGTGCTACACATGGTGGAGGTGCTGGCGCGGCCGCTCGTCATGTACCAGACAATGCACCCCGTGCACTGGAGCCCCGTCTACGTCGGAGGCAGGGTGAGTAGAACCTACAACACCAGAATAGCCAAGAAGAGTAATCGCAGTAATCTTTCGGTTTGCAATCGATATTTGGGAACTTTAATGTTCCAACGCATATTTTTCTAGGTAGCTGTTCGCTCACTTTGTAGGGACTTGTAGAGACCGTTTCATAATCCAGTCACAGTGTGTGAATTCGGTAAGTAAATGCCGTAGGTGCGACCAAAATGTTACCAAGTTCAGTTTTGGCAGATTTGATGTGCTATTAGTATTAAACTGTATTTTAACTGTGTTCAAATATTCAGCCATTAGCTCTACAATCTATGTGCCCTTTCACATACTTACCGAGAGGGTCATAAAATACCTACGACTCATTTTAATTGGAGCTTGCTCAACCAGAGTGATTTCGCAATCATAAATATCAGAGCGCTGTTCAAAAAAATTGCTTTAGTACCTTGGACAAAAGATGTACATTTGTCATTTGAATGAGTTATATTTTCTTTATTACAGAGTAGTAACCTGGACGATGATGGGATGGGTCAGTTGATGACCTCTGTGACTGTACCCATTTTCGACAGGAGAAACCACACGGTAAGATAGAGGCCATCGCAACCGTTGACCAAGTGACCGTTTCTTTGTCATTTATCAATGTTATTAAGAATATGTCTAAGAACATTTTTATTTTCAGCATCGAGAAGCTAACTTGCTCGGTGTGGTGGGGACTGACGTACCTGTCGATCAGATAAAGAAGCTCGTACCACCGTACAAGGTAAACTTTACAGATAAACTCCTCCTAAAGAATTTATCTCCGTGAGGAGAAAGAGAGTGTAGTGATACACTCGCTGAAATTAATAAGTCTTGACCTCCGACATCGAAGAACGCCACTCTGTTCTATTTAAACCCACAGTTCACTATCCTGGCTTCTGATATTGCATAAGATCACATCTAACCAAAGAACTTCAAGTCAAAGTCAAAATGTATTTACTCCGATTAGGCTTACAGGAAGCACTTATAATTATAATTTACTACCGGTTAGGATGCACCTCTGATGAGAACATACCGGCAACGAGGTGTAATTTCAACTTAGACAAACCTATTTAAAATACAATGAATAAGTATTTAACTATATATTGTTGTATTCTTTACAGTTGGGAGTAAACGGTTACTCATTCATGGTGGATAACAACGGGCATGTTTTATATCACCCGGATCTCAGGCCGCTGGTAAGTTTCGATAAAGGAGTTACCAAGTTTTACTGAATCTCGTGCCTGGCTAAAAAAGCTCAAACAGAATTCAAACATAAATTTACTTTTGTTTCAGTATACCAATGAGGAAGTAAGTACCGACAGGAGGCGAATTATTCTGTTTGTTTTATTGCCAGGAATTTTTGATAATTTCTGAACTATTTCTGATTTGTATATTTTATTTTGGATCAAACTGAGTACCGTAACGTTCGCAACTTTTACAGTACACGGAGACCCTTCGTCCGCTGTATTCTAGTGTGGATCTGACTGATGTGGAACTCCTCGTTGATTCAGACGAGAATTCACGAGTCAACTTGACTTCCTTGCTACTTGATGTAAGTATCGACTCCACTACCCTTAGAAACTCCTCCCGGGGGAAAAGCAGTACTTGGGCCGGTGCACCCAGGGCCTCGGTCAAAAATGTTCTTAGCCAATATGGTGAGATATCGTTGGCCGATGGTTAATAAGCCGACGGGGGTGGGAAGATGGGTCTTACGGCCCATACCGTACCATCGTACTGAACCGAAACTGGCACAAGCGTCGTTGCTTAGACAAATTAAACATGGGCGGTCGTCTAAGGGCTTTTGAAACGAGAATATCCGTCTATTTTCCCATCCGGAAACAGGTTCCTAAACCATAAAGCACATCTAGCATAAAGACAACAAAAATACGACTAATCGCTTAAAATTTGTAACTATAGATAAAAAGTCCTATCTAAGGCGCTGTCACAGCACAAGATATCAATAAGAAATAAATTAATCTATTGCTAACTGCAATATTTAGTGATTTATCACATTTGTTTCAGCTTCGACACGATATGATAGAACAACGCGAGGGTGAAACAGAGATCGGAGTTAAAGTCCAGTACGGCAGCATGAGACGCGTGGCTACAAGACGGCAGAGATACTTCTACAGCCCAGTAGAAGGCACCCCTTACTCCCTCGCCATCGTCCTGCCTGACGGCTACGGCATGTACGAGCTCCAAGCCGAGCAGGAGATTAAACATAGCCCTGTTAATGGTAAGGCTGTTGCTAAGGGGCCCATTTACATGGAGCGAATTCTCTTATGCGAGTTGTATTACATTGCGCGGGTCGATAACATCATACAAAGTCAAAGTCAAAATATTTTTATTCACCTTAGGCTTACAGAAAGCACTTATGAATGTCATAGAATTTACCACCGGTTCGGAAAAAACTTCTTCGCTGATGAGAAGAAACTCAACGAGGTGTAATTTTGCTAAATAAATCAAAATTCTTAAATAAATGGTATGGTAAATGGCCCTTATTAATTCTTCTATGTATTCCACGCTCTCTCATGGTTCTTTTACACGATCAGATTTTTGTATAATTTTTGATAAATCTAGTCTATTATTAAATACTTTTAAAATACTAACAATATAAATCTTTAATTTTTCAGTCTCGGAATACTTTAAAGGCGAAAATTGGAAAATTCATCCAGAATGGTAAGAATCCCAAATCCTTTCCCTACGTGTACAACTGAACATGTAATTGATTGTCTTCTATGACATTGTCTCGGTTACGATGAAACTTAGGTGACTTGTTGTACGCGCGAGAGCAAAGGTTTTTAACAAAAAAGTATTTCAACGCATACCTGGCCCAGATGGTGTTTACTAAAAATCATATCAGACAAACGTCTAAACAAGTAACTTAAGCACATATAATCACACATAGCAGCATCTTCCCATAGCCAATCTATAAATCTACTAGTTAAACTTCCAGCAAATGACGACAGCCTGAGGAAGCCTAAACGTGTGGTTTATACTTTCAGGGTGTACTGCGAGTATGCATCGACATCAGAACAAACGTTCAATTCGCCAGAGGAGCAACTGCTCCACTTCCTCACGCGCTCGGGCCGGCCTGGCTGGAAGTGGATGAGCGTGCGGCCGCGCGCGCTCGCTCTCCACAACGCGCATAAGAAACAGGAGAGGGATTCCTATTTTTGTAAGTGTCCATTTCCATCTATAATTTGTGAAGTAATGTGCCTAAGACAATGTTTCGAAAGCACCTTTGCGGGGGTGGGTGATACAACGCCAGAAAAACTGAATTGGAACCACAAGGGGAGCGGTTGCTGTTGATAAACAGGCGGTTTTAATAAGGCGTCGGTGGTTATATTATATAACCACCCACTGTGGTCTTCATTTCACCAACCTAATATTTATACGGTTGCAGACAATGGCAGTTAATATGTTTGTGTAGTGTTTGTCAAAGACTCCTAATAAAATAGCTATCAAAGCACAGCTCAAAACCAGCAGATACGATTTTTTTTGCCCAAAGTTTTCATCACGTATATACATATAGAATTTAATAACGCTTTTAAATAATACAAAGACCAACTAATAAAACAACCAAATTTAAGCTATTCTAATTCTCATTATTTGTCAATTTCAGGCGACAAAAATTTAGTTCAATCATTAGTCCGGGACGCAATGGTAATTAAAGAATTGGACGCACACATTGGACACGCCAGCCACCACAACCAGTAAGTAATATATTTGTATACAGCATGGTTATTGGCACTTAACAAACAAATGAGAAAGTCTTATAACTTAAGTTCGAGAAGAAAATCAAGGTCAAAAATCGACTGATTTTGAGCACTTGGCATGTCAAAATGTTAAATGCACTAAATAAATTATTTCAAAGTATTACCGCACTTTATGTTAATTTTATGTTGATCACTAATGCCTAAATGTGTTTGTCACACGAATAGCCCGATAGCAACTTTAATGGCACTGCTGACAAGGTACAGTAACAACGAATTCATAATGGTTCAAGTAGATATGTTAGACTAACATACTGCTAAGATATCAAAATGGTGGAGCTATGTGGTAAAACGTAATCAAGATGAGTGTAGCAAGACTAGTGACTATCCCGCTCATCCATAAAAGCTCACTAAACTTACTTTAGTTAAAAAATGTTTTAGCTTTATATTTGTCATTGTAACGTTTGCAATCGAAACAAGGGAATAAAAGGGAATAAATCATATTTTAGATAAAGCAAGTTTGTGCTTAACTCTTATGAATGAGGGGGTTTAGTAAATTTTATAGTAAAGTTACCGATGTGAGCACTAAAACAAAGAATAGGGACCGAAAATTTTGCCACTTAGATTAGTCTTAAATTCAAGGTGCTATTGCTTAGGTAGATTTATTCTTATGCTTTTGTTTTTTTAAGAGCTTTATTTAATTATATCTAACTCTCTGTCTATAAATACTGAATCTTTCTATTTGATGAGCATCGTTGACGTTAAAATGCGTCTAAAATACTGTGTGTAAACAGAATAGGTATTGTCTTATATTTATAAGACGTGTACTTTATGTAACATACATGTGGTAATCTATATTAATTATTTAGCTATGAAGAATATAAGCGCCTGATTTGATCAAGATCACATTTTTCTATCAATACCTAAATAAATTAACGGCATGATCAGTAATGTTAAAGTAAATGATTGTTCATATTAAATTGGTACCAATATTTCTCCATGGCTAAATATTCAATCAGCTATCAAGGATGGAAGGTAACTTGTATAGAATTAAGTGTGTGCTAACAATCTTTTAGCTACTCAAGGATTTTGGCTAAGTATTGATGTTTGCTTTAAGAAACAGTATGGTTTATCAAAAAATACTTCACTCAACAAACTACTCACTAGTTCTTCAGTTCCTATTTAAAGTTCACTTTTCACGCAGTCAGGTTTTATGATTGTTTAAATACATTTTGTAGGTATTAAATGAGTAAAGACAAGTCTCCAACCACCACTCAGAATATTATACGAACTGGAGAAACAAAAGCGGATCGAGCGGCCAGCAAGATGCCGCGATAATGCGAATGATGAAATTGAAATAATACGCGTCAAAAGTGTAATCCTATCCATAACACGGAACTGGTTTAGATTTTCGTCAGACTTTTGAATCAATTATGGCTACGAATCACTCATTTCTAAAGTATGTTTGCCTAATGCAACTTCGACGTAGATTGTCGTCATCGTCAAACATCGATGTCGTCCTCAGAATACCTTTAGGCCATTTCTGATAATCTTGAACACAAAGTATACGTCTATTACACATCAGAAAAAAGGATATCAAATAAATAAATAAATATCTCAGGACAATTCACACCAATTGACCTAGTCTCAAGCTAAGTAAACCTTGTGTTATGGGTACATACTTAAATACATATAACATCCAAAACTCGGGTACAAATATTCATATTCATCATACAAACATTTGCCCTTCCCGGGAATCGAACCCGGAACCTCTAGCTTCATAGTCAGGGTTACTCATCCGGTCGTCAAATATCGTGTAAAAAAAATATTTTCACTGCGATCTTTTTCACTGATAACGGGCTACTGCTGTGGGGTTTAAGGCTAGCAACTTAAAGCTTGACATAGGTTTTGTCGTTTTTTTACTTAGGGGCAGTACAACGAGATTAGTTCATAAGCCAGATAAATGCCTCTAATTGTTTTAATCCACCCCTAAACTAAGCGTAATCAAGTAAGGCATTTCACGTCGCTAATCTTTACAGGCAAGGCCGGTTCCACAAGTTCGTGGTGACGCTGTCCTTCATCGCGACCCGCAGCGGGCTGCTCAAGTGGACCGAGAACAACAACAGCTCACGGACTAGCGACTCTTCTGAGCCGTAAGTGCTTACCTAATAGAATAAGTTTGCAAAATTAGATGGTTTTTAATAAAACGGGCAAAATTCTTCAAGCTCGATTTGCTTGTTTGACGATCATTAGCCTGCTTACCCATCTATCTACAAACAAATTTACATGAAACCCTCAGTGCGCAAGTCAAACTTGTAGTTGTTCGGTTTTTTTCTTATTTTACGAGACAAAATTTCAATAAGAAATTTGGTTGTATAAAAACATTAGGTAGTTTTTTTTCATGTACCTACGTACGCACATACGGTACTTGAAATAGAAATGGTATTGCCATACCCTAAGTTAAGAGCCACTAAGTATGGGAGTAATTCCAGAAAATAAACAAGGTCGTTTTGGCATGGCATACAAAGTCGGAAATTAAGTCAAAATTCTGGTTTTAATAAAATTTCCCAAAAAAATCAACGGGCATGTAAAAAAAACAATAGCTTAGTAGCCTAAAATGGTAGCACTGGCATAGCGATAAACACGGGATTGAACATGTCCATGTGATCTTTGAACTTTAATATTTTTATTTTAGGCATTTCAGTGAAAAGTACTCTCGGGCGTACGACTCGGAATGGTATCGACGCGCCGTGGAACACCATGCCATCGAGCCGGAAAGCTTCGTGTTCTCGGTTCCGTTCCGTGACGGCGACGGCGAGGACATGAGCGGCCGCCCGCCGCTTGTGCTGGCCACTCACGCAGTGTTCGTGGAGTCGCGCGGACACCGCGCCCCGGCGGCGGTGGTCGGGCTCCACTTTCAGCTCGACTCACTCGCTCGACACTTCCTCAATGTTACTTCCACGGTTAGTTTAGTTATCTTTGCCAGCCTTTCGTGCTGGCTTCATCGGCGTACTTGTAGAGTCCTGGGGTCAGGGAACGGGTCCCGGCAGCAATGGTCGGCATGCAGTTATAGCTCGGCTCACTCGTTAGATTTCCTCTATGTTATTTCCACGGTACGTAAAGTATCATATAGTAAATATAAGGCGGAAGTTCGCCTAATATGAACTTATTTCAATCGACCCATGATCAATTATGATCAAAGGAAATAAGTAACTAATATGACAGAAAAACAATCATACAGTAGGTACTTATTAAATATGACGTTGATCTGGACATCATGTTTCTGTATGAGACACATTTCTAGCAAAATTTTTGCTCAATAAATGCGTTTTCTTCTACAGTGCACAGCTGGTACCGTATGCAAAAAGACCTGTGCAGGCGACGCTCTGGACTGCTATATCTTGGACGACAACGGCTTTATCATTTTATCGGAGGACGCATCGCAGACGGGTCTGTTCTTCGGCCAAGTGGACGGCACCATTATGGATTCGCTGGTGCAGGACCGGATATACAAGAAGGTTACCGTACACGACCGCCAGGGTCGGTGCCCTGACTCAAGGAACCCCTTTAGTGGCGATGGATGCAAGTTAGCGGTAAGTTTGATGTTTTATAAAACTCGGCTTTGTCGCTTTCGACGTTAAATCAAATTAAAGACTTGAAGATCACAGCTTACTAGTTTACTTCTACATATCTTTGTCGTGGAATCTTGGATAATCATTGATACCATACGCCGCGTAGTACAGGTTAAGGCTCCACGAGCTTAACAAGACATGCACGTTATCATGACTTCATTGGACTGTGTAAATTCATAGAAGCTACAACTCAATTTGTTTTTGAAGGAAACATGGACTAACTTCTGTACTTATTTGGTTTTTTACAGCCTTTCAAGCCGTTTTCGTGGTTGACGAGCTACCTGACCAGTCTATTGGCAGTCTGGTTCCCACTCTGGCAGTCGGCTAAAGCCCATTCTCATCCTTATGCGGACGATGAGTTGGGTAAGTTAGGTATTAAAAACTTTTAACGATACCTTGCCAACTAATAATAAGACCCCATTCTACCATTTACCATCTTTATCTAATTGAAACAGCACTGAGACTAATATCCTGGACATAACAGAATTTTGATCATTTTTTAAACCGAGCAACCGTCAACGCAACAGAAGAAGCCAATCCAGATCCATTTCCTTCAGATTACGAAGACTACGAGAACGAGGAGTTAGACGCAGACGAGGACGACCGCGACCGAGGAAAGTACGAGATCATCATCGACGGGTTCGGCGCGGACAAGGGCCCGGACGAGGGCCGCGCGCCGGCCGCGGGGGGCCCGGGCGCCGCCGCGCCGCGCGAGCCGCCGCGAGAGGCCGCGCGCTCCGCCGCCGTGCGCCCCTGCGACACCAGCGCCGAACTCTTCACGCTCCAGTCGTCCAGACTCAACGCGGCGCAGCCGCTCAAGGGGAAACTCACTAATTGCCACAACTCCGGGTGCGAGAGGTGGGTACCCCGCCGACGCTCAGCATGACACGCTTCGTATTCCATTCCTTCGATCGTCAATCGAAACAGCCGAATGGCTAGCACGGCACACCGCGACGCGCTCCGTCGCGCGGTGCGTCTCTTTTTGATCAGCTCCGTAAGAGAGAGAAACACCCTGAACGCCATACGACTAAATGATGACTGATGAGAGTAGTTCGGTATTGACGCGACCCCCCCGTTTGCAGACCGTTCAGCGTGCAGAAGATCCCGCACAGCAACCTGATCCTGCTGGTGGTGGACACGCTGTGCCCGTGCGGCGCCAAGCGGCTGGACGTGCGCGCGCGCGAGGCGCCGCCGCGCGCCGCCTGCCGCCGCCACCCGGCGCACGCCGTCCGCCGCCGCCCCAAGAACTGCGTCTCCTACCATCCCGAGGTAACTTCCATCGACACGAGATCGTTTATCGACTTTTTCCCGAGGTCGGCGGCTTCTTAGCAGACCGTTAACAGAGTACTCACAACATCTGACTGTACTGCTGCCGCTACCCTTGAAAAGTTGCGTCTCCTACCCCCCGAGGTAACCAGAATCACCACAAACCGTTAAGACGCTACTGCTACCACTAGAGCATTGCGGCTCTCGACATGAGGTGATGACATTGATCAATCATGGCTGATGACATATGCTATGTCGTGCCGTGCCGAGGCACGGCATCTGTTCAAGATCGCAGACCGCTAAGATAACTCGAAATCTGACCATGCTACTGCTGCCAGCCCGGCAACTGCGTCGTTTGGATGATCTCCGGATAACAAACTTCACCTGACCTGCCTCGTGCTGTGCTACGTCAGATTGCATGTTTATTTCATAAGGTCACAACATTTGAGTGCTCAGCAGCGTTGACCATCATCGCTTCCCGCAGGAAATCGAAATCCTATCGTGCGGGCGCGGCGAGCGCGCGCGGGCGCTGTGGGCGCTGCCGGCGCTGCTGGCGCTGTGGCAGCTGCGCGCCACGTGACTGCCGCAACGCCTGCCCCGCTAACGCCCCGGCCCCGCCGCCCGAACGCGACACCGAAGCCCGCAACACTACCATATCAACACTCATATCGCAAACTATTCCCGCCTCTTTTAAACTTACCGATTTAAAACTTTTCCGTGTCGACGTATGGTCCGTGTACTCGTACCCGAGACGAGCTTCGTGTGCAGTCGGCGTTCCGTGTTCCAGTATCGACGGACAGTAGTGCGCAGGCGGCGCGGGCGTGGCGCCCTGACAATAAGCCCTCGGGCGACCCACGCTCCCGCGCCATAGGTTACGTTACGCGAAGGAACCAGTTTTGATCAATTTTACCGACTGAAGTTTTGGTCCGACCAAATGAACTTTTGATCTTGTTTTAAGGCAGGATGATATTTGAATAAGGAAACGATAATAAATAAATAAATATTTCTCCCTCTCGGTTAAGTTGACACTTTTCATATTGTAACTGACGCGGTTGCATGAAGTAAATAGGTAGGTAACGAATATCTTGTTAAATTTAAATTGAAGATTATCACAAACTTGGAGATCTTATAAATTATAGCTAATGTTAATAGATATTGAAAGATAAATTAATGTAAAATAATAATTATGGTTTAAAACTGTTTTAGAAAAATTTACCTATGTTGATCGATCCGAACTCAATTAATTTCTTGATATCTGTCATATCGCTAACATATTGACTAGTTGCATAGGGTTGATGTAAATAAGAAATATTTTATTTGTAGGCATTTCTTTTGCTGAGTTTGTGTGTGCCTGTGTGTTACCTGTTAGTCGTGATGTCGAGGAGACCAATTATAATCATTGCAATTATTTATAAAAAAATAATATCAGAGCACGTGAGTGCAATATCCAAGTGGGTGAGAGTCAATGAAGCGAGCCCGGCGCCGGCGCGAGCCGCACGCGCCGGGCTCTGCTCGCGGCCGCGCCGCGCCTCGACACTGCGATCTCTGGCCACCTTTCATTCGTCTAGTTGTTAGTGATTTTCTCGCCTATTCTTCAAATAATGCTGTACTTTGGAAAACTTTAAACGGTTCCATATATTCATTGTAAATATTTTAATAACTTAAATGGCCTACTACATTTTTAGAACGTGTGTTGCTAATATTTAAGTCGTTCCAATAACTAAATTAATAAAAACTACGTCATTTCGACTATCGCGTAGTTTAAGTTTTGCCACATCTTCCATCGGTTTATACATAATAAGCATGTTTATTCTGAACCTTCGAAAACGACAAGCATATTTTATCTTTACTTATAAATTTTGCCTTTATTTTCACATTTAAGTTTAATATTTGGCAGTATTAACGGAAATAAGCTCATAATAAAACAATTGTTTGTACCTAAGATAAATGTGAAGCTAAATAGGAGTAAAGTTCAGATTCATAAAACTAACTATTGCATAGATTTTTTGTATATCATATCAAATAGTAATTTAATTACCTCTAGTACACGAGTACGCAGCTTGCTATTGTCCGTTATTCAATCGTGTATTATTGCAAACGTTTGAAATAGTACAAAAAACTTAGCCACATGTATAAAATAGTTCTCACACAGTAAGTGCCAAACCACATTCTTTCATTTTAGTTATTTAATATTCAAGGAATAATTGCGCGACTGATATTTATGTATTTTATGCAAAGGGCAATGGTGAGCAGGTGCTTGTCTACGCAACGTTGATTACAGCAATCTCTTCTATGGAGCGGGGGTTTGTTTTACGGATGCGTCGACTGTTTTTCCTGTTATAAGAGTATACGAAGCACGCTAAACGACACCAGTATGAGATGTGGCCATTAGGTAATAGAGTAAGGTATAGTAGATCGAGGTGACTGTAATCAATGCGCACATATCATCGACTAGATCGGTCATATCACATCATACATAACACATATTCAAAGTAAGACAATTGTTGGAGGGCGCTTTTGAGAAATTGTACATTTTGTATAAATAATACAGTAAGGAGTCGGTATAATGGCGTAGTAGTGGTTTGTTGTATTGGTGAGTTGCGAATGGCGAACGACTGGTGATGTATTGAAACTGCTTCTAGTAAGCGTCGAGTCTTCCATAGCAGTCGAACGCGTCTCGAGTGTTTACTATAACGTCTAAGTATTAAACGATAATAATATAGCGTATACTTAACATAGCATAGCCGAGGCCCGCCGAGGGCCGCGGTGCGGGGTTTTTTTACTGGCACTTGGCGGGGTTTAGTTCTACGTGAATATAGACACAAAACGGATACCTCGTTTAGTTACGCAAAACGTAAATAGCTAGACAGAATGTAATTAATTTCGCGTTTATTTCTCAAACATATCAATTCAGGCACCAAATAAAACTATAGTGTAAGCGTTTTACTGATCGTTTCTATTGTGATAGTTTGTGTAAGTTAATTTGACAAGTGGAACAGTGGTTTCAAACACTTTGCCACTATCACGTCGTCGGTGTTGTAAGTTATTCTCGGAGCTGGGAAGCTACATTTTGACAATCTCGCGTTATATCTACCTACAATATGTAATAATCTCCATTCCAAAGTTATGTGGCTAGCAACTTTTGATGTCACTTTTTTATTATTATTTGTGATTAATTAATGATTATAAATAATAAAAGTATAGTTATATTATTGGGCACGGCCATTCAGTGAACATGGTTCTTTAGTGTGGATTTTAGAAAAATACTGTTCTTTTGTTGATTGCCAGTTCATGCTATAGATATACGGTAATTAAAAAAATAAAATTCTCTTATAAACATTGTGACCACGCCTCTTACTGTTTTCGTTACCTATCCTCAAAGTTCCCGTCGTCCATCTGAATCACTAGTTCTCATGGAATATAATAAACACGTGGCGATACGAGTAAATCATCATCAGCCAGAAGACGGCCACTGCTGGGCATAGGTCTTCCCCATGGACCTGCGTGATGATCGGTCTCGTGCTGCTCGCGTTTAACCGTTTCCCACAACCCTCCAACGCGCTACGAGTATATTCAAACCGCGATTAGAATAGGATTGGAGAGTAACGTCAGCACACTGTCATTTCAAAGACTTGCGTCAAGCTTCATTTCTAAATGTATGAATTGACAGTGTGCTGGCGTTACGTTCCAACCCTATTCTAATCGCGGTTTGATAATAACATTATTGATTCTGCGCAGGAGGGATTTATTCAATCTTTAAAGAAATTGTACATGCTCACGTCACGCTGGGGCATTTATGTGGTAGTACCACTGCGTAGTGGGTAGTGACATAGCGACCTATGGAGCAAGCGAGGGGTTGTAGGTTCGAATCGTACAAGAATTTGCCCATTGTATGATGAATATATTTTTATCTAAGTAGTAGATAATATGATATGTATATTAAAGTATGTATGTACATTTATCCATTATCTATTATCCATAAATACAGTCAGCAAAAGGACGGCTACTTAGGACTGAAAGTTTTCAGCCGCCGAGGTAGGATAAAGCAAAATGTATACGTGTGCGACGCCCCGGGGTTTCAATCCGGGTATTTCCAGCATGGCGAATCCCAGGAATCCCAGGATCAAATCCCTGACTAACCTTTGGTTATAAAAGTAAAACAACTACGTATAAAATATGGGACATTTACTTGGGATACTCGAGCCGCTTCACATGTACAAACTGGCGGCAAATATGATGTCTCTCTTCAGAAGCTTTATGGCTTCGCTAAACTTATTCTCCAAGTCTGTGTTACCGATATTCTTGGCCGCTTGGCAAAGCTGCCTGAGGACCTCTTCGAGTCGCCGCATACATCTGATTATGGAACCTGGAAACAAACACATTGGTATCGTGAGATGTGCTAGAAAAAAAAACAGTAAGTAGTTCCATTGTTTTGACGTGCCTCTAGCGCATGGACGTCATAAATTAGGCCAACGTCGCCTAATTGAATTAGTCGCAATCCGACTGGCAATCGCATTACACGTTTGCGTGATTGAAATACTTCTGTAATTTAAGGCGGAATAAAGGTATCAATGCCTTCATGTGCACTCGTTGTACAAAAACATTAAAAGAAAAAACCAATGACATGGAACTGAGTCTGACCCATTATGCAGCATGGGACAAACATACATATGTACATGAGTACTAACAAAGTTGTTATACGCACAGGGATATTTCGTCTTGCTCGCGCGCCACCTGTTTGAATCATTAAGTCTCTCTCTTGGGCGTGAAATATTAACTTGTTTGTGTGAGTACCAGAGCCAATGTTCGAGGAAGTAATGTCAGGATATCACCTCTCTTCCGCCATTTAACTTTAGTCAAAGGTGAAGTGGTTACCTTCGAAGACGTCGGTCATCTTGCAGACCTGCAGGAAGCTGGCGCCTTTGGCCCAGGCCAGCACCACGTCCATGAGCGTGCACTTGAACTTGCTCACGTATTCGTCTTCGTCCAGCTCCATCTTGGCGTCCGACGACACCTTGGCTATCCTGCGCGCGTACTCCTGAACAACATAACAGATTTGATTTTATTTGATGTCTAAGAAAAATTTCGTCGTCGTCGTAAATTTAAGACTTTTAGTCTTGTCTGTGTGTGCCCGGCTACGGCAAAGCCAAAAGGGAAGGGTTATGTTTTTACAATAAACAATACTGACCAATAAATTGTTTTGAAACCTTCACAATTTTCACACATATTTATGACGTTAACGGGACTTTAACGCGATATTTTTTCTTTAAGTTATTTATTCAATACAAAACATTACATAACCTATACTACTTCCGGCAAACTGCATGGCAGTTTGTTGGCAGAAAAATGGAGGGCTCTCAAACTTGACGTTCTACTAGTTGACATTGTTAATTTATCTCGACGCGTCGGGGGTGGTCACGGGTAGACTCAAGGAGGACGTAACAAGGAGGAGCAAATTAACAATGATTTTATCTCGTTCACGTTCCGTTACCGTTATAAATACTGACAAATGTAGATCACCTGCAGCTGCCTCAGCACGCCGCGCAACTCCTCGCCGGTGGCGGAGGCCTGCGAGCTGTTCTCGTCGCACACGAAACAGCTGACGAGCGACGCGCACTGCGCCGGCGACAGCGCATTGAACACGCCGTTGAATATCAGCTCGGTGAGGAGCAGCTCGTCGGCGCTGTAACGAACGATCACCGTGAAACAAACAGTTTTTCTGTGAAAAGCCCTTGGGAAGGTGGATTTGTGAGCGCTTCAATCGCCGTCATCGCCTAGAGAACTGGCGAATAATGTATTCTTTTTTGTAATAGATGTGAGGTGTAAAAACTACAAATTTCATCTTTCTCACCATGTCACAACCGGCTGACTAGTAAAAGCAAAGAATCCGAAAATTCGCAACAGGGACCGTCCTAGTTGGTCAACACCATATTTAAACCGCCTCTTATATTAGTTCACTGCGCAAGTTAATCGACAATAAGCCCTTATTTATTAAGTCATACTATACTATAGGTAATACAACGACTGTTGAGGTGAACAATTATAAACACAACTTACAAAACGAAACAAAAACTTGAAAATTCGAACGAAACTCTCCGGTACACACATAACATGCAGCAGTGTGCGCAACCTCAACTCTCGTTTAATTACGGTACCTATACCATACAAATTCTACTTCATGTAAAGTCATGTTCTTACCTGCTCAACTCGCAAGCGATCCGGCCCTTCAGCTCAATAACATCAGTGGTGGTGCAGTACCCCAGTCTCCGGAGCACCCGTTTCCGTTTCTTCAGCTCGTCCATTTGCAGTATGCTCTTAGCTTTCCTCAGTTCATTCTTGGCCTGTGTGAGCTCTTCGTACGTTTCCTGTTTCCTCTCGTAGGCTGCCGTAAGTGCACCACGATTCTTGTCGTTGTGTAATGGGTGAGCGTAAAGTCTACAAAAAAAAATTAAATATATTTTTTGTTTAAGTTTGTAACCGAAATCAGCCATGGCCTACTTTGCGGAGCTACAAGAATATCGGAGCACCATCGTACTGGGGCGGCGTTATTGAGTTGCCGCGCGTGCGATTGAATACGGCTTATACGATAGACGAGAGGCATACAGTAGGACGCTTCTTATAGCTAAACGCCGTCTTTTTTTCAAGTAAAACTTCTGTGCTCGTACTAATTTTTATTCTGTGCCAAAATTTCTTTCCCGAAAGGGTAGTAAACGGATTATATCATTAATGCAATAACCGTAAAAACAAAACACATTGATCAACCTGTAGCTCAATTGCTAAAAGCTTTAGGCACGGAATGCCGAGGTTGCAGGTCCTGCTAGATAACCACGATTTTTTTGTGTTGTTATTGCGTATAAAATTTAAATCAATTGTTTGATTGACGGATGATTAAGGAGGTTATTTTATTTCTAAGACCTGCCAAGACCACCCTCTCGATTTTAATGCATTACAAGGTCACTCACCTCTCTTCTAACAATTTGATCCTCTCCACGCAATCCTTGAACACTGGATCGTCAATCTTCATATCTTTGATAGGGTTTAGCAGTGGCGGGCCGTCAGGAAACCGTTTCTTGACTTCTCCTATTGTCTTGAGAACAGATTTGCGGCTATCGGCGGGCCGTAAGTCTTTAGGGTAATACACTCGGAGAGAGCTGATCTGGTGAATCAGAGTGTGGAGTACTGGCACTACTTCCACGTCTCCCGTCTGAAAAGGTTTTACGAAACATTATCATATCAACCGAAAAATTTGCACTGCCGGGCTTAGGTCTTTCGTAAAGATATTCATTTTGCCGGGGGTTAATAGAGCCCCCTGCCTTACCGTTACCATGGCGGCTACCATAGCAACGGGGCCACGCCGTTTTGTCGCCAACATGACAATTGTTTAATTTTAGTCAATATGTTTTTTGTATGTTAGTTTGTAAGGTATTTATCTATGGGCCCTTGTTGTCTGAAAATAAATAAATTCATTCATTCATTCATAGCCAGGAATAGCAAAGCTACCGGACACTGGGGCTAATTCGTGATTGTAAAATCGATGGGGAGAGATGTCGTAATCGCTATGCTTGGTAGCCTGTGATAGTTTAATACTGAGAAGGACACTACTGCCCATCCTTTGGTTTGAGACACTTATTTAGTCGACTTTTAAGACACCCACGGGAACACTGAACCCTATTGTTCCACTGAATAGGCTACTTTCTTACATTTGACATCTAATTTTGTGTACGAAGTTGAAACTCCATCACAAGCTTGCGTAGAGTATGAGAGCTAAAAAGTCTATTTTGTATGGGGTGGTACAAAACACCATTATGGAACAAGGAGATCCTTCTTAGCAAAAGGGAACTATAACGGCCTTATAAGACTTTAAAAGATTAATTTTAATGCCTTTTTTGATCCATTCAAGTATTGTAAAGCAACTAAAGTGTGATATTACCTCACCAGCAGGGCACGGCACATTGGTTTCTCCGTCTCCGCTAGACTTCTTGACATGCAGCAATATGTCTACAACAATAACAGCCTCCGATGTTAGAGGGTTCTCTTCACCCTTCTTTCCTTTGCTAGTCTGATGCTTAAAGTTTACTATGATACCCCAATCATACTCGTATTTCTCTGTTTTCACCTGTTTCAAACAAGAAAGTGTGATAAAATTCAATATCCTATATATTTTTACTGTATCACACACATCACAGTAATTGCAGTTTCAACTTGCCTTAACAAGCCTTCCCGGCTGCAAGAAGGGTTTGAGATACTCCGGCCGCGTGATGAACCCTCGGAACTGTGACCCCAACATATCCAACTGTGACCTGATATTGCAATACGCGGCGATCGAGTCCTCCTGGTCTATAGCCACAGCATCGTATTCTTTCTGCTTCTTTTTCAACTCTAATAACGAAAAGAGACAGCATGATAGGCAAGCGTTGACTTACATAACAGAAAACTAAGAAATTAACACTGAAAATCTTATTACACTTACTTTCTATCAAATCCGGTATGGCGGTTTGATTTTGAAACTGGAAGAAACTCCGTTCTAACATATATTCTGGATTGATTTCTTCTACTCTTAATAAGTTCAAAACCTACAAAAAAACATTCAGATGACAAAACATTTAAATAAGTTCGCAGCGGGCGTGAATCCTTATAGGACAACGAACATTAAATTGATAAGAGGGCCGCGGGGCAAGGTGAGGGGGGTGGAGGGGTCTGCTGCCATAATCTGGCGATAGCTCCCTGCCGTGTGCCGCTTGTATCGAGATGAACACGAAAGCGTACCAATAGGGACATAGCTGTCATGCCTCCCCGAACTGATTCTGGCGCACAGGAGTTCTATCAATTAAACAGTCATTCTATAGTGAAAAATTATAGTAATTTTAATATCATATGGCTTTTAATACATACCATATTGTAAGTAAGATGAAAAGCAGAGTTGATGGGGTCCGCTTTTCCTTGCACCATTCCCTTGACGATGGTGGGAGTGACTTTCTGGTCGATCATCAGCATGACAATACCCTTGTCGTCCAGCCCTCGCCGTCCGGCTCTTCCCGACATTTGGATGTACTCGCCTGACGTTATCTAACACAGGAAGGCTTTACTTTTAAACAAATCCGATGGAATTCAAATTTGTTTTTAATCTATGGTGCTGAATTAAGCGAGCGCCAATAAGGTTTAAGAAAAGCACCAAATAGGTTTAAAGGTCTCGGCAACCACTGGTATAACCAAATCGATTCGTATTGCAGTATTGTGAAACAAAAGGTACAAAATAATGTAATCAAAAAACATACAAATCTGAAGTCCTTTCCATCAAATTTCTGACAATTTGTGAACACGACCGTCCTCGCAGGCATGTTAAGTCCCATGGCGAAGGTTTCTGTGGCAAACAGCGCCTAAAAAACACATATTATTAAATAAATTTGTGGCAAGTCAATACTTAAAATAAAATAAACTTAACGTCACTTCACATCACCCAAAATTCAAACGGAATATTATCGATTTCTTTAATCTCGAACTCAAAAACCATACTTCACAGCTGTCAAAAGCCCACCCTTAGAAAACTTCAAACTGTAATCTGCCTAAACCCTGCACATATCGCAACGTAATCTCACTTTTATAAGTCCCAGTCCGAACAAGATCTCAATGGTTTCCTTGAGTATGGGCAGGAGACCGCCGTGATGGATGCCTATGCCGCGCCTTAGCAGCGGCACCACGTTCTCCACCTGGGGCAGCTTGCGATCTTCCTCGGAGAGTACATCCATTGCATTGTTAAACACTTCATCCACCAGCTTCTTTTCTTCAACTGACGAATTACAAATGATGTTAATATTGTTAGTCAAGGCTTTTAAACCAAAAGGAGTTCCACACCAAGAAGGTGGAAAATAACTTAATTTCGTTTGTCTGATTGTCACTGTCTGTGATAAAAGTTTATGTAAATACTACGGTACTACAGTTTATTTGGTTTTACAGGTTGTTTTTGTATTTTTTATTTGTAAGCAGCTAGAAACGGATAACTGAATTAAGTTTTTCCAGATAAAATCTTGACGAAAAAAACTAATTCTTTACAGCTATGACCTTTTACTAGGTATAATACGTGGAAAGAATAAATCCGGGAAAGTTTCTTACTTGTATTGAAATCCAACTTAGCCATCTGCATAGCATACACCTCGCAATCCTTTTTGCTGAAGCTGAAAATGATAACGGGTGCGAAGTTTCGTTCCATGATCATCTTGACAATGTTGAAGATGTTGGTCTGGTTGTTGCCCGAGCGCGGGCCGCCGCGGCGGCCGCGCTGGTCGCCCTTGCCGGCGTCGCCCGCGTTGCTTAACACCTGCATAGCTGTGTTAAAGTTGTCTTCTTTGAATTGACCCTAGAAATAAATTTTATCATCATCATTCTCCTCGCGCTGTTTCCCGTTTGCCATTTGAGGTACGCTTCCTACCATGATTCCAAATTTGTCATTCAGATTACTCTATTGGAACAACTACCATCGGACCTTCATTGTGACCAAGGAAACCTGATCAATGGGACAACGATTACACACTCAGTTACATGAATGTCCAGGTTTCTTCACGATATTTTCCCTCACTGGAAGTACTTAGCTGCAAGTTTTAAAAACTCATTGGTATATGGCGATCGCTAGAAATCGCCATCGTTATCGTGCGATCACAATTCCACCTCCATAACCACTAAAGTTGGCCTAGTAGGACACTAACACTCTCTAGAAACAATTTAGGCCACTGGTTTGGCCCGAGCAATCGTAAAGCTACATTTACACGCTGGCCGAGGATGGGCAAGCGTTCACCAACACCAGCGTGTGAATGGGGTGTTTGGCTTGGCTTACGAGAGCCTGCAAGAGTTGGTCGACGACCGGGCTAGTGTCGGCTTTTGAACACAGATCAAAGCTTGCGGCAAGCGCTTGCGACGTATTAACACGTTGGCGCGTTTGAAAGGCTTGGAGCTTGGCCAACCTTGTAGCATTAGGTGTATACAGTAGCTACTCATAAAGGTTATTACCGTCTCATCCACAACCAGATGTATCCCATCCCCACCAGCTGGGAATATGTAATGCTGCAGCGGCGTGGGCCGGTACTCGGTGTACACCACGTGGCAGGGCTGTGAGTGCAGCCGGCACACCCACTCGGCGAACTGCCGCGCGTTCGGGATCGTGGCCGACAGGAACACGTAATGTACGTTGTCCGGCAGGAGGATGAGGGTTTCTGGAGACAGTTAAAATCCATTATAAGGCTAAACAAGTGGTCATTAATGATATGTTATAACATTCTTTTAGCTATTCTACAAGACACTTGCAATAGAACATTTTTATTTAGGAAAAACATGTCATACAAAGTATTTTAACCAAATGTGAATGTAATGTAAACTACATTATTTAAGACTACCTTTAAGCCAATCTTTATTTATCTTTACAATTAAAAATACTTTTATGGTTTTATGTTCACTGCTTGCCTAATTGATTACTATATTAAAAAAAATTTTTATTTACCTTCCCACACAACTCCTCTTTCTTTGTCTCTCATGTAATGGATTTCATCAAACACAACCCAACCCACTTCTCGCATAACTTCTGATCCTCTGTACAACATGTTTCTGAGAATCTTAAAATAAAACAAAACTGTGAAAATGGATCAATAAATAAATGATTCAATTGTAAAGGTTATAAAGACCATTCCCACAAACAAATGCTTGTATGTAAGCATTCAAAAGTGACCAATGATAACAAACAAGGAAGGCTTTAAAGCAAACAAGTTACTAAGTGAGACAAACATCCCATTTCAGAGACCAGACTGTCAAAAATTCTAACTTGTTGTAAGCTTAGTAATGCTTGCCTCAATGCCCACACCTTAAAAATATTGTTCATCAAATCATATTCCTAGTCAAATAATGTGGTACTGCTCGAGTTATTCTCAAGTTGTTTGCCTGCAACCAGTGGGTTGATTTTTGAGTTTCGAGCGCTCGTCATTCGCCAGCCGTAGGCCAATATGTGAGCGATTATTTTAGTCGGCACTGATTGGTGCGTGGTTGGCGACAGTCGAGAGTGCGAAAGCCAAAACACCTCCCACAGGAAAACTTTACAAGATAAATAAAATTTCAAATTTAATTAATGTTGTAAAATTAACAATATTTATTTACATTTGGTCAAGAAATAAAGTTTTGGTATCAATTGAATGTTGCAATAGGAATAGAGACAAAGCTTTAAGGCAAAAAAAAATGCTCGCCTTGTAGAAATATTTGCCTTGTACATGGACCCTACTAGAATCTGAAGCATTTTATAGCAGTTCTTGTTACCTCCGTAGTCATAATAAGACATGATGCTGATGGATTTATGGTGACGTCTCCTGTGATGAGCCCTACGTCATGGAACTCTTCAGAGAACTCCCTGTATTTCTGATTTGAAAGGGCTTTGATTGGTGTTGTGTAGATTACTCTTTGTTTATTCTTTAGCGATAAAGCTATTGCATACCTGTGAATAAAATCAACAGGAGTTACAAAATGAATAAAGAATTATTTTGTAGATAAACCCCCTGTGCATAAAATTAACATACAATTTCTTACTAAATATAACTATGAACTGGTATGCACTCGTAAGTACTAGCAAGCCCAGATACCACTTCCTGGCCAACCGTGTAGTGAAAGTATGGAACAGTTTGCCCGAAAAAGTGATTAGTGCACCGTCAGTGAACTCTTTTAAAAATAGACTAGACAAACATTTAAATCAATAACACAAGTGGACAATGATATGCACGCACCAGCTTAAAGCTGCCTGTGCATTACAAATACTAATAATTATAAATAACTGTCAATTGCTCAAAAGTTTTTTTTTTCATTACGAAGTTACATTCTCTTTTTTTAACCCTTTAACCGCTGACTATGTTTTCATCATCTGACATGCCTGTGTCGTAACATATATCAAAACTATATGTAATTTGTCTTAATTATAAGACTGCGGCGAAATGAGCTCAATATTGTTGGTCTTAAAAATCAGACAATGATGGTTAAAAGGTTAATAAAAGCTTTTGATGATGGTCTCTTATTATTACCGTGTCTTTGAAACATCATACACATTTCAAATTTTAAGTCAATTTGTCCATTAAAAGTGTGTGAAAATTTACATCCAAGATTTCACCAAAAATAACTATAAGGGTACGAGAAAAAAATGCCTTAACCTATTTTCACTTAGCACATTACTTAACACAGTAGTTAGGATATTTTACTTAAAAATTTAAAATCATATATTTTTATTAATGTTACTTACTCTGCCACTACTGTTTTTCCAGCTGAGGTGTGAGCCGACACAAGGACCGACTCTAAGTTGCTTATGCACAGAATTGCTTCTTTCTGAAATGGATCCAAAATGAAGGAGTACTGTTTGGCAGGCTCTGCAGTAGATTGCCTAAGTGAGGTGTATTCATGGTTTGGAGGTATCGCAACTTCATGAGTGCAGCCTTCATGAGTCTCTAGTGTTAAAATACGAATTCGAGAGTCTAAAATGTCCAAGCTGAAATAATAATACATACATTTATTGTTATCATTATGTGCAGTCATAGTATCTACACAATACAAGGGGTCGAATAGATCTACACAAAATTCTAAGTAATGTTAAGTGAGTAAAAGCCAATGCAAATCGTATTGGCCTCTTCAAGTTCAGCTACATTTATTGCCAACTGTGCTACAAAAATGAAACTTTTCAAAGTTTAGCCAAGTATTGGCAGTAAGAATTAAAACAGTTCGTAGGTAAAACTACTTACTTTAAGTCCGAAGTTAAATCGGCATCATCTTCCTCCGCTTTAACCCTTTTAGACGTGTCCGCGTACTCGACTTCCTCGTGAGCGCGCTTGTTATTTAAAGCACTTTCTTTTACAGTCGTCTCCCTATAAGAACAATTGATAATGCCTGTTAGACCGGGTTTCAATAAGCAAATCTACAAATCTAATGTTTATCGTGCAACATGGTAAAGAAAACAATGTTTGAGGTTACACGACACTTACAAAATGTTTTCTTCGCTCTTAAGGTTCGGGTATTGAGCGGAGGCTTCATTTTTAGTCGGTTCCTCAAAGCAATCAAATAAACTATCTATATCAGCCATAGTTAACAAATTAAAACATATATTTGATTCTGATTTTAAATTTCAATGCGATTTCGACCGACCAAAATGAATAAAATAGTGATGGTCAACTCGAGCGAGTAACTAACTCGAGTTAACTCGAGTTGGGCTTAACTTGAATCAACTCGAGTTGAATACTCTTCGACTCGAGTTCGAAAATCGAAAAAAACCGAAGTTAGGCGAAGGTTGCCGATCATTTGAGAGTGCTCTCCCAACATACCTATTATAAATAAATAATATGAAAAATGAAAGAATTAAAACAGATGTAACTATAATTTGTCTGTTCCAATTTTTTTAACTATTAATGCGAAGCTGAGGGATAAAATAGGTATTTTTTTTTATAATTCACTCTGTTTCCTCTAGTTATCCCGAGTTACGTAACTCGAGTTCAACTTGAGTTCAACTCGAGTTAAGTGAAATTTAACTCTGGTTAAATCGAGTTATGTTTTTTACGAGTTGTCACATCACTAGAATAAAATCCACAGATTAGAGAAATATAGTAGTAAAAATCACTGTTTGACAGTTTAGTGTTGCCGACTTAGTTTTGTAGAAGTCGCTAGAAATGTTGCAAAAAGTCTCATGTCAAATTGGGTCCAAATTTCACTGGATGTATGGAGCACTGACCATAATAAGTCGCTAAAATGTATGAAACAACTGCAAAAATAGTCGCCAACTTAGTCCCAAAACCTGACAGATCTAGCGACAAAGTTGCAAAATTGGTAACACTGCTGTTTGTGAGAGTCAGTACCCTCTCTTTCGAAATGATATTTGAAATGTATGAAACATAAGCAAAAATCATTGCAGTTTGTGGTCACATAATACCTTGTGTTTCATACATTAACAACGTGTCGTTTTTCGACGTTCCAAGAGTGTGTATTTGCGCCAAGAGCGTATGGTTGATTCATAGCATTGGTTGATTATTTCATTTTCGTCTTGAAAATTGTTTACAGTGTTGTTTTTAAGAGTTACCATTTAATTGGTGTATTTTCTTATTTCTGTGAAAAGTGAAAATTGTGTGAGAAACAGATACCAATAACGGGCTCCAATGAGCGATTTGTGATGGGTCAAGTCTTTCGTCAGCGATGCGTGATTTTGGTTGAACAACCAATAAAGACTTAAATGTGTTAACTCAGTATTGTTATCAAATTAATTCGTCATTGCCCAAGCCGTCGTATTGGATTTCATCTATAAAAAATGACTTAGGCCTTTTTTTTTACATAAAACATGGCTGTATGGCCTTAGATCCTTTTGTATGTCTCGGAGGGAATAAACTAAAAAAAACTTGACACAGAACAACAGTCAGATACTATTTTCCTTATTGTATCCTCATTATTAGTATTCATGTCATGGCAATTTGATTTGAATCACAACTGAATAAGAGTTCTTTATATGCGTTATAGCCACAAGTAAATCGATACAAAACTATCCTAACTCGTCTTTGCTCTTATCATTTGTTTGAAAAGTAAACTAAAATATTGTATGATAAAAATTGATAACATTTGTTTGCCATAATTCATCTTATTCATCGGTTATTTGGGAATAATCCCTGTAATTATATAAAAATGATAGTGCCGGTTAAGGATCACTTTCTCTATTTTGCTTACGGCAGTAATTTATTGAAAAGGAGAATACATATCAACAACCCATCGGCTGAATTTCTAGGAGTTGGCAGACTTGACGTAAGTGGTTCTAAGTTTTAGTGCCAGCCAGGGTAGCTTTCGCCAGGGCCCCAGCAGGGCCAGCCCAATGCTCAGGTGCTGTAGGACACCGGTTTTCAACCTTATGGTACTGAGTTAAAGCTTGTTTTAGGAAACGCAAAGACAAGTTTGTTGGTAAATAAAATTCAGTATCTAAATCGCATTAATGTGGTGATCCAATTTAACTAACTTAGATTTTTTTGCATTTTCCACATCATATTTTGAAAACTTTATCACCTTACAAAACAGATTTCTATTGTGTCTCGTTCAAAGAGTTAAATTAAGAAATAGAAAGCAAGAGCAAACAAACAATGAAATTCCTCTCAGCAGTCACTTGCATGATTGCCTTATTAATATGTATTTTATAAATAGTCATTATAGTAATTTCCTTTTAGTAAATCTAGTAATCACTATCTTTGAACTATATCCCCTTGCAACGCAGTGGAAATGAGGTAAAGTAATTCCCTTAGTTAACTATAAATATTTTTCCTTTTCAGAATCACATTCTAGATTTTATGAAATACTCTGATCACTGGCGAGGTACTTCTGCTACCATAGTGCCGAAAGAAAACTCCAGTATTTGGGGAGCTATCTGGAGGGTTCACAACAAAGATATGCCAGCATTGGACAAGTAAGTTTTATATCAGTGTCAAAATCCAAAACCTTGTATAGTCGACCAAGAAATAGCTTGACCACTTTTCAACCATATTACAAAGGGATAAGGTTCAAAAGTGGTCCAGCAATTACTTGGTCGACTATACCATCAGTAAAATAATTAACACAAGTTATGTAACACTTTTGCTATGATTTGTATAAGTTTATTTATGAAATTGTTACTAAACTGATGTAAATCTTTATTAAACTGTTTGGTAACTGATATTAATTTTTATAGTTGTAATGTATTTACTATTTAATTTTGACCCTCTGTCCACTTTGACATAACTGTGCCAGTGGTATTTCCTACTGTTGAAATTAATTTTGTATGAAACACTATGTCCCAGAAAATAACATCAATTGGAAGACCAGAAGGAAGACACCTTTAGGGCTATCCAAACCACCCTTATGTTTATTCTGTGATTTTTCTGGTTTCCTAGTGTTTTTTCTCGTATTTTTTAAAAAGCTTTGTCTTTCAAAGACAGATGTTTTTGATTAATGTGATGTAGATGATTCAGATTCATCTTTGATGTTTTTTTACAAGCTAAATAGGAGGCCTCTTATATGCAAAATGATCGGTTGCCACAGCTGTTACAGCTGTCTCAAAAAATGGTCAGGGTTTTAAAATGGTTGTAAAATCTTTGAGGTTGTTATAAAAAAAGGTTGCTTACTCTTCCCTTTAGTTTGAGTGCACTTTGAAACATACCCACTTAGTCATTATCTATTTGCCCTGTAAGTTTCATTGACTTAATTTAGCTATCTCTTTGGTATACTTAAAACCCAACCAAATGTTGCTCAGACATTAAACGTTCCATAAAAAAAAGTCAAAAAAAACGGTACTTGTATGAGTATGGAAACCCCCTTTAATTTTTAACTTTTTTTATTTTTCTTGTTTGTTATTACAGCAGCCATACTACACACTCTGTGAAAAATTAAAGTTTCTACCTATTATGGTTTAAGAGATTAGCTCCTGTGATTGATAGATGAACAGACAGACAGACGGACAGCGGAGCTTTAGTAATAGGGTCTCGTTGGTACCTTTTGTATATGTATGGAATCCTAAAAATAGATTCATAGCGAGTAAGACCGCAAACTCCGTTTTTGAGGCTAATTATCAAATATAATTAGAATGAAAGAAAAAAAAAATATTCAGCAAAAAGCAACAGAAAGAATACAGATACAAAATAACACAGTAAAGTTGATGCTGAAAAGTAATTACACACTTGAATGGAAACACGAATTAACTGGGGACTCTTAGTCATTGTTTTTTTTTTCATTGCAGGCAAGAAGGAGTAGAGACCAACTGGTATTTTCCTAAGACTGTGGAAATTTTGACAACAGAAGGGAACAAAGTTGAATGCCGTACATATCAGCAGACCATTAACCCATCAGTTCGTGGTGACGACGACGAAATTCCAGTGGATCGAAGACCTTCTATAACTTACCTGGACTGCATCATAAAAGGGGCCATCGAATGCAAACTGCCTCAAGATTATATTGAAAAGTTAAAGAAATTACCCCATAATGGCCAAGAAGCGTCCCCTAAAATGATTGAGAAGTTAAAGCAATAAAATGGATTAACAATTTTATTTTATTAGTATTTTTATTGAAATATATTTTTATAATGTACTTACTGTTTTCTATAGTTTTATTTCATCCTTCTTAATCCTGAACATTTTAGTGGCGCTCGCGTTTTCGTTTACGTGGGTTTTGGATAACCATTATACGCATCCAAATAAAAGAAAATATAACAAATAACACGAGAGAAAAGTATCTGAATTCTGCTGGCTACAATCTATCTGTGAGCCAATTTTCATTCAAATCTGTTCAGCCGTTTATGCGCATGATTGCGATGTGGTATTTGCTTAGAGCTTCCATACCTGGAGACGAAATGCAACGACTTACCCCTCTGCCGCTGGCACAGGCACAATGTGCCTACGAGACAAATATGGAAGCTCTAAGGGTATTTGCAATGAAATGGAGGGCAACAGAACAGAAGGACTGTTTGGCTGATGTTTCATTTTCAATAGTTTATCTATCCACGTCAAACCAGTAAATTGTTGTGTTGTGGCAAATTGGCAATCAAAATCGTGCATATAACTTTTATATTTTTGACATTCTGATCAGGCAGGTTAGTCTTCTGTCAATCCTGTCGCGGAGGATGTCATTTAGGTAGGTATAAGTAAATTAATCACAACATAAAAATTGATAAAACAAAATATTATCTCCTGTAACTCTTCAAAATGCTCAAGTCAGAGGTTTACAAGCCTGATACCTTCTTGTACTTTTCTTATGGGAGCAATATGTTCACTTTTCGAATTCTCATGGCCAATCCGACAGCGGAATTTGTGTCCATTGGACGAATCGATGTAAGAATTTAGACTGTAATGCATGTTCCTATAAACCTACTATCGATAAACATAGATTTTTGTATAAAGTCTGTTTTGAAGGCACAGCCAGAGGCAGAGGCAATCTGATCCCCAAAAAATAATTGTTTAAATGCGTGAACGTCTTTTAAAACAGTGTGTCATTATTTAAAATAGTAACTCGAACGTACAAAATCAAAACGCAATCGCGTAAGAAAGTTTCCCTTGTTACCACTAAACGACTCGGATTGTTAAAAAGTCACACCCAACCACAATATGTAAATTAATAACTGCGATTTTTTAAAATTCCCATTTCAAACGAAGCGATCCCCACTTCAAAATCGAGCTAGTCGCTATGATCGTATATGACTTGTGGAGGTCGCACTAGGTGCCTCATCGAACCTACGTAGGGTTCTTCCCGCAAAACCTACGCTCAGTTTTCATTTTCGTCGTTGCTATCATTGCAGTATACCTAATCAAACTCTTGTATATAGAATTACAGGTTGGAATTCATAAAATATTCGTCGTTCTGGGAGGGACCTACACCCACAATTGTGGCCACTGCAAATGCCCATGTATGGGGCGTTATATGGCGACTACATGAGGACAATATGGCGTCCCTCAATGAGTAAGTGAACGATATTTCTACAAATACCTACTAAAGACCTGATAAGGAGATTTAACCCTTTAACGGATGTTGTTATATTAGGATGTAACAAAAACATTGATTGTAGGTACGCACTCAATAAATAGTTAAGCGAAACACTCTTTCAATCCAAATTCATTTAAAATATATCTTGATTTAAGGGAATTTCTGTTTCTTTTCTTTTTATGGTAGTTTTATGGTTTTTATCCCACGGGATAGCGATAAGTGAGTTATACGCCGCCGTGACGTCATGAGCAGCAGAGTAACTAATTCTCATTAATTTGTCCAGGAAATATTGCAGATTGCATGTTGGGTGCACGTTTGCTTCATTCAATTAAACAAGTCTACGCGGACGAAGTCGCGGGCAAAAGCTAGTTAAAAATAAATAAATTAAATTAAATATTTTTATTTCAGACCGGTTGAACCATAGTGTGTTAGTTACGTTATTAAGTCTCAAATACTGGTGTTATGGCTATCAGCAAATCGAGCAAGCCAATTTTAACTAAAAGACATTTTGTAACCTTATTAGGCAATCTTGTGCAGAATTTACCATTTATCAATAGAACGACTGATCACTAATTTTATTTTTTGTTTCTGAATTTAAGTAATTTGATTTCGTTCGCAGTCAAAAAGGTGTGGATATAAAGAAATATTACGTAAAGTACCTCCAAGCCAACACGCCCCACATTGGTCAGTTGTCGTGTCGCACTTACATACAAAAAGTGAATCCTCTGCCACGGGGAGACAAGGACGAGATTCCCGTCGAGCGCTGGCCGTCGTGGGCGTTGAAGAAGATAATGATATACGGAGCCAAGGAACACAGGCTGCCGGAGTGCTACATCAAGTACTTGAAGGGCCTTAAACACAATGGCGGCGAGGGCGCCATCAGAACCCTGTGTCTCTTGAACAGATACGCTAAAAACGGCCCGTGCGACTGCCGTGTTCCGGGCCGCATACCTAGGATACCGTTAAAACTTGATTTAAACAAAAAGCGAAAAAAAAACTGAAAATTGAACTTAAAATTTAAGAAATACTAATGAAATGTGCCTATCGTATTACACATTTTAAAGCTTTCATACTGAAAATTAAAGGTTGATGGAATATACTGAAAACTACAATTGTTTTATAACTTTTTTATTAATATAAATATTAAAATTATTATTAATAGGTACTCGGTTGTCATTAAATTAAATAGGTATAATAATAAGTGTCATTCCACCGCTACGAGCACAGCCGCGAACCTCGACCGGTCGGAGAGCGGCGCGCGCGCTTCTGACAAGCATTAACACTAGGCAGTTAGGTACGCAGTTAAAATTATGCTTAAGTCTTATCGAACCAACATACTCTATAAAGTATTAATATCGACTAATTAAACTAAAAAGTTATAATAAAGTTTCCTTTTATAGTTTGTGACTATCGGTATTACAAAATACGCATCCAAAACCGGAGAGTATTCTCTAAGCGCAATAGCGACAAGCCCGACGCTGGGGCAGCGCCCTATCTTGCCTTCAAGCGCTAGCTTGAGTGAGCGAGACAGGGCGATGCCCCGACGCCGAGTCCGACGCTGATGCGCTTGGACAATAACAGTGCTGGACGTAATGTTTTATCGGTCGGCACACTTCGTATGCATTCATATCGGTGGAATGACCCGCTATTGATAACTACTTCGAAAGTTTGGTGAAATTGTATCTAAATTGAGCATAGAGCACAACGCTACCCCGACACTTACACCATTACACAAACACGCACACACATCACACAAGGAACACAATCATTTGGAAATATTATATAATATTTATTATCAGTCAATAATTTATGCGCATAATATAATTACTAAAAATGAGGTATGTATACAGCAGCTGCCATAAAAGGTGGAAAATCACAATTAAATAAATACTGTCGAAAACAAGAGCGCAAGTGTTAAAGGCAACAGGCCCGCAGGCAACGCCGTGTGAGGCAACGTTGTGCGAGGCTCGCCGCAGCCACTCCACGCCCGGCGGCTCGCAGGAAGACTTGGCGTGTCATAGTTACCGTCGTTCAGTTATATTTATCCGTACTTATGTTATTTTATAGGCTATCAGTGTGAAAGTAGATTAATTAAAGCAATTGGTACGGGCCGGTGGAGTGCCTCGGTTCGCTCGGCGGTCGGACCGCGCGCGCGGCCGCGGGGCGAGCGCCGCGCCGCCACCGCGCGCGCCGCGTAACGTTACAGTAACAATCCAGCGAGCGAGCTCCACTAGAATGCTCATTGGCAATCAAAGGTGGAACAAAACATGGCTCTACAATGAAATTATTATACTTAACGGTACCTACAATATTTGCATAAATTGAGCAAAAGGCACTATGCAATTTCTAAAATTAAACATTTATTTGGATTTCAACTTTGGAAAAGAATTTGAAATCAAAGGGAGAACGCTTTTTGAGCTAATAAAGCTACGATGAATGCAAGGTGCCTTGAGCCCCGACAAAGACACGCATCTGTTTGCGATCGCCGTCGCCAGTCATATCGCCGGCGCCGGTTTAACGCTTATCCGTTCGCAATATGAAAGGCCACGGTGCACTCGAGCGGAATTATATAGGTAAATCATTACAATAGTTACTGCTAGCCATTCGTAATACATGCCCCATGCCCACCCAACCTTTACTGAATCATATTCCTGTGGCACGGTTCTGGACCGCGGCGCCGCGCGGCTGCCGCCGCACGCAGTCGACAAACCCGCATTCCGCTGAAGGCTGGATGTATCAAGGCACTCGTTTACACTTACACTTAGAACACTAACACAGCGCCTTGCAGACACTGCATCCGTTGCCCTCGTATGTTGCGGTGTGATCAGTTACCACCGATTATGTTCACATTTAAACTTGGGTTTTGAATAAGAAATTTATCTAAGTATACGAACATTGTAGATCAGATGTCCTCCTAAAACATGGCAGTGGCGCACACAGATTGACTCGCACGAGAGTCACTGCATTTGTGTCATGGGAACCCCGCGGGCCGCGACTGCCGCGATGTCTGTACGGCTACCGACATACTGCGATGTTCATTTGTCGACAGCAACGTCTCTCTCTAACTTATGCATCGCAGAAGAGTGAAGGCTAACATAATCACAGTACGTTGTTAGCCATTCTGAAGGAGCACGGACATCGCTTGCGAGCGTTAAGTACATCCGGGATTAGAAATTGGAACTTCTCATGTAACCACGTAGTATCATATCAGAATAGTATGTTACAAAATATTAAAATAATTTCCATGTACATTGTAATCGTAAATTATGAAAAGGTATAAATGTTTCCATTGTTTTCTTCATTGCCTACGAAAAGGGCAATCTTCCAAACAAGATTCATACAAGAGTTTCTAAATTATTTCGGTGTTGATGTAACCAATAGAGTTTTCCAACAATTATGTCTTATTTATAATTCCAATCTAATTATAATTTATTTTACGGGCCGTCAAATCGTCAACTCGTTTATATATGTCACTGGTTTGGTAGTATGCCCGCACAGTTAAATATGCAAGTTCACTTGATACTATACGCACGTAGAATTATGTCGTCGCCCCGCCCTCTGCTCTAAATTGACAAATACATAGTTATACGCTTAAAAACACATGTAAATGAACGCTGCATGAGGAGCCTTTTCATAAGTAACCATTCTTAAATTTTTTAATGACGTTTGACATTTTTGTAGGGTATATTTGAAAACTACCGTCATTTTTAATTTATAAAATACAAATCTGTAACTTTAATCTTCATGAATTCGGCGCCAGACGTCACAAACATTTGTCATGGTAGAGACGTGAGGCGCGAGCGACTCTACAGGCTATTCACACGCATGCGTGCTGCGCTTCATACCCACTTACTTACTTAGCTGAATACAATATGTATGTAAATTTTCATATGCAACAACAATCATAAGTATTATAACACAATTTACTATTAAAATGTCTATTGCATAATTGATACAGAACACATTGTTTTCATAGTTAATATTTACTTAAGTTTATTTTTACATATGTTGAAAATAGTAGGACAAATACACGGGTAGTTATATTAATGTCAATACATATGGTTATAATTTCAGCTATAATTAGTAACATAATAATAATAATAAGTAACAATATATAGATAATCTAAAATTTGTTATAATTCAATAATAATTCAAGTCTTTCCGTGGTGTAAATCCGATTGATGAAATATATTTTTGCTAATAATATGTTGGGAAGATACAATTGTATTACTGAAAAACGAAATATTGAACAGACAGATAACGAGTATTACAATACTATATGTATATAAGCAGTTAGATTCGACGGACAACGAGGAAACAAGCATGCGATAGCAAGATTCTTGTAACAATTTACTCAAATACAGCAAGAATCGTTAAAAGAACAGTCGTTTGAGGTTTATCTAGTGACGTTTGTCAAAGTAAGTTAACAAAATGTATCAAAGCAGAGGAAGCGGAAATGAACACGTAAAGTGTTACAAACAAACGTTCCCATAGAGTGCAGTGTCACGACAAGTGCACGTGTCGCGGCCGGTCACTGTTCAATATCAGGAAATTAATAAAGACAGTTGTACACGATCTTACAGCTACACAATTATATAAACATTTTACATCTTACAGGTTAAACTTAACATTAATAGGCTATGTCAAATATGACACCGATACAACTATTGGTTGAGGTAAACTATATAGGATTCGCGTCGGCCGGCGGACCGACTTTAATATCGTTTCAGCAAAAATATTAATTTCCTGATATGAAAACGAATCGTCACACGCGAAGGACGCGCCGTCGCGGCAGTAATTCAATCTTAACGAAATAATTAACTAGATTTAAATTCTAGACAACGTCGCCTCTGCAGGTCGGCACACTCCGTGCGCAATAAATTATAGTCATAAATGCAGAGAAGATTTAAGAACTTTCCCTTAATATATAAATTTACACTAGGAATAAAAATAAATCAGCAGCGTCCGCGCGACGGCGCGCGGCGCCGCGGCCGAACGACGACAACGGCTCGGCTCGAGATACGCACAACCGACGATCGATAAAAAATATATACAGCGACGTTCGCGCGCGTCGCGGATCGCGGCCGTCGCGCGGCCCTCGCGCGCAATAAATAAGACGACGAGTCGAACAATTCGCTAACTACGCTTACGGCTAGGATTCGAAGCCCCCCGCGGGGGGCCGGAGGTAGATTCGGTCGCGCGGCGGGCGCCGCGCTAGCACGGCGTGGAGGTGGGGTCCCGCGCGTAGCGCTCGGGCGGCACGCCGTTGGGCCCCTTGAGCGCCAGCGGCGGCGGCTGCGGCTGCAGCGGCTCGGCGGCCGCGTCGTCGTCGCGCGAGCGCAGCGACGACAGCTCGCGCACCCACGACGCCAGCCGCCCCGACACGCCGAACAGGTTGGAGCCCGAGCCCGTGGCCACCGCGCCCACGCCCACCTCGGGCAGCTCCTGCTCCTCTTCTGGCGAACAAACGGACCCGGTTAGCGCCGAGCGCTCTGCGATCCGGGACGGCGCGGATCCCGCCCTCGGCGCAGCGGTCGAAGGCGAAAAATGCGCTAGGAATTTTTTTGAATTAAACTGGTCTTCGGAGGGTCTCTGCGCCTACCCCGGGAAGCGGAGCGCATTTTTGTAGACCGACTCCGGCAGGGAGAAACATAAAGAGGTGTCCCTTTTTTCTGTCCGGTCAAAAAACATAGGAAAACATAGCAGACGCGACACCTATCTATAGAGATATATCTGTCCCGGCTGTATATGTAGATGTTAAGTTTTACACCGACACGGTCAACATTAATTATAGAGCTAACGTCCTAGGTTAACTTTTCTTTTCGCTTTCGTCTAGTTTGTGCCTATGCATAGATACAACTTAATTGAGAACCGGGGTAAGAGTACCTAAGGTGCGGTAGAGAGCTAGTGACAGTGGATAAAGATGTCAATGTATCAACATGTTGATCGACCACCGCACTTGCTTACTCAACTTTACTTCATAGACGCCTAACACGTCATGTGACCTTCTCAATTTTTAAACTATTATAACGAATCAAGCTTAAATCGAAATATTGTTGGTACAGTTCTAAAGTTAATTGCTTTTCATTTTATTATATATTTACGAGTAAAGTAAGTAAGTACATACACAAAACGATTATACAAAGATATGACGCGCGCAAAGAAATATTTTACGTTACAATTAAGAACGGCAGGTACTTAATCCACATTAGAGATCGGTATCGGTATTGTAAAAAAAGGACAGACGGTTAAGACCTTTGAACACAACCTGTGCTACGACTCTTAATTATTTGTTATCACATGAGTCAGACTAACAATTAAAGCGACTACTTGCAAACTATTGGCGTAATATCACTTAAGTCCACTCGATGTTATTGCTGTTGAAAATGAAGAGCCCTTTAAAAAACCTATACAAAGTTGTTAAAACTTTCTTTTTACGAAAACTCAACAGCACATGCTGATCTACACTACAATACGCGCATTTCTCATAACAATTATGCCAAAACACCACTTTTACTTAAAAAAATAATTATTGTTAGTAAGACTGTATATTCCGTAGAATTTGATTTTTAGACTCAGGTTCTATTCTGATTCAAAAAGTCAAGTAACAGTGGTCTCCGCAGTGCCTTTACGATTTTGAACATAAATTAATTACTATAAATACTCAATAGACATTGATATAATTTGAAGTTGGTAGTTTAGTATAGGCCGAGTTATAACAGCTGCTGTCGAACATGTATGCAACTGTCATAATTTGTTTTCTTAATAAAATATTATAAACTGTCATTAATTTCACAGACATTTGATGCCAGCTTACGGCCTATACCTATACCATTATTTTGTTCACTAATCGTATATTTTGATTAGTAGAGTGGTGAATTGTACACAGAGCTCGAGTACCTAAGTCAGGAAATGATAACAAATGTGCGTTGTATTATCGCCATGCACGCAGCTGGCGTCATATAAAGTGAGCGTTAGGCGACTGGAGGATATAATCCTACGGACGCAACCAATAGCGCTTCGCTACTGAGAACGGCCAATCAGCCATCAGTTTGTCCGCCAGCGCTCCTTTTACCTGTCGCTAACTACACATTACGGTTACTTACTCATCGGCACACCGCCTGCTCAGCGCAGCCCTCTGGCGGCGTGACGGGACAAACAAGCGCGCAACGTTACTCTACATACAGTCAAGGAAATTGAAACACGTACCACCGTAGAACCTAGTCGAAGAGACATACGCATGACATTTGTATGACATAGCCTGGCGTTTAACGCGTCGCGTCAATGCGATAGGGTTCTAAGGTGGTACGTGAATATATTTCCCCTACCGTACACACGCATTACGTTAGTGATGTAACGAATATTGACGTCCGCGAATATCCGCACATTGGTCCTTTTCAGATTTATGTATAAAACGCCGCAAATCAGAATTTAATGTCCTTTGAGGGTTTTTTTATGAAATTGGAAGGAAAACAAGCAAGTGGGTCACCTGATGGTAAGTGCTCATCACCGCCTATAGACACCCGCAACACCAAAGAGATTGCAGATGCGTTGCCAACCCAGAAGGCTAAGATGGAATATCTCTTGTGCTAGTAATTACACCGGCTGTCTTGCTCTCCACGCCGGAACACAACAGTGCAAGCACTGCTGCTTTGCAGCAGGAATAGCGAGCAAGATGGTGGTAGCGATCCGGACGGACCTTGCACAAGGTCCTACCACCCGCACAAGTTTGAGCGCTTGGACTATATCTGGATAAAATGTTTTAAGCTTTCGCGATTTTCACGTTTATAACATTATAGATATTCGTTACATCACTAGTTTACAACTAGTATTACAATAATACAATGCCAATGTTATCATTCACTCAAACGCCAATTGTGCACGCATAAAGATTTCTATTTTTATCAGTTTTAAGACAATTCTATTAAAAAGTTTTCGATTGTAATTTTGTGTTCAAAAGTTGGTATTAAAAGTAGATTTTGTTCAACTTACATTCATCGCCTAATCAGATAACCAAGCTCTACCTACTCTACATAAAGGAATTCTACATTCGCCTGAAAATTTTGGTCAAAGTCACAACCCTTCGTAAACTTCCTTCGGCAAGGTACGTTGCAGTAACGTACCTACATAGGTAGATTTTTGAACAAATACTATTTAATTGATCGAAGTGGATAAGTTGTCAAAAAATACGACTATTGCCGAGAGTTTTAAATCGGTTCAATATATTTTTAAAAACTGTACCAACCACGGCAAGTGGCTTGATCTTCAGACTCCGTTTTATTCGATTCGATATACGACAGTCTTGTCATATAAAAAAATACCAACATCGTAAAATACCTCTTTAATGCCTGGAATATATGAGAGAATCAGATAGTTTTCGCCGTCTACGCAACTAGTAACCGCTACTCGGTTTGTCGAAACACCCAATAATAAAGAGACCCAGTGGACTGCAAAAGACGAGAGAGAAAATGGCAAGCATGTCCGTTCTGTACCAAGAAAAATATAGTACATTGGGATGCTGGGCCTTTTGATGAGATTCCGTGATCCCCTCCCCCGTTTCCGGGCGTAGTACTAACCGTTAGCAGTCCTCTGCATCTGGTAGATCTCCTGCCCTTGCGCCGTGTGGAAGAAAGACCGCGGCCGGAAGTACGGCGCGGCGGACGGCGCCAGGTCAGCCACCTATAGGGAAAGGTCATCATTAGGGAAAGGGCATTATTGCCTCGTGAACCATATTACATGATTTTGAGGATTTATGGAGCAGTTACACCAATCCCTGAGACGATCCCCTAATCCAAGACAATAATTGGCTTTAGCCTATATATCGAAGAGTCCTTATCACCAGGGTACCAATATTGGACTAGATAAGCTAAGTTTACACCAGCAGTGACAGCGGGTGTAATATTGAGTCGTCTCGCAGACTCAAAAAGCATATTTCCGGAACTAAGTAATACACTTTCTCGCCCACTGTCTGGGCAATATGAATTTTACATTAGCTTTAGGTATCGTGCTCTTACAGAGACTAGACATTTTATGTTATTATATCAAATTGTGTCATTTAAATGTATGTGAAGTCTAGGTACACTATTACATACATGTAACTGTTGCAGAGGTGTCTCTGTAGGAATACCTACTGGAGATACACAAGTAGATGATGAAGAATATGAGTTTATTAAAATAGAAATGATATGTAAGTTATACAATCACGTCAACACAGCACAATAGAAGTCATAGAAACGAAGAATATTAAAGAATTCTGTTAACCCCGGAAATACCCCTCTTTAGGCAGCCCCTTTTGCTAAGTTTAGACCTGCCGAGACAGGGGGTAAGACAGTTTAATTTGTGTAGTATGTGAGCGAGACAGTGCAGTAAGTCAGGCCTGTCTAGGCCGACGTCGTGGCTCGGCAACTGACCAGCTGCAGGAAGGTGGGCCGCAGCGCCGGGCGGTGCGCCCAGCAGGCGCGCATGAGCTCGTACAGCCGGTCCGGGCAGTGCTCCGGCCGCTCCATCACGCCGCCCTCCACCACGTAGCGCAGCACTTGCTCATTGGACAGGCCCTGCGGCGGTAACAAGTTCACGTTCCATAATGATGAATGATACCCATATAGATGAAATTAAAAACCTAGACCTGACGAGCCTATGTAGACGCCGATTCATCCCTTAGTTTTCCGCCTTTGAAGGTGAAATATTTTCTCCAAATTTAAATAGGAACAGCCTAGTATTACCAATTGAAAAAAAAAGGAATCGATCAAAAGCAGTCCAATTGTGAACCTCCTCCTTTTAGAAGTCGGTTGAAAAAGACCTCGATCTTTTGGACGTTTCTGAGACGAAAAACATTTCAATGCTTACAGATAAGTCAAACCGGTCAAAAAATGTAAAGGTTTGTCACTTTTGCATGTTACCACGCACAAAAATGACAACTTTTTCGATTTCTTGACTGTAAAAAGTTTAAGTCCTAAACAAAATCGGAACAGAATTGTGTGTTTGTTTATCTTGGTCTGAACCGAAAATATGTATATTGATCCCAGTGTTGGCCGAAAAACTATCTAGAAATCAGAATCAGCCACAAAATATGTTTGCTTACGTTATATAGAAGTAAAATTACCTGATACGGCTGCATGGCAAGCGTGGCCATCTCCCATAAGACGACCCCAAAACTCCATATGTCACTACTACTCGAAAACACCTGTAACAAATATGACAGCATTAAATCCCTAGTACTTAGGCATCAAAACTGATAACACGTTTGAAAAGTATTAGACTAGAACGATGATTGAAATTGTCCAATATTTTTAAAGATAACAACATGCTTTTCAAAAAATAGCTTAAGGCACAACAAGTGATGAGTCTTATTTTACTTATAATCATATTTTTGACTTGAGGTGTCAAACAGACAATTCAAACTTGATTATATGTGATATCTTCATTAATATGTACATGTTCAAAATAAAATGTATTTTTTTCCAATGCACCATCCAATGTAAATATTTGAACCCGATATTCAATAAAATCGTACATCGTTCTAATGCTGTAGCTTTCACTTGTTCTACTCACCCCATCTTTTAAGCTCTCGGGGCTCATCCACCTAACTGGTAGCAGGCCCTTAGAGCCTTTCCTATAATAATCAGTCTCATAAATGTCTCTGGTCATGCCGAAGTCCCCCACTTTGACCGTGAGGTCGCCGGCGACCATACAGTTGCGCGCCGCAAGGTCGCGGTGCACAAACTTTTTGGCCGATAGGTAGGCCATACCGTCGGCTATTTCTATAGCCATCTGAAACAAAACAAGAGAAGTGAGTGTCAGAGCCAGTTATCAAGCGGCATCCTAAAGCAAAGGGCACACCGAAACTGGCACGCGTTTTCATAGCCGTTTAAATGGCATTGTTATTTTAAGCAATAAACACCCAGTAAGCTGTAGCATTGACTACATTGTATGCTGATGGCCGATTCCTATGTTACATCAACGGATCGTTTTACCTGTCAGCCCTTAAATTTTGACAGATTTCCTATAAACAATGTGTCAAAATTTAATTGTTAGTAGGTATAAAAATTCGTTATTGGAATATAGGTACGCGGCATTAGTAGCCTTAAAATCGCAAAACCAGCATTCGGCGTGGCTTTAGGTAAAGGCGGGAGAAGTTAAGAGCCACTTTCTTGTCTTTAGTGGCTATTAGATTGACGATGATTTTCGCAGAGGGCCCAGATAGATAATATATGAATACCTCGTACGTACCTACTAGGGCCTACAATAGCCTAGCGGATATTCGTAAGGTTCGTGTACCCACGAGTCGGGAAGCGTGCGCAGGGTCCGATTTACCCTAGAAGACTAGAGCCTAGAGCTGTCTAAAGCAGGCGCCGAGTGTGCGGAGGCCGACAGAAGCGAGACGCACCTGCAGGATGTTCTGCAGCGTGGGCGGCGCGGCGGCGGGCTCGCGGCGCGGCTGCGAGCCGTCGGCGTCGGGCCGGTGCGAGCGCAGGTAGGTCTGCCGTGCTCCATCAGCTCCATGAGCGAGACGCACCTGCAGGATGTTCTGCAGCGTGGGCGGCGCGGCGGCGGGCTCGCGGCGCGGCTGCGAGCCGTCGGCGTCGGGCCGGTGCGAGCGCAGGTAGGTCTGCCGTGCTCCATCAGCTCCATGAGCGAGACGCACCTGCAGGATGTTCTGCAGCGTGGGCGGCGCGGCGGCGGGCTCGCGGCGCGGCTGCGAGCCGTCGGCGTCGGGCCGGTGCGAGCGCAGGTAGGTCTGCCGTGCTCCATCAGCTCCATGAGCGAGACGCACCTGCAGGATGTTCTGCAGCGTGGGCGGCGCGGCGGCGGGCTCGCGGCGCGGCTGCGAGCCGTCGGCGTCGGGCCGGTGCGAGCGCAGGTAGGTCTGCCGTGCTCCATCAGCTCCATGAGCGAGACGCACCTGCAGGATGTTCTGCAGCGTGGGCGGCGCGGCGGCGGGCTCGCGGCGCGGCTGCGAGCCGTCGGCGTCGGGCCGGTGCGAGCGCAGGTAGGTCTGCCGTGCTCCATCAGCTCCATGAGCGAGACGCACCTGCAGGATGTTCTGCAGCGTGGGCGGCGCGGCGGCGGGCTCGCGGCGCGGCTGCGAGCCGTCGGCGTCGGGCCGGTGCGAGCGCAGGTAGGTCTGCCGTGCTCCATCAGCTCCATGAGCGAGACGCACCTGCAGGATGTTCTGCAGCGTGGGCGGCGCGGCGGCGGGCTCGCGGCGCGGCTGCGAGCCGTCGGCGTCGGGCCGGTGCGAGCGCAGGTAGGTCTGCCGTGCTCCATCAGCTCCATGAGCGAGACGCACCTGCAGGATGTTCTGCAGCGTGGGCGGCGCGGCGGCGGGCTCGCGGCGCGGCCGCGAGCCGTCGGCGTCGGGCCGGTGCGAGCGCAGGTAGGTCTGCCGTGCTCCATCAGCTCCATGAGCGAGACGCACCTGCAGGATGTTCTGCAGCGTGGGCGGCGCGGCGGCGGGCTCGCGGCGCGGCTGCGAGCCGTCGGCGTCGGGCCGGTGCGAGCGCAGGTAGGTCTGCCGTGCTCCATCAGCTCCATGAGCGAGACGCACCTGCAGGATGTTCTGCAGCGTGGGCGGCGCGGCGGCGGGCTCGCGGCGCGGCTGCGAGCCGTCGGCGTCGGGCCGGTGCGAGCGCAGGTAGGTCTGCCGTGCTCCATCAGCTCCATGAGCGAGACGCACCTGCAGGATGTTCTGCAGCGTGGGCGGCGCGGCGGCGGGCTCGCGGCGCGGCTGCGAGCCGTCGGCGTCGGGCCGGTGCGAGCGCAGGTAGGTCTGCCGTGCTCCATCAGCTCCATGAGCGAGACGCACCTGCAGGATGTTCTGCAGCGTGGGCGGCGCGGCGGCGGGCTCGCGGCGCGGCTGCGAGCCGTCGGCGTCGGGCCGGTGCGAGCGCAGGTAGGTCTGCCGTGCTCCATCAGCTCCATGAGCGAGACGCACCTGCAGGATGTTCTGCAGCGTGGGCGGCGCGGCGGCGGGCTCGCGGCGCGGCTGCGAGCCGTCGGCGTCGGGCCGGTGCGAGCGCAGGTAGGTCTGCCGTGCTCCATCAGCTCCATGAGCGAGACGCACCTGCAGGATGTTCTGCAGCGTGGGCGGCGCGGCGGCGGGCTCGCGGCGCGGCTGCGAGCCGTCGGCGTCGGGCCGGTGCGAGCGCAGGTAGGTCTGCCGTGCTCCATCAGCTCCATGAGCGAGACGCACCTGCAGGATGTTCTGCAGCGTGGGCGGCGCGGCGGCGGGCTCGCGGCGCGGCTGCGAGCCGTCGGCGTCGGGCCGGTGCGAGCGCAGGTAGGTCTGCCGTGCTCCATCAGCTCCATGAGCGAGACGCACCTGCAGGATGTTCTGCAGCGTGGGCGGCGCGGCGGCGGGCTCGCGGCGCGGCCGCGAGCCGTCGGCGTCGGGCCGGTGCGAGCGCAGGTAGGTCTGCCGTGCTCCATCAGCTCCATGAGCGAGACGCACCTGCAGGATGTTCTGCAGCGTGGGCGGCGCGGCGGCGGGCTCGCGGCGCGGCTGCGAGCCGTCGGCGTCGGGCCGGTGCGAGCGCAGGTAGGTCTGCCGTGCTCCATCAGCTCCATGAGCGAGACGCACCTGCAGGATGTTCTGCAGCGTGGGCGGCGCGGCGGCGGGCTCGCGGCGCGGCTGCGAGCCGTCGGCGTCGGGCCGGTGCGAGCGCAGGTAGGTCTGCCGTGCTCCATCAGCTCCATGAGCGAGACGCACCTGCAGGATGTTCTGCAGCGTGGGCGGCGCGGCGGCGGGCTCGCGGCGCGGCTGCGAGCCGTCGGCGTCGGGCCGGTGCGAGCGCAGGTAGGTCTGCCGTGCTCCATCAGCTCCATGAGCGAGACGCACCTGCAGGATGTTCTGCAGCGTGGGCGGCGCGGCGGCGGGCTCGCGGCGCGGCTGCGAGCCGTCGGCGTCGGGCCGGTGCGAGCGCAGGTAGGTCTGCCGTGCTCCATCAGCTCCATGAGCGAGACGCACCTGCAGGATGTTCTGCAGCGTGGGCGGCGCGGCGGCGGGCTCGCGGCGCGGCTGCGAGCCGTCGGCGTCGGGCCGGTGCGAGCGCAGGTAGGTCTGCCGTGCTCCATCAGCTCCATGAGCGAGACGCACCTGCAGGATGTTCTGCAGCGTGGGCGGCGCGGCGGCGGGCTCGCGGCGCGGCTGCGAGCCGTCGGCGTCGGGCCGGTGCGAGCGCAGGTAGGTCTGCCGTGCTCCATCAGCTCCATGAGCGAGACGCACCTGCAGGATGTTCTGCAGCGTGGGCGGCGCGGCGGCGGGCTCGCGGCGCGGCTGCGAGCCGTCGGCGTCGGGCCGGTGCGAGCGCAGGTAGGTCTGCCGTGCTCCATCAGCTCCATGAGCGAGACGCACCTGCAGGATGTTCTGCAGCGTGGGCGGCGCGGCGGCGGGCTCGCGGCGCGGCTGCGAGCCGTCGGCGTCGGGCCGGTGCGAGCGCAGGTAGGTCTGCCGTGCTCCATCAGCTCCATGAGCGAGACGCACCTGCAGGATGTTCTGCAGCGTGGGCGGCGCGGCGGCGGGCTCGCGGCGCGGCTGCGAGCCGTCGGCGTCGGGCCGGTGCGAGCGCAGGTAGGTCTGCCGTGCTCCATCAGCTCCATGAGCGAGACGCACCTGCAGGATGTTCTGCAGCGTGGGCGGCGCGGCGGCGGGCTCGCGGCGCGGCTGCGAGCCGTCGGCGTCGGGCCGGTGCGAGCGCAGGTAGGTCTGCCGTGCTCCATCAGCTCCATGAGCGAGACGCACCTGCAGGATGTTCTGCAGCGTGGGCGGCGCGGCGGCGGGCTCGCGGCGCGGCTGCGAGCCGTCGGCGTCGGGCCGGTGCGAGCGCAGGTAGGTCTGCCGTGCTCCATCAGCTCCATGAGCGAGACGCACCTGCAGGATGTTCTGCAGCGTGGGCGGCGCGGCGGCGGGCTCGCGGCGCGGCTGCGAGCCGTCGGCGTCGGGCCGGTGCGAGCGCAGGTAGGTCTTGAGGTCGCCGTGCTCCATCAGCTCCATGACGACGAGCGTGGGCTGCCCGCGGGACACCACGCCCAGCAGCCGCACCACGTGGAACGTGTCGAACGCCTTCATCACCGACGCCTCGTTCAGGAACTCGATGCGCTCCCTGGACAGGCGACCGTGCTCAGTTTACTGACATGGAATTCGTTAGTGCTTCCTGCGAGCCTTATCTGAATAATAGTAGATTGTTTAACGAGGGATGAAAGAAACAAATGTCACACGAGATTTAATAGCGCACGAGCGGAGCGAGCCAGCGAGATCATCAACCAATAGTTCGAATGTGGAATTGGTACTTCACCCATGTTAAACACTCTGCTTTTCATTTCGAGCATAAGGAAAGCAAAAAACGTCACGGATATTAAAAATAGTACATTTCGATACTAGTGCGGAAGGTATGTCATTACTTCACGAGTTCCGAGATATCTTGCCACGAGCCGCAGGCAAGTGGCAAGACTCGGAACGAGTGAAGAATGACATTTCCGCGCGTGTATCGAACGACGTTTTTCAATACAGTTGCGAAAAAAATACAATAAATTTGCGACTTTTACTGAAGCTCTTAATTAAAGTAAAGTCAGTACAATCTTCAGCAGTGAAAATTTTTGACAAATTAAACGCGTTTTTGTTAGCTGTCGTATTTCATAAGGCAATGGCTTTTGCTTTTCAGCGAACTCTATGAAAGATTTTTTTTCAAATAGATATTAATATGAGCGTTAGGACAATTATTAAAGGATAACGAAATATTCTTCCCGGGAACATTAATATTTTCACTCTCCCGCCTATTTTTACTTTTTTTTAAGGATGCCGTTCTTAGTGGCCAGTCATTCAAAGGCGTTTTATTTTTTAATTTAGCGAAGCGCTTCGAAGTGCTTAAAAACACCCAGAATCGCTTATTGTTTGAATATCTTTGCCATTTATTTCCGAAGAAGTGGAACTAAAAAGAACCTTATTTTTTTAATGTAAATAAATATGGGGTACCAGAAAAGACCCAGTGCCTGATTGGTCGATTTTATGTCGTATGCAGCACAAGTCGTGTTCTGATTGGTCGAATCAGTGATCAGCGTGCTGATGTGATTGGTCGATTTGCTCTTTAAATAGGCCAACAATGTTTTTGTCTCAGAGAATTCCGTTCCATTCAGCCACCTTAATAAGAACTGTTTTCAGGACTGTTATTATTTAAAAAATCATATTTTTTTGATGAACAGGCTAGTAATAAAATATAAAATCTGAATATTTTGATATTCTTACATTAATAATAGGTTTTTAGTTTTATTACGTCTTGGTACAAACTAAAACTATAAAAACTCTTTGGTAAGTAGTTGTGAATTGGAACAAGTACAAATTAAAAAAAAACTGGAAAAGTAAATCGCACTAGTTCGCAAAAACGAACTTTGCGCACGCAAAACAGCCAAAAAAAGGGCACTTTTTGAGCAACTGTATTGAAAAGGTATTTTATTTAACACACTATTTTTTGTCATACAAAATCGACGTGAAGGGATTCAAATAATGTAAAATTCGGGTTCATCTAGGTATATAGGTTTTGGTTTCCGCGATACAGGCCTAGAGTCTAGTGCGGTCACCGCTAAACAACTAATGTTTCACATTATCTTATTTCGAAATGTTCTGTTAAATGTAATTTTTGTTGATAACATTATTGTATGTACCTTTTTTGTTTAAATAAAATGTATTCTTATTCTTATCACTTCACTACTATATTTATATAGCTCGATTATCACACACTCACTCACTGGGTCATTGACATGCTGTTTTGGAGAGATGCGAAGGGGTGGGGTAAAACTGAAACTACATCCACGTAGAGGGCGCTCCAGCGAGCAGAGGAGCAATAAGAAACCGACCTGAACGTCGAAACGGACCTAGGATAGGGGACGGATCTCGGAAAGTATGAGTCCTAGAGAAAAGTTCCAAAACTAAAGTCGCAGAGAACTGCCGGCCAATGAGTGAGCCGGTCGAATTATATTCAAAATGGCCGAAACAAGATGGCCGCCATACAAACTTTAAACGCGAAAATCTCGGGCACCATTAAAGACAGAATGGGGGTTCTCGACCAACTGTCACTCAGGGGGAGGGAGAAAACTTGAACGAATCGAAAAAAATTCAAGATGGCGGATATAAAATGGCGGCCGAAATTTCTTTTGTTCGATCGGGATGAAATTTTGCACCTGGGGGCTCTGGGGGCCGCTTGTTCCGCTTCCGGGAAAAGTTTTTCGATTCCGCCATTTTCCAAGATTGCCGCCATACAAGGGAGTTTTGAAAGCGAGCCAACAGGGCGAACTACGCGTAGGCGCTTGCGCCGGAGCGTCCCATTCGTCCTCCCGAGTCGAAGTGAAGTTAGAACTGATCCCCCCTCCCCCCTTCAGCGAGCCCGTAGGACGAGTTCCGCGTAGGTGCGAGCGCCAAAGCGTCCACTGGACGCGAAATACTCTAGAGTCACTTGCGAGCCCGGAGGGCGAGCTGCAGTGTTAAGTTGGAACTCCCCCCCCCCCCTTCCTCCCCCCCACCCTAAGGCAGCCATTCTTTCTCTGGGCTCTAAAAGGCCCAGGCTCGGAACCCAAAAATTCTAAACTCCTCGTGTTGGTACTCTTTCCATTCGTCTCAATGCCATCTTTACTACTGAATGTGAAGTTGGGCCCCCAGACCTGAGGGCACGACAGCAAGTTGGAATTAATATCCCCCCCCCCCGGCCCAGCGAGCCCGAAGGGCGAGCTCCGCGTAGGTGCGTGCGCCGTAGCGTCCCTTTTGAAGCAGTTCTCCCGAGTAACTTGCGAGCCCGCAGGGCGATCTGCAGTGTGAAGTTGGAACTCATCCCCCCCTTCCTCCCCCCTCCTAAGGCAGCCCGACTTTCTCTTGGCTCTATCTTGGGAACCAAAAATGTTAGACTCCTCGTGTTGGTACTCGTTTGATTCGTCTCGATGCCATCTTTACGACTTAATGTGAAGCTTGATAGACAGACGTAAAGCACTACACTTTGAGACGTGGGCGGTGCTTGAGTCTCTCCAGCGATGCCGTATTGACTATCGGTATATCGAAGTGTTGAAGTGTTTGTACAATAACGCCACCATGTCGGTCCGAATACAAGACCAGAGGACGGAGGAAATTCCATTGCAAAGAGGTGTGAGACAGGGAGATGTTATCTCTCCGAAACTGTTCACCAACACAATGGAAGATGCCTTTAAGCTTCTGGAGTGGAAAGGATTCGGCATCAATACCAAGGGCGAGTACATCACTCACCTTCGATTTGCCGACGATATAGTAGTCATGGCAGAATCGATGGAAGACCTTAGCACGATGCTCGAAGACCTCAATCGGGTTTCCCAACGGGTGGGCCTTAAGATGAACATGGACAAAACGAAAGTCATGTCGAATGTCCATGTGGTGCCCACCCCAATAGCAGTAGGAAACTCAACTCTCAAAGTTGTTGACGAATACGTCTACCTAGGACAAAGAGTCCAACTAGGCAGGTCCAACTTTGAGAAAGAGGTCAATCGTCGAATCCAACTCGGCTGGGCAGGGTTCGGGAAACTGCGAAATGTCTTCTTGTCCAATATACCTCAGTGTCTGAAATCGAGAGTGTATGATCAATGTGTGTTACCAGTGATGACTTATGGCACTGAAACGTGGCCGCTTACTATGGGCCTTATAAGAAAGCTCAAAGTCACGCAACGAGCTATGGAGAGGGCTATGCTTGGAGTTTCTCTGCGTGATCGAATCAGAAATGAGGAGATCCGCAGACGAACGAAAGTAACCGACATAGCTCAGCGGATTAGCAAGTTGAAGTGGCAGTGGGCAGGGCACATAGCACGGAGAACTGATGGCCGATGGGGTCGGAAAGTTCTCGAATGGCGGCCGCGTATTGGCAAGCGCAGCGTAGGACGACCAGCCACAAGATGGTCCGATGACCTCATACAGGTGGCAGGAAGGCGCTGGGTGCATGCTGCTTCCAACCGGCCACTTTGGAAATCCATGGAGGAGGCCTATGTCCAACAGTGGACTTCTTGTGGCTGAGATGATGATGATGATGAAAGCACTACACCCTCCGAGGGCCTCCACACGACATCTAGTTTTTTTTCTTATATAAAATTCAAAGTCCTGACTGACTGACTGACTGATATATCAGCGCACAGCCCAAACCGCTGGACCAAGACACTTGAAATTTTGTACATAGAAACCTTATATAGTGTAGGCATCCACTAAAAAAGGATTTTTGGAAATTCCACGCCTAAGGGGGTAAATAAGGGGAAGAAAGTTTGTATGAAAGTCCGTCAGTTTTGAAGTTAGGATCTTGAAATTTTGTTGTTAAGCTTATGTAAAAAAATTAACTTATACGGCTCTCAGTGTTTTTAATAATTCCACCCCTGAAAGTGTGAAAAGAGGGTTAAAGTTGTGTAAGGGAAGACCTTCATTTTCTCAGTAAAAATCACTACATTTATTATTTAGGCTTATAACGCAACGTTTATATCGGGTGTTATTGTAATTACAACCCTTAAGAGGATGAAACGGAGAATGAAATTTTGTATTTCAATTGTTCGTTCACAATTTTTTTTGTATTGAAGTAAAAATAATGTACGTGGTAACGTGTTATTACTAAGCCTCTATTGCCACCCGTCTATCCCTCTGTCTGTCTGTCTGCCACGCGCAAACATGTCCTGACTGATTGGCGATCATCGTCCAACAGAAACTATTGAATCATGAAAGCTGAAATTTGGAATATAGGTTTATTTTATAACATAGGCATCTGCTAAGAAACCATTTTTGGTATTTTTTACCTATAGGGGGAAAACGGGGGGTGGGGGTTGAACATTGTATGAAAGTCTTTGTTGATTGAAGTTATAAACATGAAAATTTGAATTAGAACTACTGAGTATAAATGATTACAACGTGTTTCAGGATTTTTGCATTTTTACATTTAAAGGGGGAGAAGCGGGGGTGAAAGTTTGTATGGTATGGACGTATTGTTTTTCTTTTAATAGGAGCTTGTAATTTTGAATTTTAGATACTTGTCATAATTAGATAATTATGTGTATCAGTGTTTTAAGACTATCGAATTTTAGGGATGGGAAACGGGGGTGAAACTTTGTATGGAGCTATCGGTTTATTCAAAAATGGGAACTTCAAAATGTTTGTTTGTTTTAGGGTATTTGGATGTTTACATTGGAAAGGGGTAAAACGGGCGGGAGTGTGAGCACTTATAAGTTTTTGATTCTAAAAAAAAAGTAATTTGTTTTCTGTAGGCCACGCGGGCGAAGCCGCGGGCAGAAGCTAGTGGTGACTAAAATTGATAGATTTTGACACCAATGATATTTTTTATGTTGAAATAACATATGCCATCTTGAATCCGAAAAATAATATCAGATTCGGGTTTATCACTGTTTAATTTTTAATCAGATGTTTAATTTAACACTTGAACTATAAGATCAACGCACGTTTCGCCCCAATACGAGGCATCATCCGGATCTAATGACCGTTCGCTACTTTAACCACTGGCATACTGGTTCAAGTAGGTAGCGAATTTTAAGTTAGCGTATTTACCTGTCAGTGGCGTGCTCATTGACAGTTTTCACAGCGCATCGAGTTTCTGGTTTGCCTTTCGCAAGGCCTTTTGCTAATCCTTCATACACCTGAAATAGATTAGGTTTGTTATGTACTTGTAAAAAGATTATAGTTTCAGCATAGATTGCTTCACGACACAGTATGATGTAGACCATATGATTCTGATATTGGCCACAAATATCCATCCACCATTAAAATTTTAATCTTTGCATTTATAGCACAACTACCCGGTTCATTCTTTTTTATACGTCTTTAAATACCTACGTTATGATCTCGACAACATAGGCAAAACTGTGATAGGTAAATTATTAATGAATAAACTTTATTTTCGGTAACAAAATAATAGTATAATATCAATACTTACCATGCCGAATGATCCTTGACCAAGTTCTCTGATGAACTCAATGTTATTCCTCGCCACCTCCCACTCATCGGGCACGTAGACCGTGGACACGTATTCAGGGTTGACGCTCGCGAACAGCTTGTTGGCTTCGGTGGGCAGCAGCAGCCCTCGGCGCGCGTACCAAATACCGCCGCCCAGCACCAAGATCACTATGAGACAACCCCCGACTACGCCCCATATCCATTCGTAGCCTGACTCCGCCGTCCGTTCCTGGAATATTAACGAAGTTTCAACTGCAGGTCCAAAGGGAGGCTGGCATAGTCACACAAGTGCACTTAAAACATCAGTAAAATTTTAGTTAAAAAAACAGCTGCAAATATTTGCAGCCTCTGTGGTGTGCTCACACCTTGTTGGGTGTCACCGACATTCTCGCGTACTTTGGCTAGTAAACAAAACTCTAAGGCGCAGTCAGGTTTCGCTAGCCACGTCAGGATGCATCGCGGTAACAAACCGGACTGAACCAGATACAGGATTCGCCACCACCGAATACGGCGTGGAAGACATGATTGATCAATGAGCCTCTCGCCGTGATGCAGCGTCGAGACAACACGTCTATAGTTGCGGCAAGCAACTTGAGCATAAATCGAGTGGAGGGGGTATGTTTGCACATACACATTTGTACTAGAAACGGCTACTGCGCAGTCAAGATCAGTGCTTAAGATGTTTTCCGGGAACTGTACTGAGGTAATTACCGGTATGAAGACGTAGATGTCGGCGGAGACGTTGCCGGCGCCGCTGACGGTGATGGGTGTGACCTTGATGCTGTAGTTACCGGCCGCCAGGTTGCGGATTAGGAAGCCGCGCCCGGCGCTTTCGTAGTCGCTCGCCGTGATGCAGCTCTGCAGGCCCACGTCTTGCGCCTGACCAACCAAATATTGTTAGAGCTCTGCGCTGACAACGTAGTAATCGGCGTCAGCATTTTACACTCGTTTGAATTGGTTCTGTCAGAATGCCACTGTTATTCGGTCAAGTCACTGAACTGGTACAGTTTTGCTTTTTGTGTGTGTATTTTCAAGTGTAGGTGGGTTTTTGTTACTATTTTTTGTGATATGAATGTGTATTTGGGTAACTTTTTTTTTATCTATCTACCTGCGTGTTGTCTTCGACCCGCGAATGATGCACGTTGTAGGCGACGACGAAGCCGTTGGGGTTTTCAGGCGGCGACCACGTCACGTTGACGTCGGGCAGCGTCTTGTTCGACGGTATTACCTCCGCTTGGACCTTCCGCACCACGTCCACCGTAACTATGGAAGGAGCACATAATAGTACATTACTACAGAGGTCAGGAAGAAAACATTTGTCGGACGAGACTAGGATAGAAGGCCGAGCGCAAACGAGGCGTTTTATAATACGAGTCAGGCAACTGCTAGTTCCTGCCGAAGTATAAACAGTGCTTTTCTGAAACATAGCTACCTTCAGGTCAGCAGCGACTGTTGAGACGTCGACCCACCCCTCATGGGGACGGTCAGGCATACCCACAACCAAAGAAACCGAAGCCGATACGATGTCGGAGCTAGTAAAGTGTCCTTGGCGCTCCACGATTGGCCGCGCCAGTCTAAAGTTAAACTCACATAGTTCCAGCGTCCGGAAAGTGTAGAAGGCGCGCTCCGAGCACCAGTCGGCCGCGTAGTCCGTTTTGGACTCGTTGACGTGCTGCGCGCGGCACGCCCACACGCTGACTGTGTACCAGGTGAAGTGGCGCATGTTCTCCACCGTCAGCGAGCGCGCGTCGCCCGGCAACTTGTAGTACAGCGAGCTGATGTAGCCTGGCCAAACAGTGCCTGGGTTAATGGAAGGCTATGGAAACTCGTAAGCTACGCTATACTTAGGCATAGAATAAATGTTTTAGTAACGCAGGCACACAGCCGCGTATATAAACGTCGATGAAGAATTACGCGTATTTTGTAAGGCGTGGTGCTCCTATAAGGCTTGATAGCAAACGTTCCAGACAAACAAGACGTGAAAAAATATCTGAGTACGCTATTTGCTAGGACAGTGCGTAGATCAAGAAAGTGCAATAAAAAATGTAAATTAATAAATATCTGATCACTTTGCATCAATATGGTACATGCGCAAGAAATTAATCTGGCTTAAGTTGCACTCATGTGATAGTAAAGATCCAAAAATCAATCCTGACAGTAAACAAAAACTAAAATTAAAGTGATTCGTTCGGTTTCATGACTAATAAAAAAAACATAAAATATTTTAATTTTAGGAATTATACTGTCAAACCGCAACCTCTAACTTCAGGGTCACTGACTGTTAGGCAATCCGGTCGTCAATAGCAACAAGATCTTATATTGTCTCATGACACAAGTTAGGGGAATTTTAGTACATATTTGTTTATTAGGTAGGTACTGTCATAATCGATGCACTCAACAAGTTTTTTAACACTTTACAGGTACGGTCGCTGTAATAGTTAGTAGAGATATTTTTGAAATCTTGTTTGCCCTTTAGGAACTTTAATGCGGTCTTGTAGACCTTAAGGTTTTCCATTATAATTGCCATGCCATGTAAGACTTTTTCGCAGAATTTCCGAGCTTGTCTTTAAGTTACAAACAGAACTCCGTGAGTTAATCAACGATTTAACAAACATCAGATTAAGTAAGTCCTATGCCAATTCTCGCTGGTCACTAAATGCAAAATTAACACCTGGTTAGTTACTGTCTCACTCAATTGCTTAGTTTATAATTGTTAGTAGGTCCTTTTACAAACAATTGCGTGTCCAACCAACGATATATCTCGAAGGTAGCTTTACTAAACATCCCCATCACGCGTTAATCAAATGCCCGCCGTCCCTGTCTCGCACATAGCTTTTACTATGTGCATGAAAACGACAGCAAGCTTCTGACTCCTTACGGATCACATATGGGATAGTGAACTTCAGTCACAGAACTAATAAGTACTTAGTATTTTTTTATGTTTTCGCGACTTGTAGACATTGAAATAAAACAATTTAAACGGTTTATATCGCGTGTATTGTAACGAATCTAATTCCCGACGTTTCGAGCATGAGAGGTCTCATGCTCGAAACGTCGAGCCCTTTACAGGTGTAAAGGGCTCGAAACGTCGGGAATTACATTCGTTACAATACACGCGATAAAAACCGTTTAAATTGTTTTATGTCAATTATAAATACTTACGTAAAACTGGAAGGTGCAAGCAACCGTTATTATTAGGAAAAATTACACTATATACACCTCGACGACAACGTTTGCTCAAATTATTTGATCTCGTGCACCATCCAGTTGTTTTTTAAATGTCTCAAAGCTTGGCCACTGCCATAAAGTCATCCACGAAATTTCATTACCTGTTGTGATAACAATATCAACTTCATGAAAATTTAACGAAACTCTATTCTAACATTGACTTGCTGGGAATAATTTACCTAAACGTTTTAAGAAGTTCAAATGACTGAACCTTACGGTGGTATAGCATTTGTTATGCGATTATGCATGCAGATGTTAAACTGCCGAGAAATATTATAGAGCTTATAACTGTTGTCATAAGGTCTATAACTGTTTTCATAAGGTCTGGCACTTGGAAATCTAAATCTGTGTATACCCCGTCCAACTTTATGGTAAGTAGGTACATTCATCGCACCAATATCATCCTTCACTATAGTTATTTTCCCTTTCGTTTTTTAACCATTCTATTTTGTTTAAATATACATTAAACCAAAAAAATATACAAGGAAAACCGGGGCCAGTCCTACCCCCAACGGCTAATTGATGTCGATTTAGCCTACACACACCGCTGGGTACACAATGGAAACAGTCATGATACGCTTGCAGTAAAACCTTCGTACTAAACTGTACGTCGAAATGCGAAGCGAAACAATGGCTCGGAGTAACTCTCAGAACTTACAAACATACCTAACACTAAATTCCCTGGAACTTTTCCACTTTATATTAACAAAACATATGAAACATGCATTTTCCCTGTCGTTAAAATTCGTTCATGCTAAGTTTTTCGAGTGAATAAGATATCCGCCGTCCAGCCGATACGATGAACCAGAGTGACTTTTGATTTGAATCAATAGAAAAAACAAGTGCAAGTTAATTTTAATGATCTTTTAGTATTCTGTTTTTAAAATCAATTCTAAAACTATCATTGGCAGGTGTCCGGCACACGCTTAGTAGAGAGCAACTAGTAGGTAAGTACACTCTCCCTCAAAAATAAATGACGCGAGGAATAACTAAGAAAGTATTTAAAGCTTACTGCACAGCTGCACGCGTTATTGTGACTTGTTTTGTTACTATTCACAGAGGCGAATTATTCTTTAATCAAACTAGGCACGTGCCTAGGTTACAAAAGGGCGCGCGCAGAAGTTTTTCAACAATACCTACTTACAAGAAATCATACTTTCTACAGAGATGTACATAGCGCCAAAGGGACGCCTATGATGTGCTAGCCAAAGGCGCTCTTGACATTTAATCCACCTCTGACTATTCATGTACGTACTTATCTGTCGATTTGATTAGAAAAAAGATAATACCAAACCAAAATCGTGAAACGTGCTAGCCATCATGGCTGTGTCGGAAACGTGCCGTAGGTAGTAGCCCAATACTAGTAAAGTCACCCTGTTCACGTAAACATGCTCCCTGATACCCGTACCGTAATAGATCTACAAAGTAACCTGTTTCATTTTCCGTTATAACGCAAACGTTGTGTCGGTGACTGCACATAGCTGAAACGAGAATGTTCAATGGAGGTGATGGGTGAACGAAGCACTAAAATCAAGAGTAAGCACAAGTTAGATTATATGGGTGATGTTATTAAAGAAAACCTCCTCATAACCATTGATATAATAGGCCTGTGTTCAGGTAATACTTATAAGGTTATTTTTTGCACATGGTTAAAGACGGAAGTATTAAAATAATAAATAAGTTTAAAATTATAATTTATTTTGATGAAAAAAGAACATGAATATGGAATTACTAAATAATTACACACAACTGGAATGTGCAGGTGACCGATAATATAAAAAAGCTTCAACAAAACATAAACTTTGTATTTTAAAACTTTTGCACGAAGAAAATGCACAGTCACGATATGTACCTATATACATATATCGGCGATGCTTGCTATACTTATAAGAAATAGGCAACATGAGAAAAAGTATATCTCCTATCTGCACGCGTTATTTGGTCTGGTGAACCTTCCAGTGGTACGCAATACTTATTAATTCCACGGAAATGAATTTAATAGGTAGCTAGCAAGCAGGCTGTAAGCGAAACTTCAAAACATTACTTACATGCATCTTACGGAAATATCTACTAAAATAAATTAAAATAAATTCAATGGTATCCGAGGCGTTATAAGAAAGTGTCACTCATAAACAGGCGTTGACGTACTAAATGTGAATAACAAAATTATGAGATGACGTCGTGCATCTATCGGCTGATAGCTTTGAGGTATAATCGTTTTGCAAAACCAACCTTGTTCGCTGTCGTTACAGTTTAAACTTTAAAACTTGTCAAAGTTAGTAGACTATTGACATTTAAAAGTAAAAATAAATAAGTCGAAATGAAATATTCACGTCAATTCAGGGTTTGTTGACACATGTCACAATTCAGATTTATGTTATTCGCATTTAGAGGTATAGTTTTAACTTGCAGGCAGCACTAGCACTTTAGCAATGAAATCTTTATTGCGATGACAGAAGGCTGCGGTTATACGAGGCGAAATTTTTCATACGGTCGCCACGCGCTTTTGAATAAGAGGAATTTGAACATTTATATTGTAACCTACTTAATGAGTCAATAGGTCACACTCGCCATATTAAGAGCACGAATACGAAAGCGCGGTCAACGCGTGATAAAAATGGCGTCAAATAAACACGCTCTTCTAGAGTTGATGTTGTAAAGAATGGGGTCTTCAGCGGTGGAACCAAAAAGTTTTTAAGGTATGATGGGAAATGGTAACTTAAGGAATTGATGCGAGAGGCGATGAGTGAAATTGGAAGTTTATGGTGGATGGCTAAATGTGTGTAGTGGTGATGAGCGGTGGACGAGTTACCTTCTTCATCGGTGGCGTTACGGTGGTTGACCCCGAGCTTGGGGACGTTGTTGGGGCTGAGGATGACCAGCATGCTGCTGAGACTGTTGTCGATCGACCGGCGCCATCGGCTCTCACGCTTGTTCTTATTTGAAGCCCTCGTTGTGTTCTTCGATTTAATGTACACCTGGGAAGTGAGAAACGTTAATTAATGGTGATAGTTGAATGTAGTAATTATCTAAGTACTGCACTAATGGTACCGCTTCACCATGCACGCAAAGCAGGAAGTAGTGCTACCGTAATGCACACATCACATGTCGATCAGTGTCGGTTTTTACAGAAAAAAAATAAAAGTAAACTATTGGTAGTAAAATGTTGATATGACATAATTTCAGCTGAAAAACACGTCCGAACTATCAATATATACATATATATATACCAAAAACTAGGACTTAAAATTACACGATAGATACCACTACTTAAACAGACCCCATTCATGAATACAGAGATGATAAGGCAAGACAAATAGTCTTTATTGAAAACTACACGTAGTTTCCAAAAATTCTACTCACAGTTTTATATTTGCAACAAAATTGTGAATCATTTAAAAGTAAGCAATGGTTAACGTAAATACAATCAAAGTATCATACTACGTATGCTATGTTATTAATTACTAACACGTTCAAATTCTATATTCATTTACGTGATCGATGAATCGCTTCTGACCGGATAAGGGTTAACGATACTCATACTCCATTCCAAAAAAAAACATGTAAACTGTTATACATATATTAAAAAATTTAGTAAAAACAAAATAAAGCGAAATCGTTCACTACCCACCAAATTCTGAAGTTCGTTCTCGAAGTTGATGCTTTCGATCCGTTCCTTCTCCGCTAACGAGTTGAACTTGGTGAAAGTTCTTGCTTCCTCTTCCTTGCACTCGCAAGAGCCGTTCTTGACGTCGCCGGTCGACTTGTCTTCCTTCTTCTCTGGAATATCTTCTCCGCGCACCGCTATGATGTTTGCTAGTAGACTCGCTGCGAAGAAACATTTGAATGTCTAGTTGTTTGTATTGTGTAAGAGGCACCACCACAGCGCCACTTGGAAACGATCAGCGGAGAAGGTTGTATCAACCTGTTTTGGTTACAGCGAGTTCGACTATGCTGCGCAAGATAGAGACAATAAATGAGGTATCTTCTGAGGACCCTGTCCCTGATAAAAGGAATCCAAACTAATTCTATAAATGCGATAGTCTGTCTTTCATGCTTGGCTTTCACGCTTAAACAGCTGAACCGATTTGTATAAAATTTGGTACATAGGTACTTTGACACCCGTAAATGGACTAAGGGGGTGGAATAGGAGTTGAAACTTTGTATGGGCACATAGTAAAATCTAAGAGGAAATGTAATAATGATGGGATTGAAAATATTGCCAGTAAGTAATACAATGAATGAATGGATAGAATTAAAATCAAAGATACCGTGCACGCTCACTGGCAGGGTAAACTGAGCCTAAGGATAGGGATGCGTGGAAGAAATCAACAATACAAAATTTATGCTTGTTTGTTTCTTCGTTCAATTGCAATAAAACTCCTGTGACAGGGAAATCAAACAGAAATAATAATAGAAATAGATAGACACTCAGTAAGATAAAAATGTGTAGATTTCCTCTTCATATTTTCCCTCATCGTAAGAGCGATGTTGGCTACGTAGCTACTACTATACATAATTAAACAATGGATCGTTTTACCTACTAACCGTCCAGTTTTGACGGATTTCCCAAAGGCGTTTTAACCGTTGGTGGGTAAAACGATCCGTTGTTTGTATATAGCATGGCCGCATACAGCATCCTGTTCTTATCATGCTACCAATAGATCAACCACTACAGATATCGCGTTGGTGTGACAGCCAAGTTGTTGCTTCTCGGGAGGTCATCGACACCCTCCCCCTGTACAGTCAAGGAAATTGAAACACGTACCACCGTAGAGCCTAGTCGAAGAGACATACGCATCACGTTCGTATGACATAGTCTGGCGTTTAACGCGTCGCGTCATCGCGATAGGGTTCGATGGTGGGACGTGAATATATTTACCCTACTGTACATATTATGGCCGCTACGGTGGGAGCAATAAAGTAAGGCAAGGAATAGTCACGGTTGGTGCAGTAGTTGACGTTGCCGGCCATGATCTTGTCGCGGTTGTAGCTGTTGGCCTGCACCTCGACGTGGTAGGCCACGATGGTGCCGTTGGGCATGGTGGGCGGCGCCCAGCGCACCGACACCGAGTGCTCCGTGCGCGCCTCCTCCGTCACGCCCACCGGCGGGCTCGGACCTGCGCCCACAAGGTACACTCCGGTCAGTTCCATTTTTTATGGCTTTCACGTCTCCGTCGAGTTCGGGATGTATTTTACCACCGACGACTTTTACAGTCAAGGAATTTAATTCCCTACCCATTTCGTTGAAATGTCGTCTGACATTCGCAATGCATTAAGGTCGATATGTCAAACTAACGTCTTGCTCTATAGCTCTTATAGTGACAGTTTGCTATATGCTATTGAACCTTAGGTGGGTTAGAGATTTAATTCCTTGACTGTACATTAGACGCGTGGGAAGAATGTTCGGTTGCGTGCTTTTGGTGATTTTCGGGGTCAGCTTTACTTGTGGTAAACGACAATCGAACCTCAAAGTACACTTTTTGACATCAAAATGCGTTCCTCTATTTCAAACGACGGATCGTTTTACCTACCAGCCGATAAACTTTGACAGATGTCTCACAGAAAATGAGTTAAAATGTAACTGCTGGTAATCAAAACGATCCGTTATGGCAATTAGTGTACACTAAACTGATTTAAAAACACATTAATCTATAGGCATTTTGAAAAATAGCACATTGCACATCAAAAGCCTCGCTTTGAACCGCGTGAAACAGCAACTTATGCCGCGTTCCTACATGCCAACAACGGATCGTTTTACCAACCAGCCGTTAAATTTTGATACATAACACACAAGACATATGTCAAAATTTAAGGATTAGTAGAACGATCCATTGTTTGAATATAGGAACGCGGCATTAGAAAATTGAACGTTTTGTTTTATAGTTAGGTAAGTTTAATTTAGCAGGTTACAAATTGTGGAATATTGTCTCCTTTGCTTTGGGACATGCTTTTGCATTCAAGTTCTGCGGAATTTCGGTCAGTGTATTTGAAGTGCGCGTCGCTTCTATTTACAGAGCCGTTTAGGTAATCACCATTTTTTGGGAATATGCGACTGGTGATAATCAGCAGTATTGCTCGGCACTACAAGCTCCGACTTTCATCCCCTCGTTGCGATTCGCCGCATTATGGCCCGATTACACTTTGACTTGCAATAATCAAAGTGTAATCAGACACTGTACCATAGACAGTTGTACTCACGTCCAGGCAGCGTCACGAAGTATTTGATAGGGCTCTGCGCGCCCTTCTTGTCCTGCAGCGTGGTGTACGTCTTGACATAGGCCGCGTAGCGCGTGTAGGGTATGAGGTTGTTGACCGGGCGGAACACCGGCTGCTGGCTGTCGCACGGGTTGGTGAGCAGCGTCGAGCGCGTGTTGACGACCGGCGTGTTGTTGCGGACCTCGTCGTTCGGGATGTCGAGAACGTTCCATCTGAGAAACGATTGAAAGCAATTATAATCTACACTAATATAATAAAGAGGTAAACTTTGTTTGTATGTAGGGGGTAATCGCTGGAACTACTGGACAGATTCCAAAAATTCTTTCACAGATAAAAAGCTACACTATCCCTGACGGATATAGGCTACTAATTCAACGCGAACGAGGTCGTGGGCGTCCGCTAGTCAAAAATAAATGAAAAAAAAAACATATTAAATAAGTAACCATAAAATAACAGTACATTATGTTATGATACAAGTGTCCTATATGAGGTCAAACTCAACATAATCGGGAGCTACCATAAAATTTAAATTTCCGTACTAGCGAGTACGGAAATTTAAAGTAAAAAAACCAGCGTGTTTAATATCTTGGAGTATGAGTCTAAAAGCGATACTATAAGATCTACGTTACGAGCACGTGTGTTAAAAAGAAACATATAGTTGGGTGTTTCATACTTACCTGTTAACCTAGTTCCAAAATAAGCAAAGTTTGTACTATTACGAGGACAAGACAGCGGATATACACATTTAGATAGGAACTAAATATACATATAACAATATCCACTATATTCCTGACCCCGAAACCAATACTGTGTCTGTATCAATAACAAGGTTCAGAAATAAAATAAATATAAACAAACTCTATTGACAAAACATGCTTAAATAAGTACGTGTACGCGTAACTGTGTTCTCGGAACCTCGGTAATGTAAAGTAACTTTTCCGCTACAGAAACGTTTCCAGTAATTCTGATTCTGATCATAAATAAACACTTCCTATGTACATAGCCTATTTCGAGGCATATTTATAAAAGTCGTATATTAGGAAGGAAGCTATCCTTGCAAATATAAAATGGCTCATTCGTCAACTTGCGTCGACTAGGGTTATTCGATTAACTCATTGATCTAAAATCATCCTCGATTTGGTGAGTAAACTTGAAAAGTCAGGGCAAACACATTTTTCGACCGTGGGAACATATTTTATTTACTGTGTTTACTTCAATTAAAACATCTACCAACAATTTAATCTCTATCCCTCCATAAGTGTGTGTAATATTTAAGAAATATGAATCAAATTATCGACTGTATCACAATTATCACTAGTCAGTTTTTCTTCCCCATTAAATGATATAACTTATTACAAGGAATATGTTCCGTGCGCAATCTTAGTGTATCTGTCGGTGTCTCCCTAGAGAGTCCGCCACAAACAACTGCGCACTGAAAGATACCTTTTGCGGTAGAATTTTCCTCAAACAACTTTTTCCATTTGTATATGCATATCTAGCTGTTGGGACAAATTCTGTAGATATTTACATTCTAGAACAATTCCATTGGCTATGGATCTGTCCTTTAACTTCTGCGTGTGCCAAACATCCATGGTATGCTGAATGTTTAGCATTCCTAGTAGTCAGTCCAGATATTTACATCCCAGTTAGGCTCAGATCTCCTCAAACAGTGAGGGCTGAGGGTTACAATCAACAGACAGACTCTTTAGTAGTCTTTAGCTACTGTGAATATAAAAGCTTCAAACCACAATTAATAATTCTGGTACACGCCTGATAAAGCATACCAGTCGATTAGGCGTCGAACTGGCCCACGCAGGCGTCGCAGGAAAGACCCAATACTGTATCATACTCGTGACACAATTGCCGAGTGGCCAAACGTTCACGCTTTGCGCCCTTTTACTTACAGCGTCCGCTACCGTTGCGCGAGTGCCCGCCTATCGAACAAATAGTACGTGCACCCGCTCCGTGCACCCTCGCGACTTCGCGGAGTCCCTTAGATACTAACGTGTCAGAGCAGGCGTCCCTCTGTCCGTAGAGCGTGACGTTGTGTTCGGCGGCGATGTAGTAGATGGAGTAGCCGAGCAGCTTGCGCGTGTCGTCCACGCAGTACGTGTTCCACGTCAGGATCACCAGGTTCTGGTGCAGCATGTGGATGCGCAGGTCCAGCGTGTCCTGGTAACCTTCACAACAAACGGAGAGCTACAGCTATGTTCTATTTGTTCTAGCAGTACAATACATCATTGAATCATAATCATCTTGCTTCATGTCAGCCGAAAGACGTCCATTGCTGGACATAGGCCTCCTCCGGCTCGTATCCAGAGGGTTTCCGCAACCATCCAACCACGAAGGTATGCGGTCGCCACTAGCATTGTGCCCCTCCCACCATAATTGAATATTTAAATGAAATTTTGTTTGATGGATGGGTGGCGAGATCACTTCCCAAGATCCCATCAAGTAGCTAGCATGCTCGTTATTTTCCTTTTCCTTAACAAAAAAGAGCTAAAGCAGTAAAGTACTTACACAAGGCTTGATCTCCATTGTTGTCAGTAGACACTTCTACTTCGTCAAAATTGGAGCCAACAGTCATGTTACGGAGCGGAGATATTTGCTTATAACACAGCTTCGGGTTGAAGTGGATGAACAGTTTGCCCGTGATCTCGAGGCGCTTGCGGGGCTCCGCCTCCCAATCCCATAACAGCTCCAAGTTTGGGTTGTTGAATATATGCAATGCTTCACCTCTGGGAAAGTCAAAGTCATCATTGGCGTAACTAGGGAGTTTTCCTAGGGGGAGCAAGCGGACAAGTAGGTATCAGTATATTTCATTGGAAACTGTGTTTCTTCACTACTGTCAACTAAGTAATGGGCTTATACGTCAAAAACATAACTCAGTTCTAAATACCGTGGAAGGACATACATTATGAGAATTCGACAAACAGATTTTGGGCTTGGTAAATACACCTGCAAAGCACGTAATGTCAATACAATCTATAATGTTATTTGCGTTTCTGACTGCCCATCCCAATCACATCAACAAATCGAGACTTTTTTCCTCTTTTAATTTATTGACGATTTCCGCTTTTAGAATTACAAAAAAGAAGCCTACTGCATAGTTGACCAAGAAATTGCTTGCTAATTTGTTTTTTGCTTATAAAAACCCGGCTAAATGTGAATCGGACTAATGCGCTCCTAAGAGTTTCGTAGCCGAGCGATATACGATATATTTTTACAACAATATTCAAAAACCTAATCCTAAACTGTAATGTATGTATCTATAGAAAATTTATGTGATACCTCAAGCTCATTTTCTTGGTCAACCATACTTTAGCCAGTACTCACTGTAATGATAATTATAATAAATTTACATACTCACTTATTTAAATCAGGCTGTGCCACGATCCTCTCGAGCCGCCTCAAGGATGTCAGCGACACAAGAGGGTAGGAACGCACCACTTTCAACACGCCGTGGATCTCGCGAACCTCGCTCAGTGCGGATTCCAATATCGCCACGATGTTACCTACCAAAAAGCGAGAACGTCAGCTGTTGTTATTCAGTTTTCAATTGTTTCGATTTTGAAATTTAAATTTCGAAACTTAATTTACGAAATACGGTAGTGGCTTAGTTCCGTTTTTATCCGTAACCGCCTCAAAGGATTAATTTAAAAACAAGACTCAGATCGTGAAAAGGAGGCGTAAGATCATTCACTCAGAGTCACATGTTGGCTACTACCCACAGACGTTATATATAAGTAACTATAAACGTCTTTGGACAAATGGGTCAAAATCACAATAAAAACAAAAAATGCCTTTACTTTGGTGCAGACATTTTTTTTATAGGCCTAAACTCTGTCAGACAGCGTACATGAAGATGTAGACCTGACCAAAAAACATAGGAGTATAGAGATCGCCATCACTTTCCATCAGCTGAGACCGTGGTCAAGCGAAAGCCTATCGTTATAAAAACTTGGAATAATACCGCGGTCATACCAGTGCACACTAAGTACGGCGTCAAAGCAAACATTCATGCAAACTTGACACGTGTCGATGCAGTAGGCGAGGGAGTGTACAGTCTTGTTGATTATGTTATATGTATAGCTTGGCGTTAGCCCGAGAAACTTTTTCATTTCCCCTCGCTGCTGCTAAAGTGTCACGTGCGATCGATCACTCGCGGATTGAGAGCTTGCAACATGCCCCGCGTCACGTGGAAGGCCACGGTATTTCGCGCGCCACGTTGCCGACGCCACGCAACGGCGCACGAGCACGTATACAAGTCTCGAGCGTCATATTGGAGGCACTCGTCCTTCAACGGATACACTTGCTCACTTTTCTGTCTAACGCCTGCAGGTCCATGAGTATCGGTTCCGCGTCTTCAATGACACAACGACCGAGAGCAACGTATAGTTTATCGAATGGAGAACATACTCGTATACCGGGAAACGCGGCACAACTGGCCCATGTCGGCCCGCTACAAGATAGACCGACGAATTGGTTAAAATCGCCGGATACTGGTGGACGCCGAAGGCGTGCAACAGTATGTCGGACATGTATGAGTTGGGGGCGGTTAATGTTCAGATATATGAGGATGCGAGCTGACCTCCGCTGGCGCGCAGCGCGATGACGAGCGCGCCGCTGATGGTGGTGCAGCCGCGGAAGCGCTCGGCCGACGCCGCCGAGTCGATGGTGCCGCCCTCGCACTCGCGCGTGCAGCCCGACGCCGGACACTCCTGGCACCACGCGTGCTCTTGTGAACCTTTCTACAACAAAAGATAACTGTCATCGTTTGTCTTTTCTGACCGGTGCATTTTATTATCTAATGACGATAAAGACAAAATCTAGAGGGTTTTTATTACCTTGAAAGAATCTTTAGTAAGGCTTCCTTCCATTCCAAAAACTACACCGCAATTAATTAGTACCAAAGCCGAACCTCCAGCCTGCCGAATGCGGTCACTACCGGTACACTTTAAATTTCTTCAAATGTTTTCAAAAAGTGTTTGGAAAAAAGGAATAATATTTTTATGCGGCAGCAAATCAGGAATGGTGTGGACGATCATTCGGTGGTCACGCAACTTGATGCTTCATCCTTACTGCACTATCCACAAAGTGAAGTAGGTACCTAGTGAATTACAGCGGTACATTCTCCATCAAATAAATTGGAGCAGGCGTGTTGCTCAAAAACCTCTGTACACGACTCTATTGCCATGTATTGTGTTCGGATATTTTTGAACAGCTCGCTCACTCCGATATAATGTATTTTATCTACACACATATCATAATTTCTCAATAACGCGTTCAAAAACCATAGAAAATGACCAGCATTATTACAACCAATGTTATTATAAGAATTTTCTTGTCTGTGGTAGTAGGTAAATCTGTTCTTTATTGGGTAGTATCTCTTAGTAGTCTGTGTTTATTGGTGATTACATTACCGATATCTCGTGACGTTATGAATTTAAATTTGGAACAGCTGTCAAAATTCAAGTTGGTCTCTATTCTAGTATCCACAGATATTAAAACAGTTATCGATACGAAACGTCAAATCAGTGTGATTTTTTAATTTAAACGCACGACATTTGATCTCGAGTGATATAACAATAAGGACTTCATTCTTTTGTCTATGATTTAAAAAAAACGTTCGTCTTGACGGATAGATCGAATTGCCGCCATACTTGTTTGTTGGTTTTTTGCTGTTACGGTTTTTTGCAGTTATGATATGTGTGTAGATAAAGTAATGTATGCAACTGTATATAATTAGGCCTTAAAACACTCGTGTGATCCTATTATGAAACTCGCTGACGCTCGTTTCATTAAACCACACTCGTGTTTTAAGGCCTCTCATTATATAGCAGTTGCATAAAATACTATGATGGCTACGGTATTATGCTGTTACCTCCATGTAGCCGCTAGGGCACAGGTAGACGCAGGTGTCGTTGAGCGTCTTGTAGGCGTGGATGTTGGGCTCGAGCCGCGTGCTGCTGTCGGGCAGCGGCGGCTGCATCTCGCGGCACTCCAGCTCCGTCACGCAGCGCCGGAACAACTACGCCACACAACAATAACTTAAAACAGCTCCCGAAAAAGCACAATTGTACAATTTACTGGGCACTTCCATAAAAATACATAAATTTGTGACACGAGGGTGCTTAGACTACCCGCGATACAAACGCAAACTGACACATCTGAAGCCGAATAACGTAGTTGATAGGCCAGGTTCCTAGTTAGGTACTGTTAAAAGTCAATTCAAAAGAACTTATGAAAAATTTATAAGACAAGTAAAGGCACATCTCAAGCCTCAGGCAGGCAAAAATTACGCTTCCCTAATAATAAGCCTATGTCCTCTTCCTCTAGGTCCTTCACTCTAGGGCCATCACGCTCGGGCGTAAGCTTCGCACTTCACCTCGGGCCATGCCAGACTCAACTTTATCATCGCCGCTGTCACTGATTAAACTGACTACTGAGCACCTTTATTTGTCCGCGTAAAGTTACCTTGTACATGCCGGCGGGGCATTTCTCAGTGCAAGTGCGGTTGGGCCCGTAGCCGAGCGAGTAGTGCCGGCACACGTGGCAGTGGTGGGGCTGGTCGCCGTCGCAGCCGCCGAGGCAGGCCACGTGGCAGCACGTGCCGTTGGCCGTGCACGCACGGTTGCCACAACTTGCGGGACACACTGGAAGAAGACACATCAGTTACAGTAGGGAAATGAAACTAGTTTACTGGTGACTATGAACCTGCCAAGAGCTGGTAACGTCCAAGTTGAGAACTTATTAAACGCAATGTTATCTTTTCGATTAATTTCTATGCATTCCTCATTGCGAATACAGCATAAATATTGTTTTAAGGTTTAATTTGATCCGTAGAGGAGGAGACCACCTTCAGGACATGTTATTTAATTAGTCCATTTTCATCCTATCGATGCACTGGGTGATGCAGATGTATGAACTGTGCTGTATACAATATCGTGTCGCTCCACATAATAAACGATGGGTCTAAAAGAAACAATGCTGTCGCAAAATTAGTCTAAAATATACCATCCCTGTAACATCTTCCAGTGCCGTCAGTTGAATTCAAAATCTAGTTATGTTAAAAGTAATAATAATGTGATCTATTTATCGATAAACTAAAAGACTGTGTTGAAGAAAACCTTTGCAAGTTGATATGGACTTTGTTTTGGTAAATTGCTGTCATTATTATATGAGGTTTTTACGAAATAATAAGTAAATAAGACAAGAGTTTCATTAAAGTTTGAAATTCTATAAAATACGACTTCGCAGACTTGGGCTGGTTCTATACTTTGCACTTTGCAGTCCAATTTGAGTGAAATATATTGGGTGCAGTTTGTTACAACGCCATGCAACCAAGCGTGGGAGGGAGGGCCCGGCCCATACACGGGTTTGCAACAAACACGCTATAAATAACCCCATGCGTGGGGAGAAAAACCTTAATGAAGCTTTTATCTTTATTTGTGACTGGACCAGTCAAAGAATTTTAAGTAACATTTAAGGAAAGCATTTAAGAATGTATAATGATGTTATTTACTGTTACTTGTCGAGATAGAAAAAAATCTTATCATGATTTAGACAGCATATTGGAATCATCACGTGAAGAGCGACAAAAACAGGCGATCACTCATAATATCAGGTTTCCAATGTTACCATTTCTACCTAAAGATTACATACCTACACTACCAAAGATCAGCAAAAGTAAATTTTATATGCGACTTGGAGAAGTCACTGAAAGTAGTAGGTACTAGGGAACTACAGAGAGTCTCGGTATCTAGACGACTCGCCACTTAGGTGTGAATACTAAAAGTTTAGCTCCGACTAATTCTTTACATACTTGAGGCACCGAAATGAAGCCACCCAGCAATCTTTTGTTGACTACGTTTTAGCTTGTTTTGGATTAGCCTGGACCTGTAAGTTTCTTTCAACAAGTTTTGCAAAGTGCAATTTGAACTGCGCCGATGACAAAACTGCAGATGAGGTAAGGAATAATTGAGTAAGACATTATATTTTCTAATCAGGCAACTTTAATACACGTTTTTCAATGCGTAGAGTAAATCTTCAGCAAACCAAACAATGAGGTCGCGCGCAGAGCCGTACACTTGCGTAGTTTCATATGTTTAATGCAAAGAATTTTAGTAAATTTTACCCCGCAAACAGCCTCTATTTGGTCGGCTTAAGGTCTTAGATTGTGAACGCAGCTAACCTTTCTGGCAATGTTTGTCGTCCCAGCAGAGCAGGCGACCGGTCGCGTCCGCCGGGCACTGGAGATGCGTCTGCCGATGGTCCTCCATGCGGCCCTGCGCGTTCGGACACAACCCGCAGAGACGCGTGTCGTAGTTCGACTGAAAAATAATGTAACTTGAGTATGACATCATTATTATCCTCCTAGTGCTTCTGCCCGTTTGTTCTTTCGAGTTACGCTTTTGACCATAGCATATTAATTAACTTCAGTATGACCTCCTTAGTTTACAAAGGCGTAGTCAAGACACCTTGGTGTAAACAAAACCAACTAATAACATTGCAGAAAATGTACCTACCAACGCAGTTGAAATTATTTAAAAACTCAATATTTGTAATGGTAGTCATAAGGAACGCTGATAGAAAGTTACTGTAATTCTTAATTCAGCTTTTTTCGTAAATTAGTGACATGGGTACGAGATAAATTAAGTACAAAAGTGTAAAAGTTTCTCCGGCATTTATCAAAATAAACTTAATTGAGTCATAAAATATAACGGTTAACATCTCTCTCATTAGCATTACTTATATATTTTTGGTATGAGGTGGATTTATCTCAATTCAATCAATGTAAGATCGAAATGGCTTTCATCTGAACAGATGAGCTTGTTATTATTTTGAGTTTACTTACTACCAACTAAGCCACCAGGATATATTTGACCGCAATGCAGATTAAAACGTATTAATTCCACAAGCTACAAGTGAGGGTCCAAGATTAGTTTCCCGTCCCTTGAGGAGCCGGGGATAGGTACACGTATTATATTACTTGAGCAACGGCAGAACACAAAGCTTTTGGCAAAAATTGGCATTGTGAAAATGTGCACATGTTAAAATCTAACTTTATATACCTCCTTAAAAATAGCAGACGGAGCGTAAAAAATGAATGCAAATCAAGTAAATTTATTTACCGTAAACGTCAATTATTATCCGAAGGTGTCGGCGAAATCATTTATATCCATTAATAACAGCTCCTAATGACAGGCGGCTTATGGGTTTAAAAATGCATGGACATATTTTTTGCAAACAGTCGAATTAATTAAATCATAATCCCACGGTCCGCGACGAAAACAAGTTAAGTAACGTTGTTTGTTATCTAAGAGACCGCGAGCCTCTCACTGACAACTTCGCAATGCCATTGATATTAGGACACAGCACACATTCAGCTGTGCTGCTATCACTGCCCTGTGTTGTCCTTATAACTAAATTTGTTTGCATGGCAGCATGATAGCAGTTGATGGAATGCTCGCATTAAATTGTTAATTGTTTGGAATGCGACGGTCATTAAAGTGCCCAGTCATGCATTAAAAGGTCAAAGCTGCCAATGCGATGACGTATCTCAACAACCTTTTCACAATAACCTTGTAAATACGGAGATAAAAGTAAGACTCGTGAGATTTGACAGACGGAAAATTTATGTTACAAGAACTGTTAGATATTTATTTATTTATATTATCACAAACACTTAATGCCGTGTTTTAGTGTTTATTAGTTAGTAAGGTCTTCAGAGTCATTGAAGAGGTGTTGTGTAGGCCTGGGCAGCAAAAGGACTTTTGTCTATTTAGTTTTGTGCCTATACACAGCTCGTCCTGCAGGATCAGCAGAGCGAGAGGCCTGGTTGCCACCGAAGTGACATAAAAATAGTTTTGTCACTAAAGACTCAAGAAAGATAGATTGCGTATATGTTTAATGGTAGGGTTGTTTGCATAGATTGTATGCGGACAAATTACCACTACAAATCTATTTATCTCTCTAAGGTTTTTAATTACTTAACATCTTACCTTGATTATGCTATTGTCGACCCCGTCTGGTGCTATCTTGGACCAATCGATGGTGTTGGTGTAGCATAGCCTGTCGTTGTGCTGGATACGAACTGCTCCCTGCTCGATGTGCGTCAGCGATCGCAGCCCCAGGGACTGTTCAATAGGAAAACAAGGCTATAGGCATTTTTCAGGGTTCAAACAATTGTTCAACTAAGCAATGAGTTGCTCTAAATAAATAACAGTTTGTTGATACGGCTTTTTGTATGATGCAAGTGAGAACTTTACTTTACCAACTATAAGAATTTTGCATATTAAACACACTTAAAAGACACTTTTAAATTTAATTATCGCAGCAAAATAAGTTAATGTGTGCCACACAAACCCCAAACATTGCTACTAATTGCTCTTCATCTGTTTGTTTATTAGCAATTTTACATATACAACGGTACGGTCAAATTTCAAGAGCTACATTTCGCCAAACAATACGAACCCATAGTGACAGTGGCGAGCCGTCGGTCCCGCATAGAATACATTTGTATTTACCACAAGGTTCTCATTATCAAAGATAACGATAGCGAAATCTTTGAACAGCTGCATGCCGCGCACCACGGACAGGTTCGGAAACAGGTCGCCCAGGTTACGGATCCCCTTCATTCTGGAACAAATTACGATATAAATATTTCGGAATGAGACACATAAATATATTTGTGCATAATGTAAAAGAGATAAGACGTAAATTCGTGTACGGTAATAGTACTAGTAGGTAAATACTCGTACTGTTAGGCATGTCGTTGATTAGACCGACACGACTGGTGCGATATAGACGCTATCAAAATCCTGTAGTCAATTACAATTACATCGATTTTAACTATACATATGTATAGCTTAAACAAACATATTCTTTTATTTGGTTGAATCTGCGTGTTAGTTGCAGTAGCTCTAATAAACAATGGCCCTTTAAAAATTAACTATAATAATGCTAAAGCATTACAAAGGAGCACCCTCACCATGGAGTCATTTCTCGGTTTGAGTATATAGTTTTATTGACAGAGGTTGTATGCTTAAATTTTTGAATGTCGATGCAGACTGTGTGGATATTGAATTAGTTTAATCATCGTCCATAAAGAAGTATGCAAAAGTCCTCAAAACCCGTCTTTTATTAGGCATTAAGCCTTTGTGTTCTTAAGGGCATATCACAGTCGCGAAAGTGAACGCATGTCACAATTCACGGGCCAACATCGTCCATCCAAGGTGAATGCATCCCTATGTTAAGAGACAAGATACACATGTCATTCCAGAATATAGACGCGTTTCTCGAGAGTAGGTACACGGACGGGGGATGGTGATGTTACTTCCGCTAGAACAACTTTCGCAAAATGGCCGTTAATCTACCATTACCATTACAAGTCGTAGCCACCAGCTGCTCAGCGATGCAAACACGCGACTGCATCGCGACATTGGCCTTTCACGTTTGCATGGCTGGCAAAAAACCACCGTGGCCTTCAGTCATAAATTACATTCACGCTAGCTCACCTATAAATCTTAATGTAGCCGGTGACCTCCCTGAGGTTGGGGAAGCTCATGTTCTCGAAGGAGCGGTGCGTTGCGCGCTCCATGAGCACGATGCTGAGCTGGCCCTCGATCACCCGGCAGTCGGCCAGTCGGTTCAGTTGCTCCGGCGTATTCCTGATGTCGATTGACGGGCATACTGGAACAATCAACACCTAGGTTGTAGCTCGGAAAGTAGGACAAACTACTCGTAAAAACTACCTCGTACGTAAACGTACCTCGGAAGTAATAGCGCCTTTCGGACATCATTTTGATTCAATTACTTAAGCAAAAGATAAATTCTTGGACATTCAAAATTTATTTAATTACTAGCGTCTCGCCCCGGCTTCGCACGGGTGCAATTTACAAACGAAAACTTTATTAGAAATTATTGTATGTACCTTTCGTAAAAAAAACTCTAAATTACAGTGAAAACCGTATCGAAATTCGTTGCGTGGTTTAGAAGGAGCGCTTGCTCCTTGGCCGAATATATGAGGACAAACAGGAATGGATTGAGACTTTGTTTTATACTATGTAAAGATGATAGATAAAGATGAAGCTTCAATTATCATATGAAATTAAAAAAGCATGAGTAAAAAAAGACTAAGCAAACAAAAACGTACTCAAAAAGATACGTACCAAATAACTAACATCGAAGATACAAATAAGTAACTTTGGGGTATAGATTATAAATGTTATAATTATAATATTTGATTACAAAAAAAATCATTCCTAAAATAATATATATACTTTCCTACTTACATAAATACTCGTTTATACACATGTGATGATGATGATGATGATGAAGGGTCCCACTACTCTACCTCTTTCTCAAGAAAATGTTACTACTACAGTACTTACAATTCAAACTATTAGTTTTATCACGGTCTATCATGCAATACACGTCAAATCGATAAATCAGTCGCTAACTGTATACATATTGTTTTGGGTTATACCTATTTGTTTAAAATTGTTTTACGTCGAATGATTTATTGCGCAAATTGCTACATTCCAATCTTATTTTGCTTTAAACAGTATACCGTAGTGGTTCCGAAATATTTAAACAAAACCGGCCATGTAGAGTGAGTGTAGAGTATACTTAATATAGGGTTCCGTGGACAAACCCATAAACAAAAAATAGCATTAACTACTAATTATTTTCAACAATTTTTATTAAAAATTTCAAGTTGACACAAGAAGGGAGCATGATTTTTTGGTCAATTTATGAGCTTCAATTTACCTCTCTAAAACAATCCTTCATACACCCTAGCGAACATCTGGGGGTCTAGCACGCTGGCTTTTGTCGATGACATAAAGCATTTATCCCGTTCTAACTAGTATGCGTGTGCGAGAGAGACCAAAGCGTTTATGTGTGCGATAAACGCTAGCGTGCTACTAGCTGAGTATGTGAAACAAAAATTACCTGCCAAATTTTAAAGTGCATTCATTCATTCCGCTGCAATCATTAAAAAACATATTTGGAATAAAAATAAGTAGGATCAGATTTTAGAGGGACCACGTAGCTATGTACGTGGTTAAGTATTAAGGTTTGTATCTAGAGCTCTACCACCATCACTACAAACTTTAATATTTCGTAAAACTGCAAGACCCTCCCAATATTTTCTTACGACCTTTTCAACAACACCCACACGATCGAGCGACCTAGTGCGAATAAGAAAATAACACTACCCTTAAATTCATTTTTAATAAAATTGTATGTTATAAAAGTTATACGTAGAATTGTAGTCGATACAGATATTTATATTTAAGCATAGTTTCAGCTTTCCAGTAGTTATAGGTTACAACATTAGGTCATTTTTGCACATCGTACGTAATGGTGCTTCGTCTCATATCTATCTAGATCATTCGCCTATCCTCAAGCTCAAAAAACATAAAAATCAAATGACAATACCTAGTATAGGCGAATAAAATGCCGGACGGACGGACGACATAACGAATCTACAAGGATTCCTTAGAAAACCCCAAAAAAGTGCTGTAAGCCAGCTAAGACAACAAAGATCAATTTGGATTCAACGAATATTTAATCGTACCTAAAGTTCTAAACATCAAACAACATTTGCATAGAAAATACGGCACCCAACCAAAGTTCAGAATTTCAAGATAAATTGTTATGCAGAGGGGAATGCACTTGATTATTGCCAGTCTGGATAGCTGGTGATCAACCAACTGGATAGTTTTAAGTAATTAACGTAACTAAGTATTTTAATTTTTTGCACATCGTACGTACATACCAACTTACCCACGGAGAGTAAGGCGTCGTTTATAAAGTTGTCATAATTGAGTGTAAGTTGAGATGTAGATGCCTTAAACCCCTAAAGCGTGCGGGTATATCCCAGGAGTTCCATAAATCACCTCCATGTGGAATAATCAGTACACACATTAATGTCGTATTATCTCAAGAGTTTCATACTAAGTTTCAAAGAGTATCTACCCCGAATAAGAAAATGGGAAAAGAAAAAGTGTTAGTAGAATGACGAGTTCCGTACTAAAGTTTTACACCTGGTTTTGTTACAGTCAATCCGCGTAACATTATATTATAAGCATAGGAACAGAATAGGAACTTTTAATTAGCTAAAGGTGATCAGATTAATGAACTTATTAATAGAAATAATATTTTGGTAAAATATTTTGTAATGGCTATTTTTAAGGGCATATAATACTACCGAGTGTTAACGATACCAGGATTCACTGTATGTACCTCTATACTGAATATACGTACTTAGTCAAAGACACAGAGTACGATAGATAATGAAAGTGTACCAACCAACAGTTCCGTATAACACTACGGGGATATTTCTTTAAAAAATGATTACCCCAGTAGTTCCATGCGGGACTGAAAAATATGAAACTCCTAGGATACACCGTTGTTGCGTGCTTAGTTGCGCAACTATAAACGGGCACCAGGTGAAGTATCCTCCGTAGAGCTGTATACATTTTGTTGGGTAACGCGACCGTTGTTTCCCTAGTTGCAATAAGGCCCTTGGCGTAACAGCGCTAACAGCGTTGATATTTTTCTGTACATCAAATTGAGAAACAGATTTTTCTTTAATTACCTACTGTTCACAAGTTAAGCTCACTGTGATTCTAAGGCCTTTGCGATATTCAAGAACCAACGACGACGTCTCGATGGCAGGGATAAAGAAATAGGTATCTAAAACGTATTAATTACCTCCTGATAAATTGCCAACCATGAGCACCACATAATACGAGTACATCAATACTTATAGATTAGCTTAACCCTATCAATTGCTTTCATAACAGTCTTCACGACGTTAACAATATGCATCCCAGCTTGTTGTTTACAAAGTCATCGCGTGCTAATAACGACCATTCTTAATGACAAGGCGGCTTCTCAACCTTTGTTCAGTCGTATAATTAATCCGGTTCAAATGAAGGGGCTATGGTCTTATCCAATTGTAGTTTAATAACTTAATACTCTATGCTAGAACGTTCCCACCATGAGTAGCAAGGTTTAGTTGTCGCGTTATCTCACTCGTCATCACATTCCTCAATTAGGATTGATTAATTTGTTATTGTTTTTGCGAACGAGTCTGTTATTTGTTACTAATGGCCCCCTACCGGTCAGGGTAATGAACGCCGCGCTGCAGGCGAGGACCACATAGGGGCACCGTTCCTTATTGTACTTAACTAATTTAATTAGCCTGTCTGCGAATGTTTCGCGATTGCACGTACGCAGTTGTCCCACGCAAAATTTGGATGACTAAACGGCAAAGTTCAAAAACGCATGCCTTTTCAGTTATCATAAATTCCGCTTTGAGTCACTCAGCCACGAAACGTGTGGGTTAATCAAAAACCTTCCGCATGTTTTTATAGATATTATCTTTAGAAAAATGCTTTGGCGCTACCGAATACTTAGATAACAGTTCTTTACATATTTTTCTACACGTCACTTATGAAGGTAAAATTTCCGGTAAAGTTTATGCTCAACTAGTTTTCCTGTTACCTAATAGAAGACATATTTATGTCGTCGCTCACGCGGCGGTAATTAAAACCAACGCTTGTTTGTTCTGAGCGAACCAGAGCGAGGTCCGGAACACACCCGGCCGGCGCAATTACGAATCGTAATCGTAATCTGCTATTTTACCATGTTTACTCGTGCTCCGGTACATTTAGTCGTGTCACCATCGCCTAACTGCCGATGTGGTAGACATGACCACAGCATTAATGCCGTTACACCAACGCAATCGACGTCGATCGATCGTATTGCTTTATTCAATCGCGTTGGTGCTGTGACCAGGGACTGAAACCGGTATCATTTAAGTTTTTTCACACTCAAAAAGGAGATTATTACCCTAACCCACTTTCATCGCAACTATACCGGTTCGGTACTATTATATAAAGCTAACCTTATAATAATGATAATTGGCGCAAACCTACGGTGCTGAGCACCGGGGATCGCAAGGACGTATGGAAGAGCAAGGCGTTCTACGGGTGGTTCGACCGGGTCCTAACTGGGCTGGATGTAAGTAGATCTGCTTGCGTCAGTGAACTGGTAACGCTTGGTGACCTCTTTGGGGAAACCAATGGGTTTTGTTTGTGCATTCGCTAATGAAGTTATCGGGATAAATCTTGGGAACTCTCCAGTACTTTTAAGGGCAAACACTATAAAAATATCCAAAATACTCTTCCAACAAAGCCCTGGTTTCATAAAATGAAGTTAAGCAAAAGAGCAACAACTGTTTTGATTAGAATGCGACTAGGTCATACTTGTACTCCTGCTCACCTGGCGAGAATAAAAATTATGAATAGTCCTGTATGCGATTGTGGAGATGAGTTTTGTGATTTGAATCATATTTTCTTTTCTTGCAGCAGGTATGACCATCTTCCTTTGTTCGATGATCTGATCTCCCATAAAGTCCCTCTCCCTACCAGTATAAATGTCCTCCTCTCCTCGCTTGACCCCTCCATCTATCACTCTTTAGCATCTTTTATCAATAGTAACGATATTAAAGTCTAAGATACATATATACATTCTCCTTTTACTTTATGTTCCATTTATTTTAACAATTATTTATATTTCTATCCTGTCACTTATCCTACTGATCTTTGTTTTCATTACCTCGCTCCTAAACCTGATTTTCCCGTGAATATGTTTCCCTAATTTTTTATTAAAAAAAAAACAAATTTAACGAAAAACTTGACGAATGGCAATGCATAAGTCGTGCGGTGCCAGAGAAAAAAAAAAAAAAAATGAAGTTATCATAACGAGTAACCACCGGAAGTCAGTCCTGAAGAACGGAAAAGTCGAGCACGCCGTCGTCCTGGAAAAGTCACTGAGGCATAAAGTTTCCTGTAGTTCTCATCTAATAAACAGCGAATACTTGCACAGAAACAACTTAGTAGCCAGGATTGTTACCAGCAACTTGCTCTACGATACGGCATTATTGAATCCGATTCCAAAGTGCCGTACTATACGCGCCTGTGATCGAAAATGGAAGGAAATATTGTCAAGCGAAAGTCCAGAGATCACCTAAAGGGGCATCCGAATCACCCCTATGTATGATCCGCGACTATTCTTAGTTTATGAGTTATGGGCTTTCTCTAGTTTTCTACTAAACTGCGACAACAGAGACAATTTTGCTAATACCTACTGATTGCAATAATTGTGATAATTAGCAAATTTTTTAAATTATGCAGCTGAATAATAAAAGTAGCAAATTTTGTAACCGAAATTTCTTTCGATTTTTTCTTTGTGTTGTCATTACAATTTTAATTTAATAAAAGTAGCTTTTCAGATAGAACTGGCGTGGATAATGATAAAATAACCTACCGCATTTTGTCAGTTTTCAGTCCCAAGTTGTAAGTATGTAATGTAACCACTAAAACTGATCATGATGATTCATCGGTGATAAACTGTAAAGAGAAAATTGATTCAAATTTTCTCACTAGGTATCTCTTTAATAAGTAAATATTTATACTTACAAGACCAAACCCGTAAACCATGTAAAACATGTAATAAAGGCGTGAAAGCGTGTAAGGCATGAGAATGACTAGGGTCACGTTACCCATATCAGCGTTATTAGGCGTTGTTATGAGTTATAAATATCTATTACGGGGGCGAAGACATGAAACGGGATGCAAGGTCATATAACTGCGTAGTTCCGGGTCCTCATGACATCGGGCTACGCAGTACGGCGCACGGCGCATGTGCGGGGAGCCACGCCAGCCACCGCTACGGCACGCCGCCCGACAAAATGGCGTTTGCAACGTAAACAAACAAATGGCTGATACGCGTCCAAGCTCTGTGCTCACTTGCATTAGTTACGCTTGAAGTATACAGCATTTGGCGGAGCATGATAATTAATTTTTCAACGCAAACCAATCCGCACGGATAGGAATCGGACTCATAGGTTACGCAATACGACGTTAAATTAAAAATCTTATTTAGGTAGGTTTATTATATAGCCTCTTGGGGTCACACTCAATAGGAAAATCACACAGTTTATTAAGGTGGTGTATATAAACATCTTACTAATGACAAGTTAGTAAACACAAGTAGTAAATAGTAAACGCGGGATTATCAAACAGACGCGATCTAGACGCCACAACGATATTCTCCTCACCGAGAAGTGGAATTCGAAGACAACCAACGTCACAAGCTGCACATAAGTGCATCTCTTTCTCGCTCCAATCCGTAGTAATTGTATAGTGAGGTCGAGTGATAAACCGAGTGTCGGGGAGTGAGGGGCTCCCAGCAAGTGCAGCGGGGCGGGGGAGTCCACTTCGGTGCATTGCCTACGATGCAATGCAAATGAACTCTGCCGCATAGCCGCGCCCCGCACCGCGCCCCGCGAACCTTCGGCCCACTGTTTATTTATAGACTTTGGAATGTTATTGTACTCCTGTACCTACTGACTAGTGATGTCGATTGATGATCGTTCATCGCTCATGTCGTCGATAAACAACAATATATGGGCCTTGTAAGCACGTGCATAATGTTTACGCGCATACATACCAAAACCGTCAATAAAATGTGAGTACCTACGTATTCACATCACATGTCAGGTATGTTAACCAGTACTTTACGCTGGATTATACGTCATGCTACTATGTAGCACGAATCCCATTCAGTTCAATCCAACTCCAAGTGCATGTCATTCATTCATATAAACCGCATCAGGATTGCGTCATCAGGGAATTACACACAGTGATAAAGTCACTACAATGAAAACGCAACCTTATTGCAGAACTCAAGTTTATAAATAGAATGGAATCACAATTATGACTACAGTGTATTTCATTTCAATTACGTCCAATAAAGGAGAGCGTCTTTATGCCTACAAGCACCTATCCGTGGCTTTCGCTGCGAGTTTTTTCTTATTTTCAGTGAGTATCAAAAGTAGACTCTATATCATTCATTTAGGAACGTTGAGTTACATACATACTTATACGACACGGTGTACTTCTAGCGAACATCGTCAAAACAATTCATTCGTTTATCAGTGAAAATAATAAAAACACACCAAAAACTCAGGCAAACAGACACTTTCCTCTTAATTATAAAAAAAAAATTATAAAGGAAAGTAGCAATTTTTGTTTACAGACATCGACAGCACGGCTCATTCAAGAACTAAAGTTATAGGACAGCACTATCTACATTTATAACAAAATAATATATTGAACGCGTTGTGCTTACTACGCCGCTACTACAACCTCCAGCCCCCTCTCCCTCGCCCCCCTACCACGACACTGCAGCACTGAAAACCGCGTCGCTTTACCGAACAATTCTATGCACTTGAATGTGCTTTTAAAGTGGTCGCCCGCCCAACCTCAAACTTCGCTTCGATCTTATCGCTAGAGTAGCAAACCGTGTTTCAAATTGCGGATCGCGCTGAGAGTAAAACTAACTGCTTAGATAAGGTGATCTTTGTTCAAATATTGTTATGTTCAACCGACTGAACTAACCCACTTGAGGCCCTTAAGTATAGTAAATTAATAATAATAGCACTCATCGCGACACAGAGCTCTTGAGAGAATTAATGAGCCCGCGCAGTTGTATTGTAAGAAGCAGGGATTGATCGTCGCAGTACGCGGGTGGTTGGATGCGGTGCCGCTTTTACGTTTACGATAATTTCGTAAAATGAGTGTGATTGAGGTCGAGCGCCGCGCCGGCGCGGGTAAACAGGTTGCGTCACACGCCACACACCGCGGCGTAAACTGCAACGATGCACATCGCGTCAGTGCATTCTCCCCGCACCGCGCTCGAATATTACGCGGGAACGCTGAACGTTATTGCATCCTCAACACAATTTTACGCCTTGTACATCGTACGTACGGTACGATGCATTACTCAATATTTTTCTAAGAAAAATATGACGTTAGCTACTCGAGTAACGTACATGTGATATGTTATTGTAATTGTAGATAGAACTAGTACCTATGTAGGCTGATACGATAAAGTTATTTTTCTGTTACCCTATTCAACTAGGCCACTATCTTTTCACACGTGTTGTTTATCGTTTTTCTTTAAATAATGCTTACGGTTAAGAGATATAACGTTGTGAACATAAACGTATTGTCAGTCGTGTAAATCACGTGAGGTTGTGTTGTGTTTCTAAATTACTTTCCTTGTTTACTCTTCGCATGTCTCTGCACTATAGTACTACATTATTAGCCATTTTTTACTTTGCATTTTATTCTATACCTTTACTTTAATTCACTTAAAGCCAGTCAAATAATATCAAAACTGTAGAAAACATGCAGATGTCTAAACTAGTACGACAATCTACACAATTTCGAAAAGAAAACATCCGTTTTGTTTTCACAAACAAACTGTTGTATGACTTGATTAGATTTTGTCTGTCTTTCCGGTTTAAATTTTGCAAATAGATTATCACCTTCTTCGGATAAAATAGGCGAATGCAATGCAATAGGTGCATTGGGAAATAGAGGTCCACTTCAACTTAAGTTGTGATTAATAATAATAATAAATGTATAATTCTACAAATCAGAACATGAAAATTTGATATTATATCATCTGAGATAATTGACAACTGTGGCCCGTTTCACTAAGCTACAAGTTACAATTTTACAAGTCTAAACCGGCAACATTGGTCAATAATGACCAATGGCAATGGGCATAATGACCAATGTTGCCGGTTTAGACTTGTAAAATTGTAACTTGTAGCTTCGTGAAACGGGCCACTGCTCGTTTATGGCTAGTTTAGACATTTGAAGTTATATTAAATTTGACAGTTAGGTGATAAGAAGCGAAGCCTAAACGCGATGCTGTCTCACTTCACTTAGACTGAGTTACAGCATCTAGTGTTTGTATATCACTTGGATGGTATATCTCCTGTGGATAATGAGAAATAAAATAAGTCAGGGTAAATTTAAGGCTATTGTGTAGGTTCCCAGGGCTCTCCATACAAACGGCGGTTTCCACCCTCTAAACCTTCACCTATCGCCATGTTTTTTTATTTAGTATGGTGTTATTATTTGTTAGAACTTAGATTTGCATGATTTGATTTTATTAATATACATACATTTTGACACAAAGTCACGCCTCTTTCCCGAGGGGGTAGGCTGAGATCACGGATTTCCATTTGATTAATATTGTTTATAGACTTGTAAGTAAATATTGTAACTTTTTGGTTTTGGATGAAACTCCTTATGTGCAAATATTGTCAAATCTATGAAGCATACAAATATTAAAACATCATAACATAGAAACCAACAACATACTAAAAAAACATTGCAGGATTAGACACTAATCATTAGGGGGTGGAAACCGTTACTGTCGCTTATATGGAGAGCGCTACATATTTCAGGTTTGGTACAAAATACTTTTAACGTATTTATTGGCGGCAACTTAAAATTTTTCGTAAGTAAGTTGGCCGGATAGCCAAGGTTAGTACTGAGACGTAGGCTCGTGAAATGGGGCGCAGCGCGTCGGCGGCGGCGCCGGCGCAGCCGCAGCTCTATTTCCGACATGGCGCGTGACTCACTGCACTTTCACTGCATCTAGAACTGCTTGTCTACTAATAATTGTAGACGTTACGTTCCTGCAATATCAATGACGTTGGGAGTTGGCCACCTATCGTGATGTCATATTCGGGGCGTGTCGAATGTAAACTATGCATTGTAGAGGCACTCGATCTCAATGCAGCTAATGTTATTCTAAGCTATACTAAAAGTGCTAAAAATGACTAGGTATAGTATGTATTTTTGATAAGCTACTCATAAAACCTAAAGAGCCAAGTTAACAACATTCACAAGTACATAAATTACAAGAGCATAAATTCTATACTTACTATATTTTAAAAAAACTTACATGATGTGTATTATTCTTAATACACATCATGTAAGTTTTATTACTAATACCCATAAAATTCGAATTTAATCAATTTGAAGTTGCTTGCCGCTGTGATAAAATTATCAATCGGATTTATTGCAACGATCAGAGTAAGTAGGCATCAGCAAAATGATTTACATGTACGCGCTTTGCTGAACGTAAACATTCAGATGGGATAAGTATATACCAAATGTACCAATGACATCCGAATTCGTAGCTCCACAAATAAGATGCATTTCAATAGGCTTGCATCCTAGTCCAAATCTCACAAGAGTTACTCGATACTAGTGGATTAATTTCGCGGATTCACGTAAGTATGACCTGCGTCTTGTTATCATTACAGCAAAATTAGACTTATGTACCTTGGGGTCAGTCAGGTTGTAGGATATGCAAAGTCACACGATCGACCAGGGCCTGTTCAAAGTTTATATGATTCTGGCGGAAATCGAATGTACTAAAATTATAGTAACTTATAACCACCGGCCGACTCCTCCTTTTACTTGGCCCTGTGGCCCTAATATGAGTGGCCAAGTTTAGTTTATCTCTATCTGCGTCTCTTTCTCATGACACTTGTTAGACAGAGACACAGGGAGGGGTTAAACTAAACCTGGGCTGACATGTTAGGGACACTGGTCAAATAAATTATATCAATACATAAGGGCAGATTCGTATTCTGCGTAGGTAATCCCGGGTCGCGTAACCGACTTGAAGGCCGATGCGTCGCGCTACGCTGATTTATGTTTCCGGTCTCTGAATGAAGGAAGATACCTACTCGTATCAATGGCCGCCTCACATGGCGCGAGTGCGGCGCGGCGCGGCCGCAGCCCGCCGCGCCGCGGACGCTTGTTGTCGCTGTTCATTCACATCGTTCGTTACAACAATGCAAACTCAGGTCATTCTTACTACTCTGTCTACCTAAAACCGCGAGCGGATGTTTAACTTTTTTAAATTACGCCATTGGCCAATTATAAAGGCGACTCCTGATAAAATTTACATATTCCCAAAATAATGCATACAATTTACGAGTACCTGTAAGCTATCGGTCCACTCGAGTTGAACGACAAGTTTGACTGAACTGATGATTTTTCGTTGATTGATACGCTTACCTACGTTTAAATTAAACTGAAACATACATAGATCATTAATACAATAATAGGAATACTTTCTGGAAGTGAAGCCTGATGCGTATTGTTCAGGTCTTAAAATGAAAGACGTGGCAGCGAAGGTGAAGCAGCCGGGTCGAGGCTCGCGGCGGCGGCGCAGGGCAGCGCAGGGCTCACGTGCGCGCGTCATGTTTACGAACAGTCTGTTATGTTGTGTCCATTTTGATAATTGACTGTCGATAAAACGGTCGTAAACAGTATTTATGGGCCGTGCGGCGCTTCTGTCGCCACCGTTCCTCGCCTCTGATGGGATTGCAATCTGATTTCGGCTTAATGGAAACAGACGATGTAAATATTTCTCCTTTCACCAGCTACCCGGACCAACAAACCGGTATTAAGTCACAAGATAAACAAATCCTTTTCCTTGGTAGTGCCTGTCACTGCCACTTATATTTACATTGCACTTGAGTAATATGTTCGGTCCGATCGATCATTAGTAGACTTTGGAGTGTTGTGAGATACAAAAATTTTACCTATTGTCAAAATATAAATGCACATTTAGCCCGATTCATTTCTTGCGCAAGTTCCCTATTGAAGTACATGCGATTCAAGTGGATTCAAGCATTGTATTGTTATTGTATATGTAGTATATTTTTGTTTAGTTGCCGGAAAGACATTGTCACCGATGAGTAAGTAGAAAATGCCAACATAATAATAAATTATAAAGTAACTCAGATCCGGGGACGATGACTTGCCCACTTCCGCGGCAACACGCGGCCGGGCTTCGTTAATCATTCACACAGGAAGATCTCGCATAAAAATACTTGTCATTCTAGAACGTTGCGTTTAATGGAAAGTTCTATTTTAACAAGCTTCCATTTAATATGCCGTGTAGGACTTATGTTTATTTGTAGGTACCGAAGCAGAATCTTGCACGTCAACGTTGACTCGTAGAGGTTGGCTGACTATAGCCTCATTATTACAATTTTTGAAACACAAACATACATACATAGGTACCAACCCCATTAAAAAACATAAACCTCCCTTCTGGCGGCAGTCCGGTAAAAAAAACATTCACTCACTGTCACTAGTCGAATTGACTTGAATTTTGGTATACGCAGCGTACATCAGATGATAATGCAACAACAAGGTACCGACGGTCGAAAAGGTTGTATTGAAATAATAAAACACTATTAAATATATATATATACACACAGAGACAGATAACTTTATGACATTCTCCGTAACATAACTTGTAATGATATTTTTTTGAGATTAACTGGCTGGCACTGAAAACTACCGCGGCTTTTTAAAGTGGGGCTACCTTAAAACACCTAATGCTTGATTGACAAAATGAAGCACTCTGATTGGTTATTTTAGTGTCATATGCTCATAGGTATATGAAAGAACAGGCGTACTTTGATTGTTAGAGAACATGGTTCTATATTACAACAAGCAATCAAAGTCAAAAAAGTTAAAATATCTTTATTCAGATTAGGCTTACAGAAAGCACTTATGAATGTCATAAAAATAGCCACCGGTTCGGAAAAAAACGTGTGATGAGAAGATACCGGCAAGTAACGCAACGAGGTGTAATTTTTTTAAACAAATCAAAATTACACCGTTATTTTTACATCTTTAACAACGTACACATAATTGAATTGTTTCACTCGACTGTACGGCGATTAGCAGCTATGTCGCCGAAATTTTAACCATCTATGGCCACATTTACGAGCGTGTCGTGAAAACATATTTATACGAGCTTTTACCCACGACTTCGCCCGCACATTTCACGGGATTTTACGGGATAAAAAAGTATCCTATGTTTTCATCCGGATCAAAATGGTCGTGTCAGACCAAAGTTGATCCAAAACAACCGCAAAATAATACGTAAGTAATTAAAACAATATCTATCCAAAACCAAGCACGCACACGTCTCAAACTTTGGGCAATGTTAACGTTGTACAGTTAAGTGCAAAAGTAAATGTGTATTCAATGTCTCAAAAGTGTATAGCCGCCGCTTTTTGAGTACCTAACTTTTGAGAAGAGTGTGTGTGTGTGTGTGTGTTCAGAAATACCTTATTTTTTGTGACAAAACTTTATTCATTTGATCTATCTAATTCTTCAAATCTTCTTTTTATTTATTGACAAGCTGTCTGTTGATAGTACATCTTAATATCGCATTGTCATCGGAATTAGCCAAGCATACCAAATTGCAAGCCAATCTGACCACTGCAAGTATTTTATGTCAATGTCTAAAAGTCGCGAAAACATAAGAATACACACTGCAAGTCGGTCAAAATCGACTTGCTATATTTAAAGCAAATAAACATACGAAGTGAAGCTAAAATGTAAAGCTTGTATTCAAATCAATCCCTCTTCTCTTGCCAGTTTGGGATCCACTGAGACAAAATAAGTGACATTCCAAGACACGGTGTGTTATACTTATATTCATGAATATGTAAGAGCTTATTGTAAATAGCTACTTTAACTGGCCACTGAATCCTAAACGCGATGGAAATATACCGGTAAACGATACGCCTTTATTTACGTTGCTCAGCTATTAATCAGTACTATAATCAGAATGGAACTATTACGATAAACGAGCGTAACAAATCAACATAACAGTGTTCTAGAAAAATGATAGGATTTTTAAGTATGGCACGGCAATGACAAACCAACACGAAGCGTAAACAATATTAACATTCACTCGATAACGGTGAACAGACACGGTCAAGAGTCAGCAAATGATAAACCAACAAACGATGAAAAGAAAGGGCGTGGAATATTCCAGGTTCTTCGCTTCGGGTTGTTCGGTGTTGCCACAATTCCAGTGTTGCCAGAGCACCCAAATAGTAGTTAGTAGCTACTCAAATTATATTACACTAGCGGACGTCCGCGACTTCGACCGCGTGAAGTTTAAAACGCCGTGAAAATGAATAATCATTAGCCTTCGAAAATATTGTATAAGCTATATTACGCTAAAGTTTAATCAAAATCCGTTCAGCAGTTTTTGTGTGAAAGACTAACAAATATTCATCCATCCTCACGAATTTTCGCGTTGATCATTTTAGGATTTCTTGAAAATTTAAGCCGGACGTCGGATACTTATCCAGTTTTCACAAAGTGTAACTAGTTTTTTTTTTATAAAATAAGAAGGCAAACGTGCAAGTGAATTAGTGGTAATTGATCACCACCGCCCATAGACACTCGCAACACCAAGGAAACTGCAGATGCGTTGCCAATCCAGAGGGCTAAGATGGAATACCTCTTGTGCTGGTAATTTCTCCGGCTGTCTTGCTCTCCGAGCCGGATTAATTATTCAATTCAATACATTTATTTCAGATTATTAATCCACTATAACATTGCATGCACTGATGCTTAGCAGCTGAATTAGCGAGCAAGATGATTAAAACGCTCCAGACCTAATTAAGTTCACATGTCTAAAGTCTAAATTCAATTAGTTACAAGAAAGCTAAAAACAATGTCCAAAATACCTTGTGATCATCCCACTATCTACACTACCCAAATAATTCATCCTAGGGTAAACATATCGAGTGACTACATAGGTAGAATAAATAGTTCTAATGTACTACATATTTACGCACAATAATGTTTTTCATTACATTATAATCTAAATACTTTGCTATTACTTCTAGTTACATTTGTTTGCTTATCACCATCAGTTTAACATTCGTGCTAAGGGCGTCATGTTTAAGGAATGGAGTGGTAAAAATCATGCGTATGTTACGTGGGTCGTGTATCAAATAAGATTGCTTACAAGTCTTATAATATTTGCCTTGCATGTCTCCAAGGATCTCAGCAGAATTGAAAGAGGATACTACATTGCTGAATATTTTTGTTATGACTTGAAAATGTGAGAAGTAAAATATTTGAGTTCAAAATATGAGGTCATATTGTATGACAACGCTGGTAATGGTAATCCGATAATAAAGAGGGGCCGATCAAGATTCGGGTCACGCTAGGGGCTGCACGGCGAGGGGAGGAATCTGCCTCGCGAGTGGCCCCCGGGTTGCACTCGGTACTTCGTGAACGTCGAAGTCGGTATAGCGACTATAGCTCTTTAAGAAAAATCGCGGAGTACTAGACTTTTTCTTTAGATTAGGCATTGCTGGTCCCATTTCAGAAAAGTTATTATTATTGTTATTATTATTTAAAGACACTAGCAGCTCTTGAGCTGATGCGTGTATATCACTGCACTTGTGTCCTTATATTTTTTAAATGTTCATCTAGTCTATTTTTGAAACAATTCACTGATGGCGCACTAATTACAAGTTCGGGTAGTGCATTCCACGAGTTTACAACACGGTTAGGTAAGAAGTGTTTCCCAGGGTTGCTTGCACTTGGACGCTTAGTCAGTTTCATAGAATGTCCTCTCAAATATGTATATTTACTCATCTTAAATAGGTCTTTCATGTATTGGACATTTATATGTATGTATCGGACAAATTTTATATAAATTATGTTTCGCGGTGGAAAAGCCTTAAGCCTACTAGCCACGGAGGCATGGCTGCACTGGCTGCATAGACGCGTAATCGTCATTTTACGTTTGTAGTACGCTTGCTTGCTACTACATACAAAACAGAAAGACTGTCGACAAATCGGCAGCTGTACGCGGCGCTTCATGCAAGTTTTATGTCGCTTGCTATACTGCGTCTCATACGCCGGGTTAGGTAAATAATACGGAGCAGCACGTGGTTTTGTTTATATAAGTATAAAAATGGCGGTTTCAGTTTCAGTGCAAATGATAGTGGAGGAATATCCGTATATTTATATTACAAAAAAGGCAAATGTCAAATGAAGCATTTTTGTCGGGTGAGTCATGTATTCATACAACATAAGATGTCCATTCTACATCCTTAGTTTATGCAATCTAATTCACAGTTACTCAATATTCGTATGGATATTCGACAGTCAGACAGAACACTGTCATAAATAAAAAGAAGAAAACACAATTTTTCTTTCTTTAAATTTTCAAAGTAAACCGTATTATACTATAGAAGTTAATAAATCAATAAATAAGCTGACGGATAGAGTGAAAAATAGTGTTTTTAAGCAAGGGAGAGACGTGGTTTCAGAGAAGCTGTAGTGACCGAGATAGTGAAGAATGATGCGTTGGTTTGGGCATAAACAGATTGATGAAAGGTGATTACGAGTATGTAAGCAAATTTGTAAAGGTGTTTTGACTGGGCGAGTTGGTCGACGGCGGTCTCGGCGTACATTAATCGACCAAATTGGTGATGTCCTGAAGACAAGAACACCGGGCATGTATGTACTTTCTTATTTATAGTGTGGTTGACTGGTAGAGAATGCCTACTGGCATTAAGTCCGCCAATTGTAAAGTTTTGTAAACTGTGCAATAAAGCTTAAATAAATAAATAAATAAAAGAGGAATGTGTGAGAAGGAAGCGAAATAACTATGCCAGGACCGGGACAAATGGCGTTCTGTGATCTCTGCCTATTCCAAAGAGAAACAGGAGTGAGCTTATAATAATTGTTTAATTAATTTTTAACATTAATGTCTCAGAACTCAGCATAGCTTGACTACAATATTTTTAAATGGATAGACCAAAGTTTAATCTATAAAAAATATGATTTTGGTCATAATAATATGCTTCTTGGAAAAAGCTTAAACTGACATTTAAATAAATCGGTTAAAACCGCACACTATTTGTAGAAAAAAACATTGTCTGATTTCAAGGCATGAAAGTCAGATCTTCGATATTTTTTATAAAAATAATCGCATCGAAGATCGGAGTCTGTCGCCTATCAATACTAGTGTTTTATCACATATTACGAGCAATGGGCATGTGACATTTTCGAGGCAAAAGGAAAATTGTAAGTTATGATGAAATGCAATGAGATCTGTCTACTAAAACGAAAGAAACTCCTGTACTTGCCTGCAATATTTACAAACACGAAGAAACGAGATAGCGGTGAAAAAAATATTTGCCATGGACAGCACAGCCCAAGCGAACTTAAAGTTTCTTGTTTGAACATTAGGAAGGTACAATTTCGGTCTCAGTCTTTTATTATAATAAGTTTAACGGATAAACGGCAGAAAATTTCAACAAATTAAATTCGTCGTATAATTTTGTTATATAGAGTGAAGCACCAGCAATGTTCCTCTTTTAGGAACGTGTTCAACATAACGTCTCAGGGTTACGTACATTATACGAGTACATAATGTGAGACTGCAGCACCAACACCAATATGTATCGTAGAAAGTTATGTAGCGAGGAAGGAGGCTTTCCGTTAAGGACATTTATTCGGGGAATGTAATAAAAGTGGTGCGACGCCGCGGCGAGCCAGCCCCGCGCGTGACCTGCCTCAGAAATCACCAACACCACAGACACTATTTATTTACGCGAGCCGGCAGATGGCGCGGTAATAGCAGCCTAATCCGACCGAATTTTACCTCCGACTACCAATACCGACATCGAAATACCAACCATTATTGGGAACGAACATATTGACCGCTACAGAAGGAAGGCCCGCATTGAACCACAACTTATTAATAAGCAGTATACATAACTATGACTTATGAAAGTTCACTCTATGAAAGCGAAGTCAGAGAGATTGAGAACAATGACCGTTTATTTTCTGACCGGTCAGTTGGTATTTCATACACTTACTTTTACTTTTAATATTTACTTAATGATATGTGTGTAGATAAAGTATAATTAAAAAACGCGCCAATCTCTAGCTGCCCCGTTATTTTCTTAACGCATCAGCGTCGAGCTCAACGTCGAGACATCGCTCTGTTTCTGTCACTGTCACTCTTGCTAGCGAGCTATATAAAGACAGGAAGCTGCCTTGGTGCTGATGTGCTTTGAGAATCACCCCCCTGTGCTTGCTGCGTCGCAGTCGCGCTATCAGGGACGGCTATAACTATTCTACCGCATGGAAGTAAGCGGTGCGCTGCCCCTGGGCGCCCGGGACTACGGGGTTCCTGAAGCTCTAAGCGTAGGTTAGTCCACCTAACTCCTATATCGACTGGGGGCGCAAAACACGAGCTCGTGCCCCAGGGCCCTAGCGCGGCGCCGCGGAGTAACGCTAGAGCCGACGCTGTAAGCTGCGCGCTGTAACCAAAGTCTCGAACTCTCTCCTAAACATAAACTTTTCACTTTTCATGCCCAAAAAGTTTGTCATAGATACTTCGCGTAGACAAGCACTTTTGCCTTTAGGGGCTAAAGTAAAATTGTTATACAAGACAGAGGTGGAATTTTAAATGCCGGGCTGCCTATATTCCCGCTGTCGATAGTTAATCTTGAAAATTAGTTAGGTCGTCACTGACGATGATCAATTTGGAGGAGCGTGTTCATTAGTGATATCAAACTACTGATGTAGCTGATTCTTAAGGCCAACTATAGGGTGTGTCAGGTGTCCTTGTGTGGCCAAGTACTGCAGTTCTCTTATGGACTCTTCCGGGGGGAAGAGCAGTACTTGGGCCGTTACACCTTGGGCATCGGTCAATGGTTTCTTAGCCCAGGTGGTGAAATATCATTGGCCGATGGCTAATAGCCCGATGGGGGAGGGGACCGGGGACGGGGTGTATAACGGGCCATACCGCACATTATCGTACATATTGAGAATGGCACAAGATTCGTGGTCGCCGCTATTAAAGGGGGGAAAAAGGACAACTATCGATAGCCGCACTATTGACAGTTCACCGTCACTAATAGAAGCACTCCAAATGGATGCATTGACATTGGAAGGAGGCCACGCGTTTAGGTTTAGGTACCGCCAATATGCACCTACGAAATCGCCACGCTGTGTGACATGATATCCTTTATTGTCAGTTACACACAGCTAAGACAATAAAACAATGGTTTGTGTTTTTTGGATTTATACTCTATCAATATATAGCAATATATTGCAGACAATGCAACACAAACAATCATATTCATAGTTGCATTTCTTGAGTTTTATAACCAGAATAACGTAAACTTTCCAATTTCATCGCAATTGAAGGAAACGTAAAAAGCTTTCCTCGTAAATCATTTTTAAATTTTAAATTTATACTACGCCGGATATTATTAAACATATTTTGTTCACAATAAGCTATGACGATAAATAAACTCGGCGAGCAGTTGTCAGTAAGTAAGTGTTGATAAGTCGGAGTTGGGCTATGGTTGTTTACAAGAACGGATGCGCCAAGAGCTGAGGGCGGTGCCGGTGCGGTGGCGGTACACCCATGTGAGGCGCGTTTATTTGCGCGGTGGCCTCGAAGGGCGCACGTTGTTTACGTTACATCCCAGTCACCGGTGACTCATTAACGATCAGTTCATCAACGCCGCTGGATGTGGACCGTTGCGTTTCAAATCAAACGTTCATAACCACCAAGTATATCGGGGAAAGGGATCGGACTTCATGGTCGCGAACCTGCGGTCGTCGACCCGCGACAAAGAGGGGATCTCCTTGCGAGGCCTGCGCTCGAGACGAACCCCCCTCATGCGGCATTCCTAGACCACTTTATTGCGCATTACATTCGCGTGATATCAAACTTCCATTACCGCGCATCTGCTTGTTCTCGCTGAATAGTAGCTACAGTACATCCGAATGCATTCATTTGGAAAGCTCACATTAAATAGGGAAATATTGCTGTGAAACATCCATTCAATGAAATGCAAACAAACAAATTAAAATATCCAATTCTCTGTTGATACAGATTATTTCCAATTCTGATGTCTGCAATTACAAATAAGGTTATAATTACAAAACCTTACTATTGTTTTCCGCACGCAGCATTCTATGGAGCTAGTCTGTAGTCTGTATATTCTGTTTAACGTTGGTACAATCAAATAACCATTATTAGTAATCTAGAAATATGGGATAAGCTGTGCTGTGTGGTATAACCATTGGTAAGTAGTTATATTACTTTCTTGAAAATACTTTCATAGGAAACCGCGAAGAGTACACTAATATTTGACTCTATGCTGGCAAGGGATGCACCGCATGGCGATGCACTTTGTATGCGCGGCGTGTCACAGGCGCAACGCGCACGGCGCAGACCGCGAGCGTGGATAGGAAATGCAATCGAGCCGCACATTCGCGGGAGGCGCGAGGCCGCGGCTAGGTCGTTTGCCGGGCCGGGCGCGGAATGCGCTCGGAATGCACGCCGGTGCGATTGCAAGCCCCCGCCTCGCCGGTACTCGCAACGCAAACCGCCAACCGGTTTCTCAACGAGTTTCCTCCACTGTCTCGTAAAATATTCAAATAATTCAAAATAACGTACGATCATGACGGGCTAAATAGTATCCTCGATACGGAGGGAATAGGTACATACATATCAAAAATATAGTCCTCTTCCAGAATTACTCTGTTATATTGCCACAAGACAATTGGTGATAGACGGGAAATGCAAATAGGGAATTTCTAGGTCTGATAGAGTTAAGTGGATTTCTATTTTCTGACGGTCTAATTGGCACGCTGTTGCTTACCTATATCAAAATGTATTCGCCTCAGAATTCAATCAGTTAGTTAACACGTAGAGTCATTCCCATTTCACATACCTAAGTGACGCAGTCTGTGAGATCATCCGCACTGCATCCGTGCACAGTCGCTAAAGAGATGAGGATGCTACAAATAAGAGTGGGACGAGTTGATATGCAATTTGAAGATAAATATTATTTGGCATACCCCACCGTTACAACATTGAATAAAATCGTAAGATATCGAAAATCTATTATTATGATTACTTCAGAAATAGGTACGGGCTGCTGCAGAGATAAGTAACCCCGTTTGTATGAATTCCTTCCTAGAACGATTGCTTATCTCCGTAGTTGACTGTACAAGCTTTTATACGGAAAAGCAATCAGAACACTACACTTTTAACCGTTTAACTATGTAGCTGTAGAATATATGGGTACAGTCAGCAGCAGAAGCTGTGGCAGAGTGACAGAAGACGCTAAACGCTTGAAAAAGTCAAAGTATCTACACAAGCTCTTATGCTCTGTTGACGATAGAATCGATTATAGATCTTTTGACCTCTTCATATGTATGAACGTTATACGCAAAGTTGACTAAAATCACGATCCTATAACAAGCCGAATTGGGCCTTGGTTGGTAAAATAAATGTTTGTTTGATTAAACCAGAAAAGTTTGTTTTCAAGACTAATCAGATCGACTCTGGTTAAAGCTCATCGTATTTGTACCGTTTCGCATAGGACTTATCCATTTTCTAATAAATGAAGTTTTGATTTGTTTGTTCAAGACTCTAGTAGGTACTTAAATTTAAAATGCTATATAATGAATGACAACACAAAGAAAAATTAGGGTAATGGCAGGGTTCGAACCTGTAATGTGGCGGAAACTGGAATACGCAAGGCACGGAATGCTGATGTTGCAGTTTCGAACCCTGCCATTACCCTAATTTTTCTTTGTGTTGTCATTCATTATATAGCATTTTAAATTTAATTTGAGTGTAAAAAAATACAAAAAGAAAAATCGAAAAAAAATTAAAAATAAATAATTTCGATTACAATAATTTAACAACAAATGGCGTCATCTCTCGTCAGCTAACGGGCATTCATTAATGACCAAGTTGAATGAGATAACTTGATTAAGTTTCTCATAGATGACACCGAGGGTAGTTTTCCCAAAGAAAAAATATCAATAATATAATGACCGTAAAGACGAAACACATTGAAAAATTCGCAGGGTATGGCAGCGGTAATGTGGCGGAAACTGGAATACGCAAGGCACGGAATGCTGATGTTGCAGGTTCGAACCCTGCCATTACCCTAATTTTTCTTTGTGTTGTCATTCATTATATAGCATTTTAAATTTAATTTGAATGTAAAAAAAATACAAAAAGAAAAATCGAAAAAGTTTAAAAATAAATAATTTCGATTACAATAGTAGGTACTTACTTCACCGGTACACCGCTTTCCACTTTACATAGGCAAGTACTTTTTATTGGGTTACGCAGTGTTTTTTTAAAACTCATCAGTAGTTCTCAAATGATAGTAATTACCAAATTTGTAAACAAATTCATGATCTTAAATCATCCGCTTGAGTGGTGCGGCCTAGAAAAAGCAATTTTCGCTTTGTAGGTCACCTAAATAAAAGCAGGATATACATCGGCCGGATCTTGAGAATATTCCTGTAGCTACATGGATCACGCACCAACACGTGATCTATGAATACCGACATTACCGACGCGTACGCACAAATTTTGATCCCATCCGAAACAAAGAAACAAGTTTTTAAACTGTTTAACAGTAAAAAGTTTTAATATCTTTTATAATTTTAGTTTATTTGTAAATATACTTCAACTACAAACAATCACGTGGCATGAGATGTATCGCCGTAGACGCAGTGTTATATCACAGTTAATCCTCCTGCTGCATGATTTGACATTTGCCAGGTTAGAGAAATATTTTAAGGTAAAATCAAATCGAATTGCATGGCAGGAGTGGCAGAACTTTTTACGGTTACAGAAACTGTTTAACCGTAAAAAGTTTTAAGATCATAATGCCAGGTCTGGGTGGCTACTCCTATAATACGACAAATTTTATACGACAATGTTTTCGATGAGATCTCATTTCATTTTGTATTCCGTATTATTTTTGGGCTTCTTTTCCGCTCTAACGAATATTTTCAGCAAATATTGCAAATCATGATGCTACCATAACGTGAAAACGACAAAACACGCATAGCTAGTAACATTAACGACGGTCCTAATATTGATGATCACGGTAAATTAATGAGTAGGTAAGAGAATGCCGAAATAATAAAAATTTTAATGGGAGGGTATTGTCATTGTGTAAACTCTAAGCCATAGCCATCAGTCTTGGAATTTCAGAATTAAGTAAATATTTACTCTCTGTACCATAGTTTTCAGGCTTTTGTGCTGTTCCATAACAAATATAGGTACATAGGGGTCAGTGTCCTGTGTTGCACCGAGAATAGGATGTACGTGCACTTGGCGGGGCAACTACCGTGCCCCCAGATGATGTTCAACAGTTAAATGATAAAAACATGACAATATTTTTTAGTAAACTGTGCCGGAGTGTTTTTTCCGGTCAGTTGATGAGTGCATGGTCGATGTGCTGTTTCACGGCCGCAATGTCCTGAAATGGCGACGATGACGGCGGTGACGCGCTGCGCGCGCGCCGCATGTTTGCGCGCCGCGTGACGTGCGCTCTACGCGATGCTTCCGCTATAATTGTTTTACACTCTGTACGATTCCGTTTTGTTTAAATATGCTAACAAATTGCCGAACATGTTTAAACTCGTTAACGATCACCTAAAAAGAAGTGAAGAAGTGAAAATAACTATGCTGCCTTGAACAAGAAACGCACATTTATCGCAAACTTTCGGCGTACCTACCTACTACATTTACTCTTAGCATACAAGAGCAGTGTACTGATGTACTCAAGTATTAGGTCAACTATTATTAATGGTCGCAGCAATGACAAGCTGTTATTGTATTATACGAGCAGATACAAATGATTGGGCATCGATGGAAGTGCGTCGCAGGCGCGGCGGGCGGCGGGCGTGGAAAGGCGTCGTTCGCCCGCTGGGGCCTCTGCTCGCAAAACAACACTTGTTGCGGAAATAGCGACGAAAAGCGTTTGTTCGTCGTATCGTGACGCGGATGCCGGCGTGCCGGCACGTTCACCTCGCTCGCGCGCCGGCCGCGCGCTGCCCGCTGCCTCCGCTGGCCCGACCGCATGTCGTCTCCGTTCCCACACTCAAATCCTTAACTGGTATTCGTCGAAGCGAACGAGGCGTACCTAATAACTCCATACGACCCGCGCGGGTTCTTATGTCCAAAGTTGTTCCATTTGCCCAAAACAGTCCCACTGAATCTGCTGACAACAGACACAGATGTCGGGCAAACGCTCTATTGTTTGATGAAACTATTTCAATGATGACGCAGATGGTACAGTAAACTCGAACGCGTAAGAGTGTCTTCTTTAAGATTAAGTTACTAACGGCTTCGTTAGTGTAGTCTACATATCTATTGTGTCTGTGTGTGAGCAACAATCTCATATAACTGCGTTCGCTAGTCTTCTGTCGTTATCGTCTCTGTTTACTGTTCACTGTCCGAGCTTAAGGAAGTCAACGAACTGCACAATTTTCCTGGCAGTCAAAGATCGTATCTCATCCGGATGCATTACGAGAACACAGTTCTCTAAATCGATACTAGCCAGCCTGCACTTCTTGTTAGGTAACAAACGGTTAGTATTTCGACTTCCTTTTCAACCTCCCGGTCTCGACGTTTCATGAGCTAATATTTACTCTACGCAGCCTTATAAAAGTTTCCCAGCGTAATATTGAACATTTCTAGGTCATGTAAAGTATGCCTTTCTTTCTCAGAAATATTTTTTACGGTTGCATTCTTAAATATTAACGATGAATAATATAATGGCTAATCGTTTAAATCACGACGTTTATAAGTGAAATACGAACAGTCAGGTGGGTTGCCATGCGAAGGCCAACTTCTTGGCAGTTTTCGTGTTGACTGTTTGACAACGATAGTACAACGTATGTATACATAATGTAAAGCATAGCATAGAAACACGTGGGGAATGTCATCTAGAGATCAAGAGGAGATAGACACAATCGAGATCATATATTAGTTGAGAGGGTGCTTCAATCAACGTAGAAAAACGCATAGGTAGTCCAGTGGGATTTCACTGAAAACATAATCTTTGGTTTTCATTAGAGTTGCAATTTAAACGAAATTCTTAATTCATTAATGTTTGAAATTATTTTGGGTAGACAGAAACCAAAACAAACCGTGTTTTGGCCTCATCAAACAAGATCGTTACGTAGCGTGTGCGAGGCGCGATAAAATTAGCTGATACACTGACATTGAACGCAAAAACAAAGTGGAGCGGACTTCGCGCATGCGCTCAGGTAGAGAGTGGCAATTTTAGAAGTCGCATTGCTAATAATTGTTTATGTGTGTGTAGTGTTTTTTGCGTATACGGGCTCGAGAGGCCCATATCGGGGGCCCGTCATAATACCCTACGTACGTGGCTAGCACTAATTGGAACGAGATGCTGACGAGCGCCGGTCGTCGACCGCAATACCTTTGCGTTCGCTGGTCGTAGTTAGCGCGACGGCAGCGGGCAGCCGATGCCTACCGTGGCGTGGCTAGGAAGGATCGGGGCTCAGGAGGCGGCTGCAACCTGCCTTGCCCCCGATACAGTACCCACTACCCACCTAGGTAGGTCGGTACGGTACGGAGGTCCGTACTGTATATAATTTACGTTCACTAAGACTGCTACAACTATAACATACAAATGTCATGCGCTTCCTGATCCACAATATTACACCCCGACACGAAGTACGAAGGTCAAACGGTTCCAATTTTCACAACTTAGGTCATACCTACTAATTTAACTAAGCCGACGATCCCTTGTAATTTAATTAAGCTCTGGGCACAAATACCTAAAGATGAAATACATCAATTGCCACAACCCGATCCTACCCTTAAGAGAATAATACCTACATTATGTTGAACTAACATAAAACATGGTAAGCGCCTAAAGAAAGTACCCAATGATTAAGTTCGTTAAAAAGTCTACGAGCAATATAAACTAGAGATGGGCCGACTATGAGTTTGGCCGACTAGCCGACTAGCCGACTAATCGGCTGGGAAAAAGCCGATCATTGCTTTCGCTAATGTTCGTAATTGTTTTCGCGCCTCATACGTTCACGCGCCGCATAGGCGGATATGAAGGACCAGGTTTTTTTTTCATTTTGCATTTTCTTATGATACTCTCTACGTATTACTCGACATTACAGAGTCTTTTTTTAATTTGACAAGGGTCAGCGAACTACTTAGCTGAGAAGTTTGTATTTTCGTAAAATTACCATTCCGACCGATTCACCGAGGCACTGCAGTATCTTAGACGAGAAGATATTGCGTAGCTTCCCGAACGCTAGCTAACCGAATCGGATTCCTTGGTTGACCTCTTTTTCGAAGTTTGAACTACCTACTGGACAGTCTATTCCAGGTATACATACCTAATCCCTTAACAGCCTTGAGTGTAGAGTCTCCAATCTTTAAGGGAGTTGGCAGGGCGAGGGCATTCGACATGATTTTCCACTTGTCCACGTTCATCTTAAGACCAACTTGCTTGTAGGCTAAGGTCATCGAGCATTATACTAAGGTCCTCCATGGTCTCAGCCATGACTACTACATATGTCATAGGCGAAACTAAAGTGAGTGATATATTTGCCGTTTACGAGTTTAGAGATAAAATCTACCTGTTTAACTCCTCGCTGTAGCAAGATAGGCTGCGAACTTTGGTCCTGCAGTTGGACGGACGTATTGGCGTGTTCATACAAACTCTTCAGCTCTTCGACGTTGGCTCATCGCTGGAGAGACTGGAGGGACAGTACAGCCCAGGTCGCGATTGAATCGAAGGCTTTCTCGTAGTCCACAAATGCTAAACAAAGTAGAAGGTTATACTCTTCGGTCTTCTGTATAACCTGCGGCAGCGCGTGTGAGTGGTCCACGGTGCTGAAGCCTTTTCAGAAACCGGCTTGTTCGGAAGGCTGGAAGTCATCGAGCTTGGCGCATGAGACGGTTCGCAATGACTCTCAAAAATAAAATAATATTTACTCGTAAGCATGACTCAGAAGTGAGATGGACTTATAATTCTTCAGCAGAGTATTATTGCCGTTTTTGGAAAGGAGCACCACCACACTTCTGTTCCATGCATACGGCGTTTTCCCTTCGTGACTGAAGGAGTTGAGCAAAGTCTGAAAAGCACTAAGAACCAGTTTACCCTCAGGATATCAATGGCTTCATTAGTTCGGCTGTAATTTGACGTCGTCTGGAATGTGTCATTTTTAAGTTGTTTGAGAGCCATACTAATCTCGTACATGCTGACGTCCGGGATGTCTTTGGTATGTCTTCGAATTCCACTTGGTTCAGCAGCGTTCGGGAAGCTATCCAACATCTTCTCGTCTAAGATACTGCAGTGTTTGATGACGAAAGTTTTCGATCAGAGGATGAAAGTACTATTTAATTGAAATTGATTCATGTTCATGTCGATGATTTCAATTTAATCACCCTGTTTTAAAAATAGTAATATGACCACTAGGTCACCCAGTGGCTCGTTTGAGTTCCTATGACGTATTTAAAATAAAAAATAAAATAAAAATAATGGCCGACTAGTCGGTGCTTTTTGCCGACTAGTCGCCGACTAGTCGCCGACTAGAAATATGGCCGGATAGTCGGCTTCACCGACTAGTCGGCCACTAGTCGGTACATCTCTAATATAAACGTAGCCTAAATTTTGGTGGTAGAGCCTAGTGGGCCAATGAATAAGTAATGACAGCCGACCGGTTGGCTATGAAAAGGTAGTGGTCATGGTCATGGATTTTATTCCTGCTAGAGGCAAATGTATTCGTAGCGTAACAAAGTCCTCTTATATTTGTCATGTTCGTATGATTTGTAAGTATTTTTTTGTGTTTCCCATGTCGAGCCTCGATTACGAGTATGAGGTTTCCCTGAGATGATCAAGAAAAGTTAACACGAAGATTGAGTAAGATATTTGTTACTATTCTAATTATACGAGTCTACGAGAGGCATAATTTGGCAACCCACTAGTTTCCGGCTTCTATTTGTCTCGCAATCTCGTTGCAGCGGCGCGCGTTCTTAGAACTTGACAGGCTGTAAACAAATTCGTTGCAGTGCCTCACTGTGAACCATTATCATTATAAATGAAGGTTTTCTTACAGTCAAAGTATACCCAGAAGTTTGTTATGTAAGTATAATTAGGAGGCAGAGATAAAAACTACAAATCAATTTGATATCTTAGAACCAATCTAATTCCCGACGTTGATTAAGTTTCTCATAGATGACACCGAGGGTAGTTTACCCAAAGAAAAAAATATAAATAATGTAATGACCGTAAAGACGAAACACATTAAAAAATTCGCAGGGTATGGCAGCGGTAATGTGGCTGTCCGGAACGAGCGTCGGACAGTGAAGTCGCTTCGACGGCTCGGCTCGGTCGAATGAAAAACGGTGGACTGTATTTTAGAGTTCTTCTTTATTGGTTCTTGTTCCTGGTTCTTGTTCTTCTAAGGCTGGTTCGCTGGATCCGCTGCTCTGACACCGCTGACATCGATCGCTGACCTTGCCCGTTTATATTCACATTTCACTGGGCTGGCCTAGCGGGTCTAGCGTCGCGGATCGAGCGTCTAGGCCAATCAGAGGCCGACTTTTACGTTCGGTTTTTGGTTAAGTGTGATCTGTCGGAGCCTCTGATCGGCCTAAAATCCAACAATTCAGCCGCTCCCATTGGTCGGTTCGGGGCGGGTTTCTGACGGAATTGTTAGATTTTTCACTATCGTTTTTACATGTTCTGTTCTGTTTTTCAGGGTCTAGAGGGCGAGCCGGGTTCATTTTCAGTTAATAGCCACGCTATTCGTTCTGATTATCCGTGCTGGGCCGCTTTACATTCTTATCTAATTCTTATATGTAATTATGTAAATTTTTATCTACATTTTCCAATAGGGATGTCTCCTGGGTTAAAACAACAAGATTCTAATTAGTCCGTCAGTTAGATTATAGAAAAATACTCGATACGTATTTTTTTATTTGTCCATACGAATAATATTGACAAAGATACAGCACATTCAAATTCAGGAGTAGGGGCTCGTGACGTCACTCTTTCGTAAAAATTTTACGATATAATGACGTAGCGCGAACTTTCGCCGCTCTGTAACTTTGTTATTTTAAGTTTTAGAAGCAAAAGAAAAAATACGTATCTACTATTTTCTGGCGTTCTAAAAGATGGACTAATTATTATTTTTTAGTCAACATCCCAATTGGAATCAAATTTTCCTAAAGAAAAATTGATCCTGTGATCTGTTTTCAGAGGACCGCGGTTATTAAATTACACAGTTCGGATCGTCCCGCGGTCCTCCTTCATATATGGCCCTGATTGGCCTTATATATTAAAAATTGAAGTCTTATTTTATTAACTTTTAACTTAACCTAAGTAACAATCAACATAACTTAACCTAATGCTACTATATACAATATTAACCCATTAGGTAACAATCAGTCGGCTTCGGTCTTGCTGTCCGTTACAGTGGCGGAAACTGGAATACGCAAGGCACGGAATGCTGATGTTGCAGGTTCGAACCCTGCCATTACCCTAATTTTTCTTTGTGTTGTCATTCATTATATAGCATTTTAAATCTTAGAACAAACTCTTATTAAATAAAATCTACACTAAAACTGTTTACTAATTCTGAAACAATCATAGTAACTATAGCAGAATCTATATATTTTCAAAAGCGCTTCAAAAAGTCGAAGTGTAAGCCGAACCTACGCATCAAGGGTTCTGTCTGAACCACACCAGACGAATTCTTAAAATGTATTCACTAAAACCACAAAGAAACTTTTAGCCTCACCTAAACATGGAGCGAATACTCGGCAGTTGTTACCCAAACATATAGGTAAAAAAATAAAAATAAACTTAAGAGAGATAAATGCATATAGATACGTTATATAGCTGTAGTGGTTGCTTGTGTCTGAGAAATATGCACATGTAGTGACAATTCGGTCGTGTAGACTATACAAACTGTCTCACCAATACACTAAGACTTTATTTCTTAAGACCTATACAAATAAATACCTCAAAAACGAGGTTCATTGTCGCTTGTTATTTTCAGTACTCTATTTTGATTAGGGTTGATCGGTAGGTGCCGGTTTAATTTTTGCTCAAGGATAAGGATTAAACTACCTTAATTTAGACTCGATTCACTCGATGGATACAACGAGGCTGAACTATAAATTTAAGCTAGGGCTGGACCGGACCGTCGCTGAGAAGTTACGAACCACCCTAAGACCTTATTTCTTGTGATTGTTTAGAAAGTAGGCCGAGATATATTTAACCGCGAGCCTCACTGCGGCTATTTATTGCGCGGCCTGTGATTAGGAAAGTAAACAGTACTGTACACAGAAATAGACTGCACTATATAATTTTAGAATCTATCATCAAAATTGTGAAGTCATCTGAATAAGTGCCTACTAAACAGCTACGAATAACGTCGACGACAACGCGAAGATATTCGTTGGAAGTTTTTTATACGATGCCAGGGCCGAAATCCGTCCTATAACTAGACATCGTAATCACAATATGACACACACATACGCAGATAGGTTGAGAGGTTATCAAAGAAAAGCATAGCTTGAATGTAATCGTAAATTATTTAGCAACCGATACAAAGACCTCGAAATCTTTTTAATAGTATGTTATTCATTATGTCATCTTCCAAAAAATCTAACGTTTGTGTTTACTTTTAGCTAGCTCTGCACCAACGAAAATCTACCTATCTGTTTCAATCAATCCCTCAAAGGTTTAACGGTATTAACTAGAATAACTAGATATTCTTATGAAGAATCAGGTCTACCGTGTGCTCTACCAAGTACCTAACTAGCGAGTTCTAAGAAACAGATCAAGCATTTTCATAATAATATTAACAACGTACTATACTATCGTCAATATAACGAATTACCATCGGTAAAAATACCAAGTTAGTACGGTTGATTATAAAAAAAGTGAAACGATTTAAGCACAATATAATCATACTTAACAGTGTCAGAGTATCTTTTTGTTTTTCTCCAAAAAAGTTACGGCTAAATTAAAAGATGCTACGTAGTAAGACTAGTAAGTGAATGAATAGTGAAGTGATTAATCACACGTGAGTGTCAGAGAGGCGGGACGGCGGCGAGGGGGGCGGGGCGGGAGCCCAGGCGACGCGCCGACCAGCGCTTGCGCCGAAATCGCCCGAAATGCTATCGTCGGTTATCAGAGCACAAACAAAACTATTTTAAAAACCCAATCTTTCACACGATAGAGCCGAGCGGGACCTTGAAACTGCATTTTAGGCGACATTCAAATAACAAAGCGATTCCAATATGTGAATAATAAATATTAATGAGCCTTACATTTTATTAGTCGAACGATAGACAAGATTTATTTATACCTTTAAGATGAGGTTTTAAGTCGTTTATTTTATTCTAACGCAGCCATAATAATAATATTACTAGATTTACTAGTAGCACAAGGTGGCCATCCCATACTAAATACGCAAAGTTAATTAGTACTACTACATAGTAAAACAGCGCGCCATACTAAAACTCGTCAGTTTTCCGTCGACCTAGGGGCATACATTTAGATATTCTATACCTAAAACGGTATAGAATATATAAACTACCTAGTTTTAGAGGAGTTCAAGGGGTGTTCAGAAAAGCAGACTAAATTAAAAACATTAACCCTCCGTTCAGGCGGCAGTCCGTAAAATAAACACAATTCTGATTGAAGTAACCAGCAACTTTACTAAACTACAAAAAGAAGGATATTCATTAAAACATGCGTGATAAAGTAAACGACACACGACGTTTATGTTTAATCCTAAATAGCCATTGCTTATGTTTTGACCATCTGCATCTATTCACGCGTTAAGAGGAGTTACAAGGAGAGGAGGACATACAAACGACGATAACGTTTTCCACCCTCTAAACCTTCGGCAAGGTTAAAGTTAAAGGCCTAAGGCTAACCTAAGCAATGATTTTTTGATATGTTGTCATTACGCCTTAGAACTAGGATATTTTGCTTTTTAAAATATTCTTCTTCATAGATTTGTAAATTTTTGCTTTTTAAGAGCTTCATACAAAACAAAAAAGCGTAAATATTTTTGTAACTATAAAGAAACAAAATCAAAGAACATACAAACCTAGTTTTAAGGCATAATGACAAAATACAAACAAACCATGGCAATAGTTTAAAGTTTAGAGGGTGGAAAACGTTATCGCCGTTTGTGTGGAGAGCGCTGGGTACACAATAGTCTTAAGACGAAACACCAAAGCTATTGCTGCTTCCATCTATCAAGCCTCCCCCCGCAGAGCGCAATAGAGACAGCCGCAGCTTGGACTGAAAATACCTATATAAAGTACACAAAATCAATTCGTATTCGTAGACCCCTGATTCCTTCTCCAAAACTTAACCGATTTAACTACTTTTTTCATTAAAAATTAAAGAAATTCTTTGGCAGTGTTCCTATGTTTTCTTTTTTATATAATGTAGTAAAATTTGTTGTATGAACGCAGCCGAAAATCTGGCCAATTTTTTAGGTTTTTGAATGTTCATATCTCTTTTAATAAATAATTTATGAAAAAAAGGAAAACATAGAGACATGCATAATAGTGGCCATCGATTTTTTGGAAGAAAAATATTGCTCTACTGGCGTTATCCAGAGAGGAAACAGGGGACGATGTTTGTATGGAAAAACGGCCCTTGTGTTTCCTCTTAACAGCGTTGAGCGCAGGTATGTGATCAGAGAATATTTAAAGGCAATTGATACTTTCGGCCCGTCTGCTACAATACTGCATGATCCGCTCATTAGGATGGTTAGACACGTTAAATAATTTGTTTACACTATTTAATGTACATTTTGGGAATGAACGGAAAGCCTGCGCAAGGAATGTCAAATTTAGTGTTGAGATTTGTACTTTTTGATATATCGATAAATTTATGACAACAGCGACGACGATGTCTATGCCAAAGTAAATAGATTATTTGAAGTCTCCATTTATTGCCCTTGCCATGATCTGCAACCTATTAAAATGTACTAGAAGAGCAATCTATACAATCCATATGATTAAAAATAAAACGCTGTTCCATTGTAAGCCCATCACTTAAGGAAGGCTGCACCGATTTGGCTATTTTTTGTTTATAAATGTTTGTAAGAATCATTGAGCATCTCTCAAAATGTATCCAATGCAATGTCAATATATTTATCTATATTAGTATGTATATCCGTTGTCTAGTACTCATATGTAACAGAAGCAGCCTTTGTTGCTTAATTTGGGACTCGGTCAATTGATGTCTATTGTCCTTTTGTAGTTTTAATACATATTAAAACATATTAAATTTTGTTAAACATACAAAATTTGGCGGTTAGAAAATTGAAATGTTGTCCGTTATCGTTATTGTGAGCATGTAAAAAACACTCGACAAGTTGTCACATCAAATAAAACCGTTAGTTAATAAACTTCTTTGATTATATCGATAGAGAGTAAAAAGTCCTGTTACAACACAGTAACAACATTAATATTGCCAATTTGACATTCCCAGCGAGCGTTGTGCTCATTCTCCAATACACGGAAACTAGAAATCACCTAAAGTAAGGTATTCTTTTTCCATAATGCTAACGAGTAAATGTATTTATAGCACTAAACATTGACACGTTGCCTTTAACAGCCAAATATGTAAACGCATTTACATGTTTACATATTAATTCGCTTGTTAATGAATGACAATCCCAGAAAAAACGAACAATGGTGTTAACTCCGTTATAGTCAAATATGAGTATTATATCTATCTAGATATTTATTTTATTTGTGGTTTATTATTAACTAGATGTTGCCCGCGACTTCGTCTGCGTATCCCGTGGGAACTATGCATTTTTACGAAATAAAGTATCCTAATAACAAGTCAAATCCTAATAAAGCTATCTCCGTTCCAAATTCCCTCCAAATCGATCCAGCTGTTTTAGCTTGAAGAAGTAACAAAAATGTAAGTCACACACAAACTTCCAGCTGTATAATATTAGTGTTAATTAAATGAGCCTTATTTGACCCTTAAACAGGTCCCATGCATACAGATATGATATGCTGTGTAAATTCAAATAAAGTTTAACGCTTGCATTGCACTGGAGAACAATTTAGAATCAAATTTGTGTCATACTGCGTAGCCTGCATCCCCTGGATCTTTGTTGGAAAAGAGAGCAAAAACCTAGAAATTGTGTTGTAGTAAAAACTACACTTACCTAAATTCTAACCATAATGATGTCATTTATTTTATGACTATAAAATAGACTGAGCACGGTCCGACATGCACTTGCCCGGTTTTTTATTTTTTTTAATTAAAAACCAAGTTGATAGACAACTTACAGACATAGGTAAATTTTGTCCAGATCTCATAAAGGGATAAATGAGCAACTACAACTCCACTATTAAGTCATTTTTTTTTAATTTATCTATCACAACCCGGGCGCGGTTGATTGACTCGAGTGCAAATACCTAATATATATAACATACAGGCTATCAGTAAAATATCATGCACAGTGAGTATCAATAATACGCGAAAGTGCGTGCGGTAGGTCAAGCATTATCGGATGGCACGTCGACGAGTTTTCTTCGCTCAGAGCCACTATCGCTGCAAATTATTCTGATACGTGCAATATAATGCGAGGCCAGCTTAAATGAATATATTGTGCCAAAAATATGTTGTTGACACGAGAGCTGTAGGCGCTAAATAGATTTTTAGGATTCTTGATAGAGATTACTGTAGACGGTGAATAATTTGATCGAAAGGCAAGCATTAAAGGAATTCTTGTTAAACTATTTTTTAGTTTTTATAGGTGCTTACACTATAAAAAATTACTTAAGATCATATCATAACCAAACATTGTTTTGCAAAAGTCGTCGACATATGCATACATCGTTGACCACCCAAGTGACAAACTACGAGGGGTCACCTAGTTATCGTGTCATGACACTCATGACCTAGGTCAGGCCAGTGCGCAGTCAGTGCACTCCAGTTACGTCCGTATCACTGAGAGGTTGCGACGTAACGTGTTTACTCGTAAGACGACACTGAATGGTCCTTTGTACAGCTGTCATAATGACTTCGGATTATATTTCGGCGGGCGATGACGGTTGAGGCGGGTCTGGGCCCCTGAACGAAATTACTGATACTCGCGTTATCGCTGTGTTTATCTTAGTAAGCTGAAGAGTAAAGAGACTCCGTACATGTCTATATCGTTATGTTGCCAGTGTTGCATACAAAGCCCTCGTCTTGTATTCTAGGTCATTACGGCTTTGATAGTGGTTTCTCTTGAATTATGAAATATGTCCATTATGTTGTTCGAAACAACAGGCCTGTGTTGAAGCGCGATGCGACCCGCGCAGCGCGTACGCATTGCTCGCGTGAGGTAGGTCACGGCCACCGCAATATTGTAACACTAACTCTCGCTTACACACTTAACTATCTATAAATACTACAACAACATACGTTCACGACGCATTCGCTATTTACTGTGCAATAAATATTAGTAGGCAGTGCACTGTTGTGTTATTAAAATAAACGAATAACGTGACAGTAGTTGCGTGTCTGAATTAAAAAAAATATCGCCAAATCTTGTGAGTTCTATGAATAAATTAATAAAGGGTAACTACTTAGTTACCTTATAATTTGTGATACAATTAAATTAGATAACGAAATCTATGAATATATTGAAGCCTCTATGCTTATGGGTATTGTCTGCGATAGACTTACTTCTACAGAAACGACCATAAATAAAATTATTAAATTTTAATTATTTAACGACTCTACTGACTGTAATGGCGTGCGAACTTATGATTCTACTTCCTGAGCTGTTTCATTATACCTACTGCTTACTTACTTACTCTCATCGCTTACTATCTCTTTTGCTTAACGAGGTTTAAATCAGGTAGAGTCGTCATAAGATAGGTATGTAAAATTATTACTGACATCTCTATTATTAAAAAATTAAAACCACTGTCATAAGTAGTTAGTAAGACAGAATTTGTACCATAACTTATTTAGCTAAGAATAAGTTATTGTTATTTTTTGCCTTACGTATCTCTAGTAACCTGTGTTATTTTTAAGCGGTTTTTTGTAAACTAGTTTCTGTGTGGTTTTTAATAAAGCTTGTGCATCTTGTCTTGTCTTGTAATTTTTTTATAAATACCTATTAAATACTTGTTTATTATCTACAATGAACCTCTCCATTTAACTGTTAAATAAGTTCGCTTTTTCCTCAAGAATTTCGATTGCCGGGGAATACCCTATCGGCCAATGTCAACACCGCATTCACCGCGACACTTCCTTTCATCACGAGTACCGACATTGATTCGAGTCATTGCGTCCGCGCACAGTAACGGTGCACCAACCAAATTTAATGTTTAGCACCAGACAAAACATTGCTACCATTCACTGGTTCAACAGCCTGTACAATTTTCAAAGGTCCTAGCACACATAATTAGGTACATAAAGTTTAAATAAATTTTCTAGCCAGTTACTGTGTGCGAATGGCACGGATGTTTTATGTTTGCGATAAGCTTTAGTAAACTTAATAAGAGTAAGTGGATATAAGGTGTGCATTGCTCTCATTTCTGACTGAAGACAATCTCCTTTCATCCTAAAATATATACATGTCGTCTAAGGCAGTACTAATAAATACAGTGATAGGTACAAAGGAACCATGAACATCATCTCACTGAAAAGTCACTTTTAGGGCTTCATACCTCATATCATAAGGAAACCTATAAGATGACTTCGTGGTCCGTCCGTCTGTCTGTCTGTCAATACCTTTTTTCTCAGGAAAGCATAGCGCTATCAAATTGAAATTAATTAAACTCTCAAGTCTGCAATCCCTTAGAGCTGTAGCAAAATCAAAGTTCTAAGTGAACGCAATCAAGAGATACGATACGAAGGTTTAAGCTGCAAATTTCGACACTCGAAAGGGAATAAAAATATATAGGGTACCTACTTCCCATTGACCTAGAATCATGAAATTTGACAAGAACTAATGTTACACTATAGCACAAGTAAAGGGAAAAGTAAAAAAACGTAGTTTCGTAGTTAGTCACTAAAAATATTTGTTTAGCTATTACAAACTTATATTTTCACTTGGTATAGATGGGGACAACAGTTTTCCAACGGCAAAGTTACGTTTGTACCTCAATTCAGTTTATTTCTTCGTTTTAAAATGATCGGTGCTTATTAATTTTGTACAGCACTTCCCCAAGTGTAATGTGTTCACACTTAATCCGGGAGAACATGACAAGGTCTAAAATCGTTTCCAATTTCAAATTACAAAACCCTATTAATGCATTGAGCTAAGTTAAGGCAGCTAAGTTTAGTACCTGGGCTTATTATAAAAATAAACGTGTGTAATATCGTATTGTAGTTTCATGGAATCACGAGCACACCCACGCCTTTCATGGAATTTGCGTAGGTAAATAAAACACTAATTTCGCAAAGCGAAAACGCACTGATCCAGTAGCAAAAGTTAATCCTATATCAATGGTTATTAATTGATACGTTACAGTAATGAACCGCCCGGTACACTTCAAACCTAGCCTGGGTCGTTTAAACCCACCAGCACAGAATAAATAATAGTACTAACGTACAGAAACTTCTTTTTTTTCGACCACCATTAAACGAAATCCAACTTTATAATCAGGTAGGTACATAAAGTTCGTATTACTTCATAAACATTCGCCAGGCGACATGTGTCAAAAGGAAGGCGTCGCCCGCGCCCGCCTTCCACCCGCAATGCCCAGGCGCACCGCTAGGTTTGAGCTGCTTACTGTAAGACTATCAACGCGTGACACAGAGCGAGCGGGCGCGCGCGCGGCAAGCCGGCAACCTACTGCGATTAACCTATGCCATAGGACATGCGGCGAGAGCACCTACATTGCGGAGTGGAACCCCCCTGCCACCAGCACTGTTATTGTCTAAGCGCATCAGCGCCGGACTCGACGTCGGGACATCGCACTGCCTCGCTCACTTGAGTCAACGTGCTAGAGCAAGACAGGGCGCTGCCCCGGCGTCGAGTTCGTCGCAGTTGCGTTTAAAGAACCACTCTCCTGGACCTGGACCAGACCTGGTTTTTTGAGTTAGTCATGATGCCAAAGACCAGGTGCATGTCATTTTTTTAACCACGTTGCTATTTTTTTTAAATGCTCAAATAAAACTAGTATGGGTCTTTTACGACTAAAAAAATAGTTATATAATAGTTTTCTTAATTTTTAATAGTTTCATTCAAAATTAAGAAAATAAAAATTCATTTACACAATTGCTTCACTCTCGCAGCAAAATCGTATTTTGTTCACTGTTTCTCACCAGAAAAAGCTGTATGTTTGCGCTACTGAGGAGACATAGTACATTACTTACTACAGTGGCCGGGAAGAAAGCAGATGCCAGACGAGTATGGGGTAAAAGGCCGAGCATAAACGAGGTTATCTTATATTACGGAGTCAGGCAACAACTAAATTCCAGCAATAGTATAACAAGTTCCGCCTGTTCTCTCAATTCTGCTGATGTGCAGTCCAGTGTCATTTTATTGGGCTTTATTATTAGTCGTTATGTTTTGCTTAAATTGGCTTGAGTTTTTTTTTACTTGTCACAGCATTGGCTTATTGGTGGCACAGCATTTGCCCCTAGAGAGCGAAAGTGATGCTTTAGCTTGTCTACGCGAAATATCTATGATAAACTTTAACAGTGTGAGAACAGAAGTGAAAAGAAGTTTAAATTGGATACAAAGCTGTATTTATATGATATTAAATAATGTACCCTACTTATGTTGTGTTGCACTACCTACAACGATTTCTGTGTTGCATAAAGGTTGACTGGTAGAGAACTTCTTGAGGAATTTAAAGCACCCTTTAGTTGTGCCGTTGAAATTTTTATTTTTAAGTGAAGCGCTACTTTGAAAAATATACAAAATGCATAACCTACTTACTTCAATGAAATTATTATTATAGTTTTTATCGCTTATACGGTAACTTAATAACTAATCAAGTAGCGTTAAATAGATTATACTGTAACACGAGCCTCAGAATATATTAAACTAGCCAGTCTCCCCGCCCCGCTTCGCACGTTTACAATTAGGACGTACAGTCAGCGTCAAATATACCAGAGCGGGCAAGGTGGTCAAAAATATCTGAACACGCCCGAGCGTATTTGCCAATAGAGTCGATATTTTTGACACCTTGCCCGCTCTGGTATATTTGACGCTGACTGTACCTAACGTGCTGCATAAAAAACCTTTCGTAAAATAATTTATTAAATGACAGTGAATCCAGGGTCAAAAGAAATAAGCGGCCCAAGATACGAGGACAAACGGGAACGGACAGGGGCTTTGCTTTAACTTGCAAAGAAAAATCCACGAAGAAGATAAGATGAATCTTAAGTTCTCGCCACACAGCAGTGTGTCAGCCAAGTTCGGAAAAGAAGCGATGCAACGATGTCGTGAATATTTATACAACCTATTCTGGACTACGTTCGACCCTTAAACCTATTTAACACACTTGCGGTTTTGCGAGACTAATAAGACCTCCCCGTTCCCCGATTGCTTAGAGCTCCACATTGCACAAATAAACCTCTTGCATTTTTGACATATGTCATATGTATCAGACATGGTATAGTAGTAAAGTTGTAAGTGGGACATGTGGTCATCGAAAAATTATGCGTGAGGACTGTTATGTCAGTATACTTGAAATCTTTTGTATGGGAACTGCGAACGTGTCCAATCATAGCAACATACAGGAAATTAAAACGTTCTTTTCCCAACCGCCCAATTTGGCAATCACACAGCATTAGGATGTATCGCGGTAAACATAGCCTTAAATTGTATTATAGTAAATTCTCATTGTCACTGTCAGCTGACTGAGCAGGTGGCAACTAGGCGCCTAGCTTAGGTCTAAGAAATGAGGATTTCTTTTTAATAATTTGAATGATTTTTATGTTATTGTTAGCAGAAACTTCATCGACCAAAGTTTCTGCACTAACAAAAACATTAAAACTGTTTCAGATGTTTATTCGATGCGAATTTAAAACGCGTATACCCAAGTCTTATGACATGTATTGTTCTAACAGAGCAGAGTTTTTACATTTTAAAACAAATCAGCTAAGTTGGGCACGAATAAACTCAAACAGAATAAAAGTAAACACGTAGGCGCCAACGATTATTATCAACGGTGTTTGTTTGCTCGCCTTATCGCTTTTCAGAATTATAATCTCCAGTGAACGTCAGCGCTTGTGACGTGATTTTCGACAAGTCATATTTTATTTTTTAACAATAACTTTATCTATGAAAAATAGGTTATGTTTGAAGAAAATGTTAGGCAATTATTAATAAGGACATAGCATAGGTACAAATAGGTAACATCATGCATGCACTGTTTCGTTTTTAAAGTCAAGCCTTTCAACCACGCCGTCAAAAGCAAAGTAAACAGTAAATATACATACAAAAGTATTTGGTTAATAAAAACAACCCAGTTCTGGAAACGAAATTAGTCATTCATAGATAATCCATAAAATAATAGAATAGAATATTTCAGGGCGCAAAGACCCATATATAGATAAATACCTTAAAGACTAACATAAATGTTTATTATACATTACTACTTAATACTTGCTCATTACTTTGGATTATAAATAAATATAAACTAACTGTGCTGTAGTAATAACAATTAAACCACCAAAAGTAATTTAATGTGTACCTATCTGGATTTTTCTAGCTGACGCTTGCATCTTACTACAAAAGACAGGATACGTAAAACCTAAAAACAACGATGGTTAAAATTGAAATTAACGATTTCCAATACAAACTTGTCTTTTCTGCATAGGGAACAAGCAGAAGGAACCCTGCCTGCGTCGCTATTTGTTACGCACCAAGTTTCATTTTGCTTTGGGCCAAGGGCCTTCCGCTCACTCTCCAACATACTAAGGATAAGAATAACGGTTCTATTAGCGTAGCGCTTAATGCTAAATGTTTATAGCGTGCTTATTTTATTGCTACAATATAACGAAACTAACAGCAAGAAACGAGAAATTGTTAGCGCGTCATACGTTTCAACAATTGCGCGTTGCTATATTTTAGCAGTTTGGTTTAGGTAAAATGATAATTGCCATCGTTATTTTTAAATTTAACGTTATAATTTAAGCTATACATTATATTTCCATCATCCCTACAACATACCATGCGGGTTTACTACCGGGGCACTAAACAATGTCGTATTGAACGGAGGGTCGTATTTAAAAGGGGTTGTCTCGGCTTCGGTCATTGACCTCGACAGCTGTCTTCCAACCCTTAGCCACATGCAAAATACTTCGTAAACAACAGGTTACTATAGAACACGAAGAATAGCAGTAAAGAACAATCCATAAATAGTTAATTAAGCTTGGAATGTCATGCAGTAATTCCAACAGAAGGCATTTAAGAGCGCAGGCTTGCTTCATGTTATTTAAATGTCACATTGAAATAAAACGTGATGTCAACAAATCTGTGCATTGCTCGCCAGTTTACTTTCTTAATTTAAATATCATTGTGCTAAATAAAAGATTAAGCTCATTTAGGCAACTGAGTAACCTACCTAAAAGAGCTTGACTACCACTAAAGTTGTACAGATTCTTGATGAAGAAGCAGCCGATTGTTGACATGTTGTTGTGAAATTACATGGTAGCGGTAGTACAACAAACGTTCGTCCTTTTATTTTAAATTGGTAGTAACCAGCGGGAATTTGCAATTTTAACGCGTAACTTAAATTTAATATAATTATGACGTTTAAAGCAAACATTTAAAAAAAAGTAACGATGACTTGGACAGTTACAAACTGAACATTATAAAAAACCTATTTACAACTATTTTTAATTATTTTTTATGTGTTACCTAAGTCAGCTGCAAAATACTTGTAAACTCATTAATTAGCAAATTAAACACAAGAAAAAGATACAATATTTAAATATCTCAGTACCTATCCAAATCCTTAGTCTAAAAGGGTTTGATCGAATGTATCAATATAAGTACATTTCAGACATATTATAGGTAGCTTAGTTTATATCCGATAACAATCCTGAAAAGTAAGGCTCTAACAGAAAAGATGAAGTTTACAAATGGCGGGTAGGTTCATGGTAAAAATCACATTTTTAATGGATTTTAATCTCAAAATATAGATTTGCAACGGAAAAGCTCTTTTTTAAAGTAACTAGACATTGTCTTTGTGTGTGCCCTTCAAATTAGAAATTTGTAAAATGATTCATTTGCGAAACATCACTGGTCAACCAAATTACATCAACTATTTGACTATAATTTTAGATCTCTAATTTTAAGATGTGAAAAACAAAAAGATAATGGACATATTTACGCAACAAGAAAAAATAAAGAGCAGATTATTTTTCATTTTTATTCGCAATGCAGAATCATTCGAAGTTGTTGAACTCTTCGACGTAGGAAGGTAGAGTGGGAAGAGCCGTGTTATTAAAAGGAGCCTCATTATTATTAATCAGTCGTGTATTTTTGGTATCGAATAATTCTTTACAGATAAAATTCCATCGTGGCGGTGAAAAATTGTTATTCTGAATATGCCGATGATACTTATCGGAACAACAATCGTGAAGATAAACTTTCCACACGTAAGTAGCGTCGTCAGCGACAATTTTTGGTGTTGTGTATACGACGGCACTACGCTCCGTTATTCTTCTTCGGGTATCGCAAGAATAAAAGAGATGCACTATATAATTTTGCACGTGAACGATCTAGTGCATTCTCTTTCGTTTTCGCGAATACCCGAATACGAATAACGAAGCGTAGTGCCGCCATTACACAAGACGTTACTATGATTTAATAGGGTGAGAAGGTATTAATATAGCGGCAGGCAGGGATCCCCGGCACATGGGAGCATTCATATGGAAAATGTCCTCATGACTCCGTGACGTCAGTTTGTACTACGGGGTACCACAGCATAGGTACCTATATTTAGATAGAGAAAGGCCATGCACCGCCCCACATCGAATTCCGATCCCGCAACTAAAAATCACGAGGCAAAAAGGTTCTCGCAGAGACGGCAACGCATGCGTTACTTCTCAAATGTTCCAAGGGTGACGAAAAACTGATGATATATTGACAAGCGTACACACATAGGCGCGTATACAGTAACCACGTTCGCCGCGTAGTACCTAGCAAGTCTAGCAACCAAACTACGCGTATTTTGTACGTCGTGAGTGCTCTATGGTGGTACCTACGTACCAGTCCGCAGCCTTGGTCAACTATTGTCGTTCGCCTTTCCATTCCAGCTACAACAAACTAGCATAGAGTACTTGGTCATTGGCAATTTTTAGTTAGGTATAAGCGCTCATAAATTAACTCCAACATTGTAACGATTCATTCACTTTATATACATAAGCGATAAATATTTATATCCATATAACCTTCCTGTTATACCTAAGCCTAATTCTACAGTGAGTACTGTTCGTTAAGTACTTTTCCCATTGCGCATAAAGCAAGTGTTGGCGTATTTCTATGTATGTATTGCATGATAAACTAGTAAGTGATTTAAGCCTTGTTTCCTGGTGATAATGAACAACATCAACGGACGTCAATAAGTACTAACAATTTTAGTTCTTTGGGCTTTGACTCTGAGTGACACGCACCTAGAGCAAACGTTACAGGAGCCTCGATTTTAAACCGAAGAATTAGCGGTAATGTGATTTTACCTTTATGAGATTTTACAGTATTTTCTAATGTAACCGTGTTAGCTATTGTTTATTTTATAAAAAGCAAGATTAAGTAACCTTTGCAAAACACGTAGAACGTAGCTTGCGATTTAAACGTGTATAAATAAAATAATATTAGCATCATCTGTTATTTAAATTGTGAACATCGATATCAGCTTGCTTATTACACGGACGAGTGAATTCGGAGTCAGCTCGCGAGATAACGCGGGCGCCTCCTAAACAAGGCCTCACTTCAGTCGCATGCGGCAGCGGCGCCGGCGGCGACCGCGACGTGCGCCCATCTCAAACAAACAACATCGACTCCAATCGTTATCTGACGGATAAAAACTCGCGATACAAACACGCCGAACTCAATAGCACACCGTGCAAATACATAAATGAAAATAAAACCGCCCGCGAGCGGCCCCACGGCAGCGGGCCGGTTCAATGGCCGCGGCAGTTTTTGCGAATGATTCGACGGGGTAACGGCTGTGTACGTTGTTTAATTACTCGGGCCTCAACTTGGCTAGTCAATCCCAAACTAAAGCTATTTTGACTAGTCATTGCACCATTATTAAAGGAATTTCACCGCTTTTACTTACTAACACGCCTTGAAAGGTTTATTCTCGTTACTACAGTCAGGCATAGTATACTTAAGTATTCTTTAAAGGGCAATTCAATCCGTATCATAGTACCTAGGAAGTAGTAACAAGGAACAAGGCGTTGTCTCAGCATGTGAGGCACGACAGAAGCTACCGGTGTGGACAGACAGCCGCGGCTTTCGCGAAAAACAACACAGCACATGTGACACGCGCTGATTGATAGCGCTGGCGCGAAGCGAACTTTGCTAAACATGGTCCCAGTGCAGGTTGAAATATATTGTTATGTTAAGTTGATGTGACTTTAGAGCGACATATAACTAATACGACATAAATGCGACAAGAATTCACATTCGTCTAGCTCTATAGAAAAGCGCAGCACTCTTAACCTCGACGCGAGCTACGGCTAAATGATTGACGGAAACATTATTTACGGTAACTCTGATCAGATCAAAGTTGCTTAATACTTAGTTTTGTTTGAAACGAACTTGACGAACGCCAAATTGATAGGTATAAAGTGTATATTTAAACATTTGGACGATCACCTCCAACGACTTGTGTATGCATATAATATTCTGTGCTAACGGTTATACTTAGATAGGTACCAAATTCATCAATGAATAAATAATAGATAGGTATAATCGATGGAAACCATACTAGTAAGTTAATTTACAGTATAAAATAGCTTCCACGTTTTGTAACAACGACAGCAGCAAAAAACTTATTAAGAAACCTCGAGTCGGATTCGCTGACCCAGAATTTTGTGTCATCAGATCAGATACATGTAATGGAAAAAAAGACATCATGCGTTTAAACCGGGAAAAAAGTGACAATCTACAATAAGTACACCCCATTAGTTCCACAGTCCTATCAACCTTTATAACTCCTAAAACCTTTTTCTCGACAGTACAGTAACTTTACAGTTCCATAGAATAGATCAAAAGTACCGTCTCAAACTTACACCCAGTTTACACTTTTTACCAAAATGAAAAGATGTTCTAAGCTATTTAACAGCCGGCATTGATTTTTTGGCCGTTTTCCTGCGGCCCTAACATGACAGCCCAGGTTTAGTTTAACCCCTCCCTATGTCTCTAACTAGTGTCATAATAAACTTAACTTGGCCAGTCATGTTAGGGCCACTGGTGCTTTAAACGTAACGTACATGTCCATTCCAAAGATCACAAAATTGTTACTGCGAACCTGGGTAAAACTATCGAAAACGCATAAGTGCAATGCCGGTAGTAATTGCGTTAAGTCACTGCTCTACCTCTGTAGACACTCTCTAAATTAAAAAAAAGACGCAAACCCCCCTTCATGATAAATGGAGGGCTAAGGCCTGTCACTTTGGGACCCAAATGAAGCGCTGTAAATAGCTTTAGTTTCAAGCTTTAAGTGCTCATTCGATTTTTATGTGCTATGGAATCTAGTACTGGATTAAAGTTGTTTCATTTCATTTTAAATTTCAGTTCCTCAGTTTCCTCAGTTTTTTCGGACACATTATGCGGTCTCCGAAGCATTGCCTTGAGAAGCAAATCATCTTGGGCCAAGTAGAAGGCAGACGTGCTCAGGGTAGGGCGGCATGCATCGTGCGGTCACACATCTTACGATCGCAGTCTGTGGAAGGAAACCATATGTGGTCGCGATCCTCAGCAGTGAGGGACCGATGAAGAAGAAGTCTCTTATCGTCCGAGCAGTTCCCTTGTTTCTCAACTCCCTGCCTTCAGGAGGTTAAAGAGTAGAGCATTTAAGATTTAGAGTGTCCACAGGCACAGCTATTCACAGCTATTCACCCTACTCATTGGAAACGTTTCCTAATAAAAACACGCTTAGGAGTTCCCTCAAATTCAGGAGTCGTTGATGAATATGGGTATGGGCGTAAGAGCCTTGTCTATATAAGTGGCTTACTTTCACGCGGTTGTTCGGCGGCGAGTGCGCGCGCGCACGCTAACAGCAGCACGCACGCCACCGGGCCCGCCAGCCCGCGCTCGCGCCGCATCACGCCGCGCCGGCGCCGCGTCCCGCTGACCACATGTCCCGAGCTGCAACAATACCAACAATATAATATTTTACGGGTGGTAGGACTTGTGCTAGGTCCGTCCGAATCGCTACTACCACCTTGCTCGATAATCCGGCCGCTTAGCAGCAGTGCTTGCACTGTTGTGTTCCGGCGTGGAGAGCAAGACCGCCGGTGAAATTACTGGCACAAGAGGTATTCCATCGTAGCCCACTGGGTTGGCACCTTAGATGCGTTACAGATGCAATCAAATGTTTATTCCCAACAAAAGAAAAACTGCGCAATGCAGCAAAAAATAGACTCGGATGATGCTGCGCTTCTACAGAAGCTGCCAGCGATGGTTTTCACTCTAACAGGATGTAAAAGCAAACCTTCAGGAAAATCTCCTTCAGTTTAATAAAAAGACGTAAAAGAACTATGCATATTCATTAAACTGAAGGAGATTTTCTTGCAGGTTAATTGACAAATACGTATTCATGTTTACGGACACATTCTAGGAAACTTACGAATTCCTAGACAAACTTTATACCAAAGCGGTATTAAAACAAGGTTCTGTTAATCAACTGTAACAGTTTATTTGAGGAGAAAAATACGAGTAAGGCTTACAAAAGGCAGAAATACGCACATTAGGCAACACTGTAAGATTTGCAAGTGCATGGAATTGAAAGATTTTCAATAGGTTTATATGCCTATTTATCAGGAAGGCTGTGAAACAACAAAATAATCGTTAACATTATTAACTCAACGTTGAGGCTCGCGGATTACTTGTTAACTGGAGATCTTTGTTGTTTATGGAATTCTGCAATATTAGCTAACACCGTATTTAGACTCTCCAAATTCAAAAATAGAAAACAACACTTCAATTATTCGGAAACTGTTTATGAATAAACAAGGTTTTAGACGCGGCTTTGCCCACGCTTAAAAGTATCGTTTGTTCTAATAGAGGACATGGTCTATCTATCTGTCAGCCAAATTTCATCGTAATTCGTCCACCCTAAGTTAATGCGTGATTGAGGAACAAACATCCAAACATCATTCCTTTCACATTTGTCATATTAGTAGGAGCATGATTATTTAATGTAACGTGACCACATAACACCCTTTAAAAAAATCAATTTCTAGATCTATTGATTGAAATTAATTTGAAATCAGATACGTAGACGCAGGTGAGCATTTTAAATTCGCATTAACCACTTTTTTATTTGCATTCCGGGAAATAATTAATTTCTGTCTATCTATACACAACAATGAGTTGTAATTTCATTGATGAATATGTGATTTCATTGATGGAAGCTGCTCAGCACACAAGCGCTGCATAAGTCAGTTTGTAATTAGCGTGGGAGCCGTTGTAGTTCCCACGACACCTCTCGACCTCTCACACAGGAAAATATCAATTAAATAACAAGGTAGGCTGTTAGGCTTTTGAAATGACTTAAAAGTTCTTTGATTAAGGAATACGGAGATTTTTAACATGTCCACATGTTTTTAATTCTTTAGATCAACGTGATCTATGAAATACACACCGTTGGAGGCGTCGATAATACATATATACCTATCAAGTACTTGTAAGTAAAAAGTACGACTAGTTTAAGGCCCTTTTAAACGTTACCGTTTTACCCTTACGTGGGAAAAGACATTGTTTCTACCCCATACCTAACTCAAAACTGTGCAACGACATGCAAAAACTTGCTTGGTTGCTTTGCGTTTTGTATCGACTACAGGGTATACAAATACTTACTTCATAATCCTGTTTCATATATTTATTATAGTGAACAAGGATAACTTTACTGAAAAATCTATGTTAACTGACCAATTACCGATTCATAAAACTATGAAGGATACAATAGATCACTAATATTTGTGGTATGGTTATAACAAGATATGCATATCTTGTTCTGGTCACTTTTATTTGGAAAGGTAGATTTAGCTTTCGCAGCGTCAGATTTTATCAGTTTGATAAGTGTGGCTGCAAAAGATTATTAGTTATGTTATAAAGGTTATTTATTTTATAGTTTCAGCCCTGACATGTATTATTTCTGAGCAAAGGGATTATTCGCAGTGCGAAAATAAAGTCCCCCATCGAAAATGCTAACCAACGGAATTACTGCGAATAATTCGAGTAAAGGCCTCCCTCTCTTTCTTACACGGTTCCCATTAATGGCCGCAGCCGGATCCTCTCTAAAGGCGTAAAGATCGTCCCGCCATCTCAGCCAAGCAGACCTTGATGCCGCGATCCAATCCTTACCTTTATGTTATGACCTATGAGTCGTTTGCTATACGATAGATGCATACAGCTAATCCCACTGAAGCTTAGCGACTATCAGGGCTACGTTGGCTATTTGAGTCTTGAAGCACCAGATGGAGTTCTCTATGCTATCGGTCAATTGTACGCCCAAACTAGAGCGCTCCATGACCCTCCGACTAAGCTTGAGAGAGAGCGACCTTCAGAGCATTAGTCAACGGTCACTCTTATAAGGAAACTATAAAAAGTTACCAATGCTATTTTGATACCAGAATACTTTGAATAATTGGAGCTTTGATACTAGGACTTGAATTCGACTATGTGTATGTTCTAAGTGTCGTTTATACGTCACAATGACTGACGATGACGATATCGTCTTGACGTCAGTGGCTCAGCGTTCCACCGAAAAGTTCCTTAGATTATGCGGAAACTGTGGTAATATACAAACATACATAAAAAAGGGGACGGCACACTCAGCCTACCTACGCTATGCTTACGTTGAGGTGGCTGAAACCCACGCTACCCCATTGCTTGACGTAGTTGTTGTCTTTGTAACATTGTCGCTCTGCGATATGCCAGCGATGAAGACTGAACCCGTATACACAAATTCGAGGATGAAACAACAAGACAGAGTTGACCTACTGGGTTTAGAATAGTTCCATTGGCTAATTTTGTAAGCTAATAGGATTGATCGTGTCCTCGTATCGTACGGGCTAGTTCTTGCATGCGAATCGCATTACATCGCAGGCTACCGCCAAAGCCGTATACAGCATCATATGCCGCCATGCTACCAATAGATTACCTTAATACATACTACACCGCCGATGGTGCTTGTGCTTCATTTGCAAAGCTTTGTATTTTGGGGGGTCGTGCCTACCGGGGTTCAATGTGATCGACCGAACCATCGAGCCCCGGGACGTTGCAACGGCATGCGAGAACTCGATCCATGTGAATGGGTAGTCACCTATTTACGCTGACTTTACATGTTCAAAACCTAATTGCAGATGGGTAGGTATTTTACATTTCAGTATGATCTGCCACCGGATTTATTAGTAGTACTTTTACTATTTTTTTATGACGGTCAGAATACCTGCCACAAAACATTTTATTATTGAAAGCGGTGACGTTTATCGAGGTAAACGCCCTAATAATAAGAAACCGGCCAAGCAAGCAAGGCAAGAAGCCGGATAAGGGTTCCATACCTCCACATATTATTGTCTTATTTATTTAGCAAAACAAGTTACGAGAGTAAGAAACATTTGTACTAGCTGAAAAATGCCCCAGTGACTAACGGTTGGACGGACGGACGGAGTTGCTTGTTGTGGGTCATTTGTTTGCTAATTTAGTAAGGAACCCTGTAAACATCTTGTTATTAAGGTATAACTGCTGGATCACATCGGTTCGGACAGCATTTAATTGTATGCGTCACTAATGAGGTCAACATTTGTTTACAGCGATCAACTGATTAGTAAAGTTATCCTTGTAAGTACCTGTAAACAATGCACGGAATAAATGACATGACGTAAGCAAAATCATTAATAAAGCTCCCACTGGAGTTTGATTTGCGCGCTTGGGATTCCATGCCATTTTAATTTCTTACCGAACTTTAGAAAAATCGAAGAAGGTGGTTTCATTTTCTGTCCCCTAGCAGATAATAATGCTAATTTAAATTATTAGTAAGATTGATTACTGAGATAAATGACTCATGAATGACGTAAAAACAACTGCATGTTATGAAAAAGATCGTTTTAAAGCAACATGAATCCTATTATTTGCCCTGTAATTTTTTTTTGTGTCTATTGTAAATTGGAAGTGTGCAATCACTAAAAAGTCAAAATATCTTTATTCAGATTAGACTTATGAATGTCATAAAATATACCACCGGCAAGAATCTCCACGAGGTGTAATTTTTAAAATAAATTTAAAATACAATGTTATTTTTAAATCTTGAATATTTAAAAAAAATTGCAATTTAACACAGTAGTAGTACAATATTTGGAGCCAGGGATTGACTACGGGGTATCCGTTGTTTTCTAAAATTTTACAAATTTTGCCACGGACTCCTTAAAAACGTGGAAGGAATCTACACGTGGAGTGCACGTGGTGCGTCACTGAGAAGACTAAAATGACTGCCCTGTTATTCTCTATGCACAACAACGGCGAGCTACCTCTACTCATGGAAACGCGCTAGAGCAACACAAGTCGCTGCCTCGTCGTCGAACTCGACGCTGTTGCGCTTATGGAATCACACCTCACGTGAGAATGCGGTGTGACCGACGTGGATCTACGGGCTCTTGGCCCTTTGGTAAACATGAATTTAATTTATATTTATGGTATACTCGTACATATGTATATTATCTATGCTTCACTACTGCTGCTGCTTGTTGTAAGCCCTATCTGAATAAAGATATTAGGGCTTTGACTTCAGGCCAGTGTCCAAATGAAGTAGGATATCAGCAAACATGTGTTTTCAGTTGCAAATATTGTGCTGGCGAACTCTTAATCTCGGTATCACTATTAAGTGAAATGGTCACGCTTGCCCATAAAAAAGGCAGTAAACCTAGTTTTAAAGTTTTTGCAGAATACGTTTTTGATATGTTATAGATTCAAATAATCACAATAATATTCAATCACAAACAAACAAAAAGTTCACTTTCAATAAAACTTTTATCATATTATGCACTTTTTTCATGCAAAACAAAAAAAATTAAAATAAGATGCAGTTTGCAATAAAAGTCATTATTTTATCCACTCTGAAGCAAAACAACTTCAATCGAAAAATTATAACATATCAAAATTCTATTTTTAAATACTTTAAGAGTATGTAAGTACGTAAGTATTAACTTTGTATTCAAACGCGAGCAGAACGCTTTAGCCCATATAACAAGTACAACATAGTACATTTCTTGTGCCAGTTAACTATCAGTTAACCATTAGGCAGGTATACAATTTCTGGGATGATTGTTATTATTGTTTTGTGAATTGATTAAAATCACATCGATTGACGACGGCATGAAATAACATTCAAAGTCAAACTCAAAATAATTTTATTCAGATTAGGCTTACAAGTAGCAGTTATGAATATCATAAAATTTACCACCGGTTCGGAAAAACCTCTGATGAGAAAATGCTGGCAAGAAACTCAACGAGGTGTAATTTTTTAAATAAATCAAAATTACAATGTTATTTTACATCGTAAATATTTAACAATTTAACACAGTAGATGTACAATATTTGGAGCCAGGGATCGCCAATACAAATCGGGATCATTTCCGAACATCCCTGTCCAAAATATAGTCATTGATTTTGATTTTCATTCCTCTCGGTAAAACAGTTAATTATGCGTTTTCAACTTAGCTAATGTCGAAATTTACATTATCGCGTCAACGGTTTTAATCGCTAAGCGTTGAACCTTATCGTAATATCGAGAAATAATAAATAGTATTTTATGCAACTGCTATATAATGAGAGGCCTTAAAACACGAGTGTGGTTTTATGAAACGAGCGTCAGCGAGTTTCATAATAGGATCACACGAGTGTTTTAAGGCCTAATTATATACAGTTGCATACATTACTTTATCTACACACATATCATAACTGCAAAAAACGTAACAGCAAAAAACCAACAAACGTATGACAACTAATGGCGGCCATGTATATTAAAAAGGTACTCTGTGATTCGATCTATCCGTCAAGACGAACGTTTTTTTAAACCATAGACGAACGAATGAAGTCCCTATTATCATGTCACTCGAGATCAAATGTCGTGCGTTTAAATTAAAAAAAACACACTGAGTTTACGTTTCGTATCGATAACTGTTTTAATATCTGTGGATACTAGAATAGAGACCAACTTGAATTTTGACAGCTGTTCCAAATTTAAATTCATAACGTCACGAGCAGTCACGAGATATCAGTAATATTATGACCAACAAAGAACAGATTTACCTACTACCACAGACAAGAAAATTCTTATAATAACATTGGTTGTAATAATGCTGGTCATTTCCTAGGGTTTTTGAACGCGTTATTTAGCCTTTATGATATGTGTGTAGATAAACGATATAAAGGGATCGAGCGTATGGTTAATCTTTTCCCGCGTTTTCTAACGCTGCGGAGTGCAGGCGTACACCTGAGGGGAGTTGTTTACGACGCGACGCGGACATGTCTTGGCGAGCGAGGTCAGCGACCGCGTGCCGCACCACGCCGCCATATTTTGGTAATAAATAATAGAGCAGCGCAGCGCAGCACGATCGATCAGGCTGTAGCCAGTGCGGCGGCGCGACTTGCCTTGCGCGCCAGTCCGCATGCTACTTACTCGCCTGACGGCTTCCAAAACATTGCACCCCGCACCTGTTTCACCGCCATAACGCAAGTGCACAAAACGAGCCCTACTTCTGAACAATTAACGGCGTCAACCGTACCAGATATGGTATTACTAGAATGTTTGTAAGTAGTAAAGCTACATACAAGGTTCTAGTTTACACCAGCACGCAGTAACAAACAGTTTCATAAGTGGCATAGTGCGGGGTTCTTTAAAATTTTCGGTACTTAGCTGTAATATAATGATCAACCCTAATATACATATATTCACTGTACCGTAATTTAGTAAACAAAACACGGCACTTCATCCGATGCAACTAAGTATTAAGAAACCACATTTAGGGCTATCGACTACAATGTTTGTAAACAACGTCCATACTCACTGATAATGATAACTGCCCTCTTAAGTGCATTGCAAAGCAATTCAAACTGGTGGGTAAGTACTAGGTACTTACATATTTACGAACAAGAATTTTAACAAGAGATCACTTATCAACGTAGTTAATTCAAGGTTGCTTATACCTAGTGACTAGCGCTGTTTTTAAAATATTGTTTTGATAAGACTTAGTGCATGTTGCTTGCACGCAGCCGCGCACTCGCTTATCGATCTCTGAATGTTTTTAATGTCTATGCTTTATTGTTCTTTTAAACTTTTAATGTTTGTTCCGTGTGATGTGCATTAAAGAGTATGTCTTTTATTATATATTTTAAAAAATATTTTTCATAACGCTATCGTCAAACTGTAACAGCCATGCGTTCTAGTAGGGGTTTCAGAAGCCATGGTGATTGTTAGGGATATAAGATCAGATCGGAGACGGCCTTGCTTTTTGCAGATAGTGTTTGCTAATAATAGCAGTCGATTCTAGGATACTACTATAATATTTACAAACCACACAAGAAAATTGCATTCGCGCGCTTATAAATACAACACTCGGAAATGAAACATCTGTTTTTTAACAAAACCAAAGTTTTCAGTTATGAATAATGTTTAGATTGAAGAACACTGCTTTATTTTCATGGCCGTCTACGGAATATAATTCCGGACAATTCACGGACAGACTGAGATGACTACAGCCTATGACAAAATAGTTAAAAGAGTTCTCTATGTACAGGGGTGTTCCGGATAAGATGGGAAACTTGTTGAAGCGAGCTTCCATTAAAACGTACTTCGAGCCACTGAAAATGACACAGTTTCTGAGACCTTTGAAGTCTAACATTCTTTTGCAGGAGGCTGGTGTTTTAATAAGCTTGTCCGTGAATGTTGTCTTTCTTATATTGGTTTCATTTCTACTCGCATCGAAGAGCATGTCGCTGATGTCCAGCATCATCAAGACAACAAGTCTGCAGCTTGTGTGTCTTGAAGAAGCCAAATCATGGTTAGGTTTTAGGGAAAAATCGTCATGATTGAAATTAATATGTATCAAGAAATCTCTATTAAAGACAGGGAGTTTGTTGATACCACTACTTTAGCTGGTTGAATAGGCTAGACATTAGCGTGTGTAACTGTTAATGTTTTTCATTTTGTTTTTAATCGTTTGTAATTTTGTAATTTCTTGTTTGGTCGAATTTTTCGTTGAAAAGAGGTTTAATGCTGAGCGCAGCTAATTCTTCTCTTATTTTTGACTTTGTTGTCAAAGGCTGATCATCTTTGTCTGCTTATGCACTTGAGACCTGAAAAGGGCTCGAAACTAGATTCAATTCGGGAATTAGATTCATTGCAATATTCTAGATATAAATCCTTTAAATTGTTTCACTTCAATGTCTGCAAGTCGTGAAAACATAAGGATTTTCAGAGAACAGGTAAAAGTAGCCTTGATCAGCATTGTATTGTTAAATGGAAGCAAGGCGTAAATGAAAATGCTACCTTTCTTTAAAACCTATACTGATAAGATCGCCTCTGATCTGGTTGCATATTTACAAATTTTAGCATTCTGCTGTACTCAGAACCGTCTTACTTACTTACTTTGTAACTAATTTGTATAATAAAAATGAGTAGAGTTAGAGTTAGGGTCGCTCGTCATTTTTATTACACTTTATGGCCAGGTATACACATTTTCTTTTCAGAGCATTATTTCGCTATGCATAAATTCTATTGATCGAATCTTCATCCGATTAAGAGCGTCAATTAAATCAAAGCATCTCATTAAAGAGTAGTTTGTTTCGGACGGATTGTGTCACTGAGGTGGCGTCCGTGAACTTGGGAGGTGCTTCATTAAACAATCTGGAGCTCGATAACAGTTCTTACCTACAATAGCCTTCTCTGCTAAAACAACTGTCTGCCAATCGTCCGTACACCTGGTTTTGAGTTAGAAGGCTACTGGGAATTCATCACACTGTCAGAATTTCTTCTTAACAGAGGTAATAGCAATTTTCGCAACAACAGATGCAAGCGGCAGCAAACTCTATATGTATGTTATCTTCTAACTACTTCATTCCTTCTAACTACTCATTCAACATAATTATGTATGTCAATGTGGTCATGCAAAGAAAATACAAACCCATAAAGAGTGTAAATATACATTTAAATATATGAAAACATAATGACAGTTTTGAACCGTCACTCTCTACTGGTTGATACTAAACATACGACGCAATTCTCTCAAAAATTCCTCGTAATGTCATTGTGTATCCAACGACTTTTGTGTACACCTTCGATCATAATCATAAACCGTTCAGGGGTCGGCATCTATACGGTGTTGTGATTTGTGATACCTGGTCGCTGGTGGCGGACGGGAGTGATCACCTAGGGTTGTCAGATCGGAAACCAGCTTTACCTGAATAAAACTTGAAATGTTTTGGTGTCGTTGTCTAGAATAACAAAGTAAGACCTTGCAAAGTCACAAATTTGGATCATTTAGAAGAAAGGTGTGCGTGAGATTTTGTCTCCGTGTTGTGTTCTGAAGTTGTACACAATGTCGGGACAATTTAGACAAATGCCCACCATTTGACAACCCTATATCGCACACACATATTGTTGTCAGTTGACGTCTGAGTAACTTCCTGTCTTAGGCCGCTTTCATCTACCAAAATTCATTCAGGCAAAAGGTACTGAATGTTGCAAATAGTCGCAATGCCAAAAATTTAAAAAGAAAACTTTTTTCTATTTCATAATTTATAAGATGATGTATGATGAAGATTTTAATAGGGGGGGAAAGATGATGGGTATATATGTTTATTTAAGTCTATAAGAAAAACACCAGAGGATAGCAAATGTCAGGGTAAGGTTGGAAATCAAACAAATACCGAGTCAACAAATAACAATATTATAAGCATCATCTTAATTTAAATTATTGTTATAGATTAATAGCAGTTGGTTGAAATAACGGCTAAGTCTGTGTCTAAATCTGGCCAATAAGCAATTAGCCGAGGTTTCCCATAGCGGTAAGACACCGCATCTACTACACATAACACCCGACGCTAATGCAAACGGTTGTGTTATGTAGTGTAGTAAACAATGCAAGCTGGGGCTCGCCTACCTGCAGGGACGCAGGGCAAGCTCGGCCTGAGCGCAAAGCCGCGACCGCCAAGCCGAGGCAGCGAGAGCGACCTGCGGCACCGCGCCGAACTCGCTCGGAGGGCAGTTGTTTACACCCAGCGTACCTACCACGTGGAGAGCGGCCCGCGGTCGATTGATACACACGATCACGTGGTTCTGTTTTTCCACCTGCGCCGTTAAGCGGCAGTGCGCTTTGCACTTACCAATCTACGACGTACAAGATTAACCCGAGAGCTTCAATTAATCATATTTATAATACGAAACGAAATGCTACCTGAGCTCGGCGTTTGCCGTGATTGTCCGCTTCTCGCCGATGGCTAACAGTGCACAAGCAATCTTTCCACAAAATAGTATACTATTTTTCACTCTCCGTCACTGACACAGATCACTGGTTGGTTAATCTCCGTAATAACAACACAGTATTGTAAACACAGCACGCGATAAAAAGCGAACAACACGCAGGTGAGTTATCGCCAAAGGCGCGCGCGAACGACTGAACTGACTGAAGAGAGAAGCGAACGAGCCGGGGCCCGGGGGGAGGCGTGGACGGGGCGGCGCGGGGGCCGGCGCGCGGGGCCGCGGGGGGCGCCGCGCTCGCCGACCCAGTCACAGACGAACCCAGCCGAGGAATGCGGCCCGCGCATTTGTCTCTGGAGCGCTCGGGCTGATGTTCCCGTGCTGCTCGCGTTTGCCAGGATGCTGCGGCGTCCGACACCGGCGCACGCGCATGCCACGCAAACGCACGTGCACTTTTCAACTGAATCTGTTAAAAAGAAAAAATAGGCTAGTACAAGTCCGCCTCGCGCATAGAGGGTCCCAAGCCACTACACAATATATTTGTGGTTGTATTTAATTATTACCACCACTTAATATAATTGTGGTATTGTATTTACCAGAATATAAATTTGTTTTTGTTGTTTTGGCTAACAAAATAGATCACGAATGAATCTGCGTTTTCTGTAGAATTTTTTGTTTAAGATACGGTATCAATTTAGTGAATTAAATATACAGGAATACCAGATTCCGTATCAGTCAATGTTTTTAACTTTAACAAATCTAAAATTAACAACTTTGAAGCCCTCTTTTTTTTATTCCTTGAAGATAAAGAAAACTCTAATAGATAAGCAAAATAAAGCAAGTTTTTAACTCCTGTATCATGTTGATGAATGAACGATTATTAAAATGAAGTCTAATTCAGTATTAAATTTTGGGCAACATTCTTTACACAACATCCAAATTTCAGGTCTGTAAATCATTCTGTTTACAAGCTAGATACGCATGACATACTGACGGACAGCAAAGACGGAAACCTAAAAATTACTCTGCATGACTTAGGTTAGGTATTTACATATTATATCATCATCATCATCATCCTAGTTTCGCTTTTTCCGATTCTTCATTCAGGGATTCAGGGGATTCTTTGAATATGATTTAGCAGGTCAGGGGTGCAATTTTTGAATCTCACCAGGTGACTAGACCTCACCAAAATGGCCGAATCTCTATTAAAAACGGCTATTTCGGTGAGCTTTATCTGCCCGGTGAGATTCAAATGCAATTTTTGTATCTCACCAGGTGACTAAAGCTCACCAAAATGGCGCAATTCTATGAAAAAAAAATTTCGGCGAGATTTAGTCACCCGGTGAGATTCAAAAATCGCACTCCAGGTTATTTCATTGAAGCGACTGCCATCGGATCCCCGTAACGTAGCCCCTGCCCTGTGACAAGAAAACCAGACCAATACGATCATGGTACGCTTTCGTTCACGTGAATGTGTAGGTTTTCTTCCAATGTTTTTCCGCGCCGTATGAGACTTGGCTATTTTAGGAAATCAGTCAGAAAAACTTATTAGTAAATAATGGCGTCCGCTGGTAATCAAACTCTGTACCTTGCAATCACGCGTTTCTAGCCACTACAATACGCATGTAGGTATATTATTACCAAAAAAAACACTGTTTTACCGTCGCACGAGCCGATGGCTGATTTTTATTATTTGTTGTAAACACTTTTAAAACGCTCCCCCTCTACGAAAACTAATTAGACCCAAATAAAAAAAAAATAAGTCGAAAAATCATTGGACATTTAGAAAGCAGTATGTAAGGTTATGCAGATTTTTTTTTCTAGGTCTCAAATTAAATTGTTTAGGAGATATTTGCATAATGGTAAAAGCGCCAACCCTGCGCTTTTGATCCTGTTCCTTTAAACTGGGAAAAATCTCAAAAAATGACTAGTACTAGAAATTAAGCTGCAAATATATTTATGTATGTTCATCAGCAAAATACGAAGGATCCATTAACTTTTATTTCATTCTAGACAAACAGAACAAGGTTTTTTAATTATGCTGTGGTTCACTGGTAGGGAATGCCTACTGGTATTAGGTTCGTTAATTGTTTTTGTTTTTGCAAACAATAAATTTAAATTAAATACTGGCTCAGTAGATACTTTGTCATATTTTTAACGAAAATAAGTAATAAGTTTACACATATTTGTGTTATACTTCGCACTTGAACGGTTTTTGATTTTCAAATGAAGCAAGAGCTGATTATATTTTAAATTAAATTAAATTTATTTATTTCAAGTAATTTCACTTATGTGTAAAAGTTAGTAGGACAATACACAGCAGGTATAAGGGGTATATAGCGCACAACAGCAACTTAAATAAGGGCAGTCCAGCTGCACTATCGTCTTCAAGATGATGTTGGGGCAACCGCGCACCCGGCGCACCAGGGCTGCTACCCTTTTGCGCTTTATTATTTGTTACAGTCCATTGGATGTCTTTTAATCTCTAAACTTTAAATGTGACGAAAGATGAATGCTTCGGATTTCAAGTCAATCACTCCCATAGGGTCTGAATATTCCAGCAAATTTCGAATTTTCGCGACAGCTAAATTATATCTTAGAGTTAAGTTTCAGGAACAGTACAGCACCACTTGTGTACCGTAAGTGTTTTCTGAAAACTCACCGACTTCCGAATTAAGAGCTTTACTAATTCATATCGATTTTATTATGAGTCAAAATGACTTGAAATAAATGAATGCTATTGTATTCTATATATCGATTTTAGATTAAACAACGACTAGCAAATTATAATGAGACATAACATCTAAACTAAAATAATAAAGAGGTAAACTTTGTTTTTTTTAACAAACTGGAAAAATTTACCTTGCTACTCCGCGAAACCAAAAAAAATTGTTTTGTTATGTTTGTTTGTTGAAATGGACCTCCGCAAAGTAACGCCTGAATTTGTATGTAGGGGGTAATTATTTATTTTTACCATAGAACTATGGCCATAGAAAAGCGCAGTCAATCATAAAAAAACAAGGATGCAGTGCGAGTTATGTTTAAAAAATACATATAACGACTTTTTACTTTACACGTGGCTTGCTTGCATCACCTCGAGTAGGTACACGCCGAGTTACGCACGGGCACTTTTCTGTTAACTGCGCAGTTTGTACGTAACATTTTTACGATATTTCCTAACAGGTACTCTTGATTAGTTTTCCGTGAAAATTCTTTACACACGCTACCTATTTAACTTATATCATTGTAACTCTAAGTCCTAAGAGATGTTTACACTTTTTAATAGTAAACATCTCTTTGACTTTGGCCGTACTAGCTCTTGCCTGGTGACCTCGTCCGCCTAGATTTTGAATATATACTAATTTACAGTCCCTTAATGAAAACAATATTATCTATTGCCAAAAGCATTAATATGCATTTTGACATCTCTAACTCCCATACTATCTTTCATCTCCTATTTCAAATTTAAGTTTTATTTTGGGACTAATGGACTATATCTATCTCCAAGATTCCAAATACGCTATGCCGAAACTTATCAAAATTGGTTTAGTGGTTCAGTCGTAGACACGTAACGGACAGACAGTTTACTTTTGCATTTCTAATATTAGTTTGGATTAAAACAAATAAATCATAGTTTTTCCAAGCTTTTATTAAATTTGCAGTGTTTGTGTGCAAATTACATTATCCGTTTCAAAGTTTGTCAGTCAATATTGGCTCACGTCCGCCGGAGGTATGATTTGAAATAAATATAGAATGAAGGGCAGTTTCTTCCAGTTTGTAAAAAAACCGGGGAATTAAGAGTCGAACCGAACTTGCTTATCTAGGATTACGTCCCACCACACATACCTTTAATTCATATATGTATATAGTATACCAGCATATTTCCAATCTTTGACCTGACCAACTTTAAAAAAGAAAATCTGTGGCGAAAGAACGTAGGTAGCTGTATTTTAGCTAGATTACTATCCATTTTCAACCCCTGCTGGTTCAATATCTATCTATATATATAAAATTCAAAGTCCTGACTGACTGACTGACTGACTGACTGACTGACTGACTGATATATCAGCGCACAGCCCAAACCACTGGACCTAGAGACTTGAAATTTTGTACATAGATACCTTATATAGAGTAGGCATCCACTAAGAAAGGATTTTTGGAAATTCCACCCCTAAGGGGGTAAATTAGGAGATGAAAGTTTGTATGAAAGTCCCTCAGTTTTTAAGTTAGGACAATGAAATTTTGTTGTTAGGCTTACGTAAAAAAAAAAATACACGGGTCTCAGCGTTTTTGATAATTCCACCCCTGAAGGGGTGAAAAGGGGGATAAAGTTGTGTATGGAAATGCCTTCATTTTCACAGCAAAAATCACTACATATATTATTTAGGCTTATAACGCAACGTGTATATCGGGGGTTATTGGAATTACAACCCTTAAGGGGGTAAAAAGGGGGATGAAATTTTGTATTTGAGTTGTTCGTTTACAATTTTTTTGTGTTGTAGTAGGGGAAATATATTCACGTACCACCTTAGAACCCTATCGCAATGACGAGACGCGTTAAACGCCAGGCTATGTCATACAAATGTCATGCGTATGTCTCTTCGACTAGGTTCTACGGTGGTACGCGTTTCAATTTTCTTGACTGTACCTGGTAACGTGTTATTACTAAGCCTCTATTGCCACCCGTCTATCCGTTTGTTTGTCACTCTGCCACGCGCAAACATGTCCTGACTGATTTGCGATCATCGTCTAACCGAAACTATTGAATCAAGAAAGCTGAAATTTGGAATATAGGTTTATTTTATAACGTCGCCATCTGCTAAGAAACCATTTTTGGTATTTTTTACCTTCAAGGGGAAAACGGGGGGGTGGGGGTTGAACTTTGTATGAAAGCCTTTGTTGATTGAAGTTATAAACATGAAAATTTTAATTTAGAACTACTGATCATAAATAGATTATAAGTATTATAACGTGTTTCAGGATTTTTGCATTTTTACATTTAAAGGCTGAGAAGCGGGGGTGAAAGTTTGTAAGGTCGTATTGATTTTTTTCAATAGGAGCTTGTAATTTTCATATACAGTTACTTATCATAAATAAATAATCACGTGTCACAGGGTTTTTGGATTTAAAAAAAAATGTAGGGCGGAAACGGGGAGTAAAAATTTGAAATGGAGGTATCGGGTTTTTAATAGGAACTTGAAATTCTGAATAATTATGAAAATAATTATGTGTTTCAGGGTTTTACGACTATTGAATTTTAGATGTGGGAAACGGGGGTAAAACTTTGTATGTCAAAGTCAAAGTCAAAGTCAAAATAATTTTATTCAGATTAGGCTTACAGGTAGCACTTATGAATGTCATAAAATTTACCACCCACATTATGGAGGGGAGGTATCGGTTTATTCAAAAATTGGAACTTCAAAATGTTTGTTTGTTTTAGGGTATTTGGATTTTTACATTGAAATGAGGTAAAACGGGCGGTGAAAATATGAAAGGGAGTGAGAGCACTTATAAGTTTTTTGATAAAAAAAAGTCATTTGTTTTCTGTAGGCCACGCGGGCGAAGCCGCGGGCAGAAGCTATAGATTATAACGTGTTTCAAGACTTTAGGATTTTTACATTTAAAGGGGGAAAACCGTGGGTGAAAATTTGTAAGCAAATATTTTTTTTTTTAATATTAAGTTGAAATTTTGAAATACAGCTGCTTATTATAAATAAATAATGACGTGTCAGTGTTTTTGTATTTTCATATTTGTAGGGGGAAACGGGGAGTAAAGATTTTTTATAGGAACTTGGAATTTTGAATTATACACACACACACACACAATTATAACACTACAACTAATTCCGTTTACGTACGAATTAGATACTCATATTCACAATACGCATACTGATACGTACGTGAATAATCCGTTGTTTCTTTGATATGCCCGAGTCTTACAAAAGTTTTCTATTTAAAAAAAACATACAGCACTTATTCAGTCTCAAATTAAAACAAAATAGAAGAGATTTCCGCCATTTCAAATCATCAACTGACGGGCATTCATAACGTTTGGTTGTGTTGTAGGTGAAATAGAAATGAAGAAAGGGCCCAAAACTATACGTGAATGCACGCACGTAGGCACACGAAACTACTGTTACCTTCACGGTGACCGTCGAGTTTAACGAAAACTTGCGCTTAAAACTGTAGAGTAGAATTTACCTGCATAACTCTATATTCTGAAATGGTCCTCTATACGAGTAAAAGCGAAATATAAAAGGCTAGCTTTGACGAAATTAGAACCTAAAAACTCTTAAAATTGTAGCCATTGCACTAAAAATACCAACTCAAAGGTGCTACAGCGCCTAAACTTTAAATCATATATTTCTAAAAGCGTGCGAATTTTATAAAACCAAAACTAACGGACGCCCGCGACTTCGTTCGCATGGAATTAGTAGCCTATGTCCGTCGGATAGTGTGTAGCTTTCTATAAGTGACAGAATTTATGAAATCGGTTCAGTAGTTCCAGAGATTACCCCCTACATACAAACAAACAGACGGTTTACCTCTTTATTATATTATAAGTGTAGATTGCACCCAAAGTGAGCCGAATTAAACCTATAATTGGATGGATATTCAGTGCTTACGGGACATTTTGTACAGTCGAAAATAATGATTATTACTTCATGTTAGAAGTTTAGATTGCTATAACAGTTAATCTGGATTGTTATATTTTGTTAATCACATCTAATGGAAAAACCATTAGTAGGAATTAAGTTTCGGCTAAAAACTAATCGATACCCATATTGCTGGAATAAGGAAAAAAATTACATGTCACTCACACAATGAAGTTAACGTTAAAATCCATCAAGCCCATCTGACGGCAGTTGGATAAAAAGGTCTTGACTTTATAAATAAAAATAGCTAATAACATAATATAATAATATTCAAAAATTCTCATAACATAAAAACTTTTTTATTTAAAATTAAACAGACGAAGAGGCATGTAACTAGCGCATGGTTGCATGCCGCTTCCAACCGGTCACTTTGGAAATCCATGCAGGAGACCTATGTTGGAGGATATGTGTGTAGATAAAACATATATACATGAGACTCGGACATATTAATAAAACGGATCACTCACGTAAAAATACGTGAGTGATCCGTTTTATTAATACATACATACGGCTCGACTTGTAGACTTCCTCCGTTTTTTCGTTGATTATAAAAACTGTATTTTCAAATAAAAATTACCAGTAGTAAAAAATAAAGAATGCCAATTGTTGTCTTTGAGTATTTAGCCAATTGTCTAAGATTGTTGTACGTTGTTCACCGCTGATCGCGATATCTTACTGAAGCACACTAACATGAACATAGTAACATTTTATAGTCAACATTTGGCCCTTAACAATGACACGACATTACACGGGCTCTTCTTGTGACCTTTGTACAAATCGTAAAAAACATTTGTTAGGTCCGTGTAGTAAGTACCTACGGCATTTATCATCAAATGCGCGGCTCGACGGCTTATCAACGACGCCTAGCCATTCAAAAACAACGTTTACGCAAGCACATTTATCAATGAAAAGAAGTTTTCTTATCGTAGGCCATGTTTTACGAGGTGGGCCTCGGCGCCCTATGAGCGATAGTTAGTGCGAATTGTTTATAAAAACGTACTAAGAGACATACTCTATATCTTACTAGCTTTAACCAGTGTCTTCGTCCTCGTGGAGTTAGAAATAAAGCTTATGTTCTTCAAGGATAGTGCTTTCTATTAGTGAAACAATTTTTATAAGCGGTTTTATAGTTTTAGAAATTTGACCCTACATGCAAACAAGCAAAGACAATTGATCTTTTTATAATACTTGTCTTGGCTGGATACCTGCTAGGTCTAATAGTTTCCAAATTCCATGATGGATTGTATCTGAAAATCTTCATTATGTAAAAAGGTCTTGGTTTTAAGCTAGTTGGGTCACTTGGGGTTTTTGGTTAAATCTAATTGCAGGGTAGCACTTAAGCCACCAGTAGGTAAGCTCACCTTAGCTAGCGTTCCCATACTTTACATGCAAGCGTCGTTATAATTTTTAATTTACAAATAAAATGGCTAACACTAGAACTTTGCAAGTATGACGACGTCATATACAATTATACATAGCAATTTTTACCTCTATAATGAGTTTGGGCTGATAAAAGAATAATCAGAATTTTCCATTTATTATTTCTCAGCAAGTTCGCTCTGTATCATTTCATTATATTTGCTTAGTTGCAATTGAATCCGGCATTTCCTTTGTAAATTAATAAGTAAATAGGTCCGTTTAAATAAATGAAGAGTCGAATGTACTGGAATACGTGCTGGCGTCTCGACCCTTAAAACACTACATAAATCGTCCGAATAAAATAAAATGTTCTTACCTTTTTAAGTATTCCCCAAAGTACACGTAGAAAATAAAAACGGTCACTTTAATGTTTGTAGTTTCAATGCGTTTTAAAAAGGCAGTAATCTTGCGGAAATTTATAACAATCATTACAGGCTTTTGCCCACAATTTAAGTAATAGCAAAATACATGGCGTTGGTCTCACTCAACAAGTACATTGTTAACGTTTCTTTGGAATTAAAAAATATCCTACCTCTAAGCATCTAGCTATTCATTGTCATTAATAATTATTGAAATCACCATGCCATAAAGCGCGTTTCAACGAGCAGGCAAAATTAACTAAGTAGTGGGCTCGTATTTTTCTAACTAAACCTGCAGAATAACGTTCTGTTACCTTCAATTACATAATATTAACAGTAAATTTTCTAACCAAGCTTGTTTATTGTGTAAATTGTCGTCGTTTTACATATAACTACAACAAAATTTACTCAGCCATACATGTCCGCCAACACCAACTCTACCTAGGCTCTACACAATGAGTAGGTACTAATTGTCTTTAAGGTTATTAACTCTTAATGTGTGTTTCAATTATAATTTGTATTCTTTGCGGTGTATTTTATGGTCTATCATGAAATAACTTTCCTATTATAAGGTTCAACGTCATTTCCATGTCATTAAATGTCAAATTAAGGCCTAAAACCTTGCTGAGCGTCCTTCAGGAGTGCGATTTTTGAATCTCACGGGGTGACTAAAGCTTGCCAAAATGGCCGTTTTTCATAGAAATGCGGTCATTTATGTGAGCTTTAGTCACCTGGTGAGATTCAAAAATTGCATTTGAATCTCAGGGGGTAACTAAAGCTCACCAAAATAGCCGTTTTTCATAGAGATTCGGCCATTTTGGGGAGCTCTAGTCACCTGGTGAGATTCAAAAATTGCACCCCTGATCTTTGCTGAGAGCCCTTTCCGGTAAGCCGTAAAAGCCGTTTGGGGCCAACCGTAAAGTTGGTTCGAATAAAATTAAAGAAAATGTTGCAAGCCAATGTACAAACTGTTGTTAAGATAAAACCGGTTCCTAGTACCTACTTACAATATTTTCTTATTTCATCTTCGCTTGGCAAGAATATTATGCAGGGGTGACCTGTGCATGGGCTACATGAGTGAGTCTTATCGGGATAATTAGTTAGTCATTGGTAGAAGGCGTAGTCATGCTTCCTGGGACAGGGTGTGGGCAAGCCGGCGTGGGTGGAACACGAAGGGTTTATTTCCACTAGGCTTTTTTCAGCACTACAATAACGAGGTGGCAAATATAGCGTTCAAACCCGAACAAGCGCGACTCTGATTTTGCCCCGGAAGTTGCACGGAAGACCAATAGGTAATTACCGAGTAAAAAGGCTGTAACTCTAAGTTATGGACAGGACAAATCATCCACATACATTCCTAATCTCATATCTACCTGAATTATAATTGCGATTACACCTATACCTTAACTAATAGATTTTCTTTGCAGAGGTGCTGCTATATCAATCAACTGGGAATCCACATCCACATACAATCAAATTACCTTGCAGTACCACCTTATGGTAAACTACACAGTGTTGTTGGTTCTCTATATTTAGTACTTTTATTCATTCTATGATATAGCTATATATAACTCAGCTAGATACAAGGTCGATAAAGTAAGTAGACGAAAATATAAGGGTTCTGTTTTTGCCATTTCGCTACGGAACTCTAAAAATACAATTGGAATTGCTTTGTTATGTAACATTTTACTAACATTTTATTGCGCCAGTCAAGTAATATTTTTCAATATCAATACATTACCTACTCGAATCGTGAAAGATGAAAAAGACTGATTTCATGGCCCATATTCAATGTACGAGTAGGCTAAAAATAAATAATGTTTTGAATGAACAATTGCTTGAGTTACAGTGATGATAAATCATTTGGAAGTACTTTCTTTACATTCCGATTAGTGTAGGTAAGTACCTCTTCAAATTGAAGACATCGTTTAATGGATATCCTAATAAATTGTGTGTAATTCCTACCGTAAAGGTTTGAAAGAATGAGTGACTACCTTAAAATCCGCCAATCGGCTTTGTTGGCGGAATTTAACTTAGAAAAAAACTAACCCCAAGGTTAAAAAAAAATATTGTTCGATCACACTGAATTTTCTCCTATGATCCCATTTCAGTTAAAACTTGGTACAGTCAGCGTCAAATATACCAGAGCGGGCAAGGTGGTCAAAAATATCTAAACACGCCCGAGCGTATTTGACATTTGCCCGCTGTTATATTTGACGCTGACTGTACACATTTGTAGTTATAATGACAACACCATGGAGACCAATTACGGAAACGGAACAACCTGGAATTCTTTAACGGTTTCCAGCAGCTACCTCGTGGTTGGTATTATATTATTTATCTTCATGAGAAGTCTATACCTAAATAACTAACACAACAAAATTACCCCCAACAAAAAAAAGTAACTAAAAACTTAAAAAGTGAAATTTAAAAACAACCCTTGTTAGCCTGACTAAGCTCCTACACTAATGTAAACACTTACCCAAATTATTTTGAGTCTGCGCCAAACAAACAAACAAGCAAATTATTGACGTAAAGTGAAATGATCGGGCGCCAACTGAAAATTATTTAGGTCCTTACATTAGTGTAGGAGCGTATAGTAAGGCTAGTTAGTTTTGTTTTTAATTTTAGCTTTCAGGTCCTCTCTCTTTTCGTCGGTTTAATTTTTTGTAAAAAAAATCGCTATGTAGTTATTTTAAATCACGAATTAAATTTTTATTGTTTTGTTATGAAGACATGTCATTCAACACGCAACGCATTCACAAAATTCTCCATTCACAAAATATAAATTTCATTGATTCATTTATACGGTCGGTTTGGTCGCAAATACTCACAATAAATAGTAATAAATTGTAAAACGCGTGAAGGAAATACCGTATATATAATTAATATTACGTATCAACACATACTAGTTTTCCTTATCGTTCCTTGCAGCAGTATGAGGAAACAACAATTCGGATTTATCAAAAAACTACTATTTTTTTTCATAGAATTGACCAACCTATGACACTGAATTGAAGAATATATTTATAATTGCGTTATGATTATGAAGTACTTATGTAATTAAGTTATAAGGACATTTGAAAGGCATCAGGAAAAGGTGGATATAATATAAGAAAGTCGGGCAAAATAGGTTGGTTTCCGTCGCGAAGCCATTGCAAAAAGAATGGTTTTGTTTTCCATCTTTCTGCTATGGCTTGCACAATCAATGCTTTTTGGGTTATTTTATTGGTGTATTGTTTTTTTTTTCGTAAAATATGAGGCGTTACAAAAAAGTTATATAATTTAAAAATGCTAAAATTAACATATTTTTGACATTTTTGTATGAAAAGCTAAGCTTAACAACTATGTCAAACTGTAGCAGTTGTTTTTGTGATAAAGGGTTGTTCTTTTTTAAAGGTCGTTACTGACGGAGCATCATATTTTAGTGTCTTCTCCGTCTGTGATGCCGAACTTTCGATAGGAGAGTACATAAATTGATACTACAGGACTCCGGTTAATACCAAAATTAAATACGTATTTAGCGTTGTCCCCTCAACTATGTTAGCCTTACCAGCTAGCGAACCTTATTGTACTTTCTAAAAGTTTATTGTCTTTGGCTAACTTCTGGAAACGCTAACGTAACACGTCAGTCAGATCAGAAATCATGTCGATTCTTTGCATCTGTACTGGTGATGCAGAAAATCACAAGAGATTGACTTAATTGGCTGATTCGCCCTTATTAAATAAGTTTTACATATATACCTTACTTCCGGCATGTACCTGAAGAAATAAACGTAGTACGTCAACTTGGGAGTGCTTCTCCAGGTAGGTTTGACTAACCATCTGTCTCTACCCACCACTGCCTGAAATATTGAGAATATTGGAAAAATAGACGCTGTTAACAATTTTCAAATTAAAATTAATTATGCAAATATAGACACGAGGATTATTTATGACCGTTTCGTGAGCTTTAATTGGACTTCCTCGTGTCATGCTCCGCCGCTCCTACATTTACACCTTGGAAAGATAAAAAGTAAACGGGAAGCAAGCCGGCTCGATTGTTATGATAAGTCATGATTTAAAATTCTCGTTAGTCACATCACGTCGAAAATAATTGATTGTATTTAATTAAATCGTGTTTCGCCTCCGCAAACAGCAACGGCTTCTATAATGTTGTCGACCATTACGGTTTAACTTACTAATAGCAGTCGGGTTCCTAATTTAATTACAGTCAGAAAGAAAGTATATTATCGGTAATTCCAGAGCAGAAACAAAGACCGGCTACTTGGATTCTAGTCATTTTAAGGTTCAGAAACAAAATTTACTAGACGTTCTGATTCTGTGCACGAAAATGAGAAAATAATATAATATTATGACAGTTGCATTACTAGTAAGAAAGAGAAAATGAACACAACGCTATTAACAACCTGCTTTAAATGACCAGTCAACCCAAATAAGCCCGATTTGGACTTTCGCGTTGTTCGAAAAAACCTCTGCAATGAGAAGATATACCTACCGGCAAGAAACTCAACAAGTTGTAAGTTTTTCAAATAAATCAAAGTTACAATGTTATTTTATTTATATCGTAGGTAGGAGTCAGGGATCGCTCATGTAAGTCGGGATCATTTTCAAACATCCCTGTCCAAGATAAAGTAATTAATTTTATAACAAACCCGAGCAAATAATATCTTCTTGACAATAGATTTGAAATTAGAATCATTTTGTTCAGTAATATTTTATTGAAATTTTGTTGTAAAATACGCATGTTCCCACGAACGACATATTGGTTTTAGCCAGTCTGTAACTTTAAGAAATTTTGAAACATAGCATACTTTACAGATCAAAAATGGTTCAACGTTAGCGACCTGTCTCTTTGTTCGTCTATACGCTAGTACACGCGTAGGTTTGTTAAGTTTATGATTAGAACATAGTTATTACAGCAAGGTGGCTGCGAAACATCCTTTGAGCAACGTCTGAAATAGCTAAAACAAGTGATGAGCAAGTAGTTTAAGAGTTAAATAAGAATGCAGTTTTACGAGTTTTACCGCATGTCATTAAAACAGTCAGGCAAAGTACGTAACTCCGGATTTAGAAAGAACGGTTTAGAAACGATCATGGTTAGTTGTAAGACAGTACCTACTGAGGATCTCTTCTAACTACCTAGTAAAATTTCCAAAAATAGTGTACCAATAGAGCCGTCTAGCTAGGTCAATAACCGGAAGCATCACTCGTAATAATTTAATTTACTACACTGTCAAGTAGTATTAGATACTTAAGGGTGTCGTAAAACGCTTTATTCCCCTTGTGCTTTATGTTTTCAAGTACAATCTGAGTAAATACATAAATCATAACGTGTCGTAAACTCGCCGAGCGGAGAACACACTGCTAAAAATACTGTACGTATTAAGTTTGTTGATTCAGGTAGCGTGCCGCACGATTTTATTCCCCTTGTGCGCAAAAAAGGAGAACTCTGCTTTCCAGTTGTATAATTCCTAGCCTAAATAAATTGTATTTATAATTTCAAAGTAAATAAGTACAGTCCTACAGTCACTCACAAGTTTTCGAAGTGGACAAAAAGACCTGCGCCTGAGTCAATTTTCAGAGTCCAACCAACTAGTCGCCCGCCACCATCATAATGTATACTTACAGGTATATATGAGGGTAGGGTATTTCACCTGGGGCCTATACCACAACATGAACACAAGTCACATTTTTGCATGAAAAACTTTATAATTATGCCAAATTGTAGGACTGTAAGTTTTGACGTAGGGCCTGAGGTGCAATTTATAAATCTCACCAGGTGACTAAAGCGCACCAAAATGGCAGAATCTCTATGGAAAACGGCCGTTTTGGTACATAAGCTTTAATCACCCGGTGAGATCGCACTCCGTGTCCGCTTGGTTGCGCAACCCACCGGACACCTTCCACAGTCCTGTATTATTTTTGTTGGTGGAGGGCGACTAGTTGCGCCGCTATGGTGGTGAGATATATTAGGCCTAAAAGATTGTGTAGTACCACATCTTTTTGACTTCTTCGAGTGCTTAGCTACTTAATAAAAAAACAAGTTAACTAACACATAAACATATCCTACTACATAGGCATCGGAGAGCTGTTTGGACTGTAACCTTTTTGATCTTTCAAAGATAAGGTTCACAACAAAGCAAAACTTCATACTTAAGCAGGCTTACTTCGGGGAGACCTGTCATTAGCTCCCTTGCACACTCAGGACGTGTAGTTTATTCTCAGTTTTAGCAAAATATCCTACTGGCAAATGGCTAGGTTCAAACGAATGCAATGCAACATCATGAGATGCCATGATATTTAACACGGCTAATGTTAATAAAATGTTATTGTATGTAATTGGTAGCAACGCAAATTTCCGAGGCCCGGCCTTGCATGATGTAATGTCACCAGATCGGAGCGCAGTTGACCCCAGTTACCCCCAATCGAAGGGCTAAATTATTTGCCCGGTCACGCCAATGCTGTCTTATTGTTAATCATACTGTTTTTTTCAGCGTTTATATTGTCCTCCTCCTGCTAGTGTCGTGATCCTCATTACCGAGGGTCGTGATTCCCCCGTTGAATCATTTTCTGTTTTAAATTATTGCCGCGCCTTAAGGCATTAAGTCCGCCTTATGTACATTTTATAGTTAATTTTGTTCAATAAAGATTAAATAAATAAATATTGCCCCAGCTGCTTCGGTCTTTAGCCACCTAAGTGGAGGGCATTGTGGAATTGGCATCCAACGCTAACGATACATATATGTATATTGTAATCATAAGCCTATTAGCACATTAATTTATTGGTTTTCATTGAATTGTTAGATGTCCATCATTCTCGCAAAGTCTGCATGTCTGACGGCGGGATAGCCTAGTAGTTAGAGACCCTGACCACAAAGCTAGAGGTTCCGGGTTTGATTCCCGTGAGGGACAAATATTTCTGTGATCAATATAAATTAATTTCATTTGTTATGTATTTGTTTCCGCAATTTAGGATTTATAGTACAAGCTTTGCTTAAGAGGAAACACAAGGGCCGTTTTTCCATACAAACGTCGTCCCCTGTTTCCTCTCTGGATAATGCCAGTAGAGCAATATTTTTTTTCCAAAAAATCGAACGCCACTATTATGCATGTCCCTATGTTTTCCTTTTTTTAATAAATTAATTATTAAAAGAGATATGGACATTCAAAAACCTAAAAAATTGGCCAGATTTTCGGCTGCGTTCATACATTCAGAAAACAAATTTTACTAGATTATATAAAAAAAGAAAAACATAGGAACACTGCCAAAGCCTTTCTTTAATTTTTAATAAAAAAAATAGGTAAATCGGATAAGTTTTGGAGAAGGAATCAGGGGTCTACGAATCGATGATTTTGTGTACTTTTAATAGGTATTTTCAGTCCAAGCTGCGGCTGTCTCTATTGCACTCTGCGGGGGGAGGCTTGATAGATGGAGGCAGCAATAGATTTTACAAATACCTATTTTTCAATTCTCTAGACCTTGGTGTTTCCTCTTAATATGGTACCACTACCTATGTTCCACAAATAAAATAAATAATTCTATCGTATTCTATTCTATGCTAGTTTAATTGATGTAAATTATCCCGAGATATTATAAAATAAAGAAAAAATGTCTACCTACTGGGTCTGTGAGTTAGTGCGGATTTTTAGTTATTTCAAGCTCAATTTACACCTGAAAGGTGAAAGTTGGCTTCAACGTCGCCAATGCACCTCCAATCTCAATTGCACTATGGGTGTTCATAGACTGGTTCACTTTTCGGCGTTTTGCACTTCTAGCGGCATTTTGGGAAACATTTGGCCAATTGTGTTTTTTTTACTAATTCGGACCTGCTGAACACGAATATCGAGGTTGGCATTCCCGAATTTTGACGGGAAGCTCAGAATTCAAGATGGCGGTCAAGATGGCGGACGCTTTCTTACTAGTGCGATTTTTTTCGTGTAAATGCCGTTTTCAGGTTTATTTTTATCGTAGAATGCGAAAAAAATTGTTTTAGAATGTTCAACCAATTATTTAGCCCTGGCGGAAGCTCAGAATTCAAGATGGCGTCCATGATAGTGAACGTTTTCTCAATTTTTCGATTCCGCCCGACCTTTTGTTTTAAGACTGTTAATCGGGTTATATTTGTCGAATAATAAGCTTATGATAGTTACAGAGTGTTTAAGCAACTAGTTAAACGTTATAGAAAAAAAAACTACCCCCAAAACATGAAATTATTTTCAGTGGAATGCCCTTGCATTTGACAAAGTTCATGTTTTGATATGATATTGCATGGATATTCTTTGTCTTTTTATTGTATATATTTGCCGATATTCCTGGTTTGACCCTTAGTTTGACACTTGATGAGTGAAAATAGGTTGTTTAAGCTATTTATTACCTTTAGGTAAATGCAATAATGTACAATATGTGCCGCGACAACAGGTAAACTACGCTGCCCGAAGGTATTGACGAATGAAATATCTATTATAATACCAGACTTTTAAAAATTATATGAATCATTTAATCATCATCCTCATCATCATCATGTTTTCACGAATTTGTACCAAGTCCGGAACAGAAACACATTGAGGTACACTTAACATAGCCTTTCGGAATTTGCAAAACTTCGTTGAACGATCTTTTTTGCAACCGCAAAGAACAATATTTATTGATAGCATCCTTTAGAATGGGTTCCAGCGTGATGAAAATGGTGATGCAGCCGTCTATTTCTTTTTTCCACTTGTCCTTAAAGACCAGCAAACAACACCGATTTCGTCCCTCGAAAGTTTTCACGAGAAAGGAGACACATGAATTGTTCTGAACGCAGTGGCAAGTACTGCAAAGCAGACTGTTGTGTCTGCTAGACACAATGTCTTTCCATTGCTCCTTTATCAGTTGGATAAAAAACATGCAAATGAAGTATGGTTAATGAGTGGAATAGCAATAGAGAGCCAATGGAGAGTTTCTTACCAGTTGACTTACCAGTGAAGAGTTTACCGGCCTTTCAAGCGATCACCGGGAGTCATGTCACATCATGTTTACATGGATTCTATTACAAAACCAACAGCTTTTCAAGTGTTTCTAAAGCAATTCTCTGTTGTCGTCGCTTGGCACCGTGCCTCTCAATCTGAGAAGCAAGGTGCGATTATATCTTATGCGACAAAATTGTGCAAAGTTTGTATTACTAGTAAGTTCAACTTACCTTGTTATTGTTACCTACGTCGACTTGGCTCGTACAATTCAATTTGGTTTCTAACTTCTTTAGGTAGCTGACTCAATAGTTTCAACTAACGTTGCGCTTATTTGCTCAAGTAAAAAACCCAGAGTCTGTTTCGCTGATCAGCGCAGCGCTTTTGGGACATATTAAATGAAATTACTACCAAACTTCCGAAAGGGAGAACGCTCACCTGCCAGGCCCCTTTCTTTTTCATCTTTCTATTTCTTTCTTTCATCTGTCCTTAAAGACCAGCAAATAACACCGATTTCCTCCCTATTAAGTTTTCACGAGAAAGAAGACACATGAATTGTTCTGAATGCAGTGACAAGTACTGCAAAGCAAACTGTTGTGTCTGCTAGATATGTATTTCTATTGCTCCTTTATCAGTTGGATAAAATACATGCAGATGAAGAATGGTTAATGGGTGGAACTGCAAGAAAGAGAGTTTTTGTACCTGTTCATGACATACATAGCCAATGAAGAGTTTCCTACCAAAGAACAATATTGGTAGCAGTCTTTGAAATGGGTTCTAGTGTAGTGAAAATGGGGATGTAGCCGTCTATTTCTTCTTTCGTCTATTTATCTGCAGTCTGTAATTGGCGACAGAAAGGGGCCTGGCAGGTGAGCGTTCTCCCTTTCGGAAGTTTGGTAGTAATTTCATTTAATATGTCCCAAAAGCGCTGCGCTGATCAGCGAAACAGACTCTGGGTTTTTTAATTGAGCAAATAAGCGCAACGTTAGTTGAAACTATTGAGTCAGCTACCTAAAGAAGTTAGAAACCAAATTGAATTGTACGAGCCAAGCGACGTAGGTAACAATAACAAGGTAAGTTGAACTTACTAGTAGGTAATACAAACCTTGCATAATTTTGTCGCATAAGATATAATCGCACCTTGTTTCTTAGATTGAGATGCACGGTGCCAAGCGAGGACAACAGAAATTTGCTTTTGAAACACTTGAAAAGCTGTTGGTTTTGTATTAGAAACTATGTAAATATGATGTGACATCACTCCCGGTGATCGGTAATTCAACTGGTAGGAAACTCTTCATTGGCTATGAATGTCATGAATAGGTACAAAAACTCTCTTTCTTGCAGTTCCACCCTTTATCCATACTTCATTTGCATGTATTTTATCCAAATGATAAAGGAGCAATAGAAAGATATCTAGCAGACACAACAGTTTGCTTTACAGTACTTGCCACTGCGTTCAGAACAATTCATGTGTCGAGGGAGGAAATCGGTGTTGGTTGCTGGTCTTTAAGGACAGATGGAAGAAAGAAATAGACGGCTACATCCCCATTTACATCACGCTGGAACCCATTCTAAAGGCTGCTACCAATAAATATTTTTCTTTGCGGTTGCAAAAAAGATTGTTCAACAAAGTTTTACAAATGCCGAAAGGCTATGTTAAGTGTACCTCAATGTGTTTCTGTTCCGGACTTGGTACAAATTCGTGAAAAGATGATGATGATGAGGATGATGATTAAATGATTCATATAATTTTTAAAAGTATAGTATTATAATAGATATTTCATTCGTCATTACCTTCAAGCAGCGTAGTTTACCTGTTCTCGCGGCACATTTTGTATATTATTGCATTTACCTAAAATTAATAAATAGCTTCAACAACCTAGTTTCACTCATCAAACGTCACACTAAGGGCCAAACCAGAAATATCGGCAAATATATACAATAAAAAGACAAAGAATATCCATGCAATATCATATCAAAACATGAACTTTGTCAAATGCAAGGGCATTCCACTGAAAATAATTTCATTTTTTGGGGGTAGTTTTTTATTCTATGACGTTTAACTAGTTGCTTTAACACTCTGTAACAATCATAAGCTTATTATTCGACAAATATAATCCAATTAACAGTCCTAAAACGAAAGATCGGTCGGTAATTCGAAAAATTGAGAAAACGTTCACTATCATGGACGCCATCTTGAATTCTGAGCTTCCGCCAAGGCAAAATAATTGGTTGAACATTCTAAAACAATTGTTTTCGTATTCAACGATGAAAATAAACCTGAAAACGGCATTTACACGAAAGAAATCGCACTAGTAAGAAAGCGTCTGCCATCTTGGCCGCCATCTTGAATTCTGAGCTTCCGGTCAAAATTCGGGAATGCCAACCTTGATATTCGTGTTCAGCAGGTCCGAATTAGTAAAAAAAACACGATTGGCCAAATGTTTCCCAAAATGCCGCTAGAACTGAAAAAATGGCCACTTTTGAGAAAAATGAACCAGTCTATCACGGGCGGCGCGGTAATCACATAAATCAGGTGACTCGCCTAATAGCTTATCTGAATTAAATAAACGATCATAAGTATATAAACATTAGCGTATTTAGTAAAGCTTTGTTTGGGTAAATATTAATGTGTATTAGATATGGGTCATATATTTGTATTTACGAACAGTGCCACTATGCTAAATAGTTTAAGTACTTAGTGAAGCAATCGTTCCTCGGTGTTTGTTAGTAGATATAGACAAGACACTAATAATTATTAAGTATTGAGTAAAATTCATTGATTTTGCTATTCAAATCACACTTAGAGAAGAAGGGACAAGTGTTGCCTCAGCAAATAACTAAAAATACTAATATTTTAGTTGGATGTTGATACTGTATGTTTCTAATAGGATATAGCTAGCATAACTTTCAATTGTTGTTATAGCAAGACCAAAGTGCGGGGTCTATATACAGGTACAAAAGAACTTGCGTGACGAAACAGAGATATGTATGGTCGACCAAGAAAATGCTTGATCACTTTTCGACCGTATTACAAAGGGATATGGTTCAAAAATGGTCAAGCAATTACTTGGTCGACTATACTATGAAGTAAAAACTCGTACAAAACAAAATATAATTATTAATATTTTTTTCAAATTAGAAACCGACTTTATGTATTGATAGAGCTTCTGATGAGCCTCGTATTAATGTTTATACGGCGATTCATCCCTAAGTTTCTCACCCTCAGCGGTGTGATATTTCTCCAAAATAAAATGGGGCCAACCTCGAGTATACCCACAAAGAAAACAACAACAAACATATTCAGTCGAATTGAGAACCTCTTCCTTTTTGAAGTCTGTAAAAATCATCATATCAGTCATCAATCATCATAAAGCATCATAGATGGCGTCATAGGTAGCATCAGTCGATTAAGAAGTATAAAACAAGTGCTTAGAGAACACCAAGTTATAAAAAGCAAAGATTGCATATTTATACGCCAAAATCACTTTTACATGTCGCACGCTTAGTATTAAAGTGACTCAATTCTGAATTTGATATTTCCCAAAATTGAACCCTATGTCTTTTAATTAAGGTGATATTTTGGGACGTGTATTATTCAGAAATGGGTCACTTTAATACTAAGCGTGCGATGTATTTGTGCCGTTATATCATGAAATATTTTATCATGACTAATTGTCACAGGGTCGGACCCGAACTGAAAGTTTTTGCTCAAGCTTTTAAAGCAGAGATGGTGGTACCTACTCGTATTAACATATATCAATGGAAGGCGGTTCTCGAGTCAAGAAAATTTGTGAACAGTCCATTGTTGCTATGCGATGCCTCCTAGTAGCCAACTAGGGAATAGAAATATCAAGTCCCGCCCGAGAGTGCCTCCATAAATGGCCCGCGTTAGGAAGGTGCCTTTATATATGAGATCGTGTATGCATCTCTGTATTATTATAGTCTATTATAGTATTATGAAATCTGTGGTGCTACCCTCCACTTACGTGCCTATTAGTGATCACAACCGCTGTGATAAGCCCGAAACGTCGAGGTAAATAAATGATGAAGTATTTTGCTCCAAGACCTAGAAAGTCTTTGATTTTGCTCGATAAGTCCTGTTATACTTTGTCGAGTCTACAATTATCAGTTAGGAATAGTTCCCCGTTGTGAGTTACGTCCAATAAACGCGCAAACCCAAAGGCCCTTTTGCTATGTTTACAGCCACCTACACCTCCTCGTGCTGGAAAATTTCTGATTTCATTGCAAATTCATATTTCCTTCCGTTGGACTTCGGACAATGGAGAACGATAGTTGTACTCTCGTTGTATTTGTAAACTTCTGACGCTCTGCCACCTCAAGACGGCAGAATGTAAAAAAAAACAAATATACTGGTCGAATTGAGAACCTCCTCCGTTTTGTCGGTTAAAAAACTGGCCAACACTGCCGCTGCTACTCCTTTGACTTCTTCACAAAACCCGCCACCGAAGGAAGCGTAGTACTGTGGCTGCGGAATGAGTGAGTAACACGAGTGCCAAAGAATGTGTTTACATCACTCGGCGCGTTGTCCATTTCCCCCATTTCCATACCCCGGTAGCGTACTGAATGTAACACGGTGTTAGAAGGCGATTGAACTTGCCCTACAAACTCTTGTATGCATCTACATACAAGAGTTCGAGCAATTAGATAATTGCTTGAAAATTACAGTGTACGTATCTACAGGATTTCTGACAGAGAATGCATGAATATGTCGAAAAATTTGTATGGGGACAGCGAACCAGTTAACAATCTAAAAACAAAAAGGAAGTTATCAATTCGCCTGCTTGTTTTTGTTTTTAATATGAGGTTTTTTACAATATAGGGGGATTTTATTTTTACTTTGTTTGAAGAAAGATTTCCATGGTTGATTTTAGTTTGGTCAAGATCGGATGATGCGAATGAAATTATGAAAATCTATATATATAAAAATTAATCCCTATTTCCCTTGGTCACGACATCACGCCTGAACGGCTGGACCGATTTCGCTAATTCTTTTTTTGTTCTGTTCGTTATTATCAAGAGAAGGTTCTTATGAAAGAAAAAATCAAAAATCTGCTCATTTATGGCGTCTAAGGCGGAACAAAGTTCGCCGGGTCAGCTAGTATACAATAAAAATATTTATCTACACACATATCATAAAGGCTAAATAACGCGTTCAAAAACCCTAGGAAATGACCAGCATTATTACAACCAATGTTATTATAAGAATTTTCTTGTCTGTGGTAGTAGGTAAATCTGTTCTTTATTGGTCATCACATTACCGATATCTCGTGACTGCTCGTGACGTTATGAATTTAAATTTGGAACAGCTGTCAAAATTCAAGTTGGTCTCTATTCTAGTATCCACAGATATTAAAACAGTTATCGATACGAAACGTCAACTCAGTATGTTTTTTTAATTTAAACGCACGACTGTTGATCTCGAGTGATATGACAATAGGGACTATATTCGTTCGTCTATGGTTTAAAAAAAACGTTCGTCTTGACGGATAGATCGAATCACAGAGTACCTTTTTAATATACATGGCGGCCATTAGTTGTCATTCGTTTTTGGTTTTTTGCTGTTACGGTTTTTTGCAGTTATGATATGTGTGTAGATAAAGTAATGTATGCAACTGTATATAATTAGACCTTAAAACACTCGTGTGATCCTATTATGAAACTCGCTGACGCTCGTTTCATAAAACCACACTCGTGTTTTAAGGCCTCTCATTATATAGCAGTTGCATAAAATACTATTATGTATCTATTCGTCGTATATTTCAATCTTTACTTAAGGCAGCTACTGTAAAGAGTAAATTGGACTGATGTACTCCCTTATAGGCATGTATATACTAATATGGGTCTTGCTATTGCTAATCGACCTGACCTGTCCAATCGACAACTAGCTAAATGCCTAGAACTCTTAGCAGCCTTATGATAATAATAACAATGACTGAAGTTTTTGCTGCCATAAAAAGTTGGAGTTTGGAAAAGGTTTCTTGTGAAAATCTCAACAATAAAACAATTAACACTGCTGTTGCTATAAATATTTATTACACAATTACTAGACAATGCTTTAGAATAACTAAATAGTATATTTTAATAAATCCTGATTAAATAGCAGACTGATATGAGTATTTTAAGAGTATACACTACAACTTTTCATGGTATAAAACAATAAAACTCCATTAAGCCTCTGACAGCTCGCGCTAGGTATATTTTTACTGTTTAACGAGGACATGAAATGGTTATAAATGCGCTTAACATTGCAATATATTGAGTTACTTTTGGCACCAGTCTAGTGCAATGCAAGTGTAACTGAGCGTCTCGGCAGGCCAGCGCATGGATTAATGGACTCCAAAATAACAACTGACTATTCCATACTGTCCGGTTAAAATGCGTTTCCGCTAGGCAGACAACCCAATGCGAAATTTCTTATTCGACATGTACTTAGGCACATTCATACTTTTCGAATTACATTATGTCAGTGCACACATCAACGTCAGTGTATCAAGTCAAGCACAGTCAATCAAACTGGATTCTAGGCCACGAAGCTGTTATTACCACTGTGAAGATAAGTCATTGACACAAGGTTCTACAACAGCTCAGAATTCAGTTCGGCACAAACGAACTAATTATATCGACACTGTTGCAATTAGTGTGCCTTAAGTGGCAGTTCTTTGTATTTCCTGTTCTGTGGTTGTGGATTGTGAAGTGTTTTGACATTAGAACTAGCCCCCTTTTTACAGTTTGTCTTCGAAGGAATATTTCTTCCAACTTTTTTTACGGTTGAACCTTGACATTTATTCGGCGGTGCTTACTTTCAGATAGTAATATTCGGGGTCGTCAGTATCATAAATTTCCTTTAGCATATGAAGAACTAGAGACTGGATATAGTCCACCTGGAAAAATCAAACATAACAGTACTTTTCGATAGCGTATCTTAAGTATACAGGTGTTTTGAAACGTTGTTACACAGTACCTGATCTGGAGGACAGTAGCCATCGTCGGTGGAGCGGGCGACAGTGACCAGAACTGGCACAGGCAGGGACTTAAGTAGTGGTTTTATGTAAGCTTCGATCTTGTGCCGTATCTCCTCTTCAGTGCTGATGTGATAAGGCAGCCCGCCTTGGTCCCTGGTGCAGCCTCCCGCGTACACCGCCCACCAGTTTGGAGACTCTCCCAGTCTCTTTGCTTCAGATAAAACCGTTGTAGCAATATCTGAAACCTAATTATTTAATTAAAAAAATACATGTATATAATCCACTGCTTCTTAATCACAGAAAGTTTTTTTAGGACCAGCCACTTACTTTGTGATAAATCTCCGTTTTTTCTCCAACATAATTTTCCAAATTATTATGCTCTTCAAGATACTGAAATAAGCTTTCGAGTTCCTCCAGTTGTTTTTCACGTGATGCCACAACTTTTTCCACAGTTTCGATGTCGTCGCTATCGGGAAGTTTAAATCCGAAAATCGGCTCTAAGCGATCATACAGCCCTATATTTTCATAAAGAGATAAAAAAGGATTTCCGGTGCTAAAGAAGTCTAAGTCGATATCGAGCACGTAAGGGTGTGAAATTACTAGTTCTGCTCCAAGATTTTGCATCGGAGCTTCGTCGTTACTATTCAATGGCGGATCGGGGACTTGGGCCACAGTAAGTGTAAACGTCCTTTTGTTGTCGAGTTCTTTTGAATAGAGCGCATCGGACATGTAATAAGGTTGTTTACTATCTACTCGCAGCAAGCCGGTGACAGGGTGGTCTCCGACCTGTATGACGCGAGACCCGTCAGTGAATTGCTTCGCCCAGGGCGGTCGCAGCCACACAACGCGACTTAAGTGCCCAGCCGCCACCGCGGGGACGATCCAGTTCTCGATTTGTAATAAAGGCAAAACTTTTCTGCCGGCGCGAGCTTCGACCCCCTTAAGTTTACGATCTATAAGCATATCGGGGTGTGCGTCGAAGTGGAGAAGTGTCGTTCCTTCCAGTGGCAGTTTCTTTCCTCCGATAGCCGCGTATATAAACTGTAAAGCGTCGTTGTGCTCTTCCACTACATAAACTGGCACTTTTTTGAAACGCTTCAACGGCGGCACATCACTTTCGTGCGTTTGAGCCATGGCTTGATCATGTACCTATCTATGGTACGTTACCTTTGGCTGGGTTTTCTTAAGGTCAGTTAGATCAAATTTCGGTTACTTATTTATATCAAAAATTGTACTAATTAGAGTTACTGATATTTCGTTTGACATTTGATGATGCGTACTCTTATAAATTCAGGTCTTATTCAGTTATTGAAATTATTAAGGCCTGCTTTTATAAAATTTGTAAGATCAACCGTCCGACCGATTATTGATCTAACGGATCTATACAAAATAGGCTTGTCGAAAAATTACTACACATTAAAGTTACTGAAACATATAAACGTATGGACGTTGTTTAGCCGTCGAATTACATTTGCATGTAGAAAATAATGAATTATTTTATGCTCCGGACAATTTTACGACTAAATGAATTTTATTATTATGATCTGGCTGAAGTGTGTTTAGTCCTTGACTAAGTTAACAAAAAAGCTTTGCCTTTCCACGCCCGTATTGCCGTTCTGCGCACAACCCGAGTCAAGGTTTGACCCAAAAAATATCTAAGGGAAATACCATTTTACAAAGCTGGTGTCGTAACTTCGCAAACAAAATTAAGTTATGTAGGTATGTCGTTCTATTGTCACTGTAACGATGTGAATATCATTAAAGCCTTCGGTAATTAATAAAACCATCAAATATATTGGTTCAGAATCTGCTACTCTACTAGGATGTTGGCAGTCATTTTAGTTGAGGCTGGTTAGTTTATTACAAGATTGATAAATTACTAAAAATGAAGACTAAAACTCAAACCAGACCTAAGCACCACCGGAACTGAATCACCAGAGCAGTGCATATTATAGGGTACCACCGTGGTACAACCACCCAGCAGTCCTTATATGAGTAGCCAATGTCATAAGAAGGGGATGCACTGTGGAAAACTTAATCTTGGGCGGTCAGGTTAGGGGCATATGACAGGGACAGCACGTATGCGATATTTGGTTGGTTCTCACCAGCATGTAAAGTAGACGTCTTCTTAAACTGCTGCATCGTAAAAATAACCTTGTCTAAAGTATAAAATCTGAATGCTGTAATAGCAACGAACGGAAGGTCTTTCGCACTGTGTCGCGCCGTCGATTACGATCGATTTACCTACTTTAGAAAACTTTATCAAACTAAAAACCGATTTCATACTCATAGAGCTTCTGATGAACCTCGTATTTGTGCGTAGACGGCTAAACATCCTTTAATTTTATCCAATATTCTCTCCAAATAAAAATTGGACCGACGTCGAGTATAAACAATTCAATAAAAAAAAACTGAGATCGGTTTACAATTGGCGGAGATATCGCGTAACATACATATGAAAAAAAGCGAAAAAAAAAAACAGTCGAATTGCGAACCTCCTCTTTTTTGAAGTCGGCTAAAAATAGAGCGAAACACTTTAAAGAGGCGTTGCCGATTAACATTGGCGTCAAAGAAATCCCGTTTTATTCTAGGGGTTGCGGGTCAGGTTGAAACTCATCAAAGGAGCCGTAGTGTTTTCCATTAGCGGCTCTTCGGGCTGATGCGTAGATCCCCGCGCTAGGGCCGGGGGAGGGGTGTTGTGACGGCTCGGAGGGTCGATACTGCGCGTCACTGACGTCACTACGCTACTACGCCCGCCCAAACATAACCCCCCCTTTCCCCCCCGTGACCTATTGCGCCGTTGCGCCCACCTGGGTCAAGGTGTGGAAGCCGCGCTAGACCCGACAGAACGCTCCGGTGGTGAACGTTTAACGATATCAACTCTATTTTTGGAGCGAGATCGTTTTGTTTACACCTGCACCTTATAAAATCATTACACGATACTATTTTTAATGTATATAATAGAAAATGATGGCAGACCTATGAAATTAACGGCTGGCGGGCGTGAATATAGAACTAATTCAGTCACCCGCATAGTAAGGGCTATTACCCATAACATAAACGATGATGTCAAGAATGTATAGAACAATCATTGCCTAAGGTTTTCTTTAGATATGATTGTTTTCTATAAAAAATATTCAATAACCCTAATTTTGCTACATTTTCAGAACTGTTTGCTTGAGATGTGTTACCCCAGAGGATGGGAGGTAGGTAGAGATAAAGGCGAGCTATGGTTTAGCCATACCCCCTTGAGGTTGCTGATTATCATGAGCAGTAGTGGATCACTCCCATCCAGTGATTTGCATGCTTCTTTTCCTTAGCAAAAATTATTTTGAACACAAAAGTCGTGCAAAATTTCACAGAGTGAATGATGAAAAATTAGGAACTTTGTCAATAAAAAAAGAGGGATAGAAATACCGCTTAGCAGCATAAAAGCATGATTTTCAAATGTTTGAAATTAATTAGAATATGTTAGCAAAAAACCCTTCTTTCTGATGGAAGTATATTATATTTCATTTTTATACTTGTAATTATGTAGTAGTAGTAGTTTTTGTAATTAACTTGTAATTAAATAATTAATTATTACTTGTAAGCAAATGCAAATCGGCGTACGTTCGTTGACCAAATTGGCGACGTCATAAAGACAGGCAGAATTAGAAGTACCCGTAACCGCCGAGCATGAAGAAAGGAATGTGTGTGGAGGAAGCGAGGGAAGTATGCCAGGACCGGAGCAAATGGCATTCTGTGGTCTCTGCCTACCCCAAAGGGAAACAGGCGTGGGATTATAATAATAATAATAATATTAAACTTGTGACTGGATATGTAAGGTAATAGGTCTTTAAAGTAGTAAACATTTTTAGTTCATTAAATTTGGTTGATTAGATCAGTGTTTTTCAAAATGTGGGATTTCGATGAGCCTAATTGAGGAGGTTGCTTTTTATTAAAAATGACGTCCGGATTCGATATTTGTAACAATAAAATAAACACGTAAGACACATCGGAGGGTGGACAGTTGCGAATGTTTTTTCCAGCTAAGGGGGCAGGGTAATGAAACAGGTTTATGAAAACTTACATGGAGAGGGTTCTGTATAAATTCAAAAATTGTGAAACTTCCTATGGTACTTTAAATATCATAGACTTTTTATTGGTTTTCCTGTAATCAACAAGTAAAGAATTATTTTCTGTTCTCTGTATTTTCTATTTCAAAATTTTAGGCCCAGTACTTTTTTAAGGCACAATGGCCAAATTTCCCCTATTTTCTTAAATAACTTTATAACTATTTACCTTAAAATTTTAAAAATATATATTTGAGATTCTCACAACTAACCCTTTAATGTCACACAATATATTTTGCAAAACTTTTGATTCTAATTTTTTTGTTTAAATTTCATTTAAATGCTACTGTCAGTCTTTCGGTCACCAACTTATAATATGTGTTCCAAATTTTAGCTCAATCGGTCCAGTTGTTTCGGAGCAAATTGGCCGTGACAGACAGACACACGAGTGACCCTATAAAGGTTTTTTTTCCTTTTCAAGTATAGAACCTTAAACAACAACAAAGGTAAGTAGTGGTTTGCAGTGTTTTATGGAGAACTGATCAAAACAATTAAACCCTCCAATAAATGTATCGCACCTTCAGAGTTGGAGCAACACAACTCTCAATATGAAATTTCCCAAAATTGAACACTATTTCTTTTAATGAAGCAGATATTTTGGAATGTGTATTGTTCGAAAATGGGTGGCTTTAATTCTAAAGGTGCGGTATGTTGTGCTTAGAATGATCCATACAAACTAAAACATCTCTTAAACCAAATATAATTTTAGAATTAATCTGCTTATCATAGAAAAAAATTATTTGTTTTATGAATAATAGGATAGGTATACAAATGTGGTAATAATGTGAGGACGTTATGTGCTGCTAATGATTTTTAATTGGATCTATACAATATAATTACTTAATAAGTTATTAAGTTTTTAAAGAAACCTGATTTACGATTGCGATTTTTATAGACACATTTTACAAGCTTACAAGATTTTTATAAAGTAGATATAAGAAATCACTTACGGTGTCTAATGTTCAATTAGTTTGGAGAATGAGAACAAGAACATGTTCATTTAAAGTAAAATTCAATTAAATTTTTGTGTGTATAGCTCCATCGAATTCATCGATGATTACGCCAATGTCGAGGTTGAAAAAGACACATTTAAAGTAAAAAGTTATTGTTTTGAATTGAAATATAGGTTAGATTGTTTGAAGCCGACTGACAGACCTGTCAGTATAACTGCTATAGTAGCACGCTAGCGTTTATCGCGCGCATAAACGCTTTGGTCCCTCTCGCACACGCGTACTGGATAGAGCGGGATAAATTCTTTATGTCATCGATAAAAGCTAGCGTGCTAGACCCCCTGAGGCCTTTTTACCCGACTGCGCGATGCAAAGAAGGGTAATGTGTTTCACATTCGACCTGACTGTATGAACACAGATCCTTTTGCTTTTAACGGAGGAGATAAACAAAAAAAAAATACATTGACAATAAGAACGTGTATTTTTCTGAGCTTTTTCAATATCAAATGGTTTACGATTGATTTCGCCGTGAACCGATCGTGTTCCGATAACTCGAACAAGAATCTCGGAACCGACCGAATCGGAAGCTATTTAGCTTTTGCCGAATTCTAAACCGAAACTTCGGCCTGACTCTAGTTTTTACTTTCACGCACTTTTATTGAATTGTGTAAACAGGACAACAAAATTAAAAGCATAAAAAGACAGGTAGTTTGGTTCGTCTAGTCTAGTCGACAAAGTTATTGCTTGACCACTTTTGAATCTTATCACTTTGTAACACTGTCGAAAAATGGTCGAGCAATTTCTATTTCTTTCTTTGGTCGACTATGCGTACATTTTATTCAATAAGGCCTCAGACCGTAAAACAATTTGACAATCACAACCTCAGACAGAATAATCATTGTTGCACAATTTACACATTACTAAGCAAAAACTTTTGTAATAAGCTTTTGTGTGCAGTATCATGTATGTAGGGCAAAGTATGCCCATCGAACCCGGACGGCCAAGTTATTATTTTTCCATTATTTAGACAGGTACTAACGTGTTTTGGTTAGAAAAATACAGCTAAGTTGAGAGGGAGGGAGGAATTTTGAATGATTATTATTACTGACTTAGCTTTAGCTATACAATGATCGCCAAAAGAGGTGGAATTTAGGATCATATCTTAAAGTAGGTAACGTATACTCACCTTTAGCTCCAAGTTCCACTCAATCTCATTACTTATCGAAGTTTACCCATTTAAGACAACTTGTTACTTGAAATCACTCCTTTTTTTGGGATTTTAGGATAATTTTAGCAGGTATAATATTAAACATGATAAAGGAAATTTAACAACACCACACTGAAATGACACAGGGGAAAATATCAACTGTTATTTATGCTGATATTCAGCATTCTTTATAAACAGTCCCTAGTTTATTTTAATTTGCATTTGACGACGCATGATAACTCACATACTACGTAAACGTACGAAAATGTCGAACGCACTTTTTTTGGGAAATATATAAACATTTTAAAAATCCTTTACCCTACTGTTATGACACATATACACCACTGACACTGATTATGACTTGACACAATTTTATTGTTTAAAATTTAAAAATCTCAACTGTCCAGCCCCTCTAGCACACTAGCGTTTATCGCTAACATAAAGCATTCGTCCGTTTCGCACACGCCCACTGGTTAGAACAGGATAAATGCTTTATGTCACCGATAAAAGCTAGCGTGCTAGGCCCTTATGTCAATTACTAATTTATTCGTGAGTGACATGTGATTTAATATCATAAATTGACTAAAAATGGCTTCCATAAAAAACATGGTTGCATGTACTCAGATGCTTTTGTCTTTTATGAAGGAAATTTGATAAAAATAAAACTACCGCCAATGTGGTTCTGTGTCCGGTTCCGGTGACAGCGCTTGTTTGGTTTTTAGTAGTGACCGACCGAAACATGTTATTTTGCCGAAACCGAAACCGAAACCGAAGGTTCGGTTTCATTGTAGTTTCGGCCGAAACCGAAACCGAAACCGAACCTTTTATAAAAAAAAAAGTCCTTAAAAAGTCGAAAAAATTTTAGTAAGCCCGTTTTTTTCTAAAATTAATACCTCGCCGACCTATAATTACAGGTTTCTACTTTCAAAGATTTATCACAATGAAATTTCAGCACAGTTACAGAGGTTCTGTTTGAAAATTTAACTACCCTATAAAGTGAAAAAAATACATTATTATTTGTAACACAAAGTTAGCGATTTTTTAATGGTGGTATAAAAATAAAAGTTTAAAAACTGTTACCCGACTACGGAAACAACTAAAAAGTAAAAATAAGTTATAATTGATCACTATAATTGTCCTATAGATTAAGGCATGTCTTATGATGTGTTAGACATTACTGTTAATTAACTTTTATTTAAGTCTTCTGGCAGGTCCCATTAATAGCGTAATAATTCAAATCCAATGCCTTGGTCGTGCGTCAACTACAACTATCAAGTACAGCAAATACGCACGACCACGGCGTTTGATTTGTATTATTACGCTATTAATGGGACACTGCCAGAAGACTTAAACAAAAGTTAATTAACAGTTATGTCTAACACATCATAAGACATGCCTTAATCTATAGGACAATTATAGTGATCAATTATAACTTATTTTTTACTTTTTAGTTTTTTCCGTAGTCGGGTAACAGTTTTGAAACTTTTATTTTTATTTTAACATTTTCCGTTTTAACTAAACTCATCATCATCTCCAAAGGAACCCTTACAGAAGAGTCCGTTTGTCAAGACCCTTTTGCTCAGGAAACCCGAAATCAGGAAATTCATAAAACTAAACTTAAAACCTAGTGTTGCCTCCCCTAGCCCTAATTACAGCCTACATGCGATCCTTCATTGACCTCACTAATGTCACGACACGTTCTTGAGGGATGTCATTCCACTCCTCGATGACGGCGTCCCGAAGCTGTTCAATGGTGGCAGGGGCAGTATCACGAGATCTCACCCGCCGTTTCAGGTCATCCCAAAGGTGCTCTATGGGATTCAGGTCAGGACTTCTCGCTGGCCACTGCATCACAGAGATCCCAACCTGATCCAGATAGTCCCGAACGATCAACGCCGTGCGGCAGCGGGCGTTGTCGTGCATAAATGTGAATTCAGGCCCGACAAAACCAGCATATGGGACCACATGGTCGTCCAGGATCTCTGTGATGTAGCGATGAGCATTCAGGGACCCCTGGCCACGTCCACCTCCAGTGCGGGAGACGCACACAAGGTCGGTTTTGCCCTGGGTTGAAATACCGCCCCAAAACATGCAGGATCCTCCTCCGTAACTGACGGTCTCTTCAATGCAGACTTGTGAGAACCGTTCCCCCTGCCTCCTGTACACTCTTCTACGCCTATCATTGCAGAAAAGGCACACTCTCGTCTCGTCGGAGAAGAGGACAGACTTCCATTGGTCAAACGTCCAATCCACGTGGTCACGGGCAAACTGAAGCCTGATTCGCCTATGCTCTGCTGTCAATTGCGGGCCCGTAGCAGCCCTACGGGGCAGCATTTTTTTCTCTCGTAGCCTTCTCCTGATTGTAGAGACGCTCACCGATTTCCTCCGAGCTGTTCGGAGCTGCTGTTGCAGTTCAACAGCATTGGAGAATCGACTCCGCTATGACATCGACACAATATAGCGGTCGTCCCTGACGGAAGTGCAACGTCGTCTCCCGGATCCATGCTTTCTGATGTAGCCTCCAGTCTCCTGGAACCGCTGGTATACTCGAGCCACCCGAAAACGGCTTTAGTTGAGTTGCCGAGCAACATCAGCCTGCCGTAGTCCTGATTGCAGTAGTGCTATCACTTGAGCTGCTTCTTCTGCCGTGGTATCCATTTTTCAAAGTTTTTTCTTACTGGAGCTGTTCAGGTGTGACCTCTGTGATGTCTGGAGAGTAAATGACCCATAATTCATCGTTACCCACACTTTTATACGTATCCAGGGTGGCACAATTAGTGATCCCACTAATGAGTATTTCAGCACTTTTTTTTTAAGACGCCAACATTTCGTGGTCATTGTTATTATGGCAAAGACCGATCCTTGTTTTTAAAGGTCATTAATTGTGCTTTCAAATGATACTAATACTGATAGGGTACAATTAATAAGTTAAGAGCTATATTCCCTTAAAGTCAAAATTACAAAAGGTGCGATTTTTTTGACGCCGAGTGTAGTTGCCGGCGGAGTCAGGCGAGCGACGCCATATTGCCAGCCGTGCCGAGCGCGCCCGACGTTAGCCGAGCGCGACCCGAAGGTACGATGTTGTAAGTTTCGGCGCGGCCGAAAGGTTCGGCCGTTTTTGGCCGAAACCGAAACTCGGGCCGAAACTTGATTTTTTGGCCGAAACTGGCCGAAACCGAAATTTCGGTCGGACACTAGTTTTTAGGTTTCTGTAGTCACAAGGAATCCTTATAGTTTCGCTATGCCCGTCCGTCCGTCTGCAGTTAACTCTGATGTGTGTATTATTTAAATGCTATATGTATAAATAAAAATCTAAATAATTTCGGTTACAAAAATGAATGTAGGTACTAAATATCTTGAATTCAATTACGTAATATGTAAATATTGTACAGTCAGCAGCAGACGTAGTTAAACAGTGGACGAGGTCAAACAATCTACACACACTATTATTTTTGATCTATTCGCTTTGTGTTATTGGGGATATCTACCACATTACTTACAATTGCTATAATTTAACATATTTGTCACATTTTTGTACGAAAAACTTTTACAATTTATGTCAAATTGTAGGGCTTGTACCTAAGTTTTGTGGTACAGGGGGTGTCCCCTGTACCACAAAACTTAAACTTAAGCAGAGCGGTGTCGCTCTGCTACTAACTGTATGTAAGGTAAAGCTACAATTAAATAAAAGTCAGAATTAAACCTAAATATATCTTTATTTCAAGTAATGTATACATTACACATGGAAAATATCCAAACGGTCAAAGTTAATGTCTCATGATTACTCTTTACTCAAGTGAACGTGAAAATAAACCAGATTCAATCCTCTCATAATTTCGAATATTATATTGTTGACATTTTAGTTTTAATTCTAAATCAATGCTAACAGAAATAATTTCTGCATATTTGCAACGCGAGAGACTTTCATTTGAGACTTGCACCTTTTATTTAGTTAGTGTACAATAGCACTGAATAATGAAAAAGAAAATACTGAACCTATTTCTTCGCATAGTCGTCAGCCTGATTGGTGAAATCTTACTATTTCTAAACACAAATGCTGAAGGAGATGCTTACAATCATGTAGATTTAATCTACTTCACTCTTCATCTGGATAGTTTTGATTACTGATAAATTAATTACCAACTAGTGCATTAGTACGACTTATTTTACTCCCACCGATGTATACTTTCTTTATCGCCTTCATGTTATGTCTAAATGCACGCCGCTTACTTATACTTTTCTTTACCTATATTAAAAATATTACGTGAATCAATAAGTCACTTCCGGAAAGATACAACAGTCATTGCAAATTAGTAACAAATTTTTAAAAACATCGATTTTATAAAGACTAGCGTGACACGGCTCTTGTATCTCCCCCTTTTGATAAAATCATTAATGATTATATATTATCTAAGTAATGAAAATCTATTCTCCTACTCGAGAAGACAATTCCTTAAAAATAAAAACATGAATTTATTTATATAAACTAAAATTAATAACTCTTAACGAAAATACTGAGCATCGAAATATTTTATCAAATTAATATAATTTGAAGCAATGCCAAACAAAGAGACGACTCTTGTCCGGTCAAAGCGAAAACAAGGATTACACAGATGTCCAAAGGGCGCCTGCAACAAGGCGCTTTTTCGAGTAAAGATCGCTATTAGAAAATATCTTGTTGCCGAGTTTATTAAAAGGCGAATAACGACTACATAAACAAAATGAGCGATGTTATTTGCCTATTAACTTAAAAAAATGATTTTTTATTTTTGTTCATTAGATGACGCCTTTAGTCAATGTACCGCCGATTGACAGACTTGACGCAGCAATGTTTTAATAATAAAAAATGTCAAATGTATTGTAAACAAAATAATCCAATGCCCATTAAAATCGTCGCTATACTTACCAATAATGTGAACCAAAATGTTTGTACTTTGTCCACGGGTGCCATTAGAGCGAAACGGCAGTGTTCAGCTACACAATACTACAACTAGCCCACGAGTGCTCTAATCCGATACTTAGTTTCTCGTTTGTGTCCAGGGATACAAAGCTTAGCTATCTTAGTGTGATTTCTTAATAAATGACTAATTGGACTTTTCCATTAAACGACATCACGTCGTGTGGCTTTTAGCTCATAAAACTGATTAAGTTTTATTGTTAAACAAATAAAAAAACTTTGCTTACACTTAAGTGGGATCAATGTCCCGTGAACGTTTTTAAAAATTCAAGGCCGTGGTCCGATTTGGGCAAACACCAAAAACTGTAAAGATATCCGTGATCTATTTACGAAATTGATAAATTGTTAGGCTCAAATGAAACCACGGCCCATAGGCTCAGCTCTGTCTGCAGCTGTAAAGGGATCCTATTGCATGGTTGGTGGGTACAGGGCCAGGGCCGACGTGTGGGGGAGAGGCACCTTGTGGCGGCTCGCAGCCGGCGGCTGTTACATGATGCGACAGTTCTCATCGCCCTCGCGAATCTCTCCGAGCTAGAAACGAAAGTATGTTTAAGTAAACAACGTTTTTGTTATTATTAAATTACGTGGAGTGGGATTTTTAAGATTATCTGTTTTACCTGCTCGCGACGCGGGAATTTGTGCGCCAGCTCCCGGTGTCGCTGGGCGCTCGTGCTGACCTGTCTCCGTTGACGTTCAGAGATGGCCACCTCCTAAGAATAAAAAGAGCGAAATCAGTTGATTTTTGGACAGCACAGCCGATTTATTAAACGCAGGTTCGTGAACCTTTCGCGTGCGGAAATATAACAGACTCGGCACCCCAGGGCTAGGGCTCACCTCCCTCCCACATATCCCCCGAGCCGCTCCAGGCAGGGGGAAGTCATACTAAAGCTTTCCCACCAAGACAAGAAAAAGGGCTCACCTCCTGTTCGTTGTTGATCAGCGCGGTGGTGAAGTTGTCAGCGACGAACCACTTCTGGCCCTTCATGACGATGTCCCTGGGCGGGTCGTGCTCGGCGCCGCAGTCCGCGGACCATACGGTGGCCGTGCCGCCCGGCTCCAGCTTCACGGTGCGGTGGAACTTGAACACGGTCTCCTGCTCGCCCGCCTTGCGCACCACCTGGTAGCCGCTCAGGCTGTGCTCCTGGACAAAGCATCGTCGCGTTACGGATTGCTGACAACACTTTTAATCTACTCGGGCCAGGGATGCATCTATGTGCTTTTTTTTAAGAAATCTTTGTAAGGGGCTCGACGACTCACTAAAGCTGGAATCGAACGAAAGACAAAGATCGCACACATGATTCTTGTATGTTGAAGATAGCATTTACAAAAATGAGCTAATGGTATGATGTTTAAATGTCTCTGACTCGGAATCACCTCTTTGAGGATTTGTTCGTTAGATCGTTTAAGAGTCACGCAAATAGTGCAAGACGAATTTAGTGAATCTCTGGGTCTAGAACATTATTTATTTCGCTACGATGATGGGAGCCGGAGACCACAAGACCACATTTTCATCGCCAAGTGTTTCAAATAAAAAGTGAGTTCACATTTCGAGCACATTCATATCGAAGGGAAATCACGTTTACTAACCTTCTTGCCCTTGTTGCGGATCTTGACGTACTTGCCGTCGGGGCAGGCCTCGGCGACCTCGAGGTCCCCCTTGGCGCTGGCGGTGACGCTGAAGTCGCTGAGGCTGCGCTCCTCGCTCTCGTCCAGCAGCGTGCGCTTGCGCGCCGCGCGCAGCGGCGTGGCGCGCCGCCCGCCGCCCGGCGTGCCGCGCCCGGAGCCCGAAACCGACGCGCGCGACTCGCGCCCCGGCGACTGGTTCGTCAGGTTCAGCCTGCGCCACGGACGATGTCATACTGTACTACTGCAGATACGCGAACTCGAACAAAACGCGACATCATCCCGACTCGTACTATTTGACTTAGTAATTTGTTCCCCTAGTACTCTACCATACTGTAAATCATTACACCATTAGTGACAATGGATTGCTGTCCAAAGAAACTATAGTCCGACGGGACTTTTTCGAGGACAACATTTTCTTGAGAAAAAAAGCAAAACGCATGAAGACGAAAGGCGGAAAACGCTTTGCGCTATAAACACTGCTTTCGAACATGCGAGCCGAGTAAAATGACATTGGACTATTTAATAGATTCAGGCGTTACTTTGCGGAGGTCCATATCAACAAACTGGAACAAATTACCTTGCTACTCCGCGAAACCTCTGGTAATTTGTTCCAGTTTGTTGTCATTGGATTTTCGAAATGAACGCCACAAATCGCATGCGAGAATTAGCACCAAATAAATGGCCCTTTATGGTCAAAGTATGTGTATGGTCGTGACCGACCTGTCCTCCTCGCCCTCGAGCAGCGTGCGGTAGGTGGCGATCTCGTGGTCGAGCGAGATCTTGATGTCCATGAGTGTGGCGTACTCGCGCAGCTGGCCCGCCATCTCGTCCCGCAGCCGCGCCAGCTCCTGCTCCAGCGCGGCCAGGTCCTCCGCGTGGCGCGCGCGCTCCGACTCCAGCTGCCGCTCCAGCTCGCGGCAACGGTTCTGTGGCGGGGACACACATTCATTCATAAATTCAGGTTTGTCTTTTAGTAGGTGGGTGGGTATTACGAAATAAATACAATTATACATAGACTGCCAAAAACAGAACCCTTACTTTTGATTTTACCGTAGTCGGGCAATAAGAGTTCCAGTCGATTGACTCGGTTCACATTGTAAATGTATCGTTTGAGAAACGATTTTCAGGGAACAAACTTTCAGTATTTTTATATTCGTCGTATGGTATAGAGACACCAATATCTGTAGGTAAGGTTTGTCATAAATAAACATTACAAATAAGTTTAAGTTTGTGTAAAACAATTGTAGTGCATACTGCCAATTTAGCATTGTGTCGTGCTAGGCATCCAGAAAATGTACGCATTTCGGTTACGCGGAGTAAGTAGATAATTTGGTCTTATAAATATATATGTTGTTTATTTAAAGGCGGCTAGTACACGTGCAGGCCACGTTACAGCTGTGTGTTTATATTATAACTATACGTCGCACCTTAAGAATTAAAGCGACCCATTTCTGAATAATACACGTCCCAAAATATCACCTTAACAAAAGACATAGGGATTAATTTTGGGAAATGTCATATTCAGAATTGAGTCGCTTTAATTCTAAAGGTGCGACGTGTCGGTGGCGCGATGGGCGCGACAGCTTGCGACACCTTAAAGCGTTCTCGGCGTTCAAAGGGCTCCACGCTAAGCGGGCGGTACTCACGCTGAGCGCGGCGTTCTTGTTCTCGAGGTCGTTGAGCGTGGTGTTGAGCGAGTCGATGCGCGTGCGCATGGTGCGCAGCTCCTCCACGGCCACGGTCGCCGCGTTGCTGTTGCGGTTCGCGGCCGCGTGCAGGTTCTTCATCTGGATACAAAATAAGTGTTAAACGCATTGCTAATGTTGCTGTGAATAGATGGGATGTGCATTAATTATAGTTAGGCAATGTGGAGGAATTTAACGTATTTACTGCATACTAATCGTTAGGGGAACGCCTCGTTAAGAAAATGTTTCAAGTAGCAATGTAATTTGTCCAGTTCGTTCGAATGTTTCAACCTCGCGATCAGATCTTGTTTGCACTTTAATTGCATTGTCATCAACAGCAAACGAGTGTCGTCAAAATTACCATTTTGTATAATTAGATTTGAAATGAACTAATAAATACTTAGACATCTACAGCAGAGTTGATAAAACACGTTTTAAAAGCATTAAATAATAATAAATAAAAGGGCAAAAAGGTATATCTCAATAAATAAATTGAAAAAAATTGGCAAATCTGGGATATGAGAATGTCCCGAATTCAGCCACGCCAACAGAACGGAATGCAGTTATATTTAACAGCAAATCTCACTTATGCTGCGATATCCCTTTTCGCTGGCTTCACAGTTGACTTGTAAAATAGTAAACACAATAGTTCACTGTACAGTAGGGGAAATATATTCACGTACCACCTTAGAACCCTATCGCAATGACGCAACGCGTTAAACGCCAGGCTATGTCATACAAATGTCATGCGTATGTGTCTTCGACTAGGTTCTACGGTGGTACGTGTTTCAATTTCCTTAACTGTACCTTGTTCTCATACAGGGCCTCGATGTCATCGCGGTTGGCCTTGATATTGGCTTCTTGCTGTTCGCGGAGCTCCTGTAGACTCTGCTGCAGCTTCGCCTCGTACTGCTGGGCAAGACGACCATCTGACAAATAAAAAGTATTCATTTTATTTCCTTGGACAACAAACAATGAAACCCAGAGGCTACATTTTCGGTAAACAGCGGAACGAATACGCTTAGACAATACATTTTGTATGAAATGTTTTGAGTGGAAAGTGGAAATTGTGTATTTCGTTTGAAACTTTCGCGATGTTCACACGTTTTTTAACGTCTTTCAGGGCTTTTAACGATGATAATAAGGTTATTTTTTTATCTCGACATTTCGACCGAGGACGGGAGGTTTTGTTTCGTCGAGGTAAAGAAACAATGTTATCATTGCCTTCAAGTCCTGATAGACTTTATTGTGTATAACATTTCCGCTTCCCATTGCGGCCCTTCGTATATGCAACCTTATTAGAGGCGTTTTAAGAGAGTTCAAAAGCACAGACTGTGCTGTGCATATATGATTATACTTACATACCTTCACTCATACGGTAAGGTATGAATCATACCAAACATAACATAAAGAATAAACTAAAGATTATTTTGGTAAATATCATTTGTCTATGACATACCATCCGTATTCAGTAAATCTGTAGTATTTTCCGCGTCATTGCACAATTACTACGACGCTCATCACTTGTCATGCTACAATAAACCAGTGTCAAATTTCAAGCTAGCAAAAAGCTAGCGGGGCACACCAGTTGCATGCAACGTTAGCGATGTACCATCTTAATACCGGACATAACAACTGGCGTGTGCACGCGCGAGTTACGCAGCGAGCTGGAGCTGTGCTGCATACGCATCTAGTGCCCCGGCCTTAAAAACAGATAATTTACTACATATCTAAGGGATATACTGTCGCCTTACAAACAGCTCACAGACACAAATCAGGCGTGTCGGACGCCTGTTCGACATCCATATTGCTCTGCGGAATAATGTGTGCCACAATTCGTCGTGTTAAGTGGCGTGGTGCAGTGCAGACTCACCGATTTCCGTGATCTCGACCTGGCGGCGCGTGCGCGTCTCCTGCAGTTCCTGCTGGAACACCTGGTCCTTGAAGCTGAGCTCCTCGCGCAGGCTCTGCACGGTGTTCTCCATATCAATGCGGCACAGCATCTCCTCCTCCAGGGTCTTGCGCGTGTCAGCGTACACCTTGCGGAGCTTCTCCAGCTCCTTTGCGAGTTCCTGGTGGTATCAACAACAGTCAATTAGGCACGGGACAGTTACATCGCAGTTTTTGCCGGTGGTAGGACCTTGTGCAAGGTCCGTTCTAATAGCTACCACCATCATGCTCGCTTATCCAGCCGCTAAGCAGCAGTGCTTGTCTATGGGCGGTGGTGATCACTTACGATCAGGTGACCCACTTGCTCGTTTGCCTTACTATTTTATATAAAAAAAGTTGTTTACGAGATAACAACTCCAACCCTTCATTAATCTCACGCGAATTCAGCTCAGAAATACCAACAACTTTCTTTAAGACAATATTATACGAAATTTTACAGTTTAAGCAATGTCTATCTGCAATTTTTTTTATGAAATAGGAAGAAAAAAGATGTCCAAATCTGTCTCAGCATCAGGACGCTTACTATCGCCTTTACGTTACTAGGCCAGCATCATGCCTGTAATATTATTTTATAATGGTGTAGATAGCTACCTGTAATCATAGTTATCGTATGAGAATAAATAACAGTAAAAGTTACAGTTTACATTCAGCAGGCGATTTACGTTACTGCATTCACGCTAGAAAACGTTGTTACTCTCAGCAGTACAGCTACGATATAAAATTACTAGCGACCCGCTCTGGCTTCGTACGGGTGCAATCAGGATGTGACGTATAGTCGACCAAGAAATTGCTTGACCACTTTTCGAACGTATTACAAAGGGATAAGGTTCGAAAGTGGCCAAGCAATTTCTTGATCGACCATATTATCCTTCCTTAAAAGATTCTAATTTGTGTAATTGCTGTTTTTGTTTGAAGTAAAGCTTCTGTGCCTTAACTATTATTTATTCTGTGATCTGGCGTACCCTGGCTTCATCTTGGGCCTTCTTCTTGTCGGCGAGCGCTGAGTTGCACTTGTTGCTCTCCTCGGTGTAGCGGGTCTCGTAGAGGCGCGCCAAGTTCTCTGCCTGCGTGCAGTCCTTGGTCTTCTTGTCTAAACTGTAAGTATACAAAAATGTACATAAGCTATTTAGTTTTTTAAGGTAACGACTCATTCTAAATTATTTAATTAAACTGTAGGTATTAAAAAAAAATTGAAACGCAAAAATAACTATTTTAAGAATATCTGTTACCAAACTTAGTATTCTGCCTGTTTATTTATTAATGAGCTTGAGTTCAGGATGAAATCAGGAAGCACCATTCTCATAATATCTTGCTAAACAAACTAATTTGTGTTTTAATTAAGTAGATTTCACCTAGTACTAACATGAAATAGATTGAATAAGTATTTGATTCGTTGCCTTAATTTTATTGCTTAAATTATGTTTAATTAGTGATCCGTTCCGATGGCATAAAAAACCTTTCGTAAAAATCAGCAAATGACAGTGAAAGTCTTATCAAAATCACTGGCGTGGTTTACAAGGAGTAAGCGGCCGAAGATGGACGGACACGAAGACAATCAGGAAGGATAGACAGGGACGGATAGCGACTTTGTTATATACTATGTAAAGATAAAGATTATTACAGAGAAATTACGTCACACATACAAATGTCACCAAAACAATGTGTCGGAAGGACATTTGATAAAGGAATGCCATTCATAATCAGGCCATTAAAACAACTAGATAAGAATACAAATCGTCGACTTCTTCGTAACACATTAAGTTTAGTATAACAAGAACATTATAAAAAAATGACAATTAAACAAGTTACTAATTACTATATTATATGTATAGCTTGATATAGATGACTGATTAGTGTAATTGTAGTGAAAAAGCGTTTATTTAACAAGTAGAAGAAGTTGATTTTAAGATGAGGCCACCTCCCGACGGCATTCCAATGTCGGGTCAAGTTCTAAACGCGAAGAATAGCGTACGGAACGAGCTAAGTTGTAAGGTAAACGTGGGATTCTCGGTGCCGTTTGTTGCGCAACGTTACACGGAACTTCTGTAAACACGCTATCCGGTTCCCGCGAGCGACTCGCAGGCAGTCAAACGGTCATTTTAATCGCGCCGCGTCTTCTGGCGCGTCGCGAATCGACGCGCGCGCGGCGCCGACGTCGCGGGAGACGGACCTTGGCCGATTTTTATTCCGGGGCGGGGCCGGATAAAAGCGTGACTGCTGATTATTGAGCTTCCTTGATACGACTGTGATCGGAACGTATGATAGGACTTCAGCAGCTGCGTTTTTTTAAAGACGAAATGTTTATTGCCATAACCATTAGTCCATAAACCCGAATAAATTAAGTCACTCAATTACCACAAGATACAAAAAAAGTCAGCAATCTCAGCACTAGTACGGTTACGGTACGGTACGGTACTACAGTACGTTGGGCTACAGTTTAGACTTGTTAATCAGCGCTGATTTTCAGTTAATTCCTATTTTTGTTAAACCAAATGAATAAAAATTGTGCAGCAAAACAATTTAAGCAAACCCCAAATATGCAAGGATACATTGAAGATTAAATTAATTTATTACAAGTAGATGTAGACAAATCAGAACAAGATAAAACTTTGCAGATTTATAGCGTAATGCGTAATTAATTGTATAGCAATTACGCACGACAAGTTAGTTATTAAATTATACCAACGGCACGTAACAAAGTTCTAGTTGAGCGCTGTGCTTACAATTTCTATTACTTATTTACTAATTTGATAACAGTTTTATTGCTTCAAGTAGCTACTACTGGCGAGATGTTTTCTCTTAATATGTATATAATAAAACGTCTATCGATAAGTCTGTGAAGTCTTGCGACGAGCTCACATATTTCGAACCCGTTTCAAGAACAAAACAGGAAGTTTAAAAAAGCTAATAACCGTGACAGTACCGGCTCGTAAAACGTGGCTCAATATATTGTCCTTTTCGACGGAGTAAATGTAAAGTGACGACTTAGTCATAAGCAGCAACTTCTGAGGTTCGGTCAACGCCGTAACTGACAACCTATTTTAGTCCTTCCATGTAAACAATGACGACATTTGTAAATAAGTAGGCGTATTGTATCGTTACTCATAACATAATAATTTTCATATGTATATTAACTGTCAAATCTCATGGAGGTCAAAGTATTGTACTATTAAGTAGACATGATTTTTATGATCGGAGCGAAATTTTGCCGTCGACATTCCTAGTCGAGTACCGGACATGTGCGGAATTTCGACTGCATGTGTGACAATTTTGCTATAATTATTTATCGTGAATCACTCACATCTGTATCAGTTCTCTGAATTTGATTCTTAGAATGAGCCTTATCGACTTTTTTACTAGCAAATATCGAAAAGGATACATGATTTGTTTGTTTTCAGAATATTCCGCTAACTTTACAGTTTCGTAAACCTTTTATAATCTATTACGGACAAATAAGACTTTAAATTACAGCCTGTTAGCGGTAATAGAAAGAAACAGTAATAATAAGCTAATTTAGTTTTAAATAGGAAACATGTGCGCAGCAATGCCATTTCTAAATAGATTGATATCTAGACAGAAACGTAAGATTTAGCAACAAACATCTCCCACGAAGAAGTTTATGAATTAACAAGGCATATTAACGGGATTCAATCAGATAATGACGACTTTTTCACCATAGCGAACATAAGTTTACATGCGATCCCCGTTAGGTAGGAAATGTTCCTCAAACAAAAGTTGCATCGAGTTTGCCTTCTGCCGATTTAAAAGGAAGCAAGAAGGTTGCCTGATCTGTGAAGCGTGAAGGCCAAGGATCTATAAGCTCGTAGAAGTTAAAATGCTTTATTTATAAATGGTTATCTACCGTGTCTACCGTATAGGTATTAATCGGACTAGACCGTGTATACGGGCGGGCCTCCGGGGACAACAGGCGTTATTTTGCTACCGACACCATGTGTTGATTTAGGGGAAGATACCGTGGCCCCTAGTTATTGAAATAAAATTTATTTCACAGCATATTCATGGCCTACTATTTATTTTTAAGAACGCTAATATCTATTTGTCTGAAATAAATAAGTCACTGTTTAGTTAACAAATATTTACATCCCGACGTTTTATCTCTCGGTGATCGTCAGATTGTAAATTAAATATCATATTTATATTGTTTAAATTCGAACCATCTGTATTGCATATTTATGTTACAAATAAAGATTAAAAAATATATGCATTTAAATGCTACAATTAATATCTAAATTAGCAACAGCTGCATACCTACTAAATCTTCGAAATTAATAATAGTTTATGATTTCACATTTATTTACGGAATTGCTTTTATAAATTCTTGTAATAAGAACGCATCACCGCTATAGGCACTGGTCCCACCAAGAGCGAGGAAGCGATTAGCTATCGACTATTTTCTCGCTCAAGAAACGAACAAAAGATAAAGATCCCCGTGTCGGTAAAAGAGAGAGATATATTTATAGTTCATCGCTGGCTGTTCACACTGCCGGCGAGGACTCTCCCTTCACTAGTTGATCGCAGCGATAAAAGCTATAAACGATAAAACTCGCTCAGCGGTACTCGCCAAGCGATGCCCGCTTGCCACCAGAGAGTATGACCAGTGTTGCCAGGTCCATTTTCGAAAAATCAGAAGATGCAACTAGAAAAAATCAGTAGATAGAAAAAAAAACAATTTGTATATAACCATATACAAATACGCAGAAGTGAAATAAAGATGGTATCGCTTTCTCCATGAATCCTATAAAGTGATATTTAATTTAGTCATGTAATCATTTATAGCAGGGGTGGCCAACAGGTCGATCGCGATCGACCGGTCGATCGCGACTGTTGGACCAGTCGATCGTGGCAAGGCAAAAAATATAAATACGTAAACCAGACTGTCCCACGTAATCACCTACTGCTGGACGCAGGTAGATCGCGCAGAGTCTCGTTATTGAACAAGAGATCTTGGGTCCAATCAAGTTGGCCACCCCTGATTTATAGGATTCATGGAGAAAGCGATACCATCTTTATTTCACTTCTGCGTATTGCGTATGGTTATATACAAATTGTTTTTTTTTTCTATCTACTGATTTTTTTTAGTTGCATCTTCTGATTTTTTGAAAATGGACCTGGCAACACTGGTCATACTCTCTGGTGGCAAGCGGGCACATGTCCACCCCGTTAAGTCCATTTTACGATGACAATTTTATAGTGCCAACCAAACCATGATAATTTTGTGTGTCATTTCACTCAGGTTTTTATATTACAAATTACATATCATATTTTAAAGAAAGCTAGTATTTGAAAAAATCTGTAGATTTTTAGTTATGATCAGTAGATCAGTAGAATCTTGGAAAAATCAGTAAATCCCCCGAAAAATCAGGAGATCTGGCATCACTGAGTATGACTGTAGAGTCTTTACGAAAAGAGGACCGTCATAAGATTTGAGGGCGTAGCAGTGCTAATTTACGGTTTTTGTTACGTTGACAACACTGTCACGTCAATTTTTCCTTTATAGTTCGACACTAAGGATCATGATACTTGAATATGAAGAAAAAATTAAAATGTAAATATATATTTTTTGTAAATTTATGAGATGATAAACTGAAACCTTTTTCATACTCTAAAAATAAAAATATACAAACATAAAAATAAAAATTTATTGATCGTAACCATCATCATTTGAATTTGATGTGCTTGAATCAGTTGTGTTAATCACAAATTCTTGCATATCTTCTATTATATGGTCTTGCTCCCAATATTTTGGTTCCACATGAATCACGTGATCACACTCTTTTTGCCACTGTTCTGCAGTTATGTTGCTGAAGCACTCAATTATAATTGGCAATCATTCTTTAGATGAAATATTAACATTCTTAGATAGATATCACATGCTGAAATACTTTTGGTTTTATACGTAAGTGAACAATTGCTCTTCTCAAGTAGTTACAAACCGTTATTTGTGGAAAAAAAATATTCGAGAGACCGTGTCTTTACTCAGATCTGGAAAAAATTATATACATAATGTAAAAGTGTAAAGTATCAAAACTCTTTATAACTTGCACCAAACACATCAGTCAGTTTATGGTTTCACATACTTGTGTAGGTAAATTAATTTATTTTAAATTTATAAGCTTATTGAAATGTCCAGGACTACCAACTACTTAGGAGGCCTATTAAATAGAACATAAAATAGGTACCTGTAAGAGCGGATACACGTTCTGTGACTTTTTGCAAGTCGTCATTGCAGTGGTGCATTTCACGGCTTTATCTCGTTGACAAGTCCGAATAATATTAAATATGACCCTTGTATCACTATGTATAGTTTCACCCCTTTTGGACATTATTTTATTCAGAAAAACCGCAAGAAAATTCAAACATAAACAACACGAAAATAAGTTTGACAATTTTGAAACATGACAGATGGCTAGGTTGGGTTGCCATGTAAAAATCATAATGTTAGTTCCCTTTTATGCCACGGCGGTTCTTTTTCCGCACAGACTCTATCAAAGAGTATTGTAAGTAGAATGAGAAGAGTGGCAACTCAGAGTTTTAAATAGCATGTATGGAAAGTGCTGCCGTTAGTGTCAAGGAACTGAACTAATGCAGTGTACTCCTATAGCTATAGAATAGAATAGAACCATTTATTTCAGGCTGCATAGGCCCATAGAAAAAATACCTTAAAGACTAACATACATATTTATACAACATAGATAGATAGGCATTTATACATATACGTGTGTATGCGCACCTGCGCGTGTTATTTTTAGAATTAAATGGACTCAATCAAAGTTTTGTTCTGGCTAATTTTATGAAAACTTATATAATTAAGACTGCCACAGTCGTAAAATTTGCAAGGATAAAGAAAAATTTGATGTATACCTAAACAAGAAGAGATAACCAAGACTGTATCAACATCCAAGCAAACCTAAGAGCATTAAGAACGGGAGATGGCATTCAATGACTTACCCCTCTGCCAAAGGTATAGGCACAATGTGCGTACGCGATATAAAAACTAATTTACAATCGATTATTTTGTCAGTCACTAAATCGCCACCGAAGAGATAACAGCTCACCAAAAATGCCTTCATGTGCTATAAGCACCTGTATAATTTGTTCTAACACATCAAGTTTAGAAAAGGAGGGTAGCTAAAAACGGCAGAATTCTGTGTAAGCAAATAATCTCCCGTTCTTAATGCTCTAAGAACCAAATGAAAGCCAGAGTTGACAGTGGCCACCTCCGACGCGAGTGGCTAGCAGTCACAGATAGTTTTTTTTTAAATTTTGTAGTTCAGTCAACAACCGACAGGAGACGCTGGTAATGTCAAAATTTATGAAGTTTTAAGTTTGCCTCGCCTGTACTGTATGCTCGCCGTCCCGCCTGAGCGAGTGGTGCGAGTAATCGCCCGTCGCACTGAAATACTCGCTTTATAGCGGAGCGACCAACAATCAGAACTACACACTCGTTCGTCGCTGCTCGCCAACTCGTTTCTAGTTTCTAGCTTTAATCGTTTCTAGTTCATCGTCGGCGGTGGGACCAGTGCCATATGCGCGCGTTACGTCACCGGCGGACAGGATGACGTCACGTCACCACGGCCAACAGCCGCCGCGCAAGGCGACCAGGCGACGACGGGTTTAAAAAGTAAAAAAACACTAAGATGCACCTACAATATGAAGCACGTACTACTGAATGAAGGCCTATTTGTATATTTTTTTAAGTAATAGATTTAGATTTATTTATTTTATAATAATTACATTGCATTATAAATTACGCAGAATAGGGAGTAGAAGCGTTGCATTTTTGTAAATTTTAAGCGACAATTTTTTTATTGCTGTAAATATACTTCTTATTTTTCTGTTATGTTATGTACTTTTTAAGTAATTTTTAAATCACACTATGTGAAGCCTGATTAAAAATCTAGATATTAGTCCTGGCTGATCGACTCATTGAGGATTGCCGAAGTCATTGAAGATTTAAACGAATGGCATAGTTCATTTTAATGTTTGAACAGGTTGTTTTATTTTGCTGTCTTTTAATGTAACAAGCACAATGTGCAGGTGTTTGCCTGTAACTAGCTGTGCAACAAGATGGTAAATAATCCAATGTGTATTTATTAAGATGTAACGTTTTAACCGCTCCTAGCAGACCTAATAAATAAAATACAGAAAATAAAATGACTCATTGTCATTCTCATTTCATTACCTTTACGGTTCTATAGTGGTGTGCAATTCAAACTTCGTATATTAGAAAGAAGAAAGAAAATACATTTATTTATGAACAATTCTACACAATACACACACATCCAGTACAAATATTTTTTCCACAAACATTGTGTTGAGGAGAATCAAAAAAAATATGTAAACAATAAAACCGTAACTACGTACTAGCTATAGATACTCTTATATATTAGGGTAAACACTTCTATTGTCCAACCAATCTTATTTCAAGACAATAGTGGTGACAATCAAGCAAAAACTACGTGTAGTTGTCTGGTAATGTGGGTGCCGATAAATGAGTGATATACCCTATGAGTATGATAGAAAAGATACAAATAAGTTATGACTAACATCCCTCCACGCGTTAATTGCATTTTCATTTTCATTGATAAGATAATAGTTGGTCTTAAGATAAAGTTCAATAATTGATGTAATGTGAATGATCAATGTCATGAAGCCATAAAAAAAAAGCAAAACACGCGTCTTTTCTGAGCTTGTTACGGCATTCATCGATCTCCGACCAAAAACGGCAAACTGAGCCAAGGTCATGGCAATAGTATCAAACATAGATACCTTTTCTTATTTAGGTAATGTGTTTATAATTCTATTGTACTCAGTGTATTATTCAGTGTTGCACTGCTTGCAAAAATCTGTTTGCCGAAATGTTCTCTGGTAGAGAATGCCTTATGGCATTAAGACTGTCTTTTGTACATTTAAATGTTTTTTGTGCAAAAAATGAAATAAATTGATTAAGAGATGCAGATGTCTCTATCTGCACTGATCAAACAGGTCAAAAATATGTACACACAACCCCAGAACAAATAAAATAACAGTATAAGTATCTATAGAAGTCGCTCTTCGATCAAAAACAGCATTTAGGTATAAAAAGCGTAATTCTCATGGCTCTCTGTTTATCATTTTGTGGGTGTACGAGCCTGTGCAAGGTCCATCTAGATCGCTACCACCATCCTGCTCGCTAATCCTGCTGCTAAGCAGCAGTGCTTGCACTGTTGTGTTCTGGCGTGAAGAGCAAGTCAGTCGGTGCAATTACTGGCACAAGAGGTATTCCATCTTAGCCCTCTGGGTTGGCAACGCCTCTGCAATCCAATCCCTTTGGTGTTGCATAAAAAAAACATAACTCGTACTCATTCGCACGCGCGGCAATTCCATTGTGGCGAAGTGCGTCGGCACTACTTGACACGACTAGTTATTGTTGAGGGAGCAAGGCTTGTGCAGTTCTTTTTGACCTACAGTCGGGCAGTACAGATGTAAACAAACCTTACAGTTTACACAAAAAATAAGGGCTTTATTAGTCTGTGTGGTGGCTCCAGAGGGATTTCATTAGGTACTTTTTCTAGTGCTTAAGATTTTAACATCTGATTTTTCCATTGATTCGCTGGCGGGCCGCACGCCTGTCGTTGGCGGGCCGCGGTAAGTGCAACCTTGACCTAGACTCTGGGTCAAGGATGGACTGGGACTTATCTGTCTGTTCTATTTCTCTCAATATTCAAATACAAATGTGCTTTGTTTAATGAATAAATAAAATAATAAAATATCCTAGAGCGATCGGATCCTCCTGCTGCATGCTGCTAGCAACGATATGACGTGCATTGCCGCGGTGTGGATACAGCCAGACAATATATTTGTTAATAAACTTTATTACAGACCAGCTTTTAGGTAGCTGCGATATTATTTTCTATGCATTTTGGGATAAATGAAAATGAAAATGAAAAATTAATTTTGCAAGTAGGCCATATAGGCTCTTTTACATGTTTCTGTGAATGCATATGCCTTCAAGATTATGTCAAGTTAGTTTTATCTTATGACCAAGCCAAATACTTAACTTAACCAAAACAGCAAATTTCAGACTGACAGGAAAAAACAGAGACTTTACTTTATACTAAGTAAAGATAAAGAAGATACTATATCTCAAATTTATCTTTACCTACTATATTAATTAACTAGCTGTTTCTTTTATTAGGTTAATATCTTCATTGTTACAGTAAGTTACATTGGTATAGTAAGGAATCTCTAGCAGTTTGTATATAGACTTCGCAAATTGCTTTATACAGGGTGTTTGGTAGTTGAGTGTAGGGACTTTCAAGGATCATATACCTAGTTTCTTTTTAGGACTAGAAATATGGTAAACAATCATGCTAAGTTTTTTTTGCAAAAGCGCTACAATAAGCCTTTTTCAAATAGATATACAGATAAAAAGGTATACTGAAATAACATGCTTTACTTATAATATCATTGTTAACAGCTCTTTTTTATTTTAACATAACACTTGCATTAAAAGACTTACCAAGATTGTTTACCACATTTGTAATTGTAAAGAAACAAGGTATAGTTAGAATAATTCAGAATATTCTTAACCACATTTACAATTATGCAAACTTACCATGGTTATTTTTGTTTCAACACGGTTTTTGGGATTTATGTTTTTATGTATTTTGGAAAAGTAACAATGTTGGATAGAAATTACTTAATTTAACAACCTGTGTAGCCTGTACTGATAGTAATTTGAGCGTTTTGTATGTTTTGTATTTGTTATTCGTCAATAAAATGAATAAACACCTACAAAGATCACACCAATTAAATAAACCTCCATGAACCTGAAGATAAAAGTTTGCTTAGAAAGTATTGTAAATTTACATGCTTAATAAAAAATATGTGAAAGCGATTTAGGTGCTCAAATTATTAAACAAATTTCTTTGTTTTATAAGCTTTAAACATACTTGTACAGTGTTCATTAAAAAACTAAAGCTTTTTAATAAATAGATTCAAAGTTTACTTAAAGGAGGTTCATATCAACAAACTGGAAGAAATTACCTTCATTCTCCGCGAAACCAAAGTTTCAAGCTACAGGAAGTGAAGTTAGTTTTTGGCGTGTGATAGCCTCAGTTATATCGAGGTATGATGTCACGATGTCGTAAAAGCGAGGCCGCGCGCGGTCGTCACAGCGGGCCCGCGCAGAAATGCCGCCGATGACGTAAACTTTAAGCTAACCTTAGCCACAACTTCCCGATCTAAACACTCACTTAATTAAAAATGATGCTATCGCTAACAGTACGGCCATTACGGCGCCAACACCTAAAATAGTTATGTCAAGGCTTACCGTTTCTTGAGGTCATCATTTTCCTCGTACAATCTCTTCAAATCAATTTCCAATTTTGCTTTTTCTCTGGATGTATCGTCTAACAACTTTCTAGCATCTTGAAGTTCATGCTCGTACATGCCCTTGATGTTCGAGACTTCGCGTGTGACCACCTCCTGTGTAGTCTGGATTTCCCGACGCAAACCCGAATTTTCACTCTCTAGCTGGCGGACCTTGTCAATGTAGGCCGCCAGGCGGTCGTTCAGGTTTTGTAGCGCATCTTTTTCTTGTAAACGGCTGTGTCTTGTAGGGCTGAGCGGGCTGCTGGGCCGGCCGGCGGAGCTAGAAGGGCGGCTACCAACCGGGGTACTCGATTGTTGTGGGCTTTGAACGGATGACACAACACTTATATTTGACGACGATGTCACAGTTTTTTTTGTTTTTGACGACATTGTCGAATAGTTTTTATGTCACGACACTCAGTATTTGCACAAAAATACGATCCACGCGAGCTCGACTCGGAAAGGTAAGCGTAACTCGGCAAAACTTGAAGTGCACCAACCAACCAAACCCAAGCTTTGTAAGTCACGTGACTGTTGAGTCATAACAATAGTTACCAGTACAAATAAAACTTAACCATTGTATTATTGTATTTGAGAATACTTTTGTTGATATGGGCTTAAAAAATATTTTCTTTTCCAAATTGATCTACTTGATTGTAGTGGTATATGCAAAATCTGTAAGAACTGAAGTGTGTTTTATCATGGATACCAGCGCCGCGCTGTCTTACGCTTGAAGCGGAACAAGAAGGTAAACTAAAACAGTAACTTGTCAAGACTGCAACCGTTTTCTAATTTTGATAATTGTCAACTCTGGCTTTTGGTTGTTGATGCGCGCTTTGAGAATTGTATTACAATGTCTAAATATAAAAGCAGCGTTTCAGTCATTAATACATGGCTTCGGCCTTTTATAAGAGACATTGCTGTATTGCCTTAAATTCCTTTACCTTTCTCAGAAGAGATAATGTTCGAATGCTCGATGCTGTACAGTTCTCCTCAGGACTCCAATTCTCGGTTCATGCGAGATGCATCTCACGTGCGAGATCCGTCAAAAAGTGACAGATTTCCAAGGGAATTGACAGTTATTTTCGTGCGAGATGCATCTCGCATAAAACGAGAATAGCCCCACAGTATAACTGAAAACCATAATCATAAATCTATGGAATTCTCTGTTGTCTAGCAACCCTACCCCCTAACACACTTGCGTTTATCGCCGCATGAAGCATTCGTCTCTTTCGCACACGATAATTGGTTAGAAAGTGACAAATGCTGTACGCTGCGATTAACAAACTTTAGCGGAAAAAAAATACGGAAGAGGTTCTCAATTCGACCCGTATATTTGTTTTTTTTTTAGTATACTTTTACTTTTATGTGCTTGTTTAGTGAAAACTGACAGTTAAAAGTGATCGTATGTAACCACCATTTCTTGAATTTCGGCTTCACGGTTCCACAGCACGGTATCACGTATCTCTTATTTAATTTGTGGGTGCGATAACAACAAGTATTCTTTATTGTTTCACCAAAGGAATATAAAAAAAAAACAGAAACAGAACAAAGGTGTACAGCAGACTGTTTTATCCTTAAGCAGCGATCTCTTCCATACAACCTTAGGATATATGAAATGGTGGAAGCTATGTTTATCACTTAGCTTTTGCTTCATCGTAGGAACGCAAAATAGAACCAATGAAGAACCTAACCGCAGGAGTTTCGTTTGGTTCATTCGACGACGATCGCACGAGACAAACATTGATACAATACATATTAAATCTTGTTGGAATATAAAAAAAAACTCATGTCTTATTCTTCAAATGGTACGAAAATGCCAGTGGCCCGTTTCACTAAGCTACAAGTTACAATTTTACAAGTCTAAACCGGCAACATTGGTCATTATGCCCATTGCCATTGGTCGTTATTGACCAATGTTGCCGGTTTAGACTTGTAAAATTATAACTTGTAGCTTAGTGAAACGGGCCACAGGTATTTGAACATATTTTGTGATTATTTTGTTCGTTCTCTAAATTACTCGGCATCACTACCCGGTATCCGGCCGAATCCTATATCTAAGTCCTCTGGGTTGGCAACGCATTTGTAATATCTTTGATATTGCGGGTGTCTATGGGCAGTGGTGATCACTTACCATCAGGTGACCCACTTGCTCGTTTGCCATCCTATGTTGTATTAAAAAAAAATTGCTGTCCGTTCCCTCTTCGGTCGCTTACTCCCTCCATGTTTTTACTGTTTTATAGTTTTTTTTTAAAGGTTTTCATGTATATAACAACCTAATTGTAACCGTACTCAGTCGGGGCAAGTCGCTAGTCATTAATAAAACTATTCTATTATCATAACTGATACATTATTATATTTATCAATTTAACATAAAAAAAACTTAGGAAAAACCATCATCATCAAATAGAAATACCAATAGGTTTGCTTTTCCGTGAGCAATAACATTATTCACTAGTCAACAACGACGAATAAAGCCTCAACTAAAATTAATTTACTACACGAAAATTAAATAACTACAATTGTATTAATATAATCACTCGCACTATACATATAAGACAATATATTCAAATAAATTATGTTTTTCTTCTAGCCATTTACTTGAAAAAACTTACCACTCAGTCACCACAAGTTAAAGTCACAATTTAGCCTCCTAAGATTTTTCGAGAATAGCACTTAGTATTTGGAAAATAATATCGAATTTCGAATAATAAAGAATACTCCATTTATCATTATACCAATTCGTTCTAATTGTAAAAACATCAAATTCATAATGTGCTGTCTTTCATAAATAAACCTGTTTAGATTATTACCTATTTCTTATAATTATATAATTTTGATGATCTCAATATACATTTGTTTAATTTCAGCCTCAAATATCAAATTAGATGGTCAAGCGATTGAATTCATAAAATCAACTGTGTTTTTAAGAATAACACTCGACCTCGTGAAATTTATGTAACGTTATTATTAAATATAAAAAAACAAAAATAACTGTAACAATACAGTTTGATGCATTGAAAATAAACATTATTATTAATAATAATTATTAACTTAATAAAAATACATTCGAATTTGAATATTGACATCAACTGCACTCCAAAACCGTTTTGATTTTTTCTATCCGACTGCATAAAAGCCAACAAGAGGATAATGGATTCTAGGAGCATTATTGCAGGGTATGCGTCATAGAAAAGCAGGGTGTGAAATTATCAAGATAAATATGCCCTTTGATAATTATCGCGATAATTATCAGATAACTGTCCGATAATTATCAAACCTAGCAATCCTTTTATAACTCTTATTACATATCAACATTTACGTTAGAAGCAAGTAGTTTAGTAAATAAATTATACACATTTTACAATCAAGGTAGTCTTTTATATATTTTCTTGTTTATAATTTCGTGAATAAAAACATGCAAACCAAAATACGAGAAGTTAATCAACTACAATAATTAAATTGATGGGTGGAATTTCATTCTCATCAACCTCACTCATTATATTTATCTTGATAATTATCACTTTCAACCCTGTAGAAAAGTGACTGTACCAACACAGTTAAAACTATTTGAATAACAACCCAATGTGGAACCTTTTCATAATAAAAATCATGAAGACATGAAAGTCAAGAAAGTAATTTTTTGACATTTACTTTCACAAGCGTGTTGATGCATAACAACTTGCCTAAATCCAGACAATGTTTTTAGAACATATATTTTTTGGTAATGTACAAGTCGTTATGCGTGGACACAAGGATGAACGAGGTTTATGTGACTTATTAGCTTATTACCCTAGTGATTAAGTGGTATAAAATAAATACGAATGTATGCGTTGGAACGTGGGATAGCGTATTATACGGAGTCATGGCGCTGACCCGTGTAGCACCATGGACAGCCTCGTTGCAAAATAACTAGCTTCATTACTTTATTTATTTATGTCAACAGTCGCTTATTCTTCTTTTGGCTTGAGCGGCTCGAGCTCCTCGGGGTTCTCGTCCATACTGGCCGCGGTGTCCGTACGCGACTGGTCTACTGGATACAACCTAAAATATAACAAATAAAATGTAAGTATGGTTTATTTTTTAATCATAAGATTTTGCCGGCGTATGCCTTGACATACTAGCTTTTCTAGGTCCCTTTCTAACTAGTACTTAAGGTTGTACGGAATGGACAAATGCTACTATAAGTCTGTGATAAAAACTATTATGCGAAACAGCCTCCCTAGAACACTATTGTTTATCGTTATTAGCGCCATTAGGTGTAAGCGATTATGTTAAACATAAAGAAAGCATTCGTTCCTTTCGGACACACCCGTTGGTTAGAAAAGGACGAATGTTTTATGTACGCGATAAAAAGTACTTCAAGAATTTTAGCCTCCTTTTAAAATTAATATAAAAGACAATAATTCAGACATCAAAAAAACGCTCACCATCTCTGATACAAATACACTAGGAAGACGAGATCGTCGCGGAAGCAGGCGACGCGGTGCGCCGTCGGCATGGTGATGATGAAGGCGAACACGTCGTCGATGAACGTGTTGAACGCCTTGTACATGAGCGCGCGCCACGGCAGCGCCGCCACCGAGCGCAGCCGGTAGTTCACGAACAGCTGCGGCAGCATCAGCAGGAAGCCGAACGCGTACACGCCGTTCACCACGCTGTGCAGCGCCCACGAGTACCAGCTGCCGAACGGTATATAAGCTCGTTACTGTGCTACTACTTTGAGTGACTCATAATAACTGGATCTTCTACCTTTTCTATTATTATTAGTGGCCGGCTGGCTCGAGTCGATCGCCCCGCGCCTCAGCCGGTCAGATAGCGGTCGTGTCAATGGCAGATGATAAAACGGTTTTTTTGACAAATAAAAACGCGTCAGCGGCCAATCATACTCATCTCTCGTGGATCGTTTCTGATAGTGGACTCAGAGACTGATTTATATGTAGAAGATGCACGGGTGCCGATGCTGACCTCTTGTGCGGCTCGTACACGAGCGAGTAGACGGCGCCGGCGACGCAGAGCGGCACGAGCAGCAGCGACAGGTACCGCATGGCCTCGGCGTCGGCGCGCGCCGTGCTGCGCTCGGCCGCGTCGTCGTCGCGCTCGCGCCACACGCGCGGCCGCCAGCCCGACCACGCCACGCGGATGTGGAGGACCTTTGTGACCTTCCACAGCTGGAAGGGAACCGAGGGATTATAATAACGAAATATTCCACACGTACTCGCTCGTTGGCGTCATTTGTGACCCCACTCTGCAGCGAGTGACTGTTAATAAACTGTAAGTACTGACACAATGGTTTATAACTTGATCACCTGTAGCTAGAGGTCACTTCTGGTGCTTATATACAGTAATAAAAGTTGGTAGACATTGTATCTTAATATTTTAAAGTTGATCAAGGCAGATTTAATAAAGTTTAAAAACTACGTGTAATACTCCCTTTACTGGGCCCTAATCGTAATAACACGTTAAACAGATATATAACTGGGATGCCAATAAATTAAAATAAAGCAGTTCCACATGATTAAAGTAAAATTAATCAGTCATAGATCAGATCAGATGTGCGATTAAAATATAAAATATATGATTACGAAAACTACACTAGAAAATTTCATTCGGAGGCCAACAAAAAAATGGGTCATTGCCAGCACAGCTTGTGTAACAGCCTCTTAATAGTTACCTCGATAACGGCGCTGACTCCAGCAGGAACTAATACCAATAGAGAGGTGTGCTCATCTACGAGGTAGAAGAATATGACGAATTGCGAGAAAGCGCGCCAGAGTACGGTCCGGGTGGACAGTCCCGCGAGCGAGCGCTTGCGCCGCCAGAATGACACATCGTTTTTGAACGCCAGGAAATCGAAAAGCAACTGCAAAGAAACACAAGATTTAGCAATTTAATACAAACGGATCGAACGTATTTTAGAGTAGAGTCGTTTGTATTAATATGTCCAAGTCTCATGGTAGTTTTATGTTAAAGATTTAGCAAATTCGTTTTTTCACTTATGGCCATACTTAATGCCATACTTGCTGTCACTGGATTTACTTAGCGAAGTTTAAGGCTATCTGACTATTAGAAGTGGGTGGACATCCAGATTTTGATTCAAACGTCATCGCGTTGGGGGAATGCTAAGTAAATCAAATGAAACAGAAAGTTAACAGCAGGCCAACAGCTATCCTTTGTTAGCAGCTTTACTTTTTATATGAAATTTATGGGTTAATACATTTTATTTTTTAATGTTTTATACAAGTTTTTTTTGGCTTCACTTGTCCCATAAACAAATCTTGCACATTGAATTTGAATAATTTGAACTGAAATTATGCAGATGTTTGTAGACCAAATGCGATCAGATGACAATGCAATTATAACGAATGGTGTTAAATAACATATATGTATTTATAAATAACAGAAAACAAACAAAAAAATTCAACATTAAGATCCATCAATTAATTTAATATACACGGTGTCTTTAGTGTGTATTTGATGGTGTATACTTACATGACAGCTAGCTATCAAAACAGTTGCAGACAGCAGGTACAAATTTGTATCAGCAAATATTCCTTTTACATCATCTACGTCTTTTTCGCTAAACCCAAGGCTGTGGAGCTGTTCTAGAGCCAAGCGCACATGCAAGGCCAAACGGAAGGAGCCGTAGGATGCAGGTGCAACGGTCACAGTGACCTTAGCCTCACTTGTGCTACTATTTAAAAGCTGCAGGTTCGACATTCGGGATTTGAGAACATTGTGCTGAATTATAGGCAAAAATTTGCGATTACGTAATCTGGAAAAGATTTTTTGTATTTAGTGAACAGATAACAACATTTTCAGTCACAACTATTTAATAATAGTCTTGGGATCATGATCCCCCAAGATGCAAGCAAGTATCAAGGTTTTCTAATAGTAGCATGACCCCCTCTCCCCCCTCACATATGATGCTGTATATACCTCTGTATTTTATAAATTAAAAACATTCCACAAATAACAAAAGTTAGATAAATTTCACAAAAAAAAACCTTATCTACTGTGCATTCAACAAAAACAGTAAGACTACTTAATTACTCATGCTTACAGCCAATGAATAATTAATGTTAGCACATTAAAATGCACTATCAGTAATAATAATGTGTTTTCAATTATTCTAAGAAAAAGAATTGTATCAAATAATAACTACTCACCTTATGTATGAATATAGTTCACCAGGAATTTTATTAGCTGGGAGATTCAAATTGTCAGTCAAAATAGACAACGGTGCTATAGTGGTTATATGAGAGAGCGGCTTAACATGTTGCACTTTAGGAGTCTTCTCTTCGGTCTGAAAATAGAGGATAAAAGGGAGTGCGTCTTGAATGCCCTAGGTAAACTAATAGAAAACCCTTTCCTCCTTACATTTTGATTTAGCAAATTAAATGTGGCTGCTTGAGGCTCCGTATAGGTAATTAAAGGTAGAGTGTGCACTGTCTCAGTACGAATGATTTCATCAAAGTCCTTATAAAGACGGCCTTCGTCCAGCAAAACCACATGCATGAACAGAGTCCCATTGTTGCGTGTCTTTCGGGGAATCTTCAATGTGACATCTCTGGAATAAAAATAACACTTCATTGAATTTAAAAGGAATATATAAAAACTAGATAGAAATAGTATAGGCACTTGGTTTCAATCTAGTGACCAGGAGATCGGGCTTTTCTTCTATACAAACACAGAGAACATAACATTTTTATCAATTTACTATGAAAGTTGACATTCTTAGAAACAATAAAGGCAAAACTGATTAATTTATAATTATTATCTAATTAGTTTACTCAGTTTCGCAACAGCAAAGACCTAACCCATATATATCTCTTTCCAAACAGTACTATGTGCGAAAAGCGGAATGCTTCATGTCAGCGATAAATGCTATTCTGCTACCAATGCGGGGTTGGGACAATCATGCACGTTTAACATGTCGCTGCTAACGGGTACCCAATGGGACAGTGCTAATACCGAAACCATTATCCGGTGCATTTCTTACAAAAGGGCTTATTACACTACGCGGTATTCAGACAGTCTTACCAAGATTTAGCATAGTGTAATAAGAGTTAGCCTGTCTAATCAGACCGACCGAATGGGTTCGGCCGTGCTTACTTGCTTATTAAGACTTGTCTGAATACCGCGTAGTGTAATAAGCCCTAAAAGCTGCGTTCAGATACTCACATAGACGCCGGACTCCTGTAGTCAAAATTTAAAGCGGTATGAACTTTGGTCACCGCTTCTGATGCGGCATCGCCGTCATGTGGATGTTCTTTTACAGATGTATAAAGAACTAAGTTCTGAATAGGGTTTGAAGCTAAATACGAAGAAAAACATCGTTCGCCACGACTACATTCCGGTGGAATGAATATTTCAGCTAAAGTCCATATTGTATTAATTACATAGCCAGCGAATATTAAAGTTAAGATCAGACTAACGGAAATGTATTTCATCACGAAATAATTTAATTAATAAATAATTCAAATTACTGTATTATTTCGTCCCTCGCTTCATAAATAGTGTTTTTTTTTCTTCAATTTTCTTACTTTCTTTTTTTAAGTTCATCTTCTCCGTGTAAGGCGAACGGATGTAAGCCCGTACAGTCATGTCTTATGTAAAGAGGCCAAGTTTTTTTATTTCAAGGTGACGGCCGAACTTTGAGTATTTATCCAATTGAGATGCCAAGCCGTATTATCACCTAACAATTTTTTCTGCCAATTTTAGCGGGAGGGAGACGGGTCTAGTGTTGCCAGATGGCTGGGAAATTCGGGATTGTCCTGGAATTACGTGTCTTGTCCCGTGTCCAGGAATTACACTTTATAGTCCCGGACTTCGAGTGTTACTATATTTTCAGAGTTCCTTACCTCAAAAGGAAAAATCCGAAAACTGTAAACAGTATCGGAAGTCTCCAGATAAGATATCCGAATAAAATCACAACATGCTGTCGGCAACACTGCCACGAATGCCATGACGTCTTTTTTATGGCCAAGAAAAAAAAAATGCCATGATGTCAAATTTTGAAATGTTTACGTTATGTCTGTCAAAAAGCTTATTCATTTAAAATGTTTTTGGTGTTGTGAATAAAAAATTTATTGTGAAGAAAATTATTTACGTGTGATAAAAAAATCAGTCTTTAGTGAAATTTGAAGTTTTTGATAGCCGTTTGAAGGTAAATACAGCACGATTAACCATTTTTGCAGAGATCGCTTTCGCGATACGGACTAAAGCAAAATGACACACGATATCGCGGCGAACTGGTTTTTATAAACCGTTATGATTTAACTCGCGGTTTTAGGTCATATGCATTGGCAGAGGGGAATGCGTGCCTTGCGAGGTCCCGTGGCTAAATTGTCTAAGCGGCTGAATGGCTTCAGAGGTGATGCATGATTGACAAACAAAATCACGTATTGCAGAAGAAAGAGGAGTGAAGTGGGAGAGAAAGAAAATAAAAAAACAAAAATGTTCAGGCCTTTTCACATAAGGCGAGGCTGTATAATCTCAGAGCTTTGCCTTTCTTAAAATGAGCAAAAAAAAAGTGGTCTGTGTCAATGTCAGCCGAGCCGTCAAATTACTCATAGTACATTCATGTCAGAAGTAGACAAAGGTATTGGGGGTTATACAGTCATAGCTAGACCTCTTCATGGCTGAGGCCGAGCCCATTTTGAACCCATGTTCTTGTTAATGTCTTCAGTAATTATAATGATGGATAAATTTATAATAGTGAATGATAAGCGACTGATATCAATGTCTCCGAGAGGCTGTTCAACCAAAATCACACATACGAAAGATTCGTCATCCCGGTTCCGGTCATAATTATACGAGATGACTCCGTATATCACAAACCGGTAACTCTAAAACCGGGATTAAAAAAATATTCAGGACAATGATACAATAGTTTATTTACTAGGTACAAATTGATAAAAACCTAAAACTGAATGATTTCAAGGTTTATCTAGGTATTCTAAGTTAATTGATACTTCCTTCGGTGATTTTTCAGAGACCCTAACATAAACGCCTCACAGATTAATTATCCCTCTAGGCGGCAAAATAATTTGAAAGAAGAATAAGAAAATCATTTTTCATAATACCCAAGTAGCTTAAGATAAAACCGATTAAACAATAACCCTGTACAGTGGGTACGAAAAAGTTCCGTTGGAAAGCTAATCAAAATAAGGATACAGTTAAAAAACAACACTTTATTCAAAAATACCAAATTAAAACCTAGAAGAACGTTCAAAACTGAACACATCTAGAGAAGTGATCTTACACCTAAAATATATCGAATTTCTGCTGATCCTTGAGTTTTCCTTATTTAACTAATGCTGTTGTATTCGAGTTCACCATTGATTCTTAAACACTTTGGCGCTCCCATGTTTTCCAATGCAGTACTGAACGGTAGCATACAGTTTCAGAAGCCTGCGTTCCACTGCTTTGAAATGATCTTCTGTGGCAAGTTTTTCCCCTTGGAATGAAGACAGTAGTTTCATAGTTTCTGTGAGGCTGCCCCCAGAAAGCAGCTCCAGGTGTTTCCAAGTCGATGTTTTTATCCTGTAGTAAAATTTTATTTAATCATCAATGGGGGCTGTTTAAATTTACCAGTGGCAAGGAAGGATATATCCGCACCACTGCTTCAACGACAACAGCGGATCCCGTAGTGCGTACATTGCAAAAGAGACTTATGTCAGTTGGCATAAGATTCAAATTCGCGTTGCTAACGATAAACTAAAATATGGTGAGAGTTTTAGTGTAGTGTGGTATTTATTTACATTTATTTTTCACACTTGTGCATTTTGCCGGTCCTAAGATCAAAAAGTATGAAAAATTATTTTTAACTTCTGAAATTATCTAGAAAGTATGTACTTAAAAGGCGCGCCACGCGCCACCGATGCAATCGCAGATGACAGCGATCGACGCGTGCGCGCACATGTTAGGAGTTTTAGGAGACAATTGAAAGGTTTAAAATAACTTAACAATATTTTTAAAAAGTTATGAAACAATATCAATACAAAATATGAAAACATAACCTATAGGGCCGCCGGCGGCGTGGCAGGGCTCAACCGGTGGTTATATTATTATTATTTCATTATAAATATAAAATAATAATAAACTCACACCTGTTTGGCCGCAGAATACAATTTGCCTGGCATGCCTAACGTGACCATTTATTTATTTTGTCAGACTGGGACAAATCTGCAGAAATATATAATAAAAAAAAGTTTTTAGTGTTTTACAAGTATTTTATTATAGAAGATGGAATAACACAAAATAATCAAAGCTCTAAACACAAAATAGTTAAGTTGGCATAACTTACTAAGCCCCCAGTGGTGGCGGTGTGGCGGGCCACGCATTTCGGGCGGAAAAATACATTTTAAACTATCGTTGGGTCTGCTTGCAAAACCGGGACTATGTTGGCTTCGCTGGGGACACCGGGACAGACTGCCTGAAACCGGGTCTGTCCCGCCGAAACCGGGACTGTCCCACCCGAACTAGGACGTATGGTCACGTTAGGCATACCTCCCTCGCTTCCTCCACACACAATCCTCTCCTCATACATACATATATAGAAATACAAGTAAAGCTATCTTGTTAACTTACACGCAACACTGGTACAGCGGAGCTAAAATATCCAGTTCATCTGTAGCTGGATTTCCAAGGCCTTTCCCATTGTCCAAGAGTAGTATTTTGTCCTTATACATTTCATAGCGATGCCTGTCGCCATTTTGTATGAGGAAGTCAAATATAGAAATGTCTATTAAACTCAATATTCTTTTCAGGCTCAATGTCCCTTGCACTTTTCTGAAAATAACAAGTTAAATGTAATATTTTATGAATTAAAGAGACTAGGTAGACAAGACAATTTGACAAGAGATTAAACAAAGCCAAGTAGCTTTTTGTGACTGGTGCCTTGCGATGGTGATTGCGATGAAACTATGGCGAGTTGTTGCACGCCTACAAAGGTTCCTGACATTCATACCATTGATTTTATACTAAAAAATCTTAAAAAATACTTACTTACAAAAATCATTATCTTTCTGCCATTCCATTAATTTTGTGGTGTGGTAATTGCGGTGCCAGGGCGACTTGAATACTTGGAACTGAAATGGCCTGTCCAGGTACAGGATTGCTGCTCCCTCAATCTCGCCTTTATTGTCAGGGCATACTGTTTCATTTATTTTGCAATAAAAACATTTCCCATATACACAATTCTTCCCGCTGGCTGTAATGAATAAATTTTTATCTTTTGAGAACTTAAGAACAAACTACAGGCAATTTATTTCAACAGCAAATTAAAAGAGTATTGTGAAGTATTGTCTATGTACATTGCGAAGATTATGTACAAAAAAATATATGAACTAACAGTGGATCTCCTAATTTACCATTTCTTATCATAGTTTTTCTCAATCCTAATGTAGCAACAGGAACTAGCTCTTTATTGACATTCACCTTCCGTATAACAGAGGGTGGGATCCAAGTCAAGTTCATTGTCAGTGCGAGGTAGTAAGCAAATACTTCAGAGTTGTGACGGTCAAAGCCGGCTACAATACTGCCTCGTATCACATGCTCCAGCTCATATCTTTTTGGTTTGAAATACAGCTTCTGCTTTCCCTGAAAATACACATTTTAAACATCTATTTATATCATATCTCCAAAAAGTGTTTTAAAAATACTTAAAGTGCTGTTTTTTATTTTCAAATTACTTCCAATAACTAACATAAGCACTAGCACTTTGGATAAAAAGACTTACCAAAATTGTTTACATAATTTCTCATCCTAGAAAAGACATGATGCGAAATGAGATGAAGCAATCAAAATAAAAAAAGTATACTTTTGTTCACCAGGAGAGATATAAACTTTCATCATCAAGGAATTTATTGACAACAAAATCTGTATGCAGGATATTTCTGTGGATAAATTGTCAGATACTGTCAGCGCTGTGTGTTGATTCAGCGATGAGCCAAGTGAAAATAAACAAGACTCTTCCTGCAAAAACCACAGAGATACTACCCACTCTAGTTTACTTGTGGCCATGGTCATTATAATATGAACAAAACATGGGTGTAAACAAAAATGAGTTTTACTGCACAATAGAGTGCTATTTCAATATAAAACTACTGTAAACTAAATATAATAGATATATGTTATACTAGCTTCTGCCCGCGGCTTCGCCCGCGTGGCCTACAGAAAACAAATGACATCTAAATCCGAAAACCCCGAAACATCGTTATTTATTTATGATGCGCAGCTGCAATTCTAATTTTCAAGTTTATTTTTATTATTATTATTATAAGCTCACGCCTGTTTCCCTTTGGGGTAGGCAGAGACCACAGAACGTCATTTGCCCTGGTCTTGGCATATTCCCTCGCTCCCCCCACACACATTCCTCTCTTCATGCATGCTCGGCGGTTCCGTGTACTTCTGGTTTGACCTGTCTTCAGGACATCACAAATTTGTCAGTCACATCACCTTCATAAATTTGCTAACATAATTGCCTTTCATCCATTCGTTCAACATGCCCAAACCGACGTTACATTCGTTTCTCTATTCTAGTCACTACATCTTGTTTCAGACCTCACCTCTCTCTTATAACACCATTTCTCACTCTCTCAGTCAGCTTGATCCCACTCATACTACGCAGAGAACGCATCTCCACGGCATTTATTCTACTCCTATGCTTCTTCTCGCAAACCCAGTGTTGTTGGTACAATGTTAGATTAAGTTGGCAACACTGCTTGTTAGATTGTTTTGATTCCCTCCGAATTGATTGTCAGGTCACTGACGTTCTCCTATTCTCTCTTCTCTGTGTAACCGCCATTGTGTGCGCGTCAACGTATTTCTATTTGCTAAATAAACTCTGTCCAAACAGACTTGCTAGTGCTTCTTTTACTGCCCCCGATAACAGGTTATGGGCCCAGGTCTGCAAGTCTGTTTTTCGGGTCGTGGCGGAGTTATTTATTCGAGTCAGCAAATTTGAGGTTAGAAACCGGTGTGGCGTGATGGAGCAGTCTTCGCATCATCAGTGTTTGAAATTGTCCGGAGGGGACAACTGGGCGGTTTGGAAGTTTCAGATGGAAGTCATCTTTAGAGGAAGAGGCTATTTGAATATTGTATGCGGCACAGAGCCGAAGCCTCCAGTGGAGAAAAAAGAAGAGGAGAAAACATGGCTGGAGAGTGACGCAAAGGCGCAGGAGCTTATTGTGACACGAATGGAAGTAGCGCCACTCACGCATCTACTGTCATGCACAACATCTGCCAGCATGTGGACAAAGCTGAAGTCTGTTTATGAAAAAGAGTCTGCTGTGAGCATTCATCTACTTCAGCAAAAGTTTTTCTCACTCCAGTTCGGTGATGACTCAGTGGTTTTGCTTATGTCCAAACTTGAAGAGATAAACACTAAATTGAAACAAGCGGGTGAACCACTTTCAGAGAAAATGATAATTACTAAGGTGTTGATGTCTTTGCCGGAGAGATTCAAACATTTCCGTTCGGCTTGGGAATCTGTTCCCATTGAGAAGCAAACACTAAACGAACTGACTTCAAGATTGCTTATTGAGGAAGAAAGGAACAATCAGTCCGATCAGCCAGAGGTAGCTTTGGCTAGTGTAAGCAGGCAGCAGAAAATAAACTGTTACACTTGTGGTAAAGAGGGCCATTTTTCGAGGGACTGTAAAGATAAAGTGAAAAGAGAATCTAGAAGCTGCAATTATTGTAAGAAAAGAGGTCATTTGAAGTCAGATTGTCGATTGTTGAAGTCAAAAGAAGGAAAAAGTACTCAAGATGTGAATGCCTTTATGTGTATGAGTCAAGGTGTTGACCTAGGAGACTATTGGTTTATGGACACGGGTGCTAGTGAGCATATGTGCTGTAAGAAAGAATTGTTTAAGGAAATGGACAATGTGAGAAGCTCAATGAAAGTTACTGTGGGTGATGGTAAACTTCTTGATGTGATTGGGCGGGGTACTGTGGAACTGTACTCTTGGAATGGAACAAGGTTCATCAAAACATTACTTAGTGGAGTGCTCTTTGTGCCTGAACTGAAATTCAATTTGTTTTCTGTGGGAACTGTGTTGGACAAAGGTATGTCCTTAGTGCCGGACAAGGACCAGTGTAAATTTGTCAACAGTAAAGGTGAGGTTCGTGCATTATCTAAACGCGTTAGCAAAATGTATCGTATGTTGTTTTCCTTAAACGGAACGCAATCTGAACTATCTATGGTTACTTGTACGAACAAAATGCAGTCTGTGGCTGCATCTTGTGTAACCAAACGCAAATGTGACATTGACATTTCTGACGTTTGTGACTTTTCGGACAATGTTGACAGTGCGTGCGAGTTGACAAACTTTAGTTTGGTAAATTTGTCGAAACAAATTGAAAATTTGAGTGTATGGCATAGAAGATTGTGCCATCAGAGCATTTCGCATGTGAGAGATATATTAATGCGCAAAAGAGTGGATTTCGTTGACGACTTTGTCACTTGTGAGGAGTGTTTGGCAGGCAAACAACATCGTTTGCCATTCCCGTCTAGCTCTTCCAGAGCTAGCCAGCCGCTCGAATTGGTCCATGCAGACGTCTGCGGACCTATGGAGACGAAGTCTCTCGGAGGAGCGAGGTACTTCTTACTTTTAAAGGATGACCACTCAGGATATCGAAAGGTATTCTTTATGAAAGGAAAAGATGAGGTTAAAAGCTTGGTCAAGAACTTTATTGCAAAAAGTGAAAGGGAAATTGGTGTAAAGATGAAAGTTCTAAGGACTGATAATGGGCTCGAGTTCGTGAATGCTGATTTAAGTGCGTTTTTGAATGAGAATGGCATAACACACCAGAGAAGCACTGTGTACACACCGCAGCAAAACGGAAGAGCTGAGAGAGAAATGCGCACCTTAGTGGAAGCTGCTCGTTCGATGATGTCTGGCATGCCCAAACATTTCTGGGCTGAAGCAATAAACACAGCAGCTTATGTACTAAATCGAACTGGTCCAAGTCCTGTCAGAGGTAAAACTCCTTTTGAAGCTTTTTATAGCAAAGAATTACCTTTAGAAGATTTAAAAATTTTTGGAGCTCGTGTGTCTGTCCTTGTGCCCAAAGAAAAGAGGCTAAAATTAGATCCCAAAAACAAGATGGGAATTTTTGTGGGTTATGATAATGATGTAAAGGGGTATAGAGTGTTCATATCCTCTATAAAGAAAATTGAGGTGCATCGTGATGTAATCTTCTTGCCGCAAGCATTATCTGAAAGGAAAGAAAAGACTGGTATCCCTGTGAAAGAACCTGAGAGTTTTTGCTGTGTTGAAGAGAACATTAAAAGGATGTCAGCATCAGAGGGACAGCAAGAAGAAGAAAGGATTGAGATTGTTGAGGAAAATAGAAATCAACTGGGAGAAAACCAAGAAATAGAAAACAGAGAATTTAGTGAAAACAGAGAAGAAATTTGTGAAGATTTATTTGAAAATGCAGAGGAAAATGTATCAGAGATTGTAATAAATGAAGACGAGAGGCTATATAATCTGAGACCCAGAAGGAATATTCAACGCCCGAACTACTTAGAAGACTATGAGTTGGGCCTATTGACAACAACAATTGATGATGAACCCAGCAACTACAATGAAGCTATGTCTTGTAGTGATGCTGAGAGTTGGAAGGGTGCAATAGAAAAGGAGCTGCAAGCCTTAGACGAAAATAATACATGGGATTATGTAACTAAACCAAATGATTGTAATATTATTGATACAAAATGGGTATTTAGGCGTAAAAGAGATGAAAAAGGTAATATTGTTTCTTATAAAGCTCGTCTTGTAGCTAGAGGTTTTCAGCAGCAATTAAATTATACAGAAATATACAGTCCAGTAGCGAAATTGACCTCAGTTAGGCTTTTTCTTGTTTTTTGTAATGAAAATAAGTTTGTTATCCACCAACTAGATGTTTGTTCTGCCTTCCTTTATGGAGAGGTAGTTGGTGATGTTTACATCAGATTACCTGCTGAATTTAGTGAAAAATTAAATGGTAAAGTCTGCAAGCTCAACAAGGCACTGTATGGGTTGAAAGACTCACCAAAGAATTGGAATGCTAAATTTCACACAGTAATAACTGGCTTAGGATTTGTGAGAAGTGACTTTGAGTATTGTTTGTATATTAAGACAGAAAATAGTAATAAAACATACTTACTCTTGTATATCGATGATTTGCTGATAGCCTCAACTTCTCAGTGTGAAATTGATAATTTAAAATTGTTATTGAGCAACAACTTTAAAATGAAAGAATTGGGTATGATCAGAAACTATTTGGGGATGAATATTGTTCAAAATTTAAGGGAGGGAACTGTTACTATTTGTCAGAGTGCCTATCTTGAAAAGGTATTGAAAGTTTTTGATATGTGTGAATGTAACTCTGTTTCAACTCCGATGGAGGAGAATTTTGATCACAGTATCTTAAAAAGAGAAAAATCTGAAAATGAGGATATCGAGAAAAAATGTAGAAAATTGTTAGGGTCACTAATGTATGCCATGTTGTGTTCTAGACCTGATATTTGTATAGCAATAAGTATTCTTAGCAGATATCAATCATGTGCTAGTCTGGATTTATGGAATGCTTTAAAGCGTGTTTTGCGTTATATCAAGGGAACCCTAAAATTGAGTCTGGTATATACTAGAAATGAAAATTGTACTGATGATATAATTGGTTTTGTTGACTCAGATTGGGCTGGTGACAAAGTAGATAGGAAATCTACAGGGGGATATCTATTTAAAGTATTGGGTTGTAGTGTTTCATGGGTGTCTAGAAAGCAGCCCACTGTGTCTTTGTCCTCAACTGAATCTGAATTTATAGCCCTTAGTATGGCTGCTAGTGAAGCCTGTTGGCTTAGTAATTTATACTTTAGTTTATCTTGTAAGCAAACATCTGTTGTTCTGTTCGAAGATAATATGCCAGTGATAAGCCTGTGTAAGAATCCGCAGTTCCATCATAAACTTAAACACATGGATGTAAAAGTTTTATTTGTTAGAGAGAGTGTCCATAATAAGAAAATTGTATTGAAGCATATTAGTACAAATGAACAACCAGCTGATGTATTGACAAAGCCACTAGGAAGACTTAAATTCTTAAAGTTTAGAGACATGTTAGGGCTAAGTTCTTGTAATAATTAAGATATCTTAACATTGAGGGAGGGTGTTGTTGGTACAATGTTAGATTAAGTTGGCAACACTGCTTGTTAGATTGTTTTGATTCCCTCCGAATTGATTGTCAGGTCACTGACGTTCTCCTATTCTCTCTTCTCTGTGTAACCGCCATTGTGTGCGCGTCAACGTATTTCTATTTGCTAAATAAACTCTGTCCAAACAGACTTGCTAGTGCTTCTTTTACTGCCCCCGATAACACCCAGCTTTCGTTTCCATACATCAACGTGGAAACTAACACAGCATCGTGAACAGCCGAACGTCGTAAAAGGCACGTTGCTGGATGCGACATTCTGGCTGCTCACAAAAGCACGCAGAGCTCCCAATTTCCCGCTTTCACTCTCTTTTCAATGTTTTCATCGTGCTTTCCATCTCTAGTAAACATACTACCTAGTACACAAACTATTTCACTTGTTCAACTCTTTCATTACCAATCTTTATTACACATTCAGAAACCTCTTCATTCTACTCTTACACCATTACTTTCGTTTTCGTAACATTAACTGTCATCCCTTAAAGTCTTCCAAGTTTATATCTTCGAAAAAGCCTCCATACCTCCATATAAAGTTTTAACCCCGTTTCTCTCGTTTTAATTGTGAAAATCCAAATACCCTTAAACACGGCGGTATTCATTTATGCTCAATAGTTCTACTTAATTTTCAAGTTTCTACCTTTAAAAAACGCCGATACCTCCATACAAACTCCCCCCTCCCCGTGTTACCCCTTCAAATTAAAAATCTAAAATCTCTGAAATATCTCATTATTTATTTATAACTATCTCCTGCCCGCGGCTTCGCCCGCGTGGCCTACAGAAAACAAATGTCTTTTTTTTTAGAATCAAAAACTTATAAGTGCTCTCACTCCCTCTCATATTTTCAGCGTCCGTTTTGCCCCCTTCCAATGTAAAAATCCAAATACCCTAAAACAAACAATCATTTTGAAGTTCTTATTTCTGAATAAACCGATACCTCTCCTCCATACAAAGTTTCACCCCCGTTTCCCACCTCTAAAATTCGATAGTCATAAAAATTTGAAACACATAATTATTTATTTATGATAAGTATCTAAATTCAAAATTTCAAGTTCCTAATAAAAACCCGATACCTCTATCCATACAAACTTTTACTCCCCGTTTCCCCCTACAAATTTCAAAATCCAAAAACCCTGTGACGCGTCATTATTTATTTATGATAAGTAGCTGTATTTCAAAATTACAAGCTCCTATTAAAAAAAAATCAATATGTCCTATCAAACTTTCACCCCCGCTTCTCCCCCTTTAAATGTAAAAATGCTAAAATCCTGAAATACGTTATAATACTTATAAGCTATTTATAATCAGTAGTTCTAATTCAAATTTTCATGTTTATAACTTCAATCAACAAAGACTTTCATACAAAGTTCAACCCCCACCAACCCCACGTTTTCCCCCTAAAGGTAAAAAATACCAAAAATGGTTTCTTAGCGGATGCCTACGTTATAAAATAAACCAAATTTCAGCTTTCTTGATTCAATAGTTTCGGTTGGACGATGATCGCAAATCAGTCAGGACATGTTTGCGCGTGGCAGACAGACGGATAGACGGATGGCAATAGAGGCTTAGTAATAACATGTTACCACGCACGTTATTTTGACTTCAATACAAAAAAATTGTGAATGAACAACTCAAATACAAAATTTTATCCCCCTTTTTCCCCTTAAGGGTTGTAATTCCAATAACACTCGATATACACGTTGCGTTATAAGCCTAAATAATAAATGTAGTGATTTTTGCTGTGAAAATGTAGGCCTTTCCATACACAACTTTATCCCCCTTTTCACCCCTTCAGGGGTGAATTATCAAAAACACTGAGACCTGTATAAATTAATTTTTTTACGTAAGCCTAACTTCAAAACTAACGGACTTTCATAAAAACTTTCATCCCCTAATTTACCCCCTTAGGGGTGGAATTTCCAAAAATCCTTTCTTAGTGGATGCCTACACTATATTAGGTATCTATGTGCAAAATTTCAAGTCTCCAGGTCCAGCGGTTTGGGCTGTGCGCTGATATATCAGTCAGTCAGTCAGTCAGTCAGTCAGGACTTTGAATTTTATATATATAGATTTGCATCTCACCTCTAAGAGCAGTAGTAATTTGAGCTGTGTTCCTTTTGGAGCATTATCTACAAGTACAATGGGTGATGTCTTCATTGCATGCAGTATCTGGCCCGCAACTCCATTTTGATGTGGGTACAATGAATTACCAGAAGCTATCTGCAAAGTTACAAGATTTCATTGCAGGATACTGAGACATACAAGACGATCAACTATTGGTAATAACCACAATCCTACATGCGTCCAGCACTGCTTATTTTATTTTATTTTTATTTATTATTTAAATTCAATATACTTACTAAGTTGGGATCAGGCCAGTTGTCTTGTATATGACTATTTGAAGGAGTAAAGGAGGCCAATAAACTTTTTTGCACTGCATGGAACTTCTGGTTTCGGTTTTTATACTGACTAGGCAAGTAGTTGAGGTAGTCATAAATATCTTTAAATACGCTAGATGTCAGATCTAGTTTAATACTGGGCACGTTGAAGTTCGTGGGCTTTTTACTAATTGGTAGTAAAATGTAGAAAAAATATATGTTCAGAGCTACAAGTAGGAGTAGGAATAAAGAGAAACCGAAAACATAATTCATAGACATAATTCATTTCAAATAAACTTTAATCGAAATGTTTGTTTTGTTCATACATCAAGTTCCGTCAAGTTAAGTCACAGGGTAATAATACTGGTTTTTATAAAAGTGACACTGTCCATGATTATTTAATAATGTAAATAATATTATAATTAGTCAGTAATAAACTGAATAATTGAATTAATCGAGCGAAGCGAGTTGTATTTTTTTGATTTTTGAATGATTTGACATTTTTGTTTGACATCAATTGTCTGTCACTGTCATCTTTTTTTTTCGAGTTTTACCTTACAGGCAAGACAAAAGGTTTTATGCCCCACAACCTTACTGGACATAATTTGTCTGGAAAAGACATTATAGGTCAGTGGGAAAAGACCACGAAAAGACTAAAGTCAAGTTTTCAGTTTCATTTTTAACTAGCACCTCGGTTACAGCAAGAGAGATGGTCCATTTACAACGAGCTTATACGTTTCACTAAGCTTAATTGGATATTATTGAATTGAATAATTCTATGTATACTAGACAAGAGGTCTTAAAAAAAAAACTGTGTCACACTTCGGAAGCGTGCCGGATCATGGTGCATGGTGCTGGGTATGGTGGTGGGAAGTTGCATATCCGTTAGGGGTAGCGATTATAAACTTAAAGAAGGTAACTATTGCATGTCTAAAAATAATGAAGGTAGGTCAGCGAGGTAGGTAATAAACAACTTGATAACAAAAGAAACATGTATTTTTGATACAACTTGAGTTTTTATTACCTTATTTATAGTAAAAGATTACAAGAATAAAAAAAAACACAATATTCATTCATTCATTTGATAGGTATAGTATTTTTTAAATTAAATATATGTAATGTACACATATACAAATGAAAAAAACAGATCGTACGTACCAAAGGGAAGGACGTAAATACTACGTCGTTACACTCGTACATCATTTAGCCAAAAGGTTTTTTTTTAATTTTCGCCGTATACTAAACGATTCACCTAATACTTATTGTTCAGCAAGGGTAGATGTCGAAAAAATGCCCAAGCTCACCGAGTCTCTCCTTCATCGCAATGTCTCCGTTGGTCGGAAAAGTCAAGAGGTAGTCAATGTAATCTTTAGGCAGTTTAGATTCGATCGCGCCAAAAGTGATTACCTGAAATGCAATTTTTCCTGTAGTTTTAGAAAAGGTAGAGTATGAAAGCGATTATATAAATCATACAACAGTCACATGACGTAAAATTTTACTTAAATAAAGCTAACAGGATGACTGTACTTTATAGTATGACTTGTTACCTAGATTTGACAGTTTTGATAAAATATTTTGGTAAGGATGTAGGAATCGGTTTACACTGATGCCACATCACTGACAAACTCAACTAAAACTGCAGTAGAAATAATAGTGTCTTATTTGCGAGAAATACAAACCTTGTTAGTAGTGCCGACGAATAAATAAAACTAATTAGTAGGTACTGCTAAATTCTGAGACTGAATTGCACTGATTATCATTTGGAATAGGGACACAATTTAGTCGATCGAAACTATGCATTTATAGATATGTGTTTTTAAGGAAGTTGCCTCTTTGTAATTTATTAACCGTCACGGAAGTCATAGTTACTAATGAGGTAAGTAATTTAATATAACAAAGTCCAAAGTAGTGTAGGTATTTACCTTATTGTAATCGAAATTATTTATTTTTAAATTTTTTCGATTTTTCTTTTTGTATTTTTTATACATTCAAATTAAATTTAAAATGCTATATAATGAATGACAACACAAAGAAAAATTAGGGTAATGGCAGGATTCGAACCTGCAACATCATCATTCCGTGCCTTGCGTATTCCAGTTTCCGCCACATTACCAAAAATGCGGCGGAAACTGGAATACGCGAGGCACAGAATGCTGATGTTGCAGGTTCGAATCCTGCCATTACCCTATTTTTTTTTCTTTGTGTTGTCATTCATTGTATAGCATTTTAAATTTAGGTATTTACCGACAAATAAGTATTTGATGGGCGTCTCTCCATTGGTAGGGTTTGGTTGGGCCGCAGTTTGGGCGGGTTGTGTGTTTCGATGTAGACGCGAGCCACCAACGGTTCGCCGTGCGGCTTCCACACCGTCACGTTAGCAGCGTAGTACCAGCCCGAAGCGACGCCTTCTTGTCTGCAATCAAAGTCAATGCATACGAAACGGCAGCTACTAAACTGCGAAACTAACTTTTCTTATATTTATATAAATAAAATAAGGAGGAAAATGAGCAAGTGAGCCACCTGATGGTAAGTGATCTCCACCGATCATAGACACCCGCAACACCAAGGTGATGGCAGATGCGTTGCCAACTGAGAGGCCTCTTGTGCCAGTAATTTCACCGGTTATCTTGCATACAAACCGGAACACAACAGTGCATGTACCTACGGCTGGATTAGCGAGTAAGATGGTGGTTTGAGCGATTGAGAATTTGTAATGTTAAGATAACCTAATGTAATTTCCAATAAGAAATAAGGGAATCTAATCTAATTTTAATGATGCAGTCATTGATAAACAATAAATAAATTAAAAAAAAGCAAAGGGCAACTGTTGATACTTATCTGGGGTTAACCCATCAACCCTTGTACACAGTTCACAATAAATTTTTATTCTATTCTAAGGATTACCTTTTGACCTTTTTGGTGCCCTAAAAACGATCGACGTTGTTCGGCGGGTGCAGTAGCAACCTTATTGTATTGCTGAGCAGACGGACTGGGCCATTACTTACGGTAAGTAATTTACCTATCCAGTTCGGCCATCTGGTCGAGGTCAATGAGCCACAACGCGCCCCACACGAGGCTCCCGGAGTCCGCGACGACGGTGGCCACGGCGCCGCGCCACCGCCTCGCTTGCATGTTGAAGTCTAGTCGCCAGTCCTGCCGAGCAAACAAACATAACTGCTTATTCATGCAGAAGAAAGGTAGAATCTGATAGCTACCTGTGGTCCTAACATGACCGGCCAAGTTAAGTTTATCTGAGTTTATCTCTATGGACGTCACTTTCTTATGGCTCTAGATACCTAAGCCGGTCATGTCAGGGCCACTGGTTTTCAAATTGGAATAACGAAAGTATTCGTTAAAAGATTACCTACTGCTATATTTAGAGATTTTTCTGGAACACTATTTTTGAAATCGTTATCATGTCCTCGACCCCGTATCCGGTGACGGCGACTCCAGGGGTTAAGTTCGGGAAAGTATGGGTTGTTATACTTACATATATTTAATAGAATAGGAAGTCCAACGAGCATGCGAGTCACATGATGGGAAGTGATCATCGTAGCTCATGAGAACCAGCGATCCAAAGAGGAATTAGTGTTCCGCTGCTCGCCTTTAGCACATGTAGGCTCCCCAAACCCATGCTTGATTCTTTGATTCTTACCCGTAACATGGCAGGGCTATAAAACTCCGCCGATGGGTTGTGGATGTGTATCCTCTGGTGCAGCAGGTTGCTTCCATATGCGAAGTAAAGGAACTTTGCTTTGTCTGCTCCAGCTTTGTATGCTAGAGAGAGTAGCGTCGCAGCTCCGATGAAAAACAACTGCATTGTATAAGTAGGTTTGTAGGTACTGCTTTGTGGTACTGCTGAGAGTACGTGCGTATGACGACTGGCATTATGCTTATAAATGTATGTGTCGCTAATGAATTGGAAAATCGGTTAGCCTGTAGCTCAAATAAATACAAATATTTGTTACATTTAAAAGCTAAGTACTTATTACCCCGTCTGTGAAATAAATTAAAAAATGAAGCGTTGCAATCAGGGCTGTGTATAGGTTGTTAAATAAACCGTATGAAATGTATTTTTTTATTCGTCGAAAATTCCGAATGGAAGAAAGGCTAATTAAAGTAATTTAAAATTGTAAGTACCTAAATTATAAAATAAATACGATTGTCTTTTAAATAGATTATACTGAAATCACGTAATTTATTTGTAATATCATTGTCAGCAGCTCTTATTTATTTTAAAGATAGGTATGCATTTTGAGATTAAAATAATCATCATCCGCTGAAAGACACCCACTGCTGGGTATAGGCCTTCCCCAAGGATCTCCACGTCGGTCGGTCTTGTGCTGCTCGCATTCACTGGTTTCCAGCGATCGTCGGTCTAACTTGTGGGAGGCTTACCAACACTTCGTCGTCCGGTAAGTGGTCTCCACTCGAGAACCTTTTCGCCCCAACGGCCATAGGTTCTACGAGCAATGTCCAATGCCCACTGCCACCTGGGTACCAAGGAAGGCTACCAAAACTCCTTAACAGTTACGTACCTATGGTGCGTATAGGTGTAAGCAGGTGTGAAACAATGATTTTACACGATACGTAATTTAACTTTTAGATAAGTACCCGCTCCGGCTTCCCACGGGCACATATTATAAGATGTAATGTATAGTCGACCAAGTAATTGCTTGACCACTTTTACACTTTATCCCTTTGTAATACGGTCGAAAAGTGGTCAAGCAATTTCTTGGTCGACTTATACATAAAAACCTTCAGTAGAAAATTCTCTAAATGACAGTGGAAACCGTATCAAAATCTGTTGCGTGGTTAAGAAGAAGGCGGCCGAAGAAGATACACTATAGGATTTAGGACAGACAGGAATGGATCAAAGTCAAAGTCAAAGTCAAAATATTTTATTCAGATTAGGCTTACAGGAAGCACTTATGAATGTCAAAAAATTTACCACCGGTTCGGAAAAACCTCTGATGAGAAGATACCGGCAAGAAACTCAACGAGGTGTAATTTTTTAAATAAATCAAAATTACAAGCATACTTAGATAGCAACTTTACTTTATATGTACCAATATGTATTATGTACAGACGAGTGCCCCGTTCCGGCTTCGCACGGGTAGGTACAATTAGGCTGTAATCAGGCTGTAATGCACATAAAAACCTTGTGACAAAAAATCTGAAATTACAGTGACAATAAAATCCGTTGTGTGGTTTCGAAGTAGAAGGCGGCCGAAGTAACACTATTAGGATTTAAAACATAGCCGAACCAAACAGTCGAAACATAACCGAATAGCGTCTTTATACTAATTAAGAAAAGAAGAAAGATCTTAGATTTTATTAAGAAATCTGTTAGAAAAATAAAGGTACTATAATCTGTGGCCAAAGGCGCCCTTTTCCGAACCTTATGTATATTTACAAGTCTATATTATTTTTCGGCTCGATTTATTATTTGCAGACACCGTCGTAACAGTGTCGACCATCGTGAAAAAATAGTAAATCAACTTAGGAATAAATAAATGCTAACCATTTAATCGATCTTATTAGCAATCGATTGAATGAATTGCATCCTTGCAATCAATTATTTATTTGATAAAAAAACCAGCTAACTGTGAGTCGTGTTCGCGTATCCAGGGTTCCGTATTTATTTACCAAAACAACCAGACAAAGAATAAAGCTAAAACGCAAAACTAAGTTTGTTTGTGAAGGGCTTTCGATTCTAAATAATTGTGCTACCTAGTTAAAAATATCGTTTTATATAAAAAAACTCGTTTCGAATGTGTATATGAAACACTTGCATATGATACCCCATTGGACCTCGTAGTCTGGATTTTAAATGTTGATCCCCCTTCGACCCCTTCAGCAAAGAAGTTATATATTTGTATTCTTTTGCAGAAATTTTAATTTAAGTAGTAGAAAAAAACACCGTTTTTCTTCTTGCAAATTAAAAAAAGATAAGATTACGGCATTCTTCAGACCGTAATCTACACTAGTCTACACTAATACAATAAAGAGGAAAACTTTAAGTCATAAGTTGTAAATTAAAGAAAAAAAAACAAAAACAAACAAACAAAGTTTTCCAATTTAAGTTTAATTTTTAATTTATGATTGGGTAAGCATTATCATAAAATATTTCAAAACGATGAAATGTAACTGCTGAAATATGCCGCTGTGACATGTGACAGGCAGACGAACGGAGTCTAATTATAAAGAGTTCCTTTTTTGACTTTTAGTACAGAACCCTAAAAACGACACATGTGCTTTTTGTCATTGCTCTATATTTGAAGCCATTCGTCAGAGATAGAAAACAATAATATTCTACTTCGTTGCATGCTTTAGTGCCTTAAACAAATACTCATTGCAAAGTTTAGTGCTATCGCTACTGGCGACGGTGCGCACAAAGTTAAAATTTGTTTTAGCAGTTAAACCTAGTTTACCCCATAACCTACTACACGGGGTGAGCAATCCAAATGGGTCGGCATAAGGTAGTCCGAAACTATAAAAGCAGTAGGATTTTTTTTCTACGGAACCTTTGGCGTCGTAGCAACGTCGCCAAGGTCCTCGGTGGTAAAATGAAATAGGGACCCCTTCGGTCGCCTTCTCCTCCTAAACCACGCAACGGATTTTGATACGGTTTTCACTGTTAGTGTTTTATAGAGTAATAATATAAATACTTACTAATAAGGCTACTTTATCATCAGCTCTTTATCTCTCAGGTACACCACTGCCGGTAACCATGTCGTTGATTTCAAAGTACTTAAAGTAAAACTGCATTCAAAGATTTTAAAAACGTAAAAAATCTCCTCTAGGAAGTCGAATAAAGGGCAGGAGATCTAAAAGTGTCATAAGCGCGTCCCTTGATGCACTGCGAAATAACTTTAACTTCTGGTCACGTTTAGGCCACTGAATGTGAGTACACCATGCTGTTTTTTGCTTCTTTCTAGTTTATATACAAATAAACGCATGTATCACGGACATAGAACCGTCAGTCGTCCTATGTCCAACCTTGTAGTAAAAACAAATATATTTAAGTACTATCACGATTAACTCCCAGGCATCTTTTCTAGAGAATGATTCTCCAAGCACACAGCGACGAGCTCGACGCTGTGGCAGCGCCCTGTCTTGCTCTAGTGTGGCAGCTCGAGTGAGCGAGACAGGGTGATGAATCGACATCGAGTCTGACGCTGTTGCGCTTAGAGAATAACAGTGTCCAATTTCAGAAACGTGACAAGCGACAGGTGAAAGTGATAATTCGGTATTCATTACTTGCCCACTATGATGTTAAGTTTTTAAGTCTGTAGCGTTACTTGTCGACAGAGTTTATGAAATTGATCCCTGAATATCGCCTCAGGCAGTCAGTCTGCGGGATTTTACCGTAGAAATACATCGCGGCGTGGTGATATCGCTTGCAATATTACGGCTGCGCAGGAGGGCGTGAAGCGTGTGTATGAGGCCTGTGCGGCTCTTCTCGCACGCCTCGCATGATTGTCCTGTTCCAACCAACCGTACTCTACAGCAGTATGTTCCTGCGGAGTCAGCGCGTTTCTTGCCATTTGCACCTAAGTCTCTCAAATAACTCTCTTTAAAAAGACACACGATAAAGTCGTCGCAGTGCCTTGTGTTAGCTTGGCCGCGTACAGCAGAGCATACCAGTACTATTACCATTTTCTTGCTTGACGCTAAAGTGCATAAGGATGCATTTGCTTAGTTAGTTGGAAAAGGACACAATGTGACAATTTCATCGCGGTTGCCCGTGTCAGCCGTGTAGCCTGCCTCTGTTTGTTGCCGATACTAACACGATTAGGGCCAATCAGCGACGGCGCCTCCCTAATTGGGCGCGGGAGGGCGGGCTTTTTTAACAGCTTGTGCAAACACGGGGTTGTCTTGTCAACGACGCGACGTAATATTGTTATGCCGTGCATGTGCAAACATCATGCTAGTTTACAGCATAGGGTTTTGCGACTCCCGGTACACAAATAGCAGCACGCGTGTAGCATGCATTCATTCAGTGGTAGTAGTAGTGTAGTTGGTTGTAGTTTGTAGCCATGTTGTAGAAAATCAAACGCGTGCGATCATTCACCTCTTTGCTCCGAGATGGGGGTCCACTACAACTGTTCCACCGGGGGGTCCAGTGCTACTGTGTGAGACTGGCAGAAATTATGGAATTGAAATTTTTTCGCGTTTGAGGCAAAAATGGCGTGCAGTATTTGAGAATAGAATTTATGTAAGATTGCCGGTCCGGTACGTATTCGTAGAATAGTTTACGGCAGTTGTGGAACGTGACTGAGATGGACATCGATCGGATTACGAGGGGTTTCGCCTGTGACTATTAGAGCTCTACCTAAATAGATAGAGTTATCATTATTACGTATAGTTATAGAATGGCCTATATATATTTTTGTAGACCCCAGTTGTTATATTTTGTAGGGTCCGGAGATGTTTACTGAGATGTGCATAATATGTACGTAACGTTAACTTAAACTATCGTACCCTGCCATATGGTGATTTTTTAACACAAGTAGCAGATAGAAACGAATCATAGTTAATCATCCCTGTGTCATTCATGTTTGGACCGCAGCGGCCCAGACATGACCGATTGAGTTTAATTTATCTCTCACTACGGTTTTGCCTGAGTAGTGTCATAAGAAAAAGACGCACTGAGAGATAATTTAACGTCGGATGATCATGTTAGGGCCACAGTTATATGGTAATACGTTATATGAGTAGGTGCTTGTGGCGAGTACCTGGACCTGCTTTCCTAACTCGATTTAAATAGTGGTGGTAAAGGTATGACTCCAACCATTGTAATAAACAGAACTCGCAGTTTACGAATTCATGGCTCCCTGATTATAAATCCGTGCGCTAGTTTGGTTCGTTTATTATTAACCGTGCAGGCCGGCAGGGCTGTCATCAATCACGGCAAACGTAGAAACAATAGCGCGCTCGCCCCTGCCCCGTTATTCTATAAGCGCAGCAGCGTCGAGCTCGACGTCGAGGCATCACTTTGTCTCATTCACTCGTAGGATGGTAGAGCGAGACGGGCTGCTGTCCCAGCGTTGCTCGTCGCTATTGCGGTTAGAAAATCACCCTCTGGACTTAAATTATGGACAGTGGGATCGCACTATCCATCATGAGAGATGTGGGACTCGTGAGTATACATAACACGTTTTCAATTTGATTATTTTGTCTGTGGTGAGCTTTGGCAGAATATTTTTAAGTTGAATGCGAAACCAAGAAAACAAAGTAATTATTTTTCGACTTTCCTCTAATATATTGATCAGATAGTTACATAGCTATAAACAGAGCATCGATTTTTGGAACTATAGACACGTGCTATCTTAAATTATTCTTTATTTACAGTTATATTAATCGAACATGTTTTTTTTAATACCTACTTATTTTAATAATAACGGGAGAGTGCTTAAAATTACACAAGCTTAATAAATAATGAGAATATTTTCCAATACACTTATCACAGTTTTAATGTACTTACAATTATTTCACATTTTTATCGTTATTATTGGTCAGATTATTACAATTTTTAAACAAAATGCTATTAAATCAAAGCGTAGTAGGTAAGTATTATTAGCACAAACACATGCATAGGTAGTCTATTTAATATCGTAATTACTTACTGCTTATGTCACATAGCTAATATCTAACATATGTAGGGCAAGGAATTTCGGTAGTTTGCCATGGTTCTAAAATCCATGGACTTGTTAATTATTAAAAATCTTTTCAAAGTCAAAGTAGATATGATATTTGTAATACAATACTTTGACTTCGATTTAGAAAAATATTTTTAACAAATAGCAACTCCATGGATTTTAGAACCAAGGCATATACTACAAAAAGTCCTAGCCCTGGACAAAATTTTGCAACAATTGTTTTGGAGTTAGTCCTTTGAGTTTTAGGACTGCTCACTTATAGGTATCTAAGATATTTCGGAGCAGATACGTCCTCAATAACCCTCCCTTCTGACGGCAGTCGGGTACAAATATCTAACGGGCTTCAACACATTCACTGCATGTATTGTTTTTTAAACTTCCGCCAAGTGCTGCAAACGCACTTGCGCGTTCAAATGACTGGGAAATTGTGACAGCGGCACTGGATATACATTCGTACCGGAAACCAAGCCAAGAACCAAGGTTCGTCGGGATCGCTACCACCATCTTGCTCGCTAATCCAGCCGCTGAGCAGCAATGAGCTTGCACTGTTGTGTTCCGGCGTGGAAAGTAAGACAGCCGGTAAAATTACTGGCACGAGACATATTCCATCTTTACCGTCTAGGTTGGCAACGCATCTGCAATCTCCTTGGTGTAACGGGTGTCTTCAAGCGGTGATGATCACTTATCATGAGGTGACCCATTTGCTGGTTTGCCTGAATAACTAATGAATATTTCCAGTGTCAGATCCAGGATGCGGTTTTTAACGAGTGATGCTTTTTAAACCAAACTTATCCATATTTAACTTGGCAAAATAAATAGTACAGCGAATAAATATAAAATAGTTTCGTCGTCGTATCACAGTAAACCATTTTTCAAGCAATCGTCATTTCTTAGGTCGCTTAGAGAGTTTAGTCAATTTAAAATTGCTTAGGGATTGGAAGTGACAAAGCGAAGGCAGGCAATGTGTATTTAAGAAGAGAGAGAATCCTTAGATGGATAATTAAGAAACATGTCTCAAGCTATAGTGACTAAAAGAATCCACCTCAGCGATTTACGCTGACGTCGTCGTCGCCACAAATTATCATAGTTTCAGGTCATTACGTCCTCCCCGAAACCTACTCCTTCCTTAAAGCGCTATAGTGCAATAGGCCTGACTATTATAGAATTTTCTCCGCGTGATCCGACAAAAACCGGAGGAAGTTCTCAAGTCGTTTTTGTATCGATAGTTTATTACGTCAATTTATTCTAGGCAGTCAACTTAAAAAAGGGTAACGCAACTTTTGAGATATTTTTTTGAGTTCTGAAACTGCTTTATCTGCTGAAGGATAACTTTGGATTGGATGATGCAGTTAGAAAATATATTAGGTGGGTTTAGGTCTTAGGTTTGTTTTAATTCTTTATTTTATAAAAAGGACAGCTATAACGGAAAATATTTTACAACAAAATTATAATTCGGACGAATTATTTCGGAGAGAGTTTTCTGTGACCCGATATGAACCACAGCATTAGGTACATTATTTCAACGTATATTATAGTTGTCAAGTCACTTTTAATTATTTCGCACAGGACCAGTAAGAAAGAGCAACACGTGCTAGCGGTATCAGGGAATGAGCAAGGTAATAAGTTATACTGGTCAGACTTGAGACCAACTTCCTTAAAGTCAGTTCCATGGAACCCTGGTCTTCTATAGATGGAATGTTAAATTCCAAAAATCAGAAGCATTTCGACAGATGTCAGGAGGAGCGATCAGTGAGGGGTTGTTTCTCATAGATTCCTCCTAATGATAGTGACTCTGAAAAGGTTTCGAATAGGGAAAAGTTTAGGAGCCACTGTTCTAGCGTGCTTTAAGTTTACGGCTATGTGTCGGCGGGGGCGGTAGCAGTTGCAGTGGCGGGTAGGAGCGGCGGCGTCGGCGCGCGCGCAGCAGCCAGCGCCGCCGCGTGCCGCCGCGCCTTCTGCCGCAGGTCGGCGATGGAGGACGAGCGGCAGCGCGCCGCCAGCGCAGCCAGCCCGGCGTACGGCGGGCACAGCGCCGCGGCGGCCGCCGCCGCTGCTGCACTTGCGTACTACACAACACACAATAACGAACGTTACATTATTTTGCTTTCGCACCGCTCACAGTTGTCATTTGGCTATCGTTAAGTAAACATTTAAAAAACCCGTTTCGAATGTGTACGTATGTACATGCAGCACTTGTTTATGATACCCTGCTTGACCTAGTAGTCTTACTTTTAGATTTGATCCCCCTTTCGATCCCTTCAGCAAAGAAATTATTATTTATTTTATTTATGGTTGGGTAAGACATAAATCACTGAGAAAAATTGTCTAAAAGCACGATCTGTCATTTTGGGGTCACTGGATAAGAGTAGATAAATGTAAACTTAAAGTTAGTATTAATGCCTTAGGAATTTTAATAAAGATTAGTCGGTTAGCTATACACATAGTATAAAAATAGAGATTTGAATCCCATACAAAATACTAAAATACGTCTTATTGTAACGTATTGTCTTTATCGACTATGTAACTACGTTAAAAAAAGTATTCTTTAAAAAAGCTCTATAAACTTCTAATCAAAACTAATTCAATCTCTAGGATACGAAGTCAGTAAGTTTTGCTTCTAACCATTTTAACCAACTTTTTCTCAAAAAACAAACAGATCATGGGTTAGCTGGATGATATTTCAACGATAGACGCAATCGTAACACAAAGAAAAATCTTGATCATCTGGCAGGACCAAGTTTTCCAGGTGCCCAAGACCAAGTAAGTCCATTAAATTTGATGACATGAATTATTCTACTTTGAAACGTAAAGAAATATCGATTACAAAATTAAAATCAAAGAAATTTCTTAAAGGGATAGGTTCACATTTGTACATTCCTATATAAAAATATCTTTATTTGTCATTCATGATTTTCATCCAATAAAGGGCCTGAAACATTCTGCCAGACGGTTTATTCGCTCTATCATGTTTTGGATTCTAGATGAACCACATACTCCACGAGAGTTTTACTTTTAGTCTACAATATGACGCACCCCAAAAACTACATTGTATTACCATCCGCGTTACCTGGTGTGCCGCCGCGGACAGCAGCGCGGAGTCGAACGGCGCGAAGGCGGCCGGCGGTGGCGGCGGCAGCGGCAGCGGCGCGGGCGCGCGCGGGCCCGCCAGCCGCGGCACCGACACGTACGGCGCCACGCGGCACGGCTCCAGCGGCGTGCCGCCCCCCGCCACCATCAGACCTTCAACCAGTCTTTATGTTTAGCGAATTGGTCACCGTTGCAGTGGACCCTTGAACAGGTTTCGCGGCAAAAGTTTCAAACGCTCACTGCCAGGAGCTCTCCTTAAGGTCGGGACGAGCCCGAGCCATTTTCTTTGGGGCGGTCAATCGCGGGGAACGTCAATATATTGGCCTAAATAAGGGTGACTAAGAATACCAAGTAACCAGAGGGCGACAAAGACTGCAATGCCAGTCCAGCTCAGATCGCAACTCCAAAGCGTCATTGGCAAGTGGATAGAAATGTAGTTGCATCCCCCGTATTCAATACAATAGAGCAACCGTTTAGTTAGCGTGTCGCCTACACAGCAGATGCAGATGATTATCACCAGTGCACTGCCGATAGCTCGCTGACGTGAAACCCTGTATTACGCGCCCGAATCAATTAGCTCACTCCATCTCTGTCTCCATCACCTGAGGCTAATTTTAAGTGAACAAATGAAATGAAACGAAAATTTCATATTTCATTTCATTTCATTGCATAAATACATTGCAAAAACCTTCCTCCTGGGTGGGTTGAAAATTAACGTCGTAGATCCTCTACGACGCGATTATAATCTTTATTGAGCTTCTTTTTACGCTTCGCGCAAAATGGAGCGTTACAGGCTTTTTTACTGCTTTATGTAAACCAGATGAAGTCAAACTCTTTGGGTTAGCCTGGGTTAGCACAATAAGTTGTCTGAACAAATGAATGGGAGACGCGTCGCGCTCGCCCGAGCCGATTGGCAGAGATAAACGAGCGTCGCGGCAAATCCGCGCAGATCCGTTCCCGAACTCCACTTAATTAAATTGATATTTAAGTAAAGCATAATTTGCTCGTAAATTAAGTGAGATTCGTTGTTTATAGCCGCCCGCCGGGCGAAGTATCAATTAATAAATTAACGTGGATCTGCTCGACTCAAGGAGGTGCTCGGGTCTCTCCCGCGCCAAAGGATTCATTAATTTAATTACACTTACCTTACACCTTTCCCTTTGGTATTAGATTACGGAGAAGTGGCTTTTATTGCTCTCTTTAAACTTTAGGTACTTAAAAGATTTGTCTTTAAGAAACCGTTACTACAAAATATTTCATCGATACCGTCTGATACCCTAGGTATAAAGGCTGTAGGTAGGTAAATGTAAGATAGGTAGGAGAACAATATGTCAGGCGGGCGGGGGCGGGCGGTGGGCGGCGCGACGCGCGCTGTAAATCATAACCTCTCCGGTCGCCGTCGGCATTATTAAAATGGATGCTCCCTGCGCGTATGAGTTATTTCCATATTTGACACCGAATTACTTTCGAGAAGTGCCGACATAAATACGAGCGGGTGCGTCCGGCGCCCCCCGCCGGAGACCGCCGTGCATTTATTTGATTAACTCTGAGTTGTTTAATTTAATCGAATTAGAAGGTCGGCGGGGATCTCCTTCTCGCGCGCGTTATTTTAAAACGCTCGGAACATCTTTACAGCGGTTTCTGCGCCATAAAGTATCGCCGCCACCCTCGCGGCTCGAATAACTTTACAGTTTTATGAACAGGGGAACAATTAGGCGTCGGTGTATTCTTTTATTCTTGCTGCGATTGTTTTTATGGCTAGCGCTCGCGCTCGCCGGAGATTCATGTCTTCGTTAAAAATGAATTTTTAATTTTATGAAGATTTACTCACAGATGCAGATGGTAATCTTTATATTTTGTTACGGAGCTGAGTCTGCGTTGTTTTGTGTCTGACATTTACAAATTCCAAAAATAAAGGTACATAATTAAAACAAGAGAAAAGGTTAAGAAATATATTGAAACCCATATACTAACAACTGACGGAGTTATCAATAAACTCCAAATTATGTAACAGATGGCTAACCAGCGCTAGTCCCGATAACGATCGGTAAATGCGCCCTAGCTTAAGTGAGACTCAACCAAAATCAATGACAGCACACATTCGCCAGCACTAATGGCGCGTCGCCTTAATCGATCACGAGAACGACGCCGCAAACGATTGCGTAAAGTAATAACAACATTGGGAATCTCGGCGCTCAGTCAAAGGGGCATAACATAACAAATAACCGTTTCATTTCACTTTACATGATTGTTCTCGTGTTAGCGGGGCGGCGGGCGGGGGGCACATAAGTTAATAAGACATTTAGCAGGGGACGGCGGGATTGCGTCCGAATGGCTCCCGCGGGGAATCATTTTATTCGATTCCGGAGAGCGGCTTTTTTCCGCTTTACGCTCCGTTTAGCGGTGCTTCTTCGGGGAGCCGCGTGTCTGCTCGTATTTGTCTCTATGACGATATAAGCTGAGACGGCGCATTACCGCATACGTACAATTTGTCCTAAATTGATATTTTCTGCCCTACATGCCTTTGTGTCACTGGGGATGTGGGACAAATGATCTGTTAGTCTTTAAGCTGTTTCACAAAAGTAGGTATTTATTCACGTAATGGCCAATAGAGTCATAATTGAATGTTTATTTTGCTAAAATCGGAGGAATGCTCTCACGCTCTACATTGATCGTAGACCTGTGTTAGTCAAAAGCAACTTGGAAATTGTCAAAAGTTCTACCTACATCAGGGGCTCTGGCACGCTAGCTTTTATCGCTGACATAAAGCATATATCCTTTTCTAACCGTAAGCATATGCGAGAGGGAAGGACGCATTTACGTGCGCGATAAACGCTAGCGTGCTACTAGAGCTCCTCTTGATAAATGTAAGGCGGTTTTAAAACATTTCGACTTCCTCTATACGAGTAATGCATTTGTAGATTGTATTCTGTGAAATTGTTTATGTGATATTCAATAAAGCATATTGTAATGTATTCAATAAAGCATATTGTATAAGGAACGTGAACAGATTACTGAAAGTATTAGTTAAAATAAAATAATAGCTGCACATGAAACGCACGAGGTCCGCGAGGTCCGAGGCGAGCCCTGCCGGGGATCAGTTGATCGCTAAGTGCGATGTGCAATTCCCGGAATTTATCGGCTCGTATGTTCCGCTTCCCGCGATTTTTTGCCGCGCGCGGATTCCCGCCTCGACCCGCCATTTTAATTATTCATTCGCTTGAGTTATGGTCGAATTAAAAAACTGTTAGAGTCGGACCGGCGCCGGCGGGAGCGGTAATCGAGTTAGAGCAAGTCATGGAGAATACGTAATACGCCAGTGCAGCAGCGAGTTAGACTGGCAACTTGCACTATTTAGAGATGTATTCGCTGCGATGCGCGCTCGGGTGGATTCATTCCGATTAAACAGCGGTGCCAACTCGCCGGGAACTACTTTGCCAGAATCATTTGCAATTTGTAGTTTTCGACTACATTAAACTCGGTATTTAGTTTGAAGATGCACTGTAACTTTGTGCATAGACGTCATTAATCTTAAATATGTGACAAGTGTTCATACCGAATGTTAATGGTTCGAAAATAAATTACAATTTCTGGTGAGAAATGCATAATGCACTAGTGTTCTAAATCAATTCAAAACAAATACCTGCATATGCAACATCACAGTTAAATGTATCCAACCAAATACAATCGATTTTAAAGGAACTTCTTATTTTGTTCCACTCGTTATAATTGTTTTAGTTATGTAGTAAGTTCACAGAAACAAAGCTACATATAAGTTTTGTAAAACCAAACTTACCTTTGTGCATTTGGCTTTCGTGTTTTCGGCACTTGGCGCGTCGGTTTTGGAACCACACCTGCAAATAAGTTTCTTTGTTTAAAATTTTACAATTAAACATTAATAACAAGCTTTTTTGTTGACTGTACTTTATTATTGCGTAATGATCGGAGCTCTTACATACATGTACCAAATTTATAAACGATTAAACCACTAAAAGTGAGTGACAATTGACTTGAAAGATTTGAACTAAACATTGGCTTATACTGGGTACATAAGCTTTTAAAAACAGTTGAGATATGGCATAAGCAATTGTGCTGTTATCTGAGTAAAGTAAAAATACGAGTATAGGTTGAAAACTTTAATAGGAAACTCTTCTGTGTAGTTTAACACAAAATTCAAGTTGTTAATAAATAGTGTGAAATTGTATTTGTTGAATGTTTCATTGTGTAAACTCGTAGACGGCTACGTCTAGGTCTACGCCGTAGCACGTGCCCAAGTTAAAACGAACCCCCGCCTGAATAGCCAAAAACTTAACACGACTTGCACCAAAAATTTATCATATGCATATGTAAAGTCCTTATTGTACATAATAAGTTTATAATAAGCAGACAAACGTAAGTAAACATAATTAGCTACAAAGACGAACCTATCCTTCAAAGGGATCTATTCTAGCTAACCTATGAGCAAAAGAGAATAGAGTTATAAAACAATAAATAAAATGGCTATTTTAATGTTTCAGACGCTAAAATAACACAATATTCACACAAAAACTGACAATTTAGGGTCGTTTATTAAAGTTTTTAGTTAAAGACAGCCTTATTGAAACTTGATATTGAGTCATTGGGTATGTACTTAATATTAAAATTTACATAGGTATTCTTAACAGTAAAGCCACACTGTTAGCCAATTGTTGGCTGCAGTACGAAACGGCCAGCTCGACCGGGGTAGTACCACACTCTCACAGAATACCGGCGTAAAGTAGTTTGCTAGTGCATTACGAGTAGTATATATTGCAAAGTCGCGTCTACTTGGGCCAGCTGGCTTCTATTTAATTCTGAGATTAAGCAATAAAAGGTAATAAAGTCTACAAAATTAACTGCTACGTAGCGCTACGTGCTACGCTCGTAGCTCGTAGCAGCGGTTTCACACTTTGTAGCGAAAATCCTCTACGAACAGAGAACCTACCTAGCGGGTTCATGGCACTGAATGTGTTAACGAACACTAACAATAACAAAGCATGCAACACATAACCTCAAAATATATAAGTAAGTATAACAGCGTTTAGACGAACTAAGAGTTCATTAAGCGTAACCATTTTTGATCTGTTAAAGTGAGGTACAAGGTTCCAAGTAATGCGAAAGTTCATACTGAAGCGGGATTTCCTGGGCTCATCTGTTATTTAAAACCGGTTATGATGCCATTGATTGTTTTATTTTCCCTTGCAACTGCCTTAATAATACATTACTTTTGACTATACAATGAAATTACTTAATTTAAATTTAATCAATTAATCTCTTTACACCAATTGTGAAGCAAACCCGAGGATTAAATTTGTAATCACCAAAACAAACAGGAGCATGTAATCTCAACCCACTGGATGGCTGTCGCGTAATTGTGTTACGCACATGGTATGGCATACGATGCACGTACAGTCAGCAACTAAAGTCCATGAACACATCCTAATTTCCAAAACACCTGCACACTATAAAGTTCCATATGTTACTGAACAGGCTGATGTACAAATGTCTGTGGACATTTGAGAATAACAAAAGTCAATAAACATATATTTTTCAATAGTTGCTGAACATGTCTGACTACATAATTAGCTGATATGTACAATATCAATAGTCGCTGAACATGTCTGACTGCAGAATTAGCTGATCTCTAAATTATCAATAGTTGCTGAACATGTCCGATTGATTAAATAGTTTAAGTTTACACGCCAAATGAAAGAGATGAAACTGGATGAAACGCTCACTGACAAGTGAGTACTCTTCTCAGTGATTGTTAAAATTCAAAATTCGAAGAGATGAGCATATCTCAGTGAAAAGAAAAATAGGTCAGGCTAAATTAAATCTTATCGCGTATCGTCAAGTGAGAAATTGACATAATAGAACCAGTGTGAACTGGTTCTATTATGTCAATTTCTCACTTTACCTGTAGTAAGTAACATATTCATTAACCCGAGATAAAATAAAATAAAATCTTATGTCATTTAAAATAAAGCTCAGTTTACCTTAATACCTTTAAAATCAATAATGTAATGACCGTAAATACTAAGCACATTGAAAAAGCAGGGTATGGTAGTGGTAATGTGTCGAAACTGGCAAACGCAAGGCACGGAATGCTTAGGTTTCAGGTTCGAGTCCTGCCATTACCCTATTTTTTCTTTATATGTGTGTAATTATACATATACTATTGAGCGACTATTCCAAATATTTAAACAATGTAGTGTTCAGCGACTTTTGTAATTAGGCTGTTCAGTAATTTTTGGAATTATGCTGTCCTGTAATTTTTGGAATAAACCTGTTCAGCGACTTTTGGTATTTCATGGTGTAAACGTAATTTTGCTCTTAACGCAGTTCAACGACTTATGGACTAATGACCTGTTTAGTGACTTTTGTAACGTTATTGTGTTCGGCGACTTTCGTTGCTGACTGTACAGTCAACCAAACTGAATTCTAAGCCACTGCAGAACTTTTTCGTAATAGTAAATGTATTAATATTACAGCGATCACTGATTGTGACAAGGTTCGACAGTGACCTATAATTCAGTTTGGTTGACGTACGTTCATTCCAATGTTATTTGCCATTTACTGTTTTTTTTTTTTTTTTTTTTTTATGTAACTTGTGTATGCCATGTACTATTGTGATAATCATGTATATTGTACTGTTATTTGTTTTGAAAAGAGAAGAAAAAAAAACTGCTGAGTTTCTTGCGGCGTTTCTTCTCAGTAGTATCTTCCATTTTCCGAAGCGCTAGTAGATTCAGACATGTAAAAGAGCCTATATGGCCTACTTGCAAAATAAATTTTTCATTTTCATTTCCAATGCTTTATCCAGTGAAAATGGACCTTATATTGATTCGGTGTACAGCCGGAATAAGGTAGACAGGATGTGAAGGTATGATTTAAGGTCTGGACCTTAGCATGCTTAAAAAAAGTATGCGTGCCAGCATGTTTCTGATCTCTGCTTATGAAAAGCAAACTCAAATTCAAAATTTCTAAATTTAAAGCAAACTCTTCTCAAAGCCATCAGATGGCTCCAAATCACATACTTCTGTAGGTTTCCTACACCTGATCACAATTGCTATTTACTAGTAGTCTGTGGTAGTTCGACGGTTCGATACAACCATGCAGCATGCTCTAACAAAGCAAACTGAGGCGCTAGCACGTTAGCTTTTGTTACGAACATAAAACAAATATATCCCGTTTAACCACATAGTTAACACAAAATTGTGTGAAAGGGACGGATGCTTTATGTCCATGATGCTACGAAAGCTCCCAAACTATGGTCACAGTTTGCTTTTAGCGTAATCTCTTCCAGTTCCATCCGCTTCTCAAATCAGGTAGAATGCTTGAAAAGCAAATCGAATTTAGCATGCTTTTCAAACTACTCTGTCACATATACTTCTGGGTAAAAGCAAGCTAGAAAAAAAGCATGCTTTTGAGCATCTGTGCCGTTAGTGTTGCATGCGGTACATCGGCACACAGTGGTAACCGCATTAGTGTGGAGGGCACGCGTCGTGCTGATTGCGCAGCTGGTATAAAGCTGATATATTTGAGTAAATTGCTAGACAGGTAGGTACTAGGTTCGGTTAAGTTCCTGCCCTTAATCGGTTTTATTATAACAATTTTATTAAATTGCATTTCATCATTGTCGCTTTTTAGGTGCACTTGCAAAATTTCCTGTTTGGTTCTATATAACTTTAAGCACCTGCATGGCATAGAAATAACCAACCTAAGTTGAGTGTTAATTGGAGCGTTATGTGTCTTTCACCGATGATGCGAAATTATGCATATGCGTCACAGTTAGTAATTAATTACGATTGTCAATGGGTCCGTTAAGGTGGTGAAATTAGTGTTTTTCAGCACGTCTCAAAGGATATAGTGTACCAACAAGTAAATAAAGTGTACCTCGGCTCCCGTGACCCTTTTTTTAATATTTCGAAATCTTTGTGTAAACTTTCATAACATGCTGTCGGTTGATGTATATTTTTTAAAACCAGCTCTAAAGCCCTTCGTTTTCGTATTGCATTCGGTAAGGTAATTTTTTAAGGTTGCATTTATGTATGGCGTCGCCTTTTTGTTTTTTTATATCCACGTCTCTACGAGGAAACAAATACAAATGAATACATCTACAAACATACAAAGCAAAAGCATAGCCCTAAGTTTTGGCTTGGCCACAGTCTGGTAAATGGTCTCTAGAAAACGAATAAATAAAATAGAAGAAATTAAAAACTATAAAATAACAATAAACCGAGTGGAGCGCAAATACCAAATTATTATGTAAAATCGTAATTAATTTGTTTTGTGGCAAATGAAATCAAATAATAACAAAACTAAGCGGTCGTAATTTTCGGTAAACATCAACCTTTCCCGAACCTGCGCAAACAACGCTTGGCTTCGAACAAACTCATGTTTGTCAGTAGCGAACGCTGTGCACCTCAGCTATTCTATTTTATTATTGTAAACATATTTATTTATGTGTCATTTATTGTATTGCTTGTCGGAACTGCCATTTAGGAATAAGACAAAGTTTTCATTTGCCTCTGTCTTTTGAGAATATTTCTTTAAATGTTCAAACAAATCTGTTATCAGTGGCCAAAATATTTTATAATTACATAATATAATATAACATATTCTTAGTCGAATCAGCAGAAGCAGGTTCGCATGCTGCTTTTATAAAAAAATGTGTCTAATATTTAAAATTATTAATCAATTTTGCCCACCGAAATCGGAGTGCATTGAACGATCGAATAAAATCCGTATGAAACGACTAGCACAAGAGGCAGCGACCCGCTGTATTGTTATGTTTGTTCTTGTCTTACTATACTATTCAACTAATGCATAGTAAGAGAGATAATGTGTAAAATAGCATTTTACTTTAAGAAGTAAAATCTCTTTGAATGGTAAGCCATTCAAAAAGATTTTACTCCTGTGCCAAATAAAATGTATTTTTTTTTGTTGCGATATTATGGGTTGCTTATCGGTACATTCCGAATGTCTAAACTGTAATCAATGTTGTTCATCACATCAAAGATCAAACTTAAGTTATCAGCAGGTACAGTCAAGGTACTGTATCTAAACCGCCATACGGCCAAATATATGTTAACTCCAACCTTATTGTCAGTGTCATAGAGGTGCGCAGATACTTTTAGCGTCTTGGGAACGTATATACATAATTACATGAAGTTGACTGTACTGTGGTGACACTATAATGTGCCCGAGTGTACTTGCACATACACTCAACGGTACAGCGAGCCGAGCGACCAATACACTAACTAGGGGCGAATTCATTAGCTTTGATTACATTAGACAATGCTAAACGACTAACAAACAAACGAACACCCTGTTTATGTAAAACTCTTGTTGCTTCGTTTAGCTCTTAATTTAATCACGGTAATTTGGATGTTGTTGTGTTGTGCGGTTTTCTATTGTGCTACCTGAGCTGTACTACCTTTTAAATAGAAAACTCCGTGGGATTTAGACATATTAATACAAAAGTTCATTGTACAGTCCGGTTACTCTTTTAAAAACATTGAGTATAAATCGTGACAGAAATTTTGATGTATCTGTAAATACGTTGGCAATATTCACCTTGCCAACAAACCCATTTTTAGGTAAACATGGAGTTCCTGACAATTTGTTTAATCTAACAAGTTTCTACCCGTGGCTTCGCCCGCGCCATATTAATTTCTGTGCATTTTATGGGATAAAAAAGTATCTTATGTATCCAGGATATACGTCTCCCAGATTTTATCAAAATCCGCGTCCAGCCGTCAATGTGTGATTCAGGAACAAACATCCAAATATCTAAACCTCGTTACTTTCGCATTTATAATAATAATATTAGGACGACTCCACTAGTAGGATAGGGATACGATAGGATAGTATGACTGTCTCAATTATCAAAATCGTATCTACAAAAAGTTGCTAAAAGAAGTAAGTGTCTCATTTGTATTCTTTTTATCAATTCAGAGGGGAAATGCAGCCACCATCACGGAGATCCCGCAGGGATCAGACCTGGGTGACCTGACGTAGTTTTAATTTTCCTAGTTTTAGTTTAAGTTATTTAATTTTATGTCCGTATTGTATAAATTGTTATTCCCCCGTATTAAAACATATTTTTATTAAGTCTGAAATTTAAGACATTGTCATCCTGTAGATCCAAATTTGTTCATTGGGACCGTCAAGTAGGCTTAAAGGTTTTACGTTTCTTCTTAGGCAGGTACGAAGTATAAGGGCAACTGCTCTACCGTGGACACTCTAAATCTTAGAGCCATACTCTTATCGTCCGAGTAAAGACCTATGTTTCTCTGTTTCCTGCCTTCAGGAGGTCAAAGAGAAGCCAGGGAATAGAGAAGCATATCGATTGCTCTAATGAGAGTGGAGCTTTAAGATTTAGAGAGTGTCAACAGTTACAGCTGTCCCCGGGTAGAGCAAGGCCCAATTTCATAAACGCGACAGGCGACAGGTGACAGTGACAATTCGGTATACGTTGCTTGCCCATTATGATGTAAAATCTGTAAGTCTGTAGCGTTACTTGTCGACACAGTAATGTGCGGCGGATTGTCACTGTCACCTGTCGCGTTTATGAAATTGGGCCCTGGTGCCCCTAGGATTTTGAGAGAGAGACATTGGGGACGGACAGTCTTTTATTTACAGTCAAAGTCTTTCAACAAATAATATGATAAATGATAAGTTATAACAAAATATTTTTTTTGTGGAAATGAGAAGGAAACGAGCACGTTGGATGCCTGATGGGAAGTGATCACCGCAGCCCATGAGATCCAGCCACTCGGATAGAGTCGCTGATCCGTCAAACTAGAACACTTTGAACTTTCGTAGTACCCTGGATTCCTGTTTTCATTTTAATATATTTATGAATAAGTAGGCCTTTTATTACATTTAATTATGCCCAGGTCAATAATAGTGCATTCGAAGTGATTCAGCTCTATCTAAATCTTTATATCAGTATCTTATCGAGAAATTTAATGCAGCATTCAAAATGATATACTCGTAAGTTAGGTGGTTTAAACTCATAATACTTTAATTTTAATGTTTAAAATGAAAGTATTCCTACATTTCACATTTTAAATCCTAAATTTAACGTGAGAAGTAATTAATTTTTCGTCTAAATGTAGCCATTTCAATTAAGTAGGAATATTTCCGGAAAAAGGGTATTTTTCGCTCTAAAAAAATTGCAAGAAGCCATCAAAACAAATGCCATTGTCCGATGCAATCCGATCAGATTACAATAAATCTCAGTGAATTGACGCTAGTTAAGACGCATGCGCCGGGGCTTATCCACTTACCGGACAGCACTTAACGCCCGGCGCTAACGGCGATATATGGCCGATAAAGATCACTTGTTGGACGCTCACAGCTAATTACGTGCATTAGTAATAAGGAGAGCAAGGGGGTCACAGTACAAGATTGGTAATGAATATCGTACCTCATTATTGTTTAAACATGCCTCGATAATGGGACGTTCTTTTTGTTACTTTGTTTGTTGCTTTTTTCATGACAACATTATTTCATATTTATAACGTGATACGGGACTTTAATGTGATAAAATCATTGCTAATTTACCGTGACGTATTTGCAACGTGACTGTATTGCAACGGCCGCGGTCACGAGTGGAGTTGAAGGGATTTAACCGGCACAACACAAATAAACAAGACCAAACTAGGTGCGGGCAGTTCGAAAAACTCGCGCGGCTAAACAGCAGTTAACCCACAGTCTACTCGTAACTCGTATGAAGTTCATACATTTGGTGGTTGCAAGTATCAATAATGTATGAACTCGCACTTGCTTCATTCAAAGCTTAATCAGGCCATTATACATGAAACAGCTGTCCTAACGTGTATTACCTGCACCCTGGCCTCGCTGAGCCCGAGTCGCTGGCTCAGCTCCTCACGCATGAAAGCGTCGGGGTAGTGCGTCTCATCAAAAAGCCGCTCCAGCTCGCCGAGTTGCTCCAATGTGAAGTTTGTGCGCGAGCGCCGCTGCTTGCCGCTGCCGCCTATCGAGTTTGATGTCTTGTCCGAGACGTCTGGTGGAGAACAAAATGAGACATTAAAACATGGTGATCTGATCAGTGGCCATTGGAATGATACTATTTTATTGTTAAGCAACAAAGCCTACTTATTAAAATCCTCATTATTCCCATGAAATGACCTATCACCCTAACATGACCGGCTAAGTTTAGTTTATCTTTCTTATGACACTAGTTTGACAGAGTAGCGGGAGGAATAAATTAAATCTGGGCTGGTCATGTTAGGGCCACTGGGATCTATCTATAGACAATCATAGTATTAAGTCCTTTTATGAAAAAATGCTACAATAAAATATATAAATAGACGTTTTCAAATAAATTATACTGACATACCATGATTTATTTATAACATGTATGTATGTCAGCAGCTCTTATTTATTTGAAAATACCGCTTTTCCAAAGAAAAATTACCAAGATAGTGTTGAACGGTGACAAATGTTGTCACATCTTAAAAAACACGAGGTAGGTATGCTAAAATACTAGATGTTAACAATTATGTTAATATGGCTGCAAAGAACTGTACAACACATCGGTCTTTAACTAGCCTAGCAACATAACGTAATGCATTCAGAAAATTAAATGATAATACCTTCAATTGTGTCATCAAGAGAGATCAATGAGACAGATAGAGAGAGTAGAAGTTATCACGCCTTCTGTTTTGCGTACTAGGTGCTTTAAAAAAATATTGAGATGTGATTGAAAGTTTTTATACCTTACTTGCATTCTCTTAATGTACCTCCTCACGTTCGGTTTAAGTGTTAATTTTATTAAAACACTTTAAATCAGGGGAGGATATGCCGTTACTCGAATCCTTAACTCCCTTGGGCACCATATCGCTGGGGTAGTCGCAACCCCTGTGATCTTGTTTTTGGATGAAGTGTTTCTTTTTTATTTAAATCCTTATAAATGGAATAAGCCTTTCCAATAAACGTCTTGTTTGATTTTTTATGAAAAAACTTACTATGATAAAGTATTCTAATAATCAGCAAGTAGTTGTCAAAAAAAATTATTTTGGTTCAAGTAAAAATAGGCGCACAGGAAGCACTTATGAATGTCATAAAATTTACCACCGGTTCGGAAATATCTCTGATTAGAAGATACCGTCAAGAAACTCAACGAGGTGTAATTTTTTTAATAATTCAAAATTACAATGTTATTTTACATCTTAAATAATCAAAAATACTTAACAGTTTAACACAGTAGGTGTACAATATTTATATTGGTTTCTCTTTAATTACGACACAATATTTGGAGCCCCAATATAAGTTGGGATCATTTCCATGCATCCCTGTCCAAGATATAGTCATTGACTTTATAATACGCCCGATAAATTAATGTCTTCTGAGAAAGTTAATTGCGTAAAGCGAACTTTTCTTAACTAAATACGCAAGATTTAATAATATTTGGGTGTATACTAAACAAGTATATCCTTCGTTTTTTTGGATCTATTGTAGGATTATAGGTGTTATAACTGCTAACAATCTATGAGAGCTGGTCAAACACGCTTAAACCGTCTCAAATAAATTAATAATGGAGTTCATGGAGTTGTGTTCACATTTTTGCATTGACTCTATCTGTGTTCCTAACATGACCGGCTCAGGTTTAATTTAGCGCTCCTTGCGTCTCTAACAAGTCTACCTAATCGATACCCAGTGATTTATTCTAGTAAACAATGAGATAACAGTAGTTATCGGATACATTTAAAAAATGACAACGGATCACACGCCGGCCAGTGAATTGTTAATAGCAGATGAATATTAAACCTGTTAAGTACCTAGTATTTTCTGCTGCTGAATCAATCACGTCATTCGTCCTATTAATTTGACGCAAGTACAAGTCTATAAATCCGTCCGGCCCGAACTCTCGCGACGGGACACGGCTTTATGGACGGTGACGAACGAGCGATACGTTTAAGAGTCGTTTAGACCAATTTAGCAAATTGGGAAGCTCTCCTTTTTATACGGCAATTATGTAAATGGAGGGATTATCCGAGTGTGGGCGGTGCCGAGGCCACACCCTCTCCCCTTTCGCCCTGAGGCCATCGGAGCTCCTTAGACGCCTAACGACCTGAACTGTGATTAATTATCGAACGGATACCCCCACGGCAGCGACTGTGATTTATTTGATAGAGACGTTTTCCCGGGATATCCATTAAGACTTATTCATTACGTTTGTTCGCGCGTTGCTGTGCTAATCCGAGATCATCTCAGATTTATTTAATTGTGCTTTGTAACGCAGTTACCTACGTATATTTGATTGCTGTAGCATGGGGTCTTCTCATACAAAATATAATTCATACTGAAATAAGTATCATAATCAAATCATCATACATATCTAGATGTAGAAGTATTAAAATTAAAACAGCAGCATGCTTAGAGAAAGTCCTATAATATTTGAAAACATATTAAATAAATATAAAATATGTTTTATGACATTTACGCTATTATTATTATTACATGTCATGTAAGTTTGTTTTAACTAATTATTTTATTGATTGTGTAACAACTGTGACTAACTATGCCAATCATAAGCCATGTCAGGTTTCTATAGTAAGTCAACCCTTACATCAAATGGGCTCAGATTTTTTTGTGAGTACGTTTTATAATGAAGAATACTTTTGTCGAGTATAAACATCTTACTTGTGATAGTTTGAAGTAAGGGCCGACTTCTTATGGAAACCTGACTATGGCCTTTGTAGTTGACTATTAATTATTATTTATTAACAATTTTTCTTTTTTTCTTTTTGTTTTTGTTATTTTTTTTGTGTTAAGAAATCTGACTAATCTAGGAGGAATCAATTAGAAAAATCAGAAGAATCAGGAGGTAAAATAGGGTCATTTTAGTATTTTTAGGGTTCCATACCTCAACAGGAAAATGGAACCCTTAGAGGATCACTTTGTTGTCTGTCAAGACCAATTCTCTCAAGAACGCGTGGAGGTATCGCGTTGAAATTAATATCAAATACACAGGTCTGCAGTCCCTTAAAGCTGTGTTAAAATCAACCTTTTAAGTCAACGCAATAAAAAACATAATCCTCCCTTCTGGGGGCAGAAGAGTAAAACTACGCCCGTTTATGCCGCATATTTCATACATTTACAAAGGATTCAAAAACCAAAAAGGTACTAACCGTTTATCCAGAACCATGAAATTTGGCAAGAACCAAGGTTTTACAGTACAAATAAAGGAAAAATCCGAAAACCGAAAATGTTTTAGTGTGTTGTATAGTCACTGTTAGCGCCATCTGGTTTATAACGAATGAAACCAACTGACATGTGCCAACTTCACAAATGACGCTGTCTCTTGGTGTAACGAGGTAACGTTATGTTTCCATGCAATCGATTAGACATCGGCCCATCGTTTTTTGAAGGATCGCCATTCATAGATGGCGCTGTTTCAGAGCGGTGTTATTTCCAGTCAACGAGTTGGTTTGTTTTGTACGGAACCCTCGGGGCGCGAGTCCAATTCGTACTTGGCCGGTTTTTAATTTTTACCTATGCACATCTCGTGGCAGTAAATCCGTCCTATCCAGCCAAAGTAATAATACAAACGTGAATTTTGTCGATAATAGTTGATAGTCTCTGTCTGTACCTATAGTTTCCGCGGAATAAGAATTACCGAAATCTACACAGATGTTTCGGTAACAGAAAACGTTGATTAGACAAAAACATTTTTGAATATGCTACCAGCCTACTGTACCACGAAAATTACAAGCGCTACAATTTGTTATAATTGTAGAGTTTTTCATGAAAAATCTGACTATTTTTTTTTTTAACCGAAATTTCTTTTGATTTTTATTTAAATGTTTACAACAAAACCGAAAGAAATTTCGGTTACAAAAAAAAAACGACGCCATCTCTCGTCAGCTGACGGTAGCTGTAAAGATACCCAGTTGAAATATGATAACTTGTTAAATTTCATATAGATGACACTGAGGGTAGTTGTACCCTTAAAATCTATAATGTAATGATCGTAAGACGAAGCACATTGAAAAATTCGCAGGGTATGGCAGCGATTACGTGGCGAAACTAGCAAAACGCAAGGTAAGGAATGCTGATGTTGCAGGTTCAAGTCCTGCCATTATCCTAATTTTTCTTTGTGTTGTCATTACATAGCATTTTAATCTGACAAATATGTCAAACTAGCGACCCGCCCCGGCTTCGCGCCGTTACAATTAGGATGTGATTTACACAATAACCTTACGCAAAAACATCTAACTGATAGTGAAAACAGGTGAACTTTGTGGCGATCTTGAACCCAAACGAGTAAGCCGATTTTGATGATTCTTTAAAAAAAAAAAACTCTGTGTAAAAGAAAAAAATAATGTCGATGTTAAGTAGTATTTTATATTTTTTGTTTGTTGTATTTTATTTTATTATTTGTTACTAGTTTATGTATTGAATTTATTAGCATGTTGTATAGTAATTTTTCATTGTTGTTGCTATCTTGCTCTTTGTCTGTCCCTAATGTGATACTCCTTTCACCCACTCAAATGTTAACTGAAACAGACCCCTTAAAGGTATAAGTTCGCCTTTGTACATCACTGTATTTCTTCTTGTCATTTATGTTATTTTGTACAATAAAGAATTTACATACACACATACATACATTAAGTGGGGTACCATTGGATAGGTATTTGAAAATCATTATTAGGTTTCTCATATCATTTTTCACTTTGAATGACCGTTTTGATGTTTATTATTTAAGGGCATGGATGCTTTATGTCCGCGATAAAAGCTAGTGTGCTTTGAAGGTGTCGTAGCGTAGCACGCGTAGCACACCGTAGCGAGTGCTACGCGTACATGGAACTTCTACGCAGCGCGTAAAGTGCACCTAACACGAAACTTTTCGACACGCCGTAACTGGCTGCGTAACTTAGTGTGTCTCTTTCCTCCTGAGCTAGTTAGAAAAAGACGCACTGAATTACGTGACGAGTCACGGCGCGTCGAATAGGTTCGCGCTAGGTGCATTGGTCGGTGCCGTCGCTAGATTGCCGACGGAAAGCCGTGCCTAGAGACCTTTATATCAGGGGAGGTTTTTAGCCTATTGAAAGCAATAGTTTTGGCAAAGTAAACAAGGTTGCATCGACTAACAAAACAATCGTTATAGTAGATACAATTCTAAAAGCTGTTTTTGTATTACATTTTTATCAGTGTTGCTTTAACAAACATTCTTAGTCTAAATAATCTAGAAAAGATGGTAAATTTGTAATCTCATTAAAACAAAAAATACTTTGAGCCATGAAAATTTTAATGTAAATTAAAAGGAAAGTTGTGGACGCGTAGCTTTAAAGCATACAATACCAGTGGCAATAATATTAAAGTCCGGCCCAAGTTTAATTTATCTCTTCCTGCGTATTAATATAAAATTGACTTTTAAACAAACTTTGTTAATTTTGACCCATCCACTACATGTGATAACACAATTATTACCAGCAAGTAAATACATGCTTACTTACGTAAATTTACATGTCGTGTCCTAGACCGATTTATAAAACTACACGATTGACTGTAGGTAGGTGCGAGTGCATTATTCCAATCATGCTATTTACTTTTGAAACTTTTAGAAGGTTATTTTTTTAAAGACATTGTTTAATAGTTACCTGTCCCATCTCAGCCCTTTAAGATGAGCGCCCAAATTACTTTATCTCTCTCTCTCTCTCTGCATCCCTTACTTATGACACTAAGTAGTTAGACAGTGTCGCAGGGAGCGATAAGATAAACTTGGGTTGTTATGTTAGCGCCATAACAGGTAAGTTTCTACAAAAGTGTAGCTTCTTTTAACGCTGACTGATGCCTGACAAAGGGTAAGGTACCGTACCCTTCTTCAGGCAGCAAAGGTAACTTGTGACACAAACTCGAAGCAAACATACCATGTTTCTGTTCATCATCCTCGTCAGTCTCCTTTTTGCAATGTTGCACGGGCACGGGGGAGAGCAGCCAGTTCCTGGGCCTCTTCGGGGGCGGCGCTTTCTCCTCTAGGGCAGTAATGTCCACCTCTTCGTCTGCATCCTCGGGCTCCCCAGGCTCCGGCGGCGGTGCGGGAGCCTCGCCCCCCTCAAGTGACTTGCTCACGAAATCCGCGAGCCGCTCCATCACCATTACTGCCGCGGGCCCGCGAGCGCCCGTGCACTCGCCACGGTCGAGACTATACTGCAGTGAAGGCGGTACGCCCGCCCACACAAACTATCCGGACACCCCCCAACCAAATCACAACTCTTACCATTCATTCATCAAGGCTTAAATCTCCTTGCTGAAGGGGTGAAAGGGCGTATTTCCAAGCCCCGCCTGCTTCTCGCGCACGCGTGTCGGCAGCTCAGTGTGCGAGTACGTTCCCGACCCCGGCGGGGCAATGCACGCCTACATTATCGTTATATTGACAATGAATTTTTGATGCAAGTCCTTCCCGGTGGTGTCGTGTGGATTTAAAATTAATAGTGATTTTTGGAGTGGTAAAAAACAACGCAGCTATTAACAGTTTTTAATGGTAACGCCAAAAAAAATCTCGCCGCCGGACTTACCTAAGTCGAATAGTTACCAATTAATTAATATTCTCTATTTTAAGGGACTATCAACTTCCTTGTGCGGACAAATGTAAAAAAAGGTGTATCGATTTAATCGCCTCAAAAATATGTACCGGCGGCTTTCGCCGCTAACGCTGATGGTATATGAGCGTTTGGTACATATTTTTGAAACATTGAATTTACCCATATTGTTACCTGTACCTGTACAATAGAAGTTTTATATAACGACGGAAGAGCTACAGGAACTCTGCACAAACACGACATTTACGTACCTATGTTGTTTTAAGTGTTATTGGTCAATGAGCGGTAGACCAAAGCAAAATGAGAAGAATAGCGATTATGAAAACATTCCGCTCGTTTTCCATCTGTCCGTACTTTATAGTAACAAATAAAACAGTGAAAATTACGATTAACTATTTATTATTAGAGCTATCTAAAATATTATTTGTTTAATAAAGCCAGTCCTCCGTCGCGTCGTACCTTTGTACTCATAAAACACTTACAAAAATATATTACACAACGTAATAGTTATCTAGTACAATAAATACTTTAATCATATTCGCAAATTTACCGCGAGGACTTTATAACTATAATATCTATCTATAAACTAAACATAATCAATAGCAATTTATCACTAAATTGATAACAAACAATCGATATCCAGTGCAACACGCGAATTATACAATTTATCTTGCTACTTTGTCCGCATAATTTTTGCATTATATCCCACGTAGCATGTATAGTCGACCAAGTAATTGCTTGTCACTTTGAACCTTAAGTCTTTGTAATAAGGTCGAAAAGTGGTCAAGCAATTTCTTGGTCGACTATACTTAAGTCAGTTGAAGTTACTTGGAGTTATTTACACCTTGCTAGATAAGCAAAATCCAATCTTTGTTTGTTTATATCTGATTCACTCTCTGAACGACGTGGCGGTGCAATCGTGTTTACATTCGCTGTAATAAAGGTTCAGGCGTAGTCAGGTTTTAGTATCGGGGGGGGGGGGGTTAATATAGTAGTTATTAATTAGTGAAATATGCCGTACGCCTGTTCTTATTTTAATTAAGTATATGAATGTTAATATCTGAACTTTTCGGCTTTGAACCCCCAACCCCAACCCTTCCACTGGCTACGCCCGTGTAGATACTGTTGTTAGTTTAAAATAAATGATATTTGAGTCGAAACTTGCCGTTAGGGTAGGTATTTGGAGTGGTTGAAAGAACAACGCGGTGATGGCGGCGAGTTGCGCACACTTCCCTCTCCAAGCACGCTTTAATGTGTATCCTTCCAGGCCATTCCAGAATATGCCAAATTAGTTTTACATAGCGCGTAACGCGTGACATCATCTAGAGGTAAGCAATTGCAGAAGTGACTTCAACCCGAGTCGAAACTTGCCGTTGGGGAACTCGGGATGATCGAGCAAAGCGGAGATGGCGCAGGCGATATGTGCACACTTTATTCTCCATGGACCCAGTAATGTGGATCTTCCTAGGTCCATTTCAGAGCGTGCCGAATTCGTACGTAACTCATGACATAGGCATCTAAATAATAGCAGCAGTGACGCCGAACCCGAGGCGGAACTTATCGTTAGGGTGGTTGAGCAGCGCGGAGATGGCGCAGGCGAGGTGCGCGTGCTTGCCGCCGAGCGCGCGCTGCAGCGTGGCGCCCACCAGCCCGTCCGAGTCGGCCGAGCCGCGCACCGTCCACTCGTCCGCGCGCCACTCGTACGCCAGCGTCGCCACCGTGCGCCGCAGCGCGAACCCCACCTGCCGGGACACAAAAGTTAAAGGTGGCGACTGACTTGTGACCTTTGCTTGTAATGTATCGTTCACGGCGATCGTGTTACATTACAGCTACGCGGCGAACGCTCGTCTTGAGCGCTATGTTCGTTTGTGCTCCATTCTGTTTCAAAATATCGGATATGGAGCATCAACACGATCAGTGCATCACGGACGAATCTTCTCGACACGCGCGTTAACTCGCTACGTAACTCAGTGCGTCTCGCAAGGTCGTACAGTACCCGCCCAAAAAGATTGCACATCGGTCTTTGAAAAGAGACATTTGGCTGTTTACGAAGATTTCCGAATACTGGCGACCGTCCATCAATCATCTTATTAATTAAGTGTTGTTTCATACCAAATAAATACTGCACTTTATGGACTTAATTAGTTTACGTCAAATCGATGACATGTAAACTTTGAATATCTATAGAGAGTTGTTGCAACTACTAGAAAAAGGATAAAAATCAATTCTGTATTATTTTGTAATTGAATAAAATAGACCAATGGTTTCAATAAGTATTGTAAATAAATAATTTCAAAAATTTTCAAATCCTTCCTGTGTTGGGCGCGGGGAAGGAAGATTCTATTTTATTTCTATTTTAAATAAAACACAGCACGGCCATGTATTGTGCAAGTCAGTCCATAGACAATTTATTCTATTTTTTTTAATACATACTGGTAACGCCATAGACAATACAACATGCCCTTTCTTTAAAAAATAAATAATTTGACAGTCTTGACATTCAAGTGACATTTCACTGTTTACATTTAAATAAACATGAATTTTATATTTGACCAATGAATTAATTAAATTATATAATACAATATCATGGAATAATTATTAAAATTTACAATGTCATACAATTATTAAGTGTTCAGTGTTAACTTCGTCATTATAATACAATTTTATTATGTCATGTTATTTTAAGTCATTAAATATTATTTTATAAGTCTAATTTGTTAGTTTTCTTTAATAGTCTTCCTCTAGAACTATACCTTAACTCAGGAGTATTGCTACTAATAGCCATATCCATCATTTCAGGTAAGTCTTGTACAATATTATTACTAGAGCTTGACTGGCTATCCGACTGAGACATTAACATTTGATTTTCTGACAAGAATTCAATATCTTGGTTATTTTCATTGACTTCAATAAATAATGGAGATTGTACATCTAACTCATTATATGGACTAGACAAAGGACTTACAATTGTTACATTATTAGACATATTAACTTGTTCATTTATTGGACTATTTACATTTGACTGGCTCGACTCAAGTGACATAAAAGTTTCATTCAGAGAATTCGTCTTAGAATTATTTTGACTAACATTACTATAATTTATAGGACTAGACTTTTGACCATGCTTAATATAATCAGGAATATAATAATATCTTAATGTATCTTCCCCCGTTAACTGGTTTGAGTATTGACTTGACCTTTGACCTTTAGACTGGACATTTTTATTCGGTTTACATTTATTATTGGTAAATGTTTGACTAGACTGTGCCGACTGTGACTGAGGTTTTGCAAATTGTTGACTGTTAGACTCTTTGACTGTACTGTTTGACTGTGATAAACATGACTTAAACAACTTAATATGTTGAGTATTTCTTCTGTAGACTGTACCATCTTCACTTTTGACTAGGTAAGATCTAGGATATTCAGACTTTGACATAATAGTTCCTTTAGACCATATTTGGTCTTTAGGATTTTTCTTAAAATAGACTTGATCATTTGACTGAAAACTTTGAGGTTTTTGAGCATTTTTATCATAATATGACTTTCTTTTTTCTATCATATCAGACTTATTTTTGATATGATCAGAAAATTCGACTATTTTAGGCTTTAAATTACTTGACTGAGTAGGTAATTTAGTTCTTAATGTTCTTGACATGAGCAGTTCCGATGGGGACTTTAAGTTTCCTCTAGGTGTAGTTCTATACTGTAGTAAACCTATGTAAACATCTGTACCTGAACTTTCACATTTTCTTAATATGTTTTTTATTATTTTTACAGATACCTCAGAGAGTCCATTGGACCTGGGTAAATGGGGACTAGACGTGATGTGTTCAATATCCCAGTCTTTCATGAATTTTTGAAATTCTTGTGAATTGTATGGCGGACCACCATCACTCACAAGTTGTAAAGGGATACCGTGACGAGCAAAAATAGACTTTAAATGTGTTATGACAGTTTGACTTCTATGATCTGTATTTAAATGAGCTATTTCTATGTAATTAGAATAGTAATCGACGACTAATAAGTATTTTTTATTTTTGTAATCAAATAAATCTGTGGCTACTTTTTGCCATGGCAAGACTGGCTGTTCATGAGATAATAAAGTTTCTTTTGTTTTATTTGAACTATATGTCATACAAGCCTCACATTGTCTCACTTTCATTTCAATGTCGTGATAGATATTTGGCCAAAATACAATACCACGGGCTAAGTTTTTTGTTTTTTCAATACCCATGTGGCCTTCATGCAATGTTTGTAATATTTCTGATCGCATCGACTTAGGAATTATTACTGACTGGCTTTTGAAAATTATTTCATCAATTACATGAATTTCATCTCGAATATTCCAATATGGCAAGGTTAATGGATCACATTGTTGTTTACTGTTTGGCCAACCATCCTTATAATATTCTTTTAGTTTTTGCAAGGTTATGTCTGACTTTGTATGAGATATTATTTGTTTCAGCTTTTCCTGACTAATAGCTAAATTTGAAGTTAATAATTTTACTTGACAGACAATATTGTTCTCTAATTCGTCAAAATCAAATTTTTCTACCTGGGTATTTGTCACAGGAGCTCTTGACAGAGTATCAGAAACATACATTTCAGTACCCTTTGTATATGAAACAATTAAGTCATATGATTGCAAAGTTATCATCATTCTTTGCAGACGTGTCGGAACATCTGAAAGGGGTTTTTTAAATAATGTTACCAAAGGCTGGTGATCAGTTTCGACATGTGTAGTCTTACCATAAATATACTGATGGAATTTTTTGCATCCAAAAACAATTGCATATAATTCTTTTTCTATTTGAGCATAATTTTCTTGAGTACTTGTTAACGACTTTGATGAGTAAGCAATGGGATTTTTTCCATGAAAAATCACTGCACCAACTGCTTTTTGACTTGAATCGACTGACATTCTAATTGGCTTGTTTACATCATAATGTACTAAGACAGGAGACTGACAAATTAATTCTTTTAATTTATTGAATTGCTTTTCATGACTGTATGTCCATTGCCAAATATTTTGTTTTTTAAGAAGGTCTCTAAGTAAACTTGTTTCATGTGCTAAATTTGGAATATATGAACCCAAATAATTCACCATACCGAGAAAGCGCTGCAGATCTTTGACATTCTTTGGCTTTGGCATTTTGATGATTGCTTCGACCTTTGAAGCGTCAGCTGAAATACCATTTTTATTAAAAATATGTCCTATGTAAGCTACTTCGGTCTTCCCAAACTGACATTTTGACTTGTTAAATTTTAAATTGACTTCTCTAGCTTTCTTAAGAACTTTTTCTAGCCTGGCATCGTGTTCTGTTTGGCTTGAGCCATACACAAGGATATCATCGACAAATATTAAAACACCTGGCAAGTCACCAAATAAATCAGTCATGACTCTGTGAAAAATTTCACCGCTCGAGTTTATGCCGTAAGGTAATCTAAGAAATTTGTATCGACCAAACTGGGTGTTAAATGTACAGAGCTCACTACTCTCTGCATCAAGTTTTATCATCCAGTACCCTGAATTAGCATCTAATTTTGAAAATACAGCAGCACCAGCTACTTTTGAGCGAAGATCATCTAAGGTAGGATAAGGAAAATAAGGTCTTTTTATTGCTTTGTTAAGGTTCCTTGGGTCAAGACATATGCGTAGTTCACCATTAGGTTTTTCGACTGGAACTATTGCATTAACCCAATTAGTTGGTTTAGTTATTTTTTCTATGACTTGTAACTTTTCCATTCTATTTAATTCTGCCTTGAGTTTTGGGTGCAAAGCGTAAGGTATTCTACGAACTGGACAAATTTTTGGCGTAATATTAGCGTCTATGTCTAAATGAGCTTCACCTGGTAAACAACCTAACCCTTCGAATGTGTCAGAATAAGTTTCTATAAGTTTTAGTACTGACCTTTGGCTATGGTTAGTGTTAAGTCCAGTGGTTCCAGTAAGTTCAAACAGTCTTTTCACAATACCGCATTCCTCACAAGTTTTCCAGCCCAATATAGTCTCACATTTACATTTAACCACAATGAATGGAATCTTGACTCGATGTCCGTTTTCAAAAGTACATGTCATTATAATACTACCTACATTTTCTATTAATTGTCCTGAAAACGTAAAAATCTTATCATATGAACTTTGCATAGGAATATTAATATTAGATACTTTTTCTAAATATTTTAGTGTTTCTAAAGAAATTACATTAATGTCAGCGCCAGTGTCAATTTGACAGATAAATTTATGGTCATGAAAATATACATTTATTTTCCAATTATGATAATTCGATTTAGGATTATTATTATTTATGGCATTAATTACAAAATCTTGTGAAACTTGATTATTATTATTATTACAATGGATATTCATGTCAGAAATGTCTTGATTTTTTAAATTAACGGAACTTACGGTTTTTGTAACATTTTTGTCTCGAAAGAAACAGCATTTTGCAAAATGGTCTGGCTTCTTGCATATAGCACAAATCTTCCCTAGTGCTGGACACCTGACTCTGTGCTGTTGTCCACATTTATTGCAGACTGTATTGTTGTACCCTCTTGATTTGCTTCTGGACCTGGACCTGAAATTCGCTGAAATAGAAGTTGATTCTTTCCGACCTCGACTGGCATTTCTTTGGCTGTCTGGACTTCTTTGTTTTTGCCTCGATTTATGACTTGCTGGCCTATAGTTTTCATTGTTGCGTCTTGAAACCGCTTGAACAATGTTTGACTCTTCACCGCCTAGCTTTTTTGACCTTTCATTTGATAATTCAACTGTCTTGGCTATTTGTACTGCCTCATTTATATCCTTGATCTCAGTTTTTTGAAGAAGTTGTTCCTTGATCTGACCGTTTTTTATACCGATTATGAACATGTCTTTGACTAAGGATTCTTTTAATGTTTGAAAGTCGCAGCTAGCTGCGAGGTTATTCAAACACGTAACGTATTCGTCCAAGTTTTCGAACTGTTTTTGATATCTGGTGAAAAAATTGTATCTCTCGACGGTTATATTTTTGCAGGCGTTAAATTTTGAATCAAATTTTTGTAATATGGAGGTAAGCGTTTCTGTCTTCATGTCTACATTAAACGAATTGAATATGTCGAGTCCATCGTCGCCTATCGAATTTAAAAATATAGCAATTTGTTTCGGCTGTGGTACTTTGTCTAGGTCGTTAGCTTCAAAAAATATTTCAAATTTTTGCCTCCAGAGTTTCCATATAGCGGGGTTAGCGCCATTTTCTTTATTGAGGTTCAACGGTTTTAGACCGTTGGCTAAAATTATGTTGTGTACCTTATTTTGGTCCGGCATGTCGTTTGTTTCATTAGTCCAGCTTCTTTGTTGTTTTTCACATCTTCTGACACCATGTGTTGGGCGCGGGGAAGGAAGATTCTATTTTATTTCTATTTTAAATAAAACACAGCACGGCCATGTATTGTGCAAGTCAGTCCATAGACAATTTATTCTATTTTTTTTAATACATACTGGTAACGCCATAGACAATACAACACTTCCATTTCATTATTTGTACTTTCAATGAGGTCAATATCATTGTCACTATTAACCGTATTTATTACTAGTCTATCAGTGTAACAACATCAAAATCAAAATCGTTCATATCTAAATTGCTTTTTTCGGAATGGTGAACTTAACTGAAGTGGAAGACGTCTCAGTACTGACTCCGTTTAATATTTTGTTTAAAGTTATTCTGGAAATTACAGTGGCATTTGCAACTCGCCCTTTGATACTTGTAAAATAATTATAAACATTGTAAATAATTTCGCGTTTCTTTTTTTTTTTTTAATGATGCCATCGCACGATTTCAAGTTGAGGGGTTTCAACAACTCTATATTATATATTTTCAACTAAATGCGTCCGTACCCTACGGGATCTCTAAAACGACTGACGAACGTCACATAGGCAGGGTGTGACAACGCTCTATGAAGCCGAAATTAGCCGAGTCTCTTTCCAAAGACCGATGTGCAATCTTTTTGGCCGGGTACTGTACCCAGGATTCTGTTGAGGCGGGCAGGCGAAGAAAAATGTACCTACCTAAAATATTTACTTTACGGTTCATGAGCATTCCTGCGAATCGGCTGCATCTTGCAGGGGGGAGGAGGTAACTGTCCTACTCTGCTCTTACCTCGCTACGCCTTAACGTCTCGTTCTAACTAGCCCCGTGGGAGAGGGACGCACTGAGTTACGGTTTGGGCTAGTTCAGATTAGTTAGGTTTAGTTAAGGTTCATGCTGTGTCCACATGTACACCCCTGCAGGGACGATGAATCATACATTATCAATTATCATCATACGGCAACGCCAGCGCAGTAAAATGTGTACATAAATTAAAGGGGTTCGGGAGACGAGGTCGCAGGAGATTTTGTTAGTGTGAATAATGATTTGGGACAGTAAGCGCTTTAAGGTAAGCCTCTTCTAATTAATTTGAAGGTTAGGCTAATTTATGGTGATGAGCATTTTTAAGCATTACTGCCAAAACGCTAAAAATTGGACTTGTCGTGTGATTTAGACGTGAACTCATAGTAGTAAGTAAACTATCAATACCGCGGTTGCCAACAGGGATAGCAATACCGGTATTTTTTTTATGAACAAATACCGGGATCCCGGGAATGGTCATACTAAAAACTGGGATTGCTATTCCTATTGCCAATCGTGACGTTGTGAGCAGTAGCGGCGTTAGGGGGGAGCACGGTTGGGCGACCGCCCAGGGCGCCGGATAGAAAGGGGCACCGCAGGAGCCTTTTTTTCATATGGGTTTGAATTGCAGTTAGGGGTGCCGAATAAATCTCGCCCAGGGCGCTGGTAGTGCTAAAACCGGCACTGGTTGTGAGACTATACTCGTACCTACCTTTATTGCAAAAGGAAACTGAACATTACCTCGAGCATCGCAGCGACTGTAAGGTACGGCTTGATGGCGCGCGCGTAGCACAGGTCGAGGCCGCGGTTGCCGAGCGTGGCGCTGACGGAGTGCTCGTCGCTGGCCCAGCGCGCGGCGCCCGACGCCGAGCTCAGCTCCGTCGCCTGTCCGCGCGCCACCAGCTCCGCGCCCAGCGACACTTGCTCAGATACCGCCTAGCAAAATATTAAACCAGGTACCTAAAGTAACAAAGAAAGTGGGTTGGCATGTTCCTAAAAGGACAGTATGAGTATGCGCGACTCGTGTTAACTTTAGGCACACGAAGCTTGAGTTTAAAATATGTTTAAATGGATATAATTATAGGTTAAGCCTTAGGCTTGCAATGCTTAAGCGGTCAAGCGGTAACCCAACTTATTTATATATTAATGCTAAGTTTTATAAATTTATCTCATGTACAGTGAAAATATTATTTTCTTACGAGAACATAAATAATCTTTAAACCGAAGAGATTGTGAAAGAAAATTTAACTTGCACGATCATGTAAGTATACATATGAACGTGTAACCCATGATCCCATCTGTCTGGTTTCGATGTCACTAGGGTTACGGAGGTCAAATAGCAGTCGCTCCAAGATTATAACTTGACCTGCCAAATCTGGGATCATCAAGGCGAAAAGCGAACCCCGAATGAAGAAACGGCAAACACTGCTAGAGCATGGTAGGGTAGGCCAGGCCCTCAAATTTAAGAATAGTTCTCTAGCCACGTTTGCCGCAAAAAAACATGTAGTACTAGGTACCTACGGACAGCATTGATATGCATGTTTTGTTGAATGTGAACGGCGAAACACGCAGCGGATCCAACTTTAAGAAAGACCAGTAGGGAAACATTGTATAAGCAATTGGGGTGATTGCAGGTTATCACGTTTCGCGTTCGTTACTAAGCAAGTATTTTTTTCAAATATGGAATTACCTGTAAATAATGAAGAGCAATAAAATCCCGGTTGACTGCTATAATAGAGGCCGTGAAATTGCTAAAGTAGGCGTCAAAGATGCTTTCGAAGCTGTAGAATTCAGCGTCAGCGATCTGAGCGACTACGGTAGCGCGCGTGCTCGCTGTGGGGCCCACGCGCACCTCGCAGCTCATCTGCCCGCCCGGCGCCGCCTCCATCACGAAGTACGGCAGCTTCGTCGGCTTGCCCTTGTCCATGTAAGACAACAGTAGTTTGTAGCCACCAGGCGACACGGAACTGAACGACAGCGAGTGTCCAAGCACCCAGTTCTCTTTAGAGTTCTGTTTGACGGAAACGCAGGCGCCCTCGAAGCACTGCGGTATTCTGTAACGGGCCGCGTTGTGGATGTAGCGCAGAAGGCCGGGGTTGTCGGCGCCGGCGGGGAGGTCGCCGGGGCCGCGGTCGGGCACGCCTGTGCGCGAGCCGGTCACGCCCGCGCCAGCCTTGCCGCGGTCACCCGCCGAGCCCTTGGCGCCGGCCAGCGGCGGGCACGAGCATTTGGGCGGGGGCGCCGGCGCGTCGCCCGCGCCGCAGCGTTGCGCCGGCGATGCCGCCTCTACCACGCCGACCGGCGTCGCGGCGCTCACCACGCCGATCCGCGGTGTATTAGATCTCGATTCGGGATTCGAATGACTCTTTGCATAAATCGCATTAAAGAAACCCCGCCTTATAAGATCTGTTAACGATGTCGACTGTGAAAAAGCGTCACTTTTATACATTACTAGTTTTAGTACTCAAGTAAAATAATCAAAATATTTATGGCTCGCACTGAAATTACATCAGAAATTACGTCGCCTTGACAGTGACGGTAGGTTTTACTGATTTGAAAATGGAACTTAACTTTTTAAATTGTGTCTTATAAACGTGCATGTAATGCATTATTAAGGCTGACGGCAAATAGGCCCGCCGACTCACTTAGACATCATATTCTTCCGCCGGTTTCCCCCTATGGTTGCGCCCTTAGAGTCAGTATTCAGTATTATTTTTTTGTATTCAGTATTTTTATTGCGCCATTTTACAAAATTTGTACAAATGAGACCCTGTTAGGGCATAGCAATTTCACACTTAAAGTAAATCAATTCTGTACTATCTAAAAAATATTAAAAACAAAACAAAGTAACTAAATTGACAATTTGCGTACTTAGTGTACTTACTATCTAAATTATTTATATTAGGAGAGGTAGTTTATAAGAGTACCTATAATAAGAATACTATACATATACAAGCTTATGCGTCCCTTACTTATGTTATGACACTAGTTAGACAGAACCGGAGGGAGGGATAAATCGCACTTGGACAGTTATGTTAGGGCCTCTGGGGAGATAGACTTATAAATTTTTCACTGTACTTAGATTTTTTAAATACAACAAGGCAAACAAGCCAGTGGGTCCCCTGATTGATGGTAAGTGATCACCACTCCCCGTAGACACCCGCAAACCGAGGAGATTACAGGAAGCGTTGCCAAACCAGAGGGCTAAGATGGAATACCTCTTTTGCCAGTAATTGCACCGGGTGTCTTACTCTCCACACCGTAACACAACAGTGCAAGTACTGCTGCTTCGTGGCAGAATTAGCGAGCAAGATAGTGGTAGCGATCCGGACGGACCTTGCACAAAGTCCTACCACCCGCAAAATGTTGGAAATTTTGAAAATGTTATAATGTATTGCTTCACATAAGTACATTTATGATGTAATATCTGAATATAATATATCGATATTATTTATCGACAGGTCCCTCGCTCAGTTGATTAGGTGAAATACATTTGCGTTTTCGTTTACTTACGCTGTATGGCAACATAACCTTTGCATGTGTATTGAGTGTATGTGCGTGAAAAGGATAATGTGTTGTAATTTTCTAAAGGTGTGGGTTTGTAAACACGCAGAGTGAAATTGCGTTAGTGTGATAGGTTTGAGATTTCACCCCCCCGCGAGAAATGGCAGAATTTTGTGTAAGCAAATAATCACACAAGGCCACTCCCGGTATGAAAGCTCTTAAGACGCAAATATAGATAAATTAAACTAGCTGGTTATGCTGGAGCTACTATGGCAGGAGTAGATTGAATACCTACTACTTAAATACGACACAAGTGGGCCTCCGGAATAGTTGCAAAACTTCTGAAATATTCGGAATTATTCCGGAAAACTTCCGGGAATATTTCGATTACTCGGAAACTTTCCCAGTAATAAAACCGGTCACGTGCGAGTTGGACTCTTTTATTATATTTAACAGAAAACATTCCTTAATCATAAGGGTGCATACATTTAGTCATTCTACTTCAGACTTTGAGTATTTAACATTGAGATGCCAAGCCGTATTATCACCTAACAATTTTTTCTGCCAATTTTAGCGGGGGAGACGGGTCTAGTGTTGCCCGATGGCTGGGAAATTGGGGATTGTCCTGGAATTACGTGTCTTGTCCCGTGCCCAGGAATTACACTTTATAGTCCCGGTTTGCTAGTGTTACTATATTTTCAGAGTTCCTTACCTCAAAAGGAAAAATCCGAAAACTGTAAGCAGTATCGGAAGTCTCCAGATGAGATATCCGAATAAAATCACAACATGCTGTCGGCAACACTGCCACGAATGCCATGATGTCAAATTTTGAAATGTTTACGTTATGTCTGTCAAAAAGCTTATTCATTTAAAATGTTTTTGGTGTTGTAAATAATAAATTAATTGTAAAGAAAATTATTTACGTGTGATAAAAAAGTCCGTCTTTAGTGAAATTTGAAGTTTTTGATAGCCGTTTGAAGGTAAATACAGCACGATTAACCATTTTTGCAGAGATCGCTTTCGCGATACGGACTAAAGCAAAATGACACACGATATCGCGGCGAACTGGTTTTTATAAACCGTTATGATTTTAATCACGGTTTTAGGACATATGCATTGGCAGAGGGGAATGCGTGCCTTGCGACGTCCAGTGGCTAAATTGTCTAAGACTTCAGAACGAGTAATTAAAAAAAGTGACAGGAAATTCGATTCTAATGATGTCAACACTAGAAAGAGACAGAGGCGTTTAATTCGAGTCTTTCGCTTAGACCGTTTGTGCTGTTCACAGCGCGCAGTCCATCAGTTCATGGTTCGGCCATTTTGGAATTAAAGTGAAATATTTTTATTTTAAAATGTCCGTATGAAATTATACATACATATAATATCCAATCAGGCTTATATTACGACTATTTACGACCGCTAGTCAAGTCTTTCGTCGGCGATGTGACTTTGGTTAAACAACCTCCCAGAGACTTTAAAATGCGTAACATCAGCATTTCATCTTTATTAATCATCATCAAATTAATCTATGATCACTGAAAACATAGATTTAAAAAAAGGATCAGGCTTTTTGTATTATTACAAAACATGGTTGTATGTGCCAAGATACCTTTGCCTTTCAACACTAAAAATGACAGCCCGAGGCCGAGCGGAATGAATACTTCCTCCCCTCCCGGAATAGTTCCCCACCTCATACGTCCCTGGGAATGTTTCCGAATGTTTCCGAAGGAATCAAGGAAGTTTTCGTCTTTGCCTGGGAATACTTCCCAGTAGGTAAATTAAGTTTCCGCCCGTGTTGATGTTAAAAAAGCGTAAATAAAACATAAATATTTATCGTATTACCTATGTCAGGGCAAGTTATGTACCAATTTTTGTAATTTAATCATGATTTTCTTATGTTGTTATATTCGATCGAATACGCAATTTAAAAACCTAGCCGCCGTGTGTTTTTCTTCTGTCCCATGAATTTATGCAGAAAAGCGTAGATATACAGATACTTGTTACGTACATCCTCGTCTTGAATGTAGTCAACGCTTGTAGTCCAGGGCCCAATTTCATAAACGTGACAGGCGACAGGTGACAGTGACAATTCGGTGTACATTGCTTGTCCACTATGATGTTAAGTCTGTAGCGTTACTTGTTGACACAATAATGTACGGAAAACTGTCACTGTCACCTGTCGCCTGTCGCGTCGATGAAATTAGTACCAGTGTCCAATCTCATAAATGTGACAGGTGACAGTGACAATTTGGTATACATTGCTTGCCCACTATGATGTTAAGTCTGTAAGTCTGTAGCGTTACATGTCGACACAGTAATGTACGGCGAATTGTCACAGTCGCCTGTCGCCTGTCACGTTTATGAAATTAGTCCCAGAGCCCAATCTCATACACGCGACAGGCGACAGGTGACAGTGACAATTTGATATACATTGCCTGCCCACTATGATGTTAAGTCTGTACAAGTCTGTAGCGTTACTTGTAGACATAGTAATGTATAGCGAATTGTCACTGTCACCTGTCGCGTTTATGAAATTGGGCCCAGGTAACTTGTTCATTGTTAATTTGTTAATTTTACAATAAAAGAATACCATAACAGTAGTAGGGTTATTTTTGTGCACGAGTATGTAGGTATGTACCTATGTAAGGATTGGAATGATTAAAACGATGTTTTTATTAAGTGTTTAAAAACAATTTCGTCGTAGTTTTTATTATTTTGTTTTGGATTTCTACAAAGAAAGTCTTTATCGGTAATCGCCTGCCGGAACCATCCAGTGGATATCTACTTTTAGGTTTTTCCCCTACTAACTACGGACGTACTGCGTGTAATGTACATACGGTTGCAAAATTATGTAAGTAATTTTAACAAAAAGGCGCGTAAAATACCGATAGTTTGCGGCGTGTGTTATATAAAACATGGTTGTATGTGCCAAGATACCTTTGCCTTTCAACATTCAAAAATGACAGCCCGAAGCTCGAGGCCAAACGGAATGAATACTTCCTCCCCTCCCGGAATAGTTCCCCACCTCATACGTCCCTGGGAATGTTTCCGAATGTTACCGAAGATGGAATCAATCAAGGAAGTTTTCGGCGCGCAGAGCTGGCGAGCCGGGGCGGCGGCGGCGGCGCACGGCGTCTTTGATTTCGTTTACTTGCGTTGTGTGTGAGAGCTTGTAAAACGCCGCACGCGCCGTTCAGTTTATTCGCCTATTCTTCGTGTTGAATTACAGTTAAGTAATTTAAGCAAGGTACTTAGGTAGGTACCTCGAAATCAAGCTGAAGTGTAGAATTATTTCTAAGATGAAAGAAATATTCAGCTCGCACAGCCCTGTCGAATTTCCATCTCTTTCTATCGCGTTACTCTTACCAATTTTTTTTATACAACATAGGAAGGAAAACGAGCAAGTGGGTCACCTGATGGAAAGTGATTACTACCGCCCATAGACACCCGCAACACCTAGGAGATTGCAGTGCGTTGCCAACCCAGAGGGCTAATATGGAATACCACTTGTGCTAGTAATGAAGTAAGTATGAAAAATAGTGAATTTTACCGTATTTTACCAGGGTAATTTTATCGGTCTGCATCACTACTTACTATTTAAACAGTGATTCTATTGGAAGTTGGAATTACATATTTTATAATTATGTATCATAATTCTTAACTTATAGTGTAAATAATGAGTAATAACCTCAGAATTACATACATTTTTTTACTTTTTTCACAAGTAAAGGGAAAAGTCCGAAAACTGTAAACTTGTAAGGTATGTTACATCACATTTTGTATTTATTACAATCTTATATTTGCACTTAGTACGTATGGGACCAAGAGTTTTACAATAGCAAAGTTAAGTTTGTCCCTCAATTCGGTTTCTTTTTTCATTAAAGCAATGCTTGGTGCTTATTAGGTTTGTACGGAACCCTCGGCGCGTGAGCCAGACACGCACTTGGTCGGTTTTTAACGAAATTTTCGTATTTTTCGGCCATCGAAAACTTCCGAATGTTTCGGAATGCTTCCGAATGTTACGGGAAGTATTCCCTGGGAAACATTCGGAAAGATTCCCGCTTGCATCTATACTCCGGATCTCTCTCACTTACTTAACACGTACGAAACGTTGTAGTAAGCAGTAGCGGGCTACAACTTCACGCTAGTATTATGTCAAATTGAGATATTACCCCGGTCGAGACGGTCCATTCGCACTGCATCCAGCAACAGCCTACAGACAATGTGGATTTACTTTTTACCACTACAATTTGATTCTGCCTAGAGTCGAGTCGACATCAGCGTTTACTAATACCTATATTATTATGACCTAAATTACTGGATGATTAATAATGATTGCTCTTTGAAATCTGTAATTCTATTCAAGGTTTGTTTTCGCGCGCTACGGAAAGATGACGTGAGGGGCAGGGACATCCCCTGTATGACCACTCTATACATAGCTCGTCTATACTTAGATAACACATTTTCAGAGAAATCCCCAACGTCACATAACAACTTCCGGTTATGGTTCAATGAACTAGTAAATACCAGGAAAATACCCAGGTTTAACGTTTTTTTTTTTTGTAGTAAATGTATTTATTATTCACATTAATATTTATAAGACCATTTTCATAACTTTACAATTTACATTTCGGATAATAAGAATGTTATTTGGATAAGAATATTTGGTGGTAGAGGCTTGCCATAATGTAGAATTATTCTGAAAACTAATGATTTTACTAACAGAGTTCGTTTAATGTTAGCATTTAAACGTACTTAAGTTTAAGAATGCTGGGTAGTAATTTTGATAACGGGACAGCAAAATTTGAGATATCTCGTTATTTTTTACATGTATATTACAATTGTAATGGCTAGCTAAATAAGTATAGTACTTTCTATTTTTTGTGCTTTTGAAAACTTTCGTGGAATGCGCCCAGGCTATTATTCCGTAAATATAAGAAATATCAAAAAACTTTTAACTGATATCGAAAAACTTACCTTGCCTATAATAAAACGTAGTGGTTATATTCTCTTTGCTTATATTGAATGAGTAAAATCATGGATCGATATTCTTTATATATGGCAACTTTAAAAATCAATTGTCAAGTCAATAGTCAATTCGTCAGTTTTGTCATAGTTTTTTAATTTACGCTAACTTTGACAAGAAATGACTTTGTAAATAAAGAAATAATTCAACACTTGTTTTGCTGGTGTTTCGTGCTGTATTTCGATACTTAATTGAAATTACTTACTTATATTTGGTAGTCATTCTAAACCATACCATACTTTTATTACTTTCCTTGTTGTTTTGTGGCTTTGTTAGTCTCTCTTCGAGTCGCGATAAGCCTGTAGATACGCTAACGACATGACTACTTTGAGTGCTAGAATTGCTGATCTATTTCGGAACCTGAAAACGGACGCCGTACCACGAGCTCCGCGGAGGAAGCCTGTTGACCCTGAAGAGATTCCCACTGAAGTAAACAATGAGAATTACGATACCACCAATGGGTCGGACCGCTCTGAAGAACCGGAAGTTATAATAATCGAAGAGCCAGACGACGATTTGAAAAAAAATAAAAAACAAAAGCCCAAGAAAAGCTTTTTTACGTCAAAACCTAAACCCGACAAACCAAAGAAAACGGAAAAGTCGGAGAGGAAAGACAGTAACGACTGCGCAGTGAACACGCAAGGTAACTATTGTGCATTGGACTTTTGCTGTTTATTTTTTTGTAATCCTGAAAACTACTTGGGCACACCTTATCATAAAATTACACGGTGTCCTTAAGAGGAGTGTGAACCCAGCCCTAAAAAGCGCTCCCGAAACAAACGGCGATAACGTATTCCATCCTCTAAACCTTAATCTATAGCAATGATTTTTTTGGTATGTTGTCATTATGCCTTAGAACTAGGTTTGTATGTTTTGATTTTTTTATAATTTTCATAGATTTGACAATATTTGCATTTTAGGAGTTTCATACAAAACAAAAAAGCGTCAATATTTTTGAAACTATTAAGAATATTGAAAAAATCAGAATATACAAACCTAGTTCTGAGCCATAATGACAACATACAAAAAATCATGGCTATAGGTTTAGGTTTAGATGGCGGAAAAGGTTATCGCCATTTGTATGGAGAGCGGTGGGTTCACACTCCTCTTAATAGATAATTTCACACTGGTTTTATGCTACTTGATATCTATGCAATTAACATTATTATATACAAAATGACACTTCTTACTTTCTACTACAACATGGAAAGCTAGACTAGAATGCTTTGGTGCTGGTTTACTTTGAATATCCAAAATGGTAAAGAATACTGATAAAAATTTTGGATTAATAAATTATTAACAACTTATGAATTTAATACCAAAGCCATATTACATAATGTTTGATTGTAGCGACTGGCAGTGTGATAAACATAGTGAGATCCAAAAATGTTCACTGCGGAGATGAGATCTACTTGAACTTTTCCAAGGGGACTGGGGAGTCCGAGGAAGACACTATAAAGAAGTGCAATGATATCACATTGCTGATGGAGGCGAAAGTTAAGGTTAGTTTTGTGAATCTTATTTTAAATTATTTCTTGTAAAAACGTCTTATATTAAATCATATAAAAAACCCATACTATATTCAGTTATTCCTCATTCTACAGCTCTTTTTCCTGGTTCTTAATTCAGGGTACCCATTAACCAGGATCAAGATTTGTCTTAGGTCAGATGATTAAATTGAGGTGACTTCCTTTTGACCTCATAGCTCCTGCTAAAGGGAAACCGGATCAAAAGAATGGTTACACATTCATTTACATGACAGTGCAGGTTTCCTTACAATATTTTCCCTCACCATAAGAGCTTTGATTACTGCAGTAAGGTAATGTACATAATTAAGAAAATCTCATTGGTACATGGCTACTGCTGGGTATCAACCTTATTTCCTCACAATCTCAATACCACTCCACTAACCACTAGGCCATTTTCATAAATTATACTCTGTGATTAAGATGTGAATACTCCAAACATGTGTGCACAGCTATACTTAAATAACAAACTGCATACATTTTTTAATACATAAATTGTTCTAGAAATAGAGTATATCAAAGTCAAACAGAAATTAAATTAAGTTAGTAGTCTAGTTAATGACTGTAATTTGACATAAATGGACAATTTGTGACTCACACTTACTAAACTTGCTTTAAATATGCTGACTCATTATGTTTTTTGGTTGCAGCCGGAACATGAATACTTGGACCTTATATCAAATAACCTTGGCAAGAACTGGTATGGTCTCTTCATTTCGTTGGGATTTCTAAAAGGTCGTATTGAGACTGTGGAAATCAATACACGCGAATATGGTGTTAATGAGGTAAGGCATGCTAATAATAATCTCAATTGAATAAAAACAATAATGCACATTAAGGCACAAGTACTTTTACTAAGCACCCCATTTTTTTTATTAATAATCCCAAATTGTAACATCAACCCTCAGTAATTAAAGCAGATAACCCAAGCTGCTCAAGCAATGACACTGCAAAGATAATCTATGCAGGAATTTGGTTACATGTACTGAATTACTGCCGTTATTCCAACCATAATCTCTTTTGTTAGGTGGAGTAGCTCATTCTGAGAATTGTTTATCTGTCATACAGCCTTGACCAAAAATATTGAGCACAACATCATTTTTAGATAACTTCTAAATAAAATCTTATTTCCAATACAAAATATAAATACAATATATTTACAAATATATTTTTGTATTAGTATTAATTTTCCCGATGTAAATATTTTCTGTATATGTATATAAATTATTTGTCAGATGACGTAGAATATAATAAGTATTAATAAATTTAAAAAACTAGAATTTAATTAGTATTCAAAGTAATATTTTATGTAAGCGATATGAGAGCCAATTAAAATTTTTGTTACAAAGATAGGCCATTTCAATTCAAAATTCGATATTTGTATGAAAAATACAGGAGTACTCAATACTTTTGGCCAAGGCTGTAGTTGTCATTTGCAGGACCCCTTCCCATTTTTATTTATTTCTGTTGTTCCATACAGTTGTCATCCTTCTTGTAATTTTTCTTTTATGGCATCGCGCTCTTGGCGCAATTAGCGATTTGTAAATATTAACATGTTCACCTTCACCATACTAAAGTCTCATGCTTGCCAACCAACAGCGGCAAGAGCATACCTGGCGTGTCCTTGGCACTTCAGTTCTGATAGCCCTAGGCTATCATTGTAAGCCCCCCTGGCCTGTCCTGCCTGGGCATCCCCAGCCCTGTATTCTATAAAGCCCTATATGGTGCTTGCAAGGGCCCAGCGCCTCCTCGCTCTTTGCGCCCTAGATGCTAGCCTAATTATCCTGTAAGTTAATCAGGCAGACATGTCCAGTGCAGTCCCACTACAACTTGGTGAGCTTCGACCTACATCTGATCTGCAACACCGAGTTTAGAGCGCAGTTGGATGCTTCATGTGTTAATATAGTTGTTATATGTCCAGGCTCGCTACAAGCTCCTTCTGGACTGGGTACGCAACGACAAGGTCGGCACGCTCGGCCTTTTGGCCACGAAGCTGTGGGAGCATGGCGACAGGGAGCTCGTCAAGCACCTCGCCCTTCTGTACAAGAACAATAATTACAAGTAACATTCCCTTTTATAACACCAACAGGATCCGTCTCTAGTTCACTTAAATGAAGTACCCACTGCAATGAGAGAGATCTGCTCAAAATTGTATTTTCGGGTGTTGAGTATGTGTTTGCTCTTTAAACCGTATGTAATAAATTGTTATAAGGATGCATCATGTTGTGTGGTGCATTAATGCTCTTCAAGAATTACGGGGCAACTTTTCCACTGGGATTGAATCATTTGGACAGATCTCCATTGACGTGGCGGTACCATCGAACACATACCCAATAGAAACGAAATGTCACTTATTTTGCTTGAAACTAATTCCGAAAAATCACTTCTGCAATCGCTGTTAATATTACTTTTCGGGCATTTATTTCATTTCCTATGCATGTGTCCTACTGACAACATTTTTTGTAATGTAGTTAGTATTATAGTCGACCAACAAATTGTTGTACTACTCAAATGTTAAATGTTATTTACACGTCAAACGTTAAGGTCTCGTTTCCCTTTTTTACTTACACGTGAAATCCTTCTTGAAATTGAAAGGAATTGAAGACACGAGTGGATGAAGGAGGTATGTAAATAGCGTTGCGCTATGACTAAACACCTACGATTAAGGCGTAAAATCGAATATCTAAAAAGTTTAATGTATCCCCTTCATCCACTTACCAAGATCAAGTACGAGTCGAATCGCGGAGACGGACCGAGGGTCCCGTGGGTATGTGCACTCAACAAAACTAAATTTTAGGGCATTGCAGAACTTTGTCGCAATGGCTAATCGCGTAATATTTAGGCATATTTACAATCAAGAGTCAATACGATATTTCTTGCCGAAAGGTTCTACGAAGTCGCCCTCACTTCAGTTTGGTTGACTGTAACACACAATGTATTCGTGTTTGTATTTACCAAAAAATATATTTATTTATATTCAGCATAGAAGCCTTTGCGCGAGCCCGAATCACGCTTGGTTGTTTTTTTATTTCCTTTTTAACTTTAGAATTTATAACATAATTCCACAAAGTTTGTTGGTTGCCTGTACTGCCGTTTTTACGATAGAGCAAAAACACTTTTCTTCTATGGGGACTTGGAGACTCCCTTAATTGTATACTGATTTGTTTCTTTAAGTATTTGTTAAGATATCTGCCATAAACATATTTAGTATAAATTTCAACGGTTCATTACATTCCAAGAGACGGAACCCTTTTAAGAGTGTACGGACGGACGAACGGCGTAGGCTTAGTACCTAATAGGGTCTCATTGGCATCCTTTGGTTACGGGACCTAAAAAAGGGAGTAAAAATATTTTTATTATCCTTGCTTGCATTATAGTACATTAAGTCCAATTAGTATTTGAATAGACATATAGAAATTTAGAACGAATGCGAAGCCTTGGTATTATGCGAATTTGGAAAAGCCAATAGATTTGCAACATAGTTGCAAAAACCTAATTATGGCCGGTGCTTACCAGACGGTTTTGTCAGCGCAAATGATTTTGACCCCTAGGACTTGTTTCACTATGTTTGATTAGTACTTATACGGGGTATAAGAGGTTGCTATCTCCTTCTATAACAAGTGCCAGAAAAGGTTACCATGAGATTTATCTAGTGAACAACTTTTATCCAGACATTGTGAGTGAATCAAACCCTTAATCTTATAATATCCTTAGCAGTTATCTTTTTGATATCTTGACGAAAGCAATGCTGCTTCGGTACGCTGAGGTAGGTTTCGTTTATCAACGAAATGCCACGCTCACGGTATTAACTTATTCAACGCCATTACCCGTCAATGCGTAAAGCGCAAAAGAGACTGCCAGGAGTTGGCGTAAGACTCAAATTCGCGTTGCTGACCATCCACGTTTGGGCCATTCACGCTTGTGAATGACGGTTTTTATACATATTGGACAGCGTGGAAAAGGTTAAAGTCAAAGTTAAAATATTTTTATTCAAATTAGGCTGACAGGTAGGAAGCCCTTTGAATATCATAAAATTTACCACCGGTTCGGAAATCTTCTGATGGGAAGATACCGACAAGAAACTCAACGAAGTAAAAAAGAGAAAAAAGTAAGAGTCAAAATCATTTATGTATGTTCTTGTATTATAACAACGGATCGTCCTGCTTACCAACAGTTAATTGACACATTGTCTATGGGACATCTGTCAAAGTTTAACGGCTGGGAGGTAAAACGATCCGTCGTTTGAAAATAGAAACGCGGCATTACCGTGCCGTGCCGCTGGTGGGCGCCGGACTCTACTTAGTGGTAATTAGTTCCATTGAGTAAGCAGTCGCCATCAAACTTGACAAAATTAGATTTCAAAATTTACTCTGTGTAATAACTAATAATGTTATTATAATGTGCGATATTTTTTAGGGAAAACTATTCAGGTTAGGTATACATGTACGGTCAGCATCATAAATATATATACGTTACTAAGATGTCACAAATACCTATACACCTTTATGCCACTAAACATAAGGTCGATGTTACATATTTTTACGCTATGGCGGTGTATCTTTTTACAGCTGACTGTACCTAAATTAAACGAAATACTAAGTTAAATATATGATCGCCATGCGACTGATTTTATAATTTTATGTTTTTGAACAGTAATACTTATTCTTTTATAGTATGTGAGTTTACAAAAAACACTTTATTTTAAAGCTTTCTGTGATTTTTTACGCGACTATAATTTAGTCATTGAATTTTTATTTTTATTGTTTCTGTTTAGTTTTGTTTGAAAACTTTATCTAGATTAAATAGTAATGACTTACAGTTTACATTGCTTGAGATAAGTGATTTTATCTACTAGTCTACTAGTCAAAAAGCACAAATACATTCTTAATTTAAATCGGCTTCCATGGATGCTGTTCTAGATTCTTTTTTGACCACTTTTTTGAGTATTTGTGAGCACTTACACGGTTGCGCTCAATGTAAATAAAGAGTCTATTTAGTACTGTAAGAAAAATATACCCTATACCTATTAATTAATTGAAAATTTTATGAAACATCACACTTTTATACGATTAAAGTAGCTACTATTTTATTTTTGTTTTATTTAATTTATGTATTCAATACGACTGCGCTAATGAATACCCGCGTTGGCTCTTCCTGGACAGAGACTCGCAATGCGGATATGCTTGATACTGTACAGTCGGCAGCAGATATGCCTAACTAAACTACACAGTCGAAGAGGTCCATATGTATATTGCAATAAGGTAAAAAGGATAAACACCTTTTTGACGTCGACTATACTGTATTTTGTATGGTGCGACCGCCCTGTGACAACCTCACGCTCTTTTCCTACCTGAAGAAGGCATTTTTCAAAACTGCCCGCACTTCATAGCGTAGTGTAATAAAATATGGATTTATGGACTGTGCTAAAAGGATCGAGCGCGGGAATTTTGAGCAAATTTTTTTATGGTACATATATACAAAAAAGAATAGAGAATGAGCACTTTCACCGGTCTATCAGAGATACGTCAAGGCCTTCGCATCCAGCCTCTAGGTAATGCTTCTTCTTATCATACCATCTCTAGGTCAATCTTAACTTTGATAAATACATATTGCGCAGAAGAGAGACTTGGTTGGAACTTATACTGAAACACTGACGAAGATTTTTCAGCCAAGCTGTATGTCGTCTTGAATATTTCCTTAAATTATCGATAGTGGTTTCTTATTATTTGACGCAGGTACTGCAAATTGTTTTTTCCGACACTTAATGGTTTTTAGTTACAATTTCTAGCCTTATTTGTATTCTTTGCAAAATCTACTCGTTTCTTTGTATATAGACACAACCTGTGAAATAAGCCACCGTTGCAAACGCCGTTAGCGCTCAGCGTTTCACGGACAACCAAGGCCAAGCTTAAATAGGTACAGCTGTTGAATATTAGATATTATGTCATTATCATGTTATGATTCGGAATGTTTTCTCAGTTTACTTTTATCTCGTTACACATGGTTACGTAATAAATTAATAAGTAGTATATATAGCGAGTGATAAGTACAGTGAATCTGGGTGTATGTTCAGTTGTCGGGCGTCTGTGTTGGGAATACTACCATGCCGCTGCCGGACAGAAAAGGGTTGAAGATCGTCGCAGTTGACGTTAAGGATGTCAGATTCCCTACCTCTTTGGGTGGCCATGGCTCCGATGCTTTGGTAAGTGTTTTTTCCTTATAATTGAACTGAACGGCTAGCAGGCGTGCTTATTTTCTGGTGTGTCGCACGTACCGTCTCTCTGCTACTGGCCTAGTCAGAAAAGCACTCACTAAGCGACAAAGCAAGTCGCGGTATGTCGTGCTAGCCATCCAAGTTGGGTTAAGTTTGATTTTTACAAGCTCTTTTGTTGACTGTACTCTATTATTGCATTATTATCAGTGCCAGCACATCCACGCATTTGAAGGCATTCCAAAACTCGAAGTGGGTAAAATCCAGTAGAAAATTTTCAATCTAACAAACAAACGAAGTGACAAGCAAACTCAGTCGGCCAGTTTAATAAAAACTTCTGTACCATAACTATATTCCGCCTCTGAGCGTCTAGTGTAAGTTTCTGTTAGAATAAACGCCTCAAACGCGTTAGAGTTCTCAATTACCTACTATGGAATGGAAGCAAAGACAGCGGCTCTATCGAGGCAATTTTTTTTGGACAGAAAACTAAACTAAGGGCTCCAACATAAAACAAGGGCATAAAAACAAGTTTAAATTACTTAAAAACATAACGCTCCCTTCTGGCGGTAGTCGGATAAAAAGACTTACTGTAGTTGGTACACTTTATAGACACTTGATGACACCTGCTTAAAATTAGGTTAAGTATATCACGGCTTGCGTGGGGTATTGGGCACTCGTCTGGTGGTACAAAATACTTAATTTGTATTGATTGATTAACCTTAAAAAAATGGTTTATCTTGCATAAAGGTGACAACCGTCTCGATATATCTGATGGCATGATGACTTTCGCATAACATTAATCTTTCAACCGCCATGAACTATCAGAATTTCAAAACAAAATATCCTCCCGTAATAAATGTATTTTTAGAATTATTTTTTAACCCATATTAATTTAAAACTACAATCTACAACAATTTTACATTTTCATACCATTTGGTTTAAGGTGCCAAATACCCAATTGAGGCAAATGTGATACATTAAGTGACGACGCAGATATGTCCGATGAAAATTTGTCGGCGGTTAAAGGATTACATGTGTTTTTTGTGCAGCATACAGATCCGAACTATTCCTGTGCCTACGTCACTACGACCACGGAGGGCGGCAGCCAGGGATTTGGCCTGACCTTTACATGCGGACGCGGCACTGAGATCATCGTGCTTACGATACGATCCATGAAGCGGTTTCTTCTGGGCAAGAATGCGGCCGACATCTTTGCTGACTTCGCTGGCTTCTGGCGGGCTATTACCAACGACTCGCAGATGAGATGGGTATGTTGAATACAGTAGGTGTGCGAGATAAAGAAATACGCACGACAGCGCCGCTGTGACACACTTGGCTCTTTTTTTTAACCATGTGCTTTTAATCTTCTGGGCACTGAATGCGGTTTCTGACTTGTCCCGAACTTATAAGTGACACGTTAGAAGTAAAAGGTCGAAATTCTATGAACTATTTGGACTTCATTGCATAATTTTTTAAAGTAGTATAGCGGACTTAATCCTTATCAGACATTTAAAAGACCACTCAAACAATAACAACGCAAAATTTGTGATTTGTACATTTTGCTGTTACAACTACGAGTAATGAGTGCATTTAGTACAGCCCCTGAGATCTTAATGGTTTTTCGGGTTCGTCCTTTTAAGATCTCACTGGACTTGGAGGCTATGCTATTGTAACCCTGAAAGTAACTTAACCTACTATATTTTCAAGTTAACTTAAGATATCAGAGTTAAGTAGATACGATATCAGTAAGTTCCTGAAAGTCTCTTGGAATTTTAAACGGATGTTTCGGATTATCGACGGACTTGCGCGAACGCTGTCATGTTGTGAACAGATAAGCGGGCTTAAACTTTTAAAATTGTTAATAAGAAATGAGAAGTAAATTATCAATGGTAAATAAGTCTGTATTACTCTTTTTAGGGTTCTGTACCCAAAGAGTCCAAACGAAGCCCTATTATGTGTCTGTTTTTCTGTCACAGGCCTGTATCGTTTGAACCGGAATGGGTAGAAACTTGAAAGTTTCACAGAATGAATATTACTATGGCCGCTATAACAAATACACACTTATAATAATTTAAAAAAGTAAAGGGGGTCCTCATCTACTGGGGTTTTTAACGGTATTTTTGGTACGGAACCCTTCAAGTTCGAGTCCCTCTCGTACCTCGGTTTTCTTTTCTCACGTTAATGCAAAATTACTTTGTGTCATAATGACAAGAAGCTAAATCAGCTAATGAGGTGCAACGTTTTTTACTATAAGACACGAATCGTTGTTACTCGAACCTAAACGGCGTGAAGAGCTAACAGACAGTACTATCAAATAGAGAATTGAGTATTTACACAATGTTGGCAATTTTATATGTCTTATGTATCTTAATTCTTACATGATTTCGTCACAGATTGGTCCCGAAAAAGGTGTCGCACATTTAGCGGTGGCAGCCATTTTGAACTCTCTGTGGGATCTTTGGGCCAGACTCGAGAAAAAACCTCTGTGGAGGCTTTTGGCGGACATGGAGCCCGAGGTACGTATCAGATACTAAAATGTGCAATATATTATTATTTAAATCATTTGGAAGCTGAATAGGATAGGTCTTATATTGCATATTTCTTTATATGATGGAGGGAACATGTATGAAGTTTGTCAGATGTGTCAAAGGACTTACAGAAAAGTTTAAGAAGTTATCTTTGAATTATGTTCTTTAAAGACTTATGATATAAATTATTATGGCATAAAAAAAACAATTCCGCCAGGTGAGAGTGCCATTACTGCAATTTCTGGCAAACTTAGTTCTATAGAGGGATGCGACAGCAAAAATCTCAAAAAGAGGACTTGAGTAAAATATTTGTATTAATTAAACACAGCTTTAAAAAAACTCTTAAAACTGAATCCTGATAAAATACTATGCATTTTGAAATAATAGTATTTTATGCAACTGTTGCATAATGAGGGGTCTTAAAACACGAGTGTGGTTTTATGAAACGAGCGTCAGCGAGTTTCATAATAGGATCACACGAGTGTTTTAAGACCTAATTATGTACAGTTGCATACTAGTATTTTATGCAACTGCTATATAATGAGAGGCCTTAAAACACGAGTGTGGTTATATGAAACGAGCGTCAGCGAGTTTCATAATAGGATCACACGAGTGTTTTAAGGCCTAATTATATACAGTTGCATACATTACTTTATCTACACACATATCATAACTGCAAAAAACCGTAACAGCAAATAACCAACAAACGTATGACAACTAATGGCGGCCATGTATATTAAAAAGGTTCTCTGTGATTCGATCTATCCGTCAAGACGAACGTTTTTTTTAAACCATAGACGAACGAATGAACTCCTATTGTCATATCACTCGAGATCAAATGTCGTGCGGTTAAATTAAAAAAACATACTGAGTTGACGTTTCGTATCGATAACTGTTTTAATATCTGTGGATACTAGAATAGAGACCAACTTGAATTTTGACAGCTGTTCCAAATTTAAATTCATAACGTCACGAGCAGTCACGAGATATCGGTAATGTGATGACTAATAAAGAACAGATTTACCTACTACCACAGACAAGAAAATTCTTATAATAACATTGGTTGTAATAATGCTGGTCATTACCTAGGGTTTTTGAACGCGTTATTTAGTCTTTATGGTATGTGTGTAGATAAATTACTTTATCTACACACATATCATAAGTACTCTATGATGGGTTCAGAAGCCATAGGGCAATGACCTGCATTGCTACTAGCTACTAGTGCTAGGTACCTATTAAATATCTATGACTGTACACATTAAAATAATGTAATAAAAATGAATTTGAACAAATATAGAAACAAATTAGAAAAATCTCATAATAATAATGGTTGTTATAATGCTGGTCATTGCCTACGGTTTCTGAACGCATTATAGAGCATTTATGATATATGTGTAGATAAAAGTATAAAAAGAACTAGTAATTAAATGACCAATGTCAATTTACAACAGGATGAGTTATGATTATGACCCATCCCGCTGTTTAGTAAGATTTAACCGCAAAAGTATCAGGCGCACCATTGTATTTAAATAATATTAAATAGGTACTCCAGGTACTGGTTCCCGTTTCAAACTCCTATAATGGAAAAATAACTTGATTTAGCAACAAATGCTTATTAACGATTTACCTACGAATGAGTGAAATCAGAACAAAACAAATCGATAGCTCACAATAACGCACTAAAGTCTCATTTTTAATAAATCAATCCAAGTAAAATTAACGCAAGTCATATAAATAAAAATAAATACTACCGGTTGGGAAAAAACTTCCGATGAGAAGATATCCGCAAGAACCTCAACGAGGTATTATTTTTTCAAATAAATGAATGTACAAGTGCGAAATGGTTCTTCGCCGAAACGAGGATCCCAGCTAAACTATACGTATGTTATTGGCAGGATCTCGTATCAACCATCGATTTCCGCTACATAACTGATGTCGTCACGAAAGAGGAAGCAGTGCAGTTGCTCAAAGCCAAAAAGGCTGGGAAACAGGATAGGATCAAGCTGTTGATGGAAAAGGGATATCCGGCGTATACGACGCAAGTTGGTAAGATGACCACAATTTTTTTAAAGTATCGGTTACGCAGGTATGACACCTTTATAAACTCTACACCTGCATGTCGCGGTGTTCTTTAATATTACTATTCGTTTGACGGTAACAATATTTTTACAAATAACAAATAAATAAAATGGTAAGTTAAGTATGTTGTGAACTTGTTATTATTACGATGAACATAATTGTCGGTAGCTCTTAATAATACTGTGTAATATATCAAGACGTTATCTGCAAAATAGGTTACGTGTTTATTTCTTCGTAATGACCACTATTGCATACACATACAGATACTGTATCTACATACTTACTCCCATGATACGAAAGCAATTAAATACTTTGATAAAAGCTGCTTATGACATTTAAACACAGTACAATTCCAAAATACAAAACGAATTGTTTGGTATTGATTTGGATGGATTTTTAATTTGGTCGAACTCTGCGCGCACCAGTTAAAAATTACGTTTTGTTCGCATGGTCGCATGGACAGGTGCAAGCGGTGCAAGTCTTTTCATTTGATGTGTCGACGATGCCGCGCCTGCTAGCAAAGATTCCTGGCCTCCGTTTTGGGGCCGTGTGCTTTGTTTAGTAAAAAATAAAAAAATAAATTATATAAGTATCTTTCAGGTTGGCTCGGCTACAGTGACGCGCTGCTTAAACAATTGTGCGACAAATACCTCAAGCTCGGTTTCACACACTTTAAGGTGAGATTTTTTAAGCCATAACTTTTTTCCACCACCATAATTAAGTAGAGTATACACAAAGTTATGCGATTAATGAATAACCCGTGAACTGCAGATAGGAGGGATTATAAATCCGTTCAAAACTTGTAAGTTTTATTATAGTAAAAATACTAAGAAACAAAAAGTTTAGCTACTTAATAAAATATTACAGAAACCGTGGCGATTTCATACGACTTTTACCAATTTCTACTTTCTTAACAGGCTAAGCGCCCTGTATCGGCTACTTCTACATCTACACTAACATAATAAAGAGGTAAGCTTTGTTTGTTTGTGTGTAGGGGGTGTTCTCTAGAACTACTGAACCAACTCCAAGAATTCTTTCACTAGAAAAACGCTACACTATCCCTGACGGATAAAGGCTACTAATTCCACGCGAACGAAGTCGCGTTCGTCCGCTAGTCTCTTATAAAGCCATTACTCACCAAACACATATATTGTCATATTTTATCATAGCAATCAACTTTTTCCACTCATTTTAGGTCAAAGTGGGTCTCAATTTCGAAGACGACTGGCGCCGGTGTAGCGCTGTCCGCAAATACATTGGCGATGATAAAATTCTGGTAAGTCAACATTATTATTCTTCATCATCTAATTTATTATTCTAATAAATATCTAAATCACTACTTCTTAACATTGAAATAAAACAAACAAGTAACAAGTGCTGCGTGCTATATAGAGATTAATAAGTTCCCAGTAGGTATATGGAAACTATACCAGTTGCTAGCAAAGGGGAAAACAGGCGTGTTAGAATTAGAACAGAAGTGAAATTAGGGGGGTGCAGGTAAATACAAACTTTAACAGACAGTACTCAGAACTGCGTAAAGGTGAAGGAAGTAGGCGGTCTGGATTAGGTATCAGAAAAAGGTTTGCTGTAAGATACTATATGATTGCAGTGGGTAGTACTTGTATTTACTCTTTCATAGATGGTAGACGCGAATCAGGCGTGGAGCGTTAACGAGGCTATAGAATGGATGAAGAAATTGGCACCGCTCAAACCGATGTGGATAGAAGAGCCCACTTCGCCCGACGACGTCCTCGGGCACGCAACTATTTCCAAGGCTTTGAAGTAAGAGCAGATTAGTTGTAGTAAAGTTTTTTTAATGGGAAAGCCCGGCAAACGAGAAAGCGGGTCACTTGGTCACAGCTACCCATGGGAACCAGCGACGGGAATTGCCGATAAGTTGCCGGTCTCTAGGCAACCGCGGATGTTCCATTTCATGAAGCATAGGTTTATCGCATACCGACATTGCTATCGGTTGGACTTCGTATAACAGTTTACGTCGCCGTTGGTAACATATCTGTTAGTGTTTGTGCGTGGCAGTGTGGCGGTTTGCTCCAATAGGCACGGGTCGATTGTAACATGCTTGGTAATGTTACATTACAACCGACCCAAATCCAAAGACCTCGCACGCTCCAGACATGAGACTTTACGATAAATATTTAAATATATGAAATATATTATGAAAAAAAAAATCAAACAATTGCAAGTAGGCCACAATAGGCTCTTTTACATGACTGATTCTACCAGCGTTCGGAAAATCAAAGATTCTGCTGAAAAGTTGCTTATTATTTTATTAATATTAACTTGAAATTGATCTTAGATATAAAAATAGCTTATCATTATCATAATTTATGATGATAATTTTCAGACCCTATGGCATAGGCGTGGCGACCGGTGAGATGTGCGCCAACCGCGTCATGTTCAAACAGTTTCTGCAGAGCGGCGGCATGCAGTTCTGTCAGATTGACTCTGCACGCATCGGCGGCGTCAACGAAATACTGTCCGTCTACCTCATGGCTGAGAAGCTTAACGGTAAGTAACGAAGCAGTTCCAATAGAATGTTAATGAGCACTTACTCGATGCCTCGGATTACCACAGTTTCAGAGATCTTCAGTCAGTCAGACAGAAAGGAAAATAACTTTAAACCGTAGTTGAGTTGGTACTAGAGTACGGTCAATTTTCACTACAATGATGAAATGCAATATATCGAGCATCAATTGGTAAATTGTTTCCATCGTTTCCGTAGTTTTAACGACACACTAGCGTTAATCGCGGATATATAAAGCAGTATTTATCCCTTTCTCATACACGTACTAGTTAGAAAGGGACATATCATTTAGGATTTTAAACATATAATATGCCTTACATCCGCGACAAAAGCTAGCAAAGCCTCACCCAGCCCACTAATGTGACAGACCGCCAGAAATTTCAATCTTTTTGTGTCCCTGAATAAAAATAAAAACTTAATACCTTTTTTTTGTTCCAGTGAAAGTATGCCCACACGCGGGCGGCGTAGGGCTTTGCGAGATGGTCCAGCACCTCCAGATGTGGGACTTCGCCAGCCTCTCGGGCACTATGGAGGGCCGGCTCGTGGAGTACGTGGACCAGCAGCACGAACACTTCACAGACCCGTGCGTCGTCGAGAACGCCAGATATCTCGCGCCAAAGGTTACACTTATGATTTACAAATGGACCGCGTTATGCAGAAAATAGCCACGCCACTTACAATTTGTGTGACATGGCTGGTTTCTGCATACTTAACACGGTCCAAATCTTAATCAAAAAGAAATATTAAAAATCATCGACCGACATCTTAGTACTTGGTCTAGATTTAAAAGCAATCCAAAGAAAAAGCTCAAAACTGTAAATGTATTTGACACAAATTCACTTGCGTTCATGAAAAGTGACGAAATATATTAGACTACAAATAAAGAAGGTCCTCAAACAGGATCTATTAGAAGCCTATGGAACTCATCAAATATTAATAATTTATTACGTGTTCCTATTGCGATATTCCCGATTAGGCAGTTAATATATCGTGAAGTCCGTGAAGTGATCTACAGTTAATTTTCGTATGGTCTGTAATTCGAATAAATGAACCTAGTGATTAATGTTTCAGCTGCCAGGATATAGCACACAATTCAAGGCCGGGACGGTGGAAAAATTCGGGTACCCCAACGGGAGCGAATGGCAACAGATGCTCAAAGACGGCGTGTTCCCACCACCCGATGAAGCGGAGTTGGTGAACCCCTAGAACTTAACTACTGTTGTTTGATGAAATAAAAGGAAATTTGATTTGCATATTATTAATTTATGTGCTTAAATAATACCTATTTACAGTTTAGTCAATAGTATTAAAAATATATCAGACTATAAATGCTAAACGGTACTTTTTTAAAAAGATCAGTATGATCACACAACTTTTTCCGTAAAGTAAATTCACGTGGGATAAACAAGGGCGTGGCCAGCCAACAGGAGGGGGGGCAAGTTCGTAAGTACTTTTGGATACATCTAATGACATTAGACTGGATTAGACTGCCTCTCCCTGCTCCGCCTTGAAATCGCCTATGCGGATAGCCCAAGCATACAACGCACATCAATCATAAATTACAAACATTATGAGGCCTTTTTCTGGAACGCAAACGCACTAAGTTTAGATTGCTTCGGAGCACTAGTAACCGGGCTGTCGCTCCCGTTTTGTTCTTCCCCGAGTTTCCTCTTGTTGCCGGTTTCAGGAGTGCCATGTTTTCCTTGAAGAGTCTTGAAAGTCCTGATACCATGGCGAGTCACCTCCGACGGCGTCATTTCAGGGTTTTCCGACTCTAAACTAGATTTGTTTCTTGAGAACCAGTCGACAAAAGTTTCACCTACTTGCGGTGATGCTGGCTGAAAACAAAGTAATAATTATTATAATAACTATTATCATAGCTAAACTCGGGGAACGAGTTAAAGGCCCTTGTTAAAGTCGCTATTTTCTGCGCAGTATGTTTGATTTTGCTTTAGCCCCGGGCTCTGCCGCTCATGCCCCAACTATACAACCAGTTTGTATTGGAGGGAAACATCACTGCGGCGCACGCTACGCACGCTCCATAAAAAATATAGAGTGCGCAGTATTAGTGAGGCTTGGCCTAATGCTACACAAAGGGTCATCGTCACCTTAGTATAGATCTGAGGATAGGCGATGTCAGAGTATCCAAACGTTCACTAGAGGCATAAGCGTATACAGAGGGGGGTTGTGGGGTCATGACTGCTAAAGAGAAGCACGAACGAGTCTGTCCAGCCAAAGATGATGATTTTCATACTGTACCCTATTTTTTTTTAACTACAAAGACCTATAGAAAATAGTACGACACGCTGATTTCTTTCTTGCATAGAACTTTTATGACGTAGTACTTTATAGTTAAAAACATCAGCAAAGTGCGAGTCGGACTCGCCTGCGAAGGGTTCTGTGCCACAATTCAATGTCCTACTGCCAAATATGCCGAAATTAGTACAGCTACTCTACAACACCCTCTTTAATGTTTTATTTTTATTATTTGTTGATAGCCGCCATAATATAATCTGTGAAAATTGTCCCATTGGCGCCCTCTGGGTACGGAATCCTAAAAACAGAGCATAGAATCCGATATTACTTACATCAGTGTTCTCTGATTGATCTGTTGAATTCACTTCAACTAGTTTTCTGTCAGTCAAAGTCAATGGGCTTTGCGCGTTTTTGGCATTATCTTGTTGCTTTTTGAACGGATTTCTGATACCACCGGGCGACGATTTAATTGGCTGCAAAAAATAAATTGGTAAAATATAAAACTTGGATTATTAAAACTCAAGAAAATTAAGAAAGATGGGGGCTTACCACAGGTCTAATAGGCGTTATGTTTTCCGCTTTCCTTTCCATCGCTTTCTGTGGTATGATCAAACTAGCGTTCAAATCTTGCTCGGAATTTGTGACGTCATAAGTCTCTTGAGTATCCAGTTCTTGGAAATGCGAGTTTTGAGCTACGTTCAGTTTATCAGCATCCCTCTCCCAAGACTCCGCTAAGTTTGCAAGTTTGTCTGCCAAGTGGATCCTGCCCAAGCGTGACGCATATTTGGCGGCTAGTGGCATAAGCTGTTGATCTTTTAGCAATTCCATCAGTTCCAGTGCTCGTTGTTCTACTTCACTTCGACATGCCAGCTGTATAGTAACAAAATATAGTTAACCGATAATCTTTCTAGCGATGCGCAAAACAAAATCGGTTTAAGGCAGCGTATAATGCCAGATGATACATTTTGATTAAGCGTTTTTCTTGATAGAATGAACTCGTAAAGTATATCAAACTTTTATTTGTAAGCGTGCCGTCATTGTAAGAAAAAAAAACAATGTGTTGTTTTTGTGTGGTGATCAATATAAAACCTTTGGTTCGTTTTCGTAATTGGCTACGAAAGAAGAATTTTTTTTCGCCGTTTCGTGGTTAATAATTAATTAATCTTGTTTAAAAAAAAAATCTTTCTTAGCCAATTACGAAAACGAACCAAAGGATATAAAAATGTGTATTAACTTGGTCTGGTTCTGTGTCAGAGACCTTAAAATATGACCGAGATACCGATTTAATCGAAGAAAAAAATGATTTCCGTCAAATGCTGCTTACGCGTGTCTTGATTCCGTCATTCTCTGGCATTATACAGTCTAAGTAAATGTTGTTTAAGATTTCACTTCTTACCGCAAATAATTTGAGTGCCGCCTCTCTGGCAGACTTAATGTTAACATCTGCGGAGGTGTGAGCCCATCTTACTAGTTTCTCCTCGTATTGTCCTTTTTCTGTATCCAACTCACAAAGTGGTATCTAGAAACAATCATGGACTCTTAGTTTAAGATTATCTCTATCGGATGCGAAATAAGGACACACAACAATTGTTAATGTTACCTGAATAGCTAGTTCCGTAACAATAGGTTTGGGTATTGTCTGAGGGAATGAGGTACCCCTACACAGTATGGAGCGAACTGTTTGGGATGGCTCGCTTATCTGTAAAATATGTGAACCTTAGTAAAACAAATGATTTGATATTTTTAACTCTAGCAAACATGATACAAAACTCACAGAAACTATAAACCAGGAGTCAGACTCTCCCCTAGAATGCGTGTTAGTATCACAAATAGGTATCCAGATTCCGCTAGCAACGTCGTAGAGCCTCAATATGCCGGTGCTGTCGTAGGCGCAAGGCGACCCGACGTCTGTAGTACCGATCCACGCCAATTTAGAACCAGGCGTTAAAGGCAGAGGCACCGTCTTGCTACGTATTTGACGACCTGAAAAACAATTAGGTTAGTAGAATCACAGAATAAATAATAGTACTAACGTACAGAAACTTCACTTTTTCGACCACCATTAAACGAATTCCAACTTTATGAGCAGGCACAAAAAGTTCGTATTACTTCATAAACATTCAGCCAGGCGGCATGTATCAAAAGGAAGGCGCCGCCCGCGCCCGCCTTCCACCCGCAATGCCCTGGCGCACCGCTAGGGTTGGGCTGCTTACTATAACACTATCACAACGCGCGACACAGAGTGAGAGGGGGCGCGCGCGGCAACCCGGCAACCCGGCAACCTACTGCGATTAACCTATGCCATAGGTAATGCGGCGAGCGCACCAACAGTGCGGAGTGGAACCCCCCTGATAAAATACCAGAGCACCTGTACCCTTTACACAAGAAATACAAACAGTTTAAAGTAGCATTGACTAAAATCGCGTCTAAGCCATGTAACCGTTCTTTTTGAAATGGGTTTTATTACCATTCATAGCTATGATATCCATGGCTAGATGCTGGTCGGAAACACCTGGATCACATTTGTGGTAGGCCACAAGCACTGTAGTGTTGAAGGCCGCTAGAGCCACCACGGGACCTGACAGCGATATCACCTAGGACAGAAATTTGTAACTTGCTTAAAAACGTACTTATTTGCACTTGAACAACTATTGGAACAGTTTTGGCAATAGCTAAGTGTATTAAATAATTTCACTCCTATAATTCATTCCTTTTTGGGCGCTAAATATATTATTACAATTTTAAAAGCTATGATTAAAAAAAACTTTTTTTTAAGTACTATAAGTACCTGTCTTTGAGTGCCCATCGGGGTAAAAAGCCGAAGCAAGCGAGTGTCAGTTGCGCATGCGACTATATCGCTGCCTGCCGTCACGCATAGAATTTCTTCAGTGTCGGACATAGATACGCTCCACTCTTTGCTACTACCCACCAGCGAAATGCATACTAGCTTGCTGAAAAAAAAAAAACATATTATTTGTATATTATTAATCATAACCATACCTTATAGCTACAGTTGCAGCTATCATCTCATGAACAACGAGTCAATACTTAGTCACAGGAATATTTGTAAGGGAAAAATCTGTGTCACAACATTACAAGTCAGTAATCATCTAGGAAAGTTGAAAGAACATTCATATTATTCTCATTGTTTTGCTCAGGACTGAATGTTCAATAGGGGTTTTTCAATTGGCTTAAGGAAATAGACAACTCATAAAACTCCCCACATGATGTAATTTGTATTGTGGTGTGGTAATAATGATGATTGGAAATAGAATTAGTACTGGGTGCCCCATTCTGTTAAATAAAAATATAGGCCCGTGACTGTCTAATAAATCACTGCGACTATCTTTTAAGTCACAGAAAAATATAAGATCAGTATGATAAAGCTAGTGTCTGTCTGTCTTCACATACTTGAATGAATAGATCTACACTAATATAATAAAGAGAAAAACTTTGTTTGTTTGTTTTTTTGTTAGTTTGTTTGTATGTAGGGGGTAATCTCTGGAACTACAGAACCGATTTCAAAAATTCTTTCACAGATAGAAAGCTACACTATTCATGATGGACATAGGCTACTAATTTTACGTGAACGAAGTCGCGCGCGTCTGCTAGTATTTTATAAAAATGAAAGCAACTTAAGAACAACCAGCTCATTTCCTATTTATTGGTATTCAATGTATAAGACAATGACACCTAATTTCTGCGGGATAGTCATTAAAATAAAACTGAACGTGTCCATAACTGGAAGTGCCGACAATAAGATTGTTTACCGTATCTACTCGTTATATTTTCTTTACGACAAAACCGCTAAATCGATGCGCAAGGAAAGGCTATAGCTTGCATATTGAGGATGAACATAAGACGGTAGAGGGGACGGTTTCGGGGTAGAGACTAGACTCTACCCCGAAAAAACACATAATTTTCCAAATTGAAATCGAAAGCAACCGTTAAGGCTTTCGACAGCGGTAACCAAGACACAGTAGGTAGTTCTATTACATATTTTAAAGATTATACTCGTGTATCACCGGCGAAAGTACAGTTTTACCAAAAATATATTGAGCATCGGCAGTATTCGTTTGAAAGAAAGAAAGAAAGAAAGAAAATGTTTATTTCAGCAAAGAATAACAAAACAAAGAAAACAGATGAAAAATAACACGGTCGATGCTGAAAAGGACCCCACTCAGCATATGCTGCTGTAAGCAGCAGCGCTGATTTTCAGCGGGGCCCTGAACTTAAAAACTAAAACTAAAACTTAACCTTAAACCTAAATATAATCCTAACGGGTGACGCCACGCTCACCATGGTCGTTTGAACTTCAATTGCTTCGCCTTTCCGACAGAATAATTAAAAAGGCTGATGTCACACCAACTTAACCATATGTCTCTAATCTGTGACTTAACCTAACGTTACACGCTTACACGTTCGAACAATTAACAATTATCAAAACAGTTTGCGTAGAGAAGCGCAGACAGGTTTCCGACAGTAGCCGAACGTGTGAATAATCCATATTGTACTTTATTTGCAAGCGCAACTGGCAGAGTATTGCTTGCTATGCATTCTTAGCTTTGTCCCGCTTACACAATTCGTACACTGCTGCTCCGAAATTGATAGACCAATAAAAGCGCAAGAGTTTAGCGCGCGTAAAATTCTACTTTATCATTGATAGATCGAAACTTCTCGCGCTACTAAAATTGGTCTACTGCGAAGGTACATCGTGGCACAATATATTTTTGGTAATACTCTATTAAATTTATAAAATAATACCTTGGTGTTTCTTGGCGTGCCATGACTAGGACGCTTGAAGAAAGGCTGGCCATTGTGTGCTTCAGATAGTTGGTCAAGTTAATGCCATGATGTAGATTAGTGTCGTGAAACTCCACATCAATAGTAGATTCGCCTTTCTCAGCCTCATGGCATCTAACAATCCCTATATCATTCCAACACATATATCTGAAAATAAAGCATAAGTTCTGATATACATAGAGAAATAAGTTTTGTTCTGTATTAACTTAAGTAAGTATAAATCTCAATAAATGGCGCATCATTTTAGTTTAGACGACTTATAGTTCTTTTTATTTTACTTGCCTTCTCTCTTGGCTTCGTTTGATTTGGTTCATAAACCAACGGGTTTGTTGATTGTTTTCGAATTTTATTCAGGGGCCTACTACTAAACGTACAAGTGTTACAATTTACCATATTTTTTACATTTTTGTATGAAAAACGAACAAATATGTGAACATAGCACTTGTAATTTTTATGGTACTTTGACTGCAAAGTTGTGACTGAGGCACTGGGTGAAAGTACCGACAACGCATATATCCGACGGTCTCAGTGATCAAAGTTGTTTCTTTTAGCAACTTTTTGTACATACATATATCTTCGCTGTTTCGAACAGTCGGTATGCACTAACCTGTGCTCCAAGCGTTCCGGTGTGGCGGAAGGCTGGAAGGGCGGTTGCGGCGGCGCGGAGACCACGACGGGCTCGCGCCGCGACGCGGGCCGGGACTCCTCCCCGTCCGTGTGCGCCAGCCCTAACGTGTCATTCTTGATCTTCTCCAGCGATATGGCGTTGTCGTCGTCGCTCTCGTAGTTCGTTATCAAGTTATCCAAGTCGTCGTTCTCTAAACATTATTCAAACATTTCACTATTAATAACAAAAGTGTTATGCTAACAATGTAAGTTTATCTTGGCTTTGCCCCTTAATTGCTAGCATAGGATGGCCACGACATTCAAAATACGCGTAGTTATTAATTACTACATGAACAAGCTTGACGCAATCGTCAGTTTTTTGCGAGGCCTGCGAGGGCTGCGGTATTTGAATTCATTGAGTATAGGCATTTTATATGTCTTACTATTATAGTCTGCTCTAGCGGAGCTAAAACTAGCCATATAAAATATTGTTCTTAGCTCTGCTTCTGTATCGCTTAAACTGTATTATACTTTCAAAGTCATAACCGTTTATCGTGCCACTGCTGGTATGGTCTTAGCTTAAAACTGTATCCTTTGGCAAACAGTGACCGGCATACTGTTCACCATCCTAAATATATTAAGTGTCCATACAGCGCGTACTAAACGCAGCTCATTACAGTACGCGCTGGACACCCCAATTTCAATACATATATAAAGGAGGCGAATTTGTTTTAAACCATAAGATAAAACTATGTACCATAATATAAAAATAACAATACAAAACATGTGAATAGTCTTAATGCCTACCATCGTCCCTCTCAACCATTTCAATGTTATCATCTGCATCTGTAACCGCCTTACTGTCTTTGCCGTAGCAATTCATCAAGGCACCAAGCTGGCCTGATACATCGCAATACGCTAGAACACCATTGCCTGAAAAAAGTAATTTCAGATATAGAAAACTTGCTGTGCCCGCGACTTCATCCGCGTGGAATAGTGTCTTCGGGTAGCATTTTTAATTATTTAAGCTAATTATTTACAAAAAAGACACATACGTATAATCTTGAATGTCAATATTATTTATATATTTAAATAGTCATATTTATTTATATCGAATCAACAGCCTAAAAAATAAGTTTCAAGCTTCTGGCTCTAAAAATGACGATACTTCCATACAATTTTTCATCCCCCTTTTCAACCCCTTATAACCCTTTTTTCGGATGAAAAAGTAGCCTATGCCCTTTCTCAGGCTCTAGACTAACTGTGTACCAAATTTTATTTGAATCGGTTCAGTAGTTTTGCCGTGAAAGCGCGACAGATAGACAGACAGAGTTACTTTCGCATTTATAATATTAGTAAGGATAGAACTACTACCACTACTATGAACCCTGTAGCCTATGGAGGTATTTTAAAGTGTCTTATGTCAAACAACTCTCCACCTATCACTTTTATGAAATAGGGGACTGTATGGAATATTTGACACTTTTACTCCATAGACTGAAGTATCAAGCTATTATCCAAATTCTATTGCAATTGGTACAGTTGCTAAGCAATGAAAATGAACAAATAATAATTCACTTTAAAGGCCCTAACATGACCGCCCAAGTGCGATTCATCCCTCCCCGCGGCTGTCTAACTAGCGTCATAGTAACTAGATACACTGAGAGATAAATTAAACTTCGGCAGTCACGCAGAGCCATTGGTATATCCTCTGACTTGCCTTTAGGATTCCATGCCATAGCTGATACATTATGCGAGGTGGGATGCTCAATAATACCCATGCAAGTGCCAGACTGCACTTCCCACACAGCTATTTGGCCGGCCACAGTGCTGGCTGCAAGGTATTGGCCGCATGGAGAGAAGCGGCATTGGGAGATAGCACATTTTATCTAAAATGAAAAAGAATAGCCAAAAAACATTACTACATTAATTTCAATTTATTTGTATTGTTCTAAAACAGTTTTCACTAAATTGTTTTGTTCCTTTCATTCTAAGAAATAATGATTTATTTCACTATCTTTGGTCACAATGACTGATAAAGACGAAACATATGTTGACTAATGTAGGTTTACTAAGCATTTAGGAACAAGGGCATTATTGTACAGCTGGAGATTCTTACTGTTATTTCTTGTTTTTGTTTCAGCTACCTATCAAATGATATCTGAAAACTATGTCTAAATAAATAGATTCTTGGATGCTAATAAACATTAAGTCACAATATCTGTGTATTTAATTACAAAATTGTTGTGAGAGAAGAAACTTTTTCCATTCGAAAACAAATGCAATCAGTGTTTTGTAAATAAATGTTACTAACTGAGCTGTGTGTGAACGTCATCCGTTGACCCCATGTCTCATACTCCAGTAAGATAACCTCCCGGTTGTTCGGGTGGGCCAGGTATCTGCCCTCCAGCGGCTCGAAATCCATGCGACCTGCAGTAAACAATGGGCATAATGACTTAAATTGGTCTGTTATCAAAATTGAAACACAAACCTAAAGAAGAAAAAGTATCTTTTAGTTTTCATTTACGACCACTATTTGTTGAAATATCGCGAATAGAAAACTTAAACGCAAGCCCCGCATAAACACTACATATAAAATAGCTACAAGGTATGACATCACATTACGCCTTGGTCACGCATGTAATTTTGCTAGTAAATATATGCAGAGTGCAACTAAATCATGTTTATTAGAATGATAAGAGTATAGATACTTATATATTTATGGGTATAAACTCTGTCGCTCTCTCTATCCTAAATTATAAAATATCTTTTAAAAATCCTGTAAGGCTTGGATTTGCTTGTATGCAGCTGCATTAGGGTTTATACACATTAACATCAAAAATTTAATGTAGAATAATATGCTCTTTTACTCACATAAAACTTTGGCTGAATAAAAAGTGTTAATCTTAGGAACACAACTTATTTCTTTCTCTAGTTTCTGTGTGTCAATATTCCATATCCTCAACATGCCGTCACCGCAGGCTGTGACACAGTATTTCATCTGAGGACACAGTGCTATGCTGAGGACTGGGCCTTTGTGCTCGGACATCACAAATAAAGGAGCTCCACCTTCTGGGTTGCAAATTTTAGCCTCCATGTTTTCTGATGTGCACCCCAAAACCTGCAACAAGTGAATAATCCTTTTTTCATATTATTGCTTCACATTTTTTTGTACAATTTGATATGACAACTAATAACAGGTACACAATGTAAATGCACTGCTTCGTAATTTAACAGTCAACGGATCAGATAGACCTTTAAACACAGATTGGCATCTGGCAAGTTAAGTATAAGACAGGTTTGGCAAGCTGACTCATGCTGATTAATTTATCAACTAGTACTAAATAGGATTGTAGGTATTTCCCCACAAATATTGGAAGGCAGACTGGGTATATAAACCGCTATATTATGCATAGGTAAAAAAGTTGGTTAATATTAGTTATGAGTTACGAGCTAGTATTTGCACATGGCGCAAACAGTATTCAGCATGATTGTATGCCTACCTATGCTAACTATAAATAATTCGAAAACAAGGATAAACACTATTGACTGGAACACAATACAATTAATGAGGACTTGTCCCAGTGTATCAGGACATATGGCAGCCCTACTCCAGTTTCAGGCAATGCCTTAATTGGTTTTCTGTAAGTTTATAACAATAACAAATTGGAATGTGCAATTTTGTTTTTACAGAGAAAGAAAGTAATAATTTGTTCAAAATTGTTAATACAGGCCTCTGCACAGTAACCTGAATCCATCACTTACTCTGTCTGGCAAAGGCCTATGCCTAAAGACTACTTGGTGCTAGTTCAGATGCTGACTGTTGTTAGTAACAAGTGAATATTTGTTATAATTATGTTATTACCAATTATATATTTATTTGTTAATAGATCGTCACATAAACAGTCAATAATAATAAACTTCATGATTTATTTTATTGAACTAGATAGTAGAATTTCCTTAGCATCAATTTTACCTCACCTCAATTTTACTACTTGACATAATCTGGGTGACAGGAGCAGTGAACCTGGTAACGATACCGTCTTTATCGAACGCTGGGAACGTGTAGGCTTGGACTGCATGGTTGTCAGTAGCTACGTATAGCCTCTTGTCTTTAAAACACACTGCTATAGCACTCTCGCCAACACAATGGGAATTCGGATCGTCGTCCTCAATATCAACCCATATTCGTACGTCTCCGTCGTTGCCACAAGTGATAATGTGCCTGAAATAAGAAACACATGTAGTGTTTTACCATTGAAATGTAACAATAAAATACATAATAACGCTTTTTGCTCACTGTCCATCCTCGGTGTAGCAAACATCGGTGTGACCTTCAGCATGAGCATATCTCAGTGGTCTACTATCAATTTTCATTTTACTACTCTTAACTAAATGCTTGACAAACACCTTTAAAACGATAATTTATATTAGAAAAATCGTAATACAACAAAAAGATCACATGCAAAACACAAACAACCAATCGACCAAACTGAATTTGACACTGACATCTAAACTGGCGGGAATTCATTATCATTATTAATGATAATGATTCAGTGTGACCAACTTCAAATTAGAGATCCTGCCCTACTTAGGCAAGAAAACTGACAAATCCTGCCAAACTCCTATGCTCAAAATGTCGAAAACCTGCCAAAATATTTTTAAGATTTAATATTGATACACACATATTTTTTATACTATTACTTAAACAATTACATTCAAGGAGAAAAAAGGGAAGAAATCAAATTATTACACACAACCTACACGCCAATTTCGAGTTACATGTTTTATAAAATACAAAATTTTCATCTTTCACTTTAGCTATCCAGGACGAAAGTGCCGGATTCTGCTCCCACTCTGGGCGATATAATCCTCCATATTTGCGTTTCATGATAAATCAGCAAAACACGAAATCTTAAATGAAAATAAATGTGTAGTGTTTCCGACTAATTAAGAAAACAAGTGACTGTTAAAAATTGAATGAGCTACAAATACAATAAGAAATACTAAGGGAAATCCCCAAAACCATAGACGACGAAAACTAAGAATATTTATAAACTCTAAGCCAAAACAGTTCTTTAAGTTTCTTTTTTTCTAATGTCGATACTGCAACCTACTCCTTTAAGACTGGGTTCACAATTAGAGTTTATGAGCGATAAAAACGCAAAAACGCGGCAATGGTTGTCTCTGGTTGATCAATGGCCCAATCCCAACCCAATCTAAGGCTATAATGCCAAATGTGCCCTGGCACATAAGCTCTTATATTGCTATCCTGCCAAATACTGCCAGATTTCGAAAACTTCAACCGATCCTGCCAGAAGTCAAAATGACGGTCTGATCCTGCCAAAAAGGCAAGATCCTGCCACATATGGTCACACTGTAATGATTCATTAAAAAAGCTATTCCAGTCACTGTTAAAAATGGTTGTTTAAATCCGATTTATCCGACTAGCCGCCAAAACTTCTTTCACTCAATGCTGACATAAACTTCTTATTGCTCACTCATCCATCACTCCTCGCACTTCACCGCACTCCATCTCCGGCCTATATTTACATCCTATTTTTATATTTCAGGAGTAAATGTATATTTAATTCTTTTTTTTTCATTTTTTCTGACGATGTTCAGTTCAGTTCACGTTCAGTTCAGTTCATTTCAATCATTCCATTCATCATATCCATCCATCGTTCGTTTAGTTCAGCCATCATTCAATCATTTTGAATTAGCAAGCCGAAGGGACCGGCCGGTGCATTAGCTATTCTCAAAATAGAATAATCGTAACATAAGACGTCAACATTTAAAGTTTAAATTATTACGGTGCCTTTTATACAGCAAGAAAAGGTACGCTGTTTGGGTAACGTTTCAGTGATAAATTAGACACAGTTTCCGTACAATAATTGACGTTCATGATGTAATTTTAGCACATTTTGCTATCATCCCATAACCTTGACTTTGAATATTTTTAACAGTGTCTGTATAGAAAGTGTGTAAAAAATTCATTGGTGTGGATCGTAGTGAATACATTAAATTAATTAACATTTTATTTGCTGCATACAGATGGCAGAACAGGGTTTCTTAAAACAAAAGCCAGGATTCGCGACGATCGCTATTCACCATGCTCAAGAACCGGAAAAATGGAATTCAGCAGCTGTTGTTACTCCTATCGTAACGTCCACTACATTTAAACAGCCGGCCCCAGGCGAGCATACGGTAAAGACATTTAACAATAAACTTATTAAATAAATAAAAAACCTAAAGATTAAAAAGAAAATACCATATGGTGCATAAATTACATGCCATGTAATTAATTACATATCCAACATGATTTCAGTAGGGTTTCTCTCTGATTAATTATTCTTATTATTGCAGGGTTTTGAGTACGGCAGATCAGGGAATCCGACGCGCAATGTTTTGGAAGAGTGCCTGGCAGCGTTGGACGGCGGGAAGCATGGGTTCACATTTTCGTCCGGGCTGGGAGCCACGACGACTCTCTTAGGGTTGTTAAAAGCTGGCGACCACATACTTTCTGGCGACGATGTCTATGGAGGCACCAACAGACTATTCAGGTGAGATTATTTTTGATTGCAGTTTTTCTATGACAATTTCTGGAATGTCTCGGTACCTATAACAGACAGATAGAGATAAGATAGCTTAAGAATTGTCTTCAAAAACGCATACAAACCGGCCAAGGGCGACTTAGACTCGCACAAGAAAGGTTCGGAACAGAAAACACCGAAAAAACAGGTGTCTTGTATGAATACCCCTTTAATTTAGCTCCAAAAAGGTAACAATCAGGCCCCTGCTTAATATACGTTAGAGATGCTACATTTGACATAAATATAAACTTTTCCATACTGAATTGTAACAATATGTCAGCTTGTAGTATTTGTAACGTTGGCCACGTGTTGCTGGCGTCCATAGGCGGCGATAATTGCTTAACATCAGCCGAGCCCGCATGCCTGTTTGACACCAAGGTTGTGTTAAAAAAACAGTTTAAAAAAAGACTTCCGAATATATGTCCCTAAAGTTTTATTAAAGAGTATACCTAACTAGCTTAGTCCACGTATCACTAGTGAAAGAAATCTTTTCTAAATAAATTTAAAAGAAACCTACTCGGCTTTAGCAAAATTGTTCATCGAATGGGCTAAAATACCACACACCCTAGGAAAAACAAGGTTCAAATTCATTCGTACGCACTGCGCGCGGGTTTAACCGCGTAGTTTTGTTGATGAGAACGTTTTCCTCAATCACAGTATACTTATCATTATTAATGTTTGACTGGCAGAGAATCCCTAAAGGCATTAAGTTTTGCTCCTACACACTTTTTTATATTAATCTGGTTCAATTAAGTTTGAATAAATGGAATTTTATTTTTAAGATGTTTTTATAGTGTCTACTCGTGACCACGGTCATTGCTTTGCGGTAATACCGAAATGTCGACATAAATCGCGAATGTTTAATTTTTTTTTTATATAACTGAAATTGAAAATTAGCAATAACTTAAACATTCTTTTGAAAATGTCATTTTAAAAGTACGGAAGGACGTTAGTCGTTCGGACCACTTAACCTACGTTTAAACGCTAATATTCGCCGAATATCACCTTTTGTAACTGCCATAAAATTTAGCTAATAGTTGCATTAATAGACCTAAACGAGAAAACTATATTAGCTTGGTAGCTTGGTACCCCCGCATTTCAGCCAAGACACTAGCCAACTATTAGGGCCGGATTAACCTTAGAGACCCCTGCGCAATGCAAGTTTCAGGGCCCCCTTTCCCCATAGTCAAGAGATTTTTCCAATGGGCCGCGGGCCCTTAGGCAGCGCTAGGCAGTTGCCTACGCTTCCTTGCCTACATGGATAACCCAGAATTGCCAACTATCCGAGTATCCGACGATTCAACCATGTCGCCATATTTCACAACAGGCATCGTTTAACAATTACTCATAAAATGGGTGACTTTGCAATATGGTAAACTTCCTCCTCATTTTGCAATTTTGCAAGTCATTGATCGATGAGTTGATCGCCGTTGTATGTGCCTACACGAACATAGCAGTACCATGGTATTCCTTATCTTCAGATAACTCCTATTGTCCTAAAAATGTAAATCCTTCAAACATGTACTTACTTAAGCAGATAAAAGAAACATGAAATTTTTAGGCTTTTTTTACAAAAATAAATTTTGACCTTGGACAGCCAAGACACCAGATGACTAGTCAAAAAACATACATACCAAAGTATATATGAGAAAAAAAAGCTATTCGAAGAAGCATTAATTTTATAGCGCCTCATCACTTTACTCACTTACGTACCTTATGTGGGCTAGATAATAATGACTTTTTTTTCCCTCTGAGTGTGGTCATGTTGAAAACCGTAACCTAAACCAAGTGCTCCTACTTCATTACATTGGGGTTTGGTTTACATTGGGGTCGGTAAAAATACCACACGCACCACAGATATATCTAGTTTCATCGCCAACCGTTCAGTATTAGGTATACGACGATGCAATACCGTTAAATTTTGTTGCATTTGGAAGTTGTTTCCGTCACGCCCGATCAGTGAAGCTTCCATCAATTACAGTTCAAACGATGCAATTATATAAGTAATGTATAACGTGGAGGTGGTGGTATCGTTTTTTCCAAAAAATATAAATAGTTACGTAAACACCACATATGTATCTACCAAACTATTTTTTGGGATAATTTTGACTATAGGAGACAACTTTTATTTTTACAGACCCAGGCGTACATCTAAGCCTTGTGTTAGATATTATTTGTGGGATCAAAAAATCCTCATCCTACAAATAATACCTAACACAAATTAAGGCTTAGATGTACGTCTGAGTCTACATCACTGTAAAAATAAAAGTTGTCTCCTATAGTCAAAATTATCGACTTGGGTAACGTACACAATTTATGTTCTTTTAATAGGCCAAAACTTGATCTAACACTCTTACCTGTCATCCACAGAAAATACTGTACTAAGTCAGATTTTGACCCGCCTATGTAGATTTACTACAACATGTGCAAAAACCATTTTTAGGATTCCGTATCCGAAGGATGCCAATGGGACCCTTTTACTCAGCCTCTACAGCCCGACCGTCTGTCACAGGGTTGTATCTTTTGAACGATAACAGGTAGACACTTAAAATGTTCAGTGTGTTTTACTATGCCCGGTATAACAAATAATAGAAATATAAAGTTAAAAATTAAAGTTGTGTTGTAGAGTACCCAGCTTTATTAATTTTATATGTATTGTACGGAAGTACGGAACCCTTTGTGTAAGAGTCACACTAACATGGCCAGTTTTAAAGAACTTTATACGTTTGTCTGTCAAACAGCCAAAATAAAAAATGTCGAGCCGAGTCCGTTCTAATTGCTCGGCTATTAATTTTGGCACTCCTTATTTTAACTGTGTCTTGTGTTAGCCGAAATCGGTTCTTATTTCGTTGCTCTACGACTTAAACTAAAGTTGCTTGTGTAGCACTTGTACAAATTAGCAACAGTGCCTCAATGGAATAAATTAACGTTTAGAAGACTGTGAAGACACTCAATAGAACTACATAGGTATTACCTACAGACATGTATTTCCCTTGTTAAAAAGTCACTATTACACCATTATTAGCATACCGATAAGAACCTTTAATGTGTCCGCAAAATAAGGAATGAAAAAATCTGCATAGCATTATTATTATTGTTAGTACAGTTTCCGATCACGAGCCCATGGGGACCCGGTCATTTTAAAAACATTCATGGGGCCGAAGACAACATGAAGAGGCCTTTGGTACTATATAATATGTATAAATGAGATGGGCGCAACTATGGAGGCCTATCCCCTAATACTATGTTAATTTTTTTTCATTCGTTATTTAAATATAAAATAACGAATGACAAAAAGTATAATCTTTTTACAATTCTCAATATAAACGGACTTGATTTATTCCAAAAATTAAATCAACTCAATAAAAGAAAAAAGAACTGTTTTGGGTTATTTCTACGATTTTTAAAATATTGCAAATAGAAATCGGTAAGATTTGCGAAAACGCTTCATAGAAAGCCGGCACGTGTACTTTGACGTCACAGTACGTTGTCACTAGTAAAATATAAGGTTCTGAAATTAAAATCGCGTTTTCAATTTTCAAACTAGATTGAGCATATTTCAAAATAAAATAAAAATATTTTCCTTGTTATTTTTGTAACTTTGTATCGCTATGACTTATATAGTTTTATTATTAACGTCTTTGGACATAAATTACTTTTAATTATGATCTATCTACAACAATTTGACAGGCTTTTCCCATTTGCTTCGTGATGCATATTTCCATGAATGACACGAGGATAATTTATCCCTCAGTTACCGTCTAATCAGTGTCAAAGAGATAATATCCCTTTAACTTTAGCAAAAACATAGGAAATTATCATTTGTAAACAGTCGATAACATATTGTATTTATTAAATATTGTTTAACAGAAACGTCGCAGCTGCTATGAATATAGAAACAACATTTGCCGATTTCACAAAGCCAGAGGAAGTTGATAAAGCGATAAAGGAAAATACTAAGGTATGTTTTATAATATCCAAGTTATTCAACTCAGTTTCTTTGTACTCCGTTTTAAATACAATAAAACGCCTTGTTTAGGTTAAGGGCAAAATGACGACAGCGAGCGTAGCGTCAATAAACCCAGTATTATTCATATCAGCTTCTAATCAATATTGTAACCATAACAAATTTTATCGAAAGATGTAAAATACGTGGCTGCTTTCGAACAATTTATACTTGCACAGACATTTGTTTGAGAGTTCTACTTTTAGTTCTACCTTAGAAGGAAAAATATGGTCCGACTTGCTTCTAATACTGATATAGGTACTAACTTCTACACACCCCACGCTTTTGAAATTTATTTTTAATAGTGGGATTTCTAAAAAGTCTATTCGTAATTCAATTCTTCACTTCTTAAGGAGAACATGTTCCCATGTTTCTACAGCGATTTACGCTGTGCTGTTAATAATTAAACTTTTTTATATGTATATATAGATGTATGGTAGCCAAGTAAATATAATATACTAGCGGACGCCCGCGACTTCGTTCGCGTAATGTTAGTAGCCTATGTCCGTCAGGGATAGTGTAGCTTCCCATCTGTCAAAGAATTTTTGAAATCGGTTCAGTAATTCCAGAGATTACCCCTACATACAAACAAACTAACAAACAAAAAAAACAAACAAAGTTAACCTCTTTATTATATTAGTGTAGATGTAGATTAGGGATTGTGTATTCTAAAATAATCTCAATGTGTGAATTACCCTGAGTTTTTCAATAGTTATTTAAATATTGCACAATCTTCTCGATTGTATTCGAAGATAATATTTACAACTCTACAATAAATGTCACGTACTTGAAACTGCATGCAAATAAGTGAACTCACATTATCGCCTTAATTATTCTTCAGCAAATTTACTCTGACTAATGTTTTGATAAAAATTGCAAATGCAAATTAAACGTAACGTGTTCGATATTTTTGCGATGATTATACAATAAAATGAATGTAATTTATTAGGTCAGAGAATCTAGTTATTCGCGTTCTCTTATTTTGTATTACACGCTTTATTTAATTTCACCTGTTTGTTACACAAACAAGCCTTGCTAGTAGATATTCACCAACTTCTAATGGGTGAATTGACGTGAATTTTGATATTTGTATGTAGATTCCAGAACAAAGCTATACAAAGAACTTACTTACCCTCAAAGCTTGTAAGTACATTGTGTACTTGTTTTTAAAATAATTTTGAAGACAAACTTATTTTTATTATAAACCGGTTGTAGTTTTTCTCTTATGTTGTATATCATCACTAGATCTTAATAAAATTTAGAGGTAGCTATTTTTTTAACAAAAACAATTAACCAAAACTACTTATATCTGTCTAGCTACCATCTGAATGAAAATATTTTGACTATGACTTAGAATTGTCATTAAATCAGTAACATCTCTTTCTCCAGTTGGTGTGGTTGGAAACCCCAACCAATCCCAACCTGAAGATCGCCGACATTGCCACCATCAGCAAAATCGTGAAGACCCATGGGGATCATATCACCATTGTCGTGGACAACACTTTCCTGACGCCGTACCTGCAAAGGCCGCTGGACTTCGGCGCGGATATTGTTGTCTACTCGCTGACTAAATACATGAACGGGCATTCGGATGTCATTATGGGGGCTGCTGTGATAAACGACGAAGAGCTAGCGACGCGATTACGGTTCCTGCAAAACTGTAAGTTGTGTCTGAGAGGACGCAGCACTTAGTTTTTTAAGGGTTCTTCGATTCTACGTGTAAATTCCATTAAATTACATGATTCCAACTCGACATTTGCACAAGGTCACTGAAATGGCAATGGTCTATGCTTGGAGTTTCTCTGCGCGATCGAATCAGAAACGAGAAGATTCGCTCAAGAACCAAAGTAACCGACATAGCCCTAAGAATTGCTAGACTTACGAGTAAGTGGCAGTGGGCGGGGCACATTGATACGGATGGCCGATGGCCAAAGAGTTCTAGAGTGGCGACCGCGTACCTGAAGGCGCAGCGGGGGTACACCCGCCACAAGATGGACCGACGACCTGCTGTAGGTTGCGGGAACCCACTGAATAATACAAGCTGGCGATCTAAGGGGGAGGCATACCGATCCATGGGACCTCCTAGTTCCTGCCAGATCACCAACTTCTCTATTTGCCTGTTAATAAAAAGTCAACAAATTGGGGAAATTGCCTTGCTACTCCGCAAAACCAGTGCACGTGCAAACCAGCTGCGTGACCTGCGTCTGTTCGATATATATTTTTTCATGCAAAAATCCAACCTCTGCTTTCACATCAAACAACATACATCACACTTGGTTGGTTTTCATGTGCACTGGGGTAGCAAGGTAGCTCATTTGTTCCAATTTGTTGATATGGACCTCCGCAAAGTAATGCCAGAATCTATTCTATTACTTGGGCATTTTCATTTAAAGTCGTACCGTTAACCTAAACTTAAGTTACATTTCAATACTGTCTACACTGTCAGTTTTGTTACGAAATATAGTCATTTTGACATTAATTGTCAGTTTGGTGACGGCCACTAACCACTCGTTAACGGTACAAGTTTAAATAGAAACACTTAATTAATTAAATAGTCCTCTGTAATTTTATAGTCACATGGGGGGGCCTTATTACCCTAAACTCCCTTGGGCCTTTAAAAGGTTTACAGCCTTGATACCGGTTACATTTGGTATCTGCTTCATGCTAAACGAAGAAAGGGTAGAGCTCCATTTTAAATTAGTTCAGTGGTAATTATAATGACATCACAGTCACTAAGTAGACATTTTAAAGGCAAACAAAAACTTCTATTTCCGTTGCATCACTTATGTTATTCACTACTAGACTTAAGAGCAATAGAGATAAAAGCGATAAATTATGTCACCTATTAACTCAACAGGTTGCTATCTACTTAAGATAATATTTAATGCAAATTTTATCTTTTTTTCCATATAGTACAAAAAATAGAAGTAAAACAACGAAGCCAGGCTGAATAAGAATATTTCGAGTCGTACTTTTTTTTTAACCTAAAACAGTGTCCCACTGCTGAGCAAAGGCGTCTCCTGTTAACTACCACATCTCCCTGTTCCGGGCCATATCCGGCTAATTCTTCTATTCGGAGTCCAGAGGTGCAATTTTTGAACCAGATGGCTAAAGTTCACAAAAATGGACGAATCGCTGGGAAAAACAGCCATTTTGGTGAGCTTTAGTCAACTGGTGAGATTCAAAAATCGCACTCTAGATTATCTTGCCATCTCCGGTGACCGTCGAGCTGTACCCACCATGTGACTGAGTGTGCACAGCTTCGCGGATGCCTCCGATAGATATGCTCGGTCCAGACTTTCTCTTTTAATAAGTTTAATTAAATTTCCTTCAGCCATGGGTGCAGTGCCGTCTCCTTTCGACTGCTACATGGTCAACCGGAGTCTGAAGACATTGGCGCTGAGAATGGAGCAGCACAAGAAATCTGCAGTCATCATTGCAGAGTGGCTGGAGAAACATCCTAAAGTCACACAGGTTCTTCATCCAGGTACGTAATACTAATCCGGTATTACTGTAGGCACAATCGGCTAAGAAAGTGGTCTTCCACTGTTGAACCTGACTAACACGCAATAGAGTCCAAAAGTGGTACATCACTTTTTTTGCCTACTGTACTCACCCTAGTTTTTTTAACTATAAAGTACTACTCATACCCCCTTATTCATAAAAAAATTAACAATCTTTTTAAGCTAACAAATGTTTTGTCCCTTTCATTTGAGGGTAAACGTCACAATGACAGATAAAGACTCAAAACATGTTAACTAACAAACGTTTACGAAGCGTTTATGAATAAGGGGGATAGAGAATAGTACAACACGGTTATTTGTTACTTTCATGGCACTTGTATGGCGAACAGAGTAGAGCTTTTAGCCGCGTCTTCGTCTTACATACTATGGTGTCATTTGGAAAAACACTCCCTAAGGAACACATGTTCCTAATTTCATGTTTCTTTAGCGGTTTGTATAGCTGTGTGTATCGATAGATGGATATCTGTCGATACACATAAATGAAAGAGTTCCGTTACTGGCTGGCGTGGCGTTGCTAACACAGAAAAGCTAAGCCTCATAGCTAAATCTCATTTTTGAAAAAAACCGATTTGTGCATGTTTTTTACATCTGTTTTGGTTGGAGCTTGCCCGCCCAGGTACTAACTATCTTAAACGACACGATAAACTCGCTACGTATATTAAAAAGACGGCATTTAACATGATATTGATTACACATATGACCCGAAAATCTCAACCAAGCTAGTTCTAAATATAATCAATGTATTTAAATTATTGGCACAATGATGAACTATATTTCGTTCTTGACCTCTTGCATGATAAAATTGATAAAAAATGCGTAATAATAATAACATGAGATCATTTATTTATCTATTCCAGGTCTCAAATCGCACTCTCAACACGAGTTGGCGAAGAAACAAATGAGTGGTCATTCTGGGGTATTCAGCTTCAAGCATAGCGGCGGTTTGGAGGAGTCGCGGAAGTTCCTTAGCTCCTTGAAAGTGTTCACTTTGGCTGAAAGTCTAGGCGGTTACGAGAGTTTGGCTGAATTACCGTAAGTTGAAGTTCTGCTAGCTTCTGCTAATCCATTTTAAGAAAATGTGTTTGGTGATTTAAAATTGGTAAAATTATAGATTACGTAAAATTTTATTTAAGAACAGTGAGTAATAAATACTGCATTTATGGAATTTGAAAAATCGTCTCTAAAATGAAAGTAAGTCTCCATTGCGTAAAATTTGCTATTTCCAATAATTACAGTAGTTGCGGTGCATTTCACGTGACGGGTGAAAACTAAATTAAAAGGTAATTGTTAGTTTTCATGGCCTTCCGTTATTTTGATAAACCTTTCGATCTGCATCTTAAAATACGGCCTGTTATTTTTTGTCGCATTTGACCGGTTTGAAGCAATTTTTCATAAATCCATAAATGCAGAATATATTGTTTTTATAAATAAAGGAAAGTCTCCTTTACACAGAATGTGCTATTTCCAGTATTTAAGGTAGTTGCCATCCATGTGGCATTCAAACTTTCCACCCTGTATATTTAATGCTGACTCTACTAACTATCTGTATAATTAACAGCCCTTTTTACCCGACTACGGCAAAGCCAAAAGGAAGGGTTATGTTTTTAGCAGCCTATGTATGTATGTTTGTATTTACGTATGTTCCACTGTAGTGCCTAAACGGCTAAGTCGATTTTGATGAAAGAGGTATCAATCGGTTCGTAATTGTAGTCTGGGTGACATAGGCTATTTTATAAAAGTGCATTGTTTAATATCATTGTTAGCCAACAATAGAGTACCTAACGTTCATTACTACTACTAGTAATAATTAATTCATTTCCAGGTCGGTAATGACACACGCATCGGTCCCCGCGGCGCAGCGGGTCGAGTTAGGCATCACTGACAGTTTGATCAGACTGTCTGTGGGCCTCGAGGACACTGAAGACCTGATCCGAGACCTCGAACAAGCATTCAAAACTAGCTTCTAAACCTGCAGTTATTCACACGAACTTACTCGTAAAGTGACTTAGACCATACATCACATGTTATTAATATTTTACACTTACTATGTGACGACCAAAGTGTTATACAAAGTAATTATTAATTCTCTTTAAAAGGAATTTAGACTTCAATTTAATTTGTTCCAAATCTAAAATTTCCAATGGCATACTTAATTTTTTTTTTTTTTAAAGTTTATTTTTTTCACAACTGATTCAAAGTGTATAACTGTATAACAATTCTTACTGTTTCTTTGTAAAGTGGGCCACAGGAAGATACGACCTGAAAGTATTGAAGTGTTCACAAAGAAGTTGCCATTAGAGTCAATGAATTATTTATCTTTGCCACCATCGTCTGTCTGATACATTTGTTACATAGATAGGCGATAAGTCAGTATAGGACAATGCTATTATCCTCTTGAAGTACCTATTCTTATTTATATTGTTATTGTAATTTTAACATTTTAAAACCACTGTGTAAGGAAAATTAGCTTTGTTGGGTGACAGTTGAGTGAAAGTATTCAGCTATTATATGCCACGTTGTGTCATTTAATCTGAACCAATTTATATTCAAACATTTACAATAGCTTTAATTAGCATAAGTCAAGTGAGGCTAATGTTCGTTTGGAGCAAAGGTTAGATCCATGTGATTTAATAAGCGCATGCACATAAAGTTGGTTTAGGACAGGTGTGCACAGTAACCCCCTTATTCGTAAACGTTACGTAAACCTATGTTACTTAACATGTGTTATGTCTTTATCTGTCATGGTGACGAAGACCCTCAAATGATAGGGATAACATAACATTTTAAAAAGATTGTTTTTTTATGAATAAGGGGTAAGTACCCACAATTTAAAAAGAGCTCGCATAAATGATTGTATTTATTTATAAAAGTGTACCCACGGACATTTGTATTATATTTTTTTACCATATTAACTACCAACTACCTTGAATTGACAATCTGAAGATACCTACACTAAAACAATAATGGATTAAATATCGTCCTACCTCATCTAGAATTCCTTGTTGACACTGTATTGTTTATAATATTTGGATGTTTAATGTATAATTTTTATTACAGTTTTAATTAATGTTTTTTTTACCAACACGAAATGTTTGAAAGTTGCAACAATATAATTGTTCTCTTTCAACGTTTCAATAACCTATGTGATTTATTATTTCAATTATATTTAAGTATGTTATATTTATACTAATCATTACTGTCATTTGTTTATTATTCATTTATTTTAATTGAACTGGACACATAGTGTCCGTATACGATGTGATTAAATGAAACATGATCTGCTTTTATGTTGCTGTTTTAATCTATTTGAGAAAAAAAAGACAGGAGTCTTGTAATCTTCGGTAAACAACTACCTACTTACATTCACGGTCAATGTGGTGGAGCACAACAAATACTCAAAGATATCGTTGTCTAATTCAAACATTGAACTTAAGAGCAAGAAGATAACGTTCCTAAGTGGTTTTACGTTTAAAAATGTTATAAAAACGCAATAAAGATTCAGACCACCATGCATAAGCGGTTTGAAAGTACGAAGCACTAACCGCACTGTATCGTCACGGATGCAAAATAAGTAATCTAGTTTAACCATTTTACCAGGCTCCGACTAGAAGTTTTTCCAAAATTCTAGTCGGGCCTCGTGTTTATTAATGGGACATGGCAATGTCCTGGACTTAAAATATAGGATAGGTACTTTTTATGACTAAAAGGCATAGAAAATATCAGTATCACGAAGGCGAAGCTGCGGATAAAAGCTCTATAATAAAGTTGAAATTCTAAATAAATGTAAGTAGTCTTTGCCTAAAAAAAAGTTAACCTTTTCAACGCCACGTCAAATACAAAAGTCTGCATTTGCACTTCAACCTTTTTTGTAAGTAACGAAGTTGGACTTTATGCGAATACACGCACACGGTACTATAAAAATATGTCTTGTTTCATACATATTATTATATTTTTCTTTCACTGGGAAAAGTCGAGTGGGCCCAATTTTATTTTGAGTAGTATATTTGGGCCATTTCGTCTTAACTGGTTTTAAAGATAGAATAGGTAAGAGATACTTTTGGGCACTTCGAGTTTATATCTTCTTGTGCTATTAAATAGGAACTAATAGTTTGCCACTCTGCGAAAATTTTCCATTAGGTACAGTCAGCGTCAAATATACCAGAGCGGGCAAGGTGTCAAAAATATCTGAACTAGACTCTATTGTCAAATACGCTCGGGCGTGTTCAGATATTTTTGACCACCTTGCCCCCTCTGGTATATTTGACGCTGACTGTACCCATTTTCCGCAGTGATAAGTGGTGAGTGCTGATAACTGTACATAGAGATATCATTACTCTGCTGTTTGTTATCACTTATCATACTTAATGCCCTTCTCGCCATCCCAGCTCGCGTTGCACCTTATGATAAAGTAATTTCAACAAAGTGAGCATTTTTGTTTCAGTATGTTTGAGTGTGGTTCGTTCCTATTAAAACGAAGTTTTCTTACACATAAATACAATACATAAATCACTAAAAATCGTGACAACCACTAATCACGTTCGATTTTAACGTTCGTTTCGATGATGACAGTGCGCTGGGGTATAGTGTCTGCGGGTAAGAGCAGTAATGACTTCGTGAATGCGCTTAACTCGTTCCCGGAAAAGGGAGATCAGGTGGTAGCAGCGATCGCAGCTCGAGACCCTTACAGAGCCCGAGAGTTCGGAGACTTACATAATATTCCCACTGTCTTCGAGTCATACGAAGCTATGGCTACAAGCAATGACGTCATAGGTATGTGACAGTTAGATTGTTTAGTTGCTTCTGTTAACTTAGCTTTCGCTTAAAAATACTTAATTTGCTGTCCCAGTCATATAATACAGATAAGTTCTTATTACAGACGTTGCATATATCGCTGTTCTCAATCCGGATCACTTTGCTCTTGCCAAAATGTTCCTCGAGAACGGAAAACACGTCCTATGCGAGAAGCCCCTATGTCTTAATTTAAAACAAGCACAAGCCTTGATCAATATTGCTAAACGAAAGAAGCTATTCTTAATGGAAGCTGTATGGTCCAGATTTGCTCCAGCATACCTTGCTCTCGAAAATGAAATCAATGCCGATAAATTGGGAGATATCAAATTAATTGAAGTGAATTATGGACTTCCTATTGTCACTGTCGAGCGGCTAAGGTAGGCTACTTACATCAACCATTTCAGCGGCCCTAACATGACAGCCCAAGTTTAGTTTAACCCCTCTCTGTGTCTCTGTCTAACTAGTGTCATAAGAAAGGGACGCAGATAGAGATAAACTAAACTTGGCCAGACATGTTAGGGCCACAGTTGTAAGTTGGATACTAGGAAATGTAAATCTAAAGGAATCTGTTCCCTTAGGTCTACATTATCCAAGTTTTGTGCGTCCCTTTCTTATCATACTAGTTGTACAAAGCAGTAAGAATGGATAAATTAAAAACTTGGGCGATCATGTCAAGGCCGCTAATCAGATACCCAGCAACTAACTTAAGTCTGGCTTTTAAACAAAGCTGTGAGAGGAAGCGGAACAGCGTGCGATCTAAATCAACCAATGATTTCCGAGTTGTACAAAGATTGGTAAAAGAAGCAATTTCATTGGTTTTTATCCCCCTTAGGTACCGCTAGGTTAGCTCGCAAACCTCTGCTGGAAAGCTATAAGATCAGCCATTGTAATACAGACATTTTTTTAGCAAAAAAACTTTAGGAGGTGGGGCGGTGCTCGATCTCGGTATATACGCACTCCAGTTTGCACAGTTTATATTCAAAGACGAGCCGACGAATGTGACAGTGATCGGCGTGCTGAACGACGACGGCGTGGACGTCATTGACCACATGATCCTCGAGTACAGCGGAGGCAGACGAGCGATTCTGAACGTAGATATCACTATTAAGCTCTGGAACAAGGCCACTGTCACCGGCACCAAAGGGCACGCTACGGTAAATAAATGAAAGGCAATAGACTCGAGTTCAGTTATTTTTGAACACTGTACTCGCTCCGATATATTTGACGCTGACTGTACCTACATATGACAATATTGAGAGGACGGTTACAAAAGCGGCGCTAGCAACGCCGCATTCTTCTGGTTGTCACTTTCCTGTCATTAGATATGGGTAACGAATTATTTTGTCACGATGAGGCCTTTAATCAGTATCTAAGGGGAAATGTTGAAGCATTACCTTTTCGCTTAGGTATACACAAGTATTCATGATTAATTTTGAATTTCACTGAATTTCTCTTAAATAATCGTTAAAAATTGAGCAAAAGCACATGGCTTTATAACAGCCCTCTTAAGATAGAAATCCTCTATTTTTTAGCTCGGAGATCCCTTTTGTTTCCCTGAGGAACTAACCCATGTGGACGGCACAGTGGAGAGGTTTCCACTACACAAGTCGCACGACATCCCATACTTTTTTCCGAACAGCGCTGGACTAGTTTACGAGGCGATAGAAGTCGCCAAGTGTATACGACGAGGTAAGAAAAACTGTTTAATATACACTAATCTACACTTCTACATTAATATAATAAAGACTTTGTTTAAAGGTAAACTTTGTTTGTTTGTTTATATGTTGGGGTGATCTGGAACTACTGAACCGATTTCAAAAAATATTTCATAGACCGAAAGCTCCACTGTCCCTGGCAGACATAGGCTACTAATTCTACGCGAACGAAGTCGCGAGCGTCCGCTATGGAAATTAAACATGCTAGAATAAGGTTTAGGGGGTGAAAAACGTTATCGCCGTTTGTATGGGGGGCGCTTTTTGTGGCTGGGTTCACACTCCTCTTAAAGGGTTCTTCATTCCTTTTGAATAGCACTTGTAATTTTTGTGGTATAGGCGGCGTATATAAGGACATGACTTCACCACTGTGTGTTTTTCCAGGACTCTTGGAGTCACCTCGAATGACGCATCACGAAAGTCTCGTCCTCGCCAGACTTGAGGACATCGTGCGGCAGAAGATAGGTGTCCACTTCGACGCTGACAATAAGGACTACTCTTAATACGAGTAAACGCCTGAACTTGTTGAATATTGTAACGGCGGTCACTTCGAACACCTACTAAAACAAATTAAAGTATGTGAAAACAATGCATTTTATTCATTTTAGACATCATGTTTCATAGAGCCATTTACTGCTTAAGACCTACACAATTGATATCTGAATGGAAATAGTGTATGTCCACTTTAGATTATACTGAGTCCCATGTTTTCCTAACATTAAAGAGATAACGAACGTGACTTCTAACGCCATCTAAAAGTTCCGGTCGACAAAGTGGCTTCAAGTTGCGCGGATGCAATAATCGCTGCGAGACAACGCCACTGGCGACTTGACAATTAACATCAAATAGTACATTTCGATACTAGTGCGGAAGGTATGTCATTACATCACGAGTTCCGAGATATCTTGCCACGAGCCGCAGGCAAGTGGCAAGACTCGGGACGAGTGAAGAATGACATTTCCGCGCGTGTATCGAACGACGTTTTTCAATACAGTTGCGAAAAAAATACAATAAATTAGCGACTTTTACTGAAGCTCTTAATTAAAGTAAAGTAAGTACAAACTTTAGCAGTGAAAATTTTTGACAAATTAAACGCGTTTTTGTTAGCTGTCATATTTCATAAGGCAATGGCTTTTGCTATTCAGCCAACTCAATGAAAGATTTTTTTCAAATAGATATTAATATGAGCGTTAGGACAATTATTAAAGGATAACGAAATATTCTTGCCGGGAACATTAATATTTTCACTCTCCCGTCTATTTTTACTTTTTTTTAACGATTCCGTTCTTAGTGGCCAGTCATTCAAAGGCGTTTTATTTTTTAATTTACCGAAGCGCTTCGAAGTGCTTAAAAACACCCAGAATCGCTTATTGTTTGAATATCTTTGCCATTTATTTCTGAAGAAGTGGAACTAAAAAGAACCTTATTTTTTTAATGTAAATAAATATGGGGTACCAGAAAAGACCCAGTGTTCTGATTGGTCGATTTTATGTCGTATGCAGCACAAGTCGTGTTCTGATTGGTCGAATCAGTGATCAGCGTGCTGATGTGATTGGTCGATTTGCTCTTTAAACAGGCCAACAATGTTTTTGTCTCAGAGAATTCCGTTCCATTCAGCCACCTTATAAGAACTATTTTTAGGACTGTTATTATTTAAAAAATCTTATTTTTTTGATGGACAGGCTAGTAATAAAATATAAAATCTCAATATTTTGATATTCTTACATTAATAATAGGTTTTTAGTTTTATTACGTCTTGGTACAAACTAAAACTATTAAAACTCTTTGGTAAGTAGTTGTGAATTGGAACAAGTACAAATTAAGAAAAAAACTGGAAAAGTAAATCGCACTAGTTCGCAAAAACGAACTTTGCGCACGCAAAACAGCCAAAAAAAGGGCACTTTTTGAGCAACTGTATTGAAAAAAACGTTAACAAAGAATGGCTCGTACTTTTCCGATTCTAGAGCTAACGGTGGCAACTGACTTTATTTAATAATTATATTCGCTTAATTTATCCAAATTAATTTGGCCGCTTACTATGGGCCTTATAAGAAAGCTCAAAGTCACGCAACGAGCTATGGAGAGGGCTATGCTTGGAGTTTCTCTGCGTGATCGAATCAGAAATGAGGAGATCCGCAGACGAACGAAAGTAACCGACATAGCCCAGCGGATTAGCAAGTTGAAGTGGCAGTGGGCAGGGCACATAGCACGGAGAACTGATGGCCGATGGGGTCGGAAAGTTATCGAATGGCGGCCGCGTATTGGCAAGCGCAGCGTAGGACGACCAGCCACAAGATGGTCCGATGACCTCGTACAGGGGGCAGGAAGGCGCTGGTTGCATTCTGCTTCCAACCGGCCACTTTGGAAATCCATGGAGGAGGCCTATGTCCAACAGTGGACTTCTTGTGGCTGAGATGATGATGATGATGAATTTATCCAAAATATCTGTAAAACTGAAATAATGTACGCCATCTCCAAATTAAGAGGATTACAATTATTGAAGAGACCCCTACCGTCGTCGCCTATCCTGAACGGGCCTGAAGGTGCGCCCAAACAGTGTAAGTTTATTTTTTTCAAAACAACCGGGTTCGATTCCCGAGCTGAGTACAGGTTTTTTTAAATGTATGAATGCAGTTTTTCTTCTAATTAAAATCGATGACATGGTTCCTAAGAACAGATCATGAACAGATCTTCATATGTCTTATAGTTTCAGACTTTCCCATACTGACCGATTTAAATGAGACACCCTGTATACCTGGCGCTCCTTGATTCCGATGAATAGTTACGGGTTACGGCATATATTTGACAGTTAACGTCGCAACAACAGTTAAAGTCGTAGAAATACATAAATAAAAAATACACGGACGCACTTGACGTCTTGCGGAACTATTTTGTTCATTATTTCAATGCAGGATCACAACTTCGATTACGGGACTGTCCCGCAGAATCTGGGACAAGTGGACGCCTTGTGGCCGCCTTTTCGAGTCTCATCCTTGCGAAACTGGAAGAAACTTGCGGCGACAAATTGGTGTGTCTATTTCGACGCTAGCGATAAGATTCAGTATATTTTTAAGCTTTATGTAATCAATGGTTAATAAGATAGGTTAACCAGGGCAAATGTGACGCAAATTGATAGATACCATAGTTTTTAATAACATAAACTCTGTAGAAATAAAATACATATGAGATTATTTTTAAAGCCTCATCATTATTTAATGGTAGTTTGTTGATTTAGGCTTATCAATATTAAGTATAATGAAACGACCCAAGTAAGGGTCTAACCACATCTATCATCGTGAGTCGAGCCAAACGACGTCTTTTTCGCTCTTATTGCGTGGACACAAAGTTTCTTTTGACCGGTCTAAGTTAATTCTGCATCGATAAATGCGGTTAGACCCTAAGTGACCACTAGGACTCGTAATACATTGTACTTAAATCGTGTGTTTACGAGTACATGCCTAGTACTTGACTGCTATAATAATTCTAAAATAAACAAGTTAACACGCTCGCAGTCGCCATAGAAAATACTTCTAATTACATTTGTAAAGTTAGTTCTATTTTGTCTGGAAGAGATCCCTTAAAGGGATAAGTTCGCCTTTGTACATCACTGTATCTCTTTTTGTAATTTATGTTTTTTGTACAATAAAGAATTTACAAACATACATATACATACAGCCCAGTCTGCCGTCCATCAAAATGTTCCTAGCAAGTGTAAGTTAAATTATACATATATATTATTATATTATACATAGTAAAAAACAAAGTCGCTATGCATTCCTGGCTTTCCGCATAATTTTCGGCTGCCTACTCCTTCTAAACCACGCAACGGAATTTGATACTGTGGTCACTGTCTTTTAGATATTTTTTAGGGGTTTTTATCTACACTAATCTACACAAATAATATAATAAAGAGGTAAACTTTGTTTGTTTGTGTGTAGGAGGAACTACTGAAGCGATTCCAAAAATTCTTTCACTAATAGAGAGCTACACTATCCCTGAAGGATATAGGCTACTAATTCCACGTGAACGAAGTCGCAGGCGGGCGCTAGTGTGTACAAATCTACACCCTGTAGAAAATGAATAAGCACCGAACATATCATTGTTTCATCGAAAAGATAAACTGGATTGAGGGCCTAACTTAACATAGATAGGTATACATATACGTACGTATGTACATACACTTGAACCCCTTCTCCCTTATGATAGCAGTCGGAAAAAACGCGGTTAATTAACCGTTAATAACGAAAATTTCCGTTTATACATTTAATATCGTTAATTACCGGCTTTACATTGACCTATATGTATAGACGTATGTACCTACTGGAAATAAATTGAAGTACCTGTGACTGATACTTACGTTCAATGATGCCCAGTGCAGATAAAAACCGTAGAGTGCTGGAGGCAATTATCGCGACGTTGTTATATAAATGGAATTCATATTTGTTTGTTATCATTATAATACCCGCCGTCCAACTCAGTGAGTGTGCCAATAGTGACAATATTAATCTATTTGTGTTTGGAGCGTGATCAAACATAAAGGGTAAGTTAATTTTAACAACAAGTAACTTTTAATTAAACGTCGTACAATCATCATCAAAAAAGGCCTTTACAGATGGTTTAAAAAATTTAATATATAGAACAGAACGTGAAACTTCCAAAATTAGCTAATTATAGCTGATGATATCCATGTTCATTACAGATGACTATCCGTTGGGGTATCGTCAGTGCTGGTAAGATCAGCAGCGACTTCGTTAATGCGATCAACACGTTCCCCGAAAAGGGAGATCAGGTGGTCGCAGCCGTTGCAGCTCGGGACCGTCGCAGAGGCGAGGAGTTTGCTAAACTGCACAACGTTGCAAACGTGTTCGATTCTTATCAGGCCATGGCTGTCAGCAGCGGTGTTATTGGTACGTAACTTCGTAACAATGAAATATAATACATATTAAAAGGTATAAGTGATCTCGATAGGAAAGGGTGGCGAATGAGAAAATAGCTTTAGAGGACTGAATAAAACTCTCCTAAGTATCGATCTTTCATATAATAATTATGCTAGCCTTCAATCGTGTCCCACTGCTGAGCAAAGGCCTCTCCCTCGGATTTCGAGGTCCCTCTATCTCTAGCTATCTCCGGCCAGTCATTTGAAAATGCGTCCAGGGGTGCAATTTTTGAATCTCACCAGGTGACTAGAGCTCACCAAAATGGCCGAATCCCTATGAAAAACGGCTATTCTGGTGGGCTTAAGTTACCCGGTGAGATTCAAATGCAATTTTTGAATCTCACCAGGTGACTAGAGCTCACCAAAATGGCCGAATCCCTATGAAAAACGGCTATTCTGGTGGGATTAAGTTACCCGGTGAGATTCAAATGCAATTTTTGAATCTCACCAGGTGACTAAAGCTCACCAAAATGGCCGCATTTCTATGAAACACTGCCATCTTGGCGAGCTTTAGTCACCCGGTGAGATTCAAAAATCGCACTCCAGATCATCCCGCCATCTCCGTCTCGGCCTGCCCCATCGTTGAATCTTGTGGCAACCATTAGGTGGCAATCGATGCCCATCTACTTGGGTGCATGCGGCAGACATTGCAAGCCCAGACCCATTTCAGCCTGGCGGTCTTTTTGCCAACGTCAGCGATACGAGTTTTTGAGCGCAGCGTCCTGTTTCGAACTAATCCTTCATTATGTAATTTTCTTATTAGACGTTGCCTACATCGGCGCTCTGAACCCTGAACACTTTGCTCTCGCCAAACTCTTCCTTGAAAATGGGAAACACGTTCTATGCGAGAAGCCCATGTGTCTGAATTTGAAGCAAACTCAAGCTCTGATCAACATCGCTGAAAAGAAAGAGCTGTTCTTGATGGAAGGCGTCTGGAGTAGATTTGCCCCCGCGTACCTGTCCCTAGAGAAGGAAATTAACTCAGGAAAACTAGGAGACGTAAAACTAGTTGAAGTCAACTTGGGCGCTCCTCTTACGTCTGTTGACAGACTTACGTATGTATATCTATTTTTGTTTTTGTACTCGTAATATACATGAATGTTCACATTTACAAATATCATGATACTTGGGATTGTCGTTATATTGTAATAAGATTAGAATGTAATCTTAATTAATGTTTATAAATAAATTCAGCAAAAAAGACCTAGGAGGCGGTGCGGTGCTGGACTTAGGAGTATACGTACTGCAATTTGCACAATTCATATTCAAAGATGAGCCGAAAAAGGTGACAGCTGTAGGAGTTCTCAACGAAGAAGGGGTGGACATCATTGAGCATATAATTCTTGAGTATAGCAGAGACAGACGGGCAGTCCTTAATGTCGACGCCACAATGAAGTTATGGAACAAAGCAACAGTCACTGGAACTAATGGCCGTGTCACGGTAAGCGTAAATAACTTTGGCGTTAATCTCCTTTTAAAAAAATACTCTCTACTAATTTTAGACTTTAACTCAAATAACAGAAATCACGTGCAACGGTTACCATAATGATGCCCTAGAGTTTTAAACCTGATAAATTTGATCTTATATGCAGACGAACTTTTATGGAAATTATATCGTTTGTTTTTAGCTCGAAGATCCCTTCCACTTTCCAGACAGAATGATTCATGTTGATGGTAGTTCGGAGGAATTTACACTGCAAACTTCAAACATCCCGTACAACTTCTATAACAGCGCTGGACTAGCTTACGAGTCGATTGAGGTCGCCAGATGCATTAGAGAAGGTAATATGTAATTTATTTGGCAATTTTGGATGAACGCATAGCTGCACTTCGCATAAAACTCAATGCTCTTTTTATCTCATTATAGGACTTTTGGAATCGCCAAGAATGAGTCAGAAAGAGAGCCTCATCATTGCAAAACTTCAAGATACCATTCGCCAACAGCTGCGTGTCCATTTTGATGTTGATGATCGGCAGTTTTCTTAATTGCTTTCGGAAGACATTTAAATATTTTAAACTAGCTTCTTGTTCTTTTTTAAGTAGGTACTTGTAATTTTTGAAAGAAAGAAATATATCTAATACAACAGGTACTAGAAAACCTTCACGAATATACAATTATGTACATAAATAGGTATTTATCATTATCTCATTCATAAATTACCAATAAATTTTATGGATCTATTTGTCTGCATAAATGAATTTTACTTAGTTACTTTATAAAATACCCACAACTTGAGTTTTTAATGTTAATTTTCGTCATACAAATATTTGCCCTATGCGAGAATTGAAACTATGATCCCTAGCTCCTTAGTCGGGATCACTACAACCACTATCTAGGCCCTTGCTAGTGGTTCGTCGAATACAGTGGCGTAATTTCCTAACGCGGAATTTGGAAGTAGGGACCCCAGGGTACTGCCCCATCTAGCCCTTCGATGACTATCCCAGTGGACAAGTGGAAATGTGTGTAAAATTTTTGACCTGATCCAAAGTTTTTAGCAACAGAGCAGAAAAATTTTAAAGGACTTCATCAGTAAATATAAACTATTGTAATTTTCATGTTTGTAAAATTTTATTACAAATGCTACATAAGTAGCAACCCTGAGTTACATGATTATCTTAAACGTAATTAATAAATCACTAATCTGCTAAATCAAACTGTTCAAAGTACCTTGCCACTATGCAGATAAACAGGTTTAAGGGTGCTGCCTTCAGCATTGCATCTTCATCGTCCTGATTAATTTTAGACCTGAAATATAAAAAAATAAATTCAGCTTTCAAATAAAAAAACTGTGGCAAAATCCGTCCAGCGGTTTGTGAGTTATGATTCTACAGACAGACAGATATACACAACAAACTTATAACACCCCTCTATTTTTGTAGGGGGTTAAATAGAATAAAAGGTAAGAATAGCATGCACAGTTTATATGTAAACACTTGAAAATGCATAATAGAACAGATGCTACTGTTTAAGCAAATGCCACCTAATTTCAAAATGTTTTCATTACAGACATCCGTTCTACTTTTTGTCTGCATTTATTATTCGTTTTTATTCAGATGAGAAAAATAATGGTCAAGCTGATAAAATTGGGGAATATGCCAGCTGCATGTTAAACATAATTAGCAAACCTAACTGTAAATAAAACAATTTAACGGTTTAAATGGCTTATATTGTAACAAATCTAAGTTTTGATGTTTCAAGGCTTTTGCAGATCGCATGTTTACGGGCAGACTGACAAAAACATTTAAAAATATAACCTACTTAATTTTGATAGAATGTTTTTTCAAAAATCAATTTGTCTAGAAGTCACGAAAACATAAGAAATTATAAACTATTATTGAGTGTTATTAGATATTTTTTTAAATTTACTGAGAAACATATTGAATTTACTGGTGGTGTGGATTTTCCCAAAATATTTATTTACTTTATTTTTATTTTATATGCTTGTTTGAATAATATTAGTTCTCATCTGATTTAAAAACGAATGTTAGGCTAGGTTTGAAAGATTTTACCTGATTTCTGCACAGGTTCTTGCCATATTTCTCAATAAAGAAACAGTCTCTGATAGAAGTGGTTGCCATGCCCGCGCTAAGAATGCATAAATCCATTGGCCTGAAACAAACATAACCTTTTTTTATCAATTTAACAAGAACATAATTATTTTAACATACTGATGGTGTTTTGAGCACTAAACAACCATGGTTCCTAAAAAAGCTTCTATTTGAGTCAGTTTTCTTTGTACATTGGCAAATTTCTTTAGATCTGTTGCCCTCACATGACGAGCCAGGTTTAGTTTATCTCTATGTGCGTCTCTTTCTCATGACATTAGTTAGACAAAGACACAGGGAGGGGATAAGTTAAACCTGGGCTGTCATGTTTGCGCCACTGAGGTTCATAAAAACTTGAAACCTTTTTAATCAGACACCACTGTTTGTTGAAGGTTGTATGTTATCAAAGACGAAATTATTACTGGCAGCCTATAAATTAAAGGTCTGAAAATACTATGTTGTACTGGGCTACCATACTCCATCAGCAGCCATACTCAATCAGCTGTTACAATGGATTACTCAAATTTTGTGATATACAATGTGTCCCTAGCATATGGTCAAAAATTAATACTAGACAGCATAGATTTGATAGAAAATTTTAATTTTTTCTAGCTCTAATAAAAAAAAAAAACAACTGTGCATTCCTGAGAAGTAGACACTGGTGTTCATTCTTTGTTCACAGGCTAGAGGCACTTTGTTTACCTAGAAACATCTTTTTTTCTCAATACGATTTTTCAAAAACCAAAACTAAACATAATGGAATATTACATTTTTCCAACCAAAATAAAAATCAAATGACCCTTAAATTCTTACCTGTCTTATGATCCACAGTGTTTCCAGGTTCAACTTCTTTCAATATATCTATGAGTATTTCTAAACCTCTATCCACCATCTCTGGATTCAAACCAAGAGCACAAGATAAGGTAGGGTCATTATCTTTAAAGAACACTTTCCAGCCTACAAGTGTATCATCTTCAATCTTTATCGTTTTGACTTTAGTATCCAATTTCCCTTTTTTCATCAGCATTACAAGTAACTTGGTTAAATCTGAACGGACCTCTGAGAAATCAGAAACCTGTATTTTCTGCCATTCTATAGTTGGTTTAAGTTTGTCGGGCGCCGTTTTTGTTCCTGGAGGCTGTAACGCAGAAATGGGATTAAAACAGTGCAGTTAATAAAAATTATACAACAAAGATGAGAAGCAAGTTACCTCTTTGTAAAAACGTGATTGATTTTTGGCAAACTGTGAAACATCTTTATGGCATACGGTAATAACAGGACAATGCTGACGTTCGTTAATGACTTTAAGTAAATATTCTTCCCCTGTAATGGGTATCTCCTTCATTTCCACATCAGAGCTAATTTGAAAACATTTCGACGATTCCTCATCGTCGGTTCCTGCAGCTATATTTTTAGCGCTATAAATCACACGTTTATTCTCAGTGCCCATTGAGATTAATTTATTGATATAATTCTTAATTCATTTAAAAATATGGGTCTGACAATGACGAAATAAGCCAAAAGAGATTTGAAATATAAAAGAAGAAGAGTTATGAACAAAATCACCAAATTACTCGTACTATTGTAACTTTCGTATTTGTTTTGACAGTTCTTTTTTTTACTTATTCCCAAAGAGGAGTAAAGTTATTATAGATGAATTGAGTGCAAAGAAAACTCTATGGCAAGGGTATAATTTTGTTATACGGAAAGTGCTACCATCTACTTATGAGCCGAGTAACTAAATCTCTATGTATTTTTACTGACAATGTTTAACTTTAAATGAAAATGAAAATGAAAATGAAAATGAAAAATTTATTTTGCAAGTAGGCCATATAGGCTCTTTTACATGTCTGAATCTACTAGCGCTTCGGAAAATGGAAGAATCTGCTGAGAAGAAACGCCGCAAGAAACTCAGCAGTTTATCTTTTTTTTTTCTTCTCTTTTGAAAATAAACTAGTTCAGGTTGGCAACCATACAAATATGCAAATATTTTGACATAGGGAATTTTGTCACATAGTCGTAATTATCCAAGTCGTTAAGAAAACAGTCATAACATGTTTTGCTCCTCGCTTTCATAGACGTGGATTGTAATTCATGTTAGTCGGCCTGCTACTTATTAAGCATACAAGCTTAAAAACCATTATTCCGTAATAATGTGTTGTAAGTTTTAAGGCCAGGACGTGTAAATATCTATTTAACAATCATCAAACCTAACTGAATACTTATACTGTAATATATTCATATACTATACGGTTCTGGGGCTAGGCGTATCAGGAAACAACGTCGTAGGCAAAATTCGTTTATTAAATAGTAACTGGAATATGCAGGAGATATTTGAAAGAACTATAATAACCAAACTATAATATCCAAAACTATAATAGCCAAATTTGCAAAATATGCCATAGTAGCACCCTAGCGTTTATCGCACACATAAACGCTTTGGTCCCTCTCGCACACGCATACTGTTTAGATCGAGATAAATGCTTTATGTCACGATAAAAGCTAGCGTGCTAGACCCCCTGCTCTTAACAGTTTTCATGTCCACAATACAAACTCGCGTCCAAACAAATAAAATAGTAAAGAAATAATGATAACAGTGGTCAAAGCAGAACGTTAGTAACAAAACCAACAATAAATAATATTTAATATCAAGTCTTTTAACAATTTAACAAACAAACATAAAATATAAACTGTTTTAAACTTTCACGATTCTCACACATATTTATAACCATATTTATACTCTCCACTTCAGTCATCTCGTGACCAAGGTCGTTGTAACACGGTCGAAAGCAGTCCCTTTGGGTAGTGGGTTCATGGTAACATGGCACAAAATTTGCAACAAAGTTTTTTTACTACATTTTAGTCACTTGACAAGTTGACAGTGTATTGATGTCACTGTCGTCAACGAAAATTTTCAATTTTTTTAATTGAGCTTTCTCATTAGAGAGATATGGTGTAGTCTGTGGTAGGTAAAGTGTAGATATATGTACACGAATTATCGGGTCGGACATTAATACCTCGTACTGGAGCCCGTGTGACCTAATAATGCACGACCTGATAATGTACGACTTGTTAATTGGTGTACACTCGAAGTCAAAGACAATCGATTCTCTGTAACGATTCCGTAGCGCGAATGTCTAGAGATTGCATACGAGTAAAAGCAGTTGACGGTATTGTTTCATCAGGATATTTATTGAACAGACAGCACTACGTTTTCGATAGAATTACCGCACTATCGCATTTGATAGTTATGTAAGAAAACTAATTGTCTATGAATAATGGATTTGCTTGGATTCGGATTATTAAGTCAAGCATTATCAGGTCTTGCATTATCAGGCCATACATTAACCTTCACAGGGCAATAATGTACAGCCTGATAATGTACGACCAATAATCCGAACCCAGATGGATTCGAATTATTAGGTCGTACATTATCAGGCTGTACATTATTTGAACGTACGTTTACGTTTATTGTCTCCCTGCAATTTTTCCAATTTTGCAACAAATATCAATTATTATATTTAATATCTCTCTAATCAATCTGTGTTTTGTGCATTGATGCTGCGCTGCACGCGACGTGCATGGTGCTTGACTTGATTCAGGAAACTTATAGGTATCGAAATATACCATGTTTGAGTTTGTTTAGACATTTAAAACAAGACTAAAATTTAATTGTTTGCTTTATAAGTTATGTCTACATCAAGCAATATCTCACAGTCTACATACTCTCCATCGGAACCTGAAACACCACAAGTAAGTTACGGTTACGATTGTAAACGTATACTTTATCTTTCGCGTTCGCCTATTATTTACAAGACAGTAATATTCCTTCATTTCTAAGCCGGTAGATTTATTAATAATATCTCTGATTGACTGTCTCATAATATTAAAAATAGGGGGACTAACATTGTGACTAGGTACCTAACTAAACATAATAAATATTTATCAAATCAATTATTATTTTTTGGTGGTAGGTTGAGTTTATTTTCTTAGGTTAGGTCAATATTTAGTTGGGTTGAGGGCCATATAATAGGACTTAGAAACTAACCTAAACCTAATAGTCCCCCCTTTGCTATAACCTAACCCTTAGCAGGGGGGTTCCACTCCGCACTGTAGGTACGCTCGCCGTATGTCCTATGGCATATGTTAATCGCAGTAAGTTGCCGGCTTGCCGCGCGCGCGCCCGCTCACTGATAGTATCGCGCGTTGATAGTATTACAGTAAGCAGCCCAACCCTAGCGGTGCGCCAGGGCATTGCGGGTGGAACGCGGGCGCGGGCGGCGCCTTCCTTTTGACGCATGCCGCCTGGCGAATGTTTATGAAGTAATACGAACTTTTTGTGCCTGATCATAAAGTTGGAATTTGTTTAATGGCGGTTGAAAAATAGAAGTTTCTGTACGTTAGTAACTACTATTATTTATTCTGTGCCCTTAGTTGCCCACTAAACATAACCCTTTAAAATTTGCAGGGGACAGCGAAAAGTCGCATACAAGCGTTGGACCAGTCTCTTAACAATGTGGATGTTGGAAACAGCTCTGAAACATCAGTGAAAGAAAAAGAAATGCACCAGAAACGCATTCAAGCATTGAGAAAAGAACTAGAATATATAAAGGTTACTGAATGGGCCTTCGATTATGATAAAGGCTTCATTCAGTAATTAGTTTTGGGGATTAAAATAAAACCAATATAAATTCCACTTATTTCACTAAAAGTTGCAGTCACTAGAATAAGAAAATGTTGTCGTATATCTTGTCCTTTTTCAATGATATTTTTGCAAAACGACCCGAATATGACAATACAGAAATCAAAGAAAGTTTTCTAGCAGAACAACTGTTAGATATTGAGATTCTAAAAGAAGAGAAAGATGAGCAGAAACCAGTTAACACAGAGATTCCAAGGAATGTGGCTTGTTTCCAAAGAACAGGTAATATTTTTAAGGTTTAATTATTAGTAAGTTACTTTACATCGAGTTTGACTGTGGCTAAACAAAAACCCACTTTAAAAAAAAGTAAAATACTGTTGCTCCATCTACTTATTGCTCCATTGTTATTGTCGGTTATGTTTCATTTTCTCATATTAGAATATTATTTGCTTTCAATCTAATAGGGTATTATTTTAAAATAGCACTTTAGCATAAATAGACTTGTCAAGATTGTTTACAACATTTCTAATTTGAAATGCTATGTAATGACAACACAAAGTAAAATTAGGGTAATGGCAGGATTCGAACCTGCAACATCAGCATTCCGTGCCTGGCGTTTGCCAGTTTTGCCACTTTACCACTACCATCCCCTTCATATTTTTCATTGTGCTACTTCTTTACGGTCATTATATGTTAAAAAGTTTCACATCGATGACACCGAGGGTCGTAATACCCTTTAAATCAGTAATGTAATGACCGTAAAGACGAAGCACATTGAAAAATTCGCAGGGTATGGTAGAAACTGGCAAATGCAAGGCGCGGAATGCTGATGTTGCAGGTTCGAGTCCTGCCATTACTCTAATTTTTCTTTGTGTTGTCATTACACAGCATTTTAATATAATAATTTGAATGTTTAACATTTAAACATACAAATCGAAAGAAATTTCGGTTACAAGAATTTTACATTACTAATCCCAAAAACGAAGTATTTTTGTATCTGTAAAATAGCTGAGTTTCACCAAGGCAACAGAACCTTTTATAATCTCATGAATGGTTAGCTAATCTGATTTGTAATTTTACAAATATCATTTTGTAAAGATGATTTTTCAGATTTTCCCTATTCGTAATTTTTTTCGAGTCACAGATATAGAATGATGATGATGATTTCCTGCTATAGAATAGAATATTTTTTTATTATATAGTTTAGCTTTTTATAACTTATTCCACTCGCATTTTTCTAATTGCGAATTTCACTAAAAGAGTCGACGGAGCTCCGCGCCGACTTCCTATTTCTGGGTGGTTGTGGCACTTGTGGCCCTCCAGGCCCGATTTGAAAATGATCCTAATCTACCTTGAACTTAATTTGACCTATCACCACCTTTCTTTAAATAAAAAACAATATTAAAATAAAAATTACTCATACAATAAACCAATGACATTGATATTACTTTATTAACCTCATTCCTTCTCTCCAGGCCTGATAACATATGTAAGTGATGATAACTACATACTCATTGATGGGCAACTTTATTTTGACTTGTCAGCCACCTCCATATCATGCAAACTCAATGACAAGGTCCTATACTTATGTTACAAGGATGAAAATGAGTCTATCATAGTAGTAAGACTTCTGGAAAACCATGGAATCTTTTGGGGTGATTCCATGGACACAGAAGAGAATCAATTCCAAGTGATTGAGCATGTGATAATAGGAGAAGTTGACTCAAGACAAGAGAGGCTGGTTTATATGAAGGGCAGTGATTTGAAATTCGATCTTGACGATGTTGAGGCAACGTTTATACCAATGAAAGGGGACTGGTTGGAACTGAGGTGCAACATTCAATGGCAAGAAGATAAACCTGCGGACATATCTGCTGCACAGGTGAGTTGAGTACAATTATCACTAATAGTAACAACAATTTATTAAATAATTCATATGAATAAAATGTTTGTTTGGCTCACTTTTAGATGACCAATATTTAAGTTGGAACATTTCTCACTCGTCTTTGACCTGATTGTCCCTTATTCAGATTATATTATAGTAATTTAATGATGCTTCAAAGCAGTAAAACTTTACAATATGAAAATAGTAGTAGCAGTTTACTGTATCATACCTTTTGTCACCTCTTTTAAACTAAAGCACACCATTTATGTTAGGTACTGAAGGTGATATCATTCAAACCCTTAAGAAGTAAGGTGAAGAGTGCAGTTGTGACCAGCTGTTCTGGGGATACAGGGACTTGTGACAGACAGTTCTTTTTTAACAAGCACTTCCTGCAGAATCAAAACATTCCACATGTTGGTGATAAAGTAAGTTAACACTTAACACTTTTAGGGACTTGTTTTCTAATTGAAACTTCTACAAGTTTAACTTCAATTCATTTATTGGCTTCAAATCTTGCAAATAAATTTTGATACACTTCCAGGTGGTCATTGTTAAACTTAAAACATGCTTCTCTTATTCTGTTAGTGTAAAGAGTAATATACTCCATTATGCCTTTCTAAGGTTCTGTACAAAAAAGATAAATCTCTAAAGAATATTTAAATAATCAAAACCCACTAACCTAAATGTCAATAACATACAATACTAGAAAATCATGACAATAGGTTAAGGGTTAAACTCACTTAAGAAGGTGAAGAACGTTAACGCATTTTGTATGGAGATACAAACTTCCTCTATGATGCTACTTAAGTATATCATATCTCTAATTTCAACTATACGAGTGCCTTTAACTCTATAATCCTCATCATATTAATGTGCTTAACTATTTTATTTACCTTTGTAAAATAAGTGAATACTTACTTAAGTTTTTTTTTCTATTTTGTATTTGCTCAGGTCATGATAGAAGCAATTGAAAGCAACCAAGGAGTATGTACTTGGAGAATTATTAAACTGTTAGTACTTGATAATCAAATAAAACCAAATGACGTGGTTACTCAAGCTCCCGAAGAAAATATCACTCTAGATTTGGAACAGAATAAGGAACTTTTAGTTACTTATCCAGTTAAATTTGAAAATGTTAACATCCACCAAACTGAAAATATTATATTGGAAATTACAAATAACAGCGATCAAACATACTTTGTAAATAAGTGGATTGTGCACGGCAAGAAAAGAGATACCCAAGTGAACATAAAACCGATAATCAGTCGGCCATTCAAAATATATCCAGGTCGCACATTAACATTCACCATTACATGCTATCCTAAGTTTATGGGGAGAACAAAAGAATGTTTAATCATTATGTTCAATGGGTTTCAAGTAAAACGATTGATAGAGATAAATGTTGTGGATGACAATGTAGCGCAATTAAATTGCAACACGGCAATCGCTGAGTCAGGAATGAAACGTGAAATAGATAGGATTAACACCATGAAAGATGTGCGAAAGAACAGAGAGAAAAGTTTTGTACCAGGTATAAGACCAGTTAAACCGCCAAACTTTATTCCAACTAAGGTGGGTGCGTTCTTAATACCTGATAAAGTGTGGGCAGCTGTATTAGGAGACTCTGAACAAACATTTTACAGTAACGAATATGACAAAATATTAGAACGACTAGAAATTGCCTTGCCGTGTTTATGTCAAGAGTTGACGATTAGTAACTATCTTGACAGATGGCATACATTATTGTACATGGAAGAAATTCAAGCAAACATAGCCATGAGGGTGTATGATATGTCTAAAGTGTTTCTCATTCACTGCCAAGAATATCTTGGCATTGAAATTAAAGGCTTATGTGAGAGAAGACCCAGCTTGATTAAAGGCGACAGAGTCATTGTGAAAGACACTTGGAGCGCTAATTCTTCCCAATTCGAGGGCTACATTCATGTTGTCAGAGGGGATTTGATCTTACTAAAATTTAACCCCCAGTTTCATGAGTCTTACTCAGGAAGTGATGTATCTGTGGAATTTCACTTCAATCGATCACCATACAGGAGAGCTCACCAAGCTATCAATTTAGCCATTTCCAATTTAGGCCCTGATATATTATTTCCGACGCGCGTCGTAACTCGCCCCCCGCAGGTTTCTTCTCACGCCATAAGCAACCTACAATGGTATAACCAGAAATTAAATCCTGGTCAAAAAGCTGCTGTAACAAACATTCTTCTAGGAGAATGTCGTCCAATGCCATACTGCATCTATGGACCTCCAGGAACAGGCAAAACTATTACTGTAATTGAGACAATATTGCAAATCGTTTCGGTATTCCCGGACAGTAGGATTCTAGTAGCAACTCCGTCCAACAGCGCAGCCAATCTGATCGCAGAAAGACTCATTGAATACAGAGATAAACTGTCTGGTTCCGTTATTCGGCTTATTGCCAATTATTTGCTCGATTCCGTAAACATACCCGAGGTTATTAAGCCGTTTTGCGCGACTCTCGATATTGCTAGAGAAGAAACCAGTAAGCCTAAATACCAAGTTAGGAAAGATGGGATCAATGTGAACTGTCAAACGTCATTTGTCGGAAGACACCGCGTGACGATTGGCACGTGTTTCTGTCTCGGGACGCTGGCCCAAATGGGGCTGCCACGCGGACATTTCACGCACGTCATCGTGGACGAGGCAGGGCAAGCGACGGAACCCGAAATCATGATACCCTTAACCTTTGCAGACAAAGAGAGTTGTCAAATAGTTCTAGCGGGTGACCCACAGCAATTAGGTCCCGTGATACAATCAAAGTACTGTATAGAATATGGACTGAACGAATCTTATTTGTCGAGGATTCTAGAAACATTCCCATATCAAAGAGATTTTGAGGCATACCAAGATGGGTACAATAAAAAGTTGGTAACCAAATTAAATTACAATTACCGGTCCTTAGAAGAAGTTCTGAAACTACCTAGTGAAATGTTCTATGACGGTTCCCTTGTTCCGAAAATGGATAGAAACGAAATATGGGTTAACAAAACTATAAACATTTGTTCAGATGTTTTCGACTCGACAGAGAGACAGACTGGTGGGTTATTCGTTTACGGCATCAAAGGCGTGAATGCGAGAGCTGAAGATAGTCCTTCTTGGTTCAATCTTGAAGAAGCAGCGATGATAGCTATGACAACTTGTAAACTTTACAAGAGAAATATTACACTTGATGATATTGGTATCATAACACCCTACATTGCTCAGGTATGTATGTGTGACTATATTATCATTTTGCAGTAATATTTTGTTGCAGTATAGATTAGTTGACACAGTCAGGAGCAAAAGTAGTTTAGCACTTGAAGAGGTCAAAATACTCCAAAACAACAATCTTATCAAAAAACGCCTAGATAGTGCTGATGATTCACTATAAAAAAATTTAAGGGGTTCCGTGCCTCAAAAGTAAAAACTGAACCCTTTTAGGATCACTTCCTTGTCCGTCTGTCTGTCTGTCTGTCAAGACCCTTTTTCTCAGGAACGCGTGGAGCTATCAACTTGAAATTAATACCAAATACTCAAATCTGTAGTCCCTAGAAGCCGCGAAAAAATCAAAGTTCTAAGTCAACGCAATTAAAAGCTACGGCCGTTTAAGCTGCATGTGGCACTTAAAAACCTATGAGGTACTTCCCGTTGTCCTAGAACTATGAAATTTGGCTAGAAGCAAAGTCTCACAGCACAAATAATTTAAAAACTCTGAAAACCGTAAATTTGTAGTAAACACACAAAAAAAATGTTTTGCTCTTACAATGCAAAAATTTCGCTATCCGTAACTAGATGTCACCCATAGACGTGGACTTTATCTTGGATGAAGGACTAAAGCATGGATATAGCCTCAGTACTTGTCAAGTGTACATAGCCAAAGCTGTCTAAATGGTCACCTTTGTGTGCGTCAAGGTAGTAAAACCCGCAAATTAATAAGAAAAACGTAGAGTATACTACCTTTATGTAAACATTACCATAGCTAAAGGTGACCATTTTGTCTATTGGTCGTGTATAGGGTGTTGATGAGGAGTTTAGAGTATGTAGTCATCTCTTTTTGACACATTGTATTGCCATTTAAAGTAAAGAGATGAGATAATAAAATATCGCTTTCAATTTTAATAATCCTTCTATGCTGTACTATTTCTATGGACTTTATAGCAAATAAATTAACTTACACGCCATCTACCAGGCTCTGGCATGTTGTTAGTTCTGCTATCCGACACGACGCGACGCGAAGGTTTAAAGTTGAACCAACGGATTAATTTGTATTTATTTACATCACAAATAAAATATTAATTTGCGATAACACATTTATATTTGCACTTATTAAACTGACGGCGATCTACGTCGATGTATAGAGACAACAGTTTCCCCATGGCAAACTCAAGTTTGTCCCTCAATCCAGTTTATCTTTTCGTTAGAGCAATGTTCGGTGCCTTAAGTTTGTACGGAACCCTCGGCGCGCGAGTCCGACGCGCACTTGCACTCGCACTTAATTTAAATAAAATATTTTAAAGCTTGATGATGTAAAACCATGGACGTTGTAAGTACTTACGTACAACTGGAACCCGAATAATGCAGCTGTCTTTTACTAATATGGGAACCGCGTTATTATAATCATAACGTATATATAGATAAATACAGATAGCAGTTGTGCGAAAGAAACAACGAGCCTTAAAAATGAGCCTATCGCCACCCGCATTTTCTAGATGCGAAAGTTGTTGACATACAAGCTTTATGTCGTTAGAATAAGACTTCATTGTGACTTGCGTCTTCCAGTTTTACGGAAGAACCTATTACTTCCATGCGTAAGACTCATAAAAAAAAATCAATTTCATACTGCAAGCAAACTAACGTCAACTTGTCTTAATGTTTATGACAAAAAATATATATTAAGAATCTTACTTTTCAGACTAAATACTTGCGAGTGCTTTTTGAATCCATGGGCCTGCCACAGCCAAAGATTGGAACTGTTGAAGAATTCCAAGGACAGGAGAGGCCCATCATATTAATATCAACTGTGAGGTCCTCTGAAGCCAACCTACAAGAAGATCGAAAACATGCGCTGGGCTTTGTTCAAAGTCCAAAAAGATTAAACGTCGCAATGACTAGGGCTCAAGTTGCCGTCATTCTATTTTGCAATCCTCACGTTTTGTGCAGAGACCCTCTGTGGAGTAAAATTATAGCTCAGGCAGTCAAAGAAGACAAATATAAAGGATGTGACTTGCCTCATGTTTTTGAGAATGACAATAAAAACTTGTTTAATTAGAAAAATTACCCTTTTTTATTTCTTTACCTCTGTTTTAAATTATTTATTACTTGCAGGCGCCCGCGACTTCGTTCGCGTGGAATAGTAGCCTATGTCCGTCAGGGAATTTTTGGAATCGGTTCAGTAGTTCCAGTGATTACCCCCTACATACAAACAAAGTTTACCTCTTTATTATGTTAGTGTAGATGTAGATAGATACTGTAAATGGATCTGACAGCAATGATAATCCGTGAACCGTATTATTTTTATTTTATTCACACGGGTGTGCGTGCGAATTAGGATTTCATGTACAAAAAATCTTTTTATAAAACTTTTATAAATGACCGTATGAAAATCCGTTTCTCGGTTTAGAAAGTGTAAGCGGCCGATGATATGATGATGATAATCAACTTAAGACATACCTATGAAATTACCTATTATACTTTCATGAAGCAGGAATTCTGGCCGAAGGGAGTCGCTTTCCGTCGTTTTTGCGGACGGTTGTTGGGCACCCTGAAAGTAGGTCACACGTCGCCGAAGTAAAGTGCTAATTTTAATATTTTTAAATATGTATGTTAGTCTATAAGGTATTTTTTCTATGGGCCTATGCAGCCTGAAATAAATGGTTTTATTTTATTTATTTATTAAATCAGTTTTTTTATAGCCACTTTCGTAAATGCTCCTACTAAGCGACAGCGTACCAATGAGTAGTTATCTACCTTTGTAAACGCAGTAGCAAACGTCACGCTACGGTCGAGCGACGGGGAATACTTCTTACTTTTTTATTTATCTCCTAAACCGAAATATCTCTGTCTCCAAATGTGATATTTTAATAAGAAGCTTTGTAAGCCTAAAATTATTGACATTGTAGTGTAATAGGCTCCATTTCTTCTTAGAATGGAGCAACCGAACAGCGTAGTTTTGTGTGACAATCTTATAAAGTGGTTGCAGACCCTAAATCTAAAGGCTAAACATGGAAATCCATCAGGTGAATCATAGTTTCTATCAAAATAATACTTGATATGCATGTTTCAACATTCCACCCGCCTACTTTCTTTTCTTGGAAGGTATAAATGAAGTGTGATTCAAGAATGAACTAATGGGATAATGAAGTAATTGTCTGAAGCTTGTTTGATTGAGAAATGAGCGCAGGCCCCTTATCGCCGCTCACCCTCTGTATACCTTCGCCTTGACGCTACGAAACGCTAAATGGAGCTGTTTTGAGTTTCAGTACCCAATTCCACTCTTAGTCTAGTCAGCTTTTGTATTCTAGGTAGTGTATTGGTGTAGGAAGCTGTCAAATAAACATCTATTCCAAATGTAATATTAATGAAGCTGTGGGACTATCATTGTTAGTATTGTATTGTTGTGCATATGCAGCCAATACTAATTTATGTACTCGTCTGGAGGTTGATGTATGTTTTAATAATGACTTGTTAATGGGAATCTTTATTAATTAAGGTGATTAAATAGATGATAGGCACCATGACACTTTCACCAGCAATAAAGTTCTAATAGTTCATGGTTTTTTTATTTACATTAACTTTGACATATTTCTTAGTACATTCACAGAAATTCAAAAAAGATCTTTGTTAATTTTGAGAAAAATATATTTTTTCATACATAAATATTGAATTGACGTTAACGTCAAATAAACACATAATTCAAAATTCTTTACTGACCCGTTTAAAACTGGTCATAATATCAAGGTAGTGTTTGCCAGCCAGGTCCTACCCACTATAGTCAAAGTCAAAGTCAAAGTCAAAATATTTTATTCAGATTAGGCTTACAGGTAGCACTTATGAATGTCAAAAAATTTACCACCGGTTCGGAAAAACCTCTGATGAGAAGATACTGGCAAGAAACTCAACGAGGTGTAATTTTTTAAATAAATCAAAATTACAATGTACCGCATACGGCCACACTTATGACATTTATGTAAAATAGTTCATTTACACTTAGCAACAAATTAATCATAAAGCCACCGGGTTTGTCAGGTCAAGTCCGACCCTGTTACAACACTTAGACAAAAGTTATTTTATTTCAGAATTGTCTGATGGGGTGGCTATTGCGGAAGCTCTCACACAAGTCGCCCCAGAGTTTTTCTCACCCACATGGAATTCAAAAATCAAAACCGATGTGGCTCACAACTGGAGGCTGAAAGTTAGCAATTTGAAAAAGATATTAGAAGGTGTAGTCGGTAAGTTATACATGCTTAACCAAGAATGATGCAGTTACAAAAATATCTGTTTATTAACAATTGACAATATGCATGAATTTTTGTAATCAAAATTTACTTTCGTTTTTTTTACATTCAAATAAATCGTTTGCCAGTTTTGCAACGGAATGCAAGGCACAGAATGCTAAGGTTGCAGGTTCGAGTCCAGCCATTACCCCAATTTTTTTATTTATTCCAAAAATTTAAGAATCACATAAAAAGAAAAATACTCTGTTTTGGGATTTTTTCTAAGGTCATTACTTTTTAAAATACTACAAGTGCAAAACTCACAGTGAGCTAGACTCATGTAAACGCTCCATACCAAGCGGGCATGTACTTTGACGTCACAGTCATGTTGCCACTAATAAAATGTATGGGTTTAAAACCAAGATCATATTTATTTTAATACAGTCTGCAACTCATTATTATAAATTATATGTTCACCCATCAGCAGATATACAGGATGTCCCTGGAAGTATGGATCAAAGTAAAGAGGGACATGGGGAAGGTCATTTCTGACCATTCAATGCTACTGCTATTTTCATTGGTTTTTGAGTTGTGGCCATTTCTCGAATATTTTTATTTAGGTATAAGACATTATTGCTTAAGTTTCCTACTTTAAGTATTATAATTAGAATCTCTGTTATTGTTTTAGATTATCACCAAGACATATTAAATTTAAGCCTGCACGAGTTTTCACGGCCTGACGTCGTGAATATCGCCGAGCATGCTGACCCGTCTGATTTAGGAAGATTATTGCAACTCGTTCTTAGTAAGTATTAGTTCACGGTATTGACTTTATATGCCATTATGTGTAGATAATTATATGTATCTAACAAAACGTCCTGTATGTAAAAGGGTTTTACAGGTTTATTACTTATCTCCTCGATGAAAAATCCCTGCTTTATCCTGTCTGCTTACTTTTTTTTAGGTAATCTAAGATATATTTCATACAAATTGTAAGTCTCCAGGTCTAAATCTTGTCTGTTAGTCTGTCATCTATCATTGATAACAATAACATATACATAACATATAAATAGTACAGACTCTTCTTAGTCAACCATAAAATAGTTTAATTCTTCCAAGTGAATGAATGTTTCTTATCAGTCATCGCCTGATAAATCTGATAAACTATACATTACGTTCGTCACGTAATTGTAGAGATAATGAGCAAACAATTTGCTACCCACAAGTCCATAAAATAACAAACAAATACTATTGTATTTTTATGAACACCAACACCTTGAGTCAGTTGTTGCATTGTTTGACTTTATGGTTGTGGGTTTAATTCATGCTAGTATGAAATGCTCTCATACTCGCGTATTTCTTACTTAGGGACTTTTACGAGTGTAATACTCAGTTTAAATGAATATATAAAAACAGTTAATAAAGAATAAACCAGCTGTTGCTGGGTTCCGTATGGATAGACTCTTATATTGCCTTCAAATGTATATTTTGAGTTATTGCTTTTCTAATATTGAAATGGAACATAAGTTGGCTCTGAAGAAGGTTATAATCACTCATACAGGATAGAAGAGCATAAAAATAGATTTCAATGGTTTCATTGGTTTATGCCCTTTTTCAATTCTTTGAATTTGAATCAGTCTTCCCTGAGAAGTAATAGTGTTATTTAGTGAAACCTTATTACACGACATTGCTAGGAAACACTGCTTATCTAGAGATGATAGATCATTGAATGAAACTAGCGGCCAATATGCCTTTATTTGGCCAACAACAATGATCTCTACCAATCCAAAACCGCCATTAGTTTCATAGTTATGGTGCTAAATCGACTAATCAGAATGCGTATTAGAAGTATTAGATTTTTAGAACCTTGCTTTCCTCACCACACTTTTGGTTCACTTTTGATTACTTTCTCGCTCCTACTACAAGTTACTATTTCACATTTCCCAGCTGAACGATCGCAAATTTCTATTACCTATGTATAAATTATTTGAATTGTTTCATACCAACTGACTGACTGATGTTACTTTGGACTCTTAGGTTGCGCTGTTAATTGTGAGAAGAAAGAAGAGTACATCACAAAAATAATGGAACTGGAGCTATCATGTCAGAGATCTATAATGCAGGCCATACAGGTATGTAAATTTTAGCAATTTATTTAAATAGCTTCCTTTCTTTTCCCTTGGGACATACACTCACGGACAAAGAAATCGGGCCACAGCACACAGTGCATTTTTCATACAAACAAGGTTATTTGACACTTAGGTTTTTTGCCTGAAGATGCTTTGAGAGTGGTCTGATGATGGTGATAAACCGAGGTTCGATAAAGGAGGTGAAGAGTTTCAGTTCACAACACTGCAAGAGAGTTAGTGTCAGCATTGGGATATTCATACATTTTATTGCTATTTTATGTTTTTTTTTAACATGCGTTAACCTCAGGTTTAATCAGTAGGATATGTTAGAAGCTCTTTATCTCTAACTTCGTCTGTATGAAAAATGCATTGTGGTTCGATTTCATTGTCCGTGAGTGTAGATAGGTTTTGAGCAGTTTATTGAAAGACTTTAATTAAACTGTAACAAGTAAATAAGATGAAAAATGTAACCAGTGTTTGTATACCTTTACTGTAAGTAGCTGAGACACCATTCAATCTTACAACGCACAACGAGCTATAACAGATTTATAAATCTGAGTACCTACTAAATGTTTGTAGGTATATTGTCTTATAAATTTGTTTCTTAACGTATATTCACGTCTAGGTGAAGGACCTGGTAGTTACTTAAAGTAAAACTCAAACATTCTCAGAGGATGCGGCGCTAGTGAATTCTTGTCGCCGTAACTCCCGATTAGTTAACTTGCTAGCTATGTAGGTATGCATGGAAAAGTTAATAGCACCTCAAGCGGTAAAGATACCTCCTGCAAAACTTAACCGATTAAGAAAGACAAGTTTTTCTTCTTTAATATGTATGAATTCTATACAACAAAACGACTTTATTTTCTGAAAAAAACTACTCGATTACTAGGATTATTTGAGAATTACCTATATTATAGTTATTCAATAATACAAAATAAAAACTGTTGACACAGGTCGAAACCTAGAGGCACACATACGCGTGCCTCTGGGCAGACGTATTTGCAATGTGCATACGGCATATAGATATGTCTAATGTATCTAAAAACAGTTTCTCTAGTGCAAAAATTCAGGGTAGAAAACTAGGACTACTTAAATAAGTAAATACATATGTGTTGGGATATTTTAAACCTATTTACCTAGTCTCCAACTGAAGCTTGTACTATGGGTACTATAAACCACTGAAATTACTATTATACATAATTATATTGGTAAAAATTCAAGATTCAGGTAGATACAAACATTAAAAGTCTGATTCCCGTAAGTGATTTTTCAAGAGAATCGAATCGGGAACCTCTAGTCTCGTCTCGTCTAGTCTAGTCACTGACCATTAGGCTATCTGGTCGTCGTTGGTAGGGTTAATATACCATTCCACATCCTTTTAAAATCAAAAATGACGATCTCTTTCGTATAAGAAAACGCAGAGAAACTGAGTAAAAACTGTCTTGTTTCATAGTCTGTAATCTTGCAAAACAATTAATCTAAGTGCTGATCGTGAAAGTGTTTGCCTTCAGCTGTTGCGTGTAGTGGATATGTTGAAATAATTTTAAACAACCATATTTTTATTATTTAAAACTACTTAGGAACTTACAGAAATAAAGATGTTCAGAGAACGGTAGGACCGCTTTCGGCGCTCATCGCATTACGCAATTTGTCTGCACAATATTTATTTCTTAAATTAAGTACGCAATTAGCAGAATAAAACATGCACCTGATATGCAGTTGAGCATGTGATATAACTGTATCACGGTTTACTTTACTCTAATTCCGTCATTATACTAATTCATTCTTACACTCGGTCTGACCGTTGCCACATGATGCTTTGAGCATCGCCGATCTATTTCTACACGTCTTTGCATGTAAGTTTTACTTTTACTTTTTGAATTTCTATTGTGTGCTAGTTGAATTAGAGCTACCATATTCATTATCGTCCGCTCAGCTCTTACCGTTAGGCGTTGTTAAAAAAAAAACAATTTCCGGTCGCGGTTCTCATTTTAATAAACGGATGAATCTCGGATTCATCGTAATTGTTTTGCTCCACTTCCAACTGATTAAGACATAAATTTGACAGCCTTACTTTATTTAATTTTAATTTAAGTATTATCAATTCTGAGCTTTCATTGTCAGCAGCCTTACTTTTATTCATATTCATATTCATATTCATTTATTGTATGAAAACGGGTACAAAAGGTGTTAATAAATATAAACATTTCGGAAGCATGACCGTAGTCTACCATGATACATGGTGTACAATACTGTTTAGAGGAATGTCTTAATCTAGAACATACATGCATTATAACATCATATCACAATTATTGATGTCAAAATTTACAGTTAATTATACTTGAAGTCAATACCGACAAATCACAATTGAAGATGTCAGAAAAATAAATGGTTCATTATACTTAACGTCAAAATCAATTATTGTATGTCATTTGATTTTTCATCCATTTTATAAATTTCATTAAACATTAAATAAATTAATAGAGATACAGGCAAAACAGATTAATTTGAGGGTACCATACATTAGGCCAACAACCATTTCACAAATGTAGCATTTCGTTTATCGAATAAAAACAGTGGTTTAAAAGCCATTTAGTTAGCTTAGATTTAAAAAGTGTGCCATGAAGTATTTTTAAATCATCAGGTAGAGCATTAAATACTTTTATACACATATTATATGCATTCTTTTTGTAAATGTCTGTGTGGCAGGCTGGCTGGAATAACAGATTTTTGTACTGTGCCCTAGTTTTGTTTCTCATGGTTTCCAAACGCAGCTTAAAATAGCCTGGATGCGTTTTGACAAAAATACAAACGTTACGTATATACATGCATGCTAAGGGCAGGATCTTCAACTCCTTAAAAAAGGGCTTACAACTATCCTTGAACCAGGCATTTTTGATTGCACGTATACATTTTTTTTTGGAGCTTATTTTTGTTAATAAAATTCAAATCAAATCAAATCATTTATTTGCTAACATAGGTAAGTATTACAGGTGTTACATAAAGTTTTGTATCACTATGCTTGCCATAAGGCATACAAATATGTAGACTACACATGCAGCATAACTATTAATTATTAATTTACAATAAAAATGTCACATGGTAATGTCAAAATTGCTATCACAAATGTATAAAAGTATAAATATAAATGAACAAATGAAAAAACTATATATAAATTAATATTACATTATTAAGAACTTAAATAATTGTCATTTAAATATTCTTGGATGGAATAGTATGCATTTTCGCACAGAAATTTAAAAAGCATTCTTTTAAATTTAATTACGTCGTCCATTTCTAGTACAAACCCAGGTAAATGATTAAATATTTTAGGAGCCATGCCAAAAATACTTTTAGCCAGCAAGGCAGTATTAAAACGGGTTCTCCTTATTTTTCCTTTCTGACGAGCGCTCTTAAAAGAAGGGAAATGTTTTATATTACGCTTAACATACAAAGCTACTTCATATATATATAAACATGGCAAGGCAATTCTTGTTATCATTTAAATTATCGATCTGCTTAAACGTAGACGAACAGACACGGCTTCGTCTTATGTATAAAGTTATCGAAGATAGATTCATTGCTTAAATATTTACTCAGTTGTTCCCGTAGTTTTTGAGATGCGAGAGTACTGTCGTATGTTCACGCTTCGCCGATAGATTCGCTTAACCCACTCGACGTGCGCCCACGGCTAGTTTCAGTCCGCTAGTAACTAGCAGTCCCGAGCACGTCACGTCCGCACCACCAGTTAATGCAACCTGTAATTTAGTGCACCGGCCACTTTTCACGCGCGCTATAATCGTATTACATGTATGGGCGCGGTATTACAATATAACGTTGATCGTTGCACGATTGTGTTGTTACATATTCGTACTCAATAGCTCTTTCGAAGTCGCATACATTTTTTACACCGCCTAAGAAACTGTATATTTTAGTTACGCTTATTTTATGTCCTTGGATCACGAGAATTGGAAGTGATGTGGGCTTGTGTCTAGTTAACTTTTGAATGTGGCGGTCGCGTCGTCTGATGAGAGCGTTGAGCAAACAATGGTGATTAAAATATGCGGCGATAGAGATCAGTGATGTTTCTAAGATAGTGCTTGTTTGTTAGGAACTGGAGACGTTGACCCTGGGAGGAAACCGCGCCAGTTTGCACCAGGCCGCGGCGCCGGCGACGCCCGATGCCGACATGAAGGAAGTGCTAGCGCAGCGTTGCCATGAACTTGACACGCAGGTTTGTTTGTTTACCTTTTTTTTAACCATTTTTCCAGAGAAGTACACATTGTTTTTTGTGTCAGTAACATGTTTAGAACTGTATTCAAACTGATAAAAGATGAGAGTATATTTTAAAGAGTATATTCGGGTTGTGGTTTGTGGTTATCATAGATAAACAATGAACAGCTGTTATTGTTAATTTGGTGCACGATTATGGACATGTGAGGCATTTGAAATTCAGTCTAGCGGTCTATGACCTCGCCGTCTAATATTAAATTCCAGCAAATTTTTAAGCCGTTCAGAGTTACTGCGTGGTATTAATGTAAATTGTTATAACTGAGCAAACACTGTGATTGACACCGTTCCGCTATTTCCATCCGATATCCATAATAAGCTTATTATGTATGCATGAGCGTTATGCGCGTGATTGAACCGGATGGACAATGCGTATTTTCTAAATATTTTCCGATTAGTCGATTCTATAGAACGTCTTGCTAGAATTTAAATAAGTCTTCTGCGTAGTGTACTACTAGGTTTAGTAACTTTCTATATACTCATTATGCTTAGACTGCGATAACATTTCTTAGTTTAATTATCTATCTATCTATCTTCTATCTATCTATCTATATAAATAAAAATGATTTGCTGTTCGTTAGTCTGATTAAAACTCGAGAACGGCTGGGCCGATTGAGCTGCTTTTGGTTTTAAAATGTTTGTCGTAGTCCAGGGTAGGTCTAAACGGTGAGCAAATATGCCTCCAATAATTAGGCGGTACGAAGTTCGCCGGGTCAGCTAGTTAAATATAATTATTACGTTTTTTAAATATGAGAATTTAACTGTATCTCCTATATTGTATAGTTCATACATATTTACTATACGTTTGTTAGTTGTTTTGTTTTTGGTAGGCGTGTGTTATTTATTCATCGTTTTTAGCGTAGTAAAAACTATCTACTTCGTTTGCTGATCTCTTTCTTTCACGGATCGATATAGCAATTGACTTTGGGTAGGTGTATTGACTCGCCTATATTAAGGGCCGGACTGGCCGTGAAAGGCCCGGATGGCATTCTAAAAGCCCCCCACAAACCTGCGGTACACGGGTAGAACATGTAGCCCGATGGTAGGTAGGGTAGGGGGGCCTACGCAGGCTAGGGTCTGGTTGGCAAACGCTGCATTAACTATATGGCCAGTCGGACAGCGCTTATCTAAATTTGTTCTGGAGTGCGATTTTTAAAACTCACCGGGTGTCTAAAGCTCACCAAAACGGCCGTTTTTCATAGTGATTCGGCCATTTTTGTGAGATTTAAAAATTACACCTCTGGTATTTATTGATGTGCAGGTGAAAATTCTCCAAGAGGAGAAGATGACGTTACTGAGTGAGGTGGCGCGACTGACGGCGGAGCGGCCGGCCGCGGGCGCGGACGCCGAGCTGGACGACTGCGGCGCGTCGCTGGGGCCCGCGCACGCCGGCACCTTGCGCTACAGGTGCGGGCACACACACGGACGTAGCTGCGTTGCGTACTTCTACACTGGATTACTTAGAGCTTAGAGATTATCCCCCTTAATTCATAAACGCTTCGTAAACGTTTGTTAGTTACCATGTTTTATGTCTTTATCTGTCACTAGCGGACGCGCGCGACTTCGTTCACGTAAAATTAGTAGCCTATGTCCGTCAGGAATAGTGTAGCTTTCTATCTGTGAAATAATTATTGAAATCGGTTCGTCGGTACATACAAACAAACTAACAAACAGAGTTTACATCTTTATTATATTAGTGTTGATAGTGTTGATAGTGTTAATTAGTGTAGATTGTGACGTTAGCCCTTAAATGAAAGGGACAAAACATTTGTTAGCTTAAAAAGATTGTTATCTTTTATGAATAAGGGGTATGGGATTACTATCCACATTATGCTAATAAGTATTATAATAATAATAAGTATTATCGCAATGACATATAGACATGTGACGCAATAATTATTTTATGGTAAAGGGAGATAAACGAGCTTGCACCTCACATGTTGGGAAGTGATCTCGTCCGTGGGAAACGGTGACCCCAAAGAGAATCGCTAATTCGTGGGCATGGAATTAATATTATATATCAATTCCATGTTTATATCACATTGATATAGAAATTTTAGTTACAGTCAGCTTAATCTCGACTGCAGCGTTAAAGTGGCGCGAGTCAAATGGTGTTTAGAAGCGTTTGATGTTAGCCTATCTATACTAAAGAACTAAAGTCTATTGGTGTGGGTGTTTCACTACAGGAACCACATATACTTAGCTTAATGAAGTAGATAACAGATTCTTAGGTGCCGCCATCCAAGATATGGCGGAAGGTTGACCACAAGACCACTAGCTTTGACACCTGATTCGTTATCTTAAGTCGCTACCACATTATATGTAGAGGCGGCAGCGATCTTGTTTCTATGTATCATTCCTATTGCTATTTAGAATCAACTTTGATGATTTTTTTTGTAATTTTATTCGTTTGCAGTAATATGAGAGCACAGTTGGACGCTTTAAAAGATGAATTGGACAAAGTGGAACTGCAAAGAGATGACCAGAGAGCGAGGGCCGATGTTCTCGAAAGAGAGTTGGCGATTACGAAATTGAGAAATGAAGAGCTGCAAGTAAGTAAAACCTTGTTCACGATTACAATTTAATGTACTATCGATAACCTGACCCACCATAAAACCGTGTCAAATTCACATAACAAGTAAAAAAGTAAAAGACTTCTTATGATTTGATTTGTAAAGTAACTTTGACATAGTCCCGTAGTGGGTTAGGGTTCAAAGTTGATTGTATATAGTTCTTGTAACACATTGTTTCGTACTTTTTATCTTAACTGCTAGAAGCTCCCTTCTATGTTATGGTTATGTATTTTAACACTAGGCACGTCATTGCCATGAAAATGAAAATAAAAAAATATTCTGCAAATAGACTGTTACATGTTTTAGTCTACCAGCGCTTCGGAAAATGGAAGTTTCTCCTGAGAAGAAGCGCCAGAAGAAACTCAACAGCTTATCCTTTTTACCCGACTACGGCAAAGCCAAAAGCAAGGGTTATGTTTTTAGCAGTCTATGTATGTTTGTGTTTTTTCTTCTCCTTTCCAGATAGCAGCGTCAGAAACAGTAGCTCTAAAGGACGAAGTGGACGCCTTACGGGAAACCGCGGCGAAAGCTGCCACTCTTGAGGCGACCGTCGCGTCCTACAAGAAGCGGATGGAGGAACACGTCGACCTTAGGAGACAGGTACTCGTCAGCTTATAATATTTTTTTAAGCATTAGAAATAACTGAACGGATCTATGTTTGAGATATTTTATAAGACACGATTTATCTTTAACGAACTCTGACACTCGACTGTCAAATGTGATGAAACGTTTGTTTGTCAACACATTTCGTAATATGCTGATGTTAACGTTGGTGTTGGTTAATAAGCTAGAGGTTCGTAATTATTAATATTTGGATTATTAACATTAAATTGCGAAATTACTTATTATTGTAATCGTTTTTTTTTGTTTTTTTTTTATACATTCAAATTAAATTTAAAATGCTAATGACAACACAAAGAAAAATTAGGGAAATGGCAGGACCATTTTCCTGTCCTGCATCCTGTCATTAGCATTTTAAATTTAATTTGAAATTATTTTTATCGCCATTGATAACTTGTATCACAAAAGACCGAAAGAAGCAGAAGTTTTGAAGTAAGGGTGCATCTCATTGTGGCATAATGCGACAAAATGAAAAACGATCATGTCCGCTGCCGAGTGCTAAGGATATGGTGTTATGTTGAATTAGCCGCTTTGATACGAAATCTCAAATTACTTATAAGATAACGATATTTCGAGCAAAACATCTGGTTTAGTTAATATTTCATGGACTGGACACAATAAGATTAAAGTTTTCCATAGTCAGGCTTATTGGAAAGTCTAATATTTACTTGATTTTCAGTCATAGTCCCACACACAGTCAGACAAAGTTACATTGGTTTGTATTCGGTTGCAGGTGAAGTTGTTGGAGCGAGCGAACACCGAGCACGTGCATCGCGCGATCGAGCATGAACAGGCGGCCGCACGCGCGAACGCCATTCGCGCGCAACTCGATATTTATAAGAAGCAGGTGACTGTTTATTACAATTTTAACATAATAAATGAGGTGTGGTCATTGGCGACTCAATGGTAAAAAATACACATCAATTTTTGTACTAAATAATGATACAATAGGGAGCTCTAAAATGCGAAAATGTGAGTGTTGTTACTTTACAAGGTCGTAAGCATAGTTTTACTTTCGAATAACCAGCCTCCCATACCACAAAACTTACAAGTGCTACAATTTGATATAATTGTAGAGTTTCACATACAAAAATGTTACAAATATATTAAGATGTAGCTCTTTAAGTTTTGTTTTTTTTTAGGCCCCAGATCATATTAATTTACATATATTTTTATGTCTGTAATTTCAGGTGACAGACCTCAATGAGAAGCTGGACGCAGAAATAACCAAAGCTGATAAATTAGAGATAGAGAATAAGAAGCTGTGCAGCCAAGCTGCGTCACTGCAACGCGAGCGGGATGCCCTGCTGGGCGAGCGAGACACACTGCGCGAAACTGTGGACGAGCTGCGGTGCTCGACCATTACTCCTGGTACAGCACTACACCGATTAACGTCCCAAAGCCCACTGTGGGCCCCAACGGAACCAACTTAAACATGCAGCCATTCTAGCGCGCCGATCTGTGACGGTCCGCAGTTTCCTTGGGACCTTTTACGGATAGTAGTAAACACGTTTTAAGGGCGCAGGAAATATTATTGGCCAGTTATGATTTTTCGTTCGGCATAGTTTAATTCTTGGCAGTATTCGCTGCGCCATCGATCATCATCGCGTTCATTAGTTAGCCCTTAATCTTTGACGTTTGACGCTACGGGAGAGATTGAAGAATGCTGCAAAATATTTACACTTTACGTCTTACCAAGCACAGTTTCGTTGCGTATATCTGGAATTCTGGATACCAACGTAAAAAAGGAATCTATTAATAAAACGGATCACTCACGTATTTTTTTTGATTAAGGACCACGGACTGGTCCGAAACATGTCGGGCGTTTCTCGACTTAAAAATACGTGAGTGATCCGTTTTATTATTATGTCCGAGTCTCACGGTAGTTTTCTGTTAAAAGGAATCTAGCTTGTACAATCGCAATTATGACCATCATAACACCTTAGGCTCATTTGTTCATTGAAGTATGCTTGTTTTATTTCCAGGTGCTAGCGAAGACAATGTGTCACGTGAATTAATACCCAATGAACTGAAAGAGCGTCTGATAAGGCTCGAGCACGAGAATAAACTGCTTCGCCAGAACCAAGGAGCGCAGGCCGACCAGGCTTCAGTGCAGGTATGTTAAATATTATGTCCTATATTTTAACATAAACCGGATCGGACCCTAGAGCTGGCTTGTTCCTTCTTCAACGGATTGGATCGATCCAAAGGGGGAACGCCGCCAGCCTCATGGGGACCGTCCCGCAGGGATCTGACCTGAAAGACCTGATATAGTTTTACTTTAAGTTTTTTTTATATGTATCCTGTATTGTTTAGTTTGTTATTCCCCTTTCTAAAATCTAACATAATCTTAATACAATGTATTTTTATGACAACCGACGAATTTTAGCGTCCAGTTCGGCGCCGCTCTAGCAACGAACTAGTGTTAAAAAAATACGATAAGGAAATATTAAAAAAGTATTACATTTCTTGGGAAAAGGTTCTAAAGTCCGTTCATACTGTCTTATCATAGTTATCATGTAAACAAAATTCTAACCTAAAATTTCACCTTTTGTCACCTAAGCTGTACGTAAATAGAAGGGACGATTTATGACTCGTTGCTTTAGAATGTTTCATTTGAACAATAAACAATATTTTGAGACAAAGACTGAAATTTTTGTTTAGACTGTTTACTACTTAAGACAAGCAGAGATGAATATGATTTACAGTTGCCCAGAATTCAGTTTGGTTGGCTACCACTAACAATTTAAACATTCAGAGTTTGAAATATAGTTTGAAATAAAACAAGTCTGGTTGAGCTGTATTAGAGCGTGGGCGTGTGCGCAGGCGCTGCTGGAGGACTACGCGGCGCGGCTGGAGAAGCAGCGCGCGCTCAACCGCGAGGCGAGCCAGCGCGTCATGCAGCTCGAGGCCGCGCTCGCCGCGCCGCACCCGCGCCTCGCCGCCGCCGTCGACGACAGCCAGCGGAAATGTACGCAGCCCTACCACAGAATTAATAATAGTAGTACTAACGTCCAGAAACTTCTCTTTTTCGACCACCATTAAACGAATTCTAACTTTATGATCAGGCATCAAAACTCGTATTAAAAAAAATATCTTGGGACAGTTAACACCAATTGACTTAGTCCCAAAGTAAGCTACTAAAGCTGCTTTTGTTATGGGTACTAGACAACGGATATACATACTTATATAGATAAATATATACTTAAATACACATAACATCCACGACTCGGGCACAAACATTCGTCTTCATCATACAAACATTTGCCCCTCCCGGGAATCGAACCCGGTACCTCAAGCTTCATAGTCAGGGTCACTAACCACTAGGCTATCTGTCCGTCTCCGTCGTCGTATTACTTCATAAACATTCGCCAGGCGGCATGCATCAAAAGGAAGGCTCCGCCCGCGCCCGCCTGCCACTAGCAATGCCCTGGCGCACCGCTAGGGTCGGGCTGCTTAATATAATGCTATCACAACGCGCAACACAGTGAGCGGGCGCGCCCGCGGCAAGCCGGCAACCTACTGCGATTAACCTATGCCATAGGTAATGCGGCGAGCGCATCTACAGTGCGGAGTGGAACCCTCCTGCCCGTACCACTGTCCGAAGTGCTCTATATCGACCCCCAGCGGCCCTAACATGACAGCCCAGGTTTAGTTTAACCCCTCCCTGTGTCTCTGTCTAACTAGTGTCGTAAGAAAGGGACGCAGATAGAGATAAACTAAACTTGGCCAGTTATGTTAGCGCCACAGGACTCGATCTAACTCCCCAGGGGCCATGCCGGTGGAAAATAATTGGGGGTCCACGTGTTAAAGGGGGGTCTGAACACTTTCCTGACGAAACATACATCGGTGACTCACGATACCCTCGTGGTCACACATTACCCCCTTTAAACGACCGGATAGCCTAGTGGTTAGTGACACTTACTATGAAACTAGAGGTTCCGGGTTCGATTCCCGGGAGGGGCAAATGTTTGTATGATGAACATGAATGTTTGTACCCGAGTTTTGGATGTTATACATATGTATTTAAGTATGTATTTATCGATATAATTATGTATATCCGTTGTCTAGTATCCATAGTACAAGCTTTGCTTAGTTTGGGACTATTTATTTATTTATTTGCCGAGGGTTAACATCAGTGCCGGATTTATACTTACTCGCTCGCAGCGGAATATTTCATAGGGCACTCCCTGTGAAATATGCGGCCCCTAGGCCGCGGCCTACAAAGACTATCAACAATCCAGCACTGGTCTATCGAACACACTTATCCAAGTTATTTGTTCTCAACCTACAAAAGGCCCATAGACAAATACCTGACAGACTAATATACATAAAAATATGTCACTGAAGTAATTTATACCTAACGCGTTACTTCGGCGACATGACGGTGGTAAATTTTATGACATTCATAAGTGTTTTCTTGGATGGCTAGCACGACACCTCACGAGCCGCTTTGTCACTCAGGGAGTCTCTTTCTAACTAGCCCTGTAGGAGAGGGACGTACTGAGCGACAAGTGAGTCTAATCTGAATAAAGATACTTTGACTTTGATTTGACAAAGTTTCGCGAGGTCCATCGTCCGTCCCCGAAAACGCCCTAAAAAACGATAATATAAATAAATGTAATTTATTTCACACATGCTCCATTGTGTTAGTTACAAAGATAATACTTACAGGCTATGTTAGTAGTAAAAGTCAGAAATGAAAAAATGTTACAAACATTAACTCTGGACTCCATATGACTGGAGTTCCAGACTGCCACGCACGCGGTGCATCAGTAACGCAGTTCTTTTGCACCGAAGCCATCAGTACGCGCCTCAGCAAACATGCCTGATGCACTACAAAAGCGTGGCAGTCCCAACAGCATCCTAAATCCATTATAATACTGGATACGCAGGGCATTAAGATAATAAAGCAGTCGCCCTAATAAAAGATTGTTCGGCAGCGTTACAAGTGGAGGAGCTGCAAGCGGCGCTCGCGGAGGAGCGGCGGCGCGCGGGCAAGCTGCAGGAGGCGCTGGCGGCGCGGGACGCCGAGCTGCTCGCGCTCGAGGACAAGAACCGGCGCTGCATCGAGAAGGCCAAGGAGGTCATCAAGTCGCTGGACCCCAGCAGGGCCACAGGTCGGTTAGGGTGCAGTCAGCTACGAAACTCATTACTATTTTTTTTAATAGGGAGGAAAACAAGCAAGTATATCACCTAATGGTAAGTGATCACCACCGCCTATAGACACCCGCAACACCAAGGAGATTGCAGATGCGTTGCCAACCCAGAGGGCTAAGACGGAACGCCTCTTGTGCCGGTAATATCATACCGGCTGTCTTGCTCTCCATGCCGGAATACAACAGTGCAAGCACTGCTGCTTATTGGCTAGATTTGCGAGCAAGATGGACGTTTGAACGTAGCGGGATTTTGTATCTGAAGGTTTCGTTGTAATAAGTAAGTATCGCTCGGTCCTGTTTCGTTAATTCAAAAGGTTATATAGCTAATGTTAAAAGAACTGTGCTACTCTTGCTCTCACCTTGCAGTCTGCGTATTCAAGCTTTATACATTTACTATTGTGTCATGGTTTGGCGAAACAAATCGTAAGCAAAAACGGTTAATCGGGCTTCCATTCTCTACTGTGGAACTGTCTTAAACTTGTGTCTGAAAATCATGCTCGTTGTTCGCAGGCCAGCAGTCTCTGACGGATATGACGCTGGGCTACGCGCGCGGCGCGGGCGCGGCCGCCGGGCCCGCGCGCGGCGACGCCGCCACGCCCAACAACCGGCACGAGTCAGTATCTTTATTTTTACATAGTATAAAATAAACTCTCTATTTCTCCTGTCACTCCGAAATTATTATAGTGTATCTTCGGCCGCCTTCTCCTTCTAATTAAACCAGGCAACGGATTTTGATGCGGTTTTCACTGTCATTTAGAGATTTTTAATTTTTATAGGGGAGGTTTTTATGTGCATTTCACCCCGATTGTACTCGTGCAACGCCGGGTCGGGTCGTTAGCTTAAAATAATTGATAGATGCAGGCGTTACTTTGCGGAGGTCCATGTCAACAAACTGGAACAAATTAAGCTTGGCAGTCTTTGAAACCAATGCTGTGCAAGTGCAAAACAACTGCGTCTGTGTGATATATATATTTCATACAATAACCCACCTCCTCCGCTTCTACACAAAAGGAAATATAAAACTCAGTATCCAAACCTTTGTTTATTTTTCTTTACCTAGAGTACACATTATGAATTGTAGTGATTGATGTCGTGTCGCGCCCTGTCTATTAATGGTTCTATTATTCGTTCGGCAGATGGAGCGGCAGCGGCAACAGCAGCGAGATGAGCACCGAACAGCGGCTCTTGGTGTCCGCCTGGTACCAGCTGGGCGCGCGCTGCCACCGGGACGCGGTGGAGACGCGGTTCGCGCTGCTGTCCGCCGGCCACTCGTTCCTGGCGCGCCAGCGCCGCCAGCCGCCGCGCGCGCGGGCTCCCACCGCGCCCGCGCAATGACATCTCACCATACACTATGATAAGCAACGAGCCAGGATCAGGGAACAATGAGACTAATTCTGAGGTGAACAGAGCAAGGGCGCCATCACGAGTGTGTGGACGCGCTCCCCCTCAACGTCCCGCTAAAATGCGTTCCTTGGACGATGGCATCGCGATGCTGTGGAGACGCGATTTGGACTTGTTCCTGACGCGCTAACTTCGCCAACCCTGGCGGTACATCGGGTACAAAGAGTTCTAACTTTATAAACACCGAGTGAGAATCAAGGAACGAGTAGAGTGTGCCAACGTGTGGTGTGTACGGTGATTGTCAATTGTCATAAGTCCGTGGAAAATGAGAGTTCCTTTGGGCATTTTTGTTTCGCTGACACCTAGAACTTGCTACTACGATGCACGCGGTGCGTATATCTCGCAGGTCGTAGAATTAGACGCGACCGGTCCATGAATGAACTCGAATCAGACTCATTCGCGAGGGTGTAAAGTCGCAGTTTGTTTCTCTCCGGGCGCGTTCGGTTCCATACCTTCTGGATGGCGTACCGTAGAAGTACGTTGCCATCTAATGACGCTCGCGCTTGGGTAGGTTTGAACTATAAAATCGGGATCGTGCTAAACTTATGTGATTGAAAATTCGCTAGACGGACTGGAATGTAAGTTTTTCTCGGAGAATATCGACGTTCTCTTTAAACATTTAAATTGACAGTTCAAAGCGTACGCGAGGTGGTTGCAGGGCTCTGTAGTTCTCTGTGTATGAATAGTTCTATATTTTGTATTAACCTTTCTATGAACAAACAGGTTATTTAAGTAAAATGTAATCTTAAAGCTGGTTGTTTGCTGAACATCAAGCACGTAGCATTTGCCAGCGCGTGGGTTCTATGTTCAGCACACAATCATCGCTGCGGACCTAGCTGAAGATTATAAAAAATGGTTCTAATACTTTGAGGCACACGCTTAGTTATTCAAAAGGTTTTTATATTTACCAGAACTATATTAAATTATTTGTTTTATTTAGCGGTAATGTTTATGGGGTTTATTATCTGTGCAATAACTGAGTGCTTTTGAAAACATACAATTTTTATTAAAACCGTTATTTTTAAACTTCGCGAATAACATTACTGGACACACTCTAAACAGGCTTTTTAGATAAAAACCGACTAAAACATCTAATAGTGAGTGTTGTGATTGCACATGCTTAGGCTTAAAATTAATTGTTTGAATTAAAATACACTTGACTAAGAACAAAGCTTTACTTTAAACAACGTAAAAATGATTAGGGACTTATTTGTTTTTTATAAAGTTACGCCAATGACTAATTTATCAAAATTGCAGGATATTGTTTCTGGCATGAGAGTTGACACCTTTAATGTATCAATTGATGAGTGTGAGTGGTAGGAAAACACGATAGTGGTGATAATACTTGTGGCAGAACCTATAACAAGGACGTATATATCCGACAGGGCGTACTATGTACGAGGGTGAATATTCGAACGTTTTAACTGCCGTTATTGTTGGCAACAAAATGGTATTCCACACGCCAATTCTAAAATCGAACATACAAGTGCAAAATTTTTGTAGACGACTATTAAACATATAGTTATGTCCAAAGAAGCAGTAAAAAAATCCGATATTTTAGAAGTTACAGCGATACTAAAAAATTTTTTTTGTTCCTAGATAAAAAATGTATTAAATTTTATTATGAGACTAATTAGTTACAAGCTGGCAGTATTAAGAAGAGAAATACCTGGTTGCTTACACATATTGTTTCGACACCCCACCACCCCTTTAAAATTTTGTCAGCAAGTTGTTACTGACAATGACGGGGGCTAAAGCGCCCAATATTCGTCCAAAAGTGACTTATGTGCAGTTACATAAGGTTTATGTGGCGGGTGGCCAACTTTTGACGTTCGAAGAGTTTTAATGTTGCTATTTTAAGATTGATTTAATTTAATGCTCAACCACGTTATATTATAATCTAAGCAAGATCTGCTACAGGGATACTTGCAGTTTATAATTTATTTAGATTGACATTATTCTGATCGGAAATCTAAGATTGAACAAATTTAATTTAAGGCTCTACAATAAGATGTATCAAGTCGTAATACAAATATTTGTATCATCAGTATTTTTTAACTTACCACCTAAGTGAACAGTGACCCATCTATCAAGAATTTACCATTTGTTATTTGTTTTTTTAACGCAGTAAGATTATTGGAATAGCATCACACTTTAAGTTAATTGTATCACACTTTTTTTTAATCTATTGTGATTATTTATATTAAATCATTTGTATCAGAGCATCACATATATTGCAGCGAACAAAGTCGGGTGTGCATTTGTTAAGACTGTTTCATTATTACTCTTATACCTGGGAAAATCTATGAAGTCCGATATCAAACATGCCATTCTCAGATTGGGAAATTCCAGTATCATATATCAACTATCTTAAGATTATTATAAATGTAATATTTCAATAATCTTCAAAATTAAATAATTTGTTATACGTAAAAGTATAATCTGTTGTTCTTTCATGCGTCGAATCAGACTTCTTATATTTTTAGGGTACAGTCAACAGTAAAAGTAGCTGAAGACTCAGAAGGATCAAAAAGAAATACAGGAAGGAGCTCTTACTGTAGACAGTAAGAGCTCCTAGAGGCAATAGTCTTCGACTGTGTAAGATCAATCTGCTGCGGACTGCATAAGAGTGTTAAACTGATAAGGTGCATTGAGACAAGTGGTTGCAAAATGCATGCCCTGAGAAAGGTGCCCGAAAATTTCAGAAATAAAGAAACAACGGCGTCGTTTCACTTATTTTCGAGCACCCTATCTACCTCTACTTCTATATATATATCTGATGCTGACTATATTCATTATTAGGAAAGTCAAATTGACGGTATAATTATTTACAAAACGTACCTTTAGTGTAGTTAAATTCTTTATGCTGAATATAAGATTCAGTAATCAATGTTTTAGGTGCAGTTAGCAAATTATTTATTTGTATAACTTTGCGTTGATTTAGTGGAATGTGATTAATTGTTGATAAAGACAATATACTTACATCAGTTTTGAGATGATAATATATATTTTTTTCTTATCTGAATCTTTTTATTTCAAAGACACTTGCACTGTTGTGTTCCGGCGTGAGCGAGAGCAAGACGGTGCAATTACTGGCCCAAGAAGTATTCCATCTTAGTCCTCTGGGTTGGCAACGCATCTGAAATCTCCTTAGTGTTGCGGATGTTTATAGGCGGTGGTGATCACTTAACATCAGGTGACCCACTTGCCTGCCTTCCTATTTCGAAAGACCGAATTCTGACGCTTAATAATTAATAATGAAGAGACTATCTACCTCAAGAAATAGGATTTAAAAATCAGCCGTAAGGCAACTAATTAAGGCTTAATATGGTAATGGACCTAGGTTACATTCGCAAAGCGTGCTTGTTCTGCAGCAAATTGTGATTTTGCTTTTATCTTTGTTATGTGTATACAATAAAAAGATTCCGACGCACTGAGAACCTCCTTATTTTTTGAAGTCGGTTATAAAGCATACATTTTAATATACAGTAGAAACATTGGAAACAGAAACGTCTGAAGTGATTTCAAAATTTATTCATTCATAACTGAGATCACAAGCCACTTTTAATATAACTTCCACCAATCCGAAACAACAAAATCTAAAAAAGAATGAACAACGGTACACTGACGATTTCGTACAAAGCCACTTAAATACCTTAGAATAAACTTAAAGCAAATAAAAAAATCAATTCTGATACAAAAATAGCCAGTAAATTAAGTCGCTAGTATTTCGCGCAATGGAAAACAAAATCTCAAGGTTTTATATTTTTTGGATCCGGCAAGTCCGATGCACTTTCACATGTGCAAATTTTCTAAGGATGCGCACACAGCCGGCGAATGCACCGCCAACACGCTGCACGCGTACAGTTGCTGTAACTGTTCTGTGTCCCTGTTTGGCGTAACTCACGTAAGGCTCGCAAAATGCGCGCATCGGTCGTTTCGTAAGAGCTGCCATCGAATGTCAATAAAATGAATAACAGTTTTATACATTCTCGGTGACAATTTATTTGAGTCGAATTAGAATCGGCCGATTGAGATCGATTCATTTAAATACTCGTTTGAGCGCATGCTGTACGCAGGCAGCGCTTGCCTAGCACACGCGGCGCATTCGAAGGTTTCGCCAGATATGTACGCATTCCAATGCGCGTATCTAGGCAGTAAAACACTATCTTTTAGGAGGACCACAGAAAAATAAAAACAGTAAGAAAAGATAAATGATAATATGGTCTTGAAACATGTGTGATCATCTGAACGTAGAACGTATGCAAGGGGTGAATACTAGTCGAAGTCTTCGTCGGAGTCTGTTCGCAGCACGCTGTCCGACCCGGAGCCCGGTTCGCTGTCCACGGCGATCTCACTGCGGAAAATAACAAAAATCATATACTCAATACTTTATTGCTTTTCCACAATGTATGTTACTAATGTTAACTTAAGATGTGTTCATCGTGGGCCCTGTCGGGCATAGCAACTTGTGACGAGAGTCATTAGATATAATAAACATGATTATGAGCTCGTATAAAATGGTTCTTTGGAGGAAGATACGAGTAAAAAAAACGCGAGGCGAACTCGCACCCTGATGGTTCCGGTGTCTCCATTATAAAAAAATTACAATATAGTTAGAAAAAAAATGCACAGTACTAATTTTATTGACAGCAAAATTTACTTTTTATTTCATTGTATTTCTAAAATTTTTTAAATATTAAGGTAGGTATGTAGTTCAGACCTTGAAGACAAGTAGCAGAATAAAAAAATTAAAAAATTTTGCTAATAGAAAATATATTACAATGCGATACATATATGAAATCAACAACGTTGAAAGGCTAAACATTGCAATATTTCCATGAGAATTTCGGTCTCTGCTAGATACTGTAAAAGGGCCTTTATGGTAAAGATTTGGAATACTGGCAAATATGTAAAATTATATGAATTTGAAAAAAAAATCGCGGCAGTGTTCCCAAACAGCAGTCTTATGGCGGAAGCCTAGAAGACAAGTCATGTTTACGTTTCTCTTTCATTCCGAGACAGCAAGTAAATGAGATCCCCGTCGCCGACGAGCCACACCCAGACCTCGCTATAATACCTAAGAGTTAGCTCACAGAGCATAGGTAATAATTAAAAAACACACATTTTCTCAGAGGAGAGATGTAGGCAATTGGTGGTTAAGCTGTATGTATTAGTATGTATGAGTTTGCAGAACACACGACTTCGTCCCGCGACCGAACCTTCATTCGAAGTCACCAAAGCGATATGGCAGCGATACACAAGCGAGAGTTGTGTCTCACTCTCATCATAGTAGTTCGTTTGAGGCGATTGCGACTAGAGGTTTACGCCCATGCGCCCGCGTTGTCTGCGGGGTGGAATCACAGCAATACCCCTTTGAGGCCTATCATACAAAGAATCATAGTAAAAGTTGCCAGTGCGCTTTGCATCAGTTGTGAAAAGAATGTAGCTATATTTTTTACGTCATTGGAAACTTTAGATTTGGAACAAAAAATTGAAGCTTATTCCTTTGAAACTTCCATTAAAAATATTAAATAAGTATTTTGTATAGCACTCAGGGGCGTCACCAGTACGTACTTTTTTTTACCGTTCCGCTAGCAGAGGGAGCAGAGGGGCTTTGAGAAATGCTATACGTAAGGGACCATTTACATGGAGCAAGTTATCGTATACGAGTTGCATTACTTGCATTACATTGCGCGGCTCCATCAATCGATCGATCACATCATACATTGGTAGCCCGCAATGTTATGCAACTCGTATGCCATGGTACTCGTATGGTATGTCGTACCATGTAAAGGGCCCGTAAGTCTCGCTTGCGCGCCGCCGTCATATCACCTGGACGGTGTAGAATAGAGGTTCAGGGCTCGCATTCATTTATCAGGTTATTAGCCGAGCAAAAAGGGACAAAAACGAACAAGACCGCACGATAGTTATGATTAACTTTTATTATTTCATGCAATCACCCTGTGGCTTTAGTGAGCACACTTGCCTTTTGTCTGTTGGACCATTGAAATTAATTTCAATGATGTTTCTGTTGAGAAAAAAACAAACTGGTATAGCGCGTTTTCGAACTTTTTTTATTAGGGTTAATCCATTGTCTTATATTCATATAAATAATATTACAAAGCTACAAACCAATACGACATACTTTACTAATAGTATTGCCCGATTTTTTACTTTGCAATGTCTGATAATAGCAAACTCATCTTCCTCTTAATGTTTTTTCTGGGCGCTTTGACCATGATCCCAGATTTCCCAGGTGAAGTTATTACGCCTGTATACACTTATGATATAGTATGCTTTGGATCGAACGGATTAATAAAGCGTACCCGTTAAGGTCCTTGGTGAGCTGGATGTCATCGCTGGTGGCGGTGTCGTTCAGCCCGTTGAGCGCCTCGCAGAACTCACTCCCCACACTCTGCAGGTGTTGCGTGTTCAAATGGAAACCCTGCAACCAAAACTTCTTAAATTAATAAATAATTAAAAAGCTTCTGATGAGCCTCGTATTAATATGTAGATTTTAATTTTAATTTTCCACCCTTAAAGATGCATTATTTTTTCCCCATGTGAATGGGCACAATTCAATATAAAGAATAACATTAACATTAAACAACATAACAATATTGAATAACATTAAATCGGTTCACAATTGCCGGAGCTATCGCATAACATAGGCACAAAAAAAGTATTTCCTTTTTGAAGTCTGTTAAAAACCAACGCCAAATACAACTCGAATTTGCTCTTCCGCGTTCCGATCGTCCGTAAATGAACTTAATTAAATAGTTTTCTATGACAACACTTCTTACTAGCGTTCATGACGTACAATGGCAAAAACATCGATGCGACGCTCAGTCGATCTAATACGACCGCAAGCAAGGATGACATTCGTTACAATGTTTGTAGCGGGCCTTATCGGGAGAGCAAGGGCTTAACGAGAATGTAGCGGACACCGCTATGGACGTACAGACAGCAGCAGAAGCTGTTGGACATGTGAACTATGACAGTGAAAAAAAGGAAAAATATTCGAGAACACGACAAACTAAAAACTAAAAAGATACAAGTGATAAATAAAATTTTATTTTTTAGTCCGCTTATCACTTACGAAAACTTTCAATATGGATCTTTTATCATGTGAAATGCACCCAGTTTTGCGACAGTCTCTTGTATGTTTAAAACGGACCTCGAGTAGGTACACCTAATTGGTTATCCATGACATAGAGTGCAGGGTTGTTTTCTGCAAGTAACAGTGTATAGGTACCCTCCAGGTATTAAACTATCGCTACGTATGTATCGCTATGTTAGTCTTAAAGGCACGCGGAAAGTTCTAATTGGAAAACGAGTGCACCAGGATGTATCACATTTATATTACATTAAAATAAATTGACGCTGTTCATTTTATGGTGATGAAGTGCAATTTACATAATAATAATATGGTAATCTACTAGTTTGCCAGAAGGTTAAGCTAGAAACAGCTTGTGATGTGTAGAAATTTCTTACGGTAGCATAATAAAATAATGAAATAGCTTTTATTTCTATTCCTATGCATACAAACCCTTAACCTGTTGCCATGTATGGGAGGCAAATAGGTACGGCCGCACTCACTGTGTTACAGGTAATGAAATCAAATCAGCTTTTAAAATGGTTAATGTTGTAATTGTAGATATGCATTTATTTAAGTAAATACGTTTATATAAGGGTATGCATCCTAGGAATTCGAATTATGTCTAAGGTGGAGAGATATGGTATGAATGCACTCGTGAATGGCTCATGACCACGCCCGTTGCAAAACCATGAAATCGACGTGCTAAACAAAGTAGGTAAGGTATGTACCTACTTTACGGGCTCAAGCCTCATTTTACAATAAAAAATTAAGAGTGAAAATCGTAAAATATCAAGATCGCGCATCACACGACAGCGAACTGTGCCACCTACATAATTTATCATCCTTGTAACGCCCAGGCTAAGGGAAATAAGTATGTTTTACTAGCTCCCACAATAAAATATTCAGAATTCAAATTAATTGCTCATAGCTACACGTAGGTAGGTATGATACAAATTCGATTGTATCAACTTGAATAATACTTGCTGCTAAATTGATGTGTATGTAATAACAAGCTTGCGTCACTATTTGATTTTCGGGGAAACTACTAGTTCGATGTGGCTGGCAGCGACATAAAAGTTTAAGACATGATAGTTAAGAGTATTGGTACCTTGTAGGGTCCTCGATCGAAACCACAGAAGGAAGCCTCCATGGTGTAAGAGCGAGTAACGCCAAGGTGACGCCACACCGTGACGCGAGCCGTGCTCTCGCGCTCGCGCTCCACTCGGAACGAGCACGAACCGAGCGCGAACGCGGGAGAGATGCGGTGCATGAGCGCTGGAAGCATCTAACAAACAATACCAAGTTACTTAAACTGAACGATTACGAGAGCGGAACCTAAAAGAAGATAGAAGACCTCACAGAAGTATTTGGTTTGATATAAATTAGCCATTTAATTTTGGCTACAACTATTCAAACGTTCATATTATTATTAGTAGTTGCAGGTTGCAATACGGACAGATCGAATCGACACTTTTAAACCGTATTGCATTGAAATAAGGTGTAAAAATGGATACATCTTTTTGTAGTCAACTGTACGGACTGTACCGCATCCCCGTAGAATACTGGCGTGAACTAGTAAGAACTAGCTAGCTACTGAGTTTCGTCCGGCAAGTGACGAGATCTGGAGGCCTATGGGGGTACCTTTTGCACGGCAAAGGATGGCAGACTCTCTTCAGGGTGCTAGTTCCCATTAACGGTGGTGATTCCTTCACATCAAGATGACACGCACGCTTTTTGCCTCTTTAAAAAAAATGCGACCAGCACAAATATTAGTCGGTATGTTCCATCACGTGGTTGTATGATGAATACGACGCCATCATCGTCACTAATCACTAATTTGGCGTTCTTTATTTGCTTGAGTTTTCCCCACCCTTGCCCCAATCATGTACTTACTCGTCGTCCCGGTCAGTATAAAATACTGACCATTTATTCGCTGAATTAGTAGCATACATGATGCTTCATACTCACCAGGTACTTAACAGGCTCATCAGGCACAAGTCGATCGCTGCTGCACCAGCTCTCTGCGCCCGCGCATCCGTAGAAGAAAACGTTCTTCTTGCGTGAATGCCCGTGGTAATCACAATACACGAGGGGTGACTTCTTCCATACACGTACCAGATATTCAATCAGACCCTGTAGATTTAAAAATAGTATCTCAAAACAAAGAGACTTGTATTTCACTGGAATACTTACTGATAACCTATCCTATTATACATATACATACATACAAAACATAAACAAATTGGCACTATTATAGTGCGACAGAAGCACAGTACCCCGCCGTTTAGGTAGCAGCAGGCAGGTATATAATTCTTATACTATATACATTATGTAACACAAAAGATAAATAATTACACATGAAACCAAAAAAGTAGTACAAAGACGAGCTCATCCGTCAAAAGAATCTCTTCCAGCTAACGAAAGGAGAGAACAGTCGATTAAAATGATTGTCAAGAAATTCGGAAGCGAAACAAGCTCCTAACTTAGGCTTTTGTAGCGAGGTACAGCATGGGGTTTTCAAAAGGAGCATTAAAAGGTTCTTGTGAGGTCGGCAACGCGTGCGTAATTTCTCTGGAGTTGCAAGTGTCCATAAGCGCTGATGATAGAGCGCAAGAGAGTGGCGGAACACGAATTGCCTAAGAGCACGTGCCGTTTTGGGTTTAGCTGCAAATTTGTTATAAATAAATAAACAACAATTAAGCGGCGTAAATTGCGTGCGTACCATCAGGCGAGCCGCATACCTGTTTTCTTTTGTTTGTTTTTTATGGAAAACATGAAAGAATAATAATTGCACTTCATGATAACTATTTAACCCCTGAAGACATTTTATTTGGCGAATTGTTGAAAAAATCAAGCATTTAAAATTAAGGTTAGGATTTCATTATTTCTTAAAAGTATCCCCATAATTGTAAACCAATTTGATTCATAGGTCACTGTACAAGCTTTTCGCAAAAAACATTATAATGACTTCTGAATAAATGTCATAATATCTCAGCGATGCCACATTGCGACAACGTTCTACAGTGGTATATGAATCAAATTGGGTGACTGAATACCAAGCTTAATTAATATAGCTTTTGAAATTGAAATCCAAAAGCGACTTCATCCCTTAATTTTTTACCCTTAGTGGTGGAACATTTTCTCCAAATTAAAATGGGAACAACCTTAACTATAACCAATTAAATAAAAAAAAGAATCATTGAAATCGGTTCACAATTGACGGAGATATCATGTAACATGTGTATGTTACAAATAAAAAAAATATATATTGAGTATAACTGAGATCGTCCTCCTTTTTTTGAAGTCGGTTAAAAACAGCAGTTAATTTACTGTACCTTTGTATGATAAATAGAAGGATGCAGAACGGGACTCGGCTTACACCATCTCCGATTTAAATCTTCATTAGTCAAGCCGCACCGATGGCTGCAACAAGGATTAACATGAAGCTGGATCAAGATGATTATGAATATTTATCAAAGTGACACTTCGTCTTCTGGACATGTCTGTTGGAGTGTCACATGGAACGTAACGGTTTTGTTATAGGTACATAATAGTAAAAGGGTAAAATGTATTTTGAATTAGTTTTGAGCTGCGTTAGTTACGCGCGCTTTGTTACGTCCTCCTGTGGCCCTAACATGACTGGCCAGGTTTAGTTTATCTCTATCTGCGTCCCTTTCTTATGACATTAGTTAGACAGAGACACAGGGAGGGGTTAAACTAAACCCGGGCTGTCATGTTAGGGCCGCTGAAGTACAGTCACAATACAAGACATGATAAAGGAAGAGAAGGGTTCCCTATGTACTCAAAAATATCACAAAAAACTCTAAAACTCTTAAAAAAATGTTTTTACATAGTTTTCAGTACACAGTCCGCTCTATTTGGTAGTAGCTGTGCAATTTGTACAAAATGTAATGGTTTTTTTTATTTACGCAATCCAACCGAATAATCTCCGTATTACGAAATTGTAAAGATATTCTGTAAAAGCTGTCCAGAAAACGCGCATCAAATTTTCCCATTTGCGACACAATGGCAGTCATACCGCGGTTTTAAGGCAGGAATTCTTGCATTAGATGCGCGACACGCTCCCGCTGACAGCTGCATCGATATTAAATAAATTATAATTGATTCGTGGCCTTATAAAGCTAACCTAAGGAAGAGCTTTGAAAGACAGTTTATTATGACAAGCTATTAAATGAAATGAATGGCTGGCCACGTAGGAATTCGTCGCGCGGCGGTAAGACGCGCCGCTGCGGAAGCACGTGTTCTCAAACCCATAACCTGCGAGCTTGCAACTTAAACTGGCTTCACGAGTATTGTTTGTGGTAATTACAAATTTTATTCGGAACGAACAGCGTTCCCGTTAAATAATATTTTGTCGCTTTCTTCTCACGAGAATAAGAACTTATCTCGAAAAGACTTGCTCGTGGCCTGGCCCAAAGAACTTTTCTTGTCAGATTCATTCCACAGCCCGATTTTTTACTCCCGAATCGTTGTTATTGTATAACAGCAGCAAGCGCCGAATCGTAATTTTTTATAATAATATTTAATGAATTTTCATCAGTGATGTATTGTCGGCTGGCCATAATGCGCGACAGCAAAAATATTAAATTAAAGATAAATGACTGGTTTTCGTCGGCATGTAGTCACGTTCCAGAATGAAATTTTTATTGATGGAACTTAAATTTATGACCTGAACTGACATAGCTCAGTTCGGCGGATATGGGAGGCAGTTAATTAAAGTGTTTACATGGAATATAAATTCAGATATTGACGGTGTGCGTTCTGATTTTGATCGACACTATTTTGTTAAAGGAATTTAGCTACAGAAAACAACAACAAATATTCTTTATTGTACACCACATAAAAAAGACAAAGAAAACGAAGAAACTAATTAGTAAGGTAGGCAGACCTACAGGTAGGTACAGACCTAACTAGTAAGTACTAAAGTTTACTGGTTTCGAAATTTAGGTCTTTAACTGTACCTAGCAGGAAATGTTGCGGACTAAACACTTCAAGTGTACAATTGCATTGTGTAGCGTACGGTACTGTGCATCTGCCGGGAAAGAAAGAACATCTTAAATTGTGTCATTATTTACAGCTAGATAACTTCAGCGCGGTGCGTCTGCAATCTACAATGATTCACTACAGCTCTTCCGTTATTAAAGGGCAATTCTTATCGTGTACGTGCTTCTGTCATAATCGCATTCAGTCCACTGGTAAATGTAGAAGTATATAAAGAGCTTGGTAAAGAGGAAGGAAAGCAACCTCATATATTTATTTACCAGCGTAAATAAATCAGTACGCTTCGAGTGCATCCTGGAACTGGAAAAGTGCCGTAATATTAAAACAAAAAATTAACTGCCCCTCAAAACGACTTCCTGAGAATGCTGTGTTTTAAATTCACACCTCACAGATCTTGATAAGAGAAACGAGGAAGGGCGTATCGACAAATTATTCCTGAGATAACGCATGCTTTGTGCGCTCCGGTTTTTATATTGCGGCGGTCACTTTTGATGGGATTTGTAAATTTTAAAAGACTTCATGTACCACGGTACTACGTCGGGTTTACGGCCGTTCTTTGTAGAGTAACCCACCTCATACGCATTTTTTCCCGATGGAGTGGTCGGGCGCTCGTCCAATTAGGAGTGTTTGTGGAGGCACATCATTAGTGGGAGCGGGTGTGCAGGTCCTCGACTCTGGCGCAGCGCGCGCCGGCCCCGGCCGCGGCCTTCGCCCGCCGACCGGTTGCGCATCTTTTACTCTAATCAGGGAAAAAATATGCGCCGGCCGCATGCGCGAACGAAAGCGAACAAGCGAGAAGTTGCAACCCGCCTGCCGTGTTTTATGGTGGATTGTTGCGGTACCGCCGGAGCAATGAACAGGGCTGTCCTTAGCTTTAGATAGATAAAATCTATACTCAAATGGTTTTAAAAACTTTTGTGTTCGTGTTTGTCACGATGTTAGAAGTACCTAACTATTTTGTAAGGCTAACTTCAAAAGTGGTGCAAAACACCATATTTTTATAGTACCTACGTACTATAAGAAATGTTTAACATTAGATTAGTTACAGTTGCCACTTCTACTTTCAAGAAACACCGCAATTAAACCTACAATTTGTAACCAAACTCTTGTAAAAATAATAATATTACCTACATCTAAACGATACAACACTGACGACGATTGATGGTACTTACTATACGACATGAATTGTTTCATTTACCAAGATACCATGTCGCATAATGTATTAGTTGTATGATGGATATGAAGCAGAGTAGGCAGCGACGGCGGGCCCGGCACAGCCCTGCGGGGTGCGGCCGCGCTGGTTCAAGGGTCCGCCCGCCCATCTATTTATAGCGCGCCGATGCTATCGGGCACGCCGGCCTGCGCCCGCGCCGCCGCACCGCCCTCGACGCACCCCTCGCATAACGCTCGCCCAATAAATAGACCAAAGATGCACTGCCATTTTATATTTATTCCAACTATTTATATCGTAATGACCATTGTTTCTGGCCCAGGTGGAATTAATAGCCGGCAGGCTATTTTAGTGCCACGCTCGAGATCGTCGTTACTTTGATAAATTGCACGTCGATAAAATAGGAATGCCATTCGTATCGCAATTGATACGTGGAGATAGTAATATTTCAATGGTGATAAATATCTAACATCGACGATTTAGATAAGTCGGTGTGGCCGAGCCGGGCACACGTCACGCTCATCCGTATGCCGCGCGCGGAGGCTGCTTCCTGCTGCGCCGCCCGACGCCTCGCTACAACTAAGACTTCTCGATTGTCCGGGTTTAACTGGAAACGCTTGGTGAATTTTTATCTGGTGATATTCCGTCGCTGCGTTAGCTTAGATGGCAGAGCAGTCGGAGTGCGCGAGGCTAGCGTCTCGCTTCAGGTTTCGCTGGCGTCGATCGGTGGGGCGCTCGGTGTACCGTGTTCGAGGCGGACACCGGACACTGCGCGAGTTATTTACGATAGTCGCGAGACAATCGCCGGCTGCCGCCGCGCTTATCCGGTGCCAGTGCGACATCGACAATAACATGACGGGCTGTCTTTATTAAATACCCTCTTTAGAAATTAACACACGTGCCCAGAGTTTATTTCTAGCTCGCTGAATCATGCTAAATTCCGAGTAGGATTATGATAACTTAGGAGTGTGTATGTAAATAAGGCCCTAACGATTGTGTAAGCAGTAAAACAGTCGCATTCTTTCCGCTTGTGGAATAGCTATGCAAGTTGTTGATCGTTTGATGAGTTTAGGTTTTGCGAAGGTGTTTTATTTGGCCCGTAGTGGGCTAGCCGTTGTGGTCACCAATGTCACCATAGGTAATGGTAAAAGCTTACTAATTGACTTTATTTACGGGGTGCGGCGGAAACAGGACGATTCGCCACAGAAGACAGTTCAACGACACGGCTCTCGGCGCTGGCGCCACGGCACTCGTCCTTCAAGGATAGAATGCGTCTATTATTTTTAACTCCACTATGATATTTTCCAGCAATTCTAGCAGCTGCGTCGAGTCCTTATCCTCTCTCAGTTGTGAATTAACCTCCCCCTTTGGTTTATACTTTTTACTTTCACAAAAGGACTGTAAAAGTTTTTTTGGTACAATATTATAAAAAAACGGAGATGAAGCTTTATCTAGCCTTCAAACTGTAAACTGCGACTCTTTGGGGATAATTTTGGATTGATTGTGAATGCTTAAAGAGTTATTTGCAATACTTCTAATCATTCTAAAAACAAAATTGATCACGTCACTTAACTACGAGTGTGTATTTAGGTATTAATCTCCAGTATTTACGCGTTAGCCTAACAGGTGTTGGAAAATTCCTTTACGATAGTAGTCCGTTACAAAATCCTCCCGCTATCAACAGCATGAAAATAGATTACTACGGTCGTCCGTCACTTTAATCCATAAACGGTTTCATCGGCAGAGCATCCTCGATTTCACGGGGCGGTCGTGCGCGGGCGCCGGTGACAATCACTGAATGGTGATAAACAACTCAGGCACAAACACTTCCGCGCTGATTGAGTATAGTCGGGCAGAAATAATGGACCACTAGGACAATTTAATGCAGCCATTAAGGGTTTTCGTTCATCGGTGTGAATAGCTATGATATCTGCTCGTTTCAGTAGAGTCCACATCAATAAATAATATTAATAAATGAATATATTGGGACAATGAACACCAATTGACCTTAGTCCCAAACTGAGCAAAACTTGTACTATGGGTATTAGATAACGGATACACATATAGTATATAGATAAGCATATACTTAAACACATATTTTAACTCCCACGATACATTATACTAACATTTGCTGCTTGAGGGAATCGAACCAACAACCTTTGCTTCATAGTCAGAGTCACTATAGTCTATATCATCATATTACTCTTCCAAGTACATTCATATCATATTCATTATGTTCGGCAATTGCACAACTGAACGTGTTCTATCATTCGTTCCTTCTTGAAATTGGTTAAAAAAAAGGGAATTTCACTACATCATATAATAAGTAATGACCTAATGATCAAATTATGTAACGTGACAAGTATAAGGAGCGTATATTGATCACATTAATATTAAAAACTTTCCAATAAGTGCCGAATTAATTCATTAATTCCGATTAAGTTCTATTTATTGGCGGGCATCTGTACTTTTTCTATTGACTTACAAATCTTGCGTTCGTTTGACGTGCCGCACGTCGCACGACTTTCATGGGTCATCCGTCTATTTACAAAGCGTACCATAATCTCTGAAGCCGACTGTGGTGTCAGTCGATACTTATTTATTATTATTTCTTACAATAGACAGCACTAATAGCTTTTAACAAAAAGCTAAAATTTAAAAGTGATAATGACTCTCACGGTAAAGTTATTCGGGTCAAATGGTGTACTGCTCTTAATAATAATTTCGTCTGATAATTTCGTATTTTGATATTCAATGAGAGTGCGCTCTGGAATGGCAAACCGTGAACAGTTAATGAACATGGGAAACATTTAGTGTCGTACAAGGCATTACGAAGTATTGGTAGCGGGAAGGCACTCGTGTTGGCAGTTGCACTTCTTTATGTTAATTAGATACCTACTTACAGGTGAATGGTCAATATTGAGTCATGCGGCTTGCGTTCAGGGATCGATAAGATGAGGATAAAACGCGGGGCCGAATGCTTCAGAATGCAGCCCGGCGCATTATTTTCATAACCGTGAGGACTGGACGGCCTTGAGTCAAGGGGGATTTAGGCTGCGTAGGGGGCCATGTCCCCCTCAAAAACAAGTCAATCATGCCTCCAATCATGATTCTCGTCCGTGTTTTGCTAATAAGAAAAATCGAAATAAGGCAAGCCCCTTGCTCCTTTTACCCAATTTTTTTTCGGTATTACAATTGTCTATGTTACAACACTTACAACTTATGATGTAATTTCTTCATATGCTTAACCACAATGTAATACATTGACATAGAAATTGCATCGTAATGCCACGTTACGAGTGCGCCGTCTCATCGGTCCCACTTTCGGTGAGGAGGTTCAAGTTCAACGATGACAGCATGACTTGCGCACTGGTCGTTGACTCCGTGCGTCTATTTTGCAGTGATGCAAGAGTTAGAGCGTGAACTATTTGCACGAGGTTGCCGTTCCCTCGACATAGAATCTCAAAAGGAGCGAATGGTGCCATTGAGTATCAAATCGTCAACGCGACTGCAAATCCCGTTATGTCAAATGCCAAATTGAGTGAAAGAATAATCTGAAAAGAAAATCACGATGTAGATTTTGCCGAGGCAAAACGACATCAACAATTGATTTCTATGAAAGCCATGAATGATTAGGCCAAAGAGATAAAGGGTAATTTTATGGTTTTCAATGCATTTAAATTCTTGTTGTGCTTGTAACATTTGGGCCATCAAGGAGGCAGCAGAGTCGAATAGTTTGAAACGCCGTGTGTGCGTAGTATTAGCATAGATTATATACAAGTATTAGCGTCGCGACCAGCTATTATGCTTCCAGCTCTGGCTGCTATTATCCGAGGTAATTCATTAGCCGACTGTGCGCCTCGATTATTTATGACCGCTTAGGTTTTATCCGAGAATTACTCGGCTCGTCCCGCTTCGCAGCGATGTAGCTCGCTCTTAATGGAATACGAGCGGGAATAATGAAAACATCTGAATAGAACATCCGAGGTCAAGGATTTGCGCGCTACAATGTTCCTTTGAGAAAGCATATTCACAAGTTCACTGTGTGCTCGGCTTTTGATTTATTGTAATGTGAAATGAGGGATTCAATAAGCGGTTCGAAGTGACGTGAAATGAAATGGTAGGTACTTGTTAAAATATTAAGAGTAATAAGTGTCAGACTCAAGTGAATCCCTTACTCGGAAACCATTAGCAGCAGTGAGTTCTATGATTATTTTATGATTGCAAGATAAAAAATAGGAATGCTAGGTGAATAAATAGCTGAAGATACAAATATTTATAAACATGATTCTGTATACAAGTATATTCAATTGTATATACATGCGAGCAATATTAATATATAAGTATATTTTATTTGTTCATAATCAACGTTCACGAAAACGGCTTCAACGATGCCGATGACAATTCAGCGGCGATTAATCTAGCTAGGTCTCTTCGTGCTTTTTACGTCCGTCTCAACAGAGCTCGGTCGCCTATAAATTACAAATATAGGTAATTTATGAGTTGCGTGTTTTTTTCAATTAAATTAGAAGTCATACGAGATGAGTGGCAGCGGGCTGGGGGGCCGCGAGACGGGGCCCGGTTTCCGGGAAGGTGCCAGGACAGCTTCTAATTACAGGGCGTCGATGTTCGCATGTCGGGACACGATTCAAGGTGATGCGAGACCGTTGTTCAGCGCGCATATCAAACGCACCAAGAACGTGTCCGCGCATAAGTTGGAAACCGTTTTATAAATCCCATCAGACTGCATTCGCGAATGTATTAATCACATGCGGTTATGCACGGAGAGATGTGGCAACGACAAAGATTATAATCCTACAGTTCGTAGACTTTGGAAAATTTATTGTGGAACATTGTGTGCGACGGTGCGGAAAGCGAGCAGCGACGCAATCCCGAGGGAATCCGGAAGCATTACGAAGGCAACGCTAATTGTGCAATTGAGCTTTAGCTTCGCCGCTCCGGCGCACCCGATGTGAACAAGTGACGTTTACTGTTTCCCATGTTCAGGTTTATGTAGGAAGCGGGGATTATACGAGGTAGCACAAATTGAAAATTATAGCCGGTAACCAGCTGAAACAAGCAGAAATGATAAAGCGAATACAAAAGGTAACATCGTGCCAGAAGCAAAAAAGATTTAGCCGCCTAATTTAAAATAAAATTTGGAGCTACGAAAAAAAAACGATTAAATACGTATTCTCTTCGTCCCAAAAAAGGACCGAGGTCATTCTAATAGTTACTAAAAGTTAAAAGAACTCACACCGAAGGACCTATAAAACTTGTTAATTATAGCCATACAAGCCGCTAAGTTTTCTGTTCAATTTTTATGTTTAGCCGTAAACATCTTGCAGATATAAAATATTTTAATAGAGTCAGCCTTCTATATGAACAGAATGTGACTTCTTTGGAAGGATAGGTATTGTTATAGGGCCTTCATCGTAATGGTTTAGAACACTGTCCATTTTTATAATGTATAATTTTGAATTGTAAGAGATAGAAGACAGCACCGTTCCAAACAAGAGTTTCGAGGCAGGAGCCTTAGTGCTTGGGGACAACACGTGTTTGATGATTGAATAAACGTAAAGAGTGTAATACGTCTTTAACTGAGTAACAGCACACAGTAGAAGGATCCCCGTCGAGCTGCACCGCCCACCACTGTTATGATAAAAGTAAGTTTTGATTATAGAACACAGCAATAGATTGATTTCTGTCACTGATGCATTATGGGCAAAACCACGGCAAAACGATCGAGCCACTGACTGCTGAAACTGATAGCACCTCTCAGGCGCATGCAGGCAATATCGAAACCTTTAGAACGAAAGCGATACATTTCTGAATAATTCAAGCCCAAAATGACACCTCAGTATCAAACCTAAAGTTTTTAATTTTGGGAAATTTCATTTAGTGCTGTGCCGCTCAGAAAGGTGCCGTATGCATCGACAACAGCGGTTTCGGCGATTGTAACATATTCATGTGGGTTATGGTTTTCATCAAAAAAATACAATATAAATGAGACTATAACTACTTATTATGTAGACCAACCCTTATATAAGAATTAGCAATGTGGGCACTTGTGTTTCATTCAACGCTAAGGCCGGGTATTCACGTGTAATGTGATGAGATTCGAGAATTGCAGTGGTAGTGGAGATTGAATAGTTCTAGCGCCAGTAAAAGGATATTATATGAAGGCAATGCAACAATTTGGTACATTACGCGAATCGCGCCAGAATGCCCTCGGTGGATTCTCGGGTTTAGGGTGCCCTTCCTTGAAAGCTGTGCTAGGAAGCTCAGCGTTTTTTTTGCATAACGAAGCTTTGATGGAAATCTGTTTTAGAATATTTTCTAACAAGGGTTGCTCGAAAATCTATAGAGATAGGAGAGCAATTTGTCTAAAAGCCCTGTTATTTCTATATAATCTGAATACTCTCATGAAAATCTGTATAAACATTATGGCAACACTGTTACTAAAATACCAACATAAAAATAAACAAGTTACATAATGGGCATGTGGATTGTCGTGTATATATTATATTTCCGCCTCTACTATTTCCAACAGTACTCTTAAAGTGATTATGTAAATACACAAGTACAACTTTAAATAAGTATGTTAACGCTCTTGTGCTTCTGGTTTCAGTAAGTATATAGAAATGTTAAACCGTTTTGCCTATAAACACGACCGCTACAGTGTAAGATGAACAATTTCCATGATCATGGGTAGAGAGGGATTCACGACAACTTTATACTTATAAGGAAGCCTTCCTTTTTAGCGTTCCCTAGCTAAACTCGGAACGCTTATAGTTTTGCTATGTCTCTGTCTCTCTCTCTCAGTTACTTGATCTAAAAAATTACAAAAACTCACAATACTAAAATACAGTGGGTAAGGCAGATTACAGATGTTCGGTCTCTAAGAATACCTTTTCTTCTTTGAAATAAATTATAAAAACTATTTTCAGTGAATTAATTAAACGCCCCATCGTCACAAATTTATTGCAGATATAAATTTTACGTTACTATTTTTTTTATGTACAAATATTAAAAGTGCATTCCGGCTTTCATTCACACAGCGCAGTGCACAAACAGCCGGCGCGGGCGAGCGGCGTCAATATTGACCGAGCCAACACAGATAACAAAGAACCGCACAACTGGTTGCTAAACACGGCTCTCAAACAAAACACTTATATAAAACACATAAAAGAAATATTTTTTTAATTCCGTTCGTTGATACGGAATAACGTTACCTAGGACTAGAGCGACAGGGGTGTTATTTGAGAAGCAAGCGGCGACGCTCCGTCGTGAGAAAGCAGCGATCGGTCCCGCAGATGAGCCATTGAGATTGAATTTACGATATTTCAAAATCACGTTCATAACCTTGAACCTGTGGGAAGGAAATCACACCTCGACGCTACAATTTATAATCGCTAACGTCGTGGATCTTATCCGCCCTTGAAAACAAAAGGAGAAGTCGACAAAGCTTATTTATTGAATTGGTTGAAATGCTTGCATCTATAATTTACGTTGTAGACTTGTCTTCTTTCAAATGAATAATGAGATAAGCCTTTATACGTCCACAGGCGTGACACCATCCCATCGGTGTAATTCGCGCGCCCAATGACCTGAAATGGCAAATAATCGAAAGTATGCGTATAGGGCCCAGTGCGTATCGGAAACATTACACAGAATCAATGACATTCTAATACTTGTGTTAACGTTATTGTACAAAGCATTATATAATGGTTAACAGATTATAGAATCCAAGTAGTTATGTCTTTTCATATTAAATGTAGAGACTTCAAATAGTTTTAGTCTGAATCTTTATTATTGTCACGGTAATTAAGGGGACTAGTAGACCTAAACGTACGAATTAGATATGATATGGATTGCATTTGATCTACTGCAGTAAATTAGTCGCTATTTATTAATTACAGGATACAGAATGTTTTTCTACCATTTGCAGGTACGTTTTTAACTTCCGAGCATGTAGGGCCTCCGCTAAACCGCGCGGGTGCACGGAGCGGGTGCACGCCTATCGAAAAATTAGTATGAACCTGCACCCGCTCCGTACACCCGCTCCGTGCACCCGCGCGACTTAGCGAAGGCCCGTAGAACGCGCTTGTGTAAACAAACAGTCTTTAATTGTGTGTGCAAGTGACCAATGGTAAGGCGTCATTTGTCTCCCTGAAAATTTCTAGGTGTATCATGTCATTGGGTCTACTATAAGCCTCTTAATTAGCGGATGCACTCTCATTGGTAAATCACCGCCTGTCGACGCAAGCGACGCCAACAACCTCATCTTAATTAATTAACTACCGAGCGATTCTCATACAGATAATTAATACCACTACATAATATTAAGAGGTCGTTATCCTGAGAATTACGAGCGCATATAACGGCGTAACATTAAAAGATGAACGCTTGCACCGCAATACTCAAGCGAGTCGGATAAAGTTGATAACAGCAATGAAAAGCTCCGAGGGCTCGATTGCTCTAGATTGCGTTGATGAAAAATAATAATTTTATTTAACATCAAGCGGATGAAAGGCTGTCGGAAAATTATAGGGGAAGTACAAGGTAGTAGTGGCAAACCTCTGACACCTCCGCAGCGGCTTGCACCAGCGCCAATTATAACGGGAGCGAAACTTGCCCCGGTCGCCCGTCTCGCGCGCGGACCTCCATTCTCTAGCGAGCCAATAATTTTATAATTACTTAAACACACGGTGTCACATCGGTGTGAATCAATACAGCGGAGCGATCGGCGACGATTACAACCATTATATATGCTCTTAGTTGGTCCTTTAGAACTCATTTATTTTTAGAACTTTAGAACATATTTATTTATTTATTTAATTTTTTTGCAGGGGCGTCTTTAGCGATTCACAGCCGAACGAGGAAAACTTGCCCTTAACATTTTTAGTCTGCTTTGCTGTGATGATGCTTTATTAGATATGTTTATCTATACATAAAAACCTAAATTTACAATAATTAGTACTGCCGAAACAGTATATTTTCATGTTCATTAAAACAATCACTCTACATCACTGTATTTTTTGTCATATACTTATATTTTTGTAAAATAAATAGCTGACATTCATATTTATAATCAATAAAAACCCTTTAAATTATTTAATTTGTACAGTCAGCAGCTGACTTCACTCTTACTTCTTTGACAATAGAGAATTGTGTATGTAGTGTTGAAACATTTCGGCAGCCCGCCGTTTTCACCCCATCTAAACGCACTCTTATATGTATAGACTATCTGAGTTGACCTTTACGAGTTGCTAACACTAAACTGGTAGATCTTTGTGTTAATTTTGAAAGAGATTAAATAACTTTTAAGTTTTATACGCGTAACTTTTTCCACCAAACCAAATTCTCCCGAACGATATCACCAAAAATGAAATAGTTACTGTTATGTTATTGTTTTCACCACTAACGGTATGAGGATGCGATATCATCTCGCAAGAGAAAAGCACGGTCGGATGCCCGTACGCCAGCCGTAAATAGGCACGACGTCCACAATCAGCCAGCATTCAAAAAGTTCTGGTGCCGTTAAAGAGTCACGACTGACACAAAACACTTCTCAAATTAAGGAGTCCCGGAGCCCCGAGCGGCATAGCTGTCGAAAATAAAACGATTCCCACATTATTTTAAAAGCCGGGTGTCCATGGCGAGCATTAGCGTGTAATGTGACAGCTTAAATTTTAGCATTACAGAAGGAGTAGGTACCTACATGAAACAGTGCGAGCGCAACTAAATATTACTATAATTAAATATTACATTTAAATTTAAATGACTAATTTGTAGTTGTGCATTGGTTATATTTTTAACCATTATTTGGTAGGTACACGTAGCTTGTCGAGTAGTTTTTCGGTTTACAATATTTTATCTTTTTTGTGGACCCAAGAATTTAATTTTCAGTTTTATGCCGTGATTGAGTGGTAGATAATGCCTATGGGCATTGAGTGTGCCAATTGCAATAAATTTTGTATACATATATTGTACAACTAGGTACGCGTGAACGCTCACAATGGATATTAGACTAAAATTCACTAAAACGCGTAAGAAGCTTTATCCTTGATAGGTGGACAGTGCTAAAGAAAGCATCTCATTTATTTCTAAAGTACTCTCTTTAATCGTGAGCATAAATTTATAATAGACATGCACATAGATCAAAGGATAATTTTAATGCCAAACCGTCGTCGACACTGAGCGCAGCCTCACGTCTAGACGAGTATGCGTTTTATTTAAGGCCTTTATTGGGCGTTGCTTCTTTTTAAAAATATTCCCGAGTTATTCTTACTCGTATGAAGCACCCGCGCCAACAATATCGCTCAGTAATTCGTTCCGACAATTTTACGGTGTTCCAAACTTGGGCTCTGCGCTGCTATGAAATATCTAAAAATATAAGATATAAACCCAATTAAGTGCGGGTTGGATATGCGTACCTACAGAGCGAATTTCTTGTCTTTTATTATTTAAGTATTATAATTTCCGAACTGAAAAACTATCAAACTCATAAACGCTAATTACTTAAGTAAACCTATAAAACGAAGGGATTATTTGGCTTCATTAGAGGTTATTTTTATATTCAAATTCCAATAGTTGTAATCAGCATATCTACACTACCAGCATTTCATACTTGCTTGACAATAAAATCGAGTGTACACCTTTTTGAGCTACCTATACGAAAACGTAGATATATATAGCTGCCGCTGCTTATACTAAGGACCAAATACTCAGATAAGTGCCACGCGTGTTTAGTAAATTACAAGAATATCTCGTATAATCTCTGCAATTTTATAAAATAAGTAAGAAAAATAAAAATCCTAACTTCTTTATAGCGTAACTTGACTTTCCTTACCCGCGCGTAGCATTAGTATGTACTTATTCTTTTTTTTCAATTGGAAATTATGCTGCTTTATTGCTCTGCCAACTGGATCTAGTAGGGGTCATCCGCATTTATTCAAGTTAATAAACGGAATTCTAAAAATGGATTTCCCATTACATTCCAGTGCAGTGTCTGATGATTGAGTTTTAGTTCATTCAACTCACCACCAGTCAGTCGGAAAAACAAGCTAGTTCTAAAGTTATATAAAAAAAAACTCGTCGGATTCAAGCTAGTCGTGGCGCCGCCGGAGCAAATCACACCACGCAGAACGCATGTAAATTACAAAGGTTGATGGTGGATCACCTTTAACCTGCCCTTAATCTATATCTACACTAATATAATAAAGAGGTGAACTTTGTTTGTTTGTTTGTATGTAGGGGGTAATCTCTGGAACTACAGAAATGATTCCAAAAATTATTTCACTAATAGAAAGGTACAGTATCCCTGACGGGGTTACTAATTTCACGCGAACGAAGTCGCGCGCGTCCGCTTGTTAATTATAATTGTTTGAGATATTATTACATTTTCTATAACTTTTCACGATTACAACAAATATAGTTCAATATTGAAATTCAAAACTAATTACATAGCTTGATTTTAGGTTCATTCAGATGAACACAGCTAGGCACGAGGACATACAAAGTTTCATTAAAATCTTTCTTATATAGGCTCGCGAAATTAAATAGAATTAGAAAAATAAAATTAAAAAAATTTAAATCTACTTATAATTAAAAACTCCTGAATGAAACATTTTATCAGCCAGTAATTTATTAAGCATCTTTTGAATTTTTCATTGTATTCAGAAGTTGATTATATATAGGTTTTAATACACATCACATCACTTAACAATTTTTTTCGACATGGCCAATATTGCGAACGCACACATTTTTTATAAAACTATTTGGCTTTGCTGAAACAGATATGCATAAATATTTCTATTCTATATAGTTACATACTACTCTATGTTCACATTATTAAACGATTGATAATCGCCTTTAACTCAGTGTTTATTCTGCTCGCACTTAGCTCAAGTACCGTAAGCAAATTTAACGACTATGATACATTGCATGGTGAGTTGTAATAAATTAGCCGTGAGAGTATCCGGATATTCCCTGCCATATAGCAGTGCGTCCCCTGAAGGGAGTCGTGACAAGGCAGGGTAATAATTTGTTGAACTTAGTGCGCGATTTGCTCGAGTTAGGACGCAATTGCCTCATTCATTCTTTCATAGTGGTAGAGTGTAGTCACATCACACTGTAGCCTATTGCTGGTTGCAGTAGGAATGGATCGGCTCATCGTGAAGTAGCATCTTGTTACTGCGTTTCATACGGCGAATGAAGAGATTCCGAAGCACAGGCGAGAAGGCCTAAAGGAAACAGATCAGCGTCTCTCCTAGAGTTTCTGGTTTTCATATGTGCAGGTGATTACTTCCCATTAGGCCTCTATTTCACCAACCTGACAAGTAACATGTGATAACTGACAATGACAATTTGGCATACATGGCTAACTTGAAGAGTTTTTTGTATTGCCGGGCATAAATTTGGACACATAATCTACTCTGAATTGTCGTTGTCATCTGAGATATAATGTTAGTAGATAGGCTCATTTCTTTCTTCCCTTTTTCATAAAAAAGGACCAACAGTCCGGCACCGCGCCGGCATACTCGTACGTCCGGCAAACGAGAAGCAAGCTTTGCTTCTACTTATGATGCTTGTTAAATTATTAACGCTTTCATTCTTCACTCGTACTCGTTAGTTACTAGAGAACATTAGAGAACTGTTCTTTATTCAGGGATAAGACTTGCAAGGTAATAATTGGTAATATAGTAAGCAGTATTAATAAATTTCCTTATTTCCCGCAAAGGATACTATGAGTCAAAATTTTTCAAGCCGGCTAAGCATAGTAACTTTGCGACTTGCGACTCTACCGTAGCGTCACCAACCATTGTAACAAAACTGGCCTACTGCCTAAAGCTCGGCAACGGATCAGTGATTCTTTTGGTCGCTTGTTCCCATGAGCGGCGGCGATCACTTCCAATCAGCTGAACCTGCTCGTTTGGCTCCCTTTTTTCGTAAAGCAAAATATACCCTTGTACCACCATAAAGAACTTAATTTAAAAATGGAAAAATGAAACACAATAAGTTGTCAACTGCTTCATTACATATAGTATAAAACAATGTCGCTATCTGCGTCTGTCTGTCCTCATCGTATCTTATTTCTACACGACGCAACGGATTTTGGTCCGGTTTTCAGTGACATTCAGAGATATTTTATTTTATAAAATGGGGAGGCGAACAAGCAAGTGGGTTACCACTGCCTATAGACACCCGCAACACCAAGGCGATTGCAGATGCGCTGCCAGCCCACAGGGCTAAGATGGAATACCTCCTGTGCCAGTAATTGCACCGGCTGTCTTGCTCTCCACGCCGGAACACAACAGTGCAATTACTGCTGCTTAGCGGCAGGATTAGCGAGCAAGATGGTGGTAGCCATCCGGTCGGACCTTGCACAAGGCCCTACCACCCGCAAGAAAGATAAAAAAAAGATTGTTTTACAGAAAGTTTCTATGTTCATAACATTCTACAAGTAATTACATTCGTGCGAAGCCGAAGCGGGTGGCTAGTGTATTATATTGAAGCTACTGCCCACTGATCTCTGCAACCCTTGTGATAGAGAAACCAAACCGATAGAACATATAATAAAGAGGTAAAATTTGTTGGTTTTTTACTTGTAAATAGGGAATCTATGGAACTACTGCATCGATTCTGAAAAAGTTTTATTCATTGAAAGCTCTATACAGGAGCATACTCCGGTATAGAGCTACCTACTCCGGTATAGAGGTACCTCTTGCGTTGTTTCAAATTTCTCGCGCACGTATTCGTCGGAAAAATATAGCTAGCTATCTAAATAATAATTCAAATTTTAAATGTTATACACTATTTAATTTAATATAAGCTGCATAGAATAAGTGCATCAAATTACTAATGTAATAGCGCAGAACATTACGCAGGCTCGTCTTGCTAAAGCGCAACATACGTTGCATTTTATTTTTGCTCCAAACCATTACTATTGCGGTTAACTATTATACGGTTATTTTTAGAGCAACATTAAAATGATAGCGGGGAGCATTTTTGTCATAATCGTTGGTAATCAGAGAACACTGCGGCGGCCGGCCGGCCGTCGAGAACGCTTACGAGGCGCCCTCAACTTAAGATAGACCTCTAGAACCTAATTCCACTTCACTACTTAAACCCCGAACAATCGAGAAGTTGACAATTAACTTGTTTGTGCTCGCTGAGATTCGGAACCTCATAACTTTCTCAAGCTTTGAATCATTCATCACCAGATGTCAGTGAACTCTGAAATTGTTTTTACAGCTATAGATAATTGTCGCGTTTTTGAATTGCTTGAATAAGTTTACGGAATGATGGTGATAATTCGCAGAATGTGATGCATGTAAACATAATATTACAGATCCATTATGTAAGAAACCTTGTTGAAAAGAAAAACTATGCATGCGTTATACTTATACAGCAAGGAACGAGTGTACGTGTTATGGGATTGCACTGTATACGTTATAGTTTTGTTTGGGCGCCTGTGCGGTCCCATTACAGCGACCTATTATTCAAAACAACGAGTCATGCACCCGTTCAATTAAATGCCCTACGAAGCGGCGTAACATCTTCAGATGAAAAAAACCCCTTTGTATCGCTCATACATCTATTTTTAGTCTTTTTGCAGTTGTTAAAGTAATTCCCATTCTTTGTTAAAAATAAAAATGTGATTCATTTTATTTTATCGACTCGATCGATGCAGAATTTAATTCACCGCATGAATAACAATGCGTATATAAACATCGATTCAAATTGTGGTTAAAATAGATTTTTAAATGTCTCGAGGGTTCTACAATTTTATTGTGTTTGTGTGGTCGTTTTAAGTGCAATGTCTTGCCGGCAAGAGAAGATTTCAAGAGGTCATATTTGAATACGTGGTTGATTTTTCGTGTAAAGGCTCTTGTACCGCATAAAAGGAGCTCTAGCATAATTTACATGACATACTTTTTTACTGAAACATAAGGTTTGATCATAGGCCACTGTGAAACATTGTCGCAATGTGTCATCGCTGGGATCTTATGTCATTCATTGAGAAGTCATTATGACGTGTGCTGTGAAAAGGTTCTACAATGACCTATCAATTTGGTTGATTGTACCTACATGGATCACGTGTCTTTTGAGATTTCGTTGGTAAATGTTCAAGATGTAAAAGTCACTTCTGAATTATAAAACAAATTTTCCATGATAGAATCGCAGGGATGAGATTGGTCTAGATGCGTGTCAAAGACCGCCGTGCGCGGCGCAAACAGCGTCCCACCAATTAACGTGGCTCTCACAGCAACATGTTTGAGTGGCCGGCCGTGGCGGCGCTCTTTCAAGCTCACTTGCTTTTATTTCATCGGATCTAATGTTAAACCCAGCGGGCGCTGCTCATTTGTTTATGCGACGCAATGCCAATGTCGCTGAGCCGATGCCCTGGCTTATTGGAACTACCTGTACGTTAGTCCAATTCAAAATCATTCAAAGATGCCAAAGAAATTATCATTTTTTGTATCGTGTGAAATTGGCGTATCGTTTTTGGAAATTGCATCGACTAATGACTTTGCGTGTAAGATTAATTTTTCGGTTCCTTGCACTGATAGTTATCTGATTTTTGCGAGGGTTTTCCTTATTCCAATCATGCAATTATAATACATCAAGTTTATCGGGTACTGCGATACAAAATTTCACAGGACGTGAATAGAGGAAACCAACGGGAATACTTCAATGAAGTAAATAAAATAAAAATAGTGTCGTGTGTTAAAATATTACATATTACATAAACGATAACATTGATATGAATTGTGTGTCTGTTGTTCGGAGGGGATCTATAAATAATGATTAGTCTTTATTCACGCAACACGTTTAACAAGAACGAATAAACATGTAAGAATAAATTAGTACAGGTGGAGTAATTGCAGTCGGGTTGCATGCCCCGATCCGCAATAGCAGATATAAAGGTATAAAGGTTGGCACACCCTTGGAGCGCGCCGCATCGCGTCGTGAAAAAACTACGACAACCCTTTGTATGAGCAAAGAATTCGAGTCCACCGCAACAAGAACAAATTGAGCGCGAACTATTGTGCGGTGCGATTTGCAGAGATAACTCCCGTGTCGAGAATCGCGGGCGCCGTGCGCGCGGCCGCCGCCGGACGTCCGCGCTTCTGCCTCCCACCAAACGCGCAATCTAACTCCGATTTGGAATTCCATTTTTATTTACATTGCTCCGTGGGCTACTTTCACCTTCTGAGGTAGTTTGTTGTAGAAGGCAGTGTACGACGTACGAGAGGGTGTCGCCTCGCCGGGCAGGCTCGCTTTGTTTCAGTGGTGTCGAGCGCGGGACGCGTCGCTGTTATAAGGGGGGATCCTGGGCTGCGCGCGCTCAGTGTGCCCGAGTATCCCGTGTTGCGTGAGCGCCCGCGTGTGTCCTGATCCTGCTCTCTCTCGTACCCAACATGCAGCTCGTCTTGGCAGCGTTCCTGCTCTGTGCAGCCGCTCTCGGCCCTGCCGCAGGTAACTTCAAACATATTATAAAATTACCCACTCAATAAATAAAAATAAGAACGTAAATTAAAAGACGCAGTTTCTATAAAAAATAGTAATATAAAAATTGAATTTGGCTAGATAAAAAACTGATGTATAGTTAATTTTTTAAAGATTCCTAGTATCTTTTTTTTCATTAGAAACATAATATAATAAACAATGCACTATTTAGCAATAAAGCTAAAATAGAAACTAAAAAACTCACACCGATTGTTTATTTTACTGCGTGTTAACAACATAAGTTACTCCACAAAACATTGCAGAAGAAGCACTATACGACGACTTCTAGGCATTAAAAGATAGACGCAGTCGCAAGAAAGGCACGCACATCTCGAAGCCACATTGATATATCCAATGGAACCTTTATAGCGTAACAATAACGACCACATGAACGGCAAGAGAAGTGTTGTCGTCGCAAGGTGGCGGTGGTGACCTACAGGTCTACGACCTTCATTGTTCAACTTTCATTAGAGTACGAAGCCTGCTCCACGCTACCCTGACTGAAAAAAGTCTATTAATTTATAATTGCATTCCTGTGGGATCACTGTACTTCCGGAGACGAAAATAGCACATTCCAGAACTGGATTGTTAACGCTTGGAGCACTATGAGACGATTAATATAAAATCTTATCCCAATATTGAGTTTCTTTTAAAATTCGAATAAAATATCTAACTGTCAAAAATGTCCCACGTTTTTGATTAAAACGAAGATGTAACTAGAGTTAAAGTTTAAAATCAGAAGTGTACATTTTTTCCAATTTTATCTTTGTTTTACTTAAAAACGTGTGTTGACCGTTATTTTTCTAATCTGCAATAACAAGGAAGTTTGATTTGCACAAACAATGACTGTGTTTTAACTAAATTGTATGAAGCCAAATCTAATCTTTTAATTAAGATAGTTTAAAAATTAAAAAACTAACTAAAGTAACTCAACTAACTTGTCAATATATAGTAATGTTCTTGTTAAAAAAAAAGTAAAAATCGCTTACACATATGTGCAAACAACCATAAATTATGACAAAAACGCAAAGTATCTATAAAAATTTAGTGTACATTTATATATACGCGTTCGATAAATTATGCATAAAATAAAACTCCAGTAACTACACGGGAACATGGCTTTAAATGCGCCTCGAGGCTCGCATGATGTATTAACCAACAACATTGCGCACTCTCAATGCTATGCCATAAAGCGGGCACGGCGCGGGCCCGGGCGCCGTCGTTTCGCGTGTGTTGACTCAAGTGTGGCCCACAGGGAGTAGGTACGTCGCCTTACCTGTGCTGGCCAGCACGACCGCGCATCGTGCGCCAGGAACAATGCGACAGCCCGCGACCACGAACACCGCCTCCCTGCCACTGTCACGACAGCGAACATGCCGCTCATACTCTTTAAGGACTCGTTGCAACTACATTGCGACGTTCCTATAAAGGCATGTTAGAAATGTTCGAGAGGACGCTGCAAAAACCGCCCTGACTGCCAGCAATTTATGCCCGCAACCCATAAGATCTTATCTTAAAATGTTAATGCCATCATCGCGGCAAAAGAGAATCAACGATTTGCATGATCGCCTTCTCGGAACTCAATTTATATAGAGTCAATGACACCCGTCAATCTCAATATAAGTCGTAGAGAGCCCGCGGTTTTACCTCATCGCGGAATTAAATTCGAGAATCAGTCGTCAATATGAAAGATTTACTGCAATCAACGTCGTTAAAATGAGTCGGCTAATGATGCGTATCAGCGATTATCGGACAGATTACGGCGAGGGAACGGAAGTCCAATTATTGAGAAAAAACCAAGGGGGTGAGGAGACGCAAGCCGCAGGTGCGGGGTTATCGGCCCTCGCACCGCGTGCGCGTGCAGGATGTCTGTCTATTGGACATAGAATACATTAAAATGCTCCACCGTGGTCGCTATTAATACCTACTTCTACAGGATAAATAAATAATAAAGAGTTCGTGCTAATCCAAAACACTTTAAAATATTAATTACGCTACAAAACGATAATCACGTTGCTTTAGCACGGAATACTTATACAAATTTTAAAACTTCTAACTAGCTGCTTTTATTTAAGTCTCAACCATACCTACAATTACTAAGGCACTGTTAGTCATGGACATTGCAGTAAATCTCCGCCTTAGCAAAATGAGATGACGTGATATAAAATACATCAAAGTTTAAACGGACATCGTATCTCGTTAGCGGCGGGGGAAATATGTCTCATGTCATAATCATAACTCGCGGCGACACAGTTGCGCGAGATTGCCACGTATCCCTCGGAGCGGTTATCTTCGCTGTGCGGCCAACTAATGGATCATTAGCATACACCGTTGCTTACTTAGGTACGTACTTATGAAAAAAAAATCTTGTCAAAGAAAGTCGTAGTTAATAAAAATCTAGTACAGAAATACAACACACTACTCTAAATTTGATCAGAAACGATAAAATTTTACATGGATTTGCTGAACAAATGTAAAACCTAAGAAGTTCTCCTAAAGAAGTAAACGGGTAAAGGTAATAACTGTTTTGCAGAACAGAACTGTTGTTAAAGCACTGTTATACAAAACCGAATCGCAGACGACTCAGCGGCTAGGAAGCATTGTTCCGGTCATAATCACAACACCAGCAGGGTGTCACCTTTTGGTGAGCAAATAGTCAAAGTTTATAAACATAGCATTGCTCATGTTCTATGATTTTCTAAACAGTCTCTAATGCAATATTGAATAACTGTAGCAAATCCAATTTTATTACAAGAAGGTTTTAAAGACCCGCAATGTATCAAAACGGTTTTATAGTCGACCAAGTAATTCCTTGATCACTTTTGAACCTTATATACAAAGGTATATAGTGTACATACGTTCGAAAAGTGATCAAGCGATTTCTTCGTCGACTATACATAATATTTATTATTATATTCATATTTCATTTCGTTTATTTAGTGGGGTGCCGAAAGCGGCCGCGCATTTATTGTGGTCTTCGTATTTTTAACTTTTTGTCGCTATAATTCAAAAGTAATGTGGTTAGAGCAACAGGTGGTATGATTGTATCGAATTACGATGGAACGTCTAACGTAACCGCCGCCCTAAACGTAACATGAGAAGGTTTTTTAGAGTATTATAGTTAAAAAATAATGTCTTGATGGTAGATGAAAAGCTGAGCAAAGCTGTTGTTTGTATAATTAAATTCCACCTTAATTCCACTGACTTTAGAAATATTACGGACTCAAATAGATGGTATAATGGTTTTAATAATTATTTGGTTTGATGTACGACCGCGGCAAATGACATGACGGCTGACGTAAGCCTAATAAGCTGGTGACAGTGTGGTCATGCATGCTCGTTAGTGATAATGATAAATTTCAATATAAATATTTTATCAGGATTCGCGAACTTTTAGTTCGGCCAGTATCGGGTCGGCATCGAGTTTGATGATGTTTACTAAAAATAGTCAGGGAGGCACATTCCGGCGCAGGCGGGAGGAGGCGAACGCCGTCCTTGAGCTCGTCTCCTCGCCTGCGGCCATCATCTCGATCCCTTTTTTGCGACTGAATCGTTATCCGACCGCGAACAATCCGATCGATGTTCTCACGGATGCGAGCAAATAAAAAGATGGTACATTTAACGCTAAATTAACTTAGATTAGAACGACTCAACGTCCTGTGCTTTCAGGATTGTCTTAGCGCATTAGTCGATGCAATTAAACGCGGACGAATTCGATTGAAGTAGACCGAAGCCAATCATTTAATTCCAAATCTTTAAATCTCCTATTGATGGTTTATCGAGCGTGCGTCGTTAAGATTCATATAAATGTTTCGAGATAAAATTCTTAAGTTGGTTGTACTGTGCATAAAGCAGAGGTAATAAATTCACGGCGCGGCGTGAACTTGCAGCGTGGCCGCGTGATCGTGAACTTACTTTATCAAGCGAGAGTTGCTGTTTAGATTCAGTTGAAATGGATATTCCAATATGGTTTAGAATGAGTATAAATTCCACTGCCTATTTGTAGCCTTGATGTTTTAATATAGTTAGTACCTAAGTAAAAATAGTCGTCCCCATACTGAAAATTTCATAATCATTTTGTTTTCGCGACTTTAGACAAACTATGACAAACTACCCGATCTACAAAAATACAGCCAAATAGTTCCGTATACTTGTTCTGTTTGTCCAACATTGTCTGACAAAGTTTTTTACTACTTCAGTCAACTCGATGACGCCATAAATCCTATGAAGCGAGGCCTCTACGGGCCCGTGGCGGTTACAACGATTACCCGTGTCCGGTTCAAGTTGTTCACGTTATGTAACGCGTTACCCTTACGCATTTTGCCAGAGCGGCGCGGGCGCCGGCGCCGGTACAACGGGATGCGGTTGAAAATTAAAATTAAACTCAAGTTTAATCTTCATTTTACTCCAACGTCTCCAAATTATGATAACGGTACAGCTAGGAACCGTTATGAAAATTTATTGTGATAAACGAACTCTAGGCACTATACAGTAAGCAAGGAACGGTGTAAACATTTTAATGTCTGGTAAAAAATAATTAACAGATTCAAATATACTATGGTATTTAAATGCTATATTATAACTACTCGTAAATTGAAATTAGACTTTTAACACTCTTACTTTCACACTTCATAGAATTTTGTTTTAACGCGTCTTCGGGTCCGGACATCGCGATCTCTTATCAACACTACTGAGAACTCTGGGAAGAAACGCAGAGGTTATATTCAAGTCACGTAGTTCAGAAGTGATTTTTAATCGTAATCTAAGGCAATAAAACCTAAAGTGTGATCTTGAGAATGTTTCTTTAAGACATATTTAATTTGTTTTGATGTATACTTAGGCCTAAGTTAGTTTTGATTTTTATCTACACACATATCATAAAGGCTAAATAACGCGTTCAAAAACCCTAGGAAATGACCAGCATTATTACAACCAATGTTATTATAAGAATTTTCTTGTCTGTGGTAGTAGGTAAATCTGTTCTTTATTGGTTACATTACCGATATCTCGTGACGGCTAGTGACGTTATGAATTTAAATTTGGAACAGCTGTCAAAATTCAAGTTGGTCTCTATTCTAGTATCCACAGATATTAAAACAGTTATCGATACGAAACGTCAACTCAGTATGTTTTTTTTAATTTAAACGCACGACATTTGATCTCGAGTGACATGAAAATAGGAACTTCATTCGTTCGTCTATGGTTTAAAAAAAACGTTCGTCTTGACGGATAGATCGAATCACAGAGTACCTTTTTAATATACATGGCCGCCATTAGTTGTCAAACGTTTGTTGGTTTTTTGCTGTTACGGTTTTTTGCAGTTATGATATGTGTGTAGATAAAGTAATGTATGCAACTGTATATAATTAGGCCTTAAAACACTCGTGTGATCCTATTATGAAACTCGCTGACGCTCGTTTCATAAAACCACACTCGTGTTTTAAGGCCTCTCATTATATAGCAGTTGCATAAAATACTATAATAGAATCGTTGGTAAAATTGTTACGTACAGATAAGTATTTTTGAAATGTTTTCAATCCAGAACCAATATATATACTAAAAAAAAGGTATCTTTGCCTCATATTTTTACATTAAATTATCAATGATGTCTTCCGGGGCTTCGGTTATTAACAATAAGAGTACGTACAGGTAGCAAAGTAGCGAGAGAGGCTGCAGGTATTCGGGCTCTACAAATACTATTTTTAGACTCGTTAGTGTTCAGGTTGATAGTAGGACCGGTTCCCGAGCCGGCGCTCCAACTCCATCCACTTAATGTCTTATTTTATCAAGTTCTATGCTCCTAAGCTCCTAACAAATACCAAATGAATTATTCATAATGACCTTTCGACAGCCACTTTTCTAATGGACGCAGCTACTGTAATTACGTTGCTGAGGGTGCAAAGTAATCAGAGCGTACTCCAGGAATAAAATAAGAATTTTGCATTCCCTGGTGCATAATTTCTTCTTTTTCTTCACGCAGCTCGCAATTACTCTTATAAAAAGTTAGTTCCGAGAAACAGAGAGCCAATTAGATAAGTTTTCTTAGCAACACGCGTCAATTACGTCGCAGGTCTAGCTTTTTCTATGAGATGTAAGAAAAAGTAATTATGCTCATATTACGTAATTTTCATGCTCCCCCTTTGACTAGGTAATTAGATGAGAGCTATTATAATAAGGTTCTAAACGGAGACCCTGTAGACAGAGAGAGTTTATCGAATACCATTGCATCATACTTAGTTTATTTACATCTAAGACTTTACATTTTTAATAAAAGCCGTCGTTTAATTCGTCTATGAATGGAAGGAAGTGTTTCTCATTACAACGGCTGAAGCGTGATTCACCAAGTTATTACAAAGGCAAATCTAATTGTAATGCATTCGATGGCTGTCCTTAAATCGGTTCGATTAATAATAGAACTCGCGCCCACGATATCTGTATGCGGCAACATCTGCTCACTTCCGACAACCGACTATCGATAGTCGAATGACTAAGTAATGATATCCGAACAAGCTACGGCCTTTGAATAAGAAACTAGGCGACAAAAGCATTGTCTACTAAATAAATTAGGATACTTATTTTTTTATTATTATATTGTTTTAAGGCCCTCCACAGACAATTTCTTATTAAATAAACTTAAGTACAACTATTTTTTTTGGTGTCTCTATTTCTCAAACAATTTCACATATTTTTGTAAAGAATTTACTTGGAAAAATATAGAATAGACTTTCAAGCTATCACAATAAGTAAACCTCAAATCGCGTTACGTAAAGGACGCTGTCCTTGCAATGCTCCTTTTTCTGCTTGTAAATTAAAAATTTCTTTGTTCTATAAATAGAATGGTGAATTGTTACTCGTCGATTTCATCTGCGAATTTACCATGCATGTAACTAAATTGAATCTTAATGTGACTCAGCACGTGCGTTACTCGGTTTAAATTGCAATTCGTTTAAACAAACATGGCGTCTTGGCGTCATCGGTGTTAGCGGCGTGACATTCGCGATCGTCTTTTGGGCCGCGGCCCGTTAGACGGAGCCTCACGTCCGGTGGATCAGTCCGCCGGATATCCTCGAGTGCACTCACCTCGCTACACTTAGTCGAGCGCCTCAAACTGCCAGTGTCCATTTATGAACAGAAGAGATCTTCCATCCAAGTCAGTCAGTCAGGATTCAAATAGCAATTCACGTATTTGTTTTTTTTATTCGTGCAAAGTAGGAAGATAAACCAGCAAGAGGGTCACGTGATGGTAAGTGTTCACCATCGCCCATAGACACCGCAACACCAAGGATATTCCACATTCTTTGCCAACCCAGAGGGCTAAGATGGTATACCGCATGTGTCTGTAATTTCACCGGCTGTTTTGCTCTCCACGCTGGAACACAACAGTGCATGCTCTCCTGCTTAGCAACTGGATTAGCGAACAAGATGTTAGTAGCGACCCTGACGGACCTTGCACAAGGTCTTGACATCCGCATTGAAAGATGACATTACCATCTATAGACTTATCTGTCTATCTTTGGCTTGATACCAAAATTATTCAACGCGATCACTGAATATTGGAGTTTGAATAGAAAAGCCGCTCTCATGAGCGATTAAAGCGGCAAGTTCGAGTTCGAATCTGATCGGCGCTAGCAAGGGCGCTGGCGTGGTGTCGCTGGTGTCTCCCGGAGCATCAGTATGCGTCGCGAGTGCATGACTCACGCGACGTGACCCGCCTCCCCGACACTCATTGTTACTGTTTCTCTGTACTCGTCCCACTGTCAACCTGCACTTTCTAAAAGCCCTTAACGATCGCCTTTTATGCCGATATATTGCTTAGTAATCTCATATTTCTCTGACAGGATGGCATTCAACGGACTCGTTACGGCCAATGGAAGATCATTGTAGAAGACTTAATGCTATATCATTCATATTTACGTACTTAAATAAACCGCGCAACTCTGACTATTATTGACAGCCTCTATTGATAGGCTTGAAGGTACGAGTACCAACATAAGTAAAAGTATTATTTAGGCGTGTCTATATCAACTAAGAAACAGAGCACTTCATTCTCCTATTGCTGTTGTAACATACGTCTCTGACATTTATTTACGAATCGTGCGAACCCTTAAACATAAAAGAAATAGCATGTAGTTGCAAAGATGAAATATCTGGAGTCCTTACACACAATGTATAGTGCATTCAGTTGAAAAGTTTGTACAAAGCAAAAGCGACGTCCGTTAGTAAAGCGCGACATCATTTATGCATGAGGCTGCATTATGCATGGATTCCAATCGCAGGCGCAGGGCCCTAATAGCCGAGGAGCCGCAACCCATCCTCGATGTACCAACTAAAGAAATAACGCTACTCTAAAAGGACATAACAATCCTTATTAATTTTAGCACATAGATCAAATTAATAAAGGAAAAAATTGTATGTAGCTATGCAGTGAATGTGTAGTAATTTGAATTCTAGCAACTATTGTGCGATGCTCGGCTGAACAAGTTGTATGGACAAATTGGCAAGTAGCAGGTTGGTAGTCCTTGTTTTACTGTAGTTCCATTGAGACTAGTATGGTAATAATTGGTCGAAAGTAAAATCTAATAGTGACTAGGGATGGAAAAAAATCAAAAAGATCTCAAATGGTTGGAAAGGTTCTAAAAAACAATTATAATAGGGATAGAATATTATGGGAATTAATGTATAAGTTTTTCTTAAGACGTAAATAAAACTTTTAAAAATCTTTGTCGTTTGGAGCGTCTTTTTGTTTAACTTAGGTTAATTTAACTGTAAGTAAAGTTATTTTTAACTAAAACAGCAAATGTCGAACAAATCGGCGCGTAGGCGCTTGTATGGACTGAAACTTGATGGCTGCGTGAAGAACTTCTTAGCTCCCTATGCAAACACGAGCAGCGTAGCAACCTCCACAATCTTGCCAATAGTTTCTAAATAGTTAGCTGATACCGTATTTAAGTTATTGATTTATGGCTGTGGTCTAACTGACTATTACAACTGGCAGGGGTGATCGTTTTCTTGCTTCTCTGTTCTATTCGGCTTGTTAGAACGATTCGCACTGATAAAGTGAAAAGTCGGAAAGAAAAATATTTTTTATCAACTAAAGTTAGTAATAGTCACCTATACCATTAACTCCGACAAACTCAAGGTGCGAGCACTGGGTTCCTTTGAGTACCCACCAAAGCTACCACCACCACCAAAGTTTCTCATCATATTATAATATTTTTGTTAATAATATTATATTTCATCAAAAAGCACTGATTTAATAATGCTTGGTATTAATAAAGCTCGTCGACTCTTTTCAATACCCCAAATTCAGGAATAACAATAAATAGTATAATATTCATAGCATCTAACCAGAATGCATAACAACCATGTTATTTTAACTTCATCTGGACTTTAATTGTTTGCATTTCGATCTGGGGTTCTTCTCGCTCCACGGGTTGTGGCTGCAACTAGTTAAAACAATACTCTTTCTCGCTCTACCTTGTCGACGCCTCTAACTCGGTTAACTAATGCATATACTGATTCTTGATTTTGAAATTCGACGTCACTATACACTGTACTTTATTTGGTAATTGTGCATAATTTTTAAGCCCATCGTTGTGGTTTGTTAGTGAAGAGTAACTCATTCTCATTAGGTATGGTCTATAGGTAAAAAACTTAAGTAAAGCCCCTCTTGCATTTAGTAGTAACGTGTCCGCATAGACAAGTTGACACTCCATATTAGAAAAATGACATAAGTTCCATATAATTTTTGTACACTACTACATGCAAATGGGGCTTTACGCACAGTATTTTCAGTACCTACTAGACATCACTAAAACTTCTATAAAAATGCATTTTTACTAAACTAACATTTTTTTCTAGCAATGTTTAGGTCTTACAATTACGTGGTCAAAATATTCGTTGCCTTTATTTATTACCAAACGAGTATTAATAAAATCGAGTCAAAGACCGCAGTCGCTAGGAGATTTATTTTTAAGAGTGGAAGTTTATCTTGCGCTACTTAGGAGGAGTTGATTTAAGAGCTCGCTGAGCGGCTTATATTTTATCCTTCGGTTAAGCTATTACACTCATTCCACCATTAGTTAGATACTTAGTAGAACACACGAGAAATTCTCGTAGCGAGCATCAATAATAATTTTAATTTTGAATATAAACAGCATACTATGGTATTGTTAGAGAAATATCCCGTGCCCTTTCTTAATCCCATAATCTTCCTAAATCATATAACAAGATCAAAAACCTCATTCTACTCACGTTACGTCACGTTAGCTAGTCCATGAAATCAAATATTGAAATAAATACCAAATGACACCAATGGCTCCATCTTGCCCTGTACACACGGAACCCTAAAAAACCTGATAGCCACACCAATGGTAAAATTGTAATCTATTTCTTGGACTCCTATTGGACCCTGAATAAATGACCACGAAAACGAGAGTACAATCTGCATTAACTTTACACCCGAAACGAATTGGAAAAGTTTGTTATCCGAATAGATTTTACGAGTATCATCGTGACTAAATTACTTTCGAAAGTTAAGAGGCAATAAAGGGGAAAATAAGTACTCTTGCATCTGCCTTGAGATGTCCTTATCATTATTCACTTTCAATATGCATCGAAAAGTGTAAATTTTTGCGGTAGACCGCAACGACATGGGCACCGTGATTAATTAGGCACAGCACAACTCGATCCGACCGCGAAACGTTTTGCCCCATATTGCCTACCAATTTCAATTGTTTTTATGTGGTGCGCTTCAACATGAATTTTAAAGGCCTACGTGCCATTTCTAATTATGCCAACGAACTTGAACTTGTACCGTTTTACAAGACATACTTGGTGGCATATATGTACTTGATATATCACATACTAAACTACATTTATAGTAAACAAATTATATTTTAACTCAAGACATTTTAAGTTCCTTAATCATCTAAACTAAGATTAATTACTAAACTAACAAACAGATTTAAAAAAACTTGTGAACTTTAGGTTAGAGATTTAAAAAGCGGCATAACAATTAATAACTATTTAGTCAACAAGGGTTTAAAGTAGAGAAAAATACGTGAGACCGTAACGTATAATCATACCCGACGGCATAATGCACAGTGTGAAGCGGAGGCGTTGATCTCGCATGAAGACGAATGGTCGAGGGACGCGCCTACTCACAGCTCGGGGTCATATTCATATTTGTGACAAGTTTCATTGTCGAGTCCCCTCCAGACGTACTTATGTTGACTCTGTACTGTATCGAGATGAATAGTCTTGTTACGACATACGCGCTGTCAGGAATTTGGTACTGGATGTAGTTTGAATGAATTAAATATCTGCAGCCAAACAAAAACATATCAATCGATTCTCTGTGAATACTTGGCGTTTCTGCTTCTACCTCTTGTATGTAATTATCTACTGTGGTAAAAGTTAACCCATGCTTTATTTGAACTTTTAAAGAGGTAAAAGTTGTAAAAGAAATATTATAATTTTAACCAGTATTTTTGTGTGTAATATTTACGCATTGCATTACAATGCCAATAGAGTAAACTATATAATGTTGAAAAATCTGTATGTCTGTTTTTATGTTGTTGCATTATTTTTTTGGAAAGTAAATAACACATAACTTCGTAAACAAAGTTTGCAGTTCTGACCGTACACAATGACATGACTGAGCAAGAGTTCAATGCAACTAATGATATAAGGAGGTCTACTCAGATTATTATATTCAGAATATCTAGCTCAGATTTAATTATAAATACGAGTGGACCTACAAAATAGCGAATGCAGTCATTTAAATAGATTTTTATTTTCGTTTCAGCTCAAAGGATAACGACCATTCAGTTAGATGGAGTGCAATACTTCATCTCCAGGATGAACCCGTACAGTCCGGAGCTCAACTACTTCCTAGCATATCAGTACTGCAGGTAAGCTCAATCGATATTTTATAAAATCTATTTATATTATTGTAGAAATGTTAAGGATTACAAGGTTGCTAGTTACCAATACAAGAAAAATAGTAAATACTAAGTTGAGGCTGATTTAAAAGCAAAGAAAATCAGGCAACTAGTAATGAAAATAAGCCGACCATAAACGATCTAAGCCGATTAAACAAAACGTTCAGATTTTTGGTGTTAGCTTACACTTCTCACGGTCGAGTTGGTGTAATAATACCATGCTCGTGACTATCCTTATCTAGTCGTGTAGAGCTGATTCTGTTCGAGTCCTGCTATAACCCAAGCTACAGTGTTAACAAGCCAGCCTAACTCTGTCCCGACCAGGAAGTAAAGCGACATTTGCATAACCGTTGGGAGTTTCTGGGTAAACTCGACAACAATATCGGAACGCTTTCGCAAGCCGCCTGTTCCCCCTGTTGATTACTAGTGTATGTTTACCATTGTATTGTAATTAGAAAATTATAAGCCGAGAGCAAGAACCGGAATAAGCTGGGAACATTCGTTCGTAGTTTAACGAATGTTTCGCTGCGATGACTCCCAACAAAAAATAGTCACGACGTAAATAAATAGCGCAATATTTAACCAAAACATGAAAACAAACTGTTTTTATGAGCTTTTCCATTTATTTTACCACTTCACGACTATAATTTCCAGAGAGCACAAACAAAGGCATTCTAAAAAGTTCTATTGTGACCTCTACTATTTGAGTTTAATGGTTCTTTCTAAGGAACAGTAATGATCTCTGAGTCGCTGCAACCTAGATCGACCACGTGCACGGCCGAACTGCTAAGAAAGGTCAGTCGCCCCGCTGCCCGCTCACGATGTCCTTCCCATTCCCACAGTCACGACCTATTTACAGTTCCAATATTGTTAACGAGCTCTGGGAATTCGAGTCGTGATATTTGAATATCGGCTATTTTAAACAAAACAACGCTGGCAACGATAGAATCGATTAAGGTCGCTCGTGATATAATGGGACAATAAACACAAATAATGCATAGACATAGGAAGAAATTTGCGAATTCGTCACTTGAGGTGACAGGTTCATTGATGTGTCACAGTAACAGCTGGTGCGTGACGAAGCACCATGCGTCGGGCGGGATCCGTGCATAATCCACAAACTGCTCCTCGCTACGCTTTGATAGCGATCAGCGATCACAAAAAGGAAATAACGGCACCTACAAATTGCAGCACTGGAAGGCATTTTCGATTTTTTACACTTCCTTCTATAAATTGATAAAACAACTTTAACCAAACAGCTTTTTGTATCATGAAAAAAAATATCAACAGATCCCAAACTGCTCCCACTTAATTACAAACTCGCTAGGCGTATTTAATTTTTACAACAACAACAACAACAAAAAAATCTCTTTATTGATTTACACAAGTAAACAAAAATAAAGAAACACAAACAGGGGAATTTTTAATACATCTTGTAGAAATTAAATAAAGGAAGAAAGAAACATTTAACAAATAAGACTGTAATATACTGTTATTATTTTTCCCTTAAACTTATATCTGTAAATAATGTAAACTAATATACAAGAATGAATGAGTAGGCAATTCCGGTCGCTAAAACGAGCGGTCGGTGCTCAAAACAAAATGGGGCCCACTTGACCTTTCTCGGTACAATTCAAACATAATAAATAAATATGAATTTATACTAATACATGTATTGAAAATAGGGGTTTGTTTTACTATTTTTATGTATAAACAATTAATAAAACCCTACCTACTGTAAAAATATGTCTTGGAACATACATATTTTAATGTTTTTGTTTTACTAAATAAAGTCGAGTGGCCCTATTTTATTTTGAGTAGTATATATGAATGAATTCAAATTTTAAGGTTCTATGTAGTAAACAAGGAACTTTTAAATTGTTTTGCAATGTCCGTCCGTTCGGCCGTCCGTCGGTATGTCATAGGAATATACTCGCAGACTATAAGTGCTAGAAAGCTCACTTTTTGCACGACTACAGAGTTCTGTTTTTATAAAATAAACAACTAAAGGTACCTACTGCCCCTACACTTAAAGTTGCAGAAGTATTGGGGAACGTCTAAACATTTTTCAGTACAATGAACCGTTTACGGAATACTAGAATTTGTAGGAGAGATTTTATTGTTAGAGCTACGTTTCCCCCCTTTAAATTCTAAGCGCTTTATTTTATGCCTGTTATTTTTGTAACAAACTCTATCAAGTGGAGCATGGCTTTAGTACTTTTTTGAAACAAGCGAAACAAAGTTATTTCTGACTTTGTATTTCATAGTTTCTGAGAAATACTTTAACTTTAATTTTTTGTTCTGTAATGGCTACGGAACCCTACACTAAGCATGGACCGACATGCTCTTGCCAAGTTTTTATTTAACTTTGCGGCATCACCATCTTGTGCCTATTTACCTAACGGACTTCTAAACAGAAGCTATCAAGAAACGATGTAACAGAAAGTATACTTTGTAACTGAATGTAATGATTACGGGTTGTCGACGATCACTTTTTAGCGTCCAAGAGTTTTCTGAACTTGGAGATGGAATGTTGTCCCTGCGGTACAAGGCCATAGCCTGTCTTTAGCGAATAAATTGCCTCCCGATAAACAGGCTTCGTCGTATAGCCTCTATGCGAGCTAATAGCTGAATACGATTAGCTGGGATAGGTGGTTATTTAGATAAATCGCGTTTATGGGTCCGGTAGAACGGGTTCGTAACTACCGACTGTCGCATGATCTGGACATCCTCAATTACAAGGTCCCTGGGGAAATTCAATTTCACCATATTTTCGTAAAATGCAAAAGCTAAGAATTAAGTGTATGTACGTGTATGACCAAGTATATATGAGCTAAAGAGGGTAGTTTTAAACTTTGATATAACTACAAATTTAAGGCCCGTTTTCTCTTTCCCAAATGTAAGTGGTCCGGACTCAGAATCTTAAGGAGTCGCTGCTATCTTAGATAATATAGGATAATAGTTTAGAGCGGCCACGTTTTTTTGCCGCACGAAATTTACCTTAGAAGATCATTACCAACTTATTAAAATATAAACCATCGTTAGAACTAGTAGACAGATGAGGTGTTTCATTTAAACTTCTAATTTTCATTTCAGATCGCTAGGTCTTCAACTAGCATCATTTGAAACAAAGGAAAAGGCGGATTCTATAACAACGTACCTTACAAATGCAGGTATGCCATCATGTATCGTTTAGTCTTTTTGAACAGTTATGTCGTTAAAATTAGTAGCCATTTGATAATGTCTTGTTAAACGTTTCAGGCTACAATAAATATGACTTCTGGACGTCGGGCAACAACTTAGGCACGGATATGTACTTGTGGATGAGCACGGGTCTACCGTTCAACGCCACCTTCAACTACATGCGGCGAGTGGCCATAGATACACCCAGCCAGCATGCCGACGACAGCATTGACCCTCTTGACGTGCCCCAAGGCAGCACCGCACCCCAGCGTACCGCCAGACATGGGTACGTAGTCTTAGACATACCTACTACTAACCAATTGTTTATCTTCAAGAATTTGACTTCATAGCACAATATGCAGAATTACTTATAATTATTAGTTGGTTTTCCAGAACCGAGCATGTGATGACCAACGGTTGCGTGGCACTCAAAGCGCCAACCTTCCACTGGGAGCCCCAGCACTGCGGCGAGATCAAGGACTTTATCTGCGAGCAGACACGCTGCTACTACTACAACTACGGCTCCATCCCCGTGTCCTCGGCGCAGGGGTAATGCCAGGTGAGATGCCAGCCGTCTCCGGAGGCCCAATCCCCGACCAGCCGCGCGCATATTATAGTCCTGGGTACATCTACAGGCTTAGCATCCACGTGTACAAACACACTGCGTCAACAAGACGACGTTATTTACTCTTAACTGGGCTAGTTTTTAGAACGTAGAAGCGTAGTGAGTGTGCTAACATGGAAGTCTTGTCCAAGAGGTTCGACCATGGTGTTCGAAGCGCGCGGGCCCGCGGGACACGGCCTCTGCGCCAACCCAACCACCAAACAAGAGCCCTACACCCAACAGAAACTATTTGGTTTAGAAACATATCTAATTTCTTGGTTAAATACAGTTTTCAAAATTTATGAGAATTATTTGGTGGGTGGGTGAAGGGGGCTTTGCTTGGTATCTCTTGTTCAAGTGATACACAAAAATATGTTTACTTGAAAACTAGATAAATGTATTGTGCTAACCTTAGTATAATATTTCTATGTAATATTTAACCGCTAATGAAGTATTTTAGTTATAACTGGCTATAACTATGAATATTATGATGTATATCTGCTTTACGTCACTAAAATACTATGCGAGGCATTTCAATTTTATAACTCCGTAGTCCCTCGTGAGTAGCACCACGCAAATTTGAACCGACCATTTTAATGTGATCGTGTTTGTGTTCGCGTGGTGTCGCTGTTGGACAGCGGGTAACACGAGGGGCGGCGTCTGTTTATCCGGCAGGAAGCCGCTATCGCTGACGACCACGACGACGGCGCATCCGCTCACCTCGTCGTCGCCGCCGCCGCCGCGCTCCGAGCACCTGCCCACCCACTTCACTCTCAACGACCTCATCGGCAAGCTTCGGCCATCCTCGCTTGATGGACTTCAGTCACCGCACCTCAAAACGGGTGCGATCCTGAAGTCGCCACCTCAAATCGACTCCCACTATTCGCGTGCCTCAGACGCTCATTCTCACGATCACGAACAGGAGCAGAAAGAGGAACCGACTCAGGGTCCTTACGAGGATGACGAGGGCATGCAGGGCGACGACCCTGCGGCGTACTTGACGCAGGAGTCCCAGGACGCGCCCGCCGACGACGCTTCCACCGCCGAACCGGACGCCACCGAGCATTCCGTCCACGCCAGCGGCATGCTGGCACCGCCCGCCTATTAGCGTTCGACTCGGTGCATGTTCTAACATTTTCATGACGTCTGATTTCTCCTACCAAAAGTAGTACTCTATTTGTTTGTATCGTGATTTTGATTTACGATCGAGCTTGCTGAGGGTGCTGATTCATCTTATATGAAAGACTGTGCCCATGTCGACAGTTTACTTTTAAAATCATTGTAAAGACCGTCGACAAACGACGTTAAGGAGTAGGGACTAGGGTTCTACGGAACTGTTTATTCTCGTGAAGGTGCTGGCGACTCGCTGGACGCGACTTGCCTCCGTCTTCGGGAATGTTGAATATCACAAAATGAGTATTCCACGAATGTGTACCTAGACTTCTACGTTAATTAAGTAGGTATATCAGATCTCTGGTGATTTCATTAAACCGTAACATGTATTAATTTAACTAAGCGAAAAATCGGATAATTTGTCTGGACATATCATTCGAAATAGTTTTAAGATAGTGTTTATATCGTGACGTACCTAGTTAAGTATTTTAAGTTGAAACTCAAGAATTTAAAGAATAGTGATGTAACAAAGTTAATAAAGTTTAAACTTTGTACTGATGAATGTTTTATTTCACCATTAAAGGCCATGTCAATGTTCGTTATTCTATAGTAGGATGCCCACTGAGGGCATTCACATGAATGCTTCAAATTTATAACTTCAGCTCTTACTACAAATCTAAACGGGCATATTTGCTGCCAAATATTTAGTTACACGCTCTCGTGCGAATGCTGTTGGATAAGATAATAGAGACATACTCTCAACCTCAACAGGTTAAGCGTACGAGTTTTATATGAAATGAAAAGAATAGCTGGCGATTAGCTATTTGCGCGGCAGACTTTGTTAGAAAGTTGGAAAGAAACGCACACAGCAAGAAGGCAAATCACGGTTTCTTTTTCTAACCGTCCTAAACTTACAGCAAAATATCGCAGGTAATTAGCCTGTCTGTGTAATTGTGATATTTATCACGAAAAAAAACCTTAGATATCAACACACGGCATCTTTCAAATGCCAGCGTAGGTATACAGTCAATCAATCTGAATTCTGGGCCACTGTAGAACATTTTCACAATAAATGTCATATTTAATGTTAATGACCTTTCATAGTAAATGACATAAAAATGAAGGCCTGATCTATCGCGTATGCTGCCTCTTTACTTCATGTTTGCGTAACAAAAGAGATGCATACCTACTTGCACGTCGGTCGATGCGAATGGCAGACATGCAATATGGAACACGAAGTAAAATACTGCAATAACTTGACTATAAGTAAAGACTCACCAGCCGTTGATGACGCCTTCCACGTTTAACATGGGGACGATCTTGAAGACGAACTTGGAGCGCAGAGCGTTTGCTGTGTCCGAGTCACCGAGCAGACAGCCCAGCGTACCGTCCATCACCCAGGACGCGTTGCTCTCGCCAGGGTGCACGCGGGCCGTTAGGAATACTATTTCGCGATCCTGGCAACAACAAAAAACCTAGATACTATACTATTTTACTTTGCTTTTTAGTGTACTGTACCTTGAAAAAGGAAAAAGAGTCACTCAGTTCTCTGTCTGGCTGTCTGTCAAGACGCTTTGATCTCAAGAATGGGGAGGTATACAGTTGAAGTTAATATTATGTAAATACGAAGGTTTACGATTCCACGCAGGTGTAAAAACACCAAGCTTCTAAATTAAAGCAATCAAATGATACAAACAATGGTATAAAAATCTTGAAGGTACTTCCCGGGACCTGTAGTTTTGCAAAGCACGAAGGACAGAAGACATTAACATAATATGTATTAGGGAGTATATCCGAAAATAGTAATGTTAAATTTAAACTTGATAAATTTTATAAGATTCTCTTGATGTATGGAACAAGCGCCTAAAGATATTTGTGGAGCAATTGTTTATTCGTTATGTATCGTGCATACTATGTCCAATGTCTCTTAATGCGAGTCCGACTTCCACTTGACTGACTTTCGTTATTTGAATATGAAAGTCAGAGTTTAATCGTGGAATACCGTCAATACTCAATTTAGAAATTCAAATATTCTATTAAGATAGTTGTGTTAGTAGAAAAAGTGCATAAATAATCTTAAAGTATACGGAGTGAAGTAACAAGCAATACTCAGCACCATTTAGACCATTTGTCTTTTATCGTCCCGGGTACCATACCCACAAGGGAAAATGTATCATAATCCATGGTTTTATGTATGATAATAAGGTATGCCTTTAGATTCAGACTTTGTACAAATTTGGACTAGAAAGAACGCTTCTTTCATGAGTACCCTCAGTGCTTTTCTCTCACAGACTTAAAGCTAGGTAAAGATCACATCAGTCAAAGCTAGTTGCAGTTACATTGATGGCAAATGAAACTCTACTAGCAAAGTTTTTACGTTACGCGTTATACAGCCTCAAACGATATCGAATCCTTTAATAGGTACTTAACACTTGACACTGATTTTGACTTTCCTGACGGAATTGAAAATAAAACTTCTAGACCTCAGTCAATTTCTTGGTTGAAGGTATGGGTCTATGTCTGTACAGCTTAATAATGTTTAAACTAACCACGATAGGGTTGGTTGGGGTGTCATCAGCAGACACCGTAAGAAGCGGCACCTCGTTGTTGTTGAGCGAATAGCAGAGCGGTTCCGCACGTAGATATGCATTAGACGGCATTTGCAGACTCCACTGCCATATCTTGGTCTGTAAATGAAGATATTTAAAATTTAATAAGTGCACCGCACGAGTTAACCTTAAAGCTTTTTAACCGTCCATTTTTACTGTTAAGTAGCTCATTGACGTTGTAGAGATGTCACACTATTACTAACGATCCAGTCAAAATCAGATATAAGCTGTGAATAATGAAGATTATTCAAGTACTGAATTTGCAATATGTAATCATTTCTTACCATCATCATAGAATAGGTGTATGGAAAGTGGTAAGCGAGGTAGCACACGTCATTGGTGTGAGGGAAATCTATGTTAAACGTGACTGTCAGATAGCATTTGTTGTGACTCTTCTGATTTGCGTAGTGGTAACTGTTGCGATAGTAGCAGATATCAGAACCGGCTCTAATCCATCCTGGAATTTGAAAAGAGAAAATAGGTTTGTTATCTTTGCAAGTCCAATTAATTGTTATGTATACTAATTATAATTGGGACATCTGTATTTGATATTTCGCTAACCTGGTCTTCCCAAAACAGCTTCCTTAACCGAATACATGACTGGTTTCATGCCGAAGTTAAATTGACTGTCAGATTTTTCACAGTTGACAATATTGAAGATGTACGGACGCCCTTGCTGCATGTTTCGCACTTCGAAGTAGAACCACTGGTGTCTTTTTGTTGAGTTCACGTCAGGCATGAGAATTAACTCGTACTCTCTGGGACCTATCTGAAATGGGTCATAATGTATACAAATATGATCAAGATACGAAACTTACACGTTTTCTATCGTAATTACCTGAATTACTTTTCTTAGATTACCAGATTCAAATCTGGATTCAAAAGTCAGTCGTGATGCAAAACTGTTCAACTTTGTAAGCTCCTGTTCGTCGTGGTTCGATAGAAATAAGCTATCCGTGCTGCAAATAGACAGTTCAATTATCAAAAAACCAATAAAATCAATTTCATGCAAATTAAAAAATATAATGATACCTCTTTTGTGTAATGCTATCCGATGGTGCGCCAGCAGCATTTAGCTGATCTAAATCATAAACGACTTCATTCATGTACGCTTCAGGGTTTATAGCTCTATCTACGCAAGAAAGTAGTTTGATCCTGTAAATAAACAATTAATTGTAACGGTTGTATAACAATTGCAATTATTTGGCAAGTAGGTATCAATATTTGGTTTATTAGTTACCTGCACGCAGTTCGTTCCATTTTGTTTAAAGGTTCAGGTTGGTTCAGGCCCTGACCACCCATCATGTCAGGGTAGGCTACTTTAACGAACGGCACCACACTCTTCACGCGCGATGATATCGTGCAATACACCGCTGCGAAAGGGCTGTACTTTGAAATGTCTTTGTGGATCTTGAGAGACGAACAAGAGGTTGTGGCTGAAACAGGTAATTAAGAAATACCGATTGCTTATGGTGGGAAAGCACATTATTCAATAATTGGCTTGCTCTGAAATTCAAACTCTATCGGTGTTAGCTTATGAGTGGTATTGTAAACTTGTACAAGTTATGCAGTTACCCCCCTCATTCATAAAAGTTTACTAATCTCTTTTACCTAATATTTTTTGGTTCCTTTTGTTCAAGGGCAATCGAACGTCACAATGACAGACAAAGACATAACACCTGTTAACTAATATAGGTTTACGCAGCATTTATGAATAAAAGGGATAATGTATATTTCACAGGATGCAGATGGAACAAACCATTATGTCATTAGATACTCACAAGTACTTTCATGAATTTTATGATGTCCTTGAAATAATGGAGAAGAGCCCAGTATACTGTCATAATCCGTATTTCCTAAAGTTGACAATGATAAGTTTAGTGGAGATGTTAGACTGTTCCTGTTTCCACCTGCTTGAGACAAGAAGTCTTCCAGAATTGAACCTCGGGAGTTGGAACGGCTTTTGACTAACTTAATTTGCTTGTTGTAGGATCCAAACTCTTTGAAATATATAAAATATCTGCAACAACGAGTTTAACATTAATTGAATATTTTTGCCGCACGATTTGACTAGGCGTTTTTTTTTCACCTTTTTAAGTCTTCTAAATCTCTCTCATTAGGATTGATCCACAGTGAACTTTGTATGCTGTCACCATTTTTTAATTGCGGTTTTTCTGTATCGTCTGTTGTTGTTTCTACCTTTTCGGTATCATCGAAATCGACATCTGGAAATTCGTCGATACCCTCAAGGTCTAAATCGGGCCCGTCGTCATCGTCGTCTGAATTAACAGTCTTTGAATCCGAATTTGCTCCATCTTCATCGTCTTCGTGACACGGCCAAGCTGCATTGGTGCCTGAATTGAGATACATTTAAACTTGTTTAAATATAATTTGTGATAAGCAAAGGTCGGATTTTTTGTAGTACCTGTTTAGTTTATTTTAAGTATAAAAAAAGGGAAGAACAATAATATCAATACTGTACAACGATGACAAAAAAGAAAATTTATCTCTCAAATGCTGTAATAAAAAAAAACTGTAATACTGTCATAAATCTTATAAGATTGCATCGATATAATATGTGGAAACGCGTCCCAAAATTTTTGTGAGAATGATAAGATAGATGAAATATTCAAGATTTAGTTTACTATTAGTGTAAAACGCATCAGTTTAAATTCTTAGAATAAAAGAATAAGAATTCAAACTTTGAATTATTAGCACAAAGAATGCACACTTCAGAAAAGTACAGCACTTAAATTTGCGGCGGTTTGTTTCTAAATAGTTTATACTACATTTCACGCATGATTTTAAAGTGAGGTGGCACAATGACGTCAGATAGGAACCTCTAGCTAACTAAGTATATGGAAAGGAATATGTTTTGTAAGAAGTACGAAGACATACATACATGCATGTGGTCTGTCAGGTACCTTTAAGTATAGGGTTGAGGTTGAAAGACGCAGGGCTGCAAGCAGGTACGGGCAGGGCCTGGTGCTTAAGACACAGTGTGATCACGGAACAGACTCGAGCCAGCAGCCCATCAAACTCGGGCTCGTCCGGGCACTGCGAGCAGAAACGGTGCAGCGTTTGCACGTGCTTCTTCGTGCACAGAGCGCGACGGCCAGCCTCTGAAATATTTACGTATAAGAGTATTAGTTTTTAGTATGAATATGGTATGGACCATAGCTTTTAAAGGAAGGTAATACTATGTAAAAGAAGATGGCCATTCCGATACGCAATAAGTTTACCACTTTCTTGTCTTGTCGTCCTACAAGTAAATTGATCAATTACGAAAAAGTAATACTTAAAGTACCTAATTTATATCCTAATCGAGTTGGTGCAAGTAACATTCACCTATTTCAACTGTTGTGTATCATCTACTTAAATATGTAGTTGCACTTAAATCTAAATTTCGTAAATAACATAAAAATAAACAGTCTTAATGTTCGTGAAACATAAACAATGTTGATACGTACTTATGTTGCAAAGGTGCTGCAGGGTCTGGAGGACGTGGGCGCATATCTTGAGTCTCATGCGGCCCTCGTAGCGGTCCCAGCGGTCGAACACTCTGAGGAGCACGCTACAGAGGCCTGTCTTCACGATCTGCATGCAGCACACCTCTGTGTGAGTTACGCACGTGTGACTCAACTGGCATACGCATGATGCATTCAACATGCAAACATTTGTAAACTATAAACTATAATCATTCAAAGTGTTCTATTCACTAGTGACCGGTTGAATCGATATCATGCGAATTGATCCGGTGACATTCCATAGTTTTGTGTTTTACGAAGTTGAAGGCAGATTCTAATAGAGGGTTGATGTCGTTGTATAATTAGCACGTTTCGCCCATTTGTTTAGTCACATTGTTATCATATTTTACAATTGGTCTAATATATCAAATTATAAAAATAATGATAACTCAACTGTTTTTGCTGAAGTAATCGATAGCGTCGAGGCAGAGACGTAGCCTCGCAGTCGGGATGAATCCTAAACTCACGAGGACGCGCTCGTAAGTGCCTATGATTCCATCCCGGATAAGAATGGACGTGGTAACAGCTGAAACAAAAACAAATTCAAACCTTTAGGTCAGATTGATTGCAAGTATACACATTTTAAAATAAAGAAACTTACGATTTTTAGCCAGTTGTTTCATTATCACTAGTAGCGGAAAAATAAGTTTGTTGTCCGTAAAATGACCTTTTAGTACGAGATGCATTGTTCTTACACAGCCGAGCATCCTCACTTTCATTGCAAATTTAGGATCTGGAAAAGAGACAAAGTAGGTCAAAAATGCTTTTGCGTTATTGCGTTAACTTTTGAAAGAATATGCGCTATCTCTATAAACAATACTTTAATTAAAGGCATATAACGATGAAAGGGAAATGATGATGGATGGTGTGTAACCTCTCGAAGCAAGCGGAGCAAGGATCCAGATGAGGTCTTGCAGCACCAGCTCTGTTCCGGCGTGGCGGTCCCGCTTGTCGTGCATCACCGCGATCACCTTCCGAATGATCACTTGGGTGCCTTTAATTGATATGAACTCATACGCGCACAGCTGGCGCTCCTGGTTGTTCGCTGTAAGCAACAGCACGCATCAGACCGCGTACCTTTCGGTGACAGCGAGGCGAGGATCCACACAAGGTCCTGAAGCATCAGCTCGGTACCGACGCTGCCGTCCCTTTTGCTATGTGTAGCAATCAGTGTGCGGATCACCGCCTGCGTGCCGTTTATCGCTATTAAATGTTGGGCGCACTGCGTCTTCGCTACGTTGTTCGCTGAAAGTATCACGGCTATTCATATCAGAGATCCCGCATCACGTTAAATAAAATTAAATATCTGAAAACATCTCATCGAAAGTAGATCAAAGAAGCCAAATATTGTTATTGGATTAGCCCGGAACGTTCGTGCTACTCACAAACATCGTATAGTAATAATAGCCATTGTGTACGTGCATATGTTAATCTCGTAAAACACAGTGCGGGGACATTTGAATTAACAATCGCCTCATTATACTGTTATCTTATTGCAATGTCAAGACGTCAATTCGTATCCACAGTGTCAAGCATGTCTATGTAAACTCGTCTTAAATGTCAGTTGGTTAGACCACTGGAATACCAGAGTGGAAAAATATATAGTGTGTTGTCGCATGCCACCTTGCTCATTCTCTCTGCGGTTCGGTATCGTAACAATATATCACTATCGTATAATATCACACAGAGTTACCACGCCACAGATGGAGCGGGCAGCGGGGCGTGAGGCACTCTGCACACAAGCCTAGCACGGATTGACCTGTCGCAACTTGGGCGGAACACACTATTTGTATTTTTTACCACTATGGCAATAATACGTTTGTCGAGTATGTTACAACAATTCTGATATAATACAGTACGGTCAAGAGTAAAAAAAATATTCATCGAATCAAACGACTGAAAAACATGTAGTGGCGGATTATTATGCCAATATAAGATAGTTTGTTACATATTTTTGAGATGTTGAATGTACTCATATATTTACACTCGACTGTACCAAATAAATAGATTGTTCTTTGCTACAAGTGCGGACTTTAAAAAAAGCGCAATCCAAATGTGTCGGACTATTATAAAATACCGCGTTATTTGATTGATTTCATTTGAGTTGGTAAATCCTAAATTCAACAAATCAAAAAAATCTAAAAATCTAGACTAAAAAAGAACAGGATTGTCATAAGAATTGTATTAATTTCTTTATTATAAATATATTTTAGTTAGGTTTATGGGCGTATGTGTTCCTTCATACTTTGTTGGTATTGGAATTTTAAAGTTTCCAAAAAAATTGACACAGAATGCATATATTGGTGCAAAAACTAAAATAAAATAACTGTTTATAGGTAAACTGCCTCCTGTGAGGAGCGATATTTTACGACAGTGCTAAAACCATTTATTCATAAGATTAGGAATATCAAAGTTCATTTTTCTAACTATTCCTTGTCTATTTACAAATTACAGATGCATATTAACTAAACATTCATGCGTTGATAAATAATATTGTTAAAACTGCACGTGTTGTGTTAGAAAGCCATCAACTCGTGTACAAAGCTCCACCGCACGTACCCTTTTTGACCGACGGGTCTTTATTCTCCTTGCCTGTCTTTTTGCCCTCCTTCTTCTTTTGTCCTGGTGCCTCAGTGACTACTATTTCATTAAATAATTTAGATATCTATTCATATCAAAACTCTATCTTATCATTTTTGTTTACTGTCATCAAATGAAGAGTAAGGCCATTTACCTGAACATTTCTTTCCTTTTCCTTGTTTTAAACATAGCGTTTCTCGTAATATTGATGTTATATAGGTCGATGTGGGCGAGTCTCTCGAGTTCTGTAACAAAACAGTAAGTTATCACGCTAATATTATAAGTGCGAAAGTTTGTGTGGTTAATCATTTTTGTCACTCCTTCACAATAAAACGACTGGACGGTTTTTAATAAAAGTAATGAGATAGCTTATACTCTCACCTAACACGTAGGTTATATTTTATCTCGCAAAAAATCATGTTAAGAGCTAGTTATTTACATAAAAATAAGAATAAGTAGTTTCAAACCGAGCTTAAGTTCCAGTTTCATATTACTTTAGTATGAAACTAAACAAAACTACGACCCTAAGAGTCGTGGAAGTGTCAGCAATTCAAAGATATTAAAATATCACCTCCAAAATAGAGAGCAACATTTGTATGGCCCCAGTTTGCTTGTTCCATAGCTTATCCAGTGTACTTTGGCGAACATGTTTATCTGCAACAATTGAATACTATTAATTTACATAATTTATCATAAATTGGACATGACATTGCATACAGTCAATCCTGGTAACGTCGAACACTAGGGTAACATTAAACGGCTTTAAAAATAATATTAAACGTTCAAATACTTGTAATTTACGAAAAAATCAAAGGGCAGATAAGATTAAAGAGCTTAAATTTTGTAACCAAAATTTCTTTCGATTTTTATTTTTAAATGTTAAACATTCAAAGTATTAAATTAAATTGCTTTTTAATGACAACACAAAGAAAAATTAGGGTAATAGCAGGACTCGAACCTGCAACATCAGAAACCTAATCAAGTAGATAATGTTCACTATCAGGTGAAATATCATAGCTGACAACTGCATGGCAAGACAATACCCGCTACATAGTGCTACGTACTATGCTTAGTACCAGCGTTTACCTCTTGTCGCTCATCAACATAATTAAAGTGGATTACAATTTTCTACAAATACATTGAATAAAAATACAAAAACATTATAAAAGTAAAGATAGTATTTTTAGAAAATTATTTAAAGTCAGTCCTCAAATGCATCTGCAGGGAGAGGACGACCTCGGCGGCGCGATGACCGCGCGACGCGGCGCGCTTCCGCGAGGAGCGACGAGGTGCTTTGTTCTGCCGTCGCAACTGGAGCGCAACGGAGGCCGCCTAGTGGTCTTTCCAATACTTGATTATCTAAAATTATCTTCGTAAATAACGATAGGTACGTACGCTGTAATTGCTCTACAAGACGCAGTCAACAAAGTCGTTGCGCGGGATTGGCCCGTGGACGAGTTTTAATAACGCATGCCAAAGTCAATTACAAATTACGTATCGTTTGAAGGTGGTTAGTATTTTAATCGAGGATGTCAAAAGGAAGTAGGTAGGGACGTGATGCAATACAGCTCCGAGTCTAGACATCCTAGACATACTTTAATACCAGTCTCTTTTTTTGCCTATATTTTTTTATCAAAGGTGATCTTGATCATATAAAATTGGCAAGTAGGTGTGGAAACAAAATATGAATATAATGTATACATATCATGCAAATGATTGTGAACAAACCATAAAATAAACACGTAATAAATCTCTCAAGTCAGAGAGTAACGCCTTAAATCTTTGTTAATTTATCAATAGATGGTACGCCAAGCGTCACGGAAGCGACAATAAATTAGTCCAAGTACATAGTTGTTTATGTTCGGGCGAATAATGCAGTAAATGGCCTAGTGGGGCTGCGACAATGGCAGGCCGTCTCGGCCGCGGCGCTGGCGCGGTGCCACCGGTAGCCGCGCGTCAACGCGTCAGCGCGCGGGATACAGACCAACTCCAAAATACCGCTTTTAAACAACGCTGACGCTATAGCAACAGACCGCGGATGTCCAGAATATCAACGTTGTTTATGATATTAAGTGCTTCATTAACTTGGGATGTAAACAACGACGCAATCGTTAGTTTTCCTTCTAGGTTCTCGCTAGACAATCCACAAGCCACATTAGCTTATTTTTAATTCAGTTGCATAGTATGTTTGATGTATGTGTAATTTATTGACATTGAAAAATTCGATGTGTAAGGTAATTAATGAAGATCACGTCTTGTTTATAAGCGCCGTTGAAATTGGCTGTTGATAATGGATCAGGTCACATATATTTTTATAGTGTACTGTGTCGATCAATAGAAATCTAAGATGCCCAACCTTGCATCACAAGCATTGATCAGCCGCATGCGAAGATATGCGGCTTCCAAATATAATTATTATAGTGAAGGAAAAACAAAGTGTGTAGCCTCGGCCGTGTAATACGGACGAGATAAAAGAGCGACTGATATGTCATAAGTATACCATCATAGTGTAGGAATCGTTGTCATAACATTCATTACGATTATAGGAGACGTTGCCAACAACAAAACCGTAAACATGTTCCTGTCCCGAGATGCCAAATAAACTAAATGAAATCAGATTGGCGCTAATAACGTGCATAATAACAAAGTGCCAGTAAACCTCAAGGGCATTTTCATCGCAGCTATAAAGAGTCACAGTTGGAATAAGTACTTAATTCCTTAACTTCTTTGGAATTCTTTGAACGTCACGTTATCCGTATTTATGCAAAGACGGAAGAAACTTTATTATGCCCTTTTGAAATATGCGATGCAATACCTACTTTCGTAGATCTGTTATTGGACCTTAAAGTTGTAAAGATAAATTGTGCTACATTGAATATTCTTATTGGAGGAGAATGTAAGATCTTTAACTTAAGCAAGCGTTTAATGTCGTCAGGTTATGATATTACAATATTTTAACTTATTACAACTTGAAAAGAACTATAGATTATATCATAATCATGATGATGACGATGGTGATGATGATAAAAAAGATCCCACCTACTTTTCGTCACTGATTTCCCACCCTAATATTATCTAAACTAATATTAAAAAAATCAAAACATACAAACCTAGTTCTAAGGCATAATGACAACATATCAAAAAATCATGGCTATAGGTTAAGGTTTAGAGGGTGGAAAACGTTATCGCCGTTTGTATGGAGAGCGCTGGGTTCACACTCCTCTTAATAAAATCTCCAAATGACATTGCAAACCGTATAAAAATCCGCTGCTGTTTAGAAGAAGTAAGCAAGCGAAGATATGAGGACGGACGGAGTCGGATAGAGACTTTGTTTTATACTACATATGTGAAGATTTATCAAATTTACCATTAGATGACCCCCTTGTTCGTTTGCCTTCCTATTATACATAAAAAAAGTCGAAATGTAATAACAACAACCTTTCAGGTTCAAATATTAGTTACTGAATAATATGCAGGTAATGATGATAACAATAGACTAGGTATTACTATGGCGAGTATTTTATATTAATATCTCATGGCACTTTTATTACATCTGTCCATGTAGAGATTGTCAACTAGCAAAAATGCCAATCACAGACCGCGTTACTTCTTGACATTTGGCTTCCATTCAACAATTATATAAATCCGTTATTAAAATACCTGTAACACACGCCCAACGATATCAATCGGAAATGAGATTAATTGGTTATTTCAAATAAGCATTTTTATAGCAACTAACGAGAAAATATTGTATCTGTGTAACTTCCTGTTTAAAAGGTAGAAATAATTGTATAAACTGGTTCGTGCGGGTTATTCAAAATCGATAGACTGACGAATATACGTCAAACTTTAATTACGAGTACTATTAAAACAATTCAACTACATTATACGCGTAATATTGTAATCACGTTCTCGAAAACAGCTCTAAAGATTTTGGTAAATCAACAATGTAGGGATTTATATAGGCGAAAAATCTATTTAGCGAGATTTACTTATCCTGACCAAAGCTTTATAAGATTGATAAAAAAAGTTGATTTGGAATTGAAAAAGCTGACTCATGGTTCTGTTAATTAAATAATTATAATACGTTTATTCATTAATTATGCTGAACTAAGTAATAATAACCGAAGTTCAAACTGGAATTGTCATAGTTTCTGCTTTGTATGTATTGACGAACAAACAAAAACTATTTCTTATCTACTTAAGTATGTTATTTTAATGTTTGTATTGGGGTATTGATATAGATAAATACATACATTAAATACATCCGTTAAAATAACATACTTAAGTCGATAAACCTACGCTAAAAATTAGTCTAGCAGAAGCTTTATTATTTGCTAAAACAAATGAATAAATGATTATTGTTACCCAATTAAACGGCTCAGTATTGTAAGTCGTTACTTTGTTTAGAGTTGGTGATCGAAGTACTACTCTCACTTCCTATTTCCTGTCTGTCGTATCCTTAGAGCTTTCAGTCGTATCCAACACCATTGCCTTGCGGAACGGTGCCGCCTAGCCAGGACGCTGCGGTTTGACCAGAGCGTGCAGCGAGGCAGTGTCAAGGCCCGCCTTGATTTATAGCGCAACACAAATAGATCGCCGCACGTGGGTATAAATATCTTTGATTGCTTAGATGTTCATATGCTTCATAACACTTCGTAGCGCCCATTTTGACGGGAAGTGGTAAATATTAACGATAATTCGCTACACGATTTGACTTTTATTTATGAAAATGGATTAAGTGGGCGCCTACTAATTTTAGTGATGATAGCATGGGTAGCTGAACAGTTAAAGTTAACAAAACACGGTACATGGTTCACAATTTATTTACCTTTAATCGAGGGTTTTGCTAAAGTTCAGTTCAATGTAACACTAGTTAAATGCTTATTTCCTATACTTGTTTTTAGATCAGTTGCGTGTCATTTGTTAATGTTAGCCATACCTAGTTCTTTAAAATTGGTACTACAGTCGTATTAATTCACACAAAAAATACCTGATTGTGTGTCGGCGCGTAATAAATGCAGTAATATAGGCGCCGTGACTAATCAAATCGTCTTTTATTGGGGTGATGGAGCTAGTGATAAAAAGTTGGGAAGTGCTGCCGGCTGGCACTGTCGGTACGATTGCGATAAATAAACACAATAATGACTCCCCTCCGATATATAGGTATAAATTAATGGTAACACTTGGTGTAGCAGGCACGAGCCGGCGTTTTGGACGAGGGCCCGTTGCACCAAAACTTGAAGTATAGAGCCTCGGCACGCGATGTAGCTGCAATAGCGACACCTGACTGTGAGATACGTCGCTACTTGATTTAGTATTTCAGCCTTTTAATAAATTTAAGGTCACCATGCAGCAAAAACACCAAAGGTACACAAAAATACAAATACACACCATGTATATGATTAAGGGTCATGTATGCATCAGTTAAATCACAAACCTAGTCGTAGCATATCTGCAATGCTTCCTACTGAATTCAAAGGGGATCATTGAAGTTATAGATAATTTTAGTGACCTTAATATAATGTAATTTATTTATATTTAGAGTGTCATTTTTATTTTTAATTCTGGGACTGTGTATTACATTGCCATTTTTAATATATTTTACGGTCCTTTTTGGTCTACACAAAGCATTTAAGGTTCAAACATGTTATATCATGTCCGCGTATTCGAGCATGACACGTGTCGGCATGCATTTGGAACCGATGAGGAGAGGACGTCGCGTCTTGTATGCACGCATGCACGGCGCGCACGCGACGCTAACTCGACGCCCTCCCATGTGTTTTAGAAAATCATCAATTTTAACCTCTCACGCAACTGAAAAGGCTAGAACCCGAAGGGCGTTTACCGTCTATTTTTAGCAAGCTGATTGTGCTGAATTTAGAGCGTACCCTTTAAATTGGTTTTCCATGTAAATGCTTAATTCTGATCGAGCGATAATAAGCTGCGTGGCAACTTGGAAAATTGCTGCGAAGCGTGTGCCTCCGATCATAATAGTGTTATTTACTTTTACTCGGTAATTTTAGGCACTTTGTATTGTTCTTTTACCGAGCGATTCGTAAAGAAAAAATATTATTCTAGACGTTCTTCGTGTTAGATAATGTTTCTTTTGGTGTAATCATTATTAATAGTTTCCATTCCAACGATATATTTGTTTTACTTTAATGTAATTGTATGCTACAGTCAGCAGCAAAAGTAGCTAAACACGTGAAGAGGTCAAAAAGATCTAAACAAGCTCGTATTCTGTTGACAATGGGGACGTATGTAGATGATTTTGACCATTTCGACTGTGTTGGTGTATCAGCTGCTAACTGCACAAGGTCGTCTTTAGTCATGGGTTGTAGTTACGTTTAAATAAGAATTTGTGGTGATATGTCGCGTTCCTGTATGTAAGCAACAGATCATTTTACTTACCAGTCGTTAAATTTGACCAATTTACATAAAAAATATCTCAAATTTAAACTGTTAGTTGGTAAACGTGCATTAGGCGCGGCATTAGACTATCATCAGGGATTCGAATAGTAAACCTTAATAGTGAACATCGGCAGGTACTAATGAGAAACAGTTATATATTGGATACATTCAACAAAAAACAAATTTTACGCAACGTTTGAACCAGTTTTCCAAACGGCTATTTGGGAGTATTGGCACTCATGTACCACACATTACGCAAAATTTAGGAACAGTTGGCTTTGTTTGTTTCAGAAAACGTAGCTCAATTAGTAAAATCTTCTCTTTGTGCTTTAGTGAGAGATGCCGTCAAAAAATTATGTTTGGCGCTCGGCCAAAATGCAGTAGTTAGGAGTGCCAGTCATAGATCACGGGGGAGTAATATACGACTGCTGGTCTAGACACATACAATTGTAAAGTCAATTTTATGGAAAGGGGCTGTCCCTAAGCGTTAGGACGGAAGTTTACTTTCATTTCATAATACAGCTGTTGAAGTAAATAATTTGTTACTGCGTTGTTTTCACTATTTGACCGGATCACACTATGACTTCATCTGTGATTAAAGATTCGAACGAATGATTTAAAAGAAACCGATAAATTTTATAGTCTAGCAAACGTCTGAAGACTATTGTTAACGATGACATTTATAGTTTAAAAACAAATTTATTTTTAATATCTGAGCTCGAGTCTTGTAATCAAATACGAATCTTAGCAGTTCATTTTACAATCAATATCATTGGCATTATGTTCAATAGCTCACAATAAGATTTTTTGTGTGCAAAAACTATATGTATTTAAAAGACAGCGTTGCTGCTGCTGTTTAATATATACCTCATAAAATGCTTGTAACTATTTATACGTCTGATCTGGACGGATGAGTTAAGCTGCTCCCCCATTTTGGCGTTCATCGAAACTCCTCTTACATTCGAAATACATGTCAAAAAATTACACATTTTGAAGGGATCCCTTTTTGACATATTTCGAATGTGACCTTATCTCTACCTGTTTCTACTGACGCGAAAATTGCCCCGTGCGCTGGTTCCTAGTAAAGCTAATAAACAAACGCGGTGTATGCCCTATTTATCATCGATACTCATTACGCAGATTGTGTCCTTTCGCCAATTTTTATTTTACCGATAACAATTTTCTACCGTAAATTTTGAATATTTAGTATGTCTAAAATATCGATTACCTAGGTCAGATCAGATTTATGATCATGCTGGAAAGGTAATGGTTGCAGCAGCAAGCGGCTGTCAATGAAATGAAATTCCATAAAGTGATTATTTGTGTCGATATTTCGAGGGTAATCCAAGCAAACGTCTCCAGGCCCAGGCGGAAAAGAAGAGACATCCTGGGATGCAATTTTAGAATCTCACCAGGTGATTAAAGCTTACCAAAATAGCGGAATCAATGAAAACTTGCCATTTTGGTGAGCTTCACTCATCCGGTGAGATTCAAAAATCGCACTTCTGAATGCATAACTTAAGTATTGACCGGATATAGCTCAAGATAGACACATGAAAATCAGGAATAGCCTTTGCCCAACAGAACACTCATAGGCTAGTAAAAAAAAGAGGTATATATTATAGACTACGCTTAAACTGGTATTGGGAACTTCTAAGATAATAACATAATCGATCGATTACAAAACGAAAGTGAAATCCTTGAACAATTTATATCTTAATCGCTCATAACATAAAACGAGAGCAGCTGATGACAAGTTATATATGCAAATCGTCGCATTTCGTTAATACTAGCGATGACGTTGGCCGGAGTTTATGATGAAAATGATGATACAAATTCGGGATTTTATGACGGTCGGCCTTTATGTAAATTAAATGCATGCGATGGTAAAGATAGTCAATACGTCGACCTTAAACTGTAAGGAAACAGTTGCTGTTTAGCTCAATAACGGCATGGTGATAGACGATCACTGGATCGAAAACGTGCCGGCAAGCATTAGCATATCTAAGTTGATAGATAAGGGAGTGTTTTCCTGGTTCGCTTAGCCAGCTATTTTCAACAAACTAAGGGGGTGTATACAATTGGCTATTCACATAAATGCAACACTAGATTTTGCGGTAAGCTTGTGAATACGAAGTTATATCATGCTTCAGCTATATTTTAGTTAACTTTCACAAAGCATCTTTAACCAGAATTTTAATCACGAGGCAATGAAGAGAGAATGCTGTTATTGCATTGCTGCAAACGAATCGGACACTTTTTAGGTGACCCGTTATGCATTTAGAATACAGATTGGCAGTAGCCAGACATGTGGCGTTGTGTTATGAACTCAAAAAATACTATGCTACCTCCCAGTTTGGATTGTGTGTCAAACACACGTCGAATCAGAAAATAAGCTTCGTACTAATATATTTGTAAAGTTTTTTTTTAAATCTTGATGCACGAAAATAAAAAAATGACATTGAATTTTCTAAAAGCGGATATATTATCGGTAAATGTTTGACCCCAAAGCTCACCCGCACACAGTTAGGCGCCTCCCATAGCTTTAACTTATAAGTTCGTTAAATTATCTATTATTAGATTCGTTACTTAAACATGAGTGTTCATGAAATAGTGAACTATACTATAAAATATAACGATTAATGAGTGTGCTTGATGAGTGTTGCTGAGGAGCTCAGGTGAAGATCAACCCAGGAGCCTCGCGAGGCAGCCGCACGTGACACGTATTTGTAATTTACGTAGAAAAATCAAGAGAACGTCTCAATGTAGCCGTTTTTGTAATTCAGATTTGAAAACAATTTCGTCTGATTTGAGAAACACGGCTTGAAATTAATCTAATAGAATATAATTGGAGAGTATCGTCAGCCCACTGTCATTTCATGCATATAGGACTTGACGCAAGTCTATGAAATGGCAGTGTGCTGACATTACTCTCCAATTATATTCTAATTGCGGTTTGAGAATAACACTCGGGTTTTGCAGGTGGTAGGACCATGTGCAAGGTCCGTCCGGATCGCTACCACCATCTTGCTCACTAATCCTGCCGCTAAGCAGCAGTGCTTGCACTGTTGAGTTCCGGCGTGGAGAGCAAGACCGCCGGTCTTGCTGGCACAAGAGGTATTACATCTCAGCCCTCTGGGTTGGCAACGCATCTGCAATCTCTTTGGTGTTGTGGGTGTCTATAGGCGGTGGTGATCACTTACTATCAGGTGACTCACTTGCTTGTTTGCCTTCCTATTTCATAAAAAAAACTCACCGTGTGAGGTGAGCCGCGCGTTGATGCGTGCGGTGATGGCCCTCGCCACCTCCGTGGAGTCCGGCGCTCGCTGCTGGTGCTGGCGAAGCCGCTCGAACAGGCAGTCCGCCGCCGTGTCGTCCGCCATGCGATGCGCTGCTGCACACGACAATACTAATATTAATTGCAATCTGGCCTTCTTAAACACCCCAGTGCTGCGTCATTTCCGGCCTTGGATTAATAAGTAGCTAAATGTCAACTATGAACAAAGTTGGCCATTGAACTGTTTGCTCGTTTATCGAAATATGACCATTCCCGGGCGTTAAAGATGAGTTTCTTATTACTCAATAATATTAAATACAGCAAAGTTTGTTAAATACCGCACATTTTTAAATATTTTTGAGAGCTTCTTTTAAAAGTCCAAACTTAATCAAGAAAGGCTTGTTGAATCTTGTAAATAAGATACGGTTGACAACGCTTCATGAATCAAGCGTCGCGAAGATGGATGTTTTCAGCAACGTCTCAAATTTGGTAAGAAACCACTGACAATTATAATAAAATGATTTATTACGTATATGATACACAAAGAAAGACCGGACAATGTTGTTAAATTTTGATATTTTCAGAAATAACGCATCTATGTGGATAAATTTTTGCCGAGTCGAAAATATCTGTACATACGAGTATATGAATAAAACATACAGACGAACGTTCAGTATCTTCCTTTTTTTTTTACCTCGATAAAACAGGTGGCCAACCTAGTGCCGTATCAGTATTGGGGCTCAACTTTTAACACACTATTAAAAGTCACTCATCTTAGATGTTATCACGTCATCAATCAACTATAAATCCATGAGTGAAATCAATAAATAAGTTACTATTTAAGTATTTTTTTACTTACTCACTATTCCTCAGTATAAAGAAGCGAGACAAAATTGGGTTACTGTTTTAAGATATTTTTGGTTCAGTACGTGGGACGGTTGCGCCGATAACTTCGATAACTGACTTAATGCGCCCACGCGTGCGTTGTGTTTGGTGAAACTGAATCAAAGGGCAGTACCGTGCCGTTACCATAGAAACCAAATGAATTATAAAAATTTGGTAATTCCAGGAATAAAATGGATGGTTGTTCTATTATTGATCAAGTTAACGAATGGAAAGATTACTTTGATCAAAAATTCCAAGGTGTTGACGGAATCAACATTTTCCTAGAAGTGGAAATTTCTTATTTTAAGTATCTAAAGTGTATGATCAAGTAAGGAATTTAGACCCTAAGGTTTTTCTTCTTAATATTTAGTTTTTTAACAGATCCCTTTTTGTTGCTACGTATAAACCTATTCTTTCTTAAAAACAATCCAATTAATATATTTAATTTAAGACTGCGCCAGCAACAGGTGGTAGTTAATTATAATTAACTTTGTTTATGTAGCTTATCTCGTCGACAGTAACGTATTGAAACAGAAAAAGTAATTATATCTCAAGCAGATGAAGTAAATTGGAAAAGAATTCTTTGGCTTGTCTTTTGGCACTGATTTACAAGAAGTATTTGAACGAGAGATGTAAATTATTATTTAACCTTGCGAATTTACATAAGTGAGAGATCCGGGGGCCTATAGGGGGGGCACGGGGCCTAAAGGCCGGCAACGGATCAGCGATTCTCTAGAGATCGCTGAATCCCATGAGTGGTGGTGATTACTTCCCATTAGGTGACTCGCATATTCGTTTCCTTCCCTTATCCATAAAAATAAACAAATATTATACTTCTGATAATTAATGATGTTGGTATTGTAAGTTAAACCCCATGACTAAAATTCCAAATTTGCAGACAGAATACACAGATGTCTGAATGCCGGCTGGTGCCAAAAACTACATTCAAAACTAGTTAATTTTATTAAAACACAAATTGTATTATCACGAGAGGTGAATGCAGATCGAAACATAACAATGTGCTTGCATCGGCATCACTTAGTCTCGGTGTGCGGCTGACGTAATAACAAATTCACGAAAGCATCACAAAGTTATGGCTTGTTGTGTCACGTACGTGGCGTGTGTGCGTTGTGTTGTCCTTTGCTCAACGAATGTCGTGACCGGTTAATGGTAAACAAGTAAACAAAGAGTGTGTGAGCGTGCGTCGTGCTCCCCGCGGCGGCCGCCGGGCTACTGAAGCGCTAGCTGAAAGGAAAACTGTGCGGGGGCGGAAAATCTTTTCCTCCCGCGTACTCATTAATAAAAGTCCCCATGTTTTGATATTGAAATTACAGAGCTGTGGTGACGGATGACTTTTTTATTTACCGACGCAGTGTCGCTTTACTACATGCTATCAAATTGATTTAGAAACGACAAACGATCACTCTTTAATGGAATCTGCTTGACTATTCTTCAGAAGCCCAGTTACGTTTAGTTATTTTCTTTCAAATTTTTATCACAAAAAGGAAAATTAAGTAGTATACATTTTTTACATACGAGTATTTGTTAGAAAACTTACTTTTTTTCTTTGGCTTTGCAAGGTCTTGGGTTTGCGCTGCTGAATCCGTTGCTGCAATGGAAGAAAACGAATAAAGGATAGAAGGTGTGAACTCATCAAACTGCAGCAAATACGTATTAATGATAGTTTGTTACTTTGTGCGGTTGCCCAAGTTTGGTGTACGTCACGTGTCACATTCATAACAAAAAATCTTCTGAATCTATTCGTCTTTTACCTGACATCTTATTTTCATCACAGTAAAGTTTAATTTGATTCACGTACACTGTCTAATTGTTAGAACCATTTCATTTCTGATAAAAATACTTTTATTACTTTCAGTGATTGTGTATTGAGAATTTTTATCGCTTTAAATATAACCTCTTAATTGAATGTCAAACGAATAGTTGTCTGAATATACCTATTTGTCATTGAATCGATGCGTGCAGCCAGTAGACAAGGAGGTTAATACATCTGTTAATGCTAAGCGGACACAACCACGACACAACGTGACACAACGGACAAAAAAAGGGAGGCTTCTAATTTTAATAAAAATGTTCACACTCTGAGGAGACGTTCGACAGTGGAAATCTCAAATGTCGTAAGGGACATGTTTCTTAATGTCCCTTACAACATTTGAAATTTCCACTGTCGGTATTACGGAGTGATTTTAAGTCTTAATCTTTTGCCAATGAAGCCGGGAAGCAGCTACATATTGCGACATAAAATACACGAAAAAGAACCGAAACTGGGCCTGGGTAAGTATAGGAGCACTTTCTTATAACTTACCTAATTAAAGGAAAGAGTCTCGGCACCCGACCAGTTCTAAAGCCATATAATTATGATAAAAATAGCTCTTTTTAACATTTTATTGATCGCCACCGTTATCCATTTATCGTCAAAGAAATTTATTAAAAGTTCAAGTTCTCGATATTCTTGTCTACTTTTCGTAAGTAGAAATATTCGGCAAAAGGTATTGTACCTGTAAAATGATTAATGCTCGGTCGGCCTCAATTTATTATAGTCCAAACGTCGATAATATTCGAAGCATTCGAACGAGTTATGTATCACCCAAATGTCAGCCGGTGCGAACTGCGTGAGGCCAGTGGCTTGGCTTGTATTAACATACTTTGTACGATAATGTCACCTGTGATCCGTATCGACTGCAGTGCGATCTCTACACTATGAGTATAGTTACGCAAATCTTATTTTTATGATGTAATTCAATTTTGGGGGTTTGATGAATAAGCGCTTTACAACATCAAACTATCAAGTAAATATTTCGCTAGATATTTTTTTAAAGAAGAGGTTGTATAGTTTTCTCTTTAAAAATTATGAGATAGACGTAGTTGCCTTATTGTACCAAGAACATCATTGTTTTTTTTTAAATGAGTTTCTCGTTAAGTTTGTAAATTGTAAAAAAAGGAAGGCAGATTCATAACTAGAGTACAAAGTCAGTTTGTTGAATACGTAAGTATTGTTGCCTGAGGAATTTTGTAAATAATTGGTTTGTTTGTTGTTTATTGATACCACACCACATTATCGTTTAAGCAGTAAAGAATGTGGGCCTTTGCTCATAAATGTAAATATTATGAAGCGCTAATTGCGCTCCCATTCCTCCACTTGTCTTCTGCGCTGGCGCCGCGGCGTTGCAACAAATAGCGTTTATCAGATAGCTTGTCGATTATGATTACCCTACATAGAAATTTAACATGTTTATCAATGGTGCTAGTGTATTATATACACTTAGTGATGTCATTTCCAGGAGAAAATAGTCTCATTCAGAAGAGAGCTTTATGGAACTATGACAAGGTACCTAATTATATATTTAAACAGACATCCATTAGGGTGGTAGTGTTACTGACTTATGTTAGTGTTTTAACCATGTTTCAACAAATCAAACAAAAAGATTTACTTGAATTTTGAACATCAATTTAAGATATTTGAATATAAAGTTAATGAATAGGGCTTTTTGGCGATCCTGTATATTACTATACAGGATCGCCAAAAAGCCCTATGTCGTCTGTCATACATCTTTTCATGATCAATTGATGACATATGTATAGAAAATATCCATTATCATAGAATTCTAATGCACAAAGTGAATAATTTTACTTTTACATGTTTTTAGATTCGTGCTGACAGCAAAGACAACATAAACAAAAATTCTATGAGATCTGCAATTACCCGACACAAAAGGAGTAGTAATTATCATTTTTTTACTTATCTACACTATAACAAAATTGCACAATCTAAACCAGAAACGAAAACATCAAAAAATTATTAAAATTCAACTTCTCGGAGCCCGCTCTGTCAGGGATTGCCAGTTTATTTATTAGCAGTTTTTGAATCCATCAATGCTAACAAAGTCTTGGCATTCGTTAGATTTAGCCACTTCATTACTTTCTTTGAAAACAGTCTACTGCCCTATTATAGTTAAGCGCATGAGCGAAGAGCTCGAGCTCTTACGTCGGCAATACGTCGATGTCGAAGTATTGCCGATGCGCTTACGAATCACTCTTCTGCAACCCTAACATGACTGGCCAAGTTAAGTTTATCTTTGACAGAGACGTAAGGCGGGATAAGTTAGCCTTGGCCCGGTCATGTTAGGGCCATACATACAGTGTCTATTACTGACAAGAACAGAAGCAGTATCGAGGACAGGTCTAGAGCTCGAAAGATCCGGAGATACAGAGGCGTCTTTGCCTATGGTGCAGGGTGTGCGTTGCACGCGAGCGCAGCGGTCTTAGGGGGCGCTGTTACTTGTACTTTGTATCCTTTCCATTTTATCTGCACGCTAACTAGGGGCGCTAGGGTAGGTAATGTTTGCACACGGGCGCTACAGGCGCACGGGCGTATAAAGACTGAAGAAAGACATTGGATGAAATTCCGACCACTTTTCCACTGAATTATAATGAAATGATTATTATCATTATTCACTGTTAAACATTGTTTCTAGGTTCAACGTTCAAGGACGCGGGAGAGACGTCGCAGATGAAAGTGGTTCAGATGTTTGCACAGCTGTTCAAGAACTATTATGCGGACAAACCTATAGGCGGCCGCCATCCGTTCGACCCTACTGTACCCCTGATTTTTTGCAAAATCCTCAACACAAAACTCCTCGAAACCTTCGATTGATGAAGCTGTGCCATCATGTCGTGCAACGCCGAACCATCGCAACCAACGACTTGGCTTGGTACAGCTATGGCACTGCCTATATCGACTTCCACCACATTTGATTTGATACAGTCCGTGTTCATTTAAAAAGAGGTTGTCGTCGGAAAATACTGTCATCTTATTTCCACTTTTAGACATCTTATCTCTATTTATCACAATGTATCCATACTAATATTATAAATGAGAAAGTGACAGTGTTTGTTTGTTTGTTACGCTTTCACGGCCTAACTTCTACATTAATCGAACTGAAGTTTGACATGAACGTAGCAGACGTCATGAAGACGGACATAGGATATTTTTGTCTCAGGGAAATGCAATGTTCCAGAGGGAATGACGAAAAAACAAATTCAACCACAATATGCATACCTGCTTGCATGTACGATTGCATGCTTGATTGCAAGTCCGATACGCGATTGCTTGCATGCCCAATTTTGAATGCTTATTTGCAATATTTCCCAAATCCAAAGGATTTTTTAAGAGTAACCGGTCTGTATGTGTGTTTTCCGCACCTAATTATTAGCATTCGGAGCTACGATCACATTTTTGAAGTTATTTGAAAACACGTGGTCATCTGTAGCACCTGAAATCTTTTCAGCTAAGAACGATGCAAGCCAGCCAGTATGTTTTAAATAAACATTGCTACAAATTTATGTATACATTTATGTATTAAAAAGATCAACTTAACTATTTTTAAAATAAAATAAACTATTAGAAGTATCCTAAAATTAAAAACATTTTTTAAAATCAAAAATTTTAACTAATTAGTTTTAGGTTCGTGATTTCTGGAACGGACGGATTTCTTTGACGCGTTAATCCATTTTTGACACCAAGCAAGTTAAAAATATGGAAATTGTATTAATTACTCTTGTACTTTTTGTATGTGTGGTCTCAAACAGTATTTGTATTGTATGTACAGGATTATACTCAAGACTGATTGAAATTTGAATTATTTTTCAATGTACGTGTATATTTTGTATTCCTAAAAGAGTTAATATTAAAGGTTAGCTAAAGCCATCAATGAAGCAACATGTTTATTATTTTTATAACCTAAGATCGCTATATCTTGTAATAAGAATGATTTAAAATATTTTACTTCAAACTTAAATGAGACTACAGTTTTGTTTTGTTTTTAATTGAATCATTAATTTGTCCATTAGAGGTACTAGACATATCACAAAAAGTTTTTAGGATTCCTTAATTAAATGGATTCATGGGTTAATATAAAAAAGAGTAGGTACCGTTACTAAACGGTTTCCTAACGATACGTCATTAAATTGATAAGTACGGTATTTTTTTCGTTTTGACCTTGTTACAGAATCCATTACAAATGGTCCTATTCAAAAGACGTTATACAAGTAGCTCTTTCTTACTTACCTATCATATAAGTTAGTGCACAGACGTCTGTCTTTAGGACAGGCAGAAAAACGAACCTTGGCGAGACCAATTTTTTTTGGCGTGGATTTAGAAATATGATGATAATCAACCTCAATTTTTTTTACAGTAGTGATTGCAAAAAATAACCCTTTTAAACAACGCTTTTCTTTCCTACTTCTATTTCAGCCTCTGTCTAATGGTAGGTATACGAAAGATATAGAAATCCTATGCTGTCGTATACTATATACAAACTGGTTATGAAATGGGAGGAGGGGTGGGGGGAGGGGTGAAAATGTAAAAATATGGCCACTTAGATTATAATAATATGGCTGAGAATAGTTATGAAGTACCGTCAATAAATAGCTTGTATTCGAAAAATCTATTGTCATTTTTTTAACTAGTTAACAAACAGACTAACAAAAAAAAACTCCACGCCAGGACCTTCAGGTTAAGTAAATTTTTGTTTCTGCAGTCCCCGTTGCCCGTAAACGGATCCGCTACAGGCCTATCTAGTTGCTTTCTTTCTGCGCTCGTGGGCGGGGTGTACCTTGGTATATAAGGACTCGTCAAAAGAATTACCCGCGTATTACAGAGGTGTCGCCTCTCTAGCTCCGAGATGAAGGTACGGAAGCCTTGGTCGCATGTGACTTGATCTTGTTTCGTGACCAGTGAACCACTGTTTTAGTTGTATATTATTCGGCTTTAATTAACAGTTTCAGTCTAGTGTGGTTGTGCACGTATATTTGTGTTGTCCAACGTAGCGTTTCGTGGTGTTGTGTTCTATTCCAGTGAAGAAGGGCATTATTTGTGGATACCTCTTCAACTAGATATAGAGGGAAACTTATTATGGGAAGTGTCTTTAGATATTGCAAAATGAAATGGCGCGGTTTCGAGTATATATTACAACAGCTAGAGCTTTTATAAACCGATTTACTAGATGGTTATCGATATGTACGGCTTTCCCGTGAAAGTTCTCGAAAAAGTTTAATAAAATGGGTTGCGCTAATAAAGTGTTTGCACTTACGCGTATGAGTATAATTATATCAATGTGCTATCACATTGATATAATTCTTATAAATTTCTATGTATCTTAAAAACTTATAAATTTTAAAATAAATAAATCAATGCAGCCAGTTTTATTGGTAAGCTGCTCAATGGCAGTGGCTTAGGTAGGATATATGCACATATAGCTTTTTGGTTTGGATTAATTTTGTTTAACTTTTATTGAGAAACGAAATAATTGAAATTAATTAGTATGCATGTTACGCGATATCTTCGCTAATTGTGAACCGATTTCAATTATTCTTCTTTTTACTGAATTGTGGTTAAACCCGAAGTAGGTTTCATTTAAGTTTGAAGAAAATCTTCTATTTCTAAGGGTGGCAAATTAAGGGATACTAGTACTCCTGTATAAATGCAAAGCTTTTCAGAAGCTCTATGTATAAAGTTGATTTTTAATTTAAATATCAAGTAAGTTAGTTATTACTATTAGGTCTCATGTTCACAGGTAGACTAAAATGATCATAGTATAGCATATTTAAAAACAGGAAAAAAATAACAAGTAAAATTAAAGTCTTTTATTTCATTGTACTTAAATTTTCTTGATTACAAAGTCTTTTTTTGTTCTTTATTCTTGCGCAATACAAAAAATGTATGTACAAATAGCGAAGTTAATGCGTAACACATTATCAAAACAGATAATGTATGATCCTTACACGAAACGTGGTAAGACTCCTCTAGCCCTGACCATCGACCAAGTATACAGTTGATAATCTCTAAGTGCGTTCTTAGTAGTTGAACAATTCAACTCAAAACTTGAGTCTGTCTTCAAACTCTTCTCTTGTCTGTATGTGATGACTTCATTTAGTTTGTGTATCTTTAGGTCCTTGTCGTATCCGTGTTGTGTGCGTTGGTCGGAGCGGCGGCGGCGGGCGCGGCTCTGCCCTTCGCTTCACTATACAAGACCATTATACCGGCGCAGACTAAAAGCTTCGGGTATTCCACCACGCAATACATCAACACTGTAAGTATCTCTACAATTATGACAAAGTACCTTATTAACAACAACAACAACAAATATTCTTTATTAAGCACCACACAAAGGATTTAGAAAAAAAAAACATAACTTTGAGTAGGTATTTACGGGTACAGGACTTTGTGCAAGGACTCTCCGGATTGCTATCACCATCTTGCTCGCTAATCATGCCGCTAAGCAGCAGTGATTGCACTGTTGTGTGCCGGCGAGGTGAGCAAAACAGCCGAGTCGGTGAAATTACAGGCACAAGAGGTATTCCATCTTAGCCCTCTGGGTTGGCAACGCATCTGCAATATCCTTAGTGTTGCAGGTATCTATGAGCGTTCATTATCTTAGCCAGTGGCCCTAATATAACCGCCGAAGTTTTCTTTATCTCTACTATGTGTTTTAAGAGCAAATATAAGTATGTATAATAAATGTTATTAAGTTTATCCATGATAATATTAAGTATAACAAGTAGCATAAAAACCGCCCTTAGCGCCAAAAAAGGTATTAAACATCGTCGGTAGTTTATTGTAAAAGTTATAAGTAGATCTTTATCTTTTAGTTTGTATGAATTTAAGTGTGTTTGTATGTATGTTACTTATAAATATGTATGTGCGTTGTCTAGTACCCATAGTACATTTTTTTTTTGGACAAGGTCAGTTCGTGTAAATTGTCTCAAGATATTTATTCATTATTTTAACTGTAACATGCTTGTGAAAAAATAAACAAGTTATAGCGTAACATTGCATTAAACCACCGTGTTGTACAACACATTGTTTTACAAAAAAATATTTTTATTTACAGTAGGTATACATAATATATCCATTTATACCTAGCGTAGTTTTATAAAATTCATCGTCTTAATTATTTGTATTAATTTTTTGTTTACAGCTACCAGCATCATATTCGGTGGGAATACACCCTCATTTTGCGTACCAATTGCCACAGTTCAGCAGTTTTGCTCCTCAACAGACCTACTATACAATCCCTGGTGGCTCGGCTTACTTCTCTTCCATACCCTTTAACTCTTTCTATCCTGGCGCCGCTTCCATAGCACCAGTTGCGTCAATACCGTCTATTGTAGGAACCCCGAGTTTCCCTACCCTACAGCCAATAGCTCCCAGTTTACCGACACAACCTGCAGTTAGCGTTCCTGGTTTCCCTGCACAGCAACCAACGCCCAGTGCTCCAACGCAACAACCTACCGGAGACTCAGACTCTGCTGTGGTCGACTCAGCCGATTTTCCAAACCAGGAAAAACCACAATCTTCTACTCTCGGAGGTTCTCGCCCCACTGTACCTCAAAGCACGTTCCCCAACTTCCCTCAGACTTTGCAAGAATTCCCGGCCATACCTCAAGTTCCCCAAGAATCTGGATCGGCTCCTTCGTTCCCACAGACCCCACAATTTCCTCAAGGATCTGAGCAGACCCCTTCTACCCCCCAAATACCCCAAGGATCTGGACAAGGACCTTCATTCCCTCAAATTCCTCAGGGATCAGACCAGGGACCGTCTTTTCCTCAAATCCCACAATTCCCCCAAGTATCTGAACAGGGACCTTCTTTCCCACAAATTCCACAATTTCCCCAAGGATCTGAACAGGTACCGTCATTTCCTCAATTCCCACAAATCCCCCAAGGATCTGAACAAGGACCTTCTTTCCCACAATTCCCTCAGATACCACAATTCCCCCAAGATTCAGCTCCAGGCTTTCCCCAATTTCCTCCTTTCCCTCAGTCGCCAGCACCAACGCCTTCCCCGCCATCAGCTTTCCCAGGTGCGAGCAACCAGGATCAAGGGTTAAATGACGATGACACGATATCTGTAGAATCAGCTTAAGTTTATTTTGAAATTTGTGATAATAAAGTTATTTTACGAAGATAATTTCCTCTTACTTGGGCATACCCACTTTTTGTTTCAGGCGTTAATAAATGTTTTCATGTCACTGTCTTCAGATTATTTTGCTACACCTTGTTGACTTTTGTTAGCTCTCATCATGCATCATATTTCTATACAGTAATATAAATGTGTTGGCTTTTAATCGTCATAAACAGATGGCCTGATTCTGTTTGCGAAAGAGATGATAGATTAGGCTCAAGTTAAGTGACTTATCATATGTTAAATGTAGGCGTTTTACCATATCAAAGTTTTATGTTGCATTGTAATAAAAATGCGTAGGAGTTTAAATGTCATTACTGTATTACATTACAGTAAACAGTTCCTTGAGTTTAGTGGAACCAAAAGTATTAATGTCATCATGGACCGTGATTAGTCACTGCCAAAACACGGATAAAAAAACAACGGTTTTATATTTATATTGCGGTAAAAGTATTGTATTACAAAAATTAAATATAGTCCTCTTTCTAGATAATTAGCTATCGAAAGTTTATTGACCATACAGTTCGTATACTACATTATTGCATGCCAAAATACTGCTTATTCCCTGCAGCTATAAAAATCACTAACAGTATTCAGATGTCATTTGGTAAACAATCTTTCTATTAGCACCCAAAGTAGCAGTCATTGGCGAACAGTTTTTGTAACATTGCCACCTTTTTTAGTTTGAAATAAAATTAAATGTACCCATCATTGGAAAGATACTGTTAATAGGAGTGCTTACCCTATGGTGTAGTTAGTCACTTACATACGTTTACAACAATTGACGTCTGTTGCACTTGTAGACTTAAAAAAAAAACGTCTCTCAGAGTGTAAGCTTATTATCGATCTGAAAATTGATACGTATACCAATATACTGTCGAGAAAGCAGATCACCAGTAGCCAGATTTTCGTTCAGCTATCCAGAGCGCAAAATCTTTAGCGGTAGTGTTTTTGCCGGCCAGTCCGAGGTAGAACTCGAAGTTGTAGGGAAACCAGTGTGTATGGAACTCGACGGTGATGTTGTACCCTCCGACGCCGGTGATCTTGGGCTTGGTGAGGCGGTTTGGCAGCAAGAGGCGCGCACAGACGATGGTGGTTTCAATGCCCGCTGATATCTAAGGGAAAAACCAAACATTTATAGTTGGATTAAAAAAATTGTGATAAATATTACAGCTTTGTAACGGCGATTGATCGTAGCGATACAAAGGAGCGTTTAAATGCGTCGCATTTATTGATGCAAAGGTATGTCATGTATGTACATTTTTTCAAAACATTACCGTAAGCAACAAAAAAAACATTCTTTCAAGTACCGTTACAATACATGCACTAATTTAGACTCAACTTTGAATTTCATTTTAATATCAGCAATTTTCACCCGACTACGGCAAAGCCAAAAGGTAGGGTTATGTTTTTAGCAGTCTATGTATTTTAGTTCATAGATAGCAAGTGCCGTTGTGGGATAATAAGTGCCCAATCCTGACATATAGAAATTGCCTTAATGATTTAAGCGTCGCACAGTGCCTGCAACATTTACTCGTAGATACCGTTGCAGAAAGGAATACACTAGGCGCACCTAAAGTAAACAATATTTTTCATAATTAAGAAGTCCAAATTCAAAGTTTGAATATTAAAAGATAAAGTGAGCAATTAACGCCGTTGACGCCAAACAAACATAGGTATGATCATTTGCTCATATGCATCGGTTACACACATCATGAACGATGGCCACTTCAAGTGCTCCGCAGGAGGTACCGATTCGATTAAAGGTTGATTTATCAATCTTCGGATGTTTATGCTCTCATTCCATAAAAGGAAACCGATACGACGGATCATGAAAATCAACCTTTAGCAAACATGTTCGAATATCCAAAAGCATACCTTCATGATAACGTGGAGCTTTGCAGCTGGATTGGCGTTAACCTCGAACTTCTCCGAATAGAACATGGAAGACCTGCGCGCCTGCTTTCGGAGGCTCTTGTAGCAGTAGTTGCCCGTCACGTACGTGCGGCTACGCCAACCTTCCTTCTGCACCTTCCTCGTTCTTAAATATCCGCTTCGGTGAACGCCAACTCCTAAAATATCGTGTTTTAAGGATAACAATTACTTTAGTATCAAGTATCAAGCCATTGCGTTTTCGACTTCCGTCGTTAATGTTGTAAACACTCTCTTCCGAGAAGATTTGGTACAACTACAGAAAAGTGTCCGAAAGTTATTATTTCTAAATCCATTCGGTCAATAAACAACAATACAAACAGTCACGTCTGTTTCACGGAGGGGTGGGCAGAGACCACGGGTTTCCAATTGTTACGATCACGACATTCAACCTTTGATTCACTTGCTTTCATAACTTCATGCATGCTCGTCGGCACAGTGTAGTGAATCTGACCTGGTTTTCTGGTTTCTGATATGAATGTCTCCGATTTGACCGGAGTACGTTCGTCGACGGTTTCTCCTTCCTATTTTCCCATCTACTTTCCCTTCATACATCCATTTTTACCAGAGTGGTTTTATTAATCTTCTTTCATTGATTTTACATGCCCAATTTTTTTTTGTTTTTTTGTTATTACGTTTTCATTTATTTCTTTCTTATAAAATCATTACTCACTCTAAGAACAAAAACAGAATAAACAGTCACCTCTAGATGCTTGCAATTTGGGAATACATGTATACAATGTATAGTTAATGGGACAGGCGTTGTATGTTGTTAAGAATGAGTTTACCTGATTGACCATCTACTAATTTGAAGTTCTGCGGATAAGCCAGCGGCATCGTGTGCGCCGTGATGACGTTGACTAGCCAGTTGATGTAGGGGTAGAGGTCAATGTAGACGGGTGGTTCGCTGTTGAGCCGGCGGCGCATGGAGCGGTGTGCACAGGGCGCGCTGCCGGCCGCCACGCCGATCAGCTCGAACTGCCCGTCAAGGTTGTGGCTGACGATGGGCGCGCCAGGCCGCACGCCGCAGCCGGAACTGCATAGCACGTGTGTGACGCCCTCGCTGCCCAGCCTCTGTGTGCACAAGTTGCACGTTTCTGCTTGGTTAGGTCACGACTCTCTTTTGTCGCGTTGAGACCACAAACTCTCCTATCTATTATATATCTAACCAATGAAATCTAAAAGAGGGTCCGGTGCTGATTCGTTTTGAGAGCCACTGTTTGAATGAAATACCGCAATATGTAGTAACATATGAACACAAATGGTGATAGATAAATAAGCGCTTCATGGCTGTTGTGGTCAAACAGAAACGACGGAATTTTTTACAAGGTATACGTAACAACCTATACGTAAAGTTAAAAAATGAATGTATACATATAATGGCTTTTTATTGCTACGGGATAGTAGCGTAAGTAGTACGACATACTTACCTATCGGACATGTAAAAGGTAACCATGTTACTTGAGTCTATCTATCCGCATACATCAGACGCTCTAAAGGTCAATGCTACTGCTAAGTATTCTATTGTCTCTATTCTTGATTAGATCGATTTTCTTTTATGGCGGCTTAAGTGCGTCAAGAGATGAAGATGAATATCTGATAAAAAGCCTAAGTAGGAAGCATTCATTTGTCAAATTGGTAATTGCCATCGACCGTAAAGTAAAGAATAACAATTAATCAAATTAACAAAGCGTCGACTACTTAATCAATCTGATCAAAGATTTTTTACGCGCACTCTTAAGTGGTTTCGGAAACGTTTTATTGGCGTTGTTATGGTTTGCGCAATACTAAAAACGAAGGAATCATCAAACCACCAGCCCCGTCAGTAACCATGAATCAGAAACAGCTTTTCTAAAACTACACCAATTTTACGAGAACGATAACAAATGAGATTGAACTTGTGACAGTTCAATATAACTTGTATGGAATCACTCAACTAACTTTTTATAATTATAATAATTATACAACATTACCGTCTTCTTCCGATGCTTCCGACATTCCTTGTGTGTGTACAACTTCATAGTTTTCTTTCCCAACCTTTCTTTGTCGAAGTCTGTCGGCACGGCTGTCAGAGGTTTTTGGAAGGAAATACATTAGATTTATTTTGCTTATTTTATTTTCTGTTTTTTATTTCAATTAATGTGATTATAATAATATGTAAGGTAAACGTACCAGTGCTTGACACACGTAGGACATTGTTCTTACAAGTAGTTGACGTCATTGTCAAGGACTGAGACCGTTACCTTACCTATTGAAAACTAATTTTGAAAATAATGTACTTCTTCATTTAAAAACTTACAGCTGATGTAGTCGACCATAAACACGATCTTGTTTTTACGTTTCCTCAGGCGTTCAGTTAGCGATGGAAGACAGAGAGGTATCGTGTAAGCTGAAAGAAACCGGGTTCTTTAAAAGTTTTTTTTTATATATAATATAGGAGGACAAGCAAGCAAGTGGGACACCTGATGGTAAGTGAACACCACCGCCAATAGACACCCGCAACGCCAAGGACACCAAGTTTGATAAAATTGTAAAATATATTACAAAATCTTACCTGATTTTATAGGACTCAGAAGCTTGACGAGTGCTAAGCTGTTTCCCACACCGAATCTAAAAAAAATCCACTATAATACAAAGTATGCACAAAGTCCAGCAGTAAAATTACTACCGAAGTTGAGTACCTATAGTTATTAATCTGAAACTATTTATTATTTAAGATTAGGCTGGGTATAAAAAAAATGATGCACGCACCTACTTAGAAATTCTAGTTCAAATTATTTATTGAAGAACAAAAGTATAACCTGGAGTACTCTGGGTGCGGGGTGATATCGGTGTGCGGGATTTCGAGGTAGGCGCGTGCGCAGCGCTCGCCCATCTTAAGCTGCATCTCTGACATTCCGCAGTCCTCTTCGTCGCGCTCGTAGTCTCCGAACAGGATGTTGCCTCTAAATGCAGTTTAATATAGCTCGGTTTAAGCTTTTTTATTATTTCATATAAATATTTAGTTTATATCACAAAGTGAAAGTATAATACTATACTAGTTTAAATATAAAGTCTGTAGCTTCAACGATTTACCCGCTAGACCCCTGTGACACAGGAATATAATATGAACAACGGACGGGAGGATTAAAGGACGGAGTAGGGAGGAAGGAGAAATAGGGCTCCGTATGGGCCCCTTGAGTACGGAACCCTAATGACATTTAAACCCAAGATTCACTGTACGGTATAGAAAGGATGCGGGAGCGAAACCTTTTTAATAATATAATTAGTGGATATTTTAGAAAAAAAACTAAACTCTAATTCTAATATATTTCTTGCTTTTATGATTCTAAAAATAATGATCTAAATTGGTGAAGTTGACCTCCAAGTCCTTTGACTTACGACGAATATGAAACCTCGATTTGTACCGTTTTAAAAAGGGGTTAACAATATGATAACTACTGGTTGATGTGCAATTGTCCCATTCATACTTAGTGCGTAGTATTACTGATCAAGTGCGAGACGGCAGCAAATTTCAACGACAGTCGAAACTCACCCGTATAGCATCGTCTTAACAGTTACGTAATGAATATTTGTATTTACAGTTTATAGTTCTTCGGCAAATGCAGAAGGTCTGTGGCCGCGCCCACCACGAACTGTCGGTGCACGAGCACCAAGCGAGGAGCTTTGCTCGGATGAGGTAGGCCCGTCGTCACTACACAATAATAAACAATTTTAATTGTAACTATTTGCTAGTATTCCATATTGAACCCAATTCTGACCTATACCTTATTCCAACTCCATTCCACTTCACCAAAGTGAACGCAACTTTTTAATTCATGTAGTCGTGTCATTTATTAATGTTTCATAGAATAGAAGTGCGGAAGTGCATAGGTACCTATGAGACCTATAAAGGGGATGGAAATGTCCGTTTGAGCTGTGTACACAACAAAACTACTTACAACGTATTTCAAATTGACATTTCGTATGGTGTTTATCTAACTTGGCTTGGTTATTTAAGAAAGGCAAAAGGAAAGGTCGAGACTTACAGTACCGACTAAAGTATCAATTATTTGCGATAACTATCGCAAAATGAAATACGAACATAACACAGTGCCCCATTAAAGGGGGTATAAAATAATAATAAGTGTTTTATTAAAATTTCGTTTTTAGATATGTGCTCTGTTTTTGTAACCAGACTCAGTTATATCGGCTTTCTTTCTTACCTGATCTAAATATTATACCTTTTTTATGGGAAGTTTTGATGTTTATTTAAAGCACTCATTTACAAAAAAATATTTAAAACAGTTTCAATTATGTCATTAAACCACATTGCACTAAATAAGTTTAATTAAACCATATTTCGATAAACACGTTTAGAAAATTGATATGGTTTAATTAAATAACAAAAGGTTTTAAATTTCCTTTTAAAATTAGTCCTACAAATAAAAATATTTTCCTTCAGAATTAATGTATGCTTTAAAAAGAATATTTTTGTTTGTTGTTGTGTTTGAGATCTCTTTTCAAGGGAGGCACATAAACAAACCAAAAATCAAAAGGTAAATAGAAGTCAAAGGAATAATGTATTTAACGTAACTAAAATACTACAAAAAACTTACCATGCACGTATTGAGCGAATGCCAGCCATGTAAAAGTGCCTTCACGGAGAATTCCATCGGGGGGTTTCAAGCTGAAGTCATCCTGGCAGACCGAGAAGTCTCGCAACACGCCGACTGACTTACGTGCGTTAACTGATGACACGCAATAAGTTAAAAATTATTTGCAAAAATTTTTTTGCAAGTATTCTTATCAAAGTTGCATAATTCATTACTCACTTAACGTGATAATTATTGTGAATTTATTAAAATCCATGCGGAAAAATTAATTTGTTCAGAGTTGCTTCTCGGTTATCGTCTGAACGGGTAATACGTATTAAACGGTAAGAACTGAATTTCACCACGAAGCTGTTGTGACTGATGTCGGGATGCTGCGGCAAATGGAATGATTGGAATTGTAAACAAAGTAATAAACAAATACTCGTGTTTTACAGTCATTATTAAGACTTTAATAAAATTTCAATATGACTCAGAATAAACTCGTAGTGATAAAACATTAAACAACAAAGTACTACCATCTTGTTAACTGACCGTTGAAGAACCTAGTTTCATTGTTTTTTGTGCTCTGACCGCTCTGAATACTAACAGGATATGATTGTTGGCTATTTACATTACTCATGATTGTCATGATTGTATTTTATTTTGCACCAGTAGCTAGGTATAAATGCCGTCATGATACACAAGTATTCTTAGTACATTTGTAGATTTCATTGAGTATCTGACAATTTCATCAATTACACCAATTTCATATTTTTTTAAATCTTCCGGTTTGGCCTTGAAGAAACGTGTTTTCAAAGAATGTTTCATAATGCCAGAATTAAGAAAACTAGTGTGTTATTTCTACTGAGCTTTGGTTATTAACGTTCCAATCACTGAGCCAAATTTTACTTAAAAGTATCGTTAATAAGTGTATTGCTTTCACTCGACCAAAGCTAGAATTTTCAATGAACTTAAAAGGCGAATTGTTGTCTATAGACCGAGCGTTATTAAAATAAATTTACTTTTTAATTAACACATGTTTTGGTTAAATAACATTTCTTGTCTTATTGCAGCAACATCTTGCGTCTCTTGGCAGTATTTTACGAGTATACAAGACTGGCAAATGCAAAATTCGAAGACAGTGGAAGGTAACTTTTACCCATCTCATGAATTCAGAGGACGTCAGGCTTTGTTCGGCTACTCCAAATGTTACTTCAACGTTTCCTGGCAAATCTAATTTCACATTGTGTGTTTGGCTTTTAGTTTGTACATCATATCACGAAGACTGTGCTTTAAATTAGTGGTGCCTAACCTTTTTACGATTAAGGACCACTTTAATTGTATGTTGTTAACCACCAACTTGGGGACCATAAGTTCAAGAATTATAAATCGTATTTATTTGAAAACAAAATTTAATCAAAACGTTTCACCTTTTTGAAAAAAATCGCTAAGATTTACTAAAATAAATGATAGTTATTGGCACAAATAGATATGTTGACTGCATCTCATTCAACACCAGACCGGACCACTGTCGGGACACTTACGGACCACCCGTGGACCACCTGTGGTGCATCGATCTGTTGGGAACCACTGCTTTAAATAGAGAGCTAATATTAAATATGGTAGAGGTAGTTACCTACCTATAAAATTAGCGACAGACTAAAGGAAAGTCTCTGTTAATGGCCTTTATTATTTCATATTTCTTTAACAAGTCAAAGTTTTAGTTTTCATTTCCAATTTTCTTCCTTTATTTTTTCTAGAAATGACACATAGTGAATACTACTTTGGAAAATGTAGAAGGGAAGAGGGCTATATATTTTACGCTCATTCTCACCTCGATCACCTGGAAGTTCTCGGAAAAATGATTGTACGAGTATGTATTACTTTTGGTTAATTCTTGCTTGAGTAGTACCTAACTATCGACGTGACAGGTGACCAAAAGGCTGGCAGCTACCTATGGCAAAGAATTAGTATTACGTTACAACGAGGGAACGCTGCCAGCCTTTTTGGGTACCATGCCACAGGGGCCATATTTAGATTTAAGTCAGCTTTTAATTTAGGTTTATTTAGATTTTTAGTTCTTTACTTTTATTTGCATTTATTTTAGTTTTGTTATTGTTGCATAAAATACATGTTAATATATTATTAAAAAAAACTATCTTATAATTATTAGATTCAGGCGTAACTTTGAACGACTTTGGCGAGGCACGTCATCTTTTCTACTTTTGCTGAATTATTACCAAATGAAAAAAAATTAAGTACTAGAGCTATTTCGCAAAAAAAAGTACATATATTAGAACTTGACGACGACTAGGCTCGCCGAATATTCCAAAAAATACGTGGGTAAAGTATGGAAGAACTAAAAAGAACCAAAATAATACATGTTGCTTGAACGGACGTGGCATTGCATGGAATGCCTAGAACCTATGAAATTCAATAAAATGCCTGCTATTGGCACATCGCCGGTAACATAATACATTTTCACGCAAAAACCTACCTTTCTTCGCTTCCATGTCGTATGAAACAGCATATAGCACCATTCTACAGTAATTCTTTCCGTATTATGCTTTTGTAAACTTCTTATCTACTAGCGACGCACCCCGGCCTCGGACGGGTATCAATTAGGTCGTATTGTACATAAAAACCTTCCGTAAGATTTCCCTAAATGATAGTGAATCCGTATCAAAATCCGTTGCGTGGTTTAGAAGGCGAAGGTGGCCGAAGCTATGTGGACAGACAGGAGCGGATAGCGATTTTGTTTATTCTACGTAAATATGTAAAGAAGATAAAGATTTTTCATTCATTTTTCATTGTTTTTTTTTTAATAATTTCGTCATTCGTTATATAGCATTTTAAATTTAAAGATTTTTATTCACACGTGCTTAATTATATCAACCATTTTCAGAGCTGGATTGACGTCCCACGAATCCCTACCTGCATCATACTCAGAGCCACAGCATATCCGGAGGACATGTTTCGTAGTACTTCATATAATTTTCAATTGTGCGTGCCTCGTGTTACGTACTGCCACACGCAAGAAAGGTTCAAATACCACTATTTCGAGTGGTACCTCCCCGAAGACATGCGAGGCGGCATGAACTGGGATTTGTACTTCTACGGACCACCCTCATTAGATTGGCAATAAAAATATGAATTAATTGCCTTAAAACATTAAGAAAATAAATTATTTGTAGATTTGGTGACCAAATTACTAGCGCGTTTTTCAGTTGACGCATTTGCGAACCCAATTATTATTCGTAGGGGTAGGGTATTTTGATTATATATAGGTACCTAACTAGCTTAACGTCGTTGCCTCATGCTATTTTTTGCTGTTTTAACTTTGTGTTTTTAAACAAAATTCATTTAAATTAATAAATCTTTAATCATTTGTTAAACCATTGGGCCAAGTTAAGTACCGTGTAGAAATAAAAAAATTAGAAAATTCGTTTAATGTTTTATTTAAAGTCACATGAACTGGTATTCCTTACTTTTAAAGTCACGTAATAGTGCTGCCTAAGTAGGCACCAACATTATAGGTATGTTCTAGAAGATGAAGGAGAAACTTCGGTTAACTGTATACAGTGATTGACAAAACTTGAAGAAGTTAAGTGATAGATTACTTTATTTACAAGATTCTACATATTTTTAACACAATGAGATTAAATTTCTTCCTACTTTGCTCAAGTAAAGGAGCAAGTTAATATCATGTCGTATCATGAAGTCAGGTCCTTGGCAAGGGAAAGAGTTACTCCATTTGATAAGATTAAAATAACAATAAGACAATAAAACAATGTTAAAGTTGAGTCAGCATATATTTTTCATGCATAAGTAGGACTAAAGGGTATGCGGATCGCCTAATGAAAGGTGATTATGATACTGTAAAGGGATGAAAGAATATTACAAAATCAAAAACATCTGAGTAAGCCTTAGCTCTCCTGCTCCACGCCAGAGTTCATCGCGCAAATAAAAGCATAGAATCTACTTCTTAGAACAGGACAGATGATAGGGATAAAGTCTCTGATACTTATATTTATAGTTGTTTACTAAACACAACGGCGACGAGCTCGATGTCGAAGCAGCGCTCTGTCTCGCTCGCTGCGTTACCAAATTCGCGAGCGATATATTTGCATTTAGAGTATAATGGGGTTGATGCTGACTAACCTCAAATTTATGAAGGTATTAAGAAGATATTTAAATGTAGTTAGACCACCGTGGGGTGGTAAAATTCAAACACGAAAGTGGCTGGCAGTCGAAATTTGGTTGGGAAATAGAATTCGTGAACCGCAATCCTCTCTATAGTATTCATCATGAGATAAATTATATGGCCTTGGCAATAGTAGAATGGTATCCGGCTTCTTCGAAACTGAAATTTCTTGGCCACGTACACTTTCACAATAATACATTGTAGTTTAAACCTTATCGTTTTAGCTGCATCCAATAGCTGAAAATGAAGATAAAATTAAATACTATCCAAGGGAATATGTTGAAAAATTTATGGATTCAGGCGACGACATTCTTGAATGAACATACATAGATAAATTTAGTATCAGCTGCTTTAAAGTCAGGTAACGAGTAATTGGCTGTTTTACGCAAAAACTGTTTGACTGAGGAATCTCGAGTGCACCAACCAAATTTGTATACACTGTGTAGAGTATCTGCGGAAACAAAATAGTTTATTTTCAAATGTTTACTTTCAGTAGGCAGTCCCACAACAGCAACACGACAAAATTGAGACAAACATAGATTTTAAATAGTCATAATTTAATATATTTAAACTGAATTAGTCATATTATTGGAGCCTCACTTATTATTGATAAGTGAAGCTCAACCTTTCAATATCTAGAAAATACATAGGTACTAAACATTTTTAATAGATACTGGCGTAATAAAACCATCGCTACAATACATAATACAATAAATATACAAGTACAATACACCACTACCAAATATGCCGATATTAGTACAGCAACTCTACAATAGATGGCGTTACAATAAAAACACATTTCTTGTATGGAGACCCTCTTTAACCACGTGACAGACAGATAGATGGACGGACGGACAGTGGAGGCTTCCTAGTGTATCAGAGCGAAGATCAGTTTTATTCTGAGGACTGAGCGGTTGGAGTCCCGCCACAACGTATAAATATACGTCCATTGTGGTGCGGGTACCGACTGATCATCCGTCGGTCTTCATGAAGCAAAAATTGTAGCCCCGCAGGACATCCCGAAACTAGGACACGTCACCGAATCAACGAGCTAATTTTAATATTTTGTTTTATAATTACGTAAGTTATCCTTCAAGGTATTTTTTCTATGAGCCTATACAGCCTAGTTTTATTTATTTAGTAATAGGGTTCCGTTAGCATGGTGGGTACGGAACCCTAAAAAACTTACTTCTAGGCAGCTTTTCATCCGGTATCACCGGGCGCCGACTTTTCTCAAGTCCGACCATGTTGCTCCGGGCCGCATATAGCGCTTGGTTGGCAGGTATCGCTCTCCATGAATGGTAACCATTAACTAAAACCATGTATTTTAAAGACCATTCATTTATTTAAAAATTATTTACAATATTTACACAATTATTCTACATTTAAGAAGTTAAAAACGTATAAATGTAAAAATAATTCATACCAAAAAACAGCAGAACACACCAACTGGTTCGATTAAACACCCAAATCATTTTAATGTACCTAATTTATTTTTTGTAAAATCTTATCCCGACGCAAAAATACGTGAGTGATCCGTTTTATTAATAAATAATATGAATAAGTGCAGCTTAGGCAAAACCACAGAAACAAGTGAATCTGTAACATTTTTGAGCTATTTCTTTCAGTATTTGAAATCAAACATTGACATGTTTACAAATTTATAATTGTTTGCATACTTCATTTCTCGTTTGTTTCTACTTTGTGTGGACTTAACGTAATTTAAACTATGCCTAACAAAGTGACAAATGATCCTAAAATCTAAACAAAAAAGAATTTGTTTACATGTAATATGAAATCATCAATACAATTATTTTTAATAATAACTATCCACTACTAATACTTGTTATACTTTCTCTTTGCGTAGCAATACGAAAATGTGGTGTCATTAATGAAATCCATAAATTTCTAGTGTTTGGATCACAAACTACAAAGTAAACGAACAATACGAACCCTTGCAGAGTAGATGTTAAGCAGAATAAATAGGACCACAGTAAATTGTTTGTGAAAGAAAGTATTCCAAATATCCAGGTCAGACCTAGTAAAAAAAATAAGAATATAGATAATCTAAATTGCGCACCTATAAGATCAATGTCGGTAGATCTCACTTTCCCGTCTGGCCCTCGGTATATGGAATACATGACAATTGAAAAAAGAATAACATTGACGGCCAATATCATGCAAATTGGCAAAATGACACTCATTATTAAAGTGAAACCCTTCGGATAGCAAATAAGACCTCTGCCGAAGTCAGTATGATGCGAATCTGGTATGTAATTTTCTTTATCTACTAATAAAATCACAGCTATCGGTATCAATGGTAGACCCCAACCAACCACCGTACTTTTTATCATAAACCTTGACGGCCTACATACGCCCAAAACTCGCACGTATCTAACAAATTGTAAAACCGCTGTTATAAGCATCCACATAAAACTCGCCAGAATAGAGTAGTGCAATAAAACTCCTAAAATAATACAAGTTACCGCCTTGTGCTCGGAGACATTATAAACCCCATTTTCTTCAATAAAAATTGTATCATCTAAATTAAACACAACAATAAATACTAAAGGCAAAGCAATTGCCGTAGATAAATGCAAAAGTACTTTTGTGCCCGCCTTTTGTCTCCAAGATGAAAATACTGATGCCGTAATCCATATTCCTATTATACCTGCTACCGACAGAAAACATCCTATCAGTGTGATAATATTAAGAGCTCTTTTATGATGAGTTGCTATGTACTCTTTGTCATTCCCAGAATTCCCACCTGTATTAAGTAGCTGACCAAAATGTGTTAAATGATAACATTCACAAACGGTGAGATTTCTAGTAGAATTCAAAGAGAAACATCCTTTCCTCTCCCACGATCCAGGAATGATTCTTGTGTCGTCAGTTTGAAAATTCCAGTAACCGCAAAAGTTGTCTGCGTTTTCGCTACTGTTCAAGTTTTTGAATATAAGTGGAATGGAATATTTCAAATTTGACGAGTATCCAGGTATAGAGATGCCAATCACGCGGCTATTTATTATATGTTTTTTGGCCTCTAGTTCTGGAAAGACTGCATCATTATAAAAAACACTTATAACTATGTGGAGTTCTTCGTCTTTAACCAAGTCTTCAGTCGTAACGTTAGAAGTTTTTTCTAAAGAATAAAGTGTCTCACTTGGCACCCATGTTGCAACCTCTAAGTTTTTAATAGAAAGCACGTCCTTCAATGTTGTGTTTTTAAATAGTGGTTGTATGTTCATGCTAGTAAAGTCAATTGAATTTTTGTTTTTAATTAAGACTATACCAGTAATATTATTATGTTTGGGATAAGAAATGTGTACAACAAATTGTGGTTCCACTGTCAGCAAATAAGAACGATATCTCCATTTTTGATTTACTGTATGTTCTTCGACTAAATGCTCAATAATGTCATTAACAGAATCTAAAATGACGTTTGTTGAATTAAGTGTCTGGGATAGCCACAAGTAACTTTGATCTAATGACATAACTCTATCCATTACCCAAGCAATGTTTTGGATATCTCCCATATCCACAGACTGATTTGTTTCTGCTAGATGTAATACGTGTTGTAATGACATAGATAAGTAATAAATATCTGCTGGAATAATAACATCTACGTCACTCAGTACAAATTCAAGCCCTTCTGTTAAAAAACTCGTAGTATCATTATCAGGAATATTGCCTTTAACAAAATCAAATAAAAATTTCGTTGTTGGAGATGGTTTATAATTAGTGTCACAAGTACCTTCAACATCACCCCATGAACTTCCTAATAAGTAAGATCCGTAGCAATGTCTTTTTACTGGCAAGCCGTTTGATTGTAAACAAAACTGCTGAGGAGCGGCAATATGGCCAATAGGGGTCATTTCCCAATTTAGTACAAATGCATCATTACTGGTGGTGGGCAAACAATAAATAGAACTTGAAATATTTACAAACGTGTAGTTGAATTTAGGAAATTCTGCTTCTGCTTTTTCCTTCAATTTAAAAAATGTGTCTTCTACGTTACTAGCTTTATCATCGAAATTATCGCTGATTGAGACGTGTAAGTGCAATAATATTAATATATGGTCTGCTGAAAAGTCTAATATATCCATTACCAAAACTGTGTTAGCATTAAATATTTCAGTAACATTTGCAACCAAGTCAGACATATCGGGTTCGTCATCATCATCATTAATTGAGTAGTGACACTTTTGAATTACAATAGCAAATACGTGTTCTTCATTGGAATTAGGGCTTACAATTAACTTATCAGTTTTTACCAATGAAAAATTTTTGGTGTGCCCTTCGCACCAATATTGTGCTGCTCTGTATGTCACAGGATCTATTTCATATACCACTTTTTCTGCATCATTTGAATTTGTGTCATTTAATTGCCTTGATATTCTTACTCTAAGAAACGGCTCATCATTAACATCCACGACTTTGACGAAGCCTTTTGCGTTCGAAAAACACTGGACACCTTTATCACTACCATCGTACTTCCACAACCCTGCAGGATAATATACCGTCAGATATATCTTATTTTCATCCTCATTATATTCAAATATAAATTCGGTTTGTTTGAATTTCATTTCTACTTCACAAGCCATACAAGGCAACTTAGTCGACGTTCTTTTTAAGCTTAACGTACCACTATTATTTATTATGCCTTGCAATGTTTGAACTCTAACTTTGGAAACCGCAGATGCGTTGTCGTTGACATCATTACTTAACTCAATACTGGGCGGATTAGTATTATTAAAATATGAATCTATTTGGAACCAGCACCATACATCGTTTAACATGCTTAATCCAGCAATTCTTGAAAAAACAAATCTCATTAGTTCATTACCACCCATTGGCTTTGGACATTTGCTTTGGATAAATTCGTCGTACGTTAAGCCCATGTCATTATCAGATTGTTCAATCCCGAAGCAAGTGCCATCGTCAGGCATAAATCTGAATCCGTGGTAGCCATCGGGACAACTCGCAGGATAGCGCAAATCATTTAAATAAAAACATAGACTTGGAAAACTTTTACTACATTGTTCTGTTCTTATGGTTCTTTGTTCGACATCTAACTGTAAACAATTCTTGGATAACGAAGTGCGCATTCGTAAAATATCATCATTTCTAGTTTCTATTACTCTTCCCCAATTAGGTCCAGGCATGTACCAGACAACCGGATTATACAACTTGGTTCTTTGAGCAGGCAACCAAAAGTACTTGAAATTAGAAGTTGTATTTAAAGAAGACAATAATGAGAATATGTCCTTATCATTTAAATCTGTAATGACCGATGCGCTTCCACTTTTATAACACGGATAATCCCAAGCAGATGGTGTTTTAATTTGATAGCAATAATCGCTCTCCGCTGAGATTGCATGATGGCCAGGGGGGCAATTTGATAAATCGAAGTAATCAGTTACTTGTAGACATGGTTCTAATGTTCTGAGGCTCGGTTCCCATGCAGTGCCGTTGCAATTTCTTGTTACAAGGTTTTCATATCTGTAGCAAAGCGGATTTGACGTAACATTTTCCGCAGAGGAGGTTGCAGGCCATTTCACTTTTATGCCCTTTGTAGAAACTTGGCTTGGACAATCCTGTCAGGAAAATATGTCATCTAGTTAGGCTACGCTCGAAAACATTTCGTAGACAAGAGCAAGATAATTTTAAGGACCGTTCACAAAATCTATTTCACTATAAAAATACTGACCTGAGAGCTGAAGAGGAGCAATGAAGCAAAGATCGAAACAGTAGTTAACAAAAAAAGCATGTTAGCTGATCGCCTGACAAATACATGTGGGTATTTTTTACATTGTTTTTCCTTTATCAGAAGCTCAGCTTTAACTAAATGCACTGACAACTTAACTAATATTCGTATATGATACAGGTTGTGTTGTGAACTTGGTGTGCAACTAATGTTATTGCAAATTCAGATCAGATTAATACTTTAGCGGGCCTATTATTCCCATTCCGGATTAAGCTAAATGTACCTAGAGTTGATGACCCAGTACAGTTTGACTATTTGGGTTAGAACATTGCTCGATTATTCGCATACTATTTTGACTGGGTTATCGACGTCGTTAACAATGATTACCCGAATTTACAAGAAAGGGGTGGCAATTAGGGAGGTGAGAAGCTTTGCCGATAAAAATACTTGGTTTGACTACACAAACCTATCCAACACCTACCCTTCATCGGCGGTCATTCACATCACCAACACGTGTGTAGCTTAATACAAAAATTAAGCATCCTGTGTAGAGTCGAAACATGTCAACATCGGTGTTTGATACGATATCGGCAAAGTAATATTAATTAACACTATGTCGTCGAGTGTGGGTATGCGTAGTATGTAGCAACCAAACAAAGGTACAGTCTACTACATCTGAACTAGTCAATGTAGAGAGAAATGAGAGAAATAGTTTGTATGCTCTACTGACAGAATACCGACGTTAAATAATAGCATACTATTGAGTTTCGTACGATTAGTTAGCGACCTAAAGGCCAGTAATGAATCAGCGACTTTCTTGGGGGGCACTAGTTCCCATGGGCGGTGGTAATCATTTCACATGGGGTAACGCGCATGCTCGTTTGTTTCCCTATTCCATAAAAAGTTCTGGAAAGTAATGTATAAGAATACTTCACGTATTGGCATAAGATTGGCATTGCCATTCAAAGTGGTAACGCCGCGCGCCTTTAGGGCAACTTGCCGAAAACCAGCGACTTGGGAGATATTTTCCATAATATTTTAAATAAAAACAAAAATATTTTTTGAAAATTCAAAAAGTATGTTTTGGAATGCGGTAATAATAAAATGTACGGAATTTTCAAACAGGTGGTTAGATAATTGAAAGACATTTGTTGGGTTTGAATATTTTAAATGAGGTATCAAAATAAAATCAGTTTTTATACTCTCTCTTGCCCGCGACTACGCCTGGGTAGAATTCGTTATTATTATTCCGTGAGAATTTTGTATCTTTTCGAGGTAAAACTAGCCTATATGGTTATCCTCAATATGCAGAAATTTTCGTCATTATATATAATTCGTTATAATAATACTGAATGTCATAAATTCCGCCAAAGCTCCGATTGTCGCCGAAATTTGGATCCCGCGGCCGTTGGTGACATATTGGATGCTTTCGCAACCACAATAGGCTTACAAAAGTTTTAGTCCATCTGTTATCAATTCGAGAGCAAACGTTTCTTTGTAAACATTTTCTTTGTTTAACATTTCTTCCTCCATTGTGAGATGAAGAGTACGTCCATGCTAGATCAAACATTTGATCAGTGTGAACGTGTAAAGTTAAATAAGTACCTACAATGGAGATTGGTTTAAGCATATACGTTTTTGCCAACATAAGTACGTATCAGATTGTGTCAAAACTACTTATAATTATGTAGAAAAAGCAGGGGAAATAAATAGAAAGTGAGGCCTAGTGGGTAATATCTCCACACTGTAACATATACCTACCGGGAACATGACACGACGTGAAGATACAGTTGTGGACGTTTCTTTACTCGTACCATAGTGAAGAAAGTGAAGTACAGTCCTGTGCACCCAGCACGAACTCTTTCGACAAGACCTAACTCAGTGCGTCTCTCTCTCTTTCTGGGCTAATTAGACAGAGACAGAGACGCACCGACTTATGTAGCGAGTTACGGCATGTCTTTGACGCCAACATTTGCAAAACTTGCTAGTGTAATCATACACTTTTATAAAATTTTTATTTAGTGTTGCCAGAAATTGACAATCTTTACAATGGTTCCAGTTTCTCAAATACGCGGTGATGCGTATATATCAAAAACAGCTTTACACAATATTGTGTTTACGAATATGATTCCAGACAACGAGGAAGGTCAGTTCTTTATTTAGTCAATAAAATAAGTGATGAGACGAATGTAAACTTACCTGAGTTTCGTTCGAGACATATACTAATGCAAAAATACTATAAAAGTTGTTGCTCATGACTTTGTCTGCGTAGATTCGTTTATCGCTTTCCCGTGGGAATTTTGTTTCTGTTCAGGATAAAAAAGAGCCTTTGGAAGTTCTCGATATGCAAACATTTCGCCGTCTTATCAAAATTTTGTAATGCCCGCAAATTTTGACATTCAGGTTTAAACAGCTAAAGCATTTCCTATGAAAAATTTATCCCACATTTTACGTAGGTACATAATAATAAAAATATAGGTGCCATCAAAGTTTCTCCGTGTCCATCCGTCTGTCAGCTTATACATACATGTATGTCATAAGCATTTTACTCGAAGAATAAGTGAAAGAAAGCTAATTTTCTGTACGATTTAAATACGACTACAAAGTTATGAAAATAAATTTTAGGGTACGCCAAGTCATTACATTTTTTATATTGGCGCCAAAAGCATTTTTGGTGTCCAAAAGTCAAGTTTAAGATCGGTAATATATTATTTATTTGCTTTATTTTCACTACTTTTAATAATTTTCCTATTTTCTCACAAACTGCGAGTAGTGAAAAATGTTATCGGGATGTTCTAACAAATTCGAAATTATGGTAAACCCTTTCCAGGCGACTCGGCCCTAAATTAGTCAATTCGTCTGTAAAAACTAACTTACCTATCTTCCATCAAAAATATCTCTGATTTTCATAGTAGCTTTGAGAAAAGTATACTTTGAAAAAGGAATTTACTTTTTCTGTTGATAAAATGAATATTGCGCTTGTGTGACCACTTTGTAGATATTTTTACACATATATATTATTATATCATTGACCGAAATAATTATAGTAGTTTGTGCCTGTGGAATCCTACGTTAGGCATGACAAGACATGCTCTTACCCAATTTTACTAATATTTATTTAATTTATTTGCAGACAACGTTCACAGTGAATATTACTTTGGCAGATGCGCAACAAAACGTAGAGAATTAGTTGCTTTCGTATCGAAAACCTACGAAGATGTTGAGTCGCAGCTGATTTTAAGGGTATGTAATGCTAAACTTTCTGTACAAATAATATCATAGCGTTTAAGCCGCATGCCGCATGGCATTACATGCATCCAACTGAATTGACCGATTATATTGAAACTTTGTACAGACGAAATATTATTTTGGGTCGGATCGTAATAACAGTCATTTTCGAACCATAATGAAGAAAACATGTACTATGGAAAACTAAGAATTGCTTCCTTTTTAGATATTTTTAATGTTTTGTGTATAAATTGTGTTTTAGTTTAGGTTTTTTAATTTTTCGATATTCATGTTAATTTTAACTGTAAATATTTTGTTCATATGTAAACAAAGCATTTAGTGAGCCAAAATAAAAATTATAATAAAAAGAATTGCTTTAACTAAATTAGTTTCAACACAGATATATGGGACCTTGATTTATCTAGGTTCCATAAATAGCGATCCGCCCCAGCTACGCACAGGTCCGTAAAAATCTTTAAAAGACAGTATCAAACCATGAAACCGTATCAAAGTCCGTTGCTTGGCTTAGAAGGAATAAGTGGCCGTAGATATGAGGACAGAGGCGGATAGTGATTTTGTTTTACACTATGAAAAGATCTTGCATTGCAAATGCATAAAAAGTTTCATTTCAATGGAACCGGCCAATAGTTCAAATATCAAACTAAATAATTAACGGGAATATTGTGGTTTATCGTTTATAGTCATTGTGCGCCAAAAATTAAACAATCACACAAGTTCATTTAAAATAAACGGTTAAGTAGATCTGCGACTCAGCTGAAATAATGGAATGAGACTTCTTCTATGGGCCTACTCGTACGTCTCAATTACAGATAAAAACGAATTTGTTAACTATTGTAGGTTTACTGCATGTTAATTCGTAAGGGCATAAACCCCTACACACACCTATGTTCGTTCTATTGTGTTGTGCAGGGCTGGCTGCAGGTGGAGTACGAGCCGCGCTGCGTGTATGTGCGTGCGCGCAGCCCTTACGGCGACCTCGTACGCTACCACGCCTTCAAATTCAACTTCTGCATATGCACCATCACCTACAATTACATGAATAACACTACAATGTTCTACTATTACGAATGGTACATGCCCGTTGAAATGAGAAGAGGAATTAATTGGGATATATTTTTTTATAAATAATTAATATAGGTTATGAAAACTACTGTTATCAACAACACTTGTACAATAAAGTAATGATACAAATACAAAAAAATATCACCAGGAACTTTGTCATGCCTCATTAAGTCATAAATATTAGTTACGTAATGTAGATTTAATTCTAATTGTAGAAGTGAATGACGAATTCGCAACGTCGATATCCATTAGACGTAATAAAGTAATAAACCTTAGTGCTTAGACATTAGATAAAATATTTTTAACACTTCACTTATAAAATACTTAATCTCATTATCACATCATCACTATTCTGACTTGTCCGTTTTAAGTCCACCAGCGGGGAGAGGAGGTGGGGGAACGTTGGGAATAGCGGGGTCTTTGGAAGAGTAGTTGAGGAGGTTTAGGTCACTGGGCTCTGTGGGTGGGACGTCGCCACGGGCCGGGCCGGCGGCCGGCGCGGGCGCTGCGGGCCGGACCGGCACCACAGCAGGGCTCTGCGGCCCCAGAGCATTTGCCAACGGTCGATACAAAGGTGGCAAACTTGCATATGGGTTAAACGCGAACGGATCATAAGGGTCGTAAAACCGGAAGGGGTATGAATACGTGAAAGGCCCGACTTGTGTGAACCCGTTGTAAGCCGGATCGATGCGCCCGAGTGGCAGAACGTGTGGTGGCAACCCGAACTCGTTTAATGGTATAGGTGACTCCGTGTTTGGTGGCGGAGGCGGTGCGGACGTGGGTTGGACGTCAGTTTCAGGTTTTTGCTCAGGCGGTGGTGGTGGGTTTTCTGCTTCTTTTTCTGGTGTCGTTTCTTCTGGTGGTGCTTCTGAAGCCGCCGGAGGAGATTCTGGAGCAGGTGCAGAGGGCGCTGGTACTGGCAACTGACCTTTGGGGGACGCAGCGGGAATGGCGAACAGGCCCTGAAATCATTAAGATTATCTGTTTACTATAAATGTGGATATTATAAAGAGGTAGATTTGGCTGTTCTATTTACAAGGGATGCATAAGAAAGCTTTATTCACGGTCTATAAGTAACATGGGCAAAATGTGAAATTCCACTCGGCATGGATGTCACCGCGGGCAAAAGCGAGTATTGAACAAAATTCATTTAGTTTTTGCATGCAATAAAGATTAATTAATTATGGCAACATTTCAAAATTCAATATCTAATCAATATGTATTTTTAAATAACATAGTAACGTTTTACTTAGTGACACACAGCATACCTAACCGAACATTTTACTAAAGCTGTTAATATAGGTACAAATGGCGAAAACTCCTATTACCGTGGTAGGTATGGCACAGCCAATGACCCGTTATCGCAAATTTAGGGTTTTATCAACAAGGGTAGAAAATATTAATAATATACTTATTTGGTTTCGTATACAGTATTTATGAACTTTTAATATTCTTTTAAGAAAAATATATAGAACCGTTCCAATGTAAATTTTATATAATTTGTAATCGACTGATATGGTTTGATTACTGAAATGTTTGCATCGAGTAAAATTTATAAAATAGTACTTTTTTCTGGTATGTTTACTTGAAATCGTAAGGTGAAGTATGTTTAGATGGAACAATTACCTTTTGCGCTGCCGTTACACAAACTGACGATTTTTGGTCGTCTATTTGATGCAAACTCATAAACGCCAATAAGTCTGAGAGCCTAAGAAATAAGCTATTTATGTAAAATCAGTTTCATAAGAACCCTCACAAGATGGTCACAAAACGCATATTAAAACACTGCGGTACAAAGGATCGGCTCTTTTGATCGGCTCGGTAATTTCGATAAGATGTAGAGACCCTAAAACATACATTACTGATAGGATAATCTCCATAGAAGACGGGCGAGTAGGGGAAGCCGAAGTCGTGGATAACTGGCTGGTACACCGGGTATGCCTTGCTCGGCTCCAGGTTCTGGTTGGAGGTGATCAGCGCGTTGTACACCTTCGGCACGCGACCCGGCTCGGGCGCAGGCTCGGCTGACACTGCTGCCAGCACCAGCCATGCCAACTGTAACGTGAAAAAAAAATGTGTTGTATTCATACGTAAATATAGTCGTAGATGTGAATTGTAAGCGTTAACTATGAGGCCTAAAACATGTACGAAACATTTTCAGAGAAAGTTGTAATTGTGAAAGGATAGAAACAGGGGCGTAGCGACGTAAAATGGCGCCCAGGGCTCGCATCCAAACTGCGTCCCTTTCCCTTTGTAAATTATTTTAAAAATACTACATATATTTTTTCTATTATTTTACTGATTTTGTAATGTAATGTATGTAAAACAAACAAAATACCACAAATATGACCCCGCCTGGAATAAATGTATCTATAATGAGGATTAATTGATTCTCAAAAGACTTTTATTTTGAAAATTTAGTTTTTTGCGCCCCCCCTTATTTGGCGCCCAGGGCACATGCCCTGCCTGCCCCACCCTAGTTACGCCCCTGGATAGAAAGAAGAGTGAAGGTTAGATTGTTTTAACGGGAAATGTGTTATTTTCGCCATAGAAGTGCACTCACTTGTTGGCTCCCAAAATTTTTCTTTTAATAGAGCCATGATTTTTATATGTGTAGGTATTGTGATAAAAGGGATGTTAGTATGTTTTTTTTTCATTTATTTGTTATGTTTAGTTTATAATATTTAGTTTTTTATTTAGGTTGATTTTTTAAGTAATTTTTTTATTACCATGTAAAATATTTTGTTATTAGTTGTTTTGGTGTTAGTTAAAGAAACCTTACAGGCTTTCTTCCGTTTTAAATTATATTTATCATGCTATTTATAATACTTTCTATAATATTTATAATGAAAATAATTTAAGGATAGTTTTATTTTAATGTATTATGTAACAAAACGGTTCCTAAATATCAAAAATTTTGATTTTCTTAGAAATAGAGTATGTTTTCTTGTATTCTGTTCTAAATACAAAAATGTCGACAGTAAAAAGTACAATAAACGAAAATGTAATGTATTGCTTTGTAGTTAATCTTTATTTTAACCTTTCTTTTAGTTTATAATAGAGGCGATGAGCGTACGTGCGGATGCTCGATTCAAACAAAAGCTACGTAAACTCATTGTTTGTCTCAGCAAAATTGTACAAAAACGGCAAATTCAATGCTTGTTATTGATCTGACACACTCCTTAAACACCTGAACTTTGATTTTACATCATTTTAACCAACACAACAACAACAGCTACATCAATTACAGCAACAATTATATTTAGTATTATACCTCTATACTTTGGTACTATCGTGCTCACAATCAGCTTCTACATATATATTTCTATAGTAGTAAACAGTTTTACTCTATAATTTTCCCCGTTTATGACGGAAACTAGTTTATTGAATCTCATTTAACAGCTGTACTGCAATTAGGATTTGCCTTGAACACTGCGTCAATGATTCGTACTGTCGAGAAATAACAACTCACCTCTTAGCCACGTGCATTGATATCATAAATACTTATATACTTGGAGACTAGGACACTGAATCAACTTATTTATTTAACGACTTCAAAAAAGAAGGAGGTCCTCCATTATATAATATAGAAAAGGCTCGTCGACGTCACAGGTGACCGAAGAAAATAAGTATAGTAATACTGAGAAGAAATGCTGCCAGCTTCTTCGGTACCATCTCAAGTAGCATACAAGCACTAGATAAGCTGTATAATAGCTGTATAGCAGCAATCGCCTTTATATAGCTACTATACCGCTTTTATAGCGCTTATGTGCTACTAAGCTAAGCTAAGCTTTAGTTTAATTTTATATTGAATATTTGATAGATTGATGATGCTTATTTGGTACTCCAAGCATGTACAATCAAAATATATAATTATAAGCCCTCATTCCTGAATAAATAACCCACCAACAGCTCTAACCAATATCATTGTTAAAATGTGTTTAATAGTATCATATCGTTTCTTCAGAAACGAAGTTGGAATTGGATTTCAATCCAATTCCAACTTAATTGATTATAATATTAATTAGCAAATCTTTCCGTGATAAATATTCATTTGTAACAACATTGGAATACAGAGCGACATCTGTAAATAGATATTTATGTTTTTGCATGCCCTACAATCATACCATACATAAGACTACGTGGGTATGCATTTTAATATTGCATCAATATTATTAATCAAATACCTACATTATGTATAAAGAATCAGAACGCATTTTTACTGACTCTACAGTTACAATTGTACGTAGATTTTTCCTATTATTGCAATCATTATTAGTTAGTACAACGTTTTTCAGAGCGTGCAAACTATTGTTGTAGCAAAACTAATATGGCTATTATTCAATTGCTTAATTCGATGACCTTATTATTAATGTAGGCAGGTAGGGATCAGCGCTGTAGAGAGAGACCGTCGTTTTGTATTTGATCTTGATCGAGCTATTAGAAACAATAAGTTTTTTCAGATAATATTATGTTAGAGCCTTAAAAGAACAAACACTTCATGAATGTGTCTTTATTCTTGAGTGCAAAACCCAATGGTATTTTTTTTTGTAGAGTTAAAAATAACGCACTTACTTACATGTTAACTTACTTCTGTAAGTAGAGAGATGGACTTAAATATAATTAAGGTCGCTGTCGGTCCCAGTCTTTGACAGTGATCCAGTAGTTGACAAGAAGATACAAAACATATAAAAAAAGAGAGACCATAATGTCAACTACTGATTTTTACCAGTTTTGCAATGTCCTCCGCGTGTCAAGCACTGGGACGGTACGTTATCAATAATTTTTATTTATTAAAGCTATTGGCCAAGCCTTTAAAATATACTGGACCATCATAACATTATTGTTACAATAATCACCTGTCATTTTTTGTTCCACGTTTCATTTCTTAGGCCTTGAGGGTAGGTGCGGCCAAGGCGCGCCATTGTATCACTTCCGGATCGCGGCTGGCCACGACCCAAGACTTATGCGGTCACCAATTACTCTTTAAATAAACAAAGGATTCCTGGAAACGCGGTCGCATTGCGAAATATGGAAACTTCAAACATTTACGGTGTTTCGTAAAGTTCGCGCTCACACAGTTTTCACACCGCGCTCAGAGCAAAGATGTCGGCACTTCAATCACGTTCCATATCAATTAATGTCACTGATCAACCTAGGATGCAATTGCACCTGATGACTAATTTTAAATCTAAACAAACATGTTTTTTAAAGATTTAAGCGCCTCCCACATAACTTACATTACGTCTATTTATCAGATGTAGAACAATTAAATTAATTAATCTTCCTCCTACACTGCACGTAACGCTAAGGCTTTGCTTTTAATCTAGGATTAAATTGTTTGTATTGCATGCCAGTGCCAATAAAAATCGCGTGCCATATTCAATGTGTATGAGTACAAACCTACGCATTAACGAAACTCATTAACTTATTCGTGGTCCAAACTAAGAACAACCGTAGGTAACAATAATATCATTGAAAACGCCTCTTGTTTGGTTTGACTTAGTTTTTCTGCACGTGTGGCCATTCACGTTCATGTATTGAGAGGTATTTAATAATCGTGGTTAAATGCCCACATAATTTGTTAAAGGTTTCGCAACACCAGCGTGCTAGCGTTCGTGGGAGTACAGGAACACATTGTCACGATAATCTCTGCGGTGTCTTAACAATTTTAGACGCATTAACCTACATCTCAATGGACTTGAAAGTTTGCACAAGCAACGTTGCCTGTGCACTTAATTAATTTATCAATCGTTCTAAGTAACTCTCCACTCTTCAATGACATTTTGCGGTGCCTATGACTTTGACATTGTTCTTTAAAAAATGGAGACTAGCGAAAACGCAATAAAAAGGTGAGATGAATCTTTAAACCTAAAGTGTACGATTTATTAGATTATATTATCCTACAATTTGAGATAAACTTCGGTACTTATTTGTGTATAAGGAAAGAATATTTTTTAATCAAGGTACTAATCTACTACTGTGCTCTGTACTGTACTGTACTACGTAGGTTTCTTTCCCTCTAAGATCTGTGCGCAATGTTGGATGACACAAAGATATTAACTGATATTATATGATATGGTAGATATATAGATTAAATAATGGCATTTAAATTTGGTAAATTTTACCTTATTAAAGTATCAAAAAAAGCAGCCGGCAAAAAAAGGTAGGCGGTGGTGATCACTTTCCACCAGGTGACCTATTTGCTTGTTTTCCTTCCTATTTTATATAAAAAAACTTCTGCATCCTAACAAATTACCATGGATTGTTTATTCATTTTATGCACATGAAAAAGCGAAGAAGACGTATTTAAAGAGAGAACTACGGTTTCGGTTTCTTGAATTTGGATGAAACGCAGTATGTAAGTACTCTTGCAATTTATAGATAACGTCAAAATAGAAATTTATCATTTCTTTTCACAACTTATTTTTTTTTACTCAGCAAAAAGCACACAAATGATTCCATTTTACATAATACTAAAGAACGGTTCAGAAAGAATCATTACACAGAACGTTAAATCTTCTTTCCTGAGGTTAATACACTATTTTCTCACAGTACTCGATCGATCTGATTCGTCTTGCTTTATAAATAGTGTCATGCTATTCCATTATAATGTCCCCGAACAAACGTCTCCAACTGCATGACAAATTGAAATGCCAAGGTCCCATCGAACTGACCGCAGTCCGTGCGATACTCTGGCTAGCCTGTAGTTCATTGATATTGTGGTGCAATTTATTTACAAGTAGTATTTTAAAATCAGAACAGTCAAGTTACCTAGCAATATAAGTTAAGGTTGACAAGGCATTTGATACAAACGATTTTACGTTTTGTTTCCGAATTTGACACTGGCTGGTAACAAAATAGATGATGCTAGTGCATCCATAATGTTGTTTTAAATTTAAAAAATAGCGTTTGGTAGCCAGTAACTTAAAAGAAGTTTAAACAAAAATGCAAAAGGTTAATAAAATTGATGTTAACACTATTTACGTAACGCTCGCATCACGCACACTCGTCTCCATTACCAAGGCATTCCTTTATATTGCATGATTATATGCCTAAAGATGTAATTTGAACGTTTATCGGAAAATACAAGGTTGAGGAATAAATTTGAATAAAGTAGATATTAAAATCTTTAAGAAAATTTAAATGATTAGTATTTAAATTCTTACTTCAATGTATGTATTTAATACGAGTCGATGTGAAAGAATGATATACGATGTAACATTTACAACGAGGTCTGCGCATCATTGTGCATTCTCTGTTAAGGCTGTCGGGTCGGTGACCCGCTCTGCGCTGCGGCCTGCTGCAAGCATTGCATTGCATCTCAAAGCACGAAGTTCCCCATCCATGCAACTTTTGTGTATCGTTATTCCTTGCTTTGTTTGTCACCAATTGCTTTGTCATGATGTTTATTTACTTAATCGTGCCATATTTTGAGCTTATAATCCCTACGCAAAATAAAACTAACTACCACGTGTTACCACTAGTTTAGACGCTTTTATGTCTTATGTCAGCATACCTTCAAAATGTATAGGAAAATTAAAAAAACTGCATGAATCAATAGTCAATGAAAGTTTTTTGCGGAAGGCTCTTTATATTGCCTTAGAGCGTTGCTGGACTTTTATCCTATGTACAATCTATCTTTCTGGTCTAATTTTTTTTTGAGTTCCTTGGTTCCTCCATGGTGGACAGACGGTAACCACTATTCCATCATTTTTTTAAATAAATAGGTCCTTGGGCCATAAAGATATAAAATCATCAGTAGTAATACAATATCGCTTCATAGCAGCGTTGTTATTCTAGATTCTAGACCCAAGTAGAGCACAAGCACTATAACTACTTGTAAAAGCTATATAGTAGCTGTATAAAAGGGGTTGTCTCTATTCAGCTACTCTGTACAGCTCTATAAACCTCATATATTAGCGGTTAGTAGTCCTACTTAGGAGATGACTTGATTACCTAGGCAATTTCAGGGTTCTTTTCATCCATTACTCCTAACATGACCGTTCTCTACCGCCCGCTCTTCTATTGTCATATCATTAGAAAGAGACACAAGGAAAGATAAATTAAAATTTTGCTGTCATTTTAGGGCCACTGGGCATAAATACTCGTATCAAAAAAACTAAAGACTCATTATCGTGATGGTTATAATGGGCTAGCTGTCTAGTGAGCCTTTTAATTTTATAACTTTTTTTACTTTATCTATTACAGTTTCCAAAACAACCATAACATAAGTCCTAAATATTTTTTTTACTAAAACTTATCCAACATCAGATGTACGTATCTACAACTTTCCGACTGTCATTCGTCGCTCCAACTCATGTTGTCTTTTTGAACTACCGTTCTGGGACTTTTGAACTACTGTGATCTATTAGAAAAAATAAATATTAGCACTACTCTCCCCATCTATGTTTAAAAAGGTAATGAATTAAGCAAGAAGTCTTTAAGATGCAGGCGTGTGTGTATCTAAGTACCACAGTCAAATAAAACATAGAGTTTGTTTTGTAAAAAAAAAACATAAATCCAAAAGCAAAGAATGTAAATATATATAAAGAAATGGATGCTGTACACTCAGCTTCAGTTCAGAAGTAGCTAAACACTTAAAAACCTTGTCGTAGTAACGTATGAAATGAGAGTTGCTCAATTTTGTGACATTACTGAGAACGACAAGGTTCTAAAATGTTCAGATACTTCTGAGGTTGTCCGTACTTACTTATTTTGTAAATTTTATGAGTCGAAATGACTTGAAATAAATGAATTCTATTCTATTTTAAAAGCAAAGAAATCGTTTAGGATAGTAATTGATACGGTGATTATCGCCACTAAAGCATACAATATTTGGACTACTTCAGACAATAGACCATAAAAACTCGTCAGACATACCGAAGGTAGAAAAAACAGAAGCGAAAAGAATGTCTCATCACTTGTCGTATTATGTTTTATGTTAGTAGCTTTATGCCTATTAGTAGCAGACGTTAATAATGGGATGGCGCTATTTTCTATTTTATACCTACTGAGTTCAAATATTACTGAGTTATACTTATTATTTTGTTTATAAAGACAAATTTTAATAAGTTGTGTTTCAGAATGATCCTATCGCCTCATTTATAATTATTATATCCACTAACCTACAAATTTCTGCAGGGATTGATCTGCAAACTTATAGATAATAATAATTATGGGAATAGTTGGAACAAGTGACCTACAAATTTTACAAATAATAAACCAATCTGGCAATTTTTGGATGTTTAATTTCTCACGCTTACAGTAACGAAGCGTTGAATGAAATTTGGCATATAACCAGAATTAACACATTAAAGCAAAGATCGTTTAACTTTTATCCCATAAAAATGCATGGTTCCCGCGAGATAACGATAAACTAACCTACGCGTACAGTGTTGCGGACGACAAATAGTAATCTATATTGATTAAGCACTTTAACCACACTTGATCATTATTGAACGCCCTTGGTTGAACAGTGAAGTGCCAACTGTGACAGAGTAATGTACAGATTTCGATTGTCAAATTTACTACACCTACACTAAAGTTAGTTTCGCTAATATAAGTTTTGGCCTTTTATTTGAATATTCTAATGAAATTTGAACAGGAAATAACATTAAGGTCGGTAAGATCGATAAGTAAAAGCAGTTCTAAGAAAGAGTATAGGTACAGTTGCGCCCCCAATCGATTGCAATGGACTAGCTTTGGGAGGAAATACCTGTTGCCCAATTTTACACGAATTGATCTGATTAAAAAAATGAGGAGTTTCTTAATTCTCTCTGTGTTATGATTACAAATTTAATGCTGTTTCCTCCCTTTTGAGCACTGTAATCCATTAACTCTCATAATGATAAGAGGCTATAAAAGGTCATTATTTGAACAACTTTCAGGAAATTAAACCACTTTAGAGGCTCGTGTAATATGTAGCCTTAGAACTAAGTTTGTACGTTTAGATGTTTTATTATTCGCCATAGATTTGACAATATTTGCACTTTAGAAGTTTCGTACAAAAGAAAAGAATGTCAATATTTTCCAAACTATAAAGAATATTAAAAAACCAAAACACGTAATCCTAGTTCTAAGGCATACCAATAGCATATAAAAATATCATGGCTACAGTTAAGGTTCTGAGGGTGGAAAACGTTTCCGCCGTTTGTATGAAGAGCGCTGGGTCCCTACACAATAGACTTTTAAGTAAACAAACAAACAATGCCTAGATTAGGGTTATCAATTGCTATATCTATTTTTATGGAAATTCAAAGTAAAACATAAGTAAGTAGGTTGTTACAAGTCGTTGTTTATGAAGCTTTCTACTTTAATTCAAAGTGCAAAATTAAGTCGATGTCAGATTTTGTGGGCTGCAGTTCTAAAGGGTCAGAAAACAAAAGTTCCAGTGATGTTCTGTAGAACAATAAAAGTTGTCACTCACGTGCAGTCGCAGAGAGAGCCGCGGGGTCATGTTGCGTGCGCTTCGGCGAGTGGTTGTCGAATGGCACCGCGGTTGTGCGCCCGCGCTGCCTGCGACGCAGCGTGCTCTCTACTAGAAGCGACAGGCGCAGTTTATCTCATGCCAGGATTGTATCAAGCCTGCGTTTAGGATCGTATCTGACTCGGGGTCCTTTTACACTTTTTTTGAATTCACTCCTCTTCCTCACACAGTCTTCTCTTACAGTCCGGTGAGATTAATATACCGTTAGCACGCGACAGCTTTCGAAATTACATTATCTCTATGTCAATTGAGTCGCATGTGTGACATATGAGTTGATCGGAAAATAAAACGTGAGGAGAAATCGAGGTTTAATCGGATAAACGACTTTGTAAATCGAAACATTTTGTATGTTTGAGGACTACGAACTTGTCAAAATGGGTGATGTGACACAACAGCAGTGTCTCCCTTCAATTTCTGATGCTCGTACCTGTTTTCAATTAATTTTTATTTTGGCGTAAAAGCATTTATGTATCAGCGGTCCTTGGACTTATCCTCCAGTAGAGCTCTAACTAACTTGTGTCATAAGAAAGCGATGCACTAAGGATGGCTTTAAATTAGGCGGTCATAGGCTGTCTCATTATGTCTTAAAAAGGACAAATGTCTTAGGTAAACAAGAACAGAGACAATGATTATTTCATTATATCGATGTTTCTATATTAATTTAGAAGTTAATGCTAACGTGTTCGAGATGTTCTTTGTGACAGAAAACTCACACTAAGCCTCTGGTCTAAGAGCATATATATGTATTTCTAATACAAGACGTAGGCAAAGCGGCTTGAGATAATAGCTTACAGAAGTATGATAGATTTAATCAGGTTTTAAATAAAATTATAAGAAGTCACTTCCAGGTCTCTAAATCTGCATGCGCGTCCTTGCTGGCGAATGCAGCGGCACGCCCAGCGGCGGTGCTTTGTCCTACTAAACTAATAAGCTTATCAATTACAATGAGTCCTATTTAGAACTTTAACTTCTTATATGTTTGACGAAACATTATCCTCAAAGGTGCAAATTTAATTGAACACTCGTTGAATAAAACTTTGATGAAAGTAAACGCCTAAAAGCAAGTAGTTTGACAGCATTGATATTTATACCCACATACATACAGTTACACTTGTTTCTCGGTGGGGTAGGCAGATACCACGGATTATTGCTCAGCTTTTTAAGTATGATCACAATATCGTAAATAGCAAAAATGTTATGTTATTATTGTCGTCACACTTCTTACTTTTAAGTATGTTTTCATTTTGCAATGCAACTTATAACCGTTCTGCCCTTCTGTATTAGTCAGATGAAGAAAATGAGATCAATTAATTGTAAAGGTAATAAACATTACCTACCTACGCATGCTTGGTAAATGTTTATAAAGTTTACAAAATGAATGTATGTAGACGTTTTACTGGTTTATTACTAACCTGACTACTTGCTGACTAATAAACATACCATAAAAAGTTCCGCTTGTAAATAATTTAAGCTTAACATTAACTCATTAAAGTAAGATGCTTGTCGCCGGCATGTGTTCATAAAAATAATATTTTTCCTTTAACCCTGAGCACGTCGTTGGGCAAGTTCGAGTTTGTCCGAAGGCTGTGTAATGTAACAAGATGTCAGCAGAAAGAGGCTGTAATAAAGAAACTAAGTTCACACCGGAAACGGAAACATACCAGAAGCCGCCACCTATCGTTCTGTGTTGTTACGTGCTTCAATCAAGGACATTAAACTTTCTGCGTTCAAATATAATCAATTATCAGCATTGAATCAGAAACAGCAAAATTTTTTTTTAACGAAATAGCTTTAACAAAATAACTAATGGTTACTTTTCACTTAAGTACAGGAGAGTGACTTGGAGCTTGAATTTTTTCGTACGATATGGAACTAAAACTGTGTAGGTTAATTTAAGACTGAGCACCAAATTAATAGCACCTACACACATAATTAATCAGTCAAAACCACACTTTCGCTAAGCTTTGCTACAGTTAGCGGCAGCCATGCGAGGAGTCTTCGTAACGCTTCAGATTATCTTTGATAGGTAATAATATTTACTCCGTTTACACTTACAAAACTCTGTTTACTCTTAGGACTCTTAGACTTCGGTTACACGCTAATTCTGACGTCAGTTCAGTCCATCATTCCGGTATAGTTTTGACTGATGCTAGAATGATGACAAATGGACACGGTTACGATCAGTTCAGACTGACACGACACGAGACAGGCTACACGATAATTCTCTCGTCATTCTGACCAGAATGATGGACTGAACTGACGACAGAATGAGCGTGTAACCGACGTCTTAGGTCAAACAAAATACTACGTTTTACATCTAGAGAGTCGATATATGTAGAAATAGGTATTTTCTTCCATTAGCGTAGTTTAAAAAGAGGCATTAGATTACTTAATTACAATTACTTCGACTTTTTCGAAAGCAAATAAAAACACAAAATAATGTACAGCACCCGGCAGTAAATATTGCACATCGGCTAGTTTCGGATTCGTATTTCCTCACCCGCGTGCGACAGAGACGATGCTATACGAAACCGAACCAGCCGATGTGCAATATTTACTGCCGGGTACTGTACTTCATTATAGCAACTGCTAACAACGCCATCTACAAGTTGGCTTTCGAACTAATTTGAACTGACAAAACTGTCGGCGATACGTAGGCACTGCAAGCTTCATGGTTTTTGAGTATGAATCACAGATGGCAGCAATGGTTTTCCTCAAAAGTTTTGTGTCATATCTATCTATCTATCTATATAAATAAAAATGAATTGTTGTTCGTTAGTCTGATTAAAACTCGAGAACGGCTGGGCCGATTGAGCTAATTTTGGTTTTAGAATGTTCGTCGTAGTCCAGGGTAGGTCTAAACGGTGAGCAAATATGCCTCCAATAATTAGGCGGTACGAAGTTCGCCGGGTCAATATTTTTATTCTAGCTAGAAACTATAATTATCCTTCAAGTAAGTAACGAGGTGGACCACTAGTATTTCGTATATTGTAGTTGATTATCATGTGGTTCGGTGTGAAACGACTGCAAAATTTTAATGTAAAGCCTACTACGTACTACAGCGTTCAAACATGAGCTACGAAGGGTAACATCAAGCACCCTAGGAGCGCTTTGGAGATCACTCTTATACATATAATCCATGCCAGAGATTCATGCTATTTGATATTTCTTAATCAGAAAAGTATTACGGCTACAAATCACGTTCGATTTTGTATTAGATAGACACGTTGTTGTTGTTTATATGTATAGTACTATACTATGCTTAGGCATAGTCATAGTACACACACAGTGAACAGAAGCAACATCTTGGTTGACTCTCGATTTCTTTGTCCGATCTCAGTAGGAAAGGTCAGCCAAGTCGTAACAAGATCACGGATGTTCAATCCAGAAGAATAATAACTATGTATATAATGTAAAGTCGGGCTGAATATCAGCTCCCTGTTTCGGACCACCGTTTCTAAGGTCATGACCGCCGTCCTCCGTTGAAGATGATTCTCGAAAAAAAGAGGAAAATAGTGAATTTTGGTTACTATTGCCGCATAACTGTGCTAGTGTGGTCCTTGTCGGTGCTCTCCGGCACCAATTAGTTCGTTAGTGTTTAAGAAATCAAGTTGTATTAAGTATCTGTTCATAGATAAGTTAATTAGTTAAGCTAAACTAAGTACAGTTACGTAAATTTCTGGTTGTGTTTGTTGGTGTTAAATTTACTTCTTTTTATTTTAATCAGGACAATAGTTTTAATTTTCTGGAAATAAAAACTATAAGTGCTTGACGTAAATTTGTTTAAAAGCACCGAACTTTCACATTAATTGCTAGGACCCGAACAATCTACAATTTCACTATCTGAATTCCATGACCATGAGATGGGGGTAGCCAGTAGCCAATACAATTAGCGTGACTAATTCATGCAAGCACCACTTTAATTAATTTATGATAAGTATGCGTGTTTTAAAGTACTTTTAAGCAAATAAAGTATTAATAGAATTAATACGCAGATCTCTCTGGCTCAGTTTCATGAATGTGGCTAGGAGTAGAACTACGCCACGAGCGTCATCAGAATTGCGACTGGTCACTGTTAATAAAAACATAATTTGCTTAGTCTGAAATTTAAGACATGGCCCATGACGCGGTAAGCCAGTTACCAACAGCATGGCGGGACGGCAAACGATTTTGTAAGCGCAAATTATTTTGATACTATATCTCCTTAGCACTCACATTTCGTTTCGTTCGTCAAGATTTCTAAAGGTATGAATATAAGGTTTCAAAATCCCATGCCGTGCCGCTGGTAACAAACAACCGGCCAATATTCGAATATTTTTTAAAGGAAGAAAAAAGAAAGAAAAAACATTAATTTAAAAGTAGAAGACATTTTTAGTTTATCTCTATTTGCGTCTTTTTCTCATGACACTAATTAGGCAGCGCCGCCGGCAGAAATAATAAATAAATGAAAAGAAATAAATAACTGGGGAAAATTTACACAAATTGTAGAGATTTAAAAATATGTAACATCCAAGACTCATCCTAGAATCAAACCGAGAACCTCTAGCTTTGTAGTCAAAGTCACTAACCACGGTGCTATTTCTGATCCTACCAAGATTCTGGCTATTGAGAATATTGTGATCATATAATCCACTCATTCGTTATAAGAGCATTTAATATGGCACAGTCCGCGAGAACATACACGACGAGTATCCATGGTTAAAATGGTTCTAATAATTTTGTACATATCCCTGTCACTTTTACATAGACAGTGGAACTACTGCCACGTGTTTTTCATCTAATCGAATATCGTGTATTATTATTTAACGCAGGAGATACACACGCTTGCATATTTGAGTCTCAAAATGTTGCTTTCAAAACTTCGGTTCCTAGCTCGCTAGCTTCAAGCTAGCAGTTTAAACACAAAAACTACATTAAAATTAACCTACGAGCGACGCTTGCGGCTAGCGGCTAGCGGCTGAGCGACATGGATTATGCACACGTCAAAAAATAAAACTTAGCAGATGAGTTAAACCCAGATTAAGCGAGATTGACGGGTTAGGTTTTGATAGTGTTTTCCTAAAACGAACGCTCAGCTGTTTGGGTCTTAACTGGTCAATTGTCCACAACTTCGTTTTCCCTGTTCTCTGATACGGCATAAATTCGAAGCTGTATTGTTCTGTAGAGTGTACAGAGAATAATAGGTGGAGTCTGTGCGGAAAGAGATCACAGCGGCTAAACAGCCTGCGGCTTTTTGCAGGTCGTTAGCTGCGTGTTGCTGCTTTTTCTCTTTGACAAAACCAAATGCATGTGTATTATTAAAAAAGTCTGTTTCTCTCGAGATTTCATCTGCAAGGATTAGCTTTTCGTTTATCCTACAGTGACCTCGTTTTGTCAAAAATTAAATTGCATCTTACGTCCCTCCCAAATTATAATGCAGGTATTTCTCTTTTAAGCACAAGTAAGCACACAGTGTTGCCCTATTTTCGTTTTGATATACACTGCAATTATTGTGATTGGATGAAGGAAATCGGCTGAAAGTTTTGCGCGAACACAACCTAGCTTAACCCAAAGTGTCGACCTGGGGAAGTGGCGAATTTCGCGATTTTCGTTGAATACCCAAGACGGATCTCCGGCAAACCCCGAGGGCTTAGTCTTGTCTTGACAGCTATTGCGACGGTGCGACGATCGTTCAAGGAGTTAAGATTGAAAGAATTGAAACATGTATACATAGATGTTGATCGCTACCGAGTAGAGCCAATGCTTTAAAAAAAGACAATTGGAGTAAAACGCAACTTTTAAAAAGCCTTGCTACGAAAGAAACATTCTTGTTATTTAAAACTTTGTTTTAATTTGATAAGAAATAGTAATATCGAAGGTATTTTTTTGAATACAAACTTACTAAGTTACTAAATAGGAAACCAAGTTTAATACAATAGGGATCTACTCATACTGACGTGCTGAAATTATTTTAGCCTGCGTTTATTTTCACGTTAAAAATACGATATTGCCACCGTTTATGCAAGATCCCAATTTCCAAAAACTTTAAATTCTATTTACACAATTTTAGATATTCTAGTATGGTAATTTTGATCAGAATAAGTTAGGCGCTGACTTAAAGTCACGGTCGTTCATAGTAATCAACAGAATTAAATTATTGGAGCCTTGCGTGAATAAGTATTCTTTAATCAATGTAACATTTATTTATTTATTTTAATACGAGTATATATTGGGAGTGTAGAGGTACGTGTGTATTAACACCCTTGGAGTAATTTGATCGTGGCGTTTTGAAAGAACTGTGTCTCTTACACGACTGGTTATTTTTGGATTATCTCTATGTAAATAATAAGATTTCTTAGTAAACATTAAAATTTTTATACATTTCAAGTTTTTGGTAAATCTATTTAGAACTATTGTAAAATTTATAAACAATCTAACCTTGCTGATAGAAAAGAAAAAAATATGACTAGTTGACATTCCTTTAAAGAAGAATAAAGTTACTTGATCTGAATCTGAATGTAACAAAAAACGTGAATTGATTCCCTGCAACTTTATCGTCATATTTATTTTCTGTCAGCTTTCATAATGAGCAAGGGGCCAGATATTTTTCTGCATACTACCAATTCCTATTTGTTGTTCATTTCATACAGCAGCACTACGCTTCGATATTCGTGTTCGGGTGTTCACGAGAACGGAAAAGATGGACTGATTAATTTTTCACGTAAACGTTTATACGTCTTTTTCATTGTTACAAATAGCTGAGCACAAATAGCAAAGTGTACTGCCACTAATTAAAGGCACGCGTCACGTTTCCATTTATTCCACGATCGCATTCTGGGGTGCAATTTTTGAATCTCACCAAATTGACTGAATCTCTATGAAAACGGCCTTTTCGGTGAGCTTTAGTCACCCGGTGAGATTCAAAAATCACACTCCTGGACATTTAGTGTAAGTTGTAACTTTCTGAAACTAATCGTATCGAATGCGCTAGGTTTAACTTCTCAATTACCATAGAAATATAGGCAGTGTCACTATCGGCGGGTATTGGCAACAAACTCTTTTGCTAGTAATTGAAAAGTTGACGCTAACACGTTAGCTACGTCTGTTGTGACAAAAAACTTACACTTACTTACTTAGGCAGTAGGCACCAATCGCAGAACGACAATATTAAATAGTTTTGCGTATTTATGTTTAAAATAAAGGCACAATTTGCAAAATTAGTATAATATTTATTCATAGCGTAGAAAGTTAAACTATTTACAATTTTTACACACTTAAATAACTATAACTATCACTTCGAAATCCATGACAACCGTACAATATCCAACTGATTTGCATCGCACTCGCTTTCGTCGGAGAGGCACTGAGCGTCGTGTCAAATGTACTCAAAAGGTACATGACAGAGCCTTCTTACGACTAGAAGCGGCAGTTGCGGTAGACACACCACAAAAAATATTGCGAAAGGGCTGAAAAGTATGCAAGCTCCCAGCCACGCCATCAAAAACCACGTGGGCACGAACGCAACCTGGTCCAACATTATCATTTCACGCTGTATTTGACTTGTGTACATACATTTCCATAACATACATTAAAAAAAATAGCGTAACTACTAAAATGATTAGTTGCGTTTTCGGTAGAACGTTTCTCAAGCTGTCGGTGCGCGTGCGACTAAGAACGCCACCTGCAATAGACAAAATACCTGTGAGTACAATCAAGTATAATTAATAATTATTGTTAGTACATCAGTAGCTAATGCTGTTGACACAACCTTTTTGTTAGAAAATTGGAATGAAACAACGAGGTCAGTCAAGTCAAATGTTAACATGACACAGGGACTCTTGTATAATTTAAAATATGTAGATAGAGAAAGAGCTGAATCCAGCAATTTCATTTTAGGTCATTGCCGATTTTAGATTTAGATTAGACTATATGTATCATATAAACTTAAACCACTGTCAAATAAAGGTCATTAAACAATAATAAAGTTAATTGAGATACAAAAGTTACAAAATTTTATCATTACGAAAAGATAAGTTTTCGGCATATTTAGTTAAGGTATTTGGACGGCAAGTAAATGGTCATCATTTAACCTTCACCGTCCTTTAAAGCTTTGATACAGTGAGTATTTAATTGTCGACAATTAAATTGTTTCCAACCATTACGCAGGTATCTAAACTTAGCGATACGTTGATACGTGTGTTTTACATTTCACATTGAGATAAAACGGTATTATAGTTTATCTTTGACTTAAAATTAGAATAGATATGCTGTATATCTTCATCGAATGCATAATTTATGCTGGTCATTAAATGTATTTTGTACTTATGATAAAGTTGTTATCCTGGAGAAATAATCGTTCATTCTCGAATTCACTAATTATTTTTTTTAGATAGGAAGATTGTTATCGCCAATTGTATGAGATTAGGCACCAAATTGCTTCTTTGGCCCTGGCAAATGCTTCAAAGAATTGAATGGGACTACGTGTGTAATATTTGGCAAACGGAATCTCTCGTCAATCAAATCAATCTCATTCTTATCGCATAATGTGGCACGGGGATCCGAGCCGAACGAGCCAATTCATCTTGGATCCACGAATCGGAAACTTACAATACATTATGTGGATTTTGGTCAAATTAGGCTCCCGTCGTTATCCTGTTCAGTGGCTACATTCCGCATTAAATTGAAACGAGCACGATCGGCGATTAGCTCGTACGTAACGCGAAGGCCAACTCAAAGGGACCGCCTTTTAACAAAGTTTCTATCACGAAAGTGAGGCCGTCTTCTATTGCCTTACTCACATTAATTAAGAAATAAAGTGAACCTGTCCATGATGACGTTTCTACTAAAAATAGAACGTTATCTGTCGTGCTTACGCTTGACAGCGTAATATTGAGTTTTCCTCCCGATACGAATTAGCTGTAATTTTGTCCGTGTCGTATAAAACTCGCTGGACCAAACCCTCGCCGATTTATTTAAGCGAGGGAGTGGACTGTGTTATTTCTCTGTATAAATCTTAGTTCCCACCCACGGCTTAATAACAACACCTTTTCTGTTACCTATCAAGTAAGATCGAACTGTATAATTTTCTTTCGTGAAACGTTTTTATTGAAAACGTCGATCATGATGACTTGATTAAAGACCAAGTGAATACAATAAATACGAAGAAGCTCATATTATAAGCTCGTGATACATTAATAATGTACCTATTTCAAAACATTTTAGATTACAAATACAATAATTAGCTATTGCATATACTTAATAAAAACCTATTACACATGTCAAAGAGTAAACAACATAGATGAGCAATAGTAATATAGGTGTAACGCATACGGCATTTCGATAGAGCTATTATGCGACTTCTAACTACACATTATTACGTTTTTGGCAATATCAAATTACCTGTCAGCAAGTTTCTCAATGGGCGATCGTTATTCAACCCCGGCAGTCATTGTCATGTTCGAGCAGTTTTATTTGTTTAAGCTTATCTCAGCGTGTGTGCGAGGTTACGTGGATCCGAAATCTTAACTCACGACCTCTAAATTGATGGGTTATTTACATTATTGCTCAAATTGACAGTGACATTCAGGATGTTTTTATTGTGAAATTGGTTAACGCAATTCATTTTGATATGCACTTCCTTTCTTAATCCGAATATATGAATATATAGATCATAACTAAATGTTGCTTCATTATATAACCTTAATTTAAACACGGCTCACGTAAAGATATGGTTTTTGATGCGCAGCCTACCAGATTTAATGGATTTTTGAGATCTAGGTGTTACTTTGTACTTACGTCAGCAATATACTCTATTGACATATTTAATTGTAAGACTTTTGTAAGGAAGAAAACCAAAATTACGTGGCATAGTACACTTATTGGGGATTTTATGTGCGACCTCCCTCTCGCCTTTAATCGTCTTAATTAAAACTTAGAAAGTAGGCATATTTAGGTACAAACATTGAGGTAAAATTTTCGGAAAACGGTAAGACGAAGTAGGCCACGGTTTATGAAAAAATTTAAGTGACGAGACTGTGGCAAACTTTTATGAAAGGTAAACAGATACAATAACATTGGTCCCGTTTACAAACAATATTTATGGTGATCAAGGTGTTCGAAAGTAAAATACGATCGGCGTGGCGTTCGTTCAATTAGTTGCAGACTTGGTAAAATATTATAACAATCATTGCCCTAATTTTTCTTTGTGTTGTCATTACAATTTTAATTTAATAATTTAAATGTTAAAAACATTTAAAATAAAAATCGAAAGAAATTTCGGTTACAAACTTTATTATAACAACCTTTCAGATCGCTAAGACGATGTTATAGGACAGTTCACTCATTAATAAAAATAATGTTAACTTCCACGACAACTTAATGGCTGATCTTTGATCCTAGATAACCTACATGTGTAGATAGATAAGCTTACAAATGGTCTTTACTGTACTTGTACCGTACAGTCAGCAGCCGATATATCTACTCAGTCGAAGTGGTCAGAAAGATTTATACACGACTCTATTGTCTAAAGAGTAAGAGCTGATGTTACCTAGTTTTTGGTTACACGCTGCTGACTGTACAGATACCTATATATATTTTTATCTTATAATGCTTGTTTCAGTGCAAAAAGCTTTGTGGAAATGTAATTATTAAGATGTTATAATTATAAATACCTTAACAGTAAGTAGTTTTGTTGGATAATTTTTGTTCCTTCATTTGTAAGTAAAACAATAAAAAAACAGCGTTAACTACATTATGAATTAGTAAATTCCAGGTTAAGTTTAAAAACTCTTAGCGTCTTTTCATTACAAAACGCCTACAGGCAATGCTAATGAATATGAGGCAACGGAGGATGTTAACCATAACTTATAAACTGGTTTGCATTGCATGGCATTGAGCATGTGACACGCAACGACCTTTGCGCCTTCTTTGTTAGCATAAAATAGCCATAAATAGTAAATAAACAAAGCCGACATTAAAACGTAGCAAACTGGACGTACGTGATACCCCAAGAGCACCTGTGTGTAATTGACCTCATATTGCTATTGTTTCTATTTATACCTAGGACCTATCATTTACCAGTACTTTTAAACTTAAAATATATGTGAAATCCATGAAGTAGTACTGACTATCATATATATCATGATTTTTAACTGACTTAAATGAACCGAAGGATGAGGTTCTCAACTCGTCCCTTTTATATTTCTATTTATTAACTGATTTGGTCACTTTTTATTTATTTATTTAGCAGAACCTTGTAAATGTTAAATTAGTTTGCCTGCCTGCCACATGTTCAAATAGTTATGACTATTTTCTTAAATAAGTCTCTTAGTTTAAAGTACTAGTTTAAGTTTACTGACCGAAGCAGTTTACTGTTCGCTGTTGTACCATCCAGGAATATGTTCGATTGACAAGTCACATAACACCACGTGAGTCTTTTTCACTGTCACTTTCAGCTACACGCACAACATTGTTTATTCGAGTGTGGTTCAAGTCAACTGTGCGCGAGCGCCGGGCCGCCGGCGTCGCGGTGCAACCAAGGTTTCGACACAGCCCAGTCGCCGTCTGTTTAGGTTCTCTCTATCTCTCAACCCACCAGGTCTATGCGCAGCCGAGACAGCAATAAAATCAGCTGCTGCAACTCCGTGGCGACTGGGTGACCTTCTGTTCTACCATTATTGCTAATATGCTCAAGTTGCTTAATCGCTCGCTTTAAATTCCCTCCTTGTGCCACTTATGGTGTTTCGGGTTTTGTTTTTATTTTACTCCGATCTACAACAATTTTCGCTGTTGCAGAATTTTCTATGAGTGCTGTAACTCACAATACTAACTTGCGTATAGTAGTTATGTATTGCAGGCGTTGCAGCGTGGATCGTAACTCTTGCGATAGATCAGCGGGGAACCTCAAGAGATACGGTTACGGTCATTTCGATTATTATTACCAATTATAATCGCGTGATCCTAAATACTCGTTTGTGGAACAGTTCTGCCTTCGCAAAGTTTCATCAACTTAGAAACAAATTTTAATCTTTACTTGAAATAATCAAAGAATATTTAGAATTATTAAATATTTAGAAGTAAGCAAGTAATTTGTGTTTTTTTAAACAATGTCATAATTGGTAATAATTGTGATATTGCTGTGATTAGTGAATAAATCATATTTTTCTAGTCATTGACCGGTGATGTCAATGCGGGACTCAATAAGGATTAAATGTAACCAGAGGTGTTTGTTTGGTGTGGTTACCGACCAGGTTTTGGTTAATCAAATAGTATAACAAATAGTAAAAGTTCAATTCAAATGTGTTTATTATGATGTCGAACTCCTATGTGAACCTATTTTTGTTGTAAATCGAATTCTTAACTTGATCAGGCAAGTTCAGCGTAATCTGTCGCTTCATATCCATTTTCACCTCCGTCATTGTGAATTCTATGATTTTGACTTCTTATTACTTAGTAATTATAAACTCACATCATCCATAGGTATTCTTCGTTTGATTTGCTGGTCTGCCTCTGCAAATCTCCAAATTGGGAACCTGCACCAAAACACACTTAAGTATAGTGGAAATTGAGATAATTTTACATCTCGTTAAAAAATAAAACGTTGTTATTATCTTTGGTTAGATTAAAACAATCGTGACCTTTTTACCATATTTAACAAATAAGTTCGTTTACTGCGCATTCAGTTTAACACTATGGTGATAAGCCAATTAATGTTATCTTTAAATTCCAAGAATTTATAAATATTTCTTGCCCCCTGTTGATTACCGAAAGACCGTAAATACTTTCCGTATCATTATTTACATTAACAGATATAAGTTTTGTATGGCAGGCAAAAGCAAAATTTGTATTTTCATAATAAAGAACTATTAGATAAGCAGAAATAAATGATGACCTGTTCAACTTCATGTTACTTCACAAATAAATTAGAATTGCTGAGAATTATTGACTTGCCGATAGCTGATAGAGATATAATGTATATACAGTGGTGGTCGTGATCAACCAACGAATTAGGAACAATTTCTAAAAGTCACGTACAGTCAGCGTCAAATATACCAAGAGCGGGCAAGGTGTCAAAAATATGTGAACTCGACTCTATTGTCAAATACGCTCGGGCGTGTTCAGATATTTTTCACTACCTTGCCCGCTCTGGTATATTTGACGCTGGCTAAGTTTAAACTAAACATTCAGCCGTGGCCCTAACATGACCGGTCAAGTTAAGATTATATAAGATTTATCTTTATGTGCGTCCCTTTCTTGTGACAGTTTGACAAAGTCGCAGGAAGGAAAAATTTAACCTGGGGTGCAATTTTTGAATCTCACCAGGTGACTAGAGCTCACCAAAATGGCCGAATTTCTATGAAAAATGGCTATTTTGGTGAGCTTTAGTTACTCGGTTAGATTCAAATGCAATTTTTGACCATTTTGGCGAGTTTTAGTCACCCAGTGAGATTCAAAAATCGCACTCCTGGTCCCTATACCCAAACCACAAAGAATATAATACCTACTGCCCCAAACGAATAAGTGTTACAATCTACATCTACACTAACACAATAAAGAGGTAACCTTTGTTTGTTTGTATGTAAGGGGTAATCTCTGGGACTACTGAACCGATTTCAAAAAATCTTTCATAAATAGAAAGCTACACTATCCCTGACGGACATAGGTTACTAATTCCACGCATTTTTTTGGTACTGGCCCCTGGTCATGTTTGGACCACTGAGCACCACTGCAATTTTTTATATAGGTATGTTTAGAGAAGTTTTTCATCGTTCAGTGAATTTTACCTATAATTAATGGAATTATTTTTCCGTTTCGTCGAGATCCAAAGCTCAGAGCCACGGCGAATTGACATCAAATCCATATATTTGACGCTAATTCACATGTGAGGTGCGACTTACGTATAAAAAAATTTGTTAACGCTGATGACAATAAACTTTTCGTTTAAAAGGAGGCAGAATGTTGTTGTAATAGTAGTTAGTAGGTACTCGTGCTATATTGTGCCTAATTAATAAAGTTCATTGTCAGTGAGGCACAGGTAGTACTGGGAATCCTTGGTCTCCGGGACAAATAATGCGTGTTCTTGTATGGCTTTGAGCTTGAAACAGGTTTACAATCTCTTTTAACTACTGGACACAGTACTTCTTTAACCGGCTGCTTAACTTTAGACTCAAGGTTGACTACATTAAAAAAACATGCTAATTTAGTAGCATGTTTACATTTCTCATTTGATGTTATGTGCTATGTTACTCCGAGTGTTATGACTGTTATGATGTTTAAGCACGAATGGGCGTGGCGTATTGCCAATTCAAAACCATAAAATGCAACAAAATTAAATGCAGAACTAAATTACGGATAGGATTAAATATTAATCAGCAACTAAATTGCATCAAACTAATGTTTTGCTAACAATTAAAAATTTTTCATTACAGTACATCAATTATTTATACCTACGAGTACAAGTATAAAAACAGTTCGTTTATAAAAAGATGCTTATATTTTAATATTTAAGATTGCGTACCTGGTTGATAATTTTGTGGGTTGCTGTTCGTGCTAGTCTCACTTTCGGTACGATTTCTTGGCCTAAACAAATTCCATGGATTGTAGCCCGCAGTTGAAGATTGGTTCCCAAGTTTAGGCGCATTCTTATTAGTAGAATCCATATTTTTAATAGACGTAAAATAAACTCAACAGTAAATAGTTGTTATGCAGAGGATAAATAATTGAAAGTAAATGAGACTCGTGCGCACGTCGCGCCGGTAGATAAATGTACCGCTTGTAATAATGACAATAATGCAGTAACTAAGTCAGCTCCACCAACCACAGACCCAAACAATCTTGATAGCGTTGTTTTGATCCGAATGTTCCCGACTGCTTACGGAAACGACCGAAGCCATATTTACATCATTGTACAACTTTAAATTGCCGCTTTTGATGGTACGACTATCTTCATTATGTTCGCCAGTTGTGGAGAAATCTTATACCAATGCTAAAGGAGTTAGCGTCGGTCGATTCCGGATTATTATTTTTCCATCAACATTGTAAAGTTTGTAAACTTAGTCATAAGAAAATTGGACTTTGTGCGACCTATACAAAGAAAGGATAATATGATGGGCGTGTAACTTGTAAGTTTGTTTATGGAGTTGTAGACAGATTCGATACTGTTTACAGTTTTTTTTAATACTTTTTTATGTCTGCTGGCTATTATTAAATAGGAGAATAAAGTCATATTAAAGAAGGAACCCTTGTGGTACGAATGGATATATAGCTTCAGTACGTGTCAAGTGTACCCAAAATTTTCAAAATGGTTACCTTTGCTGGGCGTCAAGGTAGTAAAAACTTGTAAAATAAGAACACACCTAAGGTAACAATTTTGACGTTTCATATGTGTACACTTATACAGGGTGTCAATAGAAGACGAGGTTTAGAGTATGTAGTCGTCTCTTTTTGGCACATTGTATTGCCATTTAAAGATATCAGATATTAAAATATTGTTTTCAATTTTAAAACTCTTTCTATGCTATACTATTTCTATGCGTATATCGTGCTAATGTGATTTGACATGCCGCATGACGATGATCTTTGGGCTAAAACTGCGACTAATTGGCTCCACATCCAAATCTGGAGTAGTGGAAAACTCTAACTGGCGTTGGCGAGATGAACTGAATGCTTTTCAGCTTGACTGACTGTTTTTTATTCTCACCAATTGACAGTCCCAAACTAAGCAAAAGTTCTACTATGGGTATTATAATAGACAACGAATATACTTCAATACATTTAATATCAAAGACTCGGGTACAATTACTCATATTTATAATACAAACATTTGCCTCACTCGGGATCGAACCCGATTCTCTAGCTTTATAGTCAGGGTCACTAATCACCAGGCTATCCGGTCATCTCTATCATGGTGATAGTACTTAAAAAGTTTCAAGGCAAGTAAAGACACACCGTAAGCATAAACTAAAAGCCTGATGGAATAATAGCTGCAGCTGAATCTCAAAGCAACATTGAAACGTGCTAAATGTCAGGCATTCAAAGAAAATAAATGAATTCCATATCCTTAAAGTTATCAATATTCTTCGATAATATCGCATTATTTGAGATAGTAGTAATGATATTGCTGCGGCATTAAGGACACATTTAGCTAAACTTATCGTTAGATAATGTTAAAGATAAAAGATAGACATACGGTAGACAACGTTAGGTTAAAACCTAACTTTCTCATGAGTATTTAAGACAAATAAGCCAGTTAAAATAAGTAGTAGGTAATATTTATAAAACGGCAGTTTTTGGTTTTGAAGTTGATTCGTGAGATATAAACGTGTGTATCTTAAACGGCCGCTTATTTTCATTTTTGTGGTTTATAAATTTTAAACAAACAAGTACTTAATTATTAACTTCACGCATAAATACAAAATATTGCCCATCTAAAATAAAATCAAGGTCCATTCATCATTTTATTAACAGATACTTTCAAGCAACAGAAAACAACATTGTTTGCACGCTTATGGTATTACGGAATCTAACGTTGAATTCTGCATGAGACATCTTATAGGGCCAAAGGGTGTATGAGATCCCAAACCACAGGGCACTTGTGATCATGCATTAGATATTTGGATTTGGTGAATATTCGATACCGCAAGCGAACATGGTTACATGAAGATTTATTTTAGGCTAGTCATTAGAAATTTATTAAATTAAGTGGGTAAAAGTAATAAAGATTAACTTTTAAATAAATGACTTTGATCGTATGTACTTGTACTTTGAATTACAAACCATAAAAAAGGTACATTTACGTCATTACCTTCATTGAAAATGACTAGACAATGATACCACAAATTGTCAAAGTCAATAGTCATGTCACACAGGAATTCATAAACCAAATAATTTAATTGTGAATCACAAATTTAATACAATGGCCTATAATTGATATCGAACAGTTGTTCGTGGTAAGATAAACAAGTTCGAAAGACAAATACAATCATGAAGTTACCGTACGTAGTATCCACGAATACGCGTGAAGCGTACAAGACTTCCAATCTCATGAAGGATTCTGGTGGCGAGGCTGCTCGAAAAATTGTGGCCGAGGACTTCGAATGGGATGACGGCTTCACGCCTGCACCTTTGACTTATTTTGCGGCCCTCGCTCTTTCTCGAGCATTCCACCTAATAAACCCACTGAACAAGGTTCTACAGAAAGACGTCGATATGCTTATGGATCTGTTTCCTGCAGATATTCCTCTCAAGTGCAGCGTTCCTTTGATAAAAGTACGCGTTAAGAATATGCTTTCTTGTTTAATGTCACTTGTCACAGTTTTAAGATCTTTTTTACGTTTTAGGATGAACAATACTGGAAACGGTCATTCTATTTCAAATTCCCATCACGGTTAGAATTAGGAGTATCTTTTTGGAAAGGGAAGTTTTTATCAGCATGTCTTCAGGATTACCTGGAGAACGTAAACCCGGACGTGTTCATTGAAGAAGACGCCGTGGAACTCGCTACTCTCGTAAATATTTATATTTTTTAATCCGGGCAATTGTATTTACTAAACATGATTTCATACATACGTAAATTTCTTTTAACGCAGGTGAGCCCCTATATTTATGAATTAGGCTTAAACCAGCTTCAAATGGTCCGCCAACCTTTGCCTGCCATCCCAAATGAATACGTGGTCGAAGACACATGTCCCTTTAGCGTCACCAAAGTATTTGACCATATTCCACTAGAACCCGTGTTGGTCAGGCTTTATAACCTTCAGGAAATTTCCTTGGTGTTTGGAATTAATAATGTTCAAGAAGGCTATTTGACACGATACTTTGAATTTAGTATCGCTGACTGCGAATCCTTATGCCGAGGGCTGGAAGATTTGCGACATTTGAAGCTCTTCCGTATTAATCGTAGCAATTTAGATTGCTCTAAAGTAAAGATTCTCTTGCAACATCTTGTAAAGAAAGAGTCAATAGAGGAATTGGACTTTAACCACTGCAAGATTGGTGACTACGGGATGAAAGCTTTGGGTGGGTTTATCTACACACACACTAACGTGAAGAGAGTTAGAATCGCGAACAATCGGTTTAAAGAGGTCGGAGTGCAAGGCATTGCATATGCATTACAGATGAAACCTGCTGCGCCTATCGAACTATTGGGTAAGTAGGTACCTTATATTAACGCCATGTGGTTATCAATTGTTATATTGTTGATAACTTTTGACTTTCACAGATTTTAGCCTGAACCCCATGTCGATCGAGTGTGCGACGATGTTTGCAGCAGCATTCGTGCGATGCAAAGAAAAACCTCAAACCTTAATAGTGAATTCATGTGGATTTCACGGAGTGTCAGCTGACAAGGTGCCTTTTCCCAGTTCGTTTTATCTATTCGTCTTATGTAAGTCATTTGTATCAGAGTCGTTTGCGATTACAATAGATACTTTCATAGCTATGATAACAAAACCACTTACTAGTCCATAGATAAATCGTTATTATCAAGACATTCAGGTCAAGCTTGCAGTGACTACGTTTCACAAGCCTCATGTTATTAATACATACAAAACAAAACATTATGAACAGAATGAAAGATTTAATGACCAGAACATTTGCAGAAATCTTTTCTATGAATTGATATAATTTGGAGTTGCAATTATTCGCAATAAACTATCATAGGTCTTATTTGTAGGCAATTTTATATTTTACAGTTTGTGAAACTTTTACAACGTGATTTGAAGCACAGAAAACAAGATAATTAGAAATAGTAGATTTTCGGGCCCATTAGCCTCAAATATCTCGGGACGCAAACTCGAGACTTTTGAGCTAACTCCTAGGATACCATTTCGAGTTTAGAAGCCTAGACGGGAGACCGAAAGAAGAACGAAGAAAAACGGGAGAATATGGCATCTTTATCTTTATCTTTACATGGTATAAAACAAAGTCGCTATCCATTCCTGTCTGTCCTAATATATTCGGCCGCCTGCTTCTAAACCACACAACGGATTTTGATATGGTTTTCACTGTCTAGTAGATACTTATTTGCAGAAGGTTTTTATGTACCTACTTTAATTAAATTTTCGTTGATTAATTGCCCCCGTGTAAAGCCAGAGCGGGTCGCAAGTTGGAATATAAAATTGCTTTCTTTTTAGATGGCGGGCCTCCTCAGTCTCAATCGAGGGCTAACGAGGTTAGACATGGCTGCGAACGATTTGTCCGGCCAGGCAGAGGCGACACTCATCCGCGCCGTGGAGCAGAACAGGACCATACTCAGGATTGATCTGAGGAGAACGCGTACGTAAGACTCTATTACTATTCTTTTAGGCGCGGTTTACCTCGCGGAGTTTCAATAATATCGCCACACCACTTCACTGGGGCTAGCGGAATTAAGTTGCCGCGCGTGGGAATGAATACGAGTTATACCATAGACAGAGATACATACTGTAAAAGGACGCTTCTTATACCTAAACGCTGTTTTTGTTCGAAGTAAAACTTAGTTACTTGGACAACTATTTATTCTGTGGTTGTACGCAGATTTTATAATTTTTTTCAATTGCCCCGCTTATGATCCCGAAATGAAAAGAAATATGTAGCTGTTCTCAATCAATATACCTCTAAACTGTACCTACTTCAAATTACAAAATTAGTGTTGAGAGTTCTTTACTTATGGAAAGAAAAAAGAACTAGTTAAAATTAAAGTGGCCTTTCCGTATGAACCTAAACACTTCAAAATTATTACGTCTTTTTCTGACCAATTTAAAATAGAATCAGTGATTTAGTATTTTTGCGTCAACGCTGTAATAATAACAGTCCTCTATTTATTCACCCGCATAAAGTTAAATTACCAAAAGGAAATTAGGTAGCGGCATAATCAACGTTTGTCGCTGATTTGTAGCGAGTGATATAATTGTTGACGAATTGAAAATTGCATTTATTGAATCAGCCTTTGGCAAACAGCGACGAATAAAATTAATTTCTAGTACAGTACCTAGAATCGAAAATGCTGCATAATTAGCACACTCCCAATTCTCGCATTATCGAGATTCATATCACGCTCGGTATATATCAAAAATTACAGATTTCATAGGGATCTGACAGCTCTTTTTGACACATCTCGACTGTGACTACATATCTACTGACGCGACAATTGCCCCGCAGAGCTACCGCAACATTGACAAGTTGAAGTTTATTGTCACTTTTTCGCACGTAGTAAAAATAGTAACATAAAGAAACGACCAGGCAATCCGGAAAGTTTACTTGGTAGGGGTATGAAACTGCGACAAATGGAAGTTTCAATAAGTTTTTTACATGTAATAGGAACAATTGTTGCAGAATTTAGAACAATAAATAAATAAATATCTCAGGACAATTCACACCAATTGACCTAGTCCCATGCTAAGAAAACCTTGTGTTATGGGTACTAGACAACGGATATACATACTTAAATAGATAGATATATGTTCAAGAAATCTGAATTTTACTTAATATCCAAGAACGGGCAGACTTACCTTTGTTCTCTATGTGCGCAGATATATCGGACGAGACGCAGGCCCGAGTTAACGAGCTGCTTGAACGCAACAAGATGTTGCTAGGCGAAGAGAGAGAGCCTAGCGAAGAGATACCGCCGCTGTATCTCAACGAGCCAGAGTACCTCATCTGGGAGTACAACCCCAACAACCCCAACTATATACCAGGCCGCTACCCGGAACGCGTTCCTGAAGTCTAAATATACTTGTCTTGTGTATACATGGAAGTAGTAAAGCGAATCATTGAGAATCATGCGCCATTTGTCTAGGAATTATTGAGAAAAGGGAAAAAAGGAAGTGGTTATAAATTTAATGCTCATTTAATGCTCAGGCATCATCAGGATCAATTAAAAATGACAGTGTCACAATATTACGGTTACGCTTGAAAATAATAATAGATAGGTAATACACAATACATAATTGACATCAAAACTGTTTTGTAATTTTACTGTGTTAGTTAATTATTTTTTAATGAATATTTTCGAAATTATACATTAAATTGTTCTAGTTTGAATGAATTCGCCCTTTCCAGGTCATAGCATCTTCAAATAATTAAAAAGTTTTATTACACTATTTTAATATTTTTAAATAACATTTTGTCTTTTAATCTATCCGCATGTTTCATATTAAAATATCCAATATGCATGTCAAAGTCAAAGTCAAAGCATTTTATTTGTTAAACATAGGTAATAATAACATGGTTGGTTTGGAACATGAACTTGTCTCACTATGTTTATGTAAATAAGATAATGCTATAAAGTCAATAAACAATATATTCTTGCTACAGAAGATGTACATTGAGTGCTTGTAGGTGCCATATAACTGAGTTTTAGTTAAGGTCGTCGCTCACTTATCAACCCGACCAGCGCCGTCTCGCTTCATATGTGGTTGAGACTTCTTTTATGGTTATGGACTTTCAGACATATTGCTCACTAATCCATTTCAGCTCGCCTTGCTTACAAGCTGACCATTATGCGGCTGCACGACGAGTGAACAACTCGATGATAACGCACATGCCATGCGTCACATAACTGTGAGAGCTACCCGTCGACGACGAGTGAACGCCGAGACACGAGGCAGTGTTAATCGGGTGCCGTGATGCCGGGTTGATAAGTGAGCGACGACCTTTAGTCTGCGAAGAATCTAGAGTCTTCAATCATAGTTAAAGCTGACATACGTAAGGATATATATTTAGAACATGATGTGGGGCGTGACCCAGACAAAGTACAGTTTGATTGCGATCATAACGCGATTTAATGATGATGCATTTCATTGCTCTAAATGATTTGTTAACTAATCAACTTTATGGTTTTTTTTTTCAATAGGCGTTCACTTGCATTTGGGTGTGTAATGTTTGTTTTATTGAGATCAATCATATGCATTGCATTGCATTTTTGGAACTTACGATCAAAAATTGGTTTGACATTGCTATACCGAAGTAATAGCACACATTACCTTGATTGTTGAATAATTAAAGGGCATCTACGGATCATGCAAATTTAACCTTTTACCACCAGAGGTCCTAACATGAGCAGCCAAGTTTAGTTCATCAGAGTCTATCTCTATGTGCGTCTCTTTCTTATGACACTAGTTTAACAGAGAGCCACAATCCAGGTGTTTAACAAAAATCACCTGAAGTCAGACGTAAAAGTCAATGAGTTTCTCGGTATACTAAAATCAATTTTGTTTACAAGCATTTTTATGTATTTGTATAGATAGTGGCTCCGCTGTCATCGTGTTTTACCTTCTCGCGTATTGTATACGTGGATACGTGTTTAACTTACTCATGGGATGTAATATCTGCTAGGTACACAATAATAACACTATAATTCTATTTCCATGTTTTTGAAATTCGAATTGTTTTCAAAAGTTGTTTCAACTGGCATAAAGCATTCACAGTCCACCCACAACGCGTTTCCGCCGGTAGTGTGCGGCGGATGCGCAGGCGAGTGGCGTTCTCAACCAGAGCTGTGCAAGGTAGCAGAGCGGGTGCGAGGATGCGTAGCGAAGCTGTGAAACGGTGTGAGCATTTCCACCAGATGTGCGAGGGAGTTGAGCGGTGCAAATACGTGTAACGAAGCTGTGACGCTGTATGCAGATGAACGGTGCAAGTATGCGTTTCGGACTCATTTCCGATACTTTTCGAACACATTCCATACACACCTCCTTACATCCTCACCCACATTTCTCGCACAAATTCTTCGCACACATTCCTTGCAAACACTCCTCAAACTCATTCCTCACACACATTCTTCGCTCACATGCCTGAAACACATTTCTCGCAGACATTCTTCGCACTCATTCCCCGCTCACATTCCTCGCTCACATTCCTCGCAAACACTCCTCGCACACATCCTTTGTATACATCTCTCGCTCACGTCCTTCGCACGCATGTCTCGCTTGATTTGTATATAAAAAACCCCGGTCCTTTAAGCCTATTTTCTCCAGAGCTGTGCTGGGCGAGAATAGGAAAATGAAGTAAGTGTTTTTTTCCTTACGCACCGCTTAGCTTCCTCGCTTAGCCTTGGTGGATGCGCAGCCTTATACTTCGCCCTCGCATTTTCAACAGCTTTCGAGCTTCGAAGCGGGACATTTTCAGGTGTCGATGCAGTTTCAGAATTCACCTACGAGTAATACATTTCTAGCTTCATATTATGCCAAAATAAATGAATGAAATGCGTCTAATCAATGAAAAATCACAAAAAAAAAATGTTTTTTCGGTTCCGTAAAAGATAAATAAACTCCTGCGAAGCAAAAAAAAACAACCAAAATATACTTGGTGGTGCTGAAATATAATATTCTATATTTTTATTTTGCTCCCGTCGGCAATACCTTATAGCCTTAAAGCCTTTAAGTTATATTTAAAAATCTTTGATTTAAAAAGGTGTTTCTATCTACATTGATCAAACAAAGTTTATTTGGGTATAGGGCTGGTTTTCTCTTTTCTGTTGTTTATTTTTACGCGTTGTAGTGTGAGAGCCCACCGTTAAATTCTGCACCTATCTGTTTTTTGATCGAAATATGATTTCAATAAAAGATTATACGTGGATTCATAGAGCGCACAAGATTACCTAGCAAAATCTTGCCGCAAGAATTTTTTGCATTTATTTTAGACACCTTTTTTTAAAAACTGCTCTCATATGTTTGAAAAGTAAGTTAAGCGCATTAGAAAAGAAGTCGATCTAAATAACTCGAAGAAATAGGTTTGTATCCTCTTAATTTGCCGCAACATTTAATTTGCCAGTTGATAATATGTAATTGTCGTATTGACTTTAATTTTTCATCAAATTCAAGCTATTGTCTTCCACCACATTGTGAAATAAGGTTACCTGCGTAAAAGCTGCCGCAAATAGTGGTTGCCAGCATTTAAATAAAAAAATATTATGATTACCCCCTTTATTTAAACCACATTTCGATCAAAAACAGATAGGTGCAGAATTTTGCGGTGGTATCTTTAGACTATTGGAACAATATGACACATCTAAATTCAGAACAAATCCCAACTCTTTCAATGGCAATGTCATCTTATCAAGAGAAGAAGACTATACATTGCAATAGCAATCTATCTGCTTGCGCATACGTTTCAAATTCAGACTGTTTAAGACACGTTCAGCGGTCAAAGGATTTCGGTTCGCTGTCGTTTGACGAATGCTGTTAAACGAAACTACGATTGAACGGAAACGCAAGTTTATTCGATTTAAATGGGGGCTGCCAAATCTATCGCCGTTGTTTTGTAATCAAGAGGACCGGATAGCTCAATGCAGCGGTCAGTGATCCTTACTACGAAGTACGAGGTTGCGGGTTTGAATCTAGTTAAGTATGATAATTTTTATGTATCAGAGACGTATTTCAAACTATATATTTTTCAGCAATTATCAGTAAGTAAGTGCTTGTAGTAAAAGTTTATTTACAGTGCTCAATTTGAATAAATTTAACGGGTTTTATTTGTTTCTAAGTCTTTTTTTAATTGTTCACGAAACTAGGTTTCAGCATAAGAGTTGGGGGCAAAGGCATTACTGTTTGCATCTTTTTTTTCCATAATGGACAAGTTTAAGAGGAGCGAAAAATAATTATGGTTTAATTAGTGCGATTCAATCTATTAGAATTATAAGAAAGAAGTATTTTAAGAAGCTTTGATAACGTAACGTTTATTTATTCATCACAATCATCAATATCTTAAGCATTTCTCCGTCCAGTATCTGATTTCTCTACTCCGTCTTAGGAGTGATCTTTCTTCGACACTCTTCTTCAGCCATCAAGCTTTGTTTCTACCATGTTATGCTTGTATAAAAACTCTCTCTCAAATTTGCTTTCCTTTTTTCTTCAACTTACTACAGAAACCCAAAATTACAGGTACAGAACAATACCTACTTAATCGGCGTATTGCACATACATATATTTATGAACCTCTTGTGAGCTATAGGTAAGTACAAGTATAATTATCTGCCTTGAAGAAATTCACTTGCCAAAAAGAACTTGCCGAGGTCACGCGAGTCATTGAAACAAATCCACCACTTAAATTTTTCATAAAACCGCAGAAATCAAACGGAACATTAAAAGGGCCTCTCATGTAAATAGGCCACGCTCATGATACTTTAGGTATTTCAAGTAAAATTAATGATGATACAAATGGTATGTAAAAATCTTAAAATTTTCAGGTGACAAAAGTTAAAAGTTATAAATCATAATAATTACAGGAGTTGTGAATATTACTAGGGGGCTCCAAAAATAAGAAAATTATAAATTATAATAAAAATAAATACAAAATACTTACCAACAAATAATCAAAAATGAAAATTACAAATTTAACAATCCCTAATGACCGGCCGAATTTAGTTAATCTAAGTTTATCTCTGTGCGTCCATTTCTTATGACACTTGTTTAGGGTGCCATTACCCTAATTTATCTTTGTGTTGTCATTCATTATATAGTATTTTAAATTTAATTTGAATGTAAAAAAAATACAAAAAGTAAAATCAAAAATTTTTTAAAATAAATAATTTCGATTACAATAATTTAACAACAAATGGCGTCATCTCTCGTCAGCTAACGGGCATTCATAAATGACCAAGTTGAATGAGATAACTTGATTAAGTTTCTCATAGATGACACCGAGGGTAGTTTACCCAAAGAAAAAATATCCATAATGTAATGACCGTAAAGACGAAACACATTGAAAAATTCGCAGGGTATGGCAGGCCTATGTCCAACAGTGGACTTCTTGTGGCTGAGATGATGATGATGGCAGCGGTAATGTGGCGGAAACTGGAATACGCAAGGCACGGAATGCTGATGTTGCAGGTTCGTATCCTGCCATTACCCTAATTTTTCTTTGTGTTGTCATTCATTATATAGCATTTTAAATTTATTTTGACACTTGTTTGTCATAGACGCAGGAATGGATAAATTAAACCAGGGCCCAATTTCATAAACGCGACAGGCGACAGGTGACGGTGACAATTCATTATACATTGCTTGCCCACTATGATGTTAAGTCTGTAAGTCTGTAAGCGTTACTTGTCGACACAGTCATGTACGGCGAATTGTCCCTCTCACCTGTCGCGTTGATAAAATTGGGTCATGGGCAACAGGTGTATTTTTTAAACCTTACTTTTAGGTTTTACCGCGATTTCATAAGCGTGGAATTTGGAATGTACTAGATTATTAGTTAGACCGCTAGCAATACAACTTTAAAAATCGCATCCAATTGCGTGCGTTAGTTTTTGTGTGATACGCGTACGAACATACAGATAGAAAAACATCCAAAAGGCAATCGTCTTGGCTTCCATTGCTGTTATGAAGTTCCTTTACACATTTTTCTTAAATATCTTCTATGTACAGGTATCAACCAGTTACAATTTTATGTATAGATTTGAAGTTAAAGGGCACGCACGTATTATTGGTAACAAAGGGACACTTGAGATAGCCGCCCTCGGACGGATATTCGTATCGGCTTACCACTTCCTCGGCTCGTTAATAGCCGCACAACCTCTTCCTTTAGCCTCAACCACAACAGCCTGTCGATAATATACGGAGCAAGTATTGGATGAGCCGTGAAATTCTGATAGGTACTTAGCCCGTTCATAAAATATAAACCGGTAGCGCTTGGAGCACGTACACCTAGACTTGGCGAGAACCCTGCCTAACGTGCCCTAATTATATATGAACTAAAATTACAGGATTTAGAGCAAAACGGGACAACGCGTTTTTGGTATGGTATGGATGGTATGGCATGTATGGTCCTGTATTTCTCTTATGAAAATACATGACAAGACCAAAATTATAGCTGGAAACAGGACGTCCCCTAAAATACAGGACAGTTGGCCACCCTTCTCCTGATACACAAATGTTTAACACGTACAGTCATCATCATCATCATCATCATCTCAGCCACAAGAAGTCCACTGTTGGACATAGGCCTCCTCCATGGATTTCCAAAGTGGCCGGTTGGAAGCAGCATCCAACCAGCGCCTTCCTGCCACCTGTATGAGGTCATCGGACCATCTTGTGGCTGGTCGTCCTACGCTGCGCTTGCCAACACGTACAGTAGGGGAAATATATTCACGTACCACCATAGAACCCTATCGCAATGACGCGACGCGTTAAACGCCAGGCTATGTCATACAAATGTCATGCGTATGTCTCTTCGACTAGGTTCGACGGTGGTACGTGTTTCAATTTCCTTGACTGGACTTATGAGATTTTTTTTTTATTCCAATTTCTTCTTTAAAGGATCGATGTATGGTACTGTATGGTCTAATAAACGTAACAAAGTTGTCTTGAGCACGCCCATGATAGCATAGTTTATATTAGGGCAAACGGACAAGCGGGGTTGCAGGACAGCGGCAATTCATGTGCTCCTAAACTATACATTCGTTTGTGATGAAACTTTGGTGAGTTGCTATGAATATGACCGCATGCGTGCTGTAATTATTTCTGAAGGGGTATAAACGGGGGTCTATAAATCAGGTCGCATCTATTTATTAAAAACCGTATTACTAAGTAAAGCCACGTCTTGTGCATTTTATTACATTTCGATTAATTTGTATTTTTAGATCCTTCCGATTAAATGCTCATTTTTGACCGAACCTGCGACAAGGTTTTCTTTGGCTGAATGTGACCTTAACAGAAATCAAGACTTCGGGCAGTCGTTAATATACCTAATCCAGTGTATGAGCTAAATAACCATTATATAAACTCTATTGATCAGTAATTTAAGCTTAATCAACTTCAAAGTACTTTGCATGAGCTTAGTCGCGTCGTGTCCGTTTCATTGCGTTTCGATTCAATTGGGCTTTAAGCTCCCGCCGAATAAATGCCACTTTATTGATTTTACTCGTTTTGTATTTTACAGCAGCTGTTTGTTCAGAATTTTATAGGCGCCGTACCTTTTGGAGGTTAATTAAGGCCTTAAAATGAACAAATTTCCCATTGCTTATATTTTTGGAGGAGATATAATGTAATGTATGTAACTATAGAGTAGATACTAGATTTATAATACTCGTATATGTCGCCAACTTGAAGTATAATTGTATAAATTAAGATAATTAATGAATTTAATACTTTACTAGATGTGCTCGGCGTATGTTAGGTACGGTCAGCCTCAGAAGTAGCTGAACATTTTAGTACCTCGTCGCTGTCAGTGATGTGACAAATTCGAGCAACTCTTATTTTCATTCCTTACCACGACAAAGTTCTTAAGTTTTTAATTTTCATTCGATCACGCAGAGGAACTCCAGGCATTGCCATCGCCACCGCCTTTTGTGTGACTTTAAGCTTAGTTAAAGTTAAACTTACTAAGTACAACTGGATAATATGAAATCGGCGCAATAAACAAACTATGAAAATTTAAAAATTAATTATTTTGTGGAAACAATTTTGACAGTACTAATGCCAGTAAACTTTCTCCATTCTATCGCTTTTGTCAGGTTAAAAGCAAATCCGAAACCTTTTTGCAAGATTAGGATTTCGTTAACACAGAGCTTTATGCCGCTAAGCCTCTGCCCCGGGCAGCAGCCAGATGTTACTGACATGATATAGGCGGGGAACTGAAATGTCCAAACAAATATTTCCTTCCTGCCACATTTTGTTGCGCAGAAATTTAAAATTTACGTAGATGGTTGCGAATGCAATTGCGGTTTAATAACGTTGCATCGCAACAGCTTACGAGCATTCTGGGGACTTAAGAGGAATGTGCAACGCAGCTCGCGCGATGTCGCCGCTTCAATACGATACGTAATCTTTCATACGACAAATGCATGCTTTTCATATGTCGGGAAATCATATTGAAGTCATCCGTAAACAATATTTCATAAATACTTTAATTATATTAAAAAGGAAACAGACATGTTAAGAATAAATGTTTTCAAACAGGAAATATGCGTTTTTATTTATTATATCCTTTTATACTAAAAAAACTTCTTTCTTCGTCGTCGAAGTCATTGCATAACCGATTAAATATATATTAGTTACATATACTGTGGGAACAATACTGAACATCGAAACTTAAAATATCAAATGTATTCATGTTTAATGTTCATTTCTTTCACGTTTAAAGAAATGTGCTATCACAGAATCGATTGGATTTATTTTCTACCAATTCTGAATAGTTGAATGTTTCTGATAATATACATTTCGATTAAATGAACATTCGTTCGAAATTTTATGTATTCGACATTTTAATTTTCAATTTTCAAATTACGTAATCAAAAAATATATAGTATTTTATGCAACTGCTATATAATGAGAGGCCTTAAAACACGAGTGTGGTTTTATGAAACGAGCGTCAGCGAGTGTTTTAAGGCCTAATTATATACAGTTGCATACATTACTTTATCTACACACATATCATAACTGCAAAAAACCGTAACAGCAAAAAACCAACAAACGAGTAATGGCGGCAATTTGATCTATCCGTCAAGACGAACGTTTTTTTTAAAATCATAGACAAACGAATGAAGTCCCTATTGTCATGTCACTCGAGATCAAATGTCGTGCGTTTAAATTAAAAAATCATATTGAGTTGACGTTTCGTATCGATAACTGTTTTAATATCTATGGATACTACAATAGAGACCAACTTGAATTTTGACAGCTGTTCCAAATTTAAATTCATAACGTCAGAGATATCGGTAATGTGATCACCAATAAACACAGGTTACTAAGAGATACTACCCAATAAAGAACAGATTTACCTACTACCACGGACAAGAAAATTCTTATAATAACATTGGTTGTAATAATGCTGGTCATTTTCTATGGTTTTTGAACGTGTTATTGAGCACTTATGATATGTGTGTAGATAAAATAAATAAATCTCTCTATTTAGTGTAAATTGGTGTTTTCATGCGATGCTGGCTGGAATTTATAGACTTAAAATTTGTCACATTTATACATTTTTGTGTTACCTTGCGGAGGTCGATATTGCTTTTATTGAGGTTTTCTCTGAGTAGCAAAGTTACAATTTGTTTCCTGGATAGTCTAGATACCCGTCTACGATCAGAAGCTCTAATCTGATTAGAACTTCTGGTCGTCGAGCCCAAACTCGATGAAGTTGTATCTTTACCCGACTGCCGCCAGAAGAGAGGGTTATGTTTTTCGAGTGTATGTATTTTGTACTCACCGCCTGGCCTATTATCAGACTCTGAATGCCATACAAGAGCAGAGTACAGTCGGCGGAAACAGTTTTCTACAACTTTAATAAATTAAAATAACTTTTCTTTGTGGATGATGTTAAAACGTATATTTATACCTAAGCGTAAACAATTTAATGTTAAAGAACACCATTTATAGCGTGAACATAGATAAAAACATTGAAAACACAGTTTACGGATAAAAAGAAACAGGAACTCTGCCATTAAGCCGGAATATTTTTGCACAATTTCACTAGGTTGTCCAAATCTTTGCAAAAAATTGCTAAATAAATTATTCAGCGAAAACACGAGACATTCACTTACAGAGACAATAACGCGCGGTCTTTATGAGAATAACTCTGAGACCGCCTGGATTCTTGAATACATTACAAACAAATACACCTCCGCCTTCATTCCTGGAGGTTGCCGACGTATTTTTCATTTTTATTTTAATCCGATTGGAGAATAACGTTTTCTCTTACCTTATTTTAATTTGCACGACAAGGAAATACGTAAACGATGGAGGATGAGAAGGCTGATGAGGTTTGATGAGTTTATAACACGATTTTGAAACACGCACCTGTTTATTTATTACTTATATTAGGAATGTTGTTGCAAATTAACTGAACGTTTCCATCGATTATTTTGGAAGTTAATATTATACTTAACTTTTACGTTGCTGAGGGATTAAGTACGTACTTTTATCTTTAGTTTTATAGCGTCAATAAATGGGACTAAAATTGTTACATTACTCAGAAGTGATGTAGAGGAAATTTCTATAGATATCATTACTTGATCTTAACGTATTAACTGCTGGCCACGCATACATGCCTTTTGAGTGCTATCACTCAGTGCAACTGTGACAGTTTTGTATTCATTTGTACGGACATGAGCATTTTGTCGAATCCTGTCGAAAGTTCTAAGAACAATGTCAACAGTGAATGCGTCAAGAGCATAATTTACCTGCTTATGTGAATATTAGTAAAATATCAAAGTATGTTATTTGCAAATTTTAAAAGAACATATAACGTAAACATAGCCATACTATAAATTGGATGACATTATGCAGAAATCAGTTGTGTTACATGAGTATTTGGCTTTCTTCTGCGTAACGCGGTTCAATTATGAATTTCAGCGAACAACACATCCGGGCAGGTCAACCAGAGCCATAAGGTAATGTGTAGCTCTAATGCTGTTGGGATTAATCCTCGATCTATTAATTGATCGATGACTGATTGACTGATGACTGTTAATATCTAAGTTTTCGATAATAATACCCAAATACATAATTATACCTGGAAGGTATTAACGCATCTACAGTACCTACTTTTGAAGAAGTACATACTCTAGTCATATTTTGTTTCAATTTGAAATTGAATTGAATGATCAATTCAATTTCAACATCCAATACAATACACTTATTTTTTCCTTAAGTGCAACATTATTTGTCTATGCCTCAGTAATATTTGTTAATCATACGGTACACAGTAATAAGCAATATCTAGAAATGTTAATGGAATTAATAATTTTAATTAAAGATTCGAGTCAGCCGTATTTACATAATTAATATAACTAGTTTTTGATCAGGATTACTCGATCGAGTTTCTAAAAGTTGAAATGGAGTTCTAGCGACGCAATAATATCACTGTTCTGGGTCACGTATAGTCATTAGCGGCTTACTTTGGCGTAAGATAAAAGTAATTCAATTACTCGGGAATTGAGACTTGGGCAAACAAAATTAACTTTTAGGCTTGTATTCTTGACTAAGGAAGTTAAGGTTTGAACTTAAGGTTTGAGTTTAATATTATTTGCATGTCATTTATTAAACTTTAAGGTAATTTTTACAAGCTTTTATTTATGTTTACATGTTTGTATGTATGTTTATTTCTAATCTTACAAGTAAAATTTTGAACTTTACCAGCGGTCGCATTGTTTCTGAATTAAGTATGTGTGTGTAGGTCCGATGATAATGCAGTAATAAAGTGCCATGAACAAAAAGCTTCCATTTTACAAGATGACTTTTAAAATGTAATTTTTTTTTAAAGTTTTTTAATTAATCATATTGTTAACGGCATTTTTTATTGTACACACATACACATAAAAATTCAAGCCAACACAGCCACTGGATGTGGTTCAAAATTGCGTTGCAAGTTTTGAATTAACCATGCAACTAAAGTTAAATAGAACCTTGCAAATAGATTTGATCGAAAATAACGACATAAGTACAAATTTTCCACTTTATAAAATAATTTTAATACGAATATAATCCAATCTGACAAATATAAGCAATAACTTAGTTATGACCTTCAATTTGTGCCTTCACTGTGTCTATAGTCCGAAGTGCTGAGTGAAAGGAAAGTTTTGAATTTCACCTTTATTTATGCATTAATAATACAGTTTGAACCGGTAAGCTGTCCTTTAAGTTTGAAAACGCCTGTAAACGTTTAAATCTGTCAGGTCGTTATATTATTTACAATGGGCGTCATGCTTTAGATATTGTCTTAACTACAAACTCTGGCTTTATTGGAGTTAGACTATAAATAGTCGATGATTATAATTTTTAATTTATAATAACTCTCTATCTTCTATATATATAAATAAAAAATGATGTTCGATGTTAAGCGCAATACTTGAGGATCGCTGGACCGATGTGCCTATTTATTGTTTTAAAGTGTTTGTAATATAATAACTCCGACATGGGAATATGTATTTTCAAATTTAGGAAAAACTTTACGACTTTTTTCTATGAAATTTAGATAGAACGGCTTTCGAGTTAGCTAGTTTTTAATAAGATTCCAATTTTTATGCTCGAACTATTGTCCTACCAGTACCTTCTACACTGGAACCCCTTGTTTGAGAGCAACAGCGTTTTGAAACTCATTCACATGAAACCTTTAAAAGTTGTATTGTAATATTGTATCATGTTAAATTAGGTAAGGAAATTATCCAATCGCCTTATTATTCCATAGAAGATTTCATCTGGACGATGCCGGCGCAGAGATTGCGATCACAAAGTGGAAGCGCGGGGCCGCAGCGATGAGGTATTGAAGTTTCATTTACGTTGCACTTTACGGGACTGTCCATTGTTGCGTCTGCTGCAGCCTGGCCCAAGAAATGAGCGGATAGAAATAAACTATATGTGTTACAAACATTTGTGAATATCGGTAACTTGGTTCTTAATGATTATATCCAAAAATTGCTTGAATGATATAACCGCCATTTGGATATCTATATTTAAAATTTAACTGTTATTCAGTGAAAATTTTATTTTGATATTCAATAAAGCATATTGTAAAAAAAATGTTTTCGTGACTAAAAGTCATTGAAATGAAGCAATTTAAGTGAATTAGGTTCATTGCAATATAAACATATACGATAGAGATATTTAAATTGTTCTTTAAATTACTACCAAGCATTCCAAATCATATTTTAATAAATATGTAATATATTTAGAATAGTTTTATGTTTTCGCGGCAGCCATTTTATTGCAAATAACTCTACGCATAGCTAGCTGATAAAGAATGTATGCAGTAAACATTTGTCGACATTTAACTTTGCTGGGAGCAATAAAAGAAATGCAACTTTGTGTCAGAGTCACGGCCCGTTTTTCTAATAAAACGTTAAATTTAAGATAGACTTGCCTACGTTAAATACTGCTGCATACTGAGCATTTAAATTTCAGAGCTCTGCACTTTCGTTTTGACCAGACTTAAATCAGTTTCAGGGTCGGAAGTTTATGACTGTGCTGTCAAACAGCGTGCTCGCAGCTTTCTATATATGCACGGTTGGATCTACTTTGTGTTGTTTCAACATTATGGATTCGCATTATAAATTATAACTAAACAGATCACGAGTGTATTAGGAAGTTAAAATTGCTGTTGTTCCTAGCTTAACAGTAAAGTTGATCGTCAAATGTGTATTGAATTAAAACTATTATAAGGGATGAAAAACGCAAATTCATCACAGGATGAATGTGCAATGTGTTTCAAAACTCCAAGTAAATTAAACATATTGATTACAGAATCAATATGATTAATTTAATTTACTTTAAACCAGATTGCTTACGTTAGTAAAAAAATCTTTACGGTCTCAAATCCAGTTGCTATTCCAATATGTGTGAATATTGTATACTCATGCTTATTGTTCAATACAAAAACATCTGTAGCGCTATTGGCTGCGCCGCTGCGAATTGGATTTTCAGCTACAGATTGTGAATTGAAGTTACTTTTGTATTGTTATAAAATCTTCAGGTTTTCTCTAGAATTTTAATACCTGCACTATCTCGAAAGGAATACGCTTGGGTTACTTTTAATCTAAATCGACAGGCGGTTGCATACAGACCGTCCTGTAAGTATGCAAGTCTATGTTATTGGTCAGTAGATAGATTATCGCAGCTAGTTCATTTTTAAGATCCCGTACCAATGGACCGTGCGTATTACTAAGAGTGAATTTGTCTGTTAGAATGTCTGTTGGTCTGTCTGTCTTAGGGCTGTATTTTGAAGGGCTGAATTTTGGAACCGTAATAGGTAGACTATGACTGTTATGTCCACAAATAATAAAAATAAGATTTAAAGAGGGTCACCATACAAGAATAGTATTTTATGCTACTGTTGCATAATGAGGGGTCTTAAAACACGAGTGTGGTTTTCGCTGACGCTCGTTTCATAATAGGATTACAAGAGTGTTTTAAGACCTAATTATGTACAGTTGCATACATTACTTTATCTACACACATATCATAAGTACTCTATGATGGGTTCAGAAGCCATAGGGCAATGACCTGCATTGCTACTAGCTACTAGTGCTAAGTACCTATTGTATATCTATAGACTGTACACATTAAAATAATGTAATAAAAAATTAATTTGAACAAATATGGAAACAAATTAGAAAAATTCTCATAATAATATTGGTTGTTATAATGCTGGCCATTGCCTACGGTTTCTGAACGCATTATAGAGCATTTATTATATATGTGTAGATAAACGTATTTTTTCGGCGTTTTTTGTAAGAAACCCTGCGTATGCGAGTCCGTCGCACATTTCACCGGTTTTTATCAAATACTTATTTAACACTATTACTGTTTCGATACTATTTTTATGTTAGTTGACACTTGACGCTATGGTGAATGACTTGATTACAAAATAATGTAGCGATATACGTTGACACAATACAGTTTCAGTCCAGATCTTGAATGGCAATTTGAAACATTAATCCTAATGCTAATACTTACGGCTACTTAAATGAAACTTCACGGTGTTGCTATAAATTCTTGTAATCTCTTGAGTATTTTATTAAAGCGTACCTGATAAAGCAGGTTTATACGAGTTTTTTTAATATATTTAAGACATTTAAGTTGATAGAGAAGTTTTATAATTTTTTTAAATTAGTGTTAAATTGTTAATGGTGCTCAAGATTAATAAAGGGGATTACCCCTTTACTGGTCTTAAGTGCCAGAGCCGCTCCGATATATTTTATGATGACTGTACTTGCATTGAATTGGTAATTTGGATCGTCCTTTAAAAAACTATTAACTTAACTGAAAAGTAACTTAGAAACATATAATTACTGGCTGGTGTAATTATTGGCACAAGAGGTATTCCATCTTAGCCCTCTGGGTTGGCAACGCATCTGCAATCTCTTCGATGTTGCGGATGTCTATAGGCGGTGGTGTACACTTACCATCAGGTGACCCACTTGCTTGTTTGCCTTCCTATTTCATAAAAAAAATGATTTTAGAGTCTTCCATAAAGTGCAATTTTTTATTATCAACAGTTTAATTTCTTTTGTACATATAGAGCAAAGCAAAATAATTATACGTCCTAGAAAGCTGCCCATTTCGACCACAGTTACGTAACTTCGTAGAGTAAGAAACTGGCAAAATGCCAAGGGGCACTTCTCTCAAGGGCTCTAAGGCGGTTGCGAAATAAATTTAAATTGAACAAAAAAGCCGTTTTTTTTTCTTTTCGATTTAATTTAGTTCAATGACACGTCAAGCCCTCCAATAAGGTTATATGGCAAACGACAATGGCGCCGCGGTAGTTTCTCACCCTGATGCTCACACGGATGTAAACTCATGCTAGTCCAATCAACGAAGCGGGAACACTTTATAATAATTCCCCCGTGCTTGAAATTTTGTACATGATAGCAAAAAAAAACAGAAAAAGACGACACAGGTATACATACAGACACGCATTGAAGTGAGTAAAATTTTTGATCTGTCATAATGTGTCATAAGCTTATTATATTATTTTGAAATAATGCAAAAGTGTGCTTACTTGACCAATCTTTAAAAAGAGATCACAAAATGACGTTGTATTCGTTTTCGTTTAACAACCAGAGAATATTACTTTCTCACTTGCGGACTCAGTATGTCAAGTACATGTATTCATAGTTTTATAATTGAAGCAAATACAGACGCAACCCATCAACACATAAAATAATGTTATAGCGATGTACCACAAATACACTACACACTTCTTAACTCAACACAAAGTACTAATATAAAATTTCACAGGCAAGTGAATTATTTTCGGGTCAGCATGCAAAATAACGCTCTTGATTGGACTATAATGTCGCCCAGATGTATATAAACTTGACGCAATAATAGAGCAGTGCATGTATCACTCTCTCCGTGCCGCTCTGTAAGTGCTCAGTCCAACCCTGGCTTAAATAACCCGTAAGCTAAAACGTCGGCTTTGATTCTGTTCTTTGTAACGGAGGTAGTGCGACTAGTGCGTGTTTTCTACTGTAGTTATTAGGGAATGCAATCCCGGTTTTATTCTCTACGGAAAAACCGGTTAAAACCGGTTATTTCGTAGAGAAAATAACCGGATCTGCATTCCCTAGTATTTACACGAACATTGATAGTATGAAACCGTGATTAAAGTACAATTAGAGGGTAACATCAAAACACTGTCATTTCATAGATATAGGAATAAAGCTTGACGCAAGTCTATGAAATAACCGCGTGCTGACGTTACCCTCCAATTGTATTCTAATCACGGTTTGATAATACCGAAAACATAATATATTCGACCAATTAATTGTCACTTTTGAACCTTATATCACTTAAATTGTGATATACATATTTGAAAAGAGGTTAAGTCATTTCTTGGTCGAGATACATACAAGGTGGCATGGTGGTGGTAGATCATGAGTGGATAATCCGTGAACTGGTGGGTGGTAATAAATTTGAATTGTGTATCGTTTTGTTCAATAATGTGTAAAATTATAAAATGTCGAATACTTACTTTTACTCAACTTACGAGTATGTTTCACAATTTCTGAACGGGATAAATGTGTCCTTTATCACCAATTCACGGCTTACGCACTCATTACCTAAAACCTTGTGTATTAATCACTCCATAATAATTTTTAGTTAATTGTTGTTGATTATGGTCGAAAAATTCACTACAGCAAATCAACTCAAACTAAATCGAGCACGCTTTCGTTTATTTGCAACTGACAGATAATAATTAAGTTCGTATTTCTTTTTCTTGCGTGCGCGCTCTGGTTTGCGACTGGCTGATTCTACCGCTAAAAACGATTAAGACTTAGTACATTAAAAAAAATACCCCTCCTTCGGTTTTTGAAGTCCGTTAAAACTGAGGAGAGTACACAGACCTTTCATTGGTAGCTAGAAACTCGCTATCCCTTATACTTTTACATATAGCAATTTACGGGTTAGGCTCGTAAAACACATTTTCCCGAAATGTGCACTTTCTGTAAAGGTGCACTTTCCGCATAATGTGCACTCCCAAAATGTATACTTTCCCAAATTGGAAACTTTCCCGAAACGTGCACTTTTTCTAATAGTGCACTTTTCCAAAATGTATACTTTCCCAAATTGGAAACTTTCCCGAAATGTGCACTTTTTCAAATAGTGCACTATCCCAAAATCTACACTTTCACATTTCTGAAAAGGACGCACGCACGCACATACACACACACACACTCACGCGCGTACTCACACGCATGCACCCAAATAAAGCGTCTTCACACACTTTCTGATAAATTCCACCGTTCAGACGCATAGTGCCAGAAACGCAAATTACCTTATACGCGGATGATCAGATTTTCATACGCAAATTACCTGGTACGTAGATGACCTGAATTTTATTACGCAAATGGCCAGGATGCTTTAATCACGCATAGTGCCAGAAACGCAAATTACCTTATACGCGGATGACCAGATTTTCATACGCAAATTACCTGTTTTTTTAACGTCAGAAAGACTGTTATTTTTATGTTAAGACTTACTTAATTTATCTTTAAACGTAACTGTTAAGTTGTTTAAGTCTGAATAAACGATGATGTAAAATGTTATTTTATTTCTTTGAATTTGAACTTCTAGAGAAAATGTACTTTTCGGGAAAGTAATCATTTTATGAAAATGCACCTTTACAGAAAGTGCACATTCTGTAAAAGTGTACATATTGGGAAGTTAACTTTTAAAGAAAGTGTACTTTCCGGGAAAGTGATCATTCTAAGAAAATGCACCTTTACAGAAAGTGCACATTTCGGGAAAATGTGTTTTACGAGCCTAACCCCAATTTACTATCAACAATAATTTGCGTAAAAGAGATGGCGAAAGTTTGACTGATGCGTATAAAATAATATTGGAAACAATAGCGTCGCTACATAATTATAATAGAATCATCTACCTATAAATAGATAAAGGGACCCTTTATTTGCATATCGCCTGTGAGGATATTGTGGTCATCCTTTTTTAATGGGTATAAAGGAAATTTTACGGATCACTTAATGGGAATTGATTATCAACGCCAATGGCAACTCGCAGACCCGTTGCCTACTCTTTGGCACCGTCACATTCACCGTACGAAACGCACTAACAAGATGCTACTTCACGCCGATATTATGTATCTAAGAAGTGTGTGATTGGTACTACCCCGGTTGAGACACCCCATTCGTACTGCTACTAGGAACTGGCTACAGTAAGCTACTCTACCAATTCTTAAGACTTAAATAACAAGACAAATATTAACTTGAAAGTAGCAGTTTGCTACTGCGTTTCGTACGGTAAGTGCGCGGTCCATTCCCATCAGGTGACCCGCATGCTTGTTTCTCTCCTTTATTCATAAATATAAGGATTTTATCAGAACGAATGTTTGCTCCAGCGCATCTCATTTCGTCTCATCCATGACAAGTGCGTCGGCGTAGCATTCTCATCTGTTGCTTATCTGGAGCGTTAAATGTTTCTGCCGTGGTGGAAAAAAAGAATCAGCGGGAATGAAGACACTCTTATTTCCGGCGAAGCGGACAGTTTGCGTCCTTTCTGTTTGTGTACCGAGCAGGATTCTTTATTCGACGCTGCAAACTATTTTCTTTATTATCGGATGATACCAGCGAATAAAATAGCGTTAAAGAAAAGCTTGGATTGTATCGGAATGTCCAAACAATAAAATGGAATGCGCTGATAAGGCGTAGTCGTTGAATTTCTCTGTTTAATTATGAAACAGGTGAGAATAGTGGATGAATATCGATGCAATTTGACGTGACGTTATTTTTAATTGTCAAGCCAACACTCTCGTAGTTTTCTTCTTGGTATAAAAAGTCGCTCGTGTCCATTTTCGGGTAACGCGCGGCTACCCGTATGCAGAATTTTATCAAAATATTTAAAATAGTGCAGATGCACCAAGTAGACAAATAGACAGATGTATAATACTTATTAGGCATCAAATAAAATTTCCACCGTTTTGGCAAAGTTTAGTAAAACGAGACGGCTTATTTATTTGCTGACATGTTGTGGAGTTATATTAAATTTAGCCCCTGCTTTTGCTCTTGATAATGCTAAGGAAATTGAGAACGCGATTACAAGTTGTTGCTTACTTAAGGATGTGAATTTCGCGATAAACTCGGACGAAAATTGAGAAACTTTGGCGTTGACACGGCGTTTTCATTAATAAAAGCGTTTGGATACGCTAATCTACTGCGTTGGAAGTTAAAAAAATCCATCATAAATACTTAATGTTTTCTCAGCAGCACAGATTTTTCGTCAGATCAATAGAAATATTCAAAATGGAGTAATTAAAACAGCATTTATTTTATATGATCCGTCTTTGGTTATACTTACAGTCTAAATTATTTTGTAGTATAAATTGACACTTCAAAATAATTTTGGCAGTAAGTGTATCAAAAGATGGGTATACACAATTGTTAAATGCTGTTGTCGTTGTTCTTCATTGGACATTTCTATTCATCTATACTTGATTTCGTAAACTTTACGGTTTACTAATAAAATCAATTGACGAAAGTCCTGATCAATGTGGTGTTAACCTACGTTCTGGTCGAGGTCTGCACCCGTCGTATTGATGCTGGTATTTAATTAATTACTTCTGAATTTAACAAACCACGTCATGGCGTAATTGCGGGGGCCTTAGCACGCTAGTTTTTATTGCTGACACAAATAGGGAGACCAACTCTGTCTGCTCATTTTACAGAACATGTGAAATAAAATTACAGGATTCATGGCAAAAATACTGTATGATATGGTCCTGTATTTGACTTATTAAAATACAGGACACAGCAAAAATGATAGCTGAAAAACGGGACGTCCTGTAAAATACAGGACAGTCGGCCACCATAGACTCAAAGCATATGTCCCTTTCTAACCAGTAAGCGTGTGCGAAAGGGACAGATGCGTTTATATGTGCGATAAACACTAGTGTGCTTCTGTAGCTGGAGTGACGTTCCACAAAACAAACGAAGGTTCTGACCCTGTACGTTTGAATAGGCATACAGGGCTGCAAGGCAAAAGCATTGCTGCCCGTTAAACCTAGCTTTTTACAAAGCTCGAGCTCGTAGCTTGCTATGTTTAACTAGCTAGTGATAACAACTAGATAATTTTATCGATAATTCAACGAAGTTTTCCTCTTGTCTTGTCTAGGTTCTATAATTCTGCCCTAAAATTACAGAAGCATAACTTAACGGCCTTCTGTAATCAGTGCACCGAGCACGAACCTTCTCGCCACGCGTTAACTCGCTACACGTGCACTGGATAGGATTTGGAAACAATACCAATACAAAATGAGCCTAATACAACTAATGTACATCTACTTCTACACTAGTCTACACGAATCTACATTAATATAATAAAGAGGTGTTTACCTTCGTTTGTTTGTATGTAGGGGGTGATCTCTGGAACTACTGAACCAATTCCAAAAATTCTCCAACCTCCAATAGAAACCCCTACACTACACCACCCATTACCCTACACTACCACCTTACACTACTTTATACTAACCCTGACGGACATAGGCTACTAATTTGAACGAAAGTGAACGAAGTCGCGGGCGTCCGCTAGTTATATTTGATTAATAATGTTTAATTTCATGTCTGTGTTACACACATTTGCAAATTGAAAAGGTCAGTAAAAACACATTGCGGGAATACAATGGGCTCCGACAACACAACGATACGAGCCACCAGGCAATGTATTACTACAATTTTACTCATATCGTGTGACCTAGGCACTAAAAGCTAGATTTGTTCAAGATCAGAGATATCGTATCGATATCGCATGAGCGCACTGCAACGGGAACATCCCTGTAGTGCCCTATTGTGTTTGGAGGCCGTTGGAAGACATCGGCGGCCGAGGGCGTCGAGTTTAAACTACATATATACCTCGCTACAGGACGCTAGCGCAACCATTCTTCTCTTGTTCATCGCTGAGTGGGTCTCTTTCATTCTGAACCAAATAGAATAGGATGCATATACGACGAAGCAACTCGCAGCAACCGTGCAAAGCTTACCGTATACTTCTACGAACACAACACAGCGGCTGCAAACTACGCGTCACTCGCCTGTTTCATTCATCAGGCACAAGTGAAAACTGTGTTCCGAAACCGACAGAATTTAGTTTTATTTCTATGAATAAACCGCGCGGTATTGTACACGAGTTCCCTGTTCATACCTCACTCGTTGTCAAAATTCTATAAATTTTCCCGCTAAATAACACTTGAGGCTATTGAAATATGTAGCAATTAAGCAAAATGGCTCCTCGGTAACCCCCGGGAATAAGACGATGTAGATAAAATGGACATTAACGAGACTTATACGTCCATGGTTCCACCGAGCTCATGGCCGTTTACTCAAGTCAAGCTTGACATTGTTAATGTTTATGGCATATATCAATTACACATAAAATTATTTATTATACAGTTTTTTTTAGCAAAGCGTTTTTCTATAACATTACCGAAATCGTACATAAGACTACGTTTGCTTCCCTTTTTAATAAATAAAAAAATACCCTGACGTCCCTCAAGTTGGCCTAATTTTAATGCAACAATTTAGAATTGCGATTGACAAGGACGTTTTTGTAATAGATTCCTAATAATTTTACTTTTATTTCATCTCAATGTTTAAGAAAAAAAAAACATGATATGGCTGATATGACAATTACTGGCTACTGTAGCAGACGCGCCATGTACGTCTGCCGGCGCTGATAATAATCAGCAGGGTTTGCCTGAACACCACGTACTGCCTTCCACTGTCGACGACGGCGGTCAGGCCGCACATGGTGTTAACACCTTTATTGCTAGGCGCTCGCAGCGCCGTTAATGTCTGCCTATTAGATTTAAAGACTATATACTACAGTAGTTTTCCTATTTCAATTTTGTTTGGCAGGAGCCTTTTGTTTTCTTTGTCTGTCTTTATTATGTCATGGTGAAATAAAACCGTAATTTTCTGTATCTCTTCTAGAGATGGTGCGTATTTACGTTACCAGGTTTTGATACCTGGTATTTCCTTGCAAGTATACCAACCAGGTACCGACCCGATATACTTGCAAGACTTGAAAGTATTTTTCCATTAAAGTATACTGTCCCTTCAAAGTAAGTACTACTTAAAGTAGTACAAAATTATATCTTATATTCATACACATAAGGTTCAGATTGTGCTTATACGTGAAATAAAATACTTTTAAAGTATTTTACGTCTTGGTTGGAATATATATTTTGAATCTTATCTGTATAATAACAAGGTTTAAACTTGCAAGGAAGCAAGTATTCGACTCGTTCCGTTGGAAAGAAAATACTTTGAAAGTATTTTGATACCTGGTTTCTGCACCTGGTATGAGAAGGTGGACGTACTTTTAAGCCCTGGTACGCGATTTAGCAAGTATAACCCATCCCTAATCTCTTCTGATCTTCTTTTTCACCACTCCTAAACCCACCAACCCACACGCTAAACTACGTATTTTTTCTTAAATACTCTCCTACGGCTCGTGTCTGACTTGCTTGCTCCACTAGAAATTACCTACATTTCCATGCTTCGGTATTTATTAATCTACTATTATAATAGGCACCGACACGGAAATTTTTCTTTATATTGTCGCTAGTACGCGATATATTAAAACACTGTGTACCTACCTACCTGTGTGTCTAAGTACCTGTTATCTGATTTACAGTAAGAAATAAATCAGGTTGAAACTTTAAACGGTTGCTAATTATTTGAGTCTTCCCTTATCCAAAACATTTGCCATGGTTTTTCTTATATTAGCTATTGTAATACTCGTGTTTGTAATGTTTATTTAGGCATGGCCCTTTACATGAAGATAATTAAAGAATAATATTAATTAAGGTTAAGGTTTATTCTAAACATCAAGAGCTTCCTTCCTTCCTGATTCGAATGTTTACTTTTGCAGGCTTTTTGTTCCATTCGCTCGGAGCTATGAAGCCGGGTCGTTAAAGACGATTTTGATCAAATACCGTTTGATTTGATGACTTATATTCTTATGTATATTTTAAAAAAAGGTAACTTAATGAGTTAACATTTATTTATTTTGATTCTAGAGAAAAGCAAAGGTGAGTCACAAGTAAATTCAATTAATAGTCTTTCGTCTCACCCCGGTTGATTGTGTCATCCCCAAGCGATAACTTTTACGCCTCTTAAGGAATTGCCAACAAGAAAGGATCACGGCATCTAAGTCGCCGTTGCTACCTATCCTAACTTTGATAATCATTATTCTCCAAAGTCGTCAGCGACTTCCCCAAAGTATTTAAAATGGAACATTTTCATAATAGCTTAAGTACCTTACCAAGTGAACTTAATGTGAATTGAAAAGATAATTGTAATCTTGATTGCTTACTTCATGAGAAATTACTACTTTAATGGTAATAAAGTCATTTATTTTCAGGCTACAAATGGGATACTTATAGGTATTATTAATATATATACACACGTAATTGAAATAATATTAAAAGTCATTGTGGCGATTCGTAGTGACCAAATAGTTTTAAATATAACCCCACGTTACTTTAAATTAAAATAAATGTATATTTCATCATAGTTTCTTTGCTAAATATGTTAAAGGGGAGTCGAAATTCCGAACTTAAGAGAAAAATCTGAAGTAATTGCAGTTTATAGGAATAGAAGCTTATAAAGCTAAACGTTTGAACATTACGGGCAAGAACGATTCTACTAAGTAGGACACACACAAACTGAGTTTTGCGGTTCGGCTTTTCACTCCGTTCAAGTTAACGTAATACAAGTAACTATTATTGCGTTGAGGTACGGGACTCTCAGTGCAAGAGTCCAACTTGCACTAAGTCGGTTTTTTATTCTTCTAAGTAACACGACACTTAGATATGTCACTGTTGTGACATAAGTAACTTAATTAACTTTGACGATATCAGCTCCTAACTATAGTTAAGAAATTTACTTGACTTTGTTCAAATAACATAATGTCCCACATTCTGGCTCCCAGATACTGAGTACGGCGCGATCAGCGTTCAAGACAAATTCCTTCTACGTTTTACATAATGTGACTTGTACCAGTACTTGACACCCGCAGCACATTGTTTTTATACTTCTTTTTATACTTAGTTCAAATCATAAGACGACACGACGACACCTAACTTTGAGAGCATTTTTCAAAAGAAAAACAAAAGCTTAAACAAAAAAGGGGAAGCTACACAGTTATTGGGGATACTTAAGATCTGTGAATGCCGATTAAACTCTAGCCCAGGGGTTCCCAAACTGTGCGCCGCGGCGCCCTGGTGCGCCGTGAGAGGTAAAAAGGGGCGCCGTGAGGTGCTTGCTCAAAGATACTCACATATAACTCAGATTTATGTATTGTATCCTATTTCGACTAGGCGACGCGACAAAATACTAAAGCTGCAAGTGCGCCGCGTACTAAAAAAGTTTGGGAACCCCTGCTCTAGCCCTCTATAGGCCAACGGCGGATTAAAGTTCTAAGGTCCTTATCCTTACCACTTCGGGTCAACTAAATTGGGTCAACGAGCTACTGACGGCGTTATAAGATTTACCTATGCGTACTTTTATTTTGGGAGAAAATTACTTATGTATCAATAGAAAATTTAACATATAACAACAAAAACGGAGCATAAGCGGCAGTGGCAGAATCATTCGACGGTATTGCAATGGCTGTGATCACCAACAAACTGGCTAATTCATTTTTATAAGTAATATGTGTGTCATTCAAATCTTAACTAATATTATAAATGCGAAAGTCTGTCTGTCCGGCTCACCCTCTTAAACGGTTCAACCGAGTTGGATGCAATTCGGTACAGGTATAGTTTGACACCTGGTGATGGACAAACTACTTTAACGACTTTTTTTAGAAAATCTTCCCCTAAGTGGTTGGAATGGGGGATGAAACTTTGTATGGAAAATGCTAAGCTGCTGAATATTTGGGATAGTTGAAGTTTTGAGCCACGGAGCTTCAGTGCATCTAGCACTAATCTTCTCGATACGCGTTAACTCGCTACGTAACTCAGTGCGTCTCTCTCCAACGGGTTTAGTTAGAAAGAGACGCACTGAGTTTCGTAGCGAGTTAACGCGTATCGAGAAGATTCGTACTAGGTGCTCTGGGCAGGCAGATGTTTAACGATAATAGCAATAAACGAATTCTTCCATGAGGTCGCGGGCAACAGGTTGTATAAATAGAATTACTTTGTATAAGTGTTTTTGTACCTTTTGTGCCCCAATAAAAATCAAGATATACTTACACAAAATTGAATTTACATTCCTAATTTTGTCTGTTTGTTTTCGATAGTAAAGTTAAGGATTCGGGTGATTTCAATCCGTTTTTAAGGGTTCAGTATTAAAAGGTAAAAAGGTACCCTTGTGACTACGTCTCCGATCATCCTTTTGTGTATCTTTCTATCAACGGTCTATTTCAGCAACTAATGCCGTCGGTCTGAAATTTGGAATAGTTTTACGACGCAGAAAGGGATTAACTAAGCTTAGACCACTACCTGCTGAAAAAATCTGTCGATTGTCGATTCCATATACAATCTACAAACCCGCAACCGGAATGGAAACGATGCAATAAAATATGAATACCTGAGTACCAATGTACAGTCCGCAGCAAACATATCTACACTGTCGAAGAGATAATATAGATCTACGTACAACTCTATTGCTTAGAGAGTAAGGACTTGTTTTGATCTTTACGAACTCTTCGAATGTTCAGCTAGTTCTGCATCTGACTGTACCTACCTATTTATTATTGTTGCGATGAAATTTAATGTCGGATTTTCGTCCTTTACGTGCAGCGGAAATTGAAATCCCTTATATGTATACATCCCTGGTAGTTTACCTGTACGAGCGTTGCGTTGTGAACACCTGTATATGCGTCTGTATTTTTATAGGAAAAAGTAAATGTATTGTAATAGGAAATCAGATCACAAAATGTTAACTTTTTTTTGGGGTCATTACCTCAAATGGAAAAATGAACCCTTATAGAATTACTTCGTTGTTCATCTGTCCGTCGAGACCGTTTTTCTCAGGAAAGCTTTTAAATTGCGAGTTGAAATTAATATCAAATACTCAGGTCTGTACTGTCTTTTGTACCTGTGAAAGAAATCAAACTTCCAAGTCAACGCAATCAATAGATGCGGCGGTTTATGCCGCATATTTGATACACTCGTACTTACATAGTGTACTTACCGTTGACCTAGAAATAATACCATGAAATTTGACAAGAAGCAAGATCTATCAAATTAAGTAAAACATCCAAAAAATTTTAATTCTTATTAAAACATTTTTTTGCGCTTGGTACCTATGACAACCGACATCCAATGAGGTTAAGTTTGTCCCTCAATGCAGTATATCTTTTCTTTACAAATTCAAATAATTTATTTCAGACTCTTCTTCACCTCTTCTTCTTCTTCTTCTTCTTTTGCTGGTTCTTTAGAACAATGTTCAGTATTATGTTTGTACGGAACCCTCAGTGAGTAATTGCGACTCGCATTTGGCCGGTTTTTTAAGGAAAAGCCACGATAATGAGCATGCGGGTCACCATTAAAGCTCCGGATCTCTAGATCGCCCTATGAAACTCAATAACAAGCTACACTATACGCCGGTATTTTATGAGAACGTGGTACTACCTGCAGTTGAACCGGCCCATTTGTACTGCAATCAGCAACAGGCATGGTGATTTATGAGAAACTTATGCATGACGTTCAACGTTTTTGTGTACCTAGCCTTAAAAGGCGCTCCCCATACAAACGGTGTTAACGTTTTCCACCCTCTAAACCTTAACACATAGCCATGACTTTTAAAAGTGTTGTTGACATGCCTTGAAACTAGGTTTGTATGTTTTGGTTTTTTATTATTATCCATAGATTTGACAATATTTGCACTATTGCAGTTTCATCCAAAACAAAAAAGTATCAATATTTTCCCTACTACAAAGAGTATTTAAGGAATCAAGACATACAAAACTAGTCCTAAGGTATAACAGCAGCATATTAAAAAGTCTTGGCTATACTGCTTAACATTTAGAAGGTGGAAAACGTTTTCGCCAATTGAAGAGAGAGGTGACGTTACTATTTGCAAAATCACAAAAGCTTTTTTATTTTAATAGTAAATATTAACGCTGCTTTAAATTTATGAAAATGTCACTAAAGTCGTTGATAAGGTGATAACGTAGCAAGTAATAATCCCAAAGAGGCGTCTTTATCATAAACTTGATGAATTCGAAAACCCCGCAAATGAAGTGTGCGGCGTCGTACGCCTTCCCATCCAACAAAAGGCTGAATGTTTCATTTACTTTTTGACAAAAGGTTCACTTGGTTTTTCTTACAGAAGCAGTGATATATAGACACGTAATAATGTACGCAAACATGAGCATCACAATATTTTAGCGTGTATTACACCTTTACCTGTGTTTGGAAGCGTGTCAATGTACACATAGAACGCTCGTATACGCTCAAACAACTATGCTCATAAGTTATAACTCACCACTGTATCAGCTCAATATCATTGCCAAACTTGCTGTGGCAATATTTACGTTGTGCGAACAAACTCGTACAGTAATTTGACTACCATAACTTTTAAAATGGCAGCGACAGTACAATTAATTCTATCAGTGTTTTTATAGGGTTTTAAGAGCTACACTGTAGCAAATTGCTGGATGCCAGAGTTGGGCGTTATTAAAAAAAATCTAGTTAATTAATTTAAATATTTTTTTTCGAAACTTATTTATTCGAAGATAAAGTCAATCACAATAATGTGTTGTCAACTCTTTATTTAAATTAGTTATCTAAAATATCTAAATGAATACAACAAACCCCTTTTTTTATTATTGACTTTTGCCAGAAAACTTCTATCTCTACATGTACTACCTACTGATATTCATCTTTTATTTAAAAGCGCAACTAAATCTACATAAGAATAATACTCATCTAAATAAATTAAAAGAAAAACAAATGACTGATTATTTAGTTATTTAAAATAACGAATAATTTAGTTATCATCCCGGTTATTCGCAAATAGATACATTTTGCTCAACTCTGATGGGTGCATTAAGAATTTTTGGATCGACTAGGGTAGTACCACACACACAGAATAGTGGCGTGAAGTAGTAGCTTGCTATTACGCTTCGTACGGTGAGTGAGAGATCTGGAGGCCCAAGAGGTGGGACGTAAAGGCCGGGAAGAAGCAGCGCTTCTCTGAAGGTAGCTGCTTCTCATATCGGCGGCGGTGATCACTTCCCATTACGTGACCTGCATGCCCATTTTTCTCATTGTTCCATAAATTTATTTATTTATTTAATCAAATAAAATTTTACAGCATTACAGCTAAAGACAAAGAAATTCAAACTATTAGGTAGGTGACAACACGACGGGGCTCCGTGGAGTCGCCATCGCCAACCTCGGGAACACAACGCCCTTTGACCAAAATTCAGAGCACTCGATACTCTTCCTCAACGGCTGCGGCACGCGCACGACAAAAGAACTGGAGTGCACGTAATGTCGAGACCTCAACGGGAACACCGTCAGAGTGCAGCCAATCTTTCGACAGACCCAAATGAAGGATGTTTTTGCATTTTAAGTTTTGACGAACAACACTCAAACAACTTGTTTGCTCGAGTCGTCTAGAATAATTGCCTGCGTCAAAGAAAGAACATTGAGTATCACGATACTAACTTGCAAAAACTCACAAAACGGGTGGTAAAACCTTGTGCAAGGTCCGTCCGGATCGCTACCACCATCTTGGTCGCTAATCCAGCCGTTTAGCAGCAGTTCTTGCACTGCTGTGTTCCGGCGTGGAGAGCAAGACAGCTGGTGAAATTTGTGGCCCAAGAGGTTTTCCATTCGGGTTGGCATCGCACCTGCAATCACCTTGGTGTTGCGGGTCTCTACGCGCGGAGGTAATCACTGATCATGGTGCTTCAGTTGCTCGTTTGCCTTTCTATTTTATAAAACAAAAACTATATACAGTACAGATTATACACTTATAATGTACAGAAGAAAAATCAAGCAGATAGGTACCTACACCAATATTTAAAATGTATAGCAAATCAGGCGTTCTCTTGGGACCTGCTCGCTACTCAGATACTCGGTGAGCCATAATATGATCTGATATATGATTTCTTGGATGTGGACAGCACTGACGTGACCGAACGATTTAATCTTTTCATGTCTTTTTAGCAGGGCTTATTTTGTTGCCCATATAGCAGTCAGAAGTTTTTATTTTTATTTTACGGCGCTGGACACTTCTTTAGAGCCAGTCCGTATTATAAAGTATTCGATAGATGTTCTTATTTAGAAAGAAATCAACTGTCAACTGTCACATTTTCTGTTCTTCGTTTTATTAGTATTTCGGTCGTAAGTATCACTGGGTTACCATTATCGAATAAAAACTTTTTATTACCCATTGAATAAATATGAAAATGCCGAAGGTCGCGGGCAGAATGAACTGTTTGTTCTCGGGATAATTCAGAGAGTAGGCTTAACAAAGAGCCGTGTTTGTAATATTTTGAGTCGGTGAAGCGCCATTATTTTACTTGATGACGACATAAATATGTAGTACAAAGGCGAAGAACTTCAGTGCAAAGGAACTTAACTCACACTTTGAATACGGCTTATTCATTGACGAGAACAATGACATTATATTAGATTAGAAGTACTTAAAGAAATAAAAGTTGTTTATTATCAGATATTTTAACCCATAATAGTAGTGAAGGCGATTATGTCAATAATCTCAACATCATCATGTCACCTGGATAAAATGAATTGAATTAAAAAAGTTATCAGTTAATAAATAAAGAGTCAAATGTCTAGTACTTACTTACCTATTAATAAATGCATGGTTTTTATGTCTAAATTTGTATATTTCTCAATATATTATTCATGTAGATTACATATAAACTGTGCATCTCTTACATTGCGACCACCTAAAAAAGTACCAATAAAAATAAGCATAAATAACCATATAGTTAAAAACAGACGTATATTCTATAACAAATAATTCCATAGAATTAGTTACTTTCAAAGTAGTTTAGAATAGATTAGGTACGAAAATTATTTACTGTGAGAAATAAGATCGCGGCTGATGCTGTAACCCACGAATGCACTTATAAATAAAACATCTACGAAATTCTACAGTTAAAACCCGTACAAATTCCAGGAGACCTGTAAATCCCGCAGCCTTCAAGAGCACTCAGTCCAAGTTGTCACAGCACTTCGCGAATAATTGAATAAGTTTCAATACATGACTCACGACAATTTCCCTGGTACTGCCAGCTGGCGCGGCGTCACGGACGAAAATCATGGCACATTCTAACTCTTGGTGCCTATAAAATACTGTTAAATTACGTATATACTTCGTTTTTTTCTAAGATGAGAAGTGTTAAGCAATCTGTGTGTGTCTTTTTGTGCCAAAGTGCTACAATAAATAAATATCTCGGGACAATTTACACCAATTAACCTAGTCCCAAACTAAGCAAAGCTTGTACTATGGATACTAGACAACGGATATACATACATATATAGATAAATACATACTTAAATACTAATAACATCCATGACTCAGGTACAAACATTCGTATTGGTCACACAAATATTTGCCCATACCAGGATTTGAACCCGGGACCTCCTGCACAGTAAGCAGACACATGTGCCACTGTGCCATACAGATCGTCATAAAATATATAAATAGCCTTTTCAAATAGATTGTCCTACTAATACTAATATTATAAACGCGAAAGTTTGTAAGTATGAATGGATGTTTGTTACTCTTTCACGTAAACACTACTAAATGGATTTGGATGAAATTTGGCACACACATAGTTTATAACCTGGATTAACACATAAGATACTTTTAATTCCGTAAAAATGCAGATTGCATGTTGGATGCACGTTTGCTTGATTCAATTAAACAAGTCTACGCGGACGAAGTCGAGGGCAAAAGCTAGTTATTAAATAAGGTGATTTATTTGTGATACCTTTGTTAGCAGCTCTTATTTATTTTAAAAACCCACTATTGCAAAAAAACTTACCAGAACTGTTTACAACATGTCTCATGACTGAAAAAAATTGGAGGATGCGAGAATACGTTTATTTACCGCTTTATAAAATGACTGTTGGGATAAAATTTTACGAAGCAAATAGTTTGTTCACAATATCATGTTCGAGAAAACAGCTATACTCTCATTTTGGCATTTTTTTATGTGGTAGGAGTAACAGTGTCCTCAAAATATATAAAAAAATATAGACCAAATCGCGTAGGTATTTAAAAAAATCTTGCGTATTTTGTTGGCTTCGTTGCGTGTTTTGTTATTTACTGTCTGTATCCCACAGAATAGAATATTCATGTAAGCAAAGCTTTGTATTTGGTTAATGAAAGAAGCCAGAGGATAATTAATAATCTATAAATATCTAAAACCTTTTGACCTTAAAATCTTTTAAGTGCTCCGTTAGTTGGGAACACTTTGCACTACTTTGACTAGACCTGAATTTTTCACACTGCACTTCTGCAATCGGACTAAATTCATAATGTTCAAGATGAGAAACTCATTTCCACTTTTAACTTTAATTACATTTTACAGTACCCCGTTTGACCCCGTAGCAAATTTACGAACTGGAAAACGTAACGCTTAATCCTGCACCGAAGTGAAATTTCGCTATCAAGTGCTAATTCTAAATGAGATTAGGGTGTATTGAGTTAATATTCAATTAGAAAAACACTTAAGTATCAATTAATTTATTTGTCACTTTTTACACTTACTTTAAGTAACTATGTTTGTAAATATTAATATTATCGTAACGCTCTTAATGATATTTACACATTCATTTTAATATTTCATATATTTGGCAACAACCTTGAGCATACTCTAGTTTAATACTGGTTTCAACAACTAACATCAAGTTCCTTACTGTATTGACAGATGAAATAATCTTAATACGAAAAGTTGTTAAAATATGTCTTATTTATATTTATATTAATTGCCATTTATACATTTCACCACAGAATTGTAGTGTACCTAGCGAAGTTTAAACTCTGCTACGTTGCAAGTTGCAATGCGACTGAGCAATGGGCAATGGTCAACATCTACGAGCAATGTCAAAGTTCCAGAAAAATATTTTATATCGGTAAGACAAACGTTATTTTCTACGTAAAAGTATTCTCTATTTGGATCAACAGACTTTCAAAAATATTAATTGACTTTTATAAAATTGGCACATTTTATAGGGAAAATTAAATTTAATTATCACAACATTGTGCCGAAAACAAATAAAAATATAAAAACTTTGTGGCCAACTACCGAGAGTTCACTTTCTCAAATAAGTAATTACTTATTAAATTCATATAATATCTTATTGGCACAATGATGATGCTATAGTATTTCTATATTAATTATTCGTTGGCACAGAACTTTGTTCCCGACGGTTCGGACGAGTCCTAAGTGGGTGGTTTTAAGGGTGTATTGCCGACGTGCAAGTTGTTGAGCTGCGGGAGCAAGATGGCCGCCGTAGAGATAGCGGTGACCAGCACGAACACCGCCAGCAGCGCGCGGTCTGCTACCACCGCCACCTACAACAAAGTATACCATTACTATCACAATTTTGTACTAATCAAAATCGTTGCCCTCGCCGAGTTTTTTGCTGGCTCTTTTCAGCACAGGTTTATTCCGCACCGGTGATAGGTACTTATATGACCTTCATAAGTGTTTACCTAATTTAACCAAAGTATCTTAATTATGCAACTATACGTATATGATAATGATAATGGGGACCATTTAGTATTAATATGCCCTAGTTTCAAAGTAGAACGCAGTTAATAGTGCAGTGATCATACACGTTTGTTATACATCGTAAAATGGACCTATGCAGAAACGTGCCAAAAAAAATTAATTTATAAGTGATAATTTTTAATTTTAGTTAAATTAAAATATTAACGAACAAATATATTTTCAATTATTAGAGAAAAGAGAGACGACCCTCTTTTGCTGAATTGTACTCTATAGATAATAAACAAGGTCGGGTGTTATTTGCGAGTACGTTCAAATAATGAACTGCTCCCCTAATTTGAATTTTGTCGTCATTCTAATTTAGCTCCATTCAATATTTAAATCCAATTTAGCAAATTAACTTCACAACTTCTGTTAAAACGGTTACATGCAAAAAGGCCGGATTCAAATTTAAGAAAAAACTTTTTTTCACCACACCGTCGTTCTTCTAACATTTTGCAGTGCACGAAGTTCCCTTGAGTGCTCTAATTAATCAGAACGTCAAGAGTTTTTCAAAATCAAGGCGTCGATCGGCAATCGCGGTTGCGGAGGGAACATTCATCCTGCATCACGTAATGTATGTTCACTAATGTGATCACTTAATTACGTGGAACTCTTAAGTGAAATAAATGAGCCCAGAATGTTTCCTTCGATATGAATTGCGAGTTACCAATAGGATAGGATTACGCCAGTAATCAGTAAACGTGGCACTTTCCTAAATATTCCTAGAGATAATTATCTCTACGAGATAAGGATGGAAATGTCCAGCAGCTTCGAGCTTACTAATTGTCATCGCCTCTAATTGGAACTAAGGTAGGGATCGGTGTTGGGTTGCTAACTACAAAGTATCGATCACTCAACTAAGGACTTCAATTACGTAAAAGATCGTCTTGTTATAAACAGTGTTTTGTTGTCAGTAACATTAGTAGTAGACATTGATAAAGAAAATATAAATAGGTTTGTTTTGGAGTCAGTTAACAATTGGATCCAGAGCCTACGGTTGCCTCGTCGAAATCGCCACAAGTTCGTCTGTTTGTTTATGTCTGTGTGTTCAATAAAGATCGGTTTTAATTTCTATAGAACTAAATGTCACAAACTAATTTAACAGTCTCGGATCATGGCTCGTTAAATGTGCAAGAACCGAAGTAATTATGCAGCTGTCCCAAATAGCATGACGCGGCAATATCCGGCGACGCTGCTATTAATTAATGAACTGCTGTAGCTTTAGTGTACAATTGATGAGATCCTGCAGTAGAATTTGTCTTCTTAATAGTCCATTTTAGTATAGACGAGAAAGTAAGCAAAAGTAAAGTAAGTTTGAGGAGCGAGCCGAAGGTGAGGCACTCTAAGACACGAGCCCGTAAATTGCACTTTCAGATGAGACATTAGTGCTTTTTACACCTACTGCGAGGAAATAAAACCAATTCAGGTATACTACAAATATCTTCTTGTTCATTTTTAAAAACAATACACAGTGTTTTTTCTCTCGTGTTCATATTTCTAAGGCATAATGACGACTTACCAAAAAACTATGACTAAGTTAAGGTTTAGGTCGAATCCGGTATCGCTGTTTGTATAGAGAGCGCTTTTTGAGGCTGGATTCACAGTCCTCTTAAGCTTTAGCTCATGTTTATACAGACATAATATTATTTATACCAACAAAATAAATTTCCAAAATCTCGTGAAAAACCTAATTTCATAATAAACAAAAAACTAAATTTGGTATTTATACACTCATTCTTGTTAGCGTTGGACTAACTGGCTGTCTCACGCATATTAAAACCTAAAGGATATAGTCTTACTCGTAGTTGAGCCAGAATCTAAAAACTTTACACCAAGAAGGTGAGCTTATGCTACAATTATAGTTCCACATCAACGAAAAATCATGTATAAATTTTTTACATGTTTACGAGTATTATTTTTTCAACGCCGACGATGCATAGACAAGGTGTCACTCACACGCCAGGACGTCATAATGTCAAACACAAACTAAACCTAAAGCGTATGCACGTAGCGTAGGGCCCTGTTACACCGTGCACTTGGACGACTATATGGGTCGGTGGCATCGTAGGCACGACAGGACCGTTGGGCGTCATTGGCGTTGAAAAGGTTAAAAGGCGTTGAAAAGTTTAAATAAGTAAAGACCTGCATCTGACCTGTTTCCACTCGAGGTTGGCGCGTTCGAGACGCTCGTTGGCGGCGACCCGCTGCTCGTGCCGCGCGGCCGCCTCGCGCAGCGTGCAGCCGCAGCACGCGCAGCGCGCGCAAGTGTTGGCGCACGCGTCGCCCGCGCCCGCGCTTGCGTCCGTCGCAGGAGCTTTCGTCCCGGCTGGTTGAAAAAAAGTAGGTACTCAGTGATCCAATCGTGTCAGCGTTCATGGCAATCAATTCTGTTTCGAAATTGCATCACTGCATTCGTGGCACACTAGCGGTTATCCCTTTCACCAACTCTCTCTCTTATCTATCTCTGTAGTTTATAATGCAATTTAAGATTACGAAATAAATAAACCTAAATCATTGTAATGTAATAGAATCTTATTATACACTTAATTCACTGGTGGCCTACCGGATCTGCCTGTAAACATGACACTGGGTTTTGTTGCAATAGTAGATACAGATACTTAGGTTGAATATGAAGTTGTTTACCGCATAGCGCCGCTATATTCATGTCAGTGGTTGCAATAAACCGTTTAAGGAGACCTATTTCAACGAAGCTTTAGCTTTAAAACAATTAATAAAAAAGAGGTTTTTTTTTTCATAGGAATAATTTATATTTGCATATGACCCCCATGGAGCGAAATCATAATCCATTTCGATATGAATTTATATCCATATTAGTATTAATCTGCTAACGCAATCATGGACTGAGAAAAATGTGTTGACTCAGCCTGCGCACATAATTACGTTGTCTATTGAAAACACAAGTCTTCTTTCCCTTAATCGAGGCCGCAATCGATCAAGGGAATTGATTCCTAGGAGGTATTGTATTTCGAGAGGGTAAAATATTTTTGACATGAGATATCTGATACTGACTTGTGCTTGAGATGAGGTAGTATTGATCTTGAGATATTCTTTGTAGTCCCAAATCTTAACAAAAGCTCCATAAAAGAAGCATCACGATCCACCACTGTATTACTGCTGTAGATAACGCCACCCGGGAATTTTATAACTCTTTTAAGTACAGCTGCCGATGCGCACCACATATTAACTAACAAAGTACAATTTTTATATTGTGTGTGAATACAGGTTTAGTTGCAGGATATTTAGGTAGAAATCCGAGATGGAGACTCTAAACTCTGAAATCGGGCTCGGACCGGACGGGCTTCTGTGAAGCAAGCACAAACTACATTTAACATCTAAGTACAGTTGAAACCCTAAGAAAGAAAATGGTATATGTAGTGATAATCTGTTTGTATACGGTAGTATTATAAAAGCGTGGGTCGCAAAACAGAATAAGTGAGTCGAAAAGGTTTCATTGGTTCTAACATGATCGGCCAAGTTTAGTTTATCTGAGTTCATATCTATGTCCCTTTCTTATGACACTTGTTTGACAGAGACACAAGGAGGGATAAATGAAACTTGGCCCGGTCACGTTTGGGCCACAGTGTTAGGTTTTTACTGTCATTATCATAAAATTGAACATGTGTTTCAATCACTGGTTTCAATGCAAGGTAATTGTGCATCAACTGTTAACACTCTTCTTTTTACATTTTGGAAACAAATAATAAATATGTCATCAATAAAGCCGAAGTTGTAAGCTTGATAGTAGCAAAAGCTTTTTAAATAAATTTGAGAGACTGACTTTTGAGTCTGTTGGGGGTCGCGGTTCAAATAATTTTGAAAAACACTCATTGGGTAAATATGCATAATGTAGTAATTATTTTGTTCGTGTAGACCCAGGTAGACCCTATATAAACAACATCATTACTAGGTAATAAACAGATAAATAAATATAATAAATATAATTGATTATTTATCGCGATGTGAGTATTTAGACGAATTACAATCACTAAAAATGTTGTCGAAAAAACGAACTAAGCCTGTATGGTCTTATTTTATTCTTTGAGACACGGTAATAACGGGATAAACACAGCCAGCATTCCCTAATTCAGTCGAATTATTTTCCCGTTTGGGTTCCTTTGCGAGACCAATTACCGTAGTTACACAAATTCTTTAGAAAATTAAACAATAAAACTACTAGCAACAAAGTTAAGGGTCGGTTTCGGTCCTAATCAAACTCGGTGCATTAATGAAATTTATTTAGTTAATACATACATTCTTTATGAACTCTTGTTGGAACTTTCAGTGTCGATAATTTAAAATTAGTCTGGAGTGTCTAGGTACATACTATGTTAATTGAATAAGGCAATGAACTGGGTAACTATGGTTAAAGTGTCTTCAAAGGCTTCATTATAATAACAGCGGAGTTCGTGCCCAGAATTGATAATTACTTAAGGCTAAATCTTTCCCGCTTAGAAATTCCACTAAAGACATTATTTAATTTTGTGAAAAAATAGCAACCTCGACCCGTGGAAAGTAATTTAATAAAAAGGCACAATGTACCTACCGTACATATAGTAATCTAAACACTATCTTTTCTGAGACCCTTTTTCGTATTATTAAACATCAGCAGTCTAGCCAGCTTATACGCCTGATATCACGATTCGTATCTTATGGGAAAAAATCTAGAGTAAATATAGAAGTATTTCTCTACCTCCAAAGGTTTAACTAAGTTATTAAACTAATTGAACTACATTATGAAAAAATGCCTGTGTCAGATGGGCAACAGCTCGGCATTTTGACTTCTATAAAATGTACAAATACATTTTCAAATACCAAAATAGCAAAGTCGCGAGCCTGTGCATAAGGGCACGTGCAGCTCCACGCCACCACACCGTGGGACCCTGGGTAATCATCGCGGAAATGCATCCACGTACTACCATCGAACCTTGTTCCAATTAACAAGCCATTTCGTTCAAACATGAGAGATATGGCTTTGACTACTTCAGCTCATTGCGACAGAATTCTACGGAGTACAGTCCGATATATTTGATGCTGACTGAACATATACCGCAAGTAAGAGACTCACCCAAGTGATTGTGATTGTGTCGGGCGAAGCGCGGTGAGGCAGGCGGCAGGGGTGCGCCGTCGCAGCTCAGCTCTGCCTTCAGGCGCGAGCCCGTCCGAGGATTTACCTGCACGCCCACCGCTACCGGACCGCTGTCACCCTAGTAGGTACATATCAATAGTAACATTAAAATGGCAAGGCTTGTCACCTGCACCAGTGGATAATGCATAAACATGTGACATTCGTGGCACATCTAAAACTTCGCCAAAACGTAGCCATGACGGATTTTGTGACATTCGTGTGCCATAGTTGAGCTTCGATATTGTATAGCGAGCATAGCCCATAGTTTAGAAGGTCGTTGAGGCTTGTCATTATTTTAAACTTTTGTATGAGAATCAGCAGCTGACTCAGGAAACTCTACACTCAAAGATGAATGTGTAATACTTTATGTTTTTATACCTGGTAAATGCAAGGTTCACGCGAAATTAAAGCGATACGTGAAAGAGAAAAGGGCGGAAGGGGAAAAGTTTTTCTTGATAAAATAATAAACTCCGCCTGATATTTTCTTTAGTGAAACAGGAGTTCCAAGGATCAAACGAGATTTGTCATCACCTCGTGATTACTGAATAAATTCACTTACAAATTTGCATGCAAGGGACGATACGACGAAGAATGTTGTAGTTTGTGGCTGTGCGTTTTTCTCTGATTAATTCTTCTTAGAACAGTGTAAGTACCTATATTCAATTACAAGTTTTATTCGAGTTTTCATCATAGTCACTTTATGCTGTTTTAAATAAAAATGCCATGAGGTTGCCTTGTCTCGATCGGGAAAATAATTTCATTTTACATTGCACGATAACACCATTTTCCTTTGATAACAATTACCGAATTCCCGTCAAAACGAGTCAAATCATCTGTCTGTTAATAATTTTTGTCTAGATTTGTGTCTGCGGTTTCAAACTTTTTCGCTACAAGAATTAAATATAATAATAATTTTATCAGTTAGAATACGAAACACGTGTAACTTCAGTACGAATTCAAATGGAGGTCCAGTGTAATTAGCCACCCCCGCGGCCGCGTTTTTTTTATTCAATTACGATTTCTCGGAAAGTTGGTTGAAAAATCTCCATTTCCAATAAAACTTTGAGTTTCTTCGCCAAGTTTGAAAAAGAATGTGTATCAGATTAGAAATTTACACGCGATGAGATGATGATGTGTCTGGACGCAATAATACAATGCTGCCGCACATTTAAGCAATTTTGTAATCTTCAGAAATCTCTTTTACTTTATCTGGGTTCCAAACAGCTACGAAAAGGGATAAGAAAGGATTCCGGAAACGGAAAAGTTCAAGGAAAGGTGTTACTAGAGTTTAGGAGGAGGATGTTTGGCAAAGAGGATGAAGCTCGTTGCCTCGACCCAACCACAATGCATTAGGCAAAGCGTTTGTTTAAATTTTAAATGTGGCCCTTTTGACGCCCGTAAGTATTTAGGTACAAACCGACTCGGGTCCAGAGTACTTGTCCTAAATATATCACAATTAATAAATTATGTTTACGGTTCATGAGATGTAAGATTACCAATAACAGTGCGCTTTGAGTGTTTTATGGTCCAGAAGGTGTTCCAAAGACAGAAAAATATGAATTGTAGTTAGGGTTAACGGCTCTTGGCGTAATATCAGCAAATGGAATGTAGTAACTCATAATAAGAGTTTTATCTAGCCAACCATATTTCAGACTTGAGCAGCACTCAATTTAGAATATGTATGAAAGATAAGAAAATAAACGAAGTAAGTGCTCAAGTCTATGTGTCTACTATCTTGCACTCCCTTAAGGCAATCATACGCTTTTTCTACCTACTCATACGTTAGCAATATAAAGTTTTGAAATCAGCCAATAGACAAAATAGAAAACACTGCAATGTTATTTTATAAAATTGTTTAACACTTCTTTTTCATTATTCTTAAAATCAGTAAAACCTTAAATAAGATTGAAATTTAGTTGAATATTAGGAATCACAAAGGTCCCACTGAAAATCAACGTTTGGGTTTACCGAGGCAGTATGCTGAGTAGGGCTCTTTTTGATTGTGTTCAACACAAATGTTTCTGCTTAGGTACTCTAAACTAGTTGTGTTTATGTCTTAAATAGTTATTAATAAATGTGTTTTCTTTCTTTCTTTCATACTTATGAAAGAGAGAAAGAAAAATCATTGAGATTATAACACATCACAACTAACACGAAGATTTATTTTTACTCAGTAAAATGACAAAACTTCACCCAACTTTTCTCAAGATGTTATCAAAGTTATTGTCTGCCTTTACTCACCTGAGTGTCACTATGCTCATACGGTACCAATTCATGTAAAATGTAGGGACAAACTACGGTAAGGGAGTGGGCCCCAGGGGACCCCTCAGAATTGTCATAAAGCATGCCTCTACTAAATAGGAGTGCTCTATTTTGTACCTTTTGCGGGGAAGTGCGTCATATGAAATATTCCTGTTGTTGTGATAAGAATTGGTGTTCCTAATATACCTACTCGTATGTTGCGATTTTGAGAATAAAAAGGTTGGTCAGTACTCTTTACGGGAATATACATATACACAATATATTATGTATTTTAAATAAAAATTACATGTCATTATTTCTCTACCTAAAGGCTGACAATAAAGTAATGATAAAAAAACTTGGGACAATTTACGCCAATTGACCTATCCCCTTATTCATAAAAAATTAACAATCTTTTTAAGCTAACAGATGTTTTGTCTCTTTCATTTGAGGCCAAACGTCACAATGACAGATAAAGATTCAAAACATATTAACTAACAAACTTTAACGAAGTGTTTATGAATAAGGGGGTTAGCCCCAAACTAAGCAAAGCTATGGGTACTAAACAACGGATAATTATTACTTTTGTAGATAATACATACTTTAGAATGGAATTCGTGTATTTATAAATGTCTCTTTTATGCGCTAATAACATAGCTTCTGAAACCAAACTGTAAACTTTTAGCCTCCTTCAATGATTTATTAGTACTAATTATGTGTTTAATTCCAATTACAATACATACTTAAATACATATAACGTCCAAGACATTGACCCAGCCCACTGACAGCGAATTAGGGGATATTTGTAAATTTAGTTTTTTAGGTGTAGAATAATTTAGTTTAATTTACTTATGTTGGTAGGTATTTATCTTCTTCTAGTGCCGGTCGGTGATTATTAAAGCTATTTTCACTTTATATGTATTGTCTTGTATGTCCTTTTTAGGGTTCCGTACCCAAAGGGTAAAACGGGACTTTATTACTAAGACTCCGCTGTCCGTCCGTCCGTCTGTCACGCAGCATCATCAGGCAGTATCTAATGAACCGTAATAGTTGAAATTTTCACAGATGATGTATTTCAGTTGCCTATATAACAACAAATACTGAAAAGCAGAATAAAATAAATATTTAAGGGGGCTCCTATTTAACAACGTGATGCATTTGCTCGTTTTTATAGATAATGGTACGGAACCCTTCGTGCGCCATTTCGACTCGCACTTGGCTGGTTTTTTCTTAATTGAATTAAAGTTATTAAATGACTAGCGGACGCGCGCGACTTCTTTCACGTAAAATTAGTAGCCTATGTCTGTAAGGAATAGTGTAGCTTTCTATCTGTGAAAGAATTTATGAAATTGGTTCAGTAGTTCCAGAGATTACCCCTACATACAAACAAAGAAACAAACAAAATTTACCTCTGTATTATATTAGTGTAGATAAAAAATTCATTAGTATTTACCTTGGCAGCGTCAACGTCGAAGTTGATGAAGAGCAGGCGGGCCAGCCGCTGCAGCACCAGCTCGCGCAGCGCCGCCGGCACCGGCTGCCCTCTCACTCCTCTACGAGCAACACAACACGTTCGCGTGATTTATTTACTGCAACAATCACCTATGCTGGCCTTTGTAATACACCGAGCCCCGTGGCCGAAACTATCGGATATCCGAAATAAAAATCTATCCGAAACCGAAATTGAATCTGATATAAAAGATTCGAATAATTTCGGATAGCGGCGGCGTCTGAATGACCCACATTATGACAGGTTTTCGCCTGGCCGAGCTGACATACTAGTCGCGCGCATTTCTTGCAATATTTCTATTGCTTAGGAATATTAGTCAGTCATCCATTCTTGTGGAATTACATTTACAATTACTTAGATAAAAACCAAATGATAACCTAGAGATGAAGTCAAAGCATTAGGTACCTATTTGTATTTTTAAGCGACAAAAAAATAGAGGAGGTTCTCAATTGAACCCTTTTTTCCCAAATACAATTTTATAAAAACCTTATATCCGTAACTGAAACTATCTGAACTTTAACGATGAAAAACTATTTGGATCAGACGTGGTGCGTAAACGCAAAATGTCAATTTAACCTATCGACTCTCAAGCATTGTTTGTAGAATAAGGCGGCCTGAAAGCTTGCCCCTTGAATTCTGTTGAACTTCAATCTTCCCACCTAGCGCTTATTGTAGCCCGAGTAGGATTATCTTCACGGCTCCGACCTGTTTACACTACATTTATGCTTCAAAGGGTAGTGAGCCTTTAAGCGGCACTGACTCACCAAGGGCACAAACCCGGCACTAATAATGATACACCCCATTAATACTACCTACTACTAACTACTACAACAATGGACTATTATTGCTGACATTTGAAGAGAAGATAGATTTATCGGCTTATTTAATTAAAGTTGTAATTGTTTGTGTAGTCTGGCAGATGTAATCCGATAAAATTGATCAAAGGACATAAAAGATGTAGACAGTTCAATAAATGGCTAAGTTTGTTACAGCTTATGAACGTAGATTCAAAGTCAAAGTCAAAATATCTTTATTCAGATTATAGGCTTACATGAGTGTTGTACGTTGTTGATACTTATGAGTGTTGTACGATTAGCGAACCATCAAATTAAATTTAAGGTCAGTGAACTGAAACAACACCCAAGACAAATTGTCTAGTGTCGCGTCTCCTCGCTTGCTCATTTGAATTTAGCGTTGACTTTCCACAGCATTATATTACAAAATCAGTTTTAGAAGTAAACTCAGTGATTCAATTAGTGAAGTCTCGTTTTAAGACAAATAAGAATAAGAATATTTTATTTTTGTCTAAGTGAAAGGTACATTCCGTTTAAATTACGTATTTATTTATTTAAGCTTCTTTGCACAACACAATACCTACATTAATGTACAAATGGCGGATTTAATGCCTTTAGTTATTTGTTAACCAGTTCAATAACATATTATAAAAAGAAAAATAATAATTGACGCAGTGGCCCTATCATAACTGGCCAAGATGAATTCGTCTATATGGTCATCTTATGACACCGGTTATACAAAGACGAGAGTAACCCCCTTATTCATAAAAAGTTAACAATATGTTTTGTCCCTTTCATTTGAGAGCAAACGTAACAATGACAGATAAAGACATAAAACATGTTAACTGACAAACGGTTACGAAGCGTTTACGAATAAGGGGGTAAGAGAGGAAGGTATAAATTAAACCTGGGCCGTCATGTTAGGGCTGCGGGAGTTTTTTTTAGAAATCTTAAAAAAGAAATCATATTAACATTTACATTTGAGATATCAAAAGTGTGTATGCTTGACATGTATTTAGGGTTCCATCAATGCTTTAGTTAATCATCCAAGTCATAAACTGACAGTGACAGTACTTACTAGCGACGGCATAAACGATTTGTATGGAGAATTGTACAGCGCCCCTAGCGGTCACTTATAGGACTAAAGATCGCTAGTGACTGCAGTTAACTCTTTTACTAGCAAATTGGAGCGTGTTTACTTGCTATCGACTGTACTAACGTAATACGAGTTTTCGATAGAAAATCATGGAGGCGGTACAGGTGAAGCAAATGGTTAGAATTTTTATCATATCCGATGTAAATAAATCATTAATGTCACGCGAAAGCCTGCATATGACACCACAAAAGATAAATGATCCTCTTTTAGACCGACTGTGACGCTGGAAAAAATGTGGAACGTATCACTTTGGGAACACACTCGTATCTATTTTGGGAAAAATAACGATATTATGAAATTTTACTAAATTCTTAACGCGAATACCATTTTCAGACAATATTATTCTATACGCCAATTGAACCCCAATTAATTGTTACACATAGAGCTAATTTACTATGCGGTCGGGGTACTGTAATTGAATTGAATTTTGTTAGTAGTTTTTAATTACAAAAGTACTTATCCAACCCCTAATCATATTAGGTTATCCTTGAAATAAAGTAACTTTAGTCACAGTTGGTATACAAATATTTTCATTACTTCAAAAATTAATTTCGTTTGTCAACTTGCACAGGCTAGTAAATTGTTATTTAACAGACCAATGGTGGGACTAACAAGATGATATTGTAATTAAAACATGTACAAAATGTTTGTAACTGAATTGTGAAGAGAGAAAATTATGTTCCTTGTACATTATTTTTGCTCGTCATATTAAATTTAGTTGGCTAGATGATTTTAATTGTAAAATAACTGTGACTTAATTTATTAACGAGATATAAGACAAGTATAAGGGCTTATTACCGACCGAGCTTAGGGGATTGAATCTCTGTTCAAGGCGTAGAAAATGGAGAAAACTACTTTTCCCAGAAATTATTTTTCGCCCGCGAAAACCCCTGGTATTGTAAATTTCGTCGCAATCGTTAGCACTAATAAAAAAACTATTTTGTCAATTAGTGGATAATCCATAAATTGGTGATCGGGGGCACTTAGCCCGCTTTAAAAATGTAAATAAATTATAATAAATATAGTAAATAGAATGAGTACATGATGATAGATGTTAAAAAACGGCTGAAATACGTGAAAAAAACAACTCGCCTGTAGGATATATTGAGAGTGACCACGGAGAGCGAAGCAGAAAAAGATACAAGACACGTACTAACTCCGTAATACAGACCTGAGAACAAATAAAATCCATTAGAAGTCGCGACTTTTTATTGACATTGAGTGTTTGTGGATTCTGTTAGGTCCACTATTGTGAGCTACAACTTTATTCTTCGAATAAGGCCGCAAGGCCGGACAGAATATCTACTTATGAGTAAACTACACATTTCATTAGCTATTATTATTTTTTGGGGAAATGAAAAAAAAAACAAGTTACCATAAAAGTCCTAGCGTATAAAAATGGTCAAAATAGATTTTCTCTACTCTACATTTACTGTCCTATGAGTTGCATTTTCGGAGTTAAGCTGAGCTTAAGGAAAGTTAGGTCACATTTCGGTTAGAAATCAGTCTAAAATTGTACGAGTACTGAGTTGCTGAAACTTGGTCACGGACTTTTATAAATGCAGGCCACTTAACTTCTCTATATTTTCCCTACCATGTACATCGAAGTTTTCGTTCAGAAGGAAATGACTTAAAAAAAATGGGAGAAGCGTTACATTCGGAACTCTAAAATTTTTGTTAACAATCGTGTTTATCTTGGTAGTCCATATTTGACTACATAGATGAAATAAGTACAGTATTTATTTTACAAAAACCAGTTATTTAAATAACATGGATAAATATTTTAGCAAAGCTCGTACTATTTTATGTATTTCAAACTCAACTTACTTATAAGTGGTGTTTTTTCCGTGGGCGGTAACGTGTCCCTGATGGTCATGAGAAACACGGTCATGGACAGCAAAGCGCTGATCCCCAGGGTCACCTTTTCTCCAGATTCCGATGGCACGTAGAATACGAGGAGAGCTGTGAGGTAAAAGAACCTTATTACTTATTCTAAAATCCATAGAGTCACTATTTGTTAAAATATGTTTCTGAGTCTAAGTCAATGTAAGTGTGTATTGTATTACAAATCTTAACATAAATTATGATACAATTTAAAATACAATACATAAATTGCAAATGTACTTATGTTGGCTTAGACTTCGAAAAATATCAAAGACAAAGTATATAAGTATTATGATTTATAATAACTATATACTTTTTTTATATAATAACGACTGCATGGATTTTAGAACCATGGTATAATACCAAAAATCCTAGCTCTACTTATCACTATTGAATTGAAACAAATCTGTAACTTATAATGTAGTTAACTTTACCATTAGATGTTTAATTTAGTACAACTAGGTGATTCTCTTATCTCATCAAGTTCATATTTTGAGAAGTTTCCGTTCCGTTAAATTCTATAGTGGCTAAACTCGTAGGTTCATCTGCTCCTTAAACTCATAGCTAGCAGCCTGATCTAATACAACAAACTTTAAACACTATGAATGAAATTTACTTGTTACAATATATGATTTAATATTTATATGGGAATTTCACAAGTGAAATAAATCGCAACAAGTTAGTAAGACACGCGGCACGTGACAGATTGATAGTTATACTTTGCCCTTCAACAAACCCCGAAACTTCGTTTACTGAACGGTTTGTTTGATAGATACCTAACTTTCGGATAAATTCGACTTTCCTCGAAATAAATCGTATCAATCCGAGTATGAATATGTTTGAATTATAGATCTGGTTCTCGAAATTGACTCAATTTGACGAAAGGCAGAAAGCTGACTACGTAAATATTTACGCGAGTAAGCTCGGTGTTGGAGTGAAATCGGTAGGTAACAAGTAAGTAAGAGATACTTTTCAGTTTACCCTTGATCTATCTACTCCAACTACATACCTATTCAAATATTTACTTAGAAAAATGTGATGATTATGCTCACCAATGCCATTAATAAGCAGGCAAGGCAGAATAAGATTGAAGACGTAGAACATAGGCCTCCGCCTCAGCTTGATGACGTAGGTTATGTCCGGGTAGGGCTCCAAGCAGCATGAGTAGTACTGGTTGTGTCTAAGAGCCTCGAAGCTCACTAGATCGAACTCCCCATTCGTCTGGTAGTTCGATGTGTCGCCCGTGTCGAATTGTTTTTTCAAGTCCAGCTGTTAACAAAAAACACATAATTAATTTTAGAAATTGTTATTGTTACTTTGTCACGTAACAAGCAAGGGAGGGAAAATTCCGCAAACTGTCCGAAGCAAAAATGTTTTGAGAGTTTGAAAGCTGATTTTGAAAACGAATTATCTTTTAATTATCCAGCTCTTATTCGGCGTTTATCTCCATTAGAAGGAAACATAATTATCTCGTTTTTGTATGCCCACGCTTTTAATGAGGTGTTCCATTAACGCCACCCACTGAAATTAAACATTGCTATTAAAAATAAAAGAACAAGTTCAAATGTCCATTTGTAAATCTAGTCTTTGAAATCTTTTGAGCCTTCGTTTTTATATTTCCAACAAAAATAAAATATAAAAATGTCAGACTGAAAAGGAAAAGCGAACCCTTTTACGTGCTAAGATATAAGTGACACTTTATCCCAAGACATGAAATTTTGATTTATGAACTTACGTAAGTATAGAATTCTTTGTCTTATCCACCACATTTTTTTGTTCATGTGGGTAAGAAGATACGGTAACATAAGATTAAAAACGAGGGATAATAATGTCAACTACTGGTAGACACAATTTCCTGCATGATTTGCAGTCATTTAATCTATTAGCAGTTAAATTTCGACACATTTATACGGAAAATTCAACAAAATTTAGCGGCCGGTAGGTAGTAGTAGTATTAGTTTGAATACATGAACGTAGATTGGTAGCTAGCAGCATATATGAAAAGATGAAAACTCAACCTGAACCTGTACCTTCTTACCATAGTAACCTACCTAAATATATTCGAGTCAATTTTAAAGTGAGAATCTCAATTTAAAAGTCAAATGGCCGAGCTGAGACGTAGATTTAAAATCGTCCGAATATTTATCCCTGAATATTTCATAGACCATAATCGCAGATTTATTTACCCAGTATTTTTTTGGAGATGTAAGAAAGAAATAATATTTATTCTCCTTTAGGGGATAGTTTGTACGTGAATAATTTTTTTCGGATACCTGAAATGAAAAAGCTTCGGTTAGTATTTATAGTTAATCCTTTTTCGATACGTGGATCCTAAAAGAAAATTTGAGATAGTATTGAGTTGAGGCGTGCCTTCAAATCGGCTTACTGGCGCCGCTGGTGCTGTTGTGGCGGCCAGCGCTAAAGGTAAGTAGTTATGATTTAAAAATGTGATTCCAAAAGTGTAACTGGAGGGAGCTCTACTAAAGCTTTATCGATTTAGCCTTCTTAAGACCGTTTCCAATGTTTTAAAGTTTTTTATATCAGCAGTTAAATGTAACAGATTTCTCATAGAAAACTTACTTTTAAACAACGTTTTTTTCATATAACAACATAGGAAGGCAAACGAGCAAGTAGGTCACCTGATGGTAAGTGATCACGGTCACCACCGCCCATAGAAACCCGCAACATCAAGGCGCTGCCAACCCAGAGGACTAAGATGGAATACTTCTTGTACCAATAATTTCACCGGCTGTCTTGCTCTCCACGCCGGATGGAAGACAACCGGTGCAAGCACTGCTTGCACCGTTGTAAAAAAATAATTAATACATACTTTCTATTTTATAACCCTTTGAATGAAATAAAATTAATATTAGAATTTTCATCTGCTGTAAGCACACATCACCTGTGCCGACTAAGCGAGCAAAATTAAAAAAATTAAGAGAAACATGTCAGGAAAGGTATTTTATACTTTTGCATTTGAAAATTTAATTCGAAGCTGCTTTTTATTTGAGGGAAACTGTAGGTACATGGGAATTCGGTCTGTTGTTTACACAAACCAGTCAGACACGTTGTTATTTCGTTTCGTGTATGTAAGCATATTGTAATGAAAAAGTAACCATTGTGTTGCTGTTTTAGTTTTTGCAGGAACCCATTACTATATTACGAGCCAACTACGTCAATTATCTAGTCTGAAATAAACCACAAGTCTTCCGTATTTATTACATATACATCAAGTACAGTTAGCCATATTTCGTAGCCATTTGAATGACTGATGTTATTAAAGGATCAGCAGCGTTGGTCGCCAGAAGGCCAGGTGGGCCGACGACATATCAAGTCTGATGGGAAAATTGGATGAAGAAAGCCCAAGACCGGATAGGATGGCGTCCAAATGAGGAGGCCTACACTCAGCACTGAGTGACTTTGGACTGACGAAGAAGAAAAGAAGAAGAAGAAGTTATTCATGTGTGTTTACTGTATTCACTTTTAAATTAAAATATGAATATAGGCACTACTTGTAATGAGCTATTAGTTGTCATAATAAAATGCCTAATTTTCTGATTGCTACACACTTAATTTACCAAATTATTGTTACCACCCAAGTCCCTGTTACCACCATATGAAATATGTCAGTAAGTAGCGACGTGTTAGCAACCAGGCTACCCTTTTTGTTTATTTTCAGAGTAAAAATGAAAAAATGTTGTAATTTAAAAGGCAAACAGCGGTCCATTGTATTCACAAGGAGCTTTTTTGCCGCGAGGCTCACGGATAACAAAAACTTTCTATCTTACATTTTTGGTGATAAATTATTTTTTCGATGACTCTTAATTTTTAGGGTTCCGAACCAAAATGTATAGGACTTCTAATAGTTTTGCACCTGTGTCTGTCTATCCAGTTCGTCGGTCACAGCCATATGACTCGGAAACCTGTGATTTTATACTCTGTTTAATTGTAATAGAATGGAATACTGCAAATCTATTCGAGCTCATCTTGATTAGATGGTAGCGTATCGTACAGTGGTAGCGTATACGTATTCCGTTGACCGTGAATAACGCAAAGCAGGCTTATTGTTTAAATGAGATCAAAGGCTGACTTTACTAAGAAAATTTCCTCAATTCAAGCCACGCACAGACGCACGCAACGCTCCATCGTGTAATCAAGGCTTTAAACAATTGTGATTCCCCTTAATACTGCACTTTGCATGTAAATTTTAGCCTTGGCTTTCGTTATGATCCGCCAGGTGTCTTTGTCTACCGAACATCTGTACAAGGATGTTCTACAGCGAATACAATTTTAGATTCAGAGCACGGCCACGACACGTCTTTCCATTGCACCCTTGATAACATTGTTCCTACACGAAGCCTAAATAGAGGATTTGTTTATATAAAGTTTCCAAATGGCACACAAGCGCTATAAAGGCTCTATAGTCGCTGTATAAAGGCGATCGTATGTATGAAACTTCTTCATCTTTACAGCTTTAGTGTATATTTTGTTTATCACTGGGCTTAGTAAGCCCGTAAGTAGATGCGATGATAGAGCAATTTTTTTAAACTTTTTGTCAAACGAACTTTTGTCTACGTGTATGCAATCTATGCAGCCTAAAATCAATTAATTCTATACTATAAGAATCCTAGGTCTGAGTAAGTAAGGAGTAGGTAAGTAACCAAAGTTTAAAAAAATATTCGTTCCTAATCCTAAGTTTTTTTTTTTATGTTAAGTACTCGTACTTTAGAATCTGTATATTTGCAAATCATTGCTGAATGAAATTACGTTGGTCTAGATAGGCCGAGGGCCGACGACTCCTTGAATTACTTCGTTGAGTTTTCTCTAACTGAATAACTTGAAGGCTCTGGAGCTGCGTGTTTTTGCAAGGACTTTTTCGTAATCTCAGAGGCTCGAAATTCCAAATATTCGTGGAGCAATTCATCATTATACTGACGGGAGTGTCGTGGACACGGTTGACATACTTACTGGTATTCCTATAGTAATTTTCTTTTTCTTATCAAAACTAGAATAAAACTTTAATACCTTGTCTGCGATAAGATAATTTTTTTATAGGAAAACACATAAATATATATACCTACTATGTATAGTCTACAAAGTAATTGCTTGACCACATTTAAACCTTAACCATTTGGAATGCAGTGGTAAAGTGGTCAAGAAATTTCTTCGTCGACTATACGAGCTAATCAGTAATTAAATAAATAAAACACCAATTATTTTTGCATCATAATCTTATAAAGACAAGCAGATACACCTTAACTTACTTTAATTTTACATAGGAAATCTCTTACCCCGTTATTCATAAACGATTCGTAAAAATTTGTTAGTTAACATATTTTATGTCTTTATCTGTCATTGTGACGTTCACTCTCAAATGAAAGGGACAAAACATTTGTCAGCTTTAAAAGATTGTTAATTTTTTTATGAATAAGGGGGTTAGGCTTGACGTTCATTAGAGCACCATGCAACCACGGCGACATAGACGCGACAAAATCCACCATTATAGGGGAATCCTTGGATGAAGAACTAAAGCATTGAGATAGCCAAAAGTATGTCAAGCGTACACGCCCAAAATAGTCAAAATGCTTACCTTTGGTGTGCGTCAAGGTAGTAAAATCAGTAAATTAACAAGAAAAACGTAGATTGAACTACTTAAATGGACACCAAAGGTAACTAACCATTTTGACGTTTCATTTGTGTACAGGGTGTCAATTGACGAGGAGGTTTAGAGTATGCAGTCGTCTCTTTTTGGCACATTGTATTGCCATTTAAAGAGATCAACTAAATGTACTATTTCTAATGGGGGAATTCAATAGCGTGATTATGTGAACTGTCTCATTGGTTGATTCTTGTTGCATCTGGCTATTATTTTGCCAAACTAGCATACATACATATGCCAGGTGGCAAAAACAATGCAGAGTACATTCACGTACATTACGTATTTATAAGCCCGGTGAGACAAAACTCTTCGAAATAGCCATGTATGCCGAATTGTCATCGTCACATATCACCTTGGCCTGTGTCGTATCGGTTGTATTGTATGTTGTTGAAAGTCATACTAGAAACAGGAGGCAAAAAGTGCTTCATGCAATTTTTGTTTTTCTTTATATGATAGTAGATAATCTACACTTCTACACTAATATAATAAAGAGGTAAACTTTGTTTGTTTGTAAGTAGGGGTAATCTTTAGAACTACTGAACCGATTTCAAAAAATCTTTTACAGATAGAAAGCTTCACTATCCCTGAGGGACATAGACTACTAATTTCACGCGAACAAAGTCGCGCACGTTCGCTAGTCAATAATAAATGGCATTTAAAGCTACGCAATCAATGTTCCAACAACGTCATCCATAGGTGAATAACTAATAACTGCATAGTTATGCATATAAAATGTATCGTTGCATATACAAATAATTCAGTTTTCTTTCCACTTTTATATCTATTTTGCTTATATTGACGTTTAAAGCTGACTCAATGGCTTGTATAAATTTTTCTCAGCCTCGATATTATTCGCTTGAAAAGCATTTCTGAATAAACCGGGTAGGTGTTGGCAAAGCCCTAGGGGAAAAAAGTCAAGCATGTTTTACCGAACACGATGAGCGTCGGGGCCTGTCACCGTGATGAAATAAGTTGAATATTTCTTCCATATATTATTATACGCGCAAGTAAGCCTTCGGAACGTTACTTAAATATGATTAAACGTTTACTTTCACGGTTTTGCGGTAGTGGATATTCCTGATAATATTTTTTTACAGACATAATAGTTATTTGATATCAGAGATTGCTGTTATTTACCCGTGTTTCTGATTGTTGCGAACTAGGATTAAATAAAATTGAGAGGTATGCTCAAAATATAATTAAAATAAACAGTCTCAAACCCGCAAAATTACGGTTGATAAATGAAGGCTTCGAACGAATCTCCACGGAGACATTTTTTGGACGGCGCCTTAATTTGAAAATTAATAACAGGCATTGTTTTCGACGCCCTTTTAATTTTTTGGACAAAAAATTATTTCACTTCTTTGTTATGAAATATGGAGAGCGCCGCGACGAATGAGTTTTGAGATTAATCATCATGACTCTGTATACCAATGATAGCAATCAATTAATCCATTAGAATTAGAGATGTTCAAGTTGATATTGAAGTGAGGTAAAATTACTGCACTTTAAGTGTTCGTAAATGTTTGACGCTTTAATAGTAAAAATCACTTTACAGGAAATAAAATAGTCGAGAAACTTGCCAATTTCCAAAACTGCCAGAACGTCTGGCTTTTGTAATAAAATTGAAATAACAATTTCCAAGAAAGTCATAGAGTTAGCTATGCAACTCACCGTAGTGGAGGGAAAGATTTACTGGGAGCATTAATATCGTGGTATCGCGGTATTTCTAATTTACTCGACACCGCTTCTTAGAAATTTGAGCTTAACAAATGTCGCGTAAGTAAGTTTTATAAAAAATAAGGGCAAAGTAGTCTACGGTATTTCAGATTAATAAATTGCACCTTTTACTAAACATAAGTATTTAAAGTTTATGTTTATTACTATTTTGGCCTTTTTAAATTGACATTAAAAGTGAGTACTCTCACCTATCACACGCGCAATGATCATAGCGTAGTCTTTAAAAAGAAACTAGAAAAAGCGCTAGGTGGATGATGTTTTGTTTTAGGTATTTCAATCTTCAATTTTTGAAGTTTGCATTTTGAGTATCTAAATCCTAAACGCTTAATAAAAAACTTACAATTCAAAAGGCAGTTCTCGTGGCCAAATTGATTTAGTCTAGACTCTAGGAATCACATGTGTTTTAATCGTAACTGGAGATTGCCAGAAACACGAAATTAGAGCCAATCACTCGACTAACGATGTTTCAGATACGAAATGAAATTGCTCGAAAAGCGATCATGATCGTCGTCGAACTGTTCTAAGTTCAGACCTAGGATCCTCTAAGCGCAACAGCACTTAGTTCGACGTCGGAGTCTATCACGCTCGCGCCTTTGAAGGCGTTAGCATGAACGACCGAGAAAGCAACGTCGACTTCAAGATCACACCGTAGCACGCCGAAAGTGACGAAAGATCGTAATTAGTTCGCGCTCCAGCCAAATTTACAAGAAATTGTTAATAATTAGCGTGTAGCTTCTACGAACAGTCTGATTGAATGAATAATTTATTTAAGTAAATAGTCGCGGTTTCTACTTAAACTCGCGCGTATCCCACGAACTAAAGAGGTGGTAAAGAAGCACGGGGATGGAAAATCTTGTTTGTTCACGGTTGGCTTGTTCTCACCCAATTATGAAGGAAGGACACATAATTATGAAACTCTGTTGACAAACTACATTAATACATCCCCACTAAAACAGATTTCTAGCTTTAACCGATGAAATTCACAAAATAGGAGTTAAGTTTATGCATTTATATTTGAACATAAAATTTTCCTCGTCAGGTGCCTTACGAACTTCCCCTTTGTATTGTTTTACTTTCCGAAATGCTGTTAAAAGTTCTTTCTTTCATAAATAAAGTTGTCGGATAACACCTCAGTACTTAGTAATCATTTAGAAGAAACGAAATGTAGATACCTAGTAACAAAATTTCACTTATTAAAAAAACAACTTTTGATATTTCAGACAACATAGTCTACAAAAGGTTACTGGAAAAATAAAAGCTTGTATAGTTATCCAGTAATACATAAAATAATAATTAATCAAGAAAACTATGAAAGTAGGCTAAGATCATGGTTTCATATTCGGTTACGATTATGGTCACCATTGCGTTGCGTTAATTACTAAAAGTTATTAGGTTATGTAACATAAGTTAAAAAAAGGCATCGGTATACAATCGACCAATCTAAATTCCCATGATCCTGTAAAACGAAGTCGTAATGTATACCTAATCTGCACTGTTATGTTCCGGCGTGGAGAGCAAGACAGCCGGTGTAATTACTGGCACAAGAGGTATTCCATCTTAGCCCTCTGGGTTGGCAACGCATCTGCATTCTCTTTGTTGTTGCAGGTGTCTATAAGCGGTGGTGATCAATTGCCATCAGATGACCCACTTGCTTGTTTGCCTTCCTATGTTGTATAAAAAAAAACCTAATCAATACATTATTATGAAATAGAAATTACTTAGTGCAGATTATACACTGGCCCAGTGAGTAGTGTTAACGTTAACGCGGACATATATAACATCCATCCTTTTGGCACAAGCGGACGGGTTACAAAGAAATATAATTATGTACGTTTTATATCCATGACAAAAACTAGCGTGTTGAGAGCCTCAAAAGCACAGCCTATAAATCCATAGGATTTTTTTACAACGCCAGAATAGTCACTTCGCCCGTTTGACATGCTCTGGAGACCTTACCGCCAGCCATGAGGAACTCCTCGTCAATACAGCACCTTGTCCCGCTCGCACGTTAAAAGACTTTAGCGTGCTTCAGCGAGAAAAGACGCTGGCTCAAACACGAGTTGAGCTACACACAGAAACACGCAATGAGCAGCCTCATTAGTCATTCATGAATAAATGAACTGTACCTGAAAACCGTCATAAGTCCATGAAGCCCACTTCATCGTGCAGAGCTGCACGTCGAAGGGGAACTGCTCCACGTTGATGTCACATACAGACACGTAAATGCCGTGGCTGAGCCACGTCACCTCGCCCGTGTTCTTCACTATCACGTTCGTGTTGATCACCGCCGAACGGTAGTTGGGATCCGCACTACGGAACACAGTTTATTACGTTAGCCTTAGAATGCACTAGAATATACTAGAGATCCTGAGGAGTAAGTGAGAAAATAATCTACAAAGGCAGTTGCATCCGCAAGAAAGAAAAAACAATACAACATACCATTTGCAGTGTTCATGGAAAGAACATCACTAATATTTATAAAGTTATCGGGACTTTAGCGCGATAAAAATATATTGTTGATTTACCTCGACGTAATAAATATGTATGAAAATCGTGAAAGTTTAAAACAATTTAACATCACTACTATCTAATAATAATTGATGACGTATTTTAGTTTCAAGCAACCTTATGCACGCCCTAGGGCAGAACATAGCTTAACCAAATTATATTCAACATCCAACATAATTATCTAATAAATATGTTTACTTTTTTTGTTTGTAAATGAGACTTTAATCCCAAAATGTAGTTCACTGTGAACTCTACATTTTGAGATTATAAAATGTAATTTACAAAAAAAAAACAGACATGTTCCTTCCGTGTAGGTACAGTCAAGGAAATTGAAACACGTACCACCGTAGAACCTAGTCGAAGAGACATACGCTTGACATTTGTATGACATAGCGTGGTGTTTAACGCGTCGCGTCATTGCGATAGGGTTCTAAGGTGGTACGTGAATATATTTCCCCTACTGTACGTTCGGTCGCAAACAGACAAACACGAGGTTTGCATGACGGTTGGTAGATCACGCAGATTATGTTACAGTGAGCGGAGTGTAATGTATACTTAAATGTAAAAATAATCCAGTACTATCTGGTTCATAAATAAAAAATGACTGCTCATGGTGAAGGTTTTTTTATTATAAATATTTGTAATGCTTCAGATAAAAATGTAGATCACAGTTCGAGTAAGGGTCTGACGCTAATATAAATAGGTCTTTAAGTCTGCTTAAATTTCAACCTTTAGCTGTATTCTGTTTTTACAGTATAATATGTGTACGCGGCTAAAGTATTATAGATACAGTATCGATCATACATTTATTCTTTATATTTAAGAGTAGGTAATAGATGTGTTTCATTTAATACGATTCAAACATCGTTATTCCATGAAACAGCTTTTCAATTATCTTTGGCCTTTTCATGTTTGGTTCTTTGATGGGTTGTAAAACAAACAATCCGAATTAAAAGCGAGATTTTTTCCAATAAATTGAAAACATCAAGCGCTTCATCAGATTTTTTGTACAATATTGAAGTGTCACAAAATATGGAGAGTAAGTAAAATAAATTGTCATTTGGCAACAGTAAAATAAGAGGACAAAATATTGGAAAAACAGCTACTTTGGCACGTAATTAGAGGCTGTTGTAGGATAGAAATTGAATTAATTTCAAAGGGCTCTAATGAATCACTGTCCTAAAATTCTAAATAATCATTTCAATATCCTGAGTATTACTTTTAGATGCTTTATTATATGTATTATCAACAAACCGAAAACACTCAAAAGCTTCTTTGTTCGTAGTACACATTAAGCATAATTAGAATCCCCTGCGGCTTGTGCTAAGGTTAGGTACTAAAAGTGTATAGCCGGTTTTTACTTTAGACCTGTTGTGATTTTGTTACTCTTTTAGTGTAGTTAAATATTTTTTTACATTCATATTTATGTTTTATTGTAACTTTTTCAGCCTTAACATATCCCAGTAGCCACAGATGATAAAGAGACAGGCTGGCCCATAGTCTCCCATGAGGACACATTCCAGTTTTAATACTTTAAAACACGCGATAGAATAGGGTAGTTGACTAAAATTGAAGAATAAATCAATACTTTTTTTTTGGAAATGAGCACTTAACGGGCAAAAATGTAGGATAGAGTTTTGTATAGGTGGGACAACCAACTCCTAAGACGGGCAACACAACTACGTAATAATCATAAGTAGTTTAAAAATCCTGTTAAAACTGAGCGAAATATAAGTAGTATCTTTAGAATTTAATGAAACAATAGAGATGGTAGAGTTTCCTTTTATTTGTTAAGTTAGTATATTGAAGAAAGCGTTGATTGTAGTGGCTACCCAATTGTTTACAGGTATGGTATTATTATCTGCGAGATCCTGTAATTGGCACTCTGTGATTACTTAATTTACCTATTCTGTCTTAATGCTGTTGGTTCTCCTACATATAATAAATAGATAATAAATAAATAAATTAAATTCTGGGCACGATTAGTATTCATGACAGAAAAGTAATATTATGTAAAATAATACGAATTAACCTAGTTGAACTTAAGTTTAATCACGTAATTATTGTCAATTGGACAAAATTAAGTTTTTAAATGTGTGATTAGTTTCGGGGGTATCCTTGACTCTTATTGACTTAATGTGATGGCAGTTCGATTTATTTAACTTATGAAGAATCAGTGATGTTTGTTTTGAGCCATTCATCCTGTCGAGATCGTTGCAAGACGGTCAAAACGTTGGGCCTTAAAAAAGTCAAAATAGTCGTTGCTAAGTCCTGTTTTTGACAATAATGCCTTACTTTTTAATTATTATTGTGTAATAGCTTACTTGTTGTAAAGAATAATATCCGGCTTCCATACTCTCTCATATGGTATCCTTATGACGCCGATACCGTCGAAGTCACTGGTGTTCCATCGCAAATGGTAGTCCATCCATATTTGTGTGATCCAGCAGTTGGTAGTCAGCAACTGATCTTTTTCTTCCTGGTTAGAAAAAAAACTGATCAAGTGAAAATAAATTATTGCGTAGATTTTACACAGAAATTACCGCCAGATTAAGATTAATAGGGTGGCAGGTGTTGGCGGGGATGAGGTAGCAAGACACGGTAATACGGGGCTATACACGTAGAGACGTTGCCCTAAGATATCTTGAAATAAATCGGTAGTTTTTGACGCACCGACAGGGGGTTTCCACTCCGCACTGTAGGTGCGCTAGCCGCATTACCTATGGCATAGGTTAATCGCAGTAGGTTGCTGGCTTGCCGCGCGCGCGCCCGCTCTCTCTGTGTCGCGCGACACAGAGAGAGCGGGCGCGCGCGCGGTGCGATGTGATAGTATTATAGTTAGCAGCCCAACCCTAGCGGTGCGCCAGGGCATTACGGGTGGAAGGCGGACGCGGGCGGCGCCATCCTTTTGACGCATGCCGCCTAGCGAATGTTTATGAAGTAATACGAACTTTTTGTGCCTTATCATAAAATTGGAACTCGTTTAATGGAAAAAGAGAAGTTTCTGTACGTTAGTACTATTATTTATTCTGTGGCACCGGCGATGAACAAAATATAAAATGTATGTCACAAATTTTAAATAAAATAGTAGTAGATGTAATAAATGTAAATATTATTGTCTTTATATGAAATAACCCTATTACAACATTTAAAGGGAATTGGAATAGATAAACAAATAATTTGTGTACAGTATTTATAATCTTCACGCTTCGAAAAACTTGAATACTTTGTACACAACATCCTTAGCGCTTCTGGAACATAACACTATCGTCAAATTAATATCGGTAATTAACCTATAGCAACCGAAATCCTTAAGGAAAACCTTATTTAGCGGTTTAAGCAGAGTATATACGATACGGGTATTTTTCATCAGCGAAAAAGTTGTGTATCGTAAGATATTTGTGTATCGTTTCAAAAGGTAATTTGTCATAGCGTTGCGCACTTAAGCATTTAATACATATTATGTATAGTCGACCAAGAAATTGCTTGACCACTTTTCGACCGTATTACAAAGGGATAAGGTTCAAAAGTGGTCAAGCAATTACTTGGTTGACTATACAAGCCATAAAAGATTAATTTTAATATGAAATATTGAAAAGTTCAAACCATCGGATATCATTAAATATTAGTAACATTTTCATAAGTCACAGAAACGCTCAAGATTTCCATATAAATGGACTGTTTCCGGGAATTTCAAGGCCTCTTTCAAATTTGAGATGGGAAACGCTGTAAGCGTTGGATGACTTCAAACGGCGTTTTTGTAATTGTATTAAGGGCCATTGCCAAGGGTGTGAAATTAAATTTGCAATGAAATAGTTATCAATGGCAAGAAAATATATATTTCCGACACAGGCGCAACTGTTTTCCAATAATCAGCCTAACAATGGGTTGGCGGAGTAGCTAAGTAATTTGTACCAATTAATTCAATTTATATTTCAATTCAAAGTTAAATTTCCATTTTGCAATTCAATTTTCTATTGACAACTTAATAATATCGAAAATTGAAATATAGTCCAATTCCATTTTAAAATGACGTTTAATCAATTTCATCTTCCAGTTAAAGGTTTTATGAGCGTTTACAAAATAAATGTATCCAGGGTGGCTGGAAAGTGAGCCTTAAGAAGTACATGAAAAAACTTTTTATTATTCTAGTCAAGGGACGGTAGATAGTTGGAGAATCCGGAATAACCGAACCGAGGATCTAGCGTCAGAGCTCAATATCACTCGGAAAGTCAAGCCGGCAAGACTTCGTTAGCTTGGACTTTTAGTGAGGATTCCAGATGATAGGACGGTGAAATGGGCTTACTTGGGACAGCCTGTCGGTCGATCTAAGTACCGTTGTAAAGATGAAATGGAGAGAGACCTACGCGCCCGACAGACAGAAATGTAAGAAGAGATCGTTGAGAATTGGGCGAGTTGACCCCAGTATGTGTCGGAGGCCAAGATCCACTTCGGGTCGCTGACCCAGCAGAGTAAGTACTTTGCAAGTGCTTTTCTAAAAAAATACAGTTTTCGCATTTCATTATATGTCACCACAGTACACTTAGTCTCTCGTACTTGTATATCTGCATCAGCATCAGCATTGTTAGAAATTAAGCAAGCAAATTGAACATTGACGCGAAGCTGTGTAAGGAAGGTTGGAATACCAAAGACACTGTGAGCGGCGACCGGTGATAATACTGCTATTTAAATGTGTATTGCATTCAAGTTTTTAAGCGCTTATTTAATTTAATAACTTTTGTCGCGTGAAATATTTAGTTAATGTGTTTATTTATTAAAATTTAATTAAAAATGACATATTAATTTCGATACTTAAGTTCTTTAATATTTAAAAGTTCTCAATGTTTAAGTGACTTTTTGTAGTTTCCAACGTTTGTATGTGAAAACCTGGTGCTGAATTTTAATTTGTAAATTTATGATTTCTTTGTGTGCATTATGTGTGTATTTAAACAAAAACATAACTACATCCATGAAACAAAAGTAAAAGGATCTTTTACTAGTAAAGTTGGCTTTTTATCCTCTTTTTCATCATGACCAACGCCTCGAGTGATCCTGATGGATATTCTAGGAACTTTAAACACCGCATTAACACCAAACATTAATACATTCTCGCGCTTAACAAGGTTTCTTTTAAGTAGCGCTGTAACGCCTGAGTAAAGCAAAAAGTGTTGAGGCGCATTCCTGAGTAGGGGGATGTATATGCAAATTTAATTAAATGAAATTTAAGACTGAAGCCAGCATTATGCTGATTTTTTTCCTCTCATTGCAATTTAATAATGCTTAATTTATTAAGGATTTAAGTTTTTAAGTTATACAGTTAAGGGCAATAAACATTTTTTTCATTCTTTCTTTCTAAATATGACGCGAGTTCGAACGGCAGGAAGCGCCCGCCCCCATCCAACATTGCCCCGCAGGCGTAACACCAATTGACCTGTCTCATATGAACTGTCCCGAACTAAGCAAAGCTGGGTACTAAACAACGGGTATACAGACATAAATTTAAAAATAAATACATAGTAACATACCCGACTCTGGTAACAAACATTCATGTTCATCATATAAACATTTAACCCTAGCTAGCATCGCACTCAGGGCCAGTAACCGCTAGTCTATAAGGGTCGTCAAACACAAGCCTAGTCAAATTACAAACTGCTGTAAACTATCTTAAAATGGCTTAGTTTCAAGATATACGTCATGTTATTTTTAGGATATCATATTTTGCTTACGACAAGTAAATACAGGTATGAACACAATAAGATTTTGCTTACGAAAGCCCCGTTCCTTTCACGAAACAACTTATAGAAAAATGTCCCAAATATTACGCTTCGTCGCTTATATGACATGATGATATTAAAACAAAAGTAGGAAAAGGAAACGAAGTTGTTCTATGAAAATAGGCATTTTAGGGTTCCGTTATCAAAGGGTGCCAACGGGACCCTAAGTCTACGCCCTCAGTCCGTCCTTCTATCCGTCCAACCTTAAAGGATTCTATCTTTTGAAACGTAATAGCATCTTAAATGGTCATAGAAATACATTATTATGGTGTAAAAAGTATGGCGATCCCTACAAGTAACTTTTTTACAGTTGTCTTTTTTGTTAAAATGGCAAATATAAACCGGCTTCAAATTTAATGTGATTATATTTAAAGGAAAATTTAAGTATAACAACAAATAATATGAAAAATCGGCTTAGTGTGATTCGAACTTGCACGGCAGTACAAACGGCAACAGAAATTGTCATTGCTCGAAAGGGATAGATATATCAATTCATTGTGCATAATTATATGCCTATATTTTCGAAAAAAATACAGTTCCTCTCAATTCAGTCCTTAATAGTCACTTAAATTTGTCTTTGACTGTACGGAACTTTCAGTTGCGAAACCGTCTCGCACTTTGCCAGTTGTTTGATAATAATCGTGTTCGAGCTAACCCTATTCCAACCTTTACATTCCATTAAGTATTCCTATTACAATGTGATTAGGACATTTAGGTCGCATGACACGAGACTACGGGATTTGGGGCTCATATTGTATTACGTAGCCGTATTATACTTACACAGATTCTATCAGCTTTTCAGTATGCTAGAGCATCTATTCTGTTGCCGCAGTCGATGTTTTACATCTATTATTTTTTTACGTGGACCAAAACTATACTTGGTGCTCTGCTTTCGGATATAATAAAGTATGACAATCGAGCAGTACCATAGACATTTTCTACAGACTTAAATGTATGATATTGTGGTATGGTTCTTGAATGATTGACAGATGAGGTGCGAGTAGAAAAATATGTATTCCTGATATTTATGATAGACGGTATTTAGTTATAGCCAACAATGTGCCCGCACGTTAAGACGGCTGCTTTATGGCTTTTCTTTTACGACTAAGTGTATTGAAATGTAAAGTAAGTCTTTTCACGTGACTCCTATTATACGCCGGTCTGATACAATCTGTTTTTTTTTTAATATGTGATGCTTTTCATAGTAATCATAAACCAGAGAAGGTATATTACTTCTCAGATAATTAGAGAGTGTATCGTTTAATTAGAAACAATCCTGTAATAAACCCATAACGATATAAATAATGAGAGTAATCATGGAAAGCCAATAAACCCGCGTCAGTAAACTGTTTTAGCCAGCAACAACCCTTATTTTACATCGCAAAATGCTCAATTACTGAATAATAGCACATTCAATTGAGTCATTAAGGGTATTCAAAGCCTTTCGAAATAATTGCGTGGTGCAAAATATTCGAAAAAACAATAATAGAGACAGTTTAATCAGTGGCCGGGTGAATGCATGCATTGTGTATTGTGCCCGCTTGGTCACACGTGCATTGTGCCCATTCAAGGCGTCATTATCAACTGTCTCAGTTTAATCTAGATCAATTATTATATACATGTATATGTAATATGAACGTCCCTATAGTCCCTACGCCAACGTCGATCGCACGAATCCGATGGATTATCTACGAATGATTAATGAGAGTTGAAATAATATATCAAAAATATGCCCATAATATCTACGAGTACTATTAAAATCAGTCATCATATTATGTTTTAACCCAGTATGTTTGGAATCTAATTATTTTTTAGACATTTGGTGTTTCACAACAGGAAAACAATGCTTGGAACCAGATTGAGATTGTCTTGTTTAAAAGAATTTACATTAATAAAGAAGAAAAAGAAAAGATTGCAAATCAAAGAAATTCAACCTGAAACCGGCGTTGCGTTGTCGTTCCGACGGAAGAAGTGAAAATAAACTCATTTAGGGAGAATTCCGCCGAATAAATTGTGTGGGGTGCTAAAATACAATATGTAGGTAGGTAGCCATGTTGCGAATTTTGGAAGCAGACAGGGCATGGTGTGGCGGCTACTAGCTCCTAATTCAACCGCATAAGAATATTAACAGTTAGTGAATGTTTTACAAATTAAAAATACTAACCACGATGGCTGTTTGATTAATTTAAAGCATGAACAATTAGCAGCAGATAAGATAACTGTATCAATGCTTAACACGCGTAGGACATTGTTTTTACCAGTAGTTGACATCATTGCCTCTCGTTTTTATTCGTATGTTTCCGTATCTTCTCGTCAATTGTTGGGTCACTGTCAAGGACTGGGACCGTTACCTTAATATTTATCGACACAGTTACAGAGATATTTTTAATCTCTTCGAGTGTTGAGCTACTTCTGCTGCTAACAATGTTCTATTCTTAAAAATCTAATTAACTATTTACTACGATAGCATTTGAAAAGGCTTATAACTAAATAAGCCCTCCATCAATTTTGCCATCACCTATAAGACGATAAAATGATGATTCGATTAGTCAAAAGAAAGTTAACCCTGAATATTTAACGTTTTAAAATACATCCGATTCCTCTGGGTCTGAAAAAAGTTAGTTGAAAAATGACAGATTTGACAAATCTTTAATTTTAGCCGAAATACATAAAGTAGCGCGTCGTAATAAGACACTTTTAAGTAATTTAGGTTAACATAATATGTATGTCGTTTGCCTTTCTATGTTGTATAAAAAAATATATTGTATAAAATACTATTTTGCGATAACTACGTCAATAGGGACAACAGTTTCCCAATGACAAAGTTAAGTTTGTCCCTCAATCCAGTTTATCTTTTCTTTAGAACATTGTTCGGTGCTTATTAAGTTTTTACGACTCGCACTTGGCCGGTTTTTTTATTACTTGTAACAATATGATATCAAGTAGGTTTGTCACATTATCAATAACAGAATAAACTTTATGTTCAACATGCCTATGAAATTAAAGGAGGCGCTGCCGACGGAAATTAATCATTTCCTCGTAACTTGCGACTATAGCTATGGAAACGTTATTTTACTAAACGTATTAGGGTAAATCTTGAAAATGTTGACTCCCCTGGCACATTTATTTGTAAATTTACTGATCATTATGTGTAAATATCTGATAAAAACACACCAGGGAAATAAATATATTTAAGATTTACCTAAATTATATTTAGTAAATTAGGTTAATATGCCCAAAAATGCGCTTTGCGAGTCAATATTTTTAAGATTTATCCATTTATAAAGAAGACCTGTTTTCTAAAGAGCGCGAAAAATCCAGCGATAGACTGTAAATTCAGTTTTGGGAAACTTGTAGTACCTAATTGCTTGTTCTTACATATAAGTGTATGTGCTTGTCTTATATTTATTGCGACTGTAGTTTAGATAACGTGAGTCACAGTTACAGGTTAGCTTGGGCACATGGTATTCTGTTAAGGCACTGCAATACCTTAGGGCTAAGTAGTAGACGAATCGCTGTATCATGTCATGTTTTATAGCGTTTTAAGTTCATCCTATTATCACAAACTTCGTGCTATACCTACCAAAGGTTTTTTGAAGTAATTTTGTGTACTCGCTACTTGTCGCTCGTTAGAAAAAAGTAAGAGTTAGATAAAAAAAGGGCGTCGATAATAAATTCCGCAAAAACTGTGTTGTGTGTAACACATATGTTTGTATATGTAGGTTGTATATCGCATTTTCTTAATATCATCTTAATGTATAACAATAAAAGCCTGATAATAAATTATTTGTATTTAACATTTTTGCTAAGAATAGGGACATACATTAATGAAAATCTGCAACATATGCAAAAATAATTCTTGTAGTGACGCAATACAGGTGAAAAGGGTTACTTTTCATTAGTATCGGCACCCTCAAACAAGGCACCAAACGTCATCACGTCTAGTTCTATTTAATATGCTAGACAAAATGCGCTTACTTGAATTTTCCATTCAGGTATACTTAGGCGCTTAGATTTCGTACATACATGCTCTATTGTTCATGCTTTCTTATGAGTTGGAAGGAGATTTATGACACTAGCTGTCGCCCGCGACTACGCACGAATAGAATTCGTTTATCGCTATCCCGCGGGAATTTTGCATTTTTTATGAAATAAAAAATATGCTATGTGTTGATCCAGGGTATTTAGCTTTTTCCGTCTTAAATTTCATACAAATTCGTTCAGCTATTTTAGTGTGAAAAAGGTTAAAAAGTAACAGAAATTTAAGTCACACACAAACTTTCAATTTTATAATATTATTCACACTAATATCAATTACTGTGATAGTGAGAATTGTTATTATTGTTAAACAAACCATTGCGAGGATTTGACAATCAATTCGAAAAAACAGGTAGGTGATATGTATATAAAATACTAGCGGACGCGCGCGACTTCGTTCGCGTGAAAGTAGTAGCCTATGTCCGTCAGGGATAGTATAGCTTTAAATCTGTGAAAGAATTTTTGAAATCGGTTCAGTAGTTCCAAAGATTGCCCCCTACATACAAACAAACAAACAAAGTTTACCTCTTTATTATATTAGTGTAGATTAGTCTGTAGATTAATCATTGAAATGATTGATCTGACCACGAATTCTAGGCATAATTAGAATTTTATTATATCTATATCTCTAGCTGCTCTAACATTACCTCCAAAGTTTAATTCAACATTCGCGACCGCTCTGTCTAGCTAGTGACATAAAAAAAGGAATGTTCATTTTGTCTTCTCTGTGCTTATTTTGTTTGTATTTGGTGTAGTGTTGGATGCATAATGAATAGTGTTTATTGTTGTTGTTGTTGTATTTGTTTGCCGAGATTTGTGACATGCAATAACAATTCATTTGTTAAAAGTAAAATACTTAAGAATAAAAATGGAGTTCAAATGTTCAAAATGGCGGAAAGCCAGGTTACATAATAATTTAAATTATTGGTCAGCTCTCGTTTTAAATAAAATCTTTAACACAAAGTCAAGCACTGAGCCAGATTGTCTAGAACAATAACCAATTATTAGCTCCTCAATTCAATTGTTATTTTGTTTATTGTTTAATGCCTAACAATTCTTTTGAATGATAAACGAGCAAACCCGCATGCTGACCGGCAATGTCCGCTAAAATAATGATGAACCATAAAATACTGCCCGAATTATTTTCGTGACCACAAATTATAACCGAATGCGACCTTTCTTTTGTACTAAACGATCGTCAAGCGTGATAACTCAATAATGACAAATTGATTGCGCAGTTCCAAAGTCCTTAATTAATTACAGCTATATAACCTTGCCTTTTATCTAAAGCCAAATGTGAAATACATCAAAACAGCAAAAGTGGCTACGCGGATATTTGATGATCAATAGGTAAGCTTACCTTAAACCTATGTACATAGAGTAACTACAAGTTTGCGAAGCAAGTTGCCTAAGGGCGAATACCTACACATGCGTTAATTAGTAGGAGTGTGGTTTACTTAAACAATTCCAAAGACTGAAGTTTATTTAGCACTAAATACCGTAGGTACCTGTAAGTACAGTCAAGGAATTAAATTTCCAACCCACCTAAGGTTCAATAGCATATAGCAAACTATAGAGCTATAGAGCAAGACGTTAGTTTGACATATCGACCTTAATGCATTGCGAATGTCAGACGACATTTCAACGAAATGGATAGGGAATTAAATTCCTTGACTGTAGTAGGGATTAGGCGGTTCCCCTTTACCCATTGTATCAGGGAATATTTAACGAATGGCACAGTTTTTAATTAATATTCTATTTTATATTTTAAATTTAAATGCTGATACAACGAGGAAATGCCGCCATGCTTATAGGAACCCGGCTCAATGTCAGCATAAGCATAATGGATATATTTTGTACATTTAGGTTCCCAGGTTTAGACTAATTTAGTTTAATTATGTTTAGTTTGTTTAATTTTGTTTATCCTATTAAAGTTCCATTTAAATTAAGTTTAATTTAATGTGTTAGGCACATGTTTTTCATTTCATTTATCTATCATCGAAGGTCGAATAGCCGATTAGTGGTTTGTAAACCTATAACGAAACTGGAGTTGCGGTTCCGAACCCCATTAGAGGTAGACATTTTTATTTGAATAATAATAATTGTACTCGAGTCATGAATGTTGTATGCATGTCTTATAAATAGATATGTATGCCCATGGCCTAGTACCCAAAACACAAGTTTTAATCGCTTAGCTCGGGGTAAGATTAAAATAATAATTTATATAAATTGCTTAACATTATGAATTGTGAATTTACATTGAACTCGATGTTGTACATACATAAAACCGTTAAAAAACTTGAATTTTGAAACTTTGAATTAGTGGCTTATAACATTATGTTTATATTTGTTAAATCTCGTAAACTGCATCCGTCATACCACAAAAAATTAAACACGCGTTCGACACTTGATAAACCAGCGATTTGTATGGGATGACAGCTGTTTAAAGGATGTCTAAACCTTAAACATGGTTTTGTGGTAAGGCCGCATTAGTTTAGTGATATTACAGATAATCTAGAGTTTAGGTGATAGTGATTCGTTTAAAATTTCGAAATTGAATCGCCGATTTAACGTGCTTTTTCAGGAATCGGCACATTAAAGTGTCATCAGTACTTGCCACGTCTATGATGTGATGCAGGGACACTCCAAACGTTACAAGGAGTGGGTGTGAGGAGTTTTCTACAGGGCGCACTGACGCGTCGTAGTTCTGCATCAGGTGGCGGACCAGACGGTACTCCTCGTCACAGCAGATCACACCTGGAAAGATAATTGAACATGTAATGGACATGGAAATATATGCCTTATGTGTTAAGTGCTAAGCCTGCTGTTTTTACGCTTTCCACCGCATTGGCCGTGGTCACCTGGTGTACACATAATATGACTCTAGCATTTTTTTTGGCCAAGAAAGTACTATAGTAACAATAGTACATTATTGTAGAGTCCATCTATTGCACTTTTGGCCGAGACATAACATGGTGCTTTTCATGACTACTGCGAGGAAGTAAATCGTAATTAACTTACTTAAGTATGACTTAAGTATCGAAAATTCAACAATACTATTTTCACTCCCCCGCCTATTTTTACTTTTTTTTTTAACGATTCCGTTCTTAGTGGCCAGTCATTCAGAGGCGTTTTATTTTTTAATTTAGCGAAGCGCTTCAAAGTGCTTAAAAACACCCAGAATCGCTTATTGTTTGAATATCTTTGCCATTTATTTCTGAAGAAGTGGAACTAAAAAGAACCTTATTTTTTTAATGACAATAAATATGGGGTACCAGAAAAGACCCAGTGTTCTGATTGGTCGATTTTATGTCGTATGCAGCACAAGTCGTGTTCTGATTGGTCGAATCAGTGATCAGCGTGCTGATGTGATTGGTCGATTTGCTCTTTAAACAGGCAAACAATGTTTTTGTTGTCCTGTTTAAATTCATAGGAGGCCTGCTCATTCAACTTACAACTATTCATTGTTTTGGGGCCTCATCACAGACCATCTTTCGCCACATTTTCGAGCAGTGGCGTGAAAAAACTATAAACAGTCACGAAGTTATTATTCAACCCAACGTAAATCGAAAATGGATGACGTAGTAAAATATGTTGTTAAGTTACTGCCGCGGCTAAATTAAAGCTTGATTTCAAACCATGTACTCGTACTAAAATAGTGAAATACACATTTAATCAGCATTATGGAACCCCAAATGTTCTCTTTATAATCTTTTAAACCCTTTATATACTTGAACTGGATGTTTGTAAATATCTAAAGCCTATTTAGTAAATAACCATCTCCAATTTCCTTAACACGGCCGGTATGTAATAGTTTACTTGTTAAGAATATCGTCTTACTGTTAACAACTTGTTAGGTTATCTGTACCTCCTACGTACTTCCCACGCAATTTCGGACATTGCTTGAGAGCATCCTCAGAGAAGCGGCGGGTCGGCGCCTACGCGGAGTCTCTTGAGTTATTTATAATTATTATTAACCTTGATTGTTTCTTAAGAGTGTACGATACCAGTGAAGAATCCCGCTTACACCGCTAAAAGTTTTGCCCTGTAAATTGTTGTTATGGTACTAGATTGAGGAATCTATTGGCTAAGCATGTAAAGGACAGTATATTTTTAATAAAAAAATACTTTACTAATAATGTTTTTTTGCCTTGCTCTTACAGGATTTCATATGTTTCTTTATGTAAGCAAATAAATGTTTTGAGTTTAAGTTTTAAAAGAGTTGCACTCAGGCAGTAATTAAGCTTGGTAAGAAGGTGTATCGAAATATCAGGTTCCCCATTTTTAGCCCCGAATCTTAACCGATTTCGAGAAATCTTTCAGAATCAGAAAGATAACAAAATTTTCTGCGTCCATAAATTGTTTTTAACTAAAATATACGCCTACGCCTACGCTTTGGACCACGAAAAGGACATTAAATAATTTTATTATTTCAACTTATTTTATGGACATTTAGAACATCGCTCTATAATAACTATTTTTTACTGTGTTATTAAAGTTACATTTCTCTAACATAACAACCTTAGTCACCTTCCAATGTGCCAACTATTTCTGTACTGAAGCGAGAAACTCTGCTTTTATTTGGAGTGAAGAAATATAAGCAAAAAAAAAAACACTTTTAAATTCCTAATTTTAAAATAATACATAATATGCTCAATTCGAACTCCTCACTTCATATTAGAAAACATGAAAGTGTTTACCCCTGTTCAATTTCTAGATGCCAGTTGGTGGCGACTTAAAACAATGAATCAGAAAAAGCAAGGAAAGTCTATTTTTGGGGTTTCTAAATCGAATTTTCAATCAAAGATAATGTAAATTCTCATTCGGATGACGTCACAAAACTTTTTGACGTTGGAAATGTAAGCGACGTCTGAATCGCTGATAACTCACATAAAGTAATTGAAATTTCATAAATTAATAAATTTGTATTAATAAGTCAAAGTCAAAGTAGGATCGTTTAATTTAGACTTGTTAATGTTTTATGATCAAACGCCTGCCCGCCAAAACAACCATAGAGAAGAAGCCGTCAAGGTAATAGTTAACTGACTTCATTTCAAAACATTAAACCATCATTAAACAATATTTAGACGTTACATTTTTAAAGAATGAGTTCGAGGGGAGTCTGAAAAGTTTTGAGCTAAAAGTATTTTAGGAAACTCTTTGGTCTCGAGTTACTCTCCACTTTTAAGGACATGTTGGGTATCATGACCATTAATGAAAAAAAAATATTTAAGAGTTATTTAACTTGAAAATTAAATAAAGGTTTTTTGTAATTTTAATTTTCTAAAGATGGGAATTTTCCAGCCTGATACGTGTATTTGTATGTACGTATGGAATGTATGCAAATTCTTTAATATAAAAAAAGACACAAAAATGACAAGAAGAAATAAAATATAATATCCCTTTAAGGGATCTCTTCCAGTTAACTTTTGTCACAGAAGATACGTACATTCAGACAGAAGTAATTTGTTCAAGTTGTTCTGGTATACTTTGATCAACTTGCAACAAAAAATTTAACGTGTTTAAGATGTCAAAAATACGTCAGTCATACAATAACCCATAATTTCTAACGCTTTACACATTTAACTTTTTGGTGCAAGCCAGCCCTAATCTTGCACCTAATTGGATTTAAGTAATCTAGATGGATTTTAATATAGAACAAAAGGACACGATAACAATAAATTATATTCTCGTTCTGGTCATATAAATGCAAATTGAAATCACCTATAATTTTGTTGTTTGATGGCAGCCGTCGGCCTTTGTAATGTTGTACATCAGTTACATAGATTAAGCCCATACATACTGGTACCTAACCTAATAAGGCATTTGGAAGTAAAGTAAAGCGTGGATGAGACCGTATAAATGTTTTATAAACTTGAGTCTTTTCCATAGAGTCGTGAAGGCGCGATTTATCGTGTGGAAAGCGTACATGAAAACTATAAAACGTTGTTGAAATCGTCATTCAAAAACACACAAGCGTTAGTAGAGTTTATTTGTTCAATAGTGACATTACTTTGGGGCTGTAAACTCTACTGTGTTGTTTATTTTCACTTGAGATGTCAAGCGCAGATATAAAGCTTAATTGGTACTTGGTTGTCGGTGCCACAAGATTGTTAAGGGATATTTTCTCTTGCATTACATGGATGGCCCTTTTAAGAATTCCGTAGTCAAATGGGGTTCTGCTAGGTCCGTCTGTCTGTCTGTCTGTGTGTTTTTCGCAGTTATTTCATTAAAAACTAACAAATTTTCAAAGCCAAAATTTATCTCGCGAACAAGGATCAAGAAAATAATTGTAAAAAAGTTCAATGTTCGTTTTATTTACCTATGACATTTAGCACCAATGGCGCCAAACACCATATTTTGTAATTTTGTGCGACATGGTCTTGCTCGTTTTTTTTATTTGAAGGTTTACTGAAACAAATCCAGAATTCATCGAATTTGTATGGGTATTAAAAAAAGAATTATTGCTTACTTTCTGAGTAACGGCATGCTTTTTTTTCTGCCGACATGGTATTAAATATAATGTCTAAAATGTAGTAAAGTTTATACAGTAACAAAAAACTTTCATTGTAGCGTTGATGAATTCTAGCAACTATTTAACTGGTAATTCCAAACGAAATCCATTTTATTGGTAGCAGTTTAACTCCAGTTGATGAACAAGCCATAAACGAGGATTTGTAGCTTGAAATTTAACATTTTAATTGCAGATAACAAGCAGTAGTCACAATAAAATAACGACCAAGAAAACTTAACAATGATTCAAACTTAAATATCTTCTGGAATTGATATATGGGTTATATTAAGAGGATTGTTTACCAAGCGTATTCCATACAAACAGTGGTAACGTTTTCAATCTTCTAAACTTTCTAATGTGTTGTTCGCATGGCTGTGCACTAGATTAGATAGATTGATGTTCTTTTCAATTCAGTTAAGATTTTTAACTATAATATATGTATATATTTTTTAATTTGAACTCCTATAGCATAATATGTTATCAATATGGTACCTTGTAGAGGCATATTTATTGTTGAGTCTGTGTGATATTATATATTGTTTCATGTGGAAGTGGAGGATGTTGCACAGATGCAGCTGTTTTGCACGTCCACGACAGCACTGGTTTCGCGGAGTAGCAAGCAATTTTTTTCCATTTTCTCCAAACAAATTATTTAAGAATTTATTATGTTAGTAATGAACGAGATATCGACATGTAGTTAGGAAAATGTTACGATACCTAACATTTTCATTAACTAACATCTTTTTATACGGTTAGTAGTATTCGTATGATGTTAGCATAATGCTAAATTTATTCTACAGGCACACAAGCGGTAAACCAACAAAGGCGTACAACGTCGTCCGCGAGCCCACAGCTAAAGTTTCGCTTGAATTCTGACCAACTTCCAATTCAGCCGGCTATAAACCATACCAAAACAGCAGCGAAGTTTTTAAATGCTTTCTTACTTTGATTAATGGTCCACCGGGTCCGTTTCAATTAATTGGCCTTATTGAAATATTTCCAAAGAAAAAACGACCGCAAAAATATCACGTCGAATAAAACTTTAACCAAAATACTGCTGTAATTGAATGTCGACTCTTACTCCTTTAATAAATAAAGTACCTGAATTCGGAAACAAGATACGCAACGTACAATGAAACCACTCAGTTTGCTAATTTTAATTTCATTGTTTTAACCAGTCTTAAATTCCGAGGGACGAGGGTGCTTGAGTTGTTTATTGAAGACTTATAATTGATTCTGTAAAGTTTTTAATTTTTTTTGTTTGTTGGGTTTTGTAGGGTTGAAATAAAAGTGTGCTTAGTTTAATTCGAAAACTTTCATTACATTAACTTTGGGAACATTGTCGGGGCTGCGAATCATTCGGATGAGACTGGAAATTTTAGCTTTTAACTTAGAGTTGCCATCTCTTAATAAAAACTTTACTAGGTTAGGTATTCTATCACTGGGCGGATTACTTTTCCCAAAATTAAATTTGAATTTCCTTTATGAAACCGATATTTTATCAGGTTTAGCTTACCTACTTACTGGTTACTTGATTTATTACATTCTAAAATAAATACGATCTCAGTGGAAAACCTGTTTTTGGAAGATGAAAATTTGTTAAGAAATTGGTGACTAACCTTACTATTACTTACAGCTGTAAGACTATTTATTGATGTGTAAAAATATAACTTGTGAAATGCTATTATTTAAATATAATGGTATTGTACTACTGTCTAATAATAATAATAATATCGTAGTTACGATTTTAATACTAAATTGCAACCAAACTTTTGGGTAAACCTTTGGGTAGTAGGTTCATGTCATTGACATTGTGTGAGAAGTTTGCCTTTGAATAAAAAAAAACATGTGTAAAAGAGTTTGGTAAACTTTAATGAATAAAGGTGTAAATGATTGTTCACCCGGCGCGGTATAAGTTGTTTTTTTGGGAAATCTTAAATAACAATTCTTCTAGCATAAGTTTTAGCATTTTACCTAATATTTTCTAGACATAATGTGTGAATATCTGACAAAAAGCGTCAGAATTGTTTAAGATTTACCAACATTTTGCTTAGCAAATATTAGGCCAATATGCTAAAGCATAGACCATGAGGATCAATACTTTCAAGATTTACCCTTTTCACTTCGTCGCAATAGCTATTGAGTATCTATTGAGATACTATTTCAAGCCTTGAACGTCTAGAATTTTAAGCAGCTTGAAGTACGGTTGTTATGTCACCTATTTATTCTCTGCAAACAGCTTCGTGTGTTTAGTGGTATTGCTAAAATTATAATGTCAAACACGTAGACCTAAAACCAGTAAATAGTATTGCCCATAATTTGATAATGTATAGAATAGTGTACATGTTTTATGAATACATTTTTGTATTTTTTGTGAAGTAAAATTTGTATGACACAACAAAGGCAACGAGGTTTGAATTGTATATTTTTTTAAATATTGTGAAATTAAGGAGTTTCGGATCAAAGTTTCCATTAATGATGCAAATAAAGTTTAGCAACGCAAGAAGCTTCTTGCGTTCTTCTTGCTATCTAAATTTTCAAAATAGCCATTTCATAGCTATGAAATGGCTATTTTGAAAATTTAGAGGTTACTGTGCTCTGTCCATATTTAAGGAACTTAAACATAAACTTTTCTTTACATAATTTAAAACAAATCGTATCTTCGGCCGCGTACTCCTCCTAAACTTCGCAACGGATTTTGATCCTGTTTTCACTGTATATTTAGTTAAATTATTAGAGACGTAAAGTTTATTATGTACATCACGTTCTAATTATTTTTTTGTTAGTAATTTGCAACCGTGCAAAGCCGGGACGCGTCGCTAGTAAGTATTTTTGTTCTTTACATATAGTATAACACAAAGTCGCTATGCGTTTCTGTCTGTCCTCGACTGTCCATGTCTTCTGAAAAGCTAAAGGAAAATGTAAAGAGGAGGGGGGAATTTGACCCTCCAGCACTCTCACTGGCCAAACAAAATGTTATCAGTACTGTTATTTTACGTCTATATTATGTAACGTGAGAAGGGTGGTACTGCCCCGTCTAGGGTTGCCAGGTCCTAACCCCGAATAGCCGGACAGACCAGCCATTTTAGCCGGAATTTTGGATGAAAAGGCCGAATTCCCTTGACTATTAAGGATTTTTGTATAAGTAGCGATACAACGCCAGGCAGGCATAGCGGAGACTATGTGACTGGTCAAACGCAAAAAGCCTAACAAAATCGGGAACACCGTCTAATTTGCCCGGACACGCATTCTAAATACCTAACTATGTCTGGCTATATCCTGACGACTGGGAACGCTAGCCCCGGCCTATACATGTTGTACTCAGCTACATAAGGTAACAGTCCCATTCATTGTCAGTGACCCAGTAATTGACGAGAAGATACAGAAACATAAGAGTAAGAAGGAGAGAGAATGATGTCAACTACTGGTAAAAACAATCTCCTATGTGTGTCAGGCACTGGTACTGTTACCTTCTATAGCGTTGCTTTTTCAGTCGGCATTTTTTTTATTTTATTTACTCGGGACATCAATAGCATTATAAATCTTATCTATTTATTAAAAGGAAATATTTATTATTTATTCTCTGTCAGGGACTGAACACCCAAACGAAACCCATGAAATTCCTTTTAATATTATGAATCCGAAGCATCTTTGTATGTTTTATGTTTATTTCCACGTCAAAACCGTTGAACCGATTCATATGAAAATTGGTACGTAGATGATTTATGTCCCGAAATAACGCATGAGGTACTTTTGACCCGGAAAATGTCATTGGGAATAACGCAAAACCAATAGCGTACAAAGTCATAGGAAGTAACTGATTTGGCATGGTTATTAGGCCGGGGAATATAGCGTATCATTGGAATTGGCTAGGCAAAGGTCTAAAGTGCGTTTTTCTTATGCCATTGTAAATTGTTGGTACATGTAGATACTAAAATACTTTAAGACATAGGGTGATGGAAAACTAGGCTTAGACGAGTTAAGAAATAACAATGTCAAGTAGTATTATAGCAGGGAATGCAAACCCGGTTATTTCCTTTAAGAAATAACCGGTTTAAACCGGTTAAAACCGGTTTTATTCTTAGCGAAAAAGACCTGGTTTGCATTCCCTATATTAAAGGTAGATTTTATGTTTTTAAATTAAGACATTTTACAATAATTAATAAACTTATAATACTGGAGCGTATACCTTTTTAGGGCTCCGTACCCAAAGAGTACCTACCCAATTTTAATATCGTAGTAATTAAGCCAAAATTAAGCCAAAGTGAATCCAAAATTCTAAACCTTAAATTATGAATAATTATTAGATCTTGTTGATACTGTTATAGCATATTTAGAAAGCAATCCATGTTTTTTTATTGGCTTAAGCATTTGCATTTTTGTCAATTTTTTTATTGCTGTCATACAATGCACGAGTATAATTTGATTTTGTAGCTTTGAAGTTGACTATTTCATCACTAGAAATTAAATTTTTGAATAAAATGTTTTCTAAAAAATAATTTTTCGCTATTTCACAACCACAGAGAAAGATTTTTTCTTTTTTATTTAATAACTGACTTTGCTTTGCGATATGCATAACGAAATATGCAGTTATTATATTCTCCGAGAACATTTTGGATTATGTAGTAAACATAACAAGACGTTAAACTAGAAGCAAAAATAACATAATAACGTACATTAATTCGACGCACCGCTATATAAGGAAACCCGAGATGAGCGTTCTTTCATATGTTGAGGAGTTACGCAAAGGATACCCTTTCGAATATCTGTAATATAATGAAATCCGTCTTTCGAGGCGCTTTTAATAAACAAAATGTATTTATAATATACTTACACAGTCGATTTTACCTGCGGAATTTACTCATACCTACCCGCGCGTAATAACCTCCTCTTCATAAACGTTACCAAATCTTCTTTAGTGTAAATATATTTCGTCTTTATGATACTATGACTATTGCCTTGAAAATACAGGACCAAAACAAATGTTAGTTTAGGTTTTATAAACTTTTATGAATAAGGAGGAAGTTGTTACAATATTCCGTACTTACTCATACAAACGGCGGTAACATTTACCACTCTTTTAACCGTAAGATGTGGCCATAATTTGTTATTATGCCTTAGAACTAGGTTAATTACTTCTGTTTTTATTTTATATTCTTTAGAGTTTAGAAAATATTAAACCTTTTTTTGTTTCGTTCGAAATTCTTACCCCCTTATTCATAAACGATGCGTTAACTTATGTCAGTTAACATGTGTTACGTCTTTATCTGTCATTGTGATGTTTACCCTTAAATGAAAGGAACAAAACATTTATTAGCTTTAATGGTTTTATTTTTTTATGAATAAAGGAATAATAGTGAAATTATTAACGAATCTGTGAAGAAAATAAAAAAGTCAAAATTATCTAGTTCCAAAGTATATACACAATATGTATATACATATACAACAGAATATTAAAAAAAAACGGAAAACGTTACCACCGTTTGAATGGAGAGTGCTATTTTAGGCTTGGCACACAATCCTTTAACTCTATTAAAAGCGTACAAAGTGTGTTGAGAGGATTCCGCCACACAATGTGCGTGCGATTTAACCAATGTCCGGCTGTCACCGCCTAGTAAGCTTCAGTGACTGCTCGGAACTGAATGGTGACGATAAGGAAATTGGTTACCTTCATATTAATTCGTTAAGGTGGATCGCACCGTAAGGCAGGAATTTCGATTTTTTTGCAGGTTTGTATTTATTGTTACTAATTGGTGTGATTTTTTTATCAATTCGAGTAGTTTTCCGGTACTAAAACACTGACCTCCATGCAATCCCCCCCTCCTCCTCTTGGATCCGCCCTTGATTTAAAATTAGTAACTCGAACACCCAATATCAAAACAATTACGTGAGTAACAGTCCTTTATTGTCACAAAACAGGTCGGATTGTTAAAAAGTCATAATATTTAGCCACAATAAATTAATTAGTACTACGAAATTTAAAAAAATCACGATTTGAACAAATCGTTCCCCCTTACTGACGATTGCCGAGAGGTACAATTTTCATCAGATTGCTTTAGCTTAATGCAACCTGACCAAAAAACGTAGAAATAAATTGAATGCTCCACTGTCGTTTAGATGACAGCACAATATATACTGCAACCTAAACGTTCTTGATACAATTGGTAATTGGATAATGGATATTTTGTTGGTTTAGCAAATGATTTTATCGAAATAAAATAAGAAATCCGAATGTCAACTTTTTGTGCCATTTAATATTTTCATTATGTCTATCAATTGTAGGTAAGTGTCTAGATCGTACTAGATCCTACTGTATATTCCGATTTTCTTAGAACCACTGAAACATAAAACAAAACTGAGGTGGTTGTTTACGAAACTTTATTTTATCCCACCCTGCGTAGACACGACAGACAGTCAGACAGTTGACAGACGTCAAGCTAGTGTCATAAAAAAGGGGCGCACATAGAGAAATTCCAAACTTGGCCGGGGTGGATATGGCCACTGACATAAGCGAAACTATCAAGATTTTTTTTGGTGCCCTAAGTTTTATGTCAAATATTACAACATGTCATCATAGTCTATAGTAGAAATCACAAACTATAGAGTTTTGCAATAACCAAATTTTCGTGCGGCCGTCGCATGGTCACTGCGCGGCGACCGCATGGCCGGGTTTCATTCATTAATAAATGACAACTGTGAACTCTATTTGTTCCGGTCACCGCGTGGTTGATTGACTAAAAGGAATTAGACCGTAACTCCCTAGTAGATAGACTTGACACTCGCCTTTAATGAAACACAGCAGAAACGCAGCGTAGAAGAAATCGAGTTTTTTTATAAAGGTAGTCGAGCAGGCCTTATATAATGGTAAGTAACCGCCGCCCGAAGATATGCAGAATATACGAGAGATTGCAGAAGGGTTGCAGTCTTTTAAGACAGGAAAGAGAAACCACCACCATGTTGGCGGTTCACCTTGTGACAGTCTCACAAGCTCCGTCTTCCGGCATGCAGTCGTCAAGAATTTTAAAGAAACCTCATTTACGAATAACCCGTTTTAATGTTTTAGTTTATTTGTTCAGTCAATACATATAAAGTTACATTATAAACTGTATAAATTTCAAGTTACAAGAAATTATATCACATCGTCAATTTTTTTTTCAAATATCGAATCAAATTGAAAAAAAGATTTTCAGTAAGTATTTAAAAAAATCCTGAGGTTTAGAAAAAAAAACTAAGTTTAAATGATTATTAAGGCAAATGATATTTGAAAATAAAAGATATTATATTTATCTGTATCTTTACATAGTAAAAAAAATAAAGTCGTTTTACGTTCCTGTCTGTCCTGATGTTTAAGTCGCTTACTCCTTTTAAACCACACAACGAGTTTTGACACGTTTGTCATTTAAAGATTTTTTACGGAAGGTTTTTAAGTACATTACATCCTAATAGTACCTGTCGAAGCCGGGGCGAGTCACTACTAAAGTATAGTCGACCAAGAAATTGCTTGACCACTTTTCGATCTTATTGCAAAGGGACAAGGTTCAAAAGTAGTCAAGCAATTACTTGGTCGACTATACAATATGATACCCTGTTTGAGTGTGTAGCCCGTTTGACTCAGTTAGAATATTTTTGGACACAATGGGGACCTTATCCACTTTAATACATTTGATGCTAACGCTAGTCAATACAGCTAGTTTACATTATAATAAACAAATACTTCGGGATTATTATAATTATACGAATTGCTCGTAAGAGAGTTTTTTTTACTTCTTTCAAAAAAGCGAAAAAAAGGTAAGCGACTTCATACTGACATTCTTCTGATGTTTTAAGGTTTGATGTTTAATTTTTCATTAGGAAATAGAGAAAAGATGAACAAAGTAGGTAATTATAAGAGAAAAATGAGAAATACAGAAAAAACCCGCCCAGGCAAAACTAGTTGAAACAACTTATTATTGATAAGTATGAGGAAAAAAACGATATCCATGAAATTTGCGATCGCGAAGTATTATATTTGCGTAAACATAATTATGTAGGAGGACAAGGCAAAATAAGTATTTCTAAACGAAAACGTGTATCATTATCCCTATTTGAAATGATCATAATTAACTCTTAGGTACATTAAAGCTTTCAACTGCTCCTCTTTAAGGCACGAAAACAAAACATGTAAATAAACGCGATCGCGTTTTCGACTGTTCCAGGATTGGAATTCATTTGGGATGTAATAAAGTTAAACATAACTTCAGAAACTGTACGGCACAAAGGGAACTTACCTTTAATATAAAATGTAACCGCCACCCAAATCAACCATCGAATGGCTGGCGAAATAACTAAATTAGGCACTTTGCATACGTGAGTATTCATTTTCAAAACTTGGCACTAGTCACTTAAAAAAAAACTTATAACTTTATTTCTCCAACTTGTCCGCCATCGCTACGTTTTTACTGTCGTTGAATAATACAACAAAGGTGCAAAAAATCTTGTTTATAATCCGTACAGATTTTTACTGAGTCGATTTGAGTTGTAAAAATGTTTATAACGTTCGTAAAACGCGTTTAACGGCATGGAAGTTGCGTATACGGGCCGGCGGCGGGCGCGGCGGTCGTAGCACTGATGCCGGCCGCGCGCTACGCCAACAGCCTACGACTAGCTACGCGGCTACGAAGTGCTACCGTCGTAGATGTACAGGATGCTGAGATTGACTGTACGTCGTTGCTACTAAACTGTAAACATATTGTGACGACAGTCATTTCATTCGTTCGGAATCGTAAATCGTTTCGTATTGGGGATTGCTGAATGACTTGTTTACTTTCGTCTTTGTTCATATTGAGTCTTATCTTATTACCTTATTGCTTTCGCTTTAGATTTTCTTATGAGTTTAATTCAGTATTATTTAGTCGTTCTTTCTCCTTCTGTGTAAGTTAAAACACACTAGGCGACAGTGCAAGTCGTTGTGTGTCGTGCTAGCCATCTTGATTGAATTAATTAGAAAATCAAAAGTAGGATCAAGTCAAATTGATGTCTTTAGTCCAACTACATTTCTTTAACACGTGGTACGTTAAAAAAATTGCATGTAAACACATTTCACACATTCGTTGTATATTATGTAATTACACTGTATTCATTTTAAAATTAATAAAACCAAACGAATTCTATTTAACTGTACACGACATTAAAGTAGTTAGCATAGAATGTGAGTACTAAAGTTTATTATTTACTTAAAATTTACAACAAGAAAGAGGCGACTTATAATAACTCCAATTTGGCGTTTTTTAGTTTCATAAAAAAGCTACAATGACATCGAAGAACATATTATTATTACAATAAAATAATAAAGTGTCAACCCTACAATAAATCCAATACAAAAATACCAGTCGTACATTCCAAGTCTCGGGAGTAAATCTTAAATCGGCGTAGACACGTCAATTAGGGTTGTCGCTGGAGCAAACCCACTTACCGGTTAGCCGGCGCTGCTGGCTCAAGAGGGGTAATTGTGGGCAGCCACCGCGATGATTCGCTGCTTCGAGAATTGCTGGAGCACCCCATATATGCAACTCGAAGGACTTTAAACTTTATTCATCCTCACTTGTCTTAAGAGGAAACACAAGGGCCGTTTTTCCATACAAACGTCGTCCCCTGTTTCCTCTCTGGATAATGCCAGTAGAGCAATATTTTTTTTCCAAAAAATCGATGGCCACTATTATGCATGTCCCTATGTTTTCTTTTTTTTCATAAATTAATTATTAAAAGAGATATGAACATTCAAAAACCTATAAAATTGGCCAGATTTTCGGCTGCGTTCATACATTCAGAAAACAAATTATACTAGATTATAAAAAAAAAAATCGGAACACTGCCAAAGCCATTCTTTAATTTTTATGAAAAAAGTAGTTAAATCGGTTAAGTTTTGGAGAAGGAATCAGGGGTCTGCGAATCGTTGATTTTGTGTACTTTAAATAGGTATTTTCAGTCCAAGCTGCGGCTGTCTCTATTGCGTTCTGCTCGGTTGTTCGGGCATTGCGCGACAGCAATAGATTTTACAAATACCTATTTTTCAATTCTCTAGGCCTGGAGGTTTCGTCTTAAGAAGCAATAGTAGGTAGTTTGACAAGGGATGAAAGACACGTATTACACACGAGATGTTTTGGCGCATGAGCGGAGCGAGTGCGCTAATAGTTCGAGTGTGGAATTGGTGTTTCAACCAAGTTAAGCACTCTGCTTTTCATTTCAACCACGAGGAGAGCAGAAAATGTTATGGATAATTAAATAAGTCTTTTAATATTCAACATTATTTTTTGATATGCGTTATTAGATTAAAAAATAATATCAAATTTGGGTTTATTGTGTAATTGTGTAATTCATGTAAGCTACTGGAATGTTTCATCAGAATCTGTTTAGTAGTTTTTGCGTGAAAGAGTACCAAACATCTATCCATCCTCGCAAATTTTCACGTTTATAATATCAGTAGGATTTATTAAATTAAATAAAATTATATTGTGTAGTTGTGTAGAGTCAATTATTGTTATCAGAGTTTTCTGTAAGACAAAATAAGATTTGTTTTAACAACGATTGGATTATTAACTAGCATCCTTGCTGTCTATAAGAATAGGCTATTTTAAAGTGATTGCGAGTATTTTCATAAAACAGAACCGCAAGCACGAATAGCTTTGTCTCTATGCGCGTCGCTTTCTATCTAACACAGTAGGAGTAAGAGAGACTGAGCAACACATAAGAAAATGGCAACCGTCGCAAGTAGTACGCAAATGCTATAAATACTGTATAGTAGCCGCATACATAGCAGTGATCGCATTAATACATATTTTTGCGGGTAGTAGGACCTTGTGCAAGGTCCGTCCGGATCGCTCCACCATCTTGCTCGCTAATCCTGTCGCTAAGCAGCAGTGCTTGCACTGTTGTGTTCCGGCGTGGAGAGCAAGACAGCCGGTGTAATTACTGGCACAAGAGGTATTCCATCTTAGCCCTCTGGGTTGGCAACGCATCTGCACTCTCTTTGTTGTTGCAGGTGTCTATAGGCGGTGGTGATCACTTACCATCAGGTGACCCACTTGCTTGTTTGCCTTCCTATGTTGTATAAAAAAAAAGCTCTTATATACTTGAGGTGCAATCCCTTTATAGGGGGAAAATTCTCGTGTCAGTAGACATGAAATTACATTCCAGATATGTAAAAAAGATCTGCCAGATCCGTTCTAAATCTGTAATTTTTTAACATATCTTAAACGTGGGATGACTTTGGATGAACGCCTAAATCTGGGGCTTCAACTTTTTAGTCACCAAAGTTTACCTAATGTCATTTTTTCGCTCAAATTCACATTGAGTTGAAAGTTTATTTGCAAAACTCGGGTAGAAGTCGATCCAAATTTTAAACTTCACGTAATCGTTATTATTTAAGAAGCAGTACTTTACTACTAAGTAAACGAGCAAAGTTATCTAATTAAATATTAGTTTTCAATCGACGTAAAACCAACTTTCTTAATTGGGCAGTCGCGTCTGTATAAGTCCAGTTAATGAGTACTTGGCAGTTACATAATGGATGATTAATGACAGATGAAATACCTATCTAGTACTGAAGTGGAAGACCACAGGGAAAGACAGTATACAAATGTGACTATAAACTGATTTACCGGAATTATACAAATGTAGGTAAATTCCTTATAAAAAACTTTCGCAATTTTCATAAAGTACCTACTACATCCCTATCTATTTTAAGCAAAAAGGAGAGAAATAAGCATGCGGGTCACGTGCTGGAAAGTGAACACCGCCGTCCATGGGAACCAACCACCACAAAAGTGGCTGCAGCCTCCGGATTCTCAGACTTGCCGAACGAAATGCAATAGCGAGCTACTACTGAAGAAGCGAGCGCTACTAGCTAGCGCTAGCAAATTCTGCTAGTGTGATATAGTCAGCATCAAATATATTGGAGCGGGCAAGGTAGTAAGAAACATCTGAACTCGACTCTATTGTCAAATGTTTGGGCGTATTAAGATATTTTTGACCAAATCGGAGATATTCTGAGAAAGGCCAGGTCAGTAGTCCCTTAAACCGACGTACATGCGTGAAGAATGTTATGAGAGTAAGTGAAGCAAAGGTTGTATGTCAGGATCGTAGCAAATGAAAATCCGTAACATCTGCCCCTCCGGGAAACAGGCGTTACTTTATGTATGTATGTACTAGGTATGTTATAGACATCGATCAGTTACAATATTGCTACTTTTTCCTAAATATCTCCTATGTACAGACACTGACAAGTTACAATTTTATAGATACGGCTATTTGACGCCTTTGCCGTTCAAACGAGACACATTGAATATATCTCCGCCATTATTCGTCGCCGGAACCTTGGCCACGGTATTGTTATGAAAAGCGCCGGCCGGCCGTGTGCTATGTAGCGTGCAGACCGACCGAGTGTGAAATCAATCAATTACCACACGCCGCCCCATTGCTCTTTTAAAACCACTTTGCAGCAAGCGAATGCCAGAATCCACAAAATTGAATGGAAAAATCTATTTTTAAAACTGTTCCAAACCTTAAAGCTACAAACAGCATTAATAGTCGTTAAAATATGCCGCTGAAATACGAACAGATGGACGGACACAGTCGCACATTAAGGGCTCCTATTTTACCTTTTTCATACGGAACCCTATAAACGTGCATTTCCAATATATTCGAATAGCTTTTTAAAGTAAATTATTAGGTAAAGTCAATTATTTTCAACGGTTTACTTCGATGCGCGCGAGACACTCCAACGGCGTTAGACAAGCGGCCCCATTTATTGCGGTTAGGTGCTTTCCGCTTGGGGTTAAAGTTCTCATATAAATTGAAATAAAAACGCAAAAGCGTCCGAAACGTTTTTGTGTCAAACCCTCACTAGAGTTACCGCTGTGTACAGTCATACCCAATAAATGTTGAGCCACTTGTGATATTATTCTAATTTGGGCGTGTAAGACCGCAATATCTTGGCGTCTTTGATTAATAAATACCTAGCAGTCGCGGCATGGAGTTGTCATTGGCTTCGCGAGGGAGGACAGGTGGGGCAGCTGCTCCCCCTATAGCCACAAATAAGTGTGTATACTGTATGTATATGTAACCTTTCAGTCTATTTTCATCAGTTGTAAATGTATGACCTTGTAGCACAGGTCAGGTATGAGTGGCTGACGCGCCTATGACAGTTGTTATTTTGAAATGAAATTAAAATATTTTATATTAGGATTGTGCTTAAATGTATGGTTTGGAAAGAAACCTTCAAAACGTATATAAGAATTTTGTAAATAGTTTTAGAACTTGAAACTAATAACCCTCCCTTCGGACGGCAGCCGGTTAAAAATAAATTGTTAATTCGCGTCAATCACGCAATGTACGCGTGTAGTGACAAAGACAGAAATAGCATTTCTCTTTCTCCTTGAACGATTATTGCCGAATTAAAAACTACTCAAACAAAATAGGGCCAACTTGACCTTTCTCGATAAAATTCAAACATAAAAAATAATATGAATTTCTTCTAATACATGTTTTGAATGAAGAGTTTTCTTTTACTAATTTCATGTTTAAACAATTAATAAAACCCTACTATAAAAATATGTTTTGGAACATACATATTTTTATGTTCTCGTTTTACTGAGAAAAGTCCCCTATTTTATTTTAAGTAACATGCATTATACATGGTGTAACTGTACCCACGGCGGGAACTACGCACGCCACTCACTGTCAGATCTCTCTCAACTTACGCCCCTACTGAGATAACAACTAGTAATATCGTGAGATTATCCACATACCAAACTGGAGTTCGGTTGGAAGCCAAGCCTCATTTAATGAAAATAGTCATAGTGTCAATACACAAAAGTAAAATGAAAGTTTTGTCGAAAACTACTCGTCATAAGAAAAGTGTCATAAAAACATTGCTGAAGCTGGTCGACTAAGACCATAACGTAATGTCTATGTTACAGTATTTTATCTACACATATATCATAAATGCTCTATAATGCGTTCAGAAACCGTAGGCAATGACCAGCATTATAACAACCAATATTATTATGAGAATTTTTCTAATTTGTGTCTATATTTGTTCAAATTCATTTTTTATTACATTATTTTAATGTGTACAGTCTATAGATATTTAATAGGTACCTAGCACTAGTAGCTAGTAGCAATGCAGGTCATTGCCCTATGGCTTCTGAACCCATCATAGAGTACTTATGATATGTGTGTAGATAAAGTAATGTATGCAACTGTACATAATTAGGTCTTAAAACACTCGTGTGATCCTATTATGAAACTCGCTGACGCTCGTTTCATAAAACCACACTCGTGTTTTAAGACCCCTCATTATGCAACAGTTGCATAAAATACTATTATGCAACTGCTATATAATGAGAGGCCTTAAAACACGAGTGACACTCGTTTCATAATAGGATCACACGAGTGTTTTAAGGCCTAATTATATACAGTTGCATACATTACTTTATCTACACACATATCATAACTGCAAAAAACTGTAACAGCAAAAAACCAGCAAACGACTGACAACAAGTATGGCGGCCATTCAATCTATCCGCCAAGACGAACGTTATTTTTAAACCATAGACAAACGAATGAAGTCCCTATTGTCATGTCACTCGAGATCAAATATCGTGCGTTTAAATTAAAAAACATACTGAGTTGACGTTTCGTATCGATAACTATTTTAATATCTGTGGATACTAGAATAGAGACCAACTTGAATTTTGACAGCTGTTCCAAATTTAAATTCATAACGTTACGAGATATCGGTAACGTGATCACCAATAAACACAGACTACTAAGAGATACTACCCAATAAAGAATAGATTTACCTACTACCACAGACAAGAAAATTCTTATAATTTCATTGGTTGTAATAATGCTGGTCATTTTCTATGGTTTTTAAACGCGTTATTGAGCACTTATGATATGTGTGTAGATAAAAGCCGTTTCGTGGTTGATGGACGAGTCGCCAGTTTTAAACTACGTAAAGAAGATGTTAAAAAGATTATGTAACTATAGAGAGGTAATCTATCTGTACAGCCTGATTGACACGATGGAAGTATTTGTTTATACAAAATAGGAAGACAAACAAGCAAGTAGGTCACCTAAAGGTAAGTGATCACCACTGCCCGGAGACACCCGGGTCACCGCGGAGATTGAAGATGCGTTGCAAACTCAGGGGGCTAAGATGAAATACCTCTTATGCCAGTAGTTTAATTGTGCGGATAATGTTACATTGCTAAGCTACTGAGGTTTCCTTGTGATCGTTCGATGGACCAAACCCCGCAGTGGAATATTTCACTCGCACAATCGCACCATATCAAGTAAGTGTTAGAAAAATAGCTTCAATGGAAAGAATAACTGTTACGTCCTTCTAGGGTTTCTTAACATGCTTGGATAAATGTTTGTTTTGCTTAGTGCAGTAGCACTCAACCTTTTTAGGGTTCCGTAATGTCAATGGGGCCCTTTTCTAAGCTTACGTCGTCCGTCCGTCCATTCATTCTACATTTAAAAGTCTATCTTTTGAATCGTAATAGATACGCAGTTGAAATAGTGGTGCTGCTGCTTCCAGTTTTCAGTAGCAATACGCTGGTGGTGGCCCCTTTCGGGTACACTTGTTGTTATTCCATTTGTGTTTCGTTTTGTTTTTCTTGTTTTCTTCTCATCTTTTTGACATAGTTTGATGCAGAGTATTTTGAAATGAGAACTCGATCCCTTCTTACCCGATTTGGCGACGAAGCCAAGGAAGAGGAGGAAGGTTAAGTAATTGCCCTATATGTAATCTATCTAGGTAATTATTTATGTGTCTGTCTTGATCTTTGAGCGCTCATATAGCGGCTGGACCGATTTTGGTAAATGGAATCTCGTTGGATTTGGTTTAGTGGTGCGGATGTTACGTGCTATTGTTAGTCGCCATATTGTGCTTTCGAAAATGACAAAATCCAATATCAAAATGGGTATCAAAATGAATATTTCTTTAGAACCATTCTTAGAAATAAAAAAATATAAGAACTATTTTACATTTCAGAAGCTTTTTTACTTGATTTTGTCTTATTCAGTTCTAGCGGGATATAATATTATTGCTTACTATGAGTAATGGGTACAATAATATTGATTGTTTGTTTACCACGGTTATCAGGATCAGCCTGGGCTCAGTTGGTTTTGACTTGACTGATGAAATATAATTGGTTATCAATTTACCGACTTTGTCAAAGCAGCACAAAGCCTAAGAAATTAATCTGGAAGCTTTGAAAATTGCACCTGCCCCATGAGGTGCAAAGTATTTTAATTAATCTCGATAAGCGTGCAGGAGGGAAATTTATATTGTGGAAGCAATTAACTTTTGAAAACATGTTGTTCCAGTGGCTCAGGCTACAAGCTCGCCGCTCTTTAAAAAGTTTACACACGTCTTTTTGAGAAGAAACGAGTATGAGGGAGGTTCTTCTACATTTCATGAGCGAAAAACCTAATAAACATGAGTTTACAGGTACCTAGTATGATGCAGTTATATCTAAGTAGTCGTGTAATCTTTTAATGTATACTGGTAACTGCCGATGTATGAATTTCTGAAGGCTACTGAAAGATTACAATTTGAATAACAGTTCGTAAATTTTTGTTTTTCCATATATTTTTTAGTAACGCACAAGCTCGAGTAACCTGCTTTGTGTGTTAAAATTGGTAATAAGGACGATTCTACAATAAATCTTTTTCTGACTGTTTAGAATTTTGATACATGCAGGTAGGTATTTTCGAGTAAGTGTAACTGGGGCTTCCAGTCGCAAGATTTTTACTAAGTATAAAAAGTTTTCCATACTTAAAATCCCGGGATTGGAAGCCAATTTTAACTAAAAAGCACTAAAACCATAGCCAAACCATCATAGAAATTAACGTATGTGAGACCTTTAATTTGTACTAAAAATGTTACGAATTCATAATTAAAGTGTTACCCGAAGAAATGGTGTTAATTTTTTTCAACTCACTCCGTTATAACTATAAGTTCTTATCTTCCAAACTGATGAACATGAAATGAATGATTGTGAGTACCCGAACGTGAATGTTATATTTTAATTTGAGTATGCACTTATTTAGATGAGTATGTACGAGTATATTCATTCTTAAGTGAGAGATCCAAACTGACCTATTATAGGTTTAATTTATCCCTCCCTGCGTCTCTGTCAAACTAGTGTCATAAGAAAAGGACACACATAGATGTAAACTACACTTGGTCGGTCATGTTAGGGCTACGAAGGCTCACACGGGGGTTTTTACTGGCAACGAATTAGCAACTCTCTTGTGGTCGCTCGGCAGGGCGGTTACTTCGCATCAAACGATCCGCCTGTCCGTCTTCTGCCTTTATACGTACAAAATATATTTTTGGCTATAAAATAATTTTGACAGAAATGTTTCTGAAAAGTTAAAACACAAACTAATAAAGGCTAGCCTTGCTTAATCTTGTCTTCTCACCTATACTAATGGAATCCATATTCCAAATGAAACGAATCTTTTGTTATGTAAAAAACCAATTGACCTAGCTAATCTAACCAGGTTTTTAAACCTTTGATACTACCGACTGTTTAATATTTAAAACATACAGATAGCTACCACCTTAAGTAGGTCATAATTATTCGTGTTTTCGTAGTGATAATTTTATTCACCCCAAACTGAAATAAATGATCTTTGCAAATCCTAAACTGGGCGCTAAGAGCAGACTTATAAATAAGTACACAGTAGATAACTATCATTTATATTCATAAGAAAAACCTCATTTTAATAATACACAATAATTACTTAAATGGTAGCAGACAAACTTTACTACTATAGTAACGACCCGCCCTGGCTTCGCACGGCCACAATTATGACGTAATATCGCACCCTTAGAATTAAAGCGACTCAATTCTAAATATGATATTACCCAAAATTAAACCTTATGTCTTTTAATTAAGGTGATATTTTGGGACGTGTATTATTCAGAAATGGGTCACTTTAATTCTAAGCGTGCGATATACACAAAAACCTTCAAAAAAAAATAATCTCAAAATGACAGTAAAACCGTATCAAAATGAGTTGCCTGGTTTAGACAGAGTAATCGGCCGAAGATATGAAAACAGTGAGAAACGGATAGCGACTTTACATTATACTATGTAGTGATACATACATATATACTTAGTTTATGGTAACAATAATTACCCAAGCAAATAAAAAGCCTAACACTATGCTGATTAATTGCGCGTAGCGAGAGGTCAGCCATCAATTTGAGTAATTAACCACCCAGTCCTTTGCTGGTTAAACTTCAATTTTATATGCCGGCCAAACGTTTTAAAAAGATGGACGGTATCCCCATTTTCCATCCCAATATTCTCATCTAACTCGATCTAGGAGCCCTAATATGGCAGAGTAAGTTTAATTCATCTCTACATCTGTTTCTCATGGCTCTAGTTAGACAGAGGGATAAACTAAACTAAGGCCGTCTTGTTAGGGCCGCTAGACAGACACAATCCGCACTGTAATGACGAGACTAGAAGTATAAGCATAGTCGACCAAGAACTTGCTTAACTACTTCGATCGTATTAAAAGGGGATAAGGTTCAAAAGTGACTAAGGACGTGGTCGACTATACATTATTGCCGGGCCCATCATAAATCGCTGCACCTCGAAATGAATTGTTGTTCCATTTGAAATCTTAACGTTGTCATATTAAAGCCCAAATTTTGCAATATGCTATGAATAATAGTCATTTATTAAATCGCTGCACCTCGAAATGAAGTGTTGTTCCATTTAAAATCTTAACGTTGTCATATTAAAGCCCAAATTTTGCAATATGTTATGAATAATAGTCATTTATTAAATCGCTGCACCTCGAAATGAAGTGTTGTTCCATTTTAAATCTTAACGTTGTCATATTAAAGCCCAAATTATGAAATATGTTTACGAATAATTGTCAATTATTACATTGCTGCACCTCGAAATGAAGTTTTGTTCCATTTGAAATCTAAACGTTGTCATATTAAAGCCCAAATTATGCAATGTGTTTACTTGATGCCGAATTTAATCAAAATCGTTTCAGTAAATTTCTAGTAGTTGCTAAAAGGTAACAAACAGACGGAGAGACGGGGCTCATCCATACATGTGTCTAAAATTCAATGATTGTCTTATTATTCATTCATTACATTGAAAGTTTTTGGAAGTCGAGACTAATTTCAATAAAATTTCTAACTAAAAAGTTTAGGAGGAGGTTCTCAATTCGACTAAATATTTTTTTTTACCCAAGAGTCAAGCAGAACGGTTATAATGGTCGTTTATATCGAATTTCAGTTAGAAATTTCAAAAACTTTACTAATTGACTGAAATTTCGTCTGACATTTGATGTTAAGGACTTTTATAAAACCGGGCCTAAGCTGACTCAGCAAGTAATCTTTGAATTCCCTCCAATTAGAACAATGGCGGCAGCGGCTTAAGCCGAACCCGACCGAATTAAATACGAATTCGCCGCGTGGGTCACTAATCACTACTTCGCTATTCACTTTCGCCATTGTGAATGGTTCCAAACAAGTTTCACTATCATTATTAAGAAATTAATGGTGCGCTGCGGTTTTGGCGAACCTCTTACGTACAGTCAGTAGCAGTTAACTTTGTTCACACATACTTGTCTTATTATGTAAACAAAATTCTTACCTAAAATTTCACTGTGTCACTTAACACATTAACTGCCATGGAGTGCGCGCTACCCTCGTAGCTCGTAGCAAGGGTTTCCCGCTTTGTAGCGAAAATCCTCTACGAACTCACCTAGCAAGTCCGTGATTGTGTTAAACATCGTTTATTGCCTAAATAAAACAAATTGAGGCTGAAAATAAAGATGATTTATATCTTGGTGCTTTAGAATGTTTTATTCGAACAATAAACAATATTTTGATGGCAAAAACTGAAGGTTTAGGTTAAAATGTTGTTTTCTACTTAATGCAAGCAAGGATGAATGGAATTTATATCCACACAGTGGAAAAGGTTAAAAGATTTACTCATACTCTTTTGTCATGAGAATAAGAAGTGTAGGTAGATATTTTTCTAGTGCTTAGCTACTTTTGCTGCTGACTGTACTTCAATAAATCAGTTTGCATTAAACTACGGGGTCATAACCTTTGTAAACTTCATTGACTCTTAGATCGAATTCTTATTTATATAACATAGGAAGGCAAACGAGCAACAGGGTCACCTGATGGTAGGTAAGTAATCACCACCGCCTATAGACTGCAACACCAAGGAGATCGCAGATGCGTTGCCAACCCAGAAGGCTAAGATGGAATACCTCTTCTGCCAGTTATTACACCGGCTGTCTAATCTGAATTAATCCGAAGATTACAACTATTTCTCTAACTTTTAAGCTTTTCATTAATGATTACTGATTATACTCCAACATTTGGATTGTTAAGTACCTCTGACATTCAATACGAAATACTTAGGTACAAATATTTTACTTAACACCAATTTGGACACGGTGTTTCGGGATTTAATTTTGGACCTTTGCTCATGACAGATCCTTTCTAATCTCTATAAAAGGCTTGCGGCTTAAGAGGAGCGTGAACCCAGCGCTCTCCATACAAATGGTGATAACGTTTTCCACCCCTTAAACCTTAACCTATTGCCATGATTTTTTGGTATATTGCCAATATGCCCTAGAACTAGGTTTGTATGTTTTGATTTTTTAAATATAACAACAACAACAACAACAAATACTCTTTATTGATTCACACAAGTAAACAAAATACCAAAATATACTTAATAGTTTCAAAAATAATGAGGTTTTTTTGTTTTGGATGAAACTTCTAAAATGCAAATATTGTCAAATTTATGACGAATATTACAAAAATCAAAACATAGAAACCTAGTTCCTAGGCATAACGACAACATACCAAAAAATCATTGCCATAGGTTAAGGTTTAGAGGGTGGAAAACGTTATCGCCGTTTGTATGGGGAGTGCTTTTTCGGGCTGGGTTCACACTCCTCTTGATGGCTACAACCCCTTTTAATGACCATTGGAACGTTATCGTGTTGTAATAAATAATAGCAAATACTAAAATAAGCTGTAGGTACTCAGTATTTGAACATTTAACTTGCTTTGCTCAAGGGCGAATACTTATTGAGTGTTCTTTCTCTAACGACCTTCACTGGCAACAAGTTGTTGACAGAATTTTGCAGAAATGGTGGTTGTCGATCAATTTGTGTAGTCAACCTTCTGGTTGGTCCCTAATTCTCGGATCATGCGAGATGCATCTCACGTGCGAGATACTTTAAAAAAAATACAGATTTCAAAGGGATTTGACAGTTATTTTCATGCGAGATGAATCTCGCACTTAAAAGCCAAAAATCACATCGCAGGTACCTAGTTCTCCCGGCAAAGCCTCGGAGTATGTCAAATGTAGATGCTAATTGCCAGCCCTTTTTTCAAAATTATGGTGACAATTGTTGCCGACAATTACGGCGGTTATAATGTCCGCGGTAAAAAGAAACTTTTGAATTTTTCAGAAAGCCACTCCTCGATTCAAAATTTTATTACTGTAAAATGTAAAGCTTTATTCTGGGTAAAATTTAGTGTTTATGTCATTAAAATCCACCAACTAAATTAAAAGATGTTTAAGTTGAAATAGAAACCTCATAGTATAGAGCATTAGCATTATCATAGATCTAAGTTCACGCGGACGAAGTCGCGGGCAAAAGCTTGTTAAAAATAAAACTGTACAACCTTACATTGTCAAAAGCTTGCTAAAGCGATAATGTTCAAACTTTTGTGAATCACCTTAAAGGATATAAACACGAATACTATGTTTTGTCAGTTCTTGGCAACATCAACTTCTATAAAATGTTCCATTGTAAAGACTGGAACCTAACCGTGCTTACGTAATTGGTAAATACAGTCAAAGAATTAAATTCCCTACCCATTTCGTTGAAATGTCGTCTAACATTCGCAATGCATTAAGGTCGATATGTCAAACCAACCCCTTGCTCTAGTTAGCTCTTATGGTGACAGTTTGCTATACGATATTGAACCTTAGGTGGGTCGGAAATTAAATTCCTTGACTGTACAAATACAATCCAATATATTACATCACAATAACTCTTTGTGGATCACCACAAAACAGTATGAAAAGGTATAATTGTGAAAATACATAGGACATAATACAGATATTGTTTCCATGCATTTACAGATGAATGAACAATATGACGTACGAAAAACAAAGTCGAAGTAAGAAAACATATGAACGACAATGATGTCAACCACTGGTAAAAACAATGCCCTCCACGTGTCAAAACGGTTGCCTTGTATGTGTGACTCAACTTATATGAATAACATTTGGCAACAATTCGTTGCATCATCAGAAATATTTTGCAAAAAAGCGAAGTAGAGTGCCCTTAGATAAAGATTTCATGCATGGTTGTACGTTAATAAAATTGTCACTGTCACCTTTGTACGTTAATTGTTACTAAATCTAAATTATTGATATTAAATCTGTACTTAAGTTGTCATCACATTACCGATATCTCTGACGTTATGAATTTAAATTTGGAACAGCTGTCAAAATTCAAGTGGGTCTCGATTCTAGTATCCATAGATATTAAAACAGTTATCGATACGAAACGCTAATCCAGTATTTTTTTTTAAATAATCGCACGACATTTGATCCCGAGTGACATGGGAACAGGGACTTCATTCGTTTGTCTATGATTTAAAAAAAGGTTCGGTTTCACGGAGCATCGAATTGCCGCCATTACTGTTGTCATTTGTTTGTTGTTTTTTTTTGCTGTTACGGTTTTTTGCAGTTATGATATGTGTAGATAAAGTAATGTATGCAACTGTATACAATTAGGCCTTAAAACACTCGTGTGATCCTATTATAAAACCACACTCGTGTTTTAAGACCTATCATTATATAGCAGTTGCATAAACTACTATTAATTCACAAGAATTCACCTACCACAGACCGGGTGAGTTTTTATAACGATTAGTTTCACGCTTTAAGTTAAGTCACATTGATTGAGTGACTCGGACAAGTCCATTAAGAAATGAAAGGGTTTAAGAGGCTGCCTGATCAGAAGTTGGCGCGGCGCCGAAGATGTAAAGAAATCCTTTTCATTTTTTACCCGTGGCCACGTCGGAGCGAAGTGGAAGGACCGGGACATGAGTCTGAACTTATAGGTTGTGGTTTGCTATATACCTACGAATTGCTTTGTCATCGTAAAGTTCAATGCCATTTGCAAGTCATAAAACGACCATCATCTATTTCCGCATCACGGGAAAATATTACTTACTATCGGTGCCAGGAATGTGTTGAATTTTTTTGACAGAAGCAATCGAGTTTCATTGCAATCAGTTGAATGATTGAATCCCGCCACCCTGCTTTCTTATAGGGCGAGTTGTTTTGAGAGTGCACGCAACAGTTTTTGCAGCCTTCACATGACGGCCAAATTTTAATTTAACCCTCCATGCGACTCCGTCCAGTTAATGTGATAAAGAAAGGAATGCACATCGATAAACTCTTGGATGAAGAATAGGCACTATTTCTATGGATAAAATCGCCTTATCTCAGTAGTTCGGCTGTTTGTCCGGTTTTTAAATATTCTTTATACTTTGGCCTTACTGTCTTAAGAGACGAAGTAAAAAAAACAAATCCTCGCTCTATAGAGAAAGCCTCCTGAAAGTTTTATTTCGAAAATATACTAATTCTGAAATTGTCTCTCCCCTTTTTGATGTTTTAAACATATGTATACATATTTATCTAAATAAATGCCTGAATAGAACTAAAATTGGTATTAAATAGTTCGTAGGCGCGACTCTATTAACTTTTTAATAATAATAAACATGAATAATTCTTGCTCTGTACTAGGTACATACTCATGTGCTTTGTATACCTCACACTAACTTGATTTAATCCTGAACTGATTGCGTGTTGTTAGTACGTACCGCACAACACAACAGCCTTTACCCATGTTTAGAATATCACATTAACGATTAATTGGAACCCTTTTGTGTTTCCACAGTTTTATGTTACCTTGACTAGAGTGTTGGAACTGTAATAAATAGGTTTGTAATCATTCCCCAAAATAAACAACTCGTTGATGGGCTGCTGTAAAACAACTTTATTTAATACCCAATTAAGGAAACTGCTTCAACTCCGTTAAAACGTAATCTTACCGTTATTTCGACGCGTACAATGCTCTTCGAAGCATCAAATCATTAGAAAAATTACTTGTAAAAGTCAAAGAAGTAAGATTAAGCCCTTCGAAGCATCAAATCATTAAAAAAATTACTTGCAAAAGTCAAAGAAGTAAGATTAAGTTTTCTGCTGATCCAAGAAGAAAAGAAAACCCATTTCGGTTTAACATGTCATTTTTACCGTCCATACCTATACTAATATTTCGAATACGAAAATGAGTCATCTGTTTGTCCATACGTCTGTTTGTTTCTTAAGCTACCTACTTAACGAATTTTGATATAATCTTTACTGTCAAAATAACATAATATAGGAATTCATTGATTTACATTTGGACTAATTAAGTACTAATTTATAGAAATCTTCTGTGCCAATAACTGATCTAAACAATAAAACTTGGTAACGTGTAGAGACGGATAAAGTACACTCACAACTTTTTTAATCTCGAAGAAGCCTCTACAAGTTACAGTCGACGCAGTTAAGTGTTTTTCAACGTATGTAGGTAGCTTATGAATATGCTAATATGAGGGAAAATACATATTTATGGTAACGACTGAACGAAAACTAATGAGGGACCTAATTTTGTATAATTCGTTTGCTTTACGGAAAAATGTTTGCACAAGACAGGTTTAGTTCATTTTCCTCATTAATATATACGTGACTTTCATAACGAAGTAGGCTGTTATGATTTAGATTCGTGTAGGTCACTGAGAAAATTATCATCCAATCCAGATTAGGTACATTATATGTACTCCGGTACTTAATGCAAAATTATGCTATAATTAGCTTTTTGGTTAAAGTAGGCCGTAATGCGATATTGATCAAAGATACTACCCTACTAACATTATAAATGCGAAAGTAATAATGTTAGGATTTTTAGATGTTTAGTCCTCAATCACGCATTAACAGTTGAAGAGATTGCGATGAAATATGGCAGACATATATATTATGTCAAAGATTGAAAAACATAGGATACTTTTTATCCCGTAAAATAATACAGCTTAAACCTAGTTAGCTATATCTTTAAATATACCTGTTAGAGTAGCTCCCGTCACAATGTAGCTGCACATTATTTTGTCACATTAAAAATAAGCGATTTATTGCATACTAACTTTGCGCGCGACTTTATCCGCGTAGATTTTGGATTACATACTAACCCCCCTCTCCCCCCCCTTTACAACAACAACAACAACAACAACAAATACTCTTTATTGATTCACACAAGTAAACAAAATAAAAGAACACACACAGGGAAACTCTACTTAACCTCCTTAATAGTAGAATCCTTTCTTAGTGCACCTCAACATCTCCATAAGAAAAACTATGTTCCAAATTTTCGGTTCTAACTGTGCATTGTCTGTCAATCAGTTAGTATAGAGTCAATTACATGGTCCGAGTACTCGCATGCGACTTGCATAACATTGCAGGCAATCGAGGTATGAATCGGTCGACCAATCGATCTAGCCTCGTAATATATTTAAAGCAACTGGGATAGTAGAACTCCTCCTACACTAGGGGAAATATATTCACGTACCACCTTAGAACCCTATCGCAATGACGCGACGCGTTAAACGCCAGGCTATGTCATACAAATGTCATGTGTATGTTTCTTCGACTAGGTTCTACGGTGGTACGTGTTTTAATTTCCTTGACTGTACATGACCCTTTACGGAACAGGACCCTTTACATGTATGTACAGAAAGTAAATGCAACACGTCAAAATAATATGAAACTTTACACTAACATAATTTAACGCAACGATCACTGAACTAATTCCTTTGTACTGTCACAATAGTAAAGGTACATAAATAAAGGAATGAGACTAGAATATCTCTTCAAAAGCTATGTATAGATAGTATTGCTGATTTATTCAAGCGGCACCTCTAATTTCCCGCTCCCGGTGAGGCCCGTAAACTTGGCCGCAAGTCGCAAGTCGCCGGACAAACCGAACTTGTAATCCGCCTTGGAATCACCTTCGCCTCAACACAACTACGTACAGACTAAATGGACCGCCCCGGAATAATCACAATGATTTCGGTAATTCAATTATAGACTGGTAACTTTTGGACGGTAATGGTAGGGCTGGGAATACATGTGTGTTGTACGTGTCTTACGGAAAGTTAGAAAAATTACCACAAACAACGGACACAGCACATCCATCTAAGTTTTTTTTTTCAAAGCAAACGAGAATGCTCGCCTATATTGCTATGGAAAGTGGTCACTTTCGGCGACTTTCAGGGGGGTATTCTGTAATAGCCGGTTCAGTCCCATATTCTAATAACGGATCGTTTTACTTACACAATTTTTTTGTTAATTCAGACACATTTTCTATGAGAAATATGTCAAATATGAACGGCTGGTAGTTAAAACGATGCGTTGTTTAAATATGGAACGCGGCATAAGAGAGGGTGCTGTCTTAGAGGTATATAGCTGTCACCCAGGGGCGTAGCTACCGCCGTATCAGTCGTAACAATGTGCTAACCCCCCGAGCTACAGGGGCCCCGACTTGTAGAACCATAAAATCATTACCCTCCATTTGAGCTTGGCCGCTGTCGGGCAGAAGGGCACCCCGACAAATAATACGCCACTGCTGTCACCTGAAACTAAAGACCTGTCCAGTCTACGGGCAGTGCTGCTATATTCATGCCATGGAGTAGGTCAAAGACGGTCAACCTCACATTAGCTACATTGTCTTTAATAACATAAAAGTAAATAAAGCGTCAGACAATAACACTGTAAGCGAGGTCTATTCAATTACGTGTAATAGAGCATCGGACGTGCCCCGCGGCTCGGGTCCCAGATAAGTGGCCTCTGGGACGAATCGGTTTTGTGTAATCCCACTCCAGAATCTCAAAAAGTAAAAGGATCACCCGCAAGCAACTTCAATCTTACGAACATGTTATATCACAGTCGAGTTGCAAGTAAATGGACTTTAATGGAGATTTAGGCGATGCTAAAAGAAAGAAAAGAAACAGTTGACAAGCGGAGTTGAAGCTATTTGTATGGAATGAAGGGGATTATAAACGGAGAATCATGTATTTAATAGCGGACATAAGGCGGACACTGAAACCGGCAAACCGTCAGGTACCCAAAACGCAAATGCAAGATTCTTGATGTGCGTACTTCGTAAGTAGGTAAGTTATATACCTATACGGAGAGAGGTAAGGTAATGATATAAGGTAAGTTAACGGTAGATATAAAAGTTTCCGGTTAGAGATAGCGATGCCTTTTTAAAGGACGAAAACTTTTGGACTTGCCCTATTATTTAATAGGATAGTGATACAGTCATCCGAATAGGTTTTTAGGGAACTGTTCAATATTAACTTAATAAATGTTGTTACAACTCTTCACAAGGAATTCAAAAGTCACAGTATTGACTCATTGTCCAGAATTCAATTTGGTTGACCTATTTATAGAGGTAAAACAATCGAACCATTATCACAGAATAAATAATAGTACAAAGAAGTACAGAAGTCTCTCTTCGAACAAAAACGACGTTTACATATAAAAAGCGTCCTACTGTGTCCTTCTCTGTTTATCTTGTAACTCCTATTCATTCGCACGCGCGGCAACCTTGAAATTCGTCCAAGGCGGCAACTTATTTGAGGCGGCCCCATAGAAGAGGCACGCCTATGTACTTGTAGCTTCGCGAGACGTTCTAGAGCTGAGCGAGTAAGTGGAGAGACGCGCGATAACATAATCGACCAATTGGTAAAATCGGTGGGTTCCTCGAGGTGGGAAAATAATACTTAATAATATTTTTTGCTTTGTCGCAGTCTGGTAAAAAATGTTTTTTATTTTATTAATTTATTGCACTGGGAAACATACAGAATAAATAATTCACCTTAATTATCTTACAGAGTAAACACATAAGCCAAAACTGTTTCCACTAGTAATTTATACAATTGTTTACTCGGAAGTAATCTGTTACAATGAAAATAACGAGACTATAAAACACTTAGGTGAAAAGAAGAAGATAGAGAGAGAACAACACAAAAACCAAAGTACTGGGTAGGAATTTACGAAACTATTATGCGTTTAGGTACTAAACAATTAAAAATGCACAAGCAGAAACTTGTCATACACTAAATTTTATGTACGTCTACTTTAACCATGCACAATTTCCTCTTTGATTGCAGAAACAAATCTACGGTGGTTTAGTTGGAATAAATCGATATGCGAATATTTCTTATTATAAACTTTGATGATACTTTTCACAATTTATCTAGATTTCTTAACCTTATTTTACAAATACCACCACTCCAATTTTAAGATCCAGTTACTAGAAACCAATCCAATTAGGTACAATTCCATTAGTGAAACGTCTGTTTTCGTAGTCAGAACATTTCAGGTGCGTGTCCACAGCGTTTCCTAAATCTCATTTTCCAGAACCAGCAGCGTGAAATCCAGTAAATCCACCATTATTCATATTGCCTCCGCGGCCGGTGACGTCAGTAATGAATGGCTGACAAGCCAACACTAGCTCCGAATAACAGCCAGAGTTGCCTAGGTACTAATCCGAAAATAAGTGATTTGCTTTACAGGCTCGCTCTATCAAATCCGTTTGTTCCTAATAATTTTGCGTGTTCATAGAATTTTGATTGATTATACGTTGCTTTTGACTAAGATTTTGTGTTTGTGTACCTACCTGTTATAACTATATTTTTCATTACTTGATCCAAATTGATTGATTTACCATATAAATGAGAAATTAATGTAATTGCGTGTCAGTCTGCAATAGATAACAGTCGCTATCGCGATGTGTCACAATTTTTAGCCTACGGTACGTTACATGTTTCTTTGCTTTTAAACATGGAGATAGTGTGGGACAACAAGGTACAACAGCTCAACAACAGCAATAGTAACAGTATGTCATCATCATCATCATCTCAGCCACAAGAAGTCCACTGTTGGACATAGGCCTCCTCCATGGATTTCCAAAGTGGCCGGTTGGAAGCAGAATGCAACCAGCGCCTTCCTGCCACAACAGTATGTATGTTCACATAATTGCAATGATTTTTAGAAGTTCTAAAAGCCACATGATGCGTTGACAGTTGTGGCAAGTTGGATCCGAAATATTTTCCAGCTAGTGAACATGTGGCTTTATGGCAACGACGTGAGTGCTACGGACCGTAGGTAGCATTCGTAGCTTGCTACAGTTTGTAGCACCGGTAGCGTGCTACGGATCAAAAGCAAACAAATTAACACGATACCTTACGCTGCGGAAAAAAAAACAATTATTTACGTTTACGTACATAACTCCAAACTGGTCCAAATCATGCCGAGCAATAAAAATTAAATAAAAAAGCTTTACTCATTCCATACAAAATTAGTATCACACAGACATCACAGTTGCAAATTATACAATTTCCTTTGATTAAGTTTCATAAAGATAACTAAGTATTCAGTATTATTACCTTTAAATATCATGCTCATCGTAAATTTTTATACACAAAAACGTTAATGTAACATATACATACATGCTCGTACGTAGAACACAACTTTTATGTGGCGCCTTTATCCATTTAAGTCTTTTTTTCTACTTTTAAATAACTGATTTATGTTTATGGTAAAAGCCTAGTTCAAAGATTTCCTGTTCTCTCGGTTTTTAGCTGTAACTCAGCTTTAAATACGTGAGTGATCCGTTTATTTCAATATGTCCAAGATTGGTTACACTTTAGGTTGGTCTCATTTAAATTGGGAAAACGAAACCCGCCTCTAAGGGTGGAAAATTAAGGAACGAATATATTTAACTACGAGACTCATCAGAAGCTCAATGTATGAAGTCGGTTTTGAATTTGAAATAGTTATTTTTGAATAGAGAAGAAAAAAAATAACTGCTGAGTTTCTTGCGGCGTTTCTTCTCAGTAGTATCTTCCATTTTTCGAAGCGCTAGTAGATTCAGACATGTAACAGAGCCTATATGGCCTACATGCAAAATATTTTTTTCATTTTCATTTTCATTATTTTAGGTACACTGCTAACCATCCTGACTAACAAGTCCAGCGGCCCTAACATGCAGACTAAGTGTAATTTATCTCTCATTGCATCCATTTCTTGTGACACTAGTTTGACAAGAACCGCTGGGAAGGATAAATCAAACTTAGGTTCATGCTTTCATACTTTCATGCTTTGAAGCGCACGCACTGAAGACTCACTCAAGAAGTTATTCCCACTAAATTCCGACTTTAAATTGACCAGTTTCAGCATTTGTAATGGATCCTATCACCAGATGCTAATAAAAACATAGGAATATACAATGTGGTCTTCATTCAAACTAAGTAAGTAAAAATTTTAAGCGTCAAACCATCACAAAGACAAAAACATCAGCGGGAACAAAACGGTCAAAGCTTATGGCCACGGAATGCTAAAAGCGCAAATGAATCAAATTTGATTCGCTTAATTTACTTTAAAGCTATAAAAGCCGCAGTCAGCGCGGCGTTTTATTTCGTTAAAAGAGTTATTTACATCTTAATGGGAACGTATGAAATTGAAACGGTTTCAAATTATGAGCGAATGAAATAAAATTTCATTCAAACAGAACGTCTGAGTTTGAGTACGCTCAGTTGAGCGCTCGCTCGCGCGTTCATTCATGGGTTTGCATTAAGGTGTGCCACATACAAATAGTAACTATTCGTACACAGTACAGACTCATTTTTCCAGGAAGGTTAAATTACACTTGGTGACTTACCACTCTATTTCCTGTGATATGACACTAATTAGATAGAACTGCGCCGAGGTATAAGTTATGGCAACCATGTTAGACTGGAGATGTTTACGAATTCGAGCTAATTGACTTGGTCGAATTCGTATTACAGGCGACAAAGATCATATCTCGGATGCCCGGAAGGAAATATTTTCCTCGCCTCAAAAACGCTTTTACCAACAGGGGATAAAAATTAACTTATCACAAAACTACCTGTTTATTTTTTAAGATTCCTTACCAAAAACTCAGCAAGATTTTGACATGCCATATTCAGGGAAGAATTCGATACCTAGGAAATATTTTTTTATATTATTTGAACACGCCACTCTACCGAAAACAGCACTTTCAAAGTTCAATATTATCAAACTGTGATTAGAATAAAATTGGAGGGTAATATCAGCACACTATCATTTCACAGGCTTGCGTCGGGCTTCACTCCTATATCTATGAAATGACAGTGTGCTGACGTTACCATCCAATTGTATTCTAATCACGGTTTGATAATACTTCCTTAACGGTACCCCCAATCTAAAAATTTTAATAGCATACGAATAGCGTTAAGTTTTGTTTTTTTTTTTCTTTGACCAGTTTTTATAATATTCTTTTCGCCTCTCTCAGTTGCATGCTGGACAGTGAATATCGTGTAGGTGGTTTTTAACATGTATAAGTTTCCTTATCAAACGATGAACTATTGTTTTCCATTAGTCGATACTAGTATGATAAATGGAATATAAAGCGAAGAAAAAAAAATTGCGTCTATTTTTAATAATTGCTGTTCCAAGTTGCGAAGACCGACATCAATAGATGATGGATTCTTTTTCAAAAAAATACCAGGGTTTTTTCAGAGTCCCTAGAATTGGCTGTAGGTTTGAGATCTAAAGGTCGCTACTGACGACGCGTCCAGAAGTCCAAACGGAGTGGCCGTGTTCGATAATGTCCACGCATTCACATGAAGTGCTTAGTGGTGACGTAATGTCTACAGTCCCGCAATCGATGCTTGACCTTTAAAATCAGTTAACTAGGATATTTAAAGGACAGGAACGAATAATGGCATCCTATCGATAGCGATCGCCGCTGGTGACGCACCCGTTTGAAGTGATTTCAAACTGACCGCTTTCCGAACTTCTTTTCAAAATCTTCTATCAATGCGACTATTCATAGTTTTTATCAGTAATAAAAGAAATCTTTGGAAAGCGGCCACACCATTTGGATTGCTGCCCCGTTATTCGCATTCATTCGCATTAAGTTAACGTGTGGCAGGTAAAACGACCTACTGTTTCATGGCATAAGGGCGTCAGCGTCGAGGTCGACGTCGTGGCATCGCACGACGTCGACCGGTGTAGAGTTAGACGCCTGTCGCGTTTAAAGAATCACCCCCTGGACGCATCGTCAGTGGCGACCTTTAATAACTTCCTGTGACCTCCATTTTGATTGAGTGCCTACCTGCTCTGTAGGTACTTACTTGCCCCTAAGGTGTTGTACAGGATGTTTGATAATGAAATGATAATCCGTGAACTGATGATAAAGAGGCACTTAGGCCGTCGGAAAATATGAGTTTTGTAACGTACCTACCATATTCAGTTTAGGTAAAGCAACGAGAGTTGAGTCACGTACACTGTTGTATGTCATTTGTGTATAGGAGAGTTTCGTTCGCAGTTTCATATATTTGTTTTAGTTGTGTATAGCGCTGTGCAGTCGTATGTAATCGTTCACCTCAATTCTCGCTGTATTACCTAGGTGTACTACGTTTATTACATTAAAATTTTTGAGTAACTGATTTAAATGAGCATTTAACGGTAGCCTAAGATGATTGTATACATATTTATCGATTTGTTTAAGTCATTTAGTTATTGAGATAGACCCCAAGGATAGATCGAACTGGTCATCTTAACGGGGAAGTTCATTTCGATGAGTAGGTAAGAGCAAAGTTCGGTCAGGGCCCAGCCGACAGTGGCCGACTTACGAATCGCACCTTTAGAGGCTTTAGAAGTAAACTAAACTGACTTAAGGAGTTCAGTTACAATTCACTCTTCTGAGGCCGCAGCCTCACCTTGTCTCAGAACAAATTAAGTATCGAAATGAAAGATATAAAAAAAGAGATAAATTTGACACACAATCAAGAAAATAAATACCTAAATAACCTGGGACAAGTCAACTAGTTTCAAACTAATCAAAGCTTGTAATATACTTATAACACAACGAATAGTAGTTAACCAGGCTAAATTCTGGTCCATTATAGAACTTGGTCCCAATGAGTGACACATGGTAAGAAAAGTAATTACGATATTTATTGTAAAAAGGTACATTAGGCCAAAATTCAGACTGTACATACTAAAATATTTATAAAACCTAATAAGTGCCGAACACGCTGGTGCTGGCTTGCGGTGTGACTCTTTGAAATAAATATTAAAAGATATAAAAATACAGGACCAATGATCAGATACAATACAATGTGAGTAGCGCAAGGCTGGGCTTGGTGGAAAGCCTTATAGCCTGTAGGACACTTTTGTCCAGCAGAGGAACTTCTATGGGTAGGTAGCCCGTTTTTCTAGCTTTGCAGTTAATTTCACAAGGGCGAAAGTTACAAACCCTAAACCAAAACTAGCTTTGTGGTCCTAATATTAACATAACAGATGGACCTAAGAGGTGGACACCGTAACATTATCATAAGATAAGATAATTTGTATTTGCAAGAATCACGGTCTTTACACAGATGCAGATGGTGACTTAGGCATAATGTTCAATACATCATAATCCTACCGAGACTACGGCGTGCAAAATGTCGGTAACAATATATAAAGTTTTCCTAGCACATTTTAACAATGCATGTCGAACCAAGACGAGCACAAAATCATATTTAAAAGTAATTTTACCGAAATAAAACCGCTTTCGTTGCATTAAGTTTATAATGCTGAAGTAGAAGTTATAAACAAAATCTAATTACAAGTTGTAAACATTTCGTACGTGGTGCCATGGGTGCGGGGTCGAGGGCAATGTGCGCTTGTTTCGTACTTTATCTTCCATTGTTTCAAAAAATACCTAGGTACTATTTGAAAATATCACGTAACCATAATAAATAATAGTACAAGTACACAAGCCTCTCTTTTATGTAGGTATAAGAAGCGTCCTACTATATGCCTCTGTTTGTCGTATAACTGGTATTCATTTGCACGCGCGGCAACTCAATTGCGGCGGCCCCAGTTCAGAGGTGCACCAAACGACTTGTACCTTCGCGAAGTGTGCCACGCGTGACGTAACTTAGGCATGCTCATCATTGTCATCATATTAGCCGAAAGACGTCCACTGCTGGACATAGGCCTCCCCCAAAAATCACTACGCCCGATCCTGCACCGCTCGCATCCAGCGAGTTCCCGCAGCCATCACCAGGTCATCGGTCCACCTTGTGGCGGGTCTGCCTACGCTACATCTTCCGCGCAACTTACGGTGTAATGAGTATAAGTATGGTCCGGCATAAGTACCTACCATGAACTAGTGAAATCTAAAATGTTTTAGGAAATGAAATAGGCACATCTACAGTGGTCATGAACTACCATGAAAGCGCTAGCTATACTAATACCCACGTACATAATAGATACATGATACTTATAATTGAGAATGATCGGAAGACCCCTGGAGTTAAAGTAGCTAGAATCCAACGCGTTACCTGGCTAAATAGCACCGCGACTTTTACCGCTGGTTCCCCAATTGTCCTCTTTGCTTCATTTGTTCCAAAAATAGCGGCAAACGTTCTGCTATATGTATGGTATTCGTATGCTGTGTATGTAAACCGCAGTATACATAAGAGTAAAACAATCCGATGAGCTCTTTGTGAGTGAGCTCTTAGGTAGGTAGATTTACAAAAACATACCGAATGACATGAAAAATGGCATTCCAGTTATAAATCCGTATGCCTACGAGCAACGAATTTACACCATACCTGTATGCGGGTAAAGCTTGGGTAAAGGTAAATATTTGCCAACGAGTGCAAAAAATCCGATTAAACTCCCCGCTGGCCGCCTTTCGAAACGAAAAAAAACAATCATGAATCTGTCACGTTCAATCAAAATTATCACATTGGATTAAAACCAGTAATTTGTCATGTCCTAATAAACTATTTCAAACAAACAGTGATATTTATTCATTTTTGTAGTAACATGCACCTATTTAAGCGCTAGCAGTCTATAGAAAATTATCAGTATGAATGATTTCGCCAATTTGGAGAAGACTATAGTCCGGGAGCTGTCGTGCCGGCTGTGCTTGTGCACGGACGTGGTCAAACTGAAGCCGCTCAGCGCGGAGATTAAACGGCGGATCAAGCGGCTCTTCGACATTGTTGTAAGTCCCTGATGCCTATGTTTGTCCTTAATATGAAAACTTTCCACTTATCAAATCTTATAGAAATTCGCGGGAAGTATAGTCGACCAAGAAATTGCTTGACCACTTTTGAACCTTGTCCCTTTGTAATAAGGTCGAAAAGTGGTCAAGCAATTTCTTGGTCGACTATACATACGCATTTTTTCGTGATAAAACGTATGTATGTATGTAAATTCTTTATTATACAAAAAAAACATAAATGACAAAAAGAAATACAGTGATGTGCGAAGGCGAACTTAACACACTCTCCTTACGTACCTACTCTGTTTTCAATCAAGACATATGGGACTAATGCACCACTCGTTTAATAGTCACTTTTATTTAGGGCAGTTGTTATACGCGATCGGGTTTTTATCATGTATAGGATTCTGCTGAAAATAATGGATTACTGGACAAAACAGATGTACAAAGGCAGTCATCACTTCATTGTTACGGGTTTTTGTCTGTAAGTCGGTTCTACCAGAACTTCTAGGTACATGATGGCAGATAGAGCAAAGTTTTTTGCGGTTGCACTCAGGCTTGCAAAACCAGCAGCGCATCGCTTAATACAAGCTCTTAATTAATAGCAGAACTTTTTACTTTATTCGCAGATCCGAAATGACGACACTCTTCCGAAAGCAATATGCCACGAATGCTTACAACAAGTTGGCGCACTGCATTTATACGCCATCAAAGTTGAAAAAACACAAAAGTTTTTAGATTTTCATAAATTAAAAGTAAACGAAAAACGTGATCAACAATATCAACAGCATAATGCAACTAAATTGCATCCAATAGTAGCAGCACTCTCGGCCCACAATATAGCAGACGCAGACAACACCGGCAAAAATCCTCACAACATACCAACCACTCCACCAGCAGAACACCAGCAGGGCGACTCAAAAGTCAAACCCAAAGCGACCAAAAAGAAATCTCCTGCCGAAATGAAATTTCTGGAATCAATGCCTTTAGAAGAGTTCGCAACGACCGAAAAACTGGATAAGGCTCTACTAAACAGTACGACGTCGGCAAATAAACCCCAGTCGCCATTGGAGGAGAAAAGGGATATCAATAAAAAAGAATCGATTAAAGAAAGCGTAGATTATAGCGTCGACACTCTGGACCCTGTAGTGATCATAGATGGACGGCCGGCCAAGCAGGGAGCGGCCTTAGATAAACAAATAACCCTATTCTACAAAATGGAATGCTGTATCTGCCACGAGAACGGGTTCCATTTCAGGTCTCTAATGAAGCATTACAAAGAAAGGCACGGCGTGCCTGGTTATGTCACATGTTGTGAGAAAAAGTTTCATTACTTTTATCCAAAGAAGATAATAGAGCATATGGCGTATCACCTTCAAACAAACATATTCATGTGAGTACGCTCAGAATAAAAAGCATTAACTGTCATACGTGAATGTTTCGGTATTGTTGCGGTTTAATTATACAGGATGTTACGTAATAAGTGTACAACCCGTGAACTGCTGATATAACTTGACCCGTTCAAACATTTTTAAAATAGATTTAGTATAAGTGAAACTATTTTCGAGATTTTTAAAGTAATAAAGCACTGAGAACTATACTAATAGTACCTACAAATAGATACTCAAGATATCTCGCAAACAGTGGCACTTTTATAAACCCAATTGAAACCAATTGAATGGGCTAAGTGCCCATCACGACTTCAAAGATCATCCACTCATAATAACTATAACGCTGTAGAATTAAGTGTATAAACTGTTACGAAAAGTTAAATCGCTATCAAACACCTCGAACTATGACATGAAAATTATTTAGGATCACACATTCCAGATTGTTCCAGATTACGTGCATGTATAATATGAGTTTTTCTCTATTATTTTTACGTACTTCAGGTGCCACAGCTGCCATCAAAACTTCCAAACGTCTCAAGAGCTGGTTGAACACCAGAGCAATGGCGGGCGGTCCGAGGGAAAGATCGTATGCCCGCGCTGCCAGGAACGCTACCCAACCTACCACGAGCTCGGCGTACACATCACCTCCCACCGCGTCACAGAAAAGATGCAGTGCGACTACTGCGGGAAACTGTGAGTCATTATTATCAGTCTACAGGCGTATACAGGGGGGCATGAAGGAAGCAAGAACTTGGCCATCTCACCAATACGCTGTCTGTACTTATAGTGTGGTTAAGGTAATCTATTGGTATACAAACGAAATTTGTAGGTGGCCAAGTCTTTGAAGCTTTGACTGTAATATAAAATTAAAAGAGCGTAGAAAGAAAAACAACAGTTTTTTTTATTTTGTATCGCTATAACTTCTAAAATATCGTATTTTTTATCTACTTCTGAGGGCTGAAATATATTTTAAATAATGATCTATATCAATTTGGCAGGCTTATTCCGTTTCTTACATGTATAATATTCCCAATTACCATCGTGATTACCCTTTAAAATTCCAAGAATTCTGAGAATCTTAGTTAATAATTACTCTGTTATCTACAGTAACATAATTTTTAAGGAGCGGGGCTACCTGTGACAGGTATTTTAGGTACCTACTTACTAGTTGGTCCCGACCTTGTAACATTTAAACGTTAGGTAACATGAATAAACTTTTTTATTTTCATTTTCAATTGTATCATTTTAGATTGAAACACCATCACCGAAAGAAGACTGTGAACCACATGGAAAACGTCATACTTTGCTCGCAATGTGTTCGTTCATTAAAAAATATTGAAAAACAAGAAAAAGAAATCGTGAGTACTTAACGTGTAGCGATAAGCTTTGTAGAGACGTATTTAAGAAGTGTATGCATAAAATGTTACGAAATTATTAAATTGCATTTTTATTTATCACGTCTTTCAGAAAGAAAAGATGAAGGCTAAGAGTAGCGACGCCATAACATTGCAAAGGCATAAGAAATTCCAACAAGCCATGGGACTATCCGGCGACGAAGACGCATCCACAGATTAAATTATGAAAAAAGACAAAAAAATTGCAATTTGATAAAAATTACAAGTGAAATACGTGTACTAAGTTTTATGTAATAAAACAGTGTAAATACTATTCTTGGGTAATTTATTAAAATCTTAACTCTTACTTAGGCGACAAGTATTTCAGATCATTCTAGCCTCCTTTTCTTGACCAGCGAGCCTAGCAGATCTGAAATGGCTGGCAGATTGTTTGTCTGGTCGTTGGCGCCCGTGTTTAGACTGGACAACGGTATGTTCAACTGGTTACTAGTGACCTTCGGCTGCCCTTTCATGTTTCTGTGCTGGGGGAAGCTTGGCATAAGCTTCGGATCACATGCTGTAACAAGAAAAAACGATATCTGACATGTTATAGTTGAAGGGTAAATATTATTTTCTCGGTGCGCCACACATGTGACATGGTCATATAGAACTAGTTTGTCATGCTCTATATATGAGGTACTGGACTGTGAATCTACCACGCAAACCATAACCCAAGCGTGAATGCACTAGCGCTCGCTTTGTCTTTCTAACTATGGTGGTTAAAAAAGACTTACTGAGCGGCAAACAGCTAAGCATGATTTTCTGTAGTTCGATTGTTTTGTCCGGTCCAGGCTACTGATCTTTCTTCTATACTCTAAGGGCCCTAAGATCGCGAATGAGAATTACAACTGGTCAGCAGCAGGCGTCGAATGCCGACGACAGCTTTCGTTGACATCGGGTCGCTAATCTGTAAGGGCCTTATTGCGTTGTTTTCACTAGTCCGGTACTGGACAATCAACTGAACTACTGGGACCAGAGGTCCCTGTCGCGGTGCCTCACTAGCAATACTGATGCTGATTGAAGAGCTCTCAACTTACGTAAAGGCTGTTCCTTGAAGTAAGAGCTCTGCAGGCACTCCTCAGCCGTGGCCCTCTTGTTGGGATCGTACATGAACAGGAAGTTGAGCAGACGCAGCCCGGCTGCCGACAGCCACGGGAATCGCTGCTTTAGGTTATTGTACGGCTGCTGCTTCAACGTGAAATTCTGGAGGGCGGGCAGTGCACTGAACTCGGGCCAGATTGCGTCAGATGGTGTTCCTGGAAATTGATAATTAGAAATTTCTTTATACAACCAATAAGTTTATACTGCAAAAATAACAAACATTACTTGGATCCGTCATTCTTAGCTGAGTTAGCCGGTTTAACTCATATATGAAGTCATATATGGCTCAAGTTTATGCATTTTGTTTTATAAAATAACTATACTAATATTACAGGCAAACCGATGGCGATTGGTGGTCTATACCAATGTAATGATTGTTCTCTAATTTCGAAAATTTAGGATTTAAAAAATCTATCAAGTCAGTCGTATTTTCAGAATGAAATTCTTAACAATAAGCTACTAATTATAATTTTATGTTTGGCTTTTGAATAAAAATTACAGTTAAATTAAAAGTTTAACAACAGACGCGAGAATGTCTCTGCATGAAGTGTTGCTTAAAGACAACATATTACTAACACTCTATCCTGACAGTTAAAAATTAAGTCTAATGCACACTTACCCAGCAAATCAACAATAAGTTCCAGCTGTTCAATCTCCGTCCGGCCTGGCAGTAGTGGCTTATTGGCCAGTAGCTCGCCCAAAATGCAGCCCGCAGCCCACATATCTAGTGCAGGGGTTTGTTTGGGGGACTGCAGCAAGAGCTCAGGCGCTCTGTACCACAGAGTTACCACGCGCGGCGTCGCACAGCGAGCAGGGGCGCCCAGCCAACGGGCTAAACCAAAGTCAGCTGAAAAAAAAAAATTTACTACATAGGATTTATTCTGAAGTCGGGACGCCACATTTAGAAAAGAATTGATATATGCCTTTATCAAATGGCATGACATTGAGAACATGTTTAATTTGATAGTTTTATAAATTAACAAATAGGAAGTAAGGTCTTAATGAGCACTTTCACGTCATGAAAGTTAGTTTTATAATAACAATACTAAACTTATACTTGTTACCCTTACCAATTTTAACACATCCCTTGTCAGTCAAAAGTAAGTTGGAGACCTTCAGATCTCTGTGCACGATGAAATTGGCGTGCAAGTACTTAAGCCCTTTAAGCACCTGCAGCATCAAGCACTTGACTTGTGACTCGGTGAACGGAGAGGACATGTTGTCCAGCAGAGAAGCCAAGTCCTGTTCGCAGTATTCCATTGAAAGGAAGATGCTGAAAGAATATACAAACAGGTAGGTAACAAAAAGGGAAAAATTAAAAACTAAAGTTTAATTAATATTTATAATTTCTCATGTTTTTGTGACTTGTACACCAATTGAATTAATGCAAACAGTTTATATCACTGTGGGAAATTTGATTTGTAGCTATATGTATATTTGTTGGAATGAAACTAAATCAATTTAGATGGTTTATGCTAAAGATTTAATTTCTACTTAATTGTGAAAAAAACGAATGGAAATTTTTGAATAAGTATCTCTGTGGGACAAATACGTCAAGTATGGTGTGACAGAGATATCAGAAATACTTCAACCACATTTTCCTAAGACTTAAAGAGGAAATAACTAAATGAACTTTGAATACATGTTTTTTAAAAAAATACAATATTATGAGCACAAGCCTTTACCTGTGGCTTTGCCAGCCTGATATTATTTTCTATGCATTACACATAAAAAGTGTCCTAAGTTTTAATGTAGGACACGAATCCAAACATTATCTATACAATTTGATGGAGAGCATGGCACATGGTACTTAAAGCACACACTCGGCTGCATCCTATATGTTTGGTCCCTTAAAAAGGTTCTATATTAAGTCTCACCTTTCCAATGAACGGCCAACCAGAACTTCTTTGAGCTGAACAATATTCTCGTGCCGACATGCCATCAGCACTTGAATCTCTCGAAGTCCACTTAAAGGCAGTCCATCTTTTTCAACATCCATTCTTACTTTTTTTAGCGCCACAATGTTTCCGTTGGCTTTCTCTTTAGCTCTGTCTAAAATTAAGTAAAAACCAGTTAACAACCAACTCAATAATTAGTAACTGTTCATTTCAGTACCTACAAGAACTACTATTGGAAAGGAGTCGGCAGAATTATTGCTGAGATATTTTACCATGGACAATTTATCTGTGCACTACTTGAGTTTTTTTTGTACAGTTTTGTAACGTCTTTTGACTGTTATGTACATAATCAAAAATATTGAAATAAGAAGGAATAATTATTTTTAGTTATTGTATTCCAAATAATGCATTGCTTTGTAAAAGATCCAAAGATGCAAAGATTATGAAGTAAAGATTTATGATGTTTTGTGGTGATTAATAAAAAGTTATTGTATTGTGTATTGTTTCGTGACAGCTGTCGTGTGCTAAGGCAAAGGCTAAAGATATCATAACTTTTAAATAGCAAGTTTCTGGATGACCACAATTTTTGCTGTCATTATTACTTGGTCCAGTACACAAACAGTTTGGCATTTAACAAATAACATATTCATTATGATTAAATTTACGAAACACCAATAACTGGATCTCTTAGGATTTAATAGTGCAGTGATTATGGGTCAAAGAATAGCATAGCATTATTATAAAATACTAGCTTTTGCCCGCGACTTCGTCCGCGTAGACTGGTTTAATTTTTTATTTGAGTTTTAATCAAGCAAACGTGGGTTTTAATGCAGCAGCCATGCAAGCAAGCATGCAATATGTCATGCAAGCAAGCATGCAATATGGCATGCAAGCAAGAATGCAATTTGGCACCTAAGACAGCATACAATCGCGCATACAGGCAAGCATGCAATATGGCATGCAAGCAGGCATGCAAGCAGGCATGCAAGCAGGCATGCAAGTAGGCATGCAATATGGCGTGCAAGCAAGCATGCAATCGGGCATGCAAGCAAGCATGCACTCGGGCATGCAAGCAAGCATGCAATCGGGCATGCAAGCAAGCATGCAATGGGGCATGAAAGCAAGCATGCATTATGGCTACAAGCAAGCATGCAATATGACATGCAAGCAAGCATGCAATAGGGCATGCAAGCAAGCATACAATTTGGCACCTAAGACAGCATGGAATATAGTATGCAAGCAAACATGCAATCGGGCATGAAAGCAAGCATGTATTATGGCATGCAAGCAAGCATGCAAGTAAGCATGCAATAAGGCATGCAAGCAAACTTGCAATAAGGCATGCAAGCAAACTTGCAATTTGGCACCTAAGGCAGCATGCAATCGCGCATCCAAGCAAGCATGCAATCGGGCATGAAAGCAAGCATGCAAGCAAGGATGCAATGTAGCATGCAATGGGGTATGCAAGACCATCATTATCATTACTTTAGTTTGAGTAGTTTAGGTATGGGCTTGAGTTTATACATTAAGGAAGTATTTTCCACATGCCACTATGTTCGTCTCCATGGCCTAATAAGCTATTCCGATGCCAAATTACATAAAAATCTGTTATGCATCAATGCAATTGTTATTCGATGTATGGTAAATTTATCTCTCAATCCAGTTTATCTTTTCTTTAGAGCAATTTTCAGTGTGTGTTAAGTTTGTAAAAAACCCTCAGTACGCGAGTCCGACTCGCGTTTGGCCAGTTTTATGATAGCAAGTAGCAAAAGTTCAATCTCCCAGTCAAATTTAATCAAAATTAGTTGCTGCTAGTGACTTCACTGTGTAGAATATATTTATCACTATCCCGCGGGAATCTCAAATTTTTTAGTGATAACAATAGCATCAGTCAATCTTCAATATGCAATCTGCAATATCTTGGACAAATTCATGAGAATTCGTTGCTTTGCTGCTCATGACGTCAAGGCGGCGTATAACTTACTTATCGCTATCCCGTGGGAACTATGCATTTTTACGGGATTAAAAGTATCCTATATGTTAATCCGGGTTATAAACGATATGTGTGCCAAATTTCATCGAAATCAGTTCAGTTGTCTGTGCGTGATTGAGTAACAAACATCCAAACATCCAAACATCCAAACATACAAACTTTCACATTTATAATATTAGTAGGAATAGTAGGATTAAAATGCTTCTCATGTAATTTAAATTATTATCATCCTAGCAATTATGTGTTGAATGTATTGATTAGCATATTGTGCATTATTTGTCTGAAATCAGCATAACTTCTCTCTAATGTAAAAATATTATATAATTACCTATAATATTTTACTCACAATACTTCTAAGAGATATTCTGAATAATTTTGAACCAGAAATGCCTTGATGAATACTAACACGAAATCAAACTGATAAGTTTTGCTACTTACATACTATGCCATAGGTGCCTTCTCCAATGCGATTTATTTTCTCGAATTCGCCTACAAATCTGCATCTGCCCAACTAAAACATAAGAAATTTGGTTAATTTAACACCAGCCTTGTAGTAAGTCTCGTATTAAGAATATTTTAATGGTCGATATAGGTTATGTTTAGAGCGCTCACTAACAATATCTTTTTCTGGTATTTCCATCGTTTTTCCCGTCCTGAATGATATGAGCACTCCTTTGCGCGCAGCGGGACCAGTTGGGTCCACATCTTGATTGTTTGACGGTTTTTCAGAATCTAAAATAAGAGGAAAACTTAATTCTTTTACTTGACAACCATTTTCTTTAGTTAAGCAATAAATGATATGCGATACGCACTTTGAGACATAATAGAGACGCAACTGGACAATTTCGGAAATTAGCCTATATTATTTTATTAGTTATTTCGTTAACAACTGCACAAAAGCAGTAAAACTAATTCGTAAATAATATTAACAATCCCTGTGTGTGTATTTACCACCGGCACAGATAGCAATAAATATAATCCAAAGAGAATAGAATACAGTAAAAAGGAGAAAATATGTTTAGGGTCGGGACTTTTATACTTTTAAACCGTTTTCCAAGATGTACGAAACATACGCCAGCCGCCATTACTAATAAAACTAAAAATAAGAAGTAAATCTTTTTAAATGAAACGATTAAATTTCTTTTAAGCGCAAGGCTGGTGCCTCACCGATTAACAATGCTTCGTTTTCATAAAAGGAATTGCTCCAGACTGAATTAAAGCACAAAAAAATAATAGTTGATCAAAATCAAATGTTTGCTAAACCAACCACGCGAGATTTTTACAGAAAGTATTTTCTGTGAAAATCTCGCGTGGTTGGTTTAGCAAACATTTTTAATGGAACGGAGAAAAAAGTAACAAGAAAGAAATGTCAAAGAAAAAGAAACAATTTCATCTATTTTTTATAATGTTACGCAATAACAATTGTTTAAGAATAAAATTAAACCATTTTTTTTTTAAGCAAACCTTAAGAATACCATAAAAATATGGCTTCTTTAGCAAAGTTTCAAAGATAGTGGTAGCATTCACGATAGTAGCTCTTTTGTTGGGGTCGCTAGTTTTCATTCAATCAACTTTAAACTACCCTTAATCAAACCAAGGACTTGTGTTGATTTTCAGCAGTGGCAGCAACGGAGCACAAGAATATAAGTGAATTTAGTACAAGTGCAAAATGAGGATTTTTGTTTCAAGAAGACAGTCAATGTTATCTTGGAATGGCGTGTTCAAGGAATGATATCTTCAAATAATTTAATAAACGTTTTAATTTTGACAAGCATGTTTATCTGTCTGAGTCTAAAGTCTCCTGAACGTCGTTATTTGTACAAATATCTAAAACAAGGCTGTTCATATAAAGTTTTTAATGTAATGGCAGCAAGCTTATGCTTCATACATTTAAAATATTGACTTAAAGGTGTCCTTTCTCGACTTTTAAACGTTGTGAATATATTATCTGTGGCCAAATTTATTTATTTATTTCACGTTTTTAACATTGACTCGATCGGCAGCAACAGCTGATCGATCGCGATTTTTTGACATTTCAATTGACAATTGTCGGTTACCTTTAATTGGAATTGGGGCTAGTTGCATAATTAATACCTAAGTGGTCCTTTATCAACGCCAGGGGTAATAAAGTTATGACACAAACTCGCTCTAAATTAAGACAAATTCGAAGTTCATATAGTTTATATCTATACTGCTAATTTATTGCCATGGAACTACCAAGAAAACTTATTGGTACACTGAACCAGTTTTGGAAGACCAATGTGTAAGCCAATTTTGGAGTGGTTTTGTTTATCCCTCGCTAGCTAGGTGCTACATTTCATTGCACAGTTTGTTTGATTTAGTTTCCCCTTAGTCATGTATATTATTCGATGAGTTAGTGGTTTTTGCATAGCATTTATAAAGCAAAGAAAAAGCTTCGAAGGAAATCAGCAGGCAGATTAGAAGCAAACGATGCGAGTTCCCAAGGCACTTAACCCAAGGCTCCAAAAGCAGCTCTTGTAAGTAAACCATTCCATATTAAGTACAACATAATCTTTGCTTTATTTCTATAGCATGCAGAACAGGAAATATATGTTGATTTTCGTGATTAACATTCCCTTTTGAGATTGTTTTTCGACCTAGAAATTAATAATACAATTAAAATTTGTATTTTCAAATATCAATGCCCTATACATATTTTCCTTGTAGTCCCGTATCATTTAAGCATATCAATAAGGTTACAAAAGTATCGAAATTCAAATTCAATTGAACATTCTAGATCTGGAATGTTTTATTTTTCAGCAATGAGCTTAAATTACAAGTAGAAGTAAATTAAAAGTTAAGTAAATAATTAATCACACATGTAACTGTCTCGTTTCAGATTAAGATTTGGGGTGTATGAAAAGGTATTTCCTGTAGAGACCACTCCCAGCAGACCCGTTCCAGACCACATTGAGAAGCCGGAGTATGTACTGCAGAATGTTCCATTGGTGTTACCAGACAAACCTGAAGTCAAGGATGTCAACCAGTTGAGGGGAATGAGAAGGAGCTGCAAGTTGGCTTCTAACATTTTAGCTCAAGTTCAAAAAAGTATTTATGTAAGTTGAATAGTAAATGAACAAGAAGAAAATATTTTGGGTGAAGGCCGTATTATTAGTCTGATTCTACCAGTGCTTAATAAAATGAAAAATTTTGCTGCAAAGAAGTGCACAAGAAATTCAGCAGTTTGTTTTTTATTTTAAAAAACAAAATTACATTGTCATAAAGTTCATACAAAAAAATATAAAAGCAATCTTAACTTTAGGGATCATGACAAAACATCATTACTCACATTACATTACAACACATCATATCAAGAAAAACCAAATAATGCCTTGTTGCCAGCACAGCATTTTAAAAGATTTTGAAATGCATGTTGCATAAAAGGTTAGCACGAAATTTACTGCCTCATCTAGATGAGCCCTGAATCAAATTAGGTTGAACAGGTTCTAAGTAATTTTACTTTTTAGTTCTTAGGTGGTAAGTTGTTATTTTTTACTGTTATATATTATCTTCTCAGCCAGGAGTAACAACGGATGAAATAGATGAACTCGTCCACCACCTGACAGTTGAAGCTGGTGCATATCCCTCTCCATTGCACTATAAAGGTTTTCCAAAAAGTGTTTGCACTTCTGTGAACAATGTTGCTGTGCACGGCATACCAGACCTGAGACCATTGCAGGATGGTGATATAGTGAATGTAGATATAACAGTAAGTATTCAATAAATTTTTTATAATGATAGGCAGAGACACGCTAGCCAGTTGCTGTCAAATTTGTGCTTAGTGAATGAGCATGTATATCACATTACCAATTGTTTTTTGTTGATGCTTTCAGGTATATTTTAAGGGGTTCCATGGAGACTGTTCAAAGACTTTTCCTGTGGGAAATGTAGATGACCGTGGGCTAGAGCTGATCAATGTCACTGAGGAATGCCTCAATATTGTAAGTAGAATTGTAAGAAGATTTTTAGGTGACGAAAAAACGGAGGTGGTTTTAAAGTTGACCCGTATTCTTCATTTGCGTATTACCACTCATAACTTTTTACAGAGTTGTCCGATTTTGATCATTCATTTTTTAATGGTTAGCTTAGGTATCTCTATCTTTACATAGTATAAAACAATGTCGCTATTTTTTCCTATCTGTCCGAAATTTTTATAGTGTATCTTCGGCCGCCTTCTCCTTGTAAACCACCCAACGAATTTTGATGCGGTTTTCACTGTCAGTTAGAGATTTTGATAGGGAAGGGTTTTATGTGCATTTTATCCTGATTGTACACGTGCGAAGCCGGGGCCGGTCGCGCTATTATTTACACTAATATAATAAAGAGGTAAACTTTGTTTGTTTTTTTGTTTGTTTGTATGTAGGGGGTAATCTCTGGAACTACTGAACCGCTTCCAAAAATTCTTTCACTAATAGAGAGCTACACTATTCCTTACGGATATAGGCTACTAATTCCACGCGGACGAATATTATATAAAGAAGCAGACATTGCAGGTTACAAGCGTGGCTTTAATAAGACGCTAAGTAAAAGCCAATTGCATCGTCTTTTCTCAGTCGTGAAGCAACAAGCGCACGGAACGCACGACAACTTATTCTGCATTTATGCGGCGAATTTCATTAAAATGTCGCTGTGCGCAGCCAGTTAATTTCTTAAACTAAGTATTATAGCTCATTTCATATTACAGGCGGTCAAAACTTGCGGTCCTGGTGTGCCCTTCAGTGAAATTGGTACAATCATATTTAGGCACTCAAGAAAAAATCGCCTCACAGTATTACCTGCATTCATAGGCCACGGTATTGGACACTATTTTCATGGTCCTCCAGATATCTACCATACATGTAAGTTGTATTTAAAAAATAAGCTAATTAAAGAAATCATTTCCTGTAATGGGGGCTAAGAAGTTGTGGAAAATGCCATCCAATGCCACCCTATACAGGCGCCTAGCAAGATTCAAATTTTCAGGTACAGTACAGAAAAAATACCGAGAGATCGCGTTGCGCTTGCGAAATTATGCTTTAATGCATCGAGTCTGTTAGTATATCCAATACCAAGGGCGGATCCATGAAAGGGGAGTTTATATGGGTCATAACCTCTCCCTTTCTGGGCTGGGTACAGGTCGACCACTGGTAATTTGTCTAATATCATTGATGACCCTCCCTGTCCTGACTAAACTTCGACGACGTGACCCCCCCACCCCCCCTGAGGTTGGATCCGTCCTCGTGAAATAGTTTTACCTTTTTTGTGGTCAGTCTCTTCAACTGGTAGACTAAATAACTACGAATAATTGTTTAACTCAGTATAATGATTATATGGTCTCGTTTCAGTAAATCGTTATCCTGGCCAGATGCAACCTGGCATGACATTTACAATTGAACCTGTATTGTCACACGGCAGTAAGCATACATTAATTCTGGAAGATGGCTGGACTGTGGTAACGGAAGACGGTTCAAGAACTGCTCAAGCTGAGCATACTGTTCTAGTCACTAAAGATGGTGCAGAGATCCTAACCAAATAAACAGGCAGATTAGCAGCTTGACTGCCCTAGGGCGTTTTAATACGTACTATTAGTGTCAGTTGCTCTTTTCATGACCCTATGTATTTGTTATATCTGCCGCCCGCCGTCACGTACACCGTGATTGGTTGTCCCAAACAGTGGGACGGACCTACACAGACTGGATGATGATTTGTACACATGTGTATGTAGGTAAGTATGTCTGTTTATTATAGAATCATGAAATGTTTGGTTTGATGTAAGTAGGTACATTTGGGAAAGTTAGTCACAATAGAGAGATCTCTTATCAGGCGGTTATTATACCTGGAAACCGAAGTCTGAAGGATGTAAGTTGGAAGTTGTATTCGAAGGCGATTCTCACACTGGAACCGCTCACCGCCGCGGTGCGTTGGGCCCCAGATTTACCGTTGTATGCAAGAACCTACCTTACTTTGTATAGAAAACACGCGCGGCACCATACACTGACGATGCGACTCCGCGCGGGAGAAGTGCCAGTGAATGCGTGATGTAGCACATGTCAGTTGTTTCTGCCGTTCGGAACTAGATGGCGCTAGGAAATGCAATGCCTTTATAGCAATGGAAGAAACAGTTTATGTAGATCCTATAAGTGTTCTAGTATTAAATTGCTCCTTATGGGAGATGCTTTCATGAAGTTATATCGAGTCGATTATTAAATCGTTGTAGGTTAAGAGATACAGGAACTGAGCAGATCTGTCAAAGAGAGCGCTATTAGGTATCTACTGCGTTTCATACAGTGACACGGAACTAAGATTTCATGTCATGCCACTTCATGTAGGTATAATATACATAATATACATAAGTAGGGCATATATACTACTACTATGTACTCAAAATTCTCAGGGTCACATTCCGAAGGTCGGACCGAACCAAAGATACAGAATTCTCTTCGAACAAACACGGCGTTTAGCCTAAACCTAAACGGTTTAGGTATAACAAGCGTCCTACTGTACGCCTCTCTGCTGATCGTATAACTCGTACTCATTCGCACGCGCGGCAACTCAATTGGGACGGCCTCAGTGCAGAGTAAGAACGACTTGTAGGTTCCCGAAGTGCGCCGCGCTTGACTGGAGTTTAATTCCAGGTGTACCTAAGTATATTAAAGGAGGCAGAAACGAGAGACTACTAGCATAGGCTATAGTTGCAAGCAAACATCTCGAGTATAAATCGAGTGGAGGGGGTATGTTAACGCATGCAAATCTGTACTAGAAACGGCTCAAGGTCAGTGCTCAAGAAGTTTGCCGGGAACTGTACCTATATTTTGTTTGTAGATTGTTGCTAGGTGAATATTTTAGTTCTATCTAGTCGAAATGTGGTCAGCTCGGCTCAGTTCCTAGTTTTCTAATATAAATTAAAATACTCTCTATTTGTTAAAAATGAGTAAAATTTGTAACCGTATTTGGGAACTCTTGTCTATACCATTTATTTATTTTGTTATGTATATCACTGTTTATTGTTGTTGTACTTGTTATATTATACGTATAGTAACCACTTCCTAGGTCAATTTTATTAAATAAATAAAACCACGAAGTTTAGCGTGTGGTGTTTTATTTTTTGCAATCTTAAAATAAACATGTAACTTGTTACATTAAAAGCACAAGCACAATTTATCACTCAGTCAGTCAATAGATAAAATTTCAAAGGCGTAGAAGGAAGGGATCGATTGATAATAACAATAATTGCGGGCAGGCTATTAACTTTTAAGGACAAAGGCGTAACCAGTGGGACGTACCCCCTGGAATTCACTCTACACAACAGGTTCCACATTACTTGTTTTAGTTTGGTCCCAACAAATATACCAGCTACGCCTTGAACATTAGGTGCTAGTTTATGTGTTAAAAATACGTTCTAACTTTTTGAACGCCAAGAACAGCTAAAGATGTGTGCTGTCATGTCTACCACACCACCGTCACATACATATAGTGGTCCGAATACTCGATGTAACAGCAAATGATGTGCATACGTACAGTAGGGGAAATATATTTACGTACCACCTTAGAACCCCATCGCAATGACGCGACGCGTTAAACGCCAGGCTATGTCATACAAATGTCATGCGTATGTCTCTTCGACTAGGTTCTACGGTGGTATGTTTGAATTTCCTTGACTGTACGCTTAAAGAACTAGGCACACCAGGCGCGTATGCAGCACGGCTCCAGCTCGCTGCGTAGACACGGGCTCGCACCCGTCAGTTGTAATACATGGAAATATATGTAAAGATAGCACATCGCTTGCGTTGCGTGCATGTAACGCAAGCGAAGGCGCCATTCCGACATATAATTCTACACATAGCAAGCGGCGTGTGGACGCGTGTCAACGTAACGACCCAGCGTGCAATTTTTGAATCTCACCAGGTGACTAGAGCTCACCAAAATGGCCGAATCTCTATGAAAAACGGCTATTTTGGTAAAGCTCACCAAAATAGCCGTTTTTACCCGGTTAGTTACCCGGTGAGATTCAAATGCAATTTTTGAATCTCACCAGGTGACTAAAGCTCACTAAAATAGCCGCATTTCTATGAAAAACGACCATTTTGGCGAGCTTTAGTTACCCGGTGAGATTACAAAATCGCACCCCTGGCATGCTGTATACGCACCGTGACCACTCCCCCCCCCCCCCTTAAAGTTTAAGTTCGCGTTTGACATGATGTGGCAAATGAGTGACAATCTGTCTAATGCATCCTTGGCGTTTAAAAGATTAAAAGAAGAGTCGAAGAGGAATTATGACTAGATTAGATAGTAGATCTTAGATCAGTAAAGATAATAGAAATAGAATCGAGTATATGTTTGTCAGCGACGATAAATAAGCCACGAAAGCATTATCTGCTCCAATAAAACAGTAGAATGCAACAATATATAGAAACACATCTAGTTTAGAATACAAGTACGTCTACATACTTAAACTAGTAAAATCTGAACACAGATATTTAACCCTGCAGAAACATTAAATTAATAAATGCATAAACAGTAATAAAGACCAAACACAACAGTAATTAATTAGGTAATAGACTTGTGCTATGATCATAAGAATTCTTACACTAACATTACACAATTGCTGGAAGTAATATAAGGGCATAGGTGAAGAAAATATCTGCTTACGAGATATTTCTGTGATTTATTAAGGTAATTTTTATACCAACTTACAAACAAACGCACTTCCGATATCTCAAAACAATTTCCTCATTGAAGGGTAACGTCGGATGATGGTTCGAAAACCACAACTTACAAATAATTTCAAATTCTATAATAAGTTCAAATCAATACTGAATAATTGAGGTGATATAGGTAAGTTACAATTAAATTAAAATCATGGACACTTTTACCGGTACTGCTTGTAGCCCGTAGCAGAATTTTTAGCGGTATAGCGGTATATCGCTACGTACAGGGACTCCAATGTCGAGTTCCTGGCACAGGGTATGTGGTAAATTTACTTACAAGTCGTAAATTTGGTCATAAATTCATAATAGTTGAAAGATTATAACTGATTTAAAAAAAAAACAGATTTGCTTTCACTAGCAGTTGCCTTCACTTCCTAGTTAGAGCAATGAGACGTAAAAACAGTAGTAGTAGTAGGAGAAGTACAAAAGCTAAGATTATACATATAAATAAAATCATGAGACAACACTTATTTTGTACAGCAAGCATCAGACATACCTATCTGAAGGGGCAAGGTGCCCAAATATATGAACACTATTGAAAGCGGCATAGCGCCACGTTCTGAAATTTTTGAGCACCTTATTTACCTATCCACTCAAAGGTATTTGATGCTGACCATATTTTGGAAAAAATCTTTTAACAATTTTTGCCATAAGCAGTTTTCACTTACTCTATGTAATTATATTCGAGATAAATCTCTTATTAACTGCTAAGGGTGCTAGGGCAGGATAAAAAGAGTGTATAAAAGTTGATATAAAATTATTCAATAGATTTAACAACATACAAAAGCTACTTCGTGACCGTTACGCTACTGTAATAAAATTACTTAAATTTTAATTTATCACTCAACATACAATCCACAAACAAGGATTACCTCAGTCGAAACGAGAACAAGAAGTACAGGTTAAATATATACTCTTCATATAGTGAAACAGATACAGAACAATAACTATGTATTTTATAAACTCTATACTTACATGCTTTTATAAAATTGAGATACAAGCATTAGCTTCTCTGTAAAACTACTAAGTACTTTTAGAATTGTTCTATCTAAATACAGGCATTAGATTATTATTGGAGGAATAGAATTATCTCATAACATTTATGTAGTAATGCAATCTTGAATACATACTCGTCTTAGTTTTATCAAATAATTTGAGAATTATTCGTTGGTCAACAATCTATGTAAGTTACATACTAACTTGTTATATTGTTCTAACTTAACACCATTTGAACAACTAAAGGTAAAATTACGAAATCAAATTTAATACTTATTTTACATAGAAATTTGACCAATAATTTAGGTGGCAATAATAAAAGCGGTTACTGTAAATTTCTTTGTGCAGTACACCTCATTGCGTAATAGTGTAGGTAAGGATAGAAAAATCACTGTGCTTTGTATATTATATGCTATTAGATTGACTTTTAAGTATAGTAAGAAGACTTAAAATAACGCTAACAAACTTAATAAATTAGGGAACAACCAAAAGTAATAACAAAGATTATTAGAACATAATCAACTAAAAGCATGATCCATGTCATGTATAATTAAAATTACCAAAAATACCATTGGACTATCTAGTGATGTCTGTCTATGATTAGGGCTTAACCATTTTTCATACAAATTTTAATGTGGGGCAGTTACAAAATACATACCTCGCCTTCCTACTACTTTTATTCAACACTTTATTGCACATTTAATTTGCTCCCAATAGCAAAAGTGCTGCATAGATGGTTCTCAGCCTACTAGCAAAATATATTTTCAAAATTTGTATGAACCTATAATTTATTTCTTTACATACCAAAAATAAGGTAAACAAATAAAATTATGTGACTCAACAAATCAGCTAATCAAGTCAATATTTTACATCACCACAGATGCAAAAGGTTGATTTAATTGGCTGATTTTTTGTTTACCTTGTTTTGAGTAGCTAAAGGAATAAACTATAGAATAGTATTCCTCAAGCAGACATGCACCATAACAGATTCATGTTCATACTACTTGTTTATCTTATAAAACCTCTGCACAAACTCTATCAGGCTGAACACTTGACCCAATCCAGACCCTGCGTCCATGTTTATGTACTCATCTAGGTTATTTGTAGACACTGAAAAGGATAAACAAACGTATTAGAATATCTGTCCTAACATATTTATCTCTAAGCATGTCTAAAGCACCTGCTCTATTTTAGAGATCTGTAGTCAAATTAGGAACCCTTATAGTTTTACTAAGTCCATCTGTATGTTAGTATGCCATAGTTACCTTTCAACTGGATACAACTACTTCTTCTGATGCAAGATATAAATTAGGCCCATTTTAAAGTTTAGTACTCATTTGCACAAAATAACAGGCTTCCTTTCAGCTCTCAATTAAGTAAAATAGTTACAATAAAACAAAATAGGCAGCCGAAGGCATGAAGTTTCTCAAAAGTTTGGTATTTTAATCTTACAAATACCCGAATGATGGTGTAGCAATACTGTCCTTGAGTTGAATACATAGCTTTGATTAAAGATTTTAGTTCTGAGAATTACTTAGTACCTAGTTAAAAAAATACTCCCTTAATTTAGAGATTATATAAAGAAATAAATAGAAGAAATTAAATATTTACCTGAAGTGCAAATGGCGGGATAGGGTGGTGGAGGTTTGATCCAAGAGCCATCAGGTCTTTTCATGTGCCGGCGATCGGATGCAAAATGTTGCAAGAACTGCTTCGCTGGCACCACACGGAATAACCTAATGTCATAAAAAAGTAAAATGAAAAACAATTTCAAAAGCTGAACAGCAATTCCAATGTTATATAGGTTACCTGTGAAACTCGGATTGTAGTACTTGATCTGTGCGAAATGTTTCAGTAACATATTTGTGGAAGAAAGTTGGGAAAGGCAATTCAGAGTCCAGATCATACACAAGGCAAGTCTTGCAGTCCCAGGAATATAAGAATATCACATGATAGTCCTGTAGAGAAAACCTTAATTTAATTCTCATACTATGTACTAGGATATTTTAATTTTTTTTTGTACTTGGCAATTATCCAAAAAATTCATGATAATCCATAACGTTAAATTACAAGCGACTCTACGTTTTTTTTAAGACTTAAAGTACACACCCATATAACTAGACGGTCTTCCTCACGCCCTGCCCTTTGTTTCCACAAAGGCACCGTACGGCAAGGGTTAGAGATGAAAACGACGTAGCACCGGTCCAACTCCTCCGGGACCCTTAGGGACACATCTTGACACAATTTCCACACGTTCTCTTCGCTGCAGAAAAACAATAGCTATCAGAAAAACATAAAATGCACCAACATTAAAGCGGAAACAACAAAAATATATTTCATACCAATAACAAGACACATATGAACACTCAGCTTGCTTTGGAAACAGGGGTTTGAGGGTTTTATCGTTCTTTTTATTATTTTCATTTTTAGCCAAATGCACTTGAGCGTTGACCGACATTTTGACAGTTTGCTTTTCTTTTCAGTCCGGTTCTTTGTTTTGATTCACGGGCGGCCTCAAAATCGATCCGGCGCAAGTCCAAACTACTCAGCAATCATAGGTTTCAAAATTATGTTTTGATCAAAAATCATGTTTGAATTACAACGAATTTAAATATAATGTATATTAAAGTCTAATGGAAAATGTATTTATAATAAAATAGCGATTTACTAAAAATTGTATACCAATTCTAAAGATATTTAAAAAAATTAAAATGAATAATGTTTCCGAACGAACGTTGAACCGGAATGGTTAAACCTCATCTACACGGTTGGTTGGGACAACAACAAAGACCACCCAACTTAGAGCATCCAACCGTGCTGCCACCCAACTTTGTTCCCAACAGACAATAGGTTGGTTAGGCTGGAGCTCTAATTCCATACTACATAATAATATAAGCTGCAATCTATGTCATATAGAAGTCTATTGGGTACCATCAAATGGTTAAACATGACGATTATTAACTTCTCTCCTCTACCAGCAATTTAAAATCAATGATTAAATAGAGTCCTATCTTTCTCACTCATACATTCAAAAGAAAAAAAATGTGCTTGTAATTGCGCGCGTAAAAATCGTTCTTAGCCCACTTAAGGCCCATTTACATGTTACGAATTCTCGTATGCGAGTTGTATTACAATGCGGGCTACCCAGGTATCATGAGACCGATGGATTGATAATGCCACGTAATGTAATGCGACTCGCATACGAGTACTTGCTCCATGTAAATGCCCCCAACTTACTAAACATAAAACCAAAATAGTACTGGTAACATTTTTCCAATGCCATGCAAACTATTAAAAAAAAATTGCTCAGCAGTAACCACCATTTTTCCTCTTCACGTTGCCTCTGATATTGTTTGTGGACAGTTGGTGGTTTTTATTTCCAAGCCAGCTGTTATCTTTTAGTTATTTTCAAAGTTCCTTAATTGTGCATAAAGGAGGGCGGTGCGTTGTCTTAGGTTTCGGCCGGACTAGCGTATCGTCCGGACTTAGTTCCATTTTTGTGTAGACAATTTTTTACGATTTCTACCTTGTGGCACTGAGAAAATAGCCACAATGACCCGTAAGTACATTCAATATTTCAATTTAAAGTGCATTCGTAAAAATAAACTTTGCGATTTAGTGATCAAATGGACTGGTTTTGGCCGTATTTGCATTGATCTAATTCTGTAGAATGTTCTAGAAGCGATGTAAGGTAAAATTGTAACCTGCAATAATTGCTAGGTTTCGTCACATCAACACAATCACAAATTAGTGAGTTATTGTTGTAATCAGTTCGCTAAATAAATGTTTTTGACGTATAGTTACACAACAATGTTTGTTTAGGTGCTTTAACAATAGGTTGTTATGATTATAATTAAAGCTCCTTTGTTATGTCTCGAACAATAAAACGAGCAAATAATGTATTTAAAAATAAAACATTTTTTCCAGGGGGTAATCAGAGAGACTTGGCTCGCGCAAAGAACCAAAAAAAACAGGCAGAGCAGGCAAAGAAGAAGGCTGCAACTGAGAAGGGAGGGATGTCTCTCTCAGAGAGGAAACATAGGTTTGTCCCTTTTTATTTATTTCTTTTTAAACTAACATGTCCTGCAGCTCTGAATATATTGATTGATGGTACAATCAGCAGCAAAGACTTCTTGTCAAAAAGGTCAATAAGATCTACACATGAACTTTAGGTTACACTAGAATATGTAGAGCAGTAGAATGATTGTGGTCCTCACGCGTGCAACAAGGCATACGACTTTACGGCGCCTTCAACAAGTAGAAGCGAGACAGAGCTAGTGAGGTAAGGTGCTAGAACTGCAGTTGTATGAAACATAGCGATAAATGGTATGTAAACACTCAATTTAGTAAATACGTAAAAAAAATTCAAGTAGTAGATCTTTGTTGGTTAATGGTTGTAATCTATCATAAAACCCAGCAAATATTCAGGTCTTTATGATCATATGAATTTAAGTTACTTCTTATTTGTGATGGTGCTATAACCCTTTCTGTCTGCCAGATTCATTTCTTACTTTTCCAATTGGAATTGTGGAGCTTTAGTACTTTATCTTGATAAAAATTATATATAAAAATGATACTTATCATGTCTCAAATGTTTATGTATGGGACACCAAGCATATTAAAACTATAAAACAATCATTTTTGAAGGTTGCAAAGTAATTAAAATTTAGATAACATTGTTAATACTTTTTTAAAAGCATGCAATTTTGAATAAGCTAAACATATCATTGTCAGTACAAAACATATGTAGTGTAAAAATCTTTTAACCAATTTTTACTGGTGTACTTTCAGCTGGTGGCAACCAGTAGGTTTGTTTTTAGAGTGTATGTATGTCTATTTTCATACCACAAAAATTACAAATTGACATAATTGTAGAGTTTTTAATATCAAAATGTGACAAATATGTTAAATTGTAGCATTTGTAAGTTTTGTGGTACGGTCAACCTCAGAAATAGCTGAACATTTTAGTACCTTGTCACTGTCAGTAATGTGACAAATTCGAGCAAGACTTATTTCATATGTTACTACGACAAAGTTCTTAAGTGTCCAGCTACTTCTGAGGCTGACTGTACAAGGGGCCGGAGACCTGGGTGAGTGCAGTGATTCTTATAGAGTTGCTGGACCCCACGTGTGGTTGTGATCACTTTCCATCAGGTGATCCATATGGTTGTTGCCTCTCTCTTTGATAATAAAAAAGTTAAAAATATAAAAGCATATTTTTGTGTATTTCAGGGATGCGGAATTAATGAGAGAGAAGCAACGAAAAAAGGAGGAGCAGGAGGGTGCTCAGAAACAAGCAGTTAATTAATATTTCACCCTATACCTATGAACATTCTCATTGAAGTTGAGTTTTTTTGCTGAGCTGAAATGGTTCAAGTGATAACAAGCAATTCTAAATAAGATTATATATGTTTTAAATTCTCAGTTCCAACATAAAGCCTAAAATACCACCCAAATTGTATTTTTTTCAGTATTTTTCTCTAAACTGTCTGCGAGCCTTTTCATGAAAAAGTATGATCTGATGTTTTTGTTGTATGGTGCAATTGGTCACCTATCTTAGCATATTAACGTTAATTTGACTGAGTACATTGTATGTATGTAAAATCAAAATACCCCATTATTTTGTACAATAAAGTATTGGAATAAGTACAAAGTACTGATAATATTTTATTCAATTTTCTGCTAGAGTCACTTTGTATGTCCAAGTGAAGTTAGTTAAAAAGAAAAACATTTGCCAGATGCATAACTAAAAATCGCTGATGTAATACAATTATTTAGAACAAATAACTCTATATTAAACTATCCACCGATAGATGGGTAACTAGCATCAACAATTCGTGTGTTACGTCTCATATTCTACGGGACCATTACAGATGGGTGATTTTCGAATTGATGCTGGGGTAGCGCGCTAGACGAGTGAATGAGACAGCGATGCTTCGACGTTTAGCTCGACGCCGATGCGCTTATAGAGTAAGGCGATTCCCACACTAGCACCCCTGCATTTATTTATTTAGTTAATCTTTATTGCACAAAATTAACAATAAAATGTACAAAAGGCGGACTTAATGCCTTAAGGCATTCTCTACCAGTCAACCTTTAGGCAAGGCAGTGATGGTAGTGGGATGGGCTGCATTCTTGCTATCTGGCAAGATGGGAAGACAAATATCTGGGCAACATTTCGGAAAGAAGTGAGGATGTCGATGTCGGGACAAATTAATATTACTAATCAAAATGTTACTTTTTATCATGTGATTTTTAAATGAGACGGTCATTGCAAGATAGCTGGGTCTGTGCGACAGAGGCGAAACGCACGTCGATCGTGTTTTAGTGTTTAGTGGTGATGGCGCATAGTTGAGTTTGTGTGATATATGTTGTTTCGTGTGGAAGCGGAGGAGGGTGGGTTTTTGCATGAACATATATATGTCGCACAGATGCAGCTAATTTGCACGAGCACGGCGCTGGTTTCGCGAGTAGCAAGGTAATTTGTTCCAATTTGTTGACACGGTAATTTTAAATTTATTTTGCGTTAAACACTTGACAAGAAGCTGTTTGGCGTACATTTTGAATGTTGTCGGGGAATCTGGACTTCATTTGAAATGTCGGGATAATCCGGACAAATCTCGACCATCTGGCGACTCTAGGCACCACGTCCCGTCGTGGTGCGCGACTAATATTTCTCCTGCGCTGAGACGTATCGTCAGCGTGTTCCCGCGCGTATTTTCTATAAAAACGAGTATTTGGTCACAACGTTTCCGTTGTCCAATTCATTCATCTGATGCTAAGTAATAACCACAGTCTATAAACACCAAGCGTGGATCCAGGGGGGGGGGGGGGGGCATGGAGGTCATGACTCCCTCTGGTGCCCTTTCTGATTGATGGCCTTTTCTGATTAGTCGATTCCTGCGTTTAAGCGTTTTTATCGCTCGTAGCTTTTGATTATGAATTCAGTCTTACTGCTTCTCTGCTGAACTTATCGATGAGCTCCGACTTTGAGTAAGTTGCGAGTTGCCCGACTCTCTTCATCCCCCTTTCTAGCGGTTACCTGAATCAACTGGTATGGTAAAGAAAAGAGTTAATTTAAGAAGAAAACAATAATATAAAGTTTAAGTTATCATTGTTAAGGTCTAACTGTAGCTTCTAACTGAAGAAGCTGCAACTTCTATCGCGATAAATGTCTTCCCGATCGATAGGTCACGTTTAGTAGGAGTTTTGATGTAAGAAGCGTTTCTATGCTGTTTTTTTTTCCGATAAGAATAATAACGGTCAAACACGCACACGTTTTTAAGTCAAACGAAGACAAAACGAAAATATATTGACTGTTGTTATTGTAAATTAGAATTCAGAAGTTTAGACATTTTTCAATTTAACTCAGTCGTAGAAGTTCGATCGTTATTATTCTAATCTAAAAATAATAAATTAAGTACGTTTAGAATATTCCGTATTCCATCTAAGAGCCACAATGCGGCCTGGCTAGATTCGCCCAAAATAATGGCGCTGTTGCCCTTTGAATGTCACGCTTCCGGTAAGAAATTTTGATATCGCTTTGCAGTATGAAAGAGCGCCATGGCATGGGGTCCCAACTCATACAAAATTGTAATGAGTACTAAATAACGATCATAGATGGAATCATAGGTAGTAATTTCTATAAGAATTAAAAACAACATGTCTAAAGTAACCCATATGAGGTTTAGTTTAGGAACGCGGCATAAGAGTGGGTGCTGTCCTAGAGGCAGCTGTCGCCCAGGGGCGTAGCTACCGCCGTATCAGCCGTATCAATGATACGGGGCCTCCGAGGTACAGGGCCCCCGCCTCGTAGAACCATAAAATCATTACCGCCATTAGGGCTTTGCCGCAATCTGGTAGAAGGGCCCCCGACCAATTTTGATACAACCTGTCCAGGGCGAGCTACACCACTGCATATACACAAAATAAAGTTTGCATATTTCTGTGTTAAAACTACCTAATTTGTCCCGTTATTTCCTAAAATTATTATTAGCTATTACTTCGAACTACAAGGCAGAGGTGGTAGTATAAACAAATGTTAATAGAGGGCGCTTCTCGTCTCATGAAAATTTGTGAAGTCCGTTGTTACTAATGCCCTCTAGTGACCAACTACGGAACAAAAGTAGACAAGTAGTCCGAGTTAGGAAGATACCGTTATTTTATTTTGTATGAGATCGTGTGAGTGCTAAAATACTAAAATGTATCTTGCAACAATAGTAATCAATTAGGACTTTCGTATTGCAAAAATTGTAAAACAAATCGGAATCTAACTGTTATGAGTCATATGTAAAATTCCTACAAATTGAGAAGTATAATAAGCACTTAATTTTTAAGAGGACGTGCCATGCAATCCCCTTTCTAACTGAGTATATGTTTCATTCTAAGAAACGGATGGATGTTTTATGTTACTAACACTAAAACGCTGGGCTGTTGGATGATTCGAGTCTGCTGATGAAAATAATGAAAAATTATACCGTTATCGCTAATTGCAGAGAGGGGCACGCTCCATACATTGTTCCAAAAATAGCTTTTTCAATACAGTTGCTCAAAAAGTGCCCTTTTTTTGGCTGTTTTGCGTGCGCAAAGTTCGTTTTTGCGAACTAGTGCGATTTACTTTTCCAGTTTTTTTTTTATTTGTACTTGTTCCAATTCACAACTACTTACCAAAGAGTTTTTATAGTTTTAGTTTGTACCAAGACGTAATAAAACTAAAAACGTATTATTAATGTAAGAATATCAAAATATTGAGATTTTATATTTTATTACTAGCCGGTACGTCAAAAAAATATGATTTTTTAAATAGTAACAGTCCTAAAAACAGTTCTTATTAAGGTGGCTGAATGGAACGGAATTCTCTGAGACAAAAACATTGTTGGCCTGTTTAAAGAGCAAATCGACCAATCACATCAGCACGCTGATCACTGATTCGACCAATCAGAACACGACTTGTGCTGCATACGACATAAAATCGACCAATCAGAACACTGGGTCTTTTCTGGTACCCTGTATTTATTTACATTAAAAAAATAAGGTTCTTTTTAGTTCCACTTCTTCAGAAATAAATGGCAAAGATATTCAAACAATAAGCGATTCTGGGTGTTAAAAATAGGCGGGAGAGTGAAAATATTAATGTTCCCGGCAAGAATATTTCGTTATCATTTAATAATTGTTCTAACGCTCATATTAATATCTATTTGAAAAAAAATCTTTCATTGAGTTGGCTGAATAGCAAAAGCCATTGCCTTATGAAATATGACAGCTAACAAAAACGCGTTTAATTTGTCAAAAATTTTCACTGTTAAAGTTTGTACTTACTTTACTTTAATTAAGAGCTTCAGTAAAAGTCGCAAATTTATTGTATTTTTTTCGCAACTGTATTGAAAAACGTCGTTCGATACACGCGCGGAAATGTCATTCTTCACTCGTCCCGAGTCTTGCCACTTGCCTGCGGCTCGTGGCAAGATATCTCGGAACTCGTGAAGTAATGACATACCTTCCGCACTAGTATCGAAATGTACTATTTTAGACTACTATATTCCACATTTATTGTGAATAGGACACTATTCCCTTTTTGCCCTGAGTAACTATTACCTATTGTTTTGGCTTGTATTGCTCTTAAAATGACCCCTCATACAAATTTAATTTACAGAAATCGAACAGTTACAATTTTATTATATGTATGGAATGGATATGGTATAAAATAAGAACAAAATAGATTGCAGGAAGCAAAATTTTTTTTGTAAAACATTTATTTGTGTTTTCATTAGCATAACATGAAGGGGCAGTTTTGTGCAGAAATGGCTCAACTCCAAAACTGCTTATCTTCAACTTGACTGAACCAGAAAATTGCTATCATACTTGTCATTATATTTTGTTATAGAATGTAAGGACATATGTGATTTTTCAGAGAAGCATATAGAAAAAACAGTTGTTTACATTTGTATGCCCGCTATACAATTTATGCTCATGGCCTTGTGCCTCTTTCAATTAGTGATTCATAAAATGTACACACAAAGAAAATTACTAATTAAACAAAGAGTCTTCATCACCAACTAGCGTATACATATACGTCCATGGGCGTACCCAGGGGGGAGGGGCAGGGAGGGGCAGCTGCCCCCCCCTGGACATCTCGCAGAACATGTATGAACTGACTTGCCCCCCCCCCCCCCTAGGCCAGAAGCTGGGTACGCCCATGTATACGTCTCACTGCTGGGCCATGCCATGGGCTGAAGTTACAACAAAGTTATCTTTATTAAACTTGCCTTAATCTTAATACTAGCCGTTGTAACAGGATTAGAGGTAATTTTTGAGGAAGAACAATATTATCAACAAAACAAACAACTTAACAATCAAGTAAACAAAAACACGCATATTTGAAACTTCTATAATTAATATCACTTACAACACTAAAAATAAAATTGGTATGAAAATACTTTCACTTATGGTCGAGCCGCACCAGATGCGTATGCAGGTCGTTTCGTAGAGCCGCATTACGCACGCCTAACACATATGTAACGCAGCGCTACGAAGCTGGTTGGAGCCGCTTCGCATACGTGACATGTACGCAACCAGCGTGGCCGCCCTTAAAACTTCACTCTTTTGTCTTTTCTTACTTTTTATCTAAACATGTAAATGACAGAGAAAACCGTATGAAAATCCGTTAAGTGGTTTAGGAGTAAGCGGTCGAAGATACGATGCGGACAGATAACAACGGAAAGCGCCTTTGTTTTTATACTATGTAACGAAGTTGACAACTTATTGTTATTTTCAAGTTTTAAATTAAATTCTTTACGGTGATACAGTCAGCTGTAGCCATAGCGTCAAAGTATGTATACATCGACCTTATGTTTAGTAGTATAAAGGTGTATAGATATTTTTGACATCTTGGTAACGTATATATATTTATGATGCTGACCGTACAATTGTACATTTTATTTTACGAAAAAAGGGAGCTAAACGTACATGCATAATAATAAAGAAGATGTAAGGATAGAGATGTTCGGCGGCCATTGGGTCGACAGCACAGTTCTGGAGCGCCCAACGAAGGCAGTCAGACATCAGGTGTATATTTTAACCAATTCAGAAGCTTCAGCATGTTAGCTGTTGTCGCAAACGTAAAGCTTATATCCCTTTCTAACAAGTAAGCGTGTGCGAAAGGGACGGATGCAGATTTACCAGGCGCACTGTTTTTAAATTAGGTATGCTTATTTTGATCATGCTTTCCGTTGAGATCAACTGAGAACTGACGCCGTCTGTATAACTCATAAAACGAAAAATGCACTAATCCTGAGTGTAACTGAGAAAGTAACATATTATGGTAGTTGCATAAGTAATAAAAGGAAGAAAACAAACACAGCACATTTTGTTACCCGTTTTAAATGAAAGATCAGTGGCGGCACTAGGTAGCATTTATACATAAGCAGCGTAAGGCGACGATACGGCATTTTATACACATACATTATGTTAGAACATATCTGCAAGCGGCACGCCGCGCCGCTTCCTCGCCTAAAACTGGATTCACAGCCAGAAGCTACGAGCGATAAAAACGCAGGTATCGGCCAATCAGAGAAGGCCATTGCCGCGTTTTTGCATTTTTTTCGCTTGTAATATCTGGCTGTGACTCCATCTTTACGCCGCTTGCTTATGTATAAATGCTACCCTAGACGAAACTTAGACGATGGCGACGTCAACTTTGCAAGGCCTACGAATAACTAAACTAAAGGGTAACAAAGTATTAAACTTGCAAAACTTTATTGCGAGGCAGTCAGCGGTCGCCCATCCCTAACGCCGCCACTGGTCAAGGTTACTCCAGGCAAGCTAGCTTTAGTACGAGCTTCCGCAAACAACCACAAACAGATCAAATAATAAAATGCCACGCCAAAAACAAGCTATTTGTTCATTTATACGCTAAGCTTATGGTTGAACCCACTGAGTTACTGCCGCTGCGTACGACGCGTTGGCAGCAGGGGAGATTCTTTATCTTTAGTTAAGAAAACTACAAAAAATTACGCAAACAGTTCAGATTGACGGTCACAAGTCACAAATTTAATACTTGACGCGCCAAGTGTTTTTTCTCACTCACACTTTCAAGTCCAAAATGTACAGATTATTTTCGCCTCACCCTCACTCTGTTTCTTTCTGTTAGATTATTAATAATAATCAAATTATGTGCCTTTCAATAATACTTATAAAATGAATTGTAACTATATACCCGCATGTTCACAGTCGCCATTCGATATATCCGAGCGTAGGTAAAAACATTTGAACACGTTTTAGTGTCCTGCATAATAGGATTGTGTTACATATGTTGTCCACCATCAAACGCGGTTCACTTTGCGAAGCTGCAAGTCAATCGGCGCACCTCTGAACTGGGGCCGCTGTAATCGAGTTGCCGCGCGTGCGAATGAATACGAGAAACAAAGAGGCATACAGTAGGATGCTTCTTATACCTAACGCTGTATTCTTTCGAAGAGTCTTTCTTATTATTTATTCTGCGCCCCCGTCACAGTTCAGACATATCTTTTTTTTAAATAGGAAGGCAAACAAGCAAGTTGGTCACCTGATGGTAAGTGATCACCACCGCCTATAGACACCCGCAACATCAAAGAAATTGCAGATGCGTTGCCAACCCAGAGGGCTAAGACGGAATACCTCTTGTGTCAGTAATTGCACCGGCTGTCTTGCTCTCCACGCTGCTGCTTAGCGGCAGGATTAGCGAGCAAGATGGTGGTAGCGATCCGAAAGGACCTTTCACAAGTTCTTTCCATCCGCAAAATATCTAATAGCGACTGAATACATGCATATTAATATCCAGCTTTTAGATACGTTTTTGTACCAGATTTGCAGGTACACAAATTTAAAAACTTATTTGGAGCCATCTGGTACTTAAATTTAAACTTTCATAAGATGGCTAACCTTAAAAACTGAGGAATTATGATCATCATTATCAATGGATTAGAGATTCATAAACTAAAAATCAAAGCTGTTTTGCCTACAAAAATAATATTAACCGAAATTAATATCCTAAAACTTCAGCAACAGTTATGAGGTGCCATTTACAACCGCCTTCATTTCGAATTCGTCTCGCTGCCTGTATAGTTCGATCACTAGATCTTTAATAAAAGGATGGTTGAATTTCCCTTCTGTAGCTGTAAAGAACTCCTGTAACTTTCTTGGTGCGTTTTCACGTTTCTCATATTCGAAAGCTTGCAGGATCATATCATACCTATCTAAATCTTTGGCAAACTTTGCTTCTGGTGATGTTTGATTCTCATATTCCTGAAAAATTATAAAAAACAATAGCATTAATTTTTGATATTAATAAATATAAGTAGGCCAACCAATTTAATGGCACCCACACTACGTATAAGATATTGGTTCGGAGGTATCAAGTTAAATTTAATATCAAATACCAGGCCTGCAATCTCTTAGAGCTGTGAAAAATTCAAACTTCTAAATCAAAGCAATCAAAGGATACGGCCGTTTATGCTGCGTATTTCATACATTTGCAAAGGAATCAAAAACCTATAGGGTACTTCCAGTTGACATATACTCACGAGCAAAAGTATTGCATCACTTTGCATTTTTTCATGTACCTACACCCAATAACTTTGTAATTTCTTAACCGAACCCTGTTTGCAAAGATATCGGACATGAAAAAATGCAAAGTGATGCAATACTTTTGCTCGCGAGTGTAGAACCATGAAATTTGCCAAAAAGCTAGATTTCACACCATAAATAATGGAAAAAATCTGATAATCGTAAAGCAGAATGGGCAAATTGTCCCAAGTGCTGTATACAGTTGTGCTATATCTTATTAGAAAGCTCTCAATAAGAGCTTAATTTTTTTATATGACAGCAAAACCGAGATGTTTGCAGGGAAAAAGCTACAGCCCATTTTATACCTCACTTTGTACTAGCAGTTGTATGAAAAGTATCTGTAAAATCATTTTCGAGATATAGCCGAAAGATTTTAACCACGCATTACTGAGGCCACTAGAAGTAAAAAACGTAATGGGAGCATAGGTCTAATTTGCTGTTTTTTTTTTTTTTTTCATACAAAACAATGATTAATGCTGCAGACACCTGGTCTTCGAAACATAGCCTATGATGATCCTTACACCGAGTACTACACGTCCATACTACTCACTATTGTATACAAGGGTTGGGACAGCGCCCATACAAAAATGCCCATTCACCTTTGTAGTTAGCCGGTTTTCTAGGAGTTCTTCTAATTTTTGGAATAAATAAAGTCCACGCATATTGTATTTTGAAGGGGTTCAGACAATAGGATTATTTACCTCACATTACATACTAGCTTAGATGTCATTCACTGACTTTGCACTGCATATCATTGTATGCAATCAACTGGTATGACCTCTGCTGCAATTTATAGATAGCTTATCCAGTTATCTCAGATAATTGATAACCGGATAGTCTAGTGTTAGCGCATAAGGGAAAACATTTCTGTGCCTCCTGTGATAAGTGATGTAACTCGACTTGTACCCTTTTGTGTTTTTTTATTTAGAAATAATCAGAAAAAAATTACGAATTTTTTGGTCTATGCCACGTACTTCTAAGAGCTATAGTTTTGGAGATAATTTTGTGAAAAGTGATACAAGTAACGACATTTCGGCAAATTTCATCATACAAATTTTGTATGATGAAAATGAATGTTTGTACTCAGGTCATGGACATTAAGTATAATAAGTTAAGTATTAAATTAAATATCTGGGGACAATTTACACCAATTGACCTAGTCCCAAACTAAGTAAATCTTGTGTTATGTATACTAGGCAATGGATAAATATACTTATATAGATAAATACAAACTTAAATACAAATAACATCCATGACTCAGGTACAAACATTCGTATTTGTCACACAAATATTTGCCCATACCAGGATTTGACCTCTTGCACAGTAAGCAGACACAGTCATGTGTCACTGCGCCATATAGGTCGTCGTATGTATATCCATTGTCTATTAAGCAAAGCACAAGCAGCTTTAGTTACTTAATTTGGAATATTGATTGCTTTCCAGATTACTGTTTAGATAGATGCAGTTTTTACGCGGTTGGCATAACTGCTGCTGTGCAGTTCTCATGACTGCACACCGGCTGTAGCTATGAAAACTGCACGCCGACTGTAAGCTTTCTGAACAGTATGTTTGCAGTTTCAATGCAGTTATATCAACCGCGTAAAAACTGCAACTTTGCAGTTGGCTGGCACTCTAAATGCAGTCCGTCTGCAATAGCCCTTATTCCCCATGTTTGCTTTAATAGAAAAAATTAATGTTTGTACTTGGCTTGTGGAAGTTTATGTATGTATTTACTATTTATTTATTTATATTTAAGTATGTATATCCATTATTTAGTACCCACCCATAGGCCAAGCAGCAATAGCAAGAAATTGACACTTGCACAATCAATTATTAATGTAAATTGTTCAAAGATATCTATCTATTTATTTGACTATAATATTTATAACTTTGACATGCATTATTTTAAACCTGGCCATAAAAATAATAAAGAAATCACCTTATAAAGCTCATACATCCTATCTCCAGCAATGCCAGTGAGCTTGGCAATGACTTTCATGGCTTCATCTTCCTGCCTGTGCTTTTCCTCAGGTGTGACTCCGCAGTGAGGAGTGATGTCACCAACAATGCATTCGGCTAAGTCGTGAACAAGGGCTGGAAAGAAATAAGAATTTCATTATCAAATAAATGTCAACCATAGACACCATAGTGCAGATAAAAAAAAAAGTTGACCTGACTTCCTCTTTTTGGATGTCGGTTAAAAAACAAAACAACTGTTTAAAAACATGGCATGGCAACAATCAACCACATAACTCGCTCTTTTACCTACCAAATACTTTATAAAAAGAACTGGCTCTAAAGGAACAACTCTGAAAAAAACTTGAATTTAAATCAAAACTGCAACATTTTTTGACATATAAAAAATTAAACATGAGTTAGACACTAATTGATAAACCAGCTATTTATATGGGATGACAGATCCACAAAAGGGTGTCTAGCACGTGTCTTCGTAGACAATGCTTAAACTCAACAAATTCCTTTCAATCTTGGCAACACCGTAGGAATTTATCATAACGCTTCGTTTTACTCAAAAGACGTGTAAATTAGTGCATTATTTTACCTACAAAATTATATTTAAAAAGTTTTTTGAAAAACAAGTCTATTGTTTTATATTTTTCTGCTATAATACTGTAATATAGTGAATTTTGCAACCATAGATATGTGTTTTCAACAAAAAAAGGATAAAACAGTGAAGTGACTTCAAAAGAAGAAATGGAACGGACCAAATATTTTGCCCGCACTGTCAAATTCACATTGTTTGTGTTGTGGTTGGTCTATTTATTTCTATTTTCTATCGAAATTTGTTTGTTTCTTGTATTATTCAATGTCCGATACCTATTAAAATATAATATACTTATTTGCATTAGCTTCCATGGATAGTTCCAAAGAAAATATTACTCCTGATGGGAAAAAGAATCGATCTCGTGGTGATAACTGGACACAGGAAGAAAAGGTAAATAGTGTTACTTTAATACGAAAAGGAATACGCCAGTGCAATGATTTTTAGATTTAGGCGTTGTAATTTATTAACATTTTTTGTGTTTATAGGACCTGCTTATAGAAATAATGCGACAGTCGGCACCTATTATAGAAAACAAACTAACTGACACAAACTCTAATAAACGGAAGAATCTGGAATGGCTGAAAGTGCAAAATAAGTATGTTGTAGATAGATGTACAACTTATATTTCGTCATTTGTAACAACCCAGTTAAATTAATGATTGTATGCTGCCTATTACAGACTAAAAGAACTCACAGGAAAACCCAGAGACATGGCGCAATTGAAAGGTTTCTGGAGGCGGACTAAGATAGCAGCAAAGAAAAATGTGTCTCAACACAGAAAGGCTATCCAAGCTACAGGAGGAGGCCTACGACCACCCTCTCCGCCTCAAGATGATTTAAAAATTATGGAATTGTGTCCAACAGACTTTGTTGTAGAAGACAATGTGTATGATAGTGACGCAGTTCCACAGTTCTCTGTGAGTTAATCATAACAATTTTTTTGTTGTTGTTAAATAAGATTATTGTCAGGGAACCGACCCTAAAGCTACCCAGGTTGTCGAGCACAAAGGTGACAAGAAATAAATTAGGGTCTTAGTTTGAATATTAACCAACAAATTCTACATTTATTTAATACCTATTCAAATTTATAATTCTCTTGACAACCTTTTAATTAAAGTATTTTATTTTGTAGAGCCAAACTAATGCAGCACTACCTGTCGGCAATGAAGTACAAAACAATATTATATATGACATAGAAGTAAATGAGGTCTGTATGGTGATTGGTGACATTTGAATCATGTAATCAAGTACCTTTAACATAAAAGTTTATTTTATCAATTTTTTATTTATTTACAGGACGTTGATAGTGAACGAGAGGTTTCCTTTGTGGATGAAATTGTTACAGTTTCAGACATTCACCACCATGAGGCAAGTTGATTTAACTCCTTGTCTACCGGAACCTAGTGTCACTAAAATGACCACCCAAGTTTAATTTATCTCTATGTACAATCAACATAATGAAACCCGACCCACCATGGATCTATATCAAAGTGAAGTTTTAAATCAAATAGTAATGTATGTTAATTTGACACGGTTCTGCGGTGGGTCAGGGTTCCATTATGCTGATAGTACACCCCTTTCTTACAACACTAGTATAACATAGAGGGATACATTAAACTTGGGTGGTCATGATAATCCAATTTTTATTTTTATCAAATTCATATCATTATGTTATTTACTATATACTTTTTCCTAATGAAACAATTATTGTTATTTTAGATTGACATAAAGCCTTGTAGGTCTCAGAGTACAAAAGAGGAAAACACACTTTCACCATATTCAAAAAAGGAGAAACACCTAAAAAGAGAGTAAGTATAATTATATTAAATAATGTTTTTTTACGTTTATTTTAGCATCAAATTATTTAAACTTTTATTTCAGCATTAGTAAAGAAGCTTTAATAGGCTTAAGCAGCAATATAAAGAAACGGGCAATGTCGTTGATGGAAGAAGAATACAATTTAAAACTAAAATACCAACAGCAAGAGATATGTCATCAGCAATTGAGACATAAGTTAGAAATTGATGTCCTTATGCTAGAGAAAGAAAAAAAACGACTTGAGATTGAGGCCTTAAAAAAATCATTAGAATAACTAATTTATAATTTTATTTTATAAGCATTACCTAATTATATTATACTGTAATATTACATAATACAAGTTATTAAAAATGTTGTTGTATGAAATTTCGCCGTATTATTGAACCCCTTACTGTATCTCTTCTGGTCTGTCTCCTTGTTCGCTGACGTACATACTGAACAATATCTGTATTCTCGTTCATATCTATTGCGATATTGTGCAGAACCGCTAATGCTACCAGAGTAGTTTTAGCTGTATCCAACTTCATATACATCCCTCTTAATAAGCACCTAAATCTTTGCTTCCATAAACCGAAACACTGTTCTATTGTGTTTCTGGTTCTGATTTGGGCTCTGTTGTACGCTTCCTCCTTTTCGTTGGTTGGACTAAGCAACGGTGTGAACAGGTATGGCGTACATGCATACCCACTGTCACCTAGCAGCCGGCCGCGAAATTCACCTCCTTCAAATCTTCCTTTTAAGGTACTTTCGTTGAAAATCCGTGAATCATGCACGCTGCCTCTCCACCGTGCCACTATATCCCGGATTTTCAAATTTGAGTCACACACAACTTGCGTATTGATGGAGTAGTAACCCTTTCTATTTACATAGGCTTCACTCATATCTCCGCCCACTCTTTTTATTTTTATATGAGTGCAGTCTATGGCTCCAATCACTGTGGGAAAATCATTTATACTTCTAAACCCCCTCATGGTAGTCTCCTGTTCTTCCAATGTTGTAGGCATGTTAATAAATAAATGAGCTTTTTTAGCAAGTGATTCTGCAACGTTTTTGCAAATTTTGCTGACTGCTTGCTGAGAGATCCCATGCATGTCTCCACTGTCATCTTGGATCTGTAATAAATTATTGAGAATATGCATAAATTTTTTTATTAGGTACCTGTAGGTATATATATTATAAAATTTAAATTATATATTTCACTTTTACACTACAACCCTCATGAACACTTCATGAGTAATAGGGTAGCCAATGCCTAGATAATATATAAAAAATAGGCTAAGTACGAGTCAAACTCGCGCACTGAGGGTTCCGTACAAACTTAATAAGCACCTAAGTCACCTAACGTAGGTTTTCGATTCCCTTACGAATGTATGAAAAATGCGTCATAAACGGCTGTATCTTTTGATTGCTTTGATTCAGAAGTTCGATTTGGTCGCAGCTTCAAAGGACTGCAAATCTCAGTATATGGTATTAATTTCAACTCGATATCTCTACGCGCCCTGAGAAAAGAGAACGGACAGACAGACAGACGGACATCCTAGTCACTTTATAAGGGTTCCTTTTTTTTGAGGTACGGAACCATAAAAATAATTATTAAATAATAATTACAATTACCTGATGACGGGCCCAACACCGCAAAGCACAGGCCACCTGTATCTGAGGATCTATTGCACCACCACGACGATCACTGTGTAAGTCGTCTTTTACTAAATCCACTATTTTATTGGCAAAAGCTTTGCTAAATCTATATTTCTTTTTGAATTTTTCTTCATCAAAATGTTCAAAAGGATTTACTCGCACACGGGGTGTTTGACTGTTGCGCCGGCTTCCAAAGTATTCCATGTCCTCTTCATCGATAAAATCCAAGAATTCTATGATATCCATCATAAAATACACAAACTCAATACAAACTCTACACTTTAATCAATAAATCCGAGAAATTTCAACGAGAACTGCGTTACCACTAACAACAGCACAAGCCTAAACACTTGCTAAACTAGCGTTTTTGGGTGTTTAAATTTAAACAATGTTTAAACAGTGTTTATCTCAAAGCAACCCTTAGACGCAATTTCGTGGTAACACTTTTTTTAAACACACGGTCAACAGATGTTTAACTTTTTTGTAGTAAGACGGTTTAAGTTTAACAATTTCTTCCGGAATTAATATAAAGTAATTAATAATTATCATCATCAAGATATTAATAATTAGTTTTACATCAATTCATTAGCTAGTTAGGGTATTTAAATTTTCATGACCATCTTAATTTTAAGTTAACAAATATGTCATTGAGTATGGAAATGCATAAAGAATTTTAAACACAAATTCAGTATACTGTCTGTATTTCAATATATTTTTTGAAAGGAATGGTAAATGGAGAATTTCGTTATTTGAAATATATTAAGTAACCTAAGAAATCTTCAATGCTATTAAAACTTATTTTAAAAAAGCATATAACCTTGATTGTCCATGCATCTGAACTGAAGTCAATTGATTCAGTGTTGTCTATGAAAATTTTTACACTTTATAGCTAAAATAACCTTGATCACAGTTACCAAATAAAAGTTGGCGCAGTGCTGGTTTACAGATGCTGCAGATTCATGATGTATGCAGTAAAGAGAACATCACCTTGCATTTGTTACTTTAAGATTATTGAATTTGATTGTTACCTATCTGCAGGCACCGGAAGCGATCTAACTTTGTGGGGTTGTTCTCATCAGTAAGCAGAAATGTCATCATGCCCATGCGATACATATGGCCAGCAATAGACTCGCAGTCACTGATGTCACAAAGCACCCAGCCAGTTCGCTTTACATGCTGTAAAGTAAAACCAAAACGGATTATTACAATATTTATAACAAAAGACCGTACATATGATATAGTTTTTGAGACAAAAGAATAAATTATGGTGTCGTATTCATTTTCAAACTAAATCAAACATTAAGTTGCAAATTCTGGCTTACCTTCAAACGTCCAACGAGTTCCAAAAACTCAAGGATCTTTTTGTGCTCGATAACAAACGCCATTATTAGAATTTATTTTCTGTTAAAAGTTTTTTCTTTGTTTTATAATAACGCAAATTCGTCGACAAAAGCTTCGACTCTGTAACCAGTGAAGAGTGGATCAATGAGCTCTATCAGTGAAATAAAAGTATTGAAAGTTTTGCTTTTTGACAGTGACAATGACAGATTGACAGATACAGCTAGAATACAGAATGTGAACAGAAGCGCTAAGTGTGGCTCAACTCGAAACGCTAATCTATGAGACGCAAGGAGGTTTGCGTACAATTTGTAAATTTTGATGGTTGCTAGCTTATATTTCATACATTTAGAGGATTGGTTGGTTCGAAAGTATGAGAGTTCTAACTTATAAGCTCTCAAGGCTTAACACTTTCATTGGCGCAACGCTAGTGGAAAAGAAAAATCCATTGTGGTAGCCTTATGCTCTAACCTGCCCATATTAATGCAAAACATGTTGGGTACATTTTTGAGACATGTGAAACTTCATAATTTCAATCGTTCATTATTATCACATTCATTCATCATCACTGAAGTCATGACTTCAGCCTCTATTTTGACAAAAAGGCTCAGGCCTTTTTACCCAACTACGGCAACATCAAAAGGAAGGGTTATGTTTTAGCAGTCTATTTATTTTACCATTTTTATTTACATAAGACATGGCTATATGGGCTCAGATTTCTTTGCCTTTCCAGGAGGGCTAAAAAAGTACTTTGACGCGTGAGTGGAGTCAGATTTTACGCGGGAACCGCATGGAAACCTCGCGGTAACTCATAATAATATGGCAATTTATTTAAATAGGTACCTAACTTTGTCCTCTAAATTGGTTACTGCAGTGTTTTTTTTGGAGTTAAACTGGAGCATTTTTCTATAAAATACATTTATACACCATGTCTTTAATTACCTACTACCTATGGAAATTTTATTAACAGAATATCCAAAAGGCGAACTTATTATTTTAGCGCTTTCTCTGCTAGCCAACCTTTCTATGGGCACAAACAGTTAAAGCTGTGGGCGGTGCAGGTAACTACAGTAGCATTGTGTAGGAAATGAGAAATTGACAAATATCCAATCAGTCATAGTAAACCGACTCATAATAAGAGGTATTTTTAATTCCCTTTATTGTGATCGGGATGCAGTCTTTAGTTGGCGATGTGTGATATTGTTAGAAAAATGACCGTAGTGCCATAGTGTCAGTGGCGTAACTATATCGTTTGAGGCCCCTCCCTCAATACCTAAATGTTAGGATCTTCTTGAGCGCCTGGGCCCGTGGCATTTTGCCCACGCTGCCATTCTATTTTTCTATTGTTTATAATACTTTGTATAGCCTGTCTGGCCACTAGACCGTCATCTTGATCACCGCATCACCGCGAAATTTAAAAAATCTGACACTGGTATAGTCGACCAAGTAATTGCTTGACCACTTTTGAACCTTATCCTTTTGTAAAACGGTTGAAAAGTGGTCAAGCAATTTCTTGGTCGACTATACATCCAAAAAAAATGGAAAAGAAATCTTCATCATTGTAGATAATTTTTCATGTGTAAATTGCCTGAAGAAAATTATTATTTATTCATCATCATTTCACGTTTTCCATGATGATTGAATCATCTGATATAGACATTGGCTTCCACTTTTATGTTTATACACATCATTTGTGGCAGTAGGGACACAGAGACTTATTTTGCCTTAATCGAAGGCGAAAAATTCAACAAAAAATAAACAATGCCGCGCTAAAACGGTAGTACTCGTATTTATTCGCACGTCAGAATAACCCTGCCTTTCTCAAATAAATAAAAATAAACGAATTACCAATTTATCAGTGACTTATCTAATTATAGTAATTTTTCCGTAGCCGTGTAACAAACTTTTAAACGTTTAAACTTTTTCCTTGTACCTATATTTTTTATGATACTTTTCCTGAAGTAACGCCCTAAACTTACTAACTCAACTGCTCCGGCGCTACGGGAAGTTCGCCCCCCCCCCCCCCTTGCTCTTGCGCAACAAAGCTGGCACCCACGCTCACCTTCGGAGCTTTGGCTTGCTGGTTGCCAGGCGCTACGGTTCCCCTGCGCTGTGTTATGACGGACGGGGGCTGCTCTTCCTCCGCGCCTTCGGCTTTCTATACATATACACTAGTCATCCTTGCAATTTATGCAGTATGAAGTTGACTATCTAGTTATACTTAATTTATATTATTGAGAAAGGATTCCTTAAACGTCCAAGCTGTAGTACCGAGTACTTTCACAACTCTCTAACTAAGCCTATCTGAGATCTATGCATATTGAGCAGGATATCACAGTCAGTCTTTCTAGAACGAGTGTGCGTCACACACCGTGTCGTGGGCAATGCCAATAGGACAGTGTTTAATTAGTATGATCGATGGACTGTCTCGGCAAGGAATGCCGTGAATTGCCAATGGGGTCCGGTACCGCTATACAAATTTAAATTCAATCTCCACCGCTAGCGGTCAGTGAAAATGTGCGGCTCCTCGCTGACGGTACACCAATTACGTTTAACTCGAAAATGAGCGTTCTAACAACTTTGGAGTTTCGTGACATTTTGCTAGATATGTGGAAATTCGGAACAGAACCAGTCTGTCTGATAATCGTTTGTGACTGAGGTACGAAGCTGGAATGATTCTGCTGTTGCTTACCATCTATTCAGGTTTGTGTAGATTAAGAAAGCATTTGAAAAATATTTTAGGGATCCGTTCCTCAAAAGAAAAAAAGGAACCCGTATGGGATCACCTCCTTGTCAGTCTTTCTTATTGTAGTTGAAAAGTCAGCGTGTTCTTTTATTATCATCAAAGGTTCATACATACTTAGCTACCTAGTTATTGTCATGCTGAAACCTTAAATAGGTACGCAACAACTGCTTACTTACTTTTCTGTGCCGATGTGCCTTTGTAATTATATTGCGTTCATATTGTCTAAGTAGTAGGGAACATTCGCAAATTTTCATGAAATGCTATAATTAATACAGCTTACCAAAACTTACAGTGTTTAAGAATACTGCTGTGGCTCAAACATGACCGGCATGAGACACAGTGACGATAAATAAAACCTGGTCGGTCATGTTAAGGCCACTGTCCGTGTTAATAATAACCCTCCCTTCTGGCGGCAGTCGGGTAAAAATATCACAGTTCGAAAATAGTAACTGGATGACCCAAAACGCTTTGTCGAAAAAATTAAAACCTAGTGACGTCATTAGTAATTTGGTAGTACCTAATAAGTTTGTTCCGATTCCGTGGCCAATCTGTACTTACCCTCAATTCCTTGCAACTTCGCTAGTTAATGTTCCTACCAGCGTACAAACTTTTATTTGCTATTGTTAGCATTTTGTTCTATTAGTCTGCGATTGCTAACTCAGGGGAATTAGCTCTAACTTCAAATAACAGCAACTAATTCACCCCGAGTTGAGTTGGCGAAACTGCACACGCATCCGCAAGTCTGCCAGTAACGGTGTTGCTTGGAATTTCTAGTATTCTTTGTGTTTATCCTTCGGCTCTAACATAACCGGCAACGTTAAGCTTATCCCAGTGCATCTCTTTCTTATAATACTACTTAGATAGAGCCACAATGAGGGAAACGTTGTACAGTCGGGTACAAGCTTACGTTACAATTAACTTAGTTTATAGAAGTAGTCCTGATCAGGATCACAGCGGACGTGCGGTCGTGAGAGGAGCCGACGGACGCAGCGCAGCCGAGCTCGTTGTTAGTCTTATTAACACTCGAATAGAGTTTACAATTTTAAATGCTATTTTGTGGGAAACGGGTGGTAGTAGACTCGCCGAATAAATGCAGTTTCCTGGTAAATCTGCTTATTATGATCATTGGGTGGGACGATCCGATTAAAACGCGTTTTATTTCGTGTATCTCCCTATCGAAGTGGGGTTGCATAATGCTCCGGATTACAATACGGTTCTCCAAAATATTAAGCAGCGCTGTTTTGTAATATGTACTGTGGCGAGACACTGTTGTAATGGCTTGATGATAGGTTCTAAAAACACTGACGTATATTTAGCCGGATAAAAGCAGATTATAAATAGTTTTGCGGGTGGTAGGAACTTGTGCAAGATCCGTCCGGATCGCTACCACCATCTTGCTCGCTAATCCTGCCGCTGAGCAGCAGTGCTTGCACTGTTGTGCTCCGGCGTGGAGAGCAAGACAGCCGGTGCAATTACTGGCACAAGAGGTATTCCATCTTAGCCCTCTGGGTTGGCAACGCATCTGCAATCTCTTTGGTGTTGCGGGTATCTACAGGCGGTGATGATCATTTACCATCAGGTGCTTGTTTGCCTTCCTATTTCATAAAAAAAAAGTAAAAAATGATAAATAGATGAGAAGACAAGTGAAGTGAAGAGGAGCGTGCTAGTTATCTTGGTCATTAAGAGCAAAGCCGTGCAAGAAAAAAAGCCTGCAGAGGCGTTATTTTGAAGTAACAAATTATTAATTAATAAAGAACGATTTTAAAAAATGTAACAAAAGACGGATAATAACAACATATATGCTGATTTTATTGCTCTACACTGGCCATTTCTATTGACACCCGTGGCCCCGTCCGAAAATGAAATTGGAGCCCTAATCTAACAATGAAGCCTCTTATAATGAATATACAATTTATATATTCATTATAGAGGCTTCATTAAGGGAGGCAAATGAGCACCATAAAAACCTTCTCTACAAAACTCTCTAATAGATAGTGAAAATCGTATCAAGCTCCATTACAACAACTTGAGCACTGACCTGGACTGCGCAGTAGTCGTTTCTAGTATAAATTTGTATGCGCAAAAATACCTCCTCCCACTCGATTTAGGCTCAAGTTGTTTGACTGCAACTAAACGTGGTTTAGAAGGCGCAAGCGACTGATGGTATGACGACAGACAGGGACGCATAGCACTTTGTTTTATACTATGTGATAAAGTTTACTAAGTTAGTTTAGTTTAGTTTGAGTTTAGACTTTGTTTTATATTCTGTGTATATTCCGGCTGATTTGTGTTATTCTTGTTTTTTATTTATTCACGACCCCGCACCGTTTTTCTTTCTGTTTAGCCTGATGGTTGAGAGTGCCTGAAGAGCAGAGAGCTTCGGCAGCACAGAGGAGTTCTCGTGTGATCTTGAAGTATTGATTTAAAATAAAAGTAAATGTCTTTCTATGATGTTCATTCCTTTTACAGTATTTCAGGTCAATTCGATAAGATTAAATAATATTTCGGGGACAGCACAAAAACACACAACCGACTTGGGAGGTCGTAAGAATGAAAAGGGATAGACGTCACATTTGACAGCTCGATGCAGAGAATACAATTACCACAGATTCAACAGTGCCTTATGGCATTAAGTTTGCAATTTGTAGATTATTGTTTGTATTGTGCAATAAAGTTTAAATAAATAAATAAAGATAAGTTATCGGTATACTGTTCCAGTGTCGGCGATACATTGGGACGCGCCGGCGCCGTACGACCCCGTGTGGCTGGCCAGCGTGCAGGAGTACGAGCCGGTGCCCCCCCTCAACGACACCCGGCTCTGGTGGGGTTGGGGCTGGGGCTGGAGCTGGGTCTACGAACAGGACGTCCAGTTTAGACTCTTCACTAGGTATACTCGAAATCTAAGTTTCTTGTGGCGTTTCTTCTCAGTAGTATCTTCCATTTTCCGAAGCGCTAGTAGATTCAGACATGTAAAAGAGCCTATATGGCCTACTTGCGAAATATTTTTTTCATTTTCATTTTTCATTTAATTTATTCGCGCCGCGCGTGTTAAATACTAATTTAATTATTTTGAAACATTGTTTTACAGAGATTTACGGATGAAAAATCCGATATCATGTATAGTGGCAGACGCAGACAATTTACTACGTACCTAATTTTCTATGTCTTACTATACCTACCTAAGCGAGTGGAAAGGGCATAATACATTGTAGTTATATCGCTGTGAACTTAAACTTTCTCAAAGCTAAAACAGTCTCCAACAAGTGAGCATTCCATTCCTAGCGCGATAGCTGTAATTTGCTTAGGAATAATTTAATAATAGAAACAAATTGGAATTTGAATCTTCGCTTTATACCAGCAAAGTGGAAAATAAAAGTGAATTTCCTTGAGTAGAGCTGCTATAGGTATTTATAATATCCCACCGACCACAGAAGCAAGTCGAACAAGATAGTGTCATCACTGTATGGAAAGTCTGGTTTCCCTGCAGCCACTTTCATTAAAAGTGTGCACATATAAAGAAGCACGTTTTGCTAATGCTGCACATGTGCAATTTATTGAGCATAGCTCATTCTCTAGTTTTCGTGTTAAGAGCCATTGCGCCGATTATAATCATTTCAACGATTTAAGCATATCGCGGTAACCTCGTTATGTATTTTGCTTAATTTTAACACTAAAACCTCTAAAGCTGGGTATTCCTGAACCCTTCCCCGGGGGTCGCGATCGCAAGAAATTGATCGCCATTATGACCATAACAGAGTGCGCCTGCCCGCTCGCCGTATGGTCACAGTCCGGCAGGTTGCCAGTGACTGACCTAGGTTTAGTTTATCCCTCCCTGCGTCTCTGTCAAACTAGTTTCATAAAAAAAGACGTTTAAAGGTAAACTAAACTTGACTGGCCATGTTAAGATCACTGTTTTTTTTCACCTATAGAGGAGTCGTGTATTTAAAAAGATTAAAAAAACTGCTCTAAAAGAATCCAGCAACCCTAGTGCGGGTCTTTTACTTTATACGAAGATATGACCTCTGTCCGAATGGGATGGATGCTTGATTTCTGAGATAAATGACCAAATTGACATGATATACATATTTATTGAAATACCCCTTTCACTTTTTATGAGTTTTGGTGGGATTTTGCCGGACTTTACCCCATTTTGAGCTGACGTAATTAATGAACGGCCCCTTCTGCTATCGAAGCTTTTATTTTTCAGCTTCACTTCTAAAAATATAGGCGTTTTTTAGTAATAGGATATAGTGAGCCAAGCTATGTTTAGGATTTAAATATCCAGTATAGGTGTAGCGAGATATAAGCGTAAACCTAAATTCCTAGCAGGTGAAAGTAGGTGAGTGATTGAAAATCCCCTGCCAGGAGTGCCACGGCGTTGGCTATTTCGTCTTTTGTATTTCGGCAGGTATCCTTTTCAGATTAAAACAAAAGAATGCTTTTGAAACTAGAGCCGTGAGATCTAATGCCTGAAATAAATTGCTATACCTGTAGTACAAGTACCTTCTTATTCAAAAATCTTACTTAGATAGAGACATTTATCTAATTTATCAGATAACATGCTTTTGCCTGCGACATCGTCCGAGTAGATTTTCAATTACATACAAACTTCCACCTTTACCTTACTTTTCTAATTTTTAAAATTATGACATCTTGCGCCACTTATTTATTATTATTGTATTGTTTCATTTTTATTGTTTTAGTACCAATGCATTTTGTATTGACTGTTTATTTATAGGACATATTGTATATTTATTGTATGAGTCTCAGTTACTTGTAATAAATAATTTTGAATTTGAATTTACCCATTTTAACCCTCTGAATAGTGGAATTTTGAAAAGCTCAGCATTTTTTAGCACGCTAGCGTTTTTCGCGCACATAAACGCATCTGTCCCTATCACACACGCTCACTGGTAAGAAAGAGATATATGCTTTATGTAAGCGATAAAAGCTAGCGTGCTAGGATCCCTGGTAAAGGTCTTAGTTTCCTTAAAAAAAAAACTTTTCGGTGTTCTATCCCAAAGGCCGAACCTGAAGAAAGCATTACTCATTCGGATTGCTACATAGAGATTACATTATAACTTGTTATTCTAATCAAACTTATTTCTTCCAGACGGAATCCGTACGAGTACCAAGTACTGAAAGTGAATGATTCAATGTCTCTCTGGGATTCTAATTTCGATTTCAATAACAAAGTTAAAGTCCTGACTCACGGATGGCTCAATCATGGCGACAGTCCCATGCCGGAATCTATTAAAGAAGGTAAGATGCTGACCGTAAATAACACTATTTATTATATACTAAATAAATGATAAAAATGTATCGGGTAGGTACAGGTTCAGGTGGCCAATCGGCCAATGTGTAAATGAGTTTCTATTTAGCGTTTCGTTCAGAGTACAACTGTGCACCTAGTGCAAATCTTCTCGGCACGCCTTAACTCGCAACGTAACTCAGTGCGTCTCTCTCATACTGGGCTAGTTAGAAAGAAACGCACTGAGTTACGTAGCAAGTTAACGCGCACCGAGAAGATTCGTGCTAGGTGCACTGGTGTTACTTGACTCTGACGAATAGTTCCTGCATACAATTGGTGGTTAGTCGCCTTTTATGATCTTTCATAGGAGTAGACGTAGAATTACAGGGATGCGGGACATGCGGGACGCATCTGACGTTTTCCGGGATTATTTTCTGCATTATTTCAAAACGGGATTACAACTTCGATAACTTTGATAACTGAAATCTAACGCCCATAACCTATAAACATACGGAGGTACAAATTTATGAACATCATATTAAGAGGCTTTAAATATTCAATGTATTTGAAATAAGCTTATTATAATGTAATGAAATCTATTCATTTTATCGCAATACATAAATTTGTATTGTAACTTGATGATATTTGGCAAGTCGTTTTTATTTCTGAAATAAATAGACCTATCCAACGATCCCCATACGTACGGGTGCACGAATAAAAGAATATACGTAGGGGAGGTCCCAAACTATTTGCTTATCGTTGAATTTTAGTATGTAACTTTGTAGTCGTTGTCGATATCTATATAATTAATCACACAAAATTTAGCTTTCTAGCACTTAAGTCTGTCAGTCAAATGACTGTAGGTATTAAGTATATTATAGAGTCTATTATAGACAGACGGACGGCGAAACATGGTGATTCCACGGGTTTTGTTGGCTAGCACGACATACATCGACTAGCTATGTCAATCAATGTGTCTTCTCAACTCACTACTGCGTCCCGTTCTAACTAGCTGAGTATGAGATAGACGCTCTGAGTTACGTAGTAAGTTCGAAGTAGTTCGAAGTACAAGTTCAAGTATGGAAGGTTCTTGCTAGCTGCACTGTTAACAGTTTTTTTCATTTTTCTTCCAGCATATCTCAACATAAGCGACTTGAATATAATAGTGGTGGACTGGGGGAATGCGGCCAACGTGAATTATATCCTGGCTAGTTACAATGTTGCCGAGGTGGGGCGACTCCTGACTGAGTTCCTCAACTTCCTCATCGGAGAAGGGGTGTCGATGGATGATGTGCATCTAATAGGTCACAGCCTCGGTGCCCATGTGGTGGGAATAGCCGGTGCTTACGTAAAACAAGGGCCTATTGATACAATTACTGGTATGTTTGTTTTTAAATATTATTAAGGCTTGGTAGTCCAATGGTTTGACCTGCCGCTTCTCAACTCACGCAGAGAGCCGTGGGTTCGAATCCGGGCTCGTACCTTTGAGTTTTTAGGAATTGATGGGCCAAATTTAATTTATTTTACTACGCGCTTTACTGTGAAAGAAAATATCCTATGGATTGGGCCCAAGTACTTTTACTGTTAGAGGAGCATTAAGTACTTTTTTTGTCCTTATTTTTGTTAAACTATTCTGTTAGTCTATTTTTTTAATTATTTCAGTTTAAATTTTACATGGTTTCAGTTTCAACTGTGTACCTATTTGATAACTCGCAAAGTGCCACTGTTACCTTTATACTGTACTTATCAACGCTGTTTTGAAATAAATAAACGGTTTTTCTCCATTCCATTTACTGGCTAAGTCTTGGATTAGCAAATTGAATCTAAAAGAACGAGCAAAATATGGATGTTTCCACACATTGTTATCTCTCGCCCTGGATTTAATGTCCTAGGTAACTGTCATAAAAGTCGTTGCCGTCCTTTATAAATAGCAATTCGGTTTAAAATTAGGCAGCGTTTATTTCGACATTTATTTGCTATTAATTAACTTTCAGCCCGGATCAATTTCGTCTCGTCCTTTAGGATCTATTCCTAATCACACAAAGACAGACGACATAATTATTTTCAGATTAAATTTCTCTCAGAAGTATTAAATTACAATATTCGGAAATAAGATGTTTTGATTATTACGCAGTTAACACAACTTTAGGATACGCCCAGTGCGATACTAATAGAGCCGCACTGAGGCATAAGCTATCTTTTTGTCACTCATGTTAGCTGTTAGCTTAAAAGATCATTGATAATGTATGCCAATACGATAAAAATAAACTCAACAAAAATTTTAATGTTTTAAAATTAAATTTTTATCAAAAGAAAGGATGAGACAAATATTACTCTTAATTAACTATGCAACTGTAGGGGACTTTGAATTGTATGTATGCTTAACCGTTTCACAATAAATGGTATCATAATTAAATTACTCAGAAAAGGTTTCACAGAGAGCTTTATAAACTCTGGCCGGGTTATATATTTTTTTTACATGACTCCTGAACTGAAATGAAACAAATAATAGCAGACTCCTATTTAAGTCATCTTTTCGACTAACGCAGCCCGACCTCGCCGTTGCCTTCTAGGAACTGAATTTTAATGGAATTCGTAGTTGGCTGTTTCACGCATAGACGGGTCCAATTAAAATTAGTATGACTTAGTTTAGTTTTCATATTGCTGGTTCTGAGTTGTAGCACGCTGGCGGGACATCGAGATAAGCTTCAGAGACTTTTATGTCCAGCTATATTTCACAACTTTTAGACATGAAATAAAGCACTTTTTTGGTCGTATACAAAATTAAATTTAACCTTTTCTCTATGTAAATGTAAACACAAACGGATTACTCGCATATGTAAATCGAGGACTCCTCGACATGTTTTGGACCAGTCCGTGGTCCTTAATCATTAGCGCTCGCGACCGACCGTGGCTTGACTATTTTTTTAATTATATTATGAAACAAGTATCTAGTAAACTAGATAAAAAAACAATATACGGGTCGAATTTAGAACCTCTTCCGTTTTCTTTGCTCGGTTAAAAAGGTCAAATCGAGAAGCATGGCATAGTATTTATCTTATGTCTGGTGTAAAAAATGAAGTTGTAATATCCTTACTCCTCAGGCCTGGATCCAGCACTGCCGCTGTTTACTCTGGGCAACAAAGATGCTCGGCTCGACAAGCATGACGCCCGTCATGTGGAGGTCATTCACACTTGCGGGGGCTACCTCGGCTTTGCTTCCCCCTTGGGCCACATTGATTTCTACCCCAATGGTGGAACGCGACAACCGGGCTGCACCTACGATTATAGAGGTAATAAGAATAACCCAGAAACCAAAGAGATTATTTTATTAAACGATAAGTTCGGAGCACGGTTTTAGCTGCTCGACAACAGTTATCAACTTATCACTATATTAAAGCTGAAACGGCCACTACTTGAATACCCACGTACTGCCTCGCACAAAATACAAATACCACAACTCCTTCGTGCCCCGCCCCCTAGATTGACAAAAAACTGACAACTTCAAGTATGTCGCACACGTACAGACGCGGATACAAATGCCACCTTTCTAGTATTGCACGTGGTTCACCACAACGGTCAGTCCTGTGTTACTCGCGTCCAACGGCTTTCTATGATCCCTATCCAGCCAGACTGCCAGTGGTCCGGGTTTAACTTATCCCTTCCTGCGTCTTCGTCAAACTATTGTCATAAGAAAGTGACGCACTTCGAGATAAACTCAGATAAACTAAACTTGGCAGGTCATGTTATGGACACTGATCATTAAGCAAGATTAGATCGGATGACGATGCTGAGGATGTTTACCACCTTGGAGACACCTAGATCGGCTGCGCTCTTCCGCTAGGCTCTATGAGACAGCTCAAGTTTACGCTGATGCTAGGACACCATAAGTAAAACCAAACTGTTATTTTCCTTCCACTGGTTATCGAGTACTACACTACCTAATGATAGGTTCATGTGACAGCTCGGCCTACACCTATCATTCAAGGTCCTAGGATTTGAGCCATTAAAAGAGTACGCCACGCTTTGTGCTTAGATCAGCGATCAATCAATCCTGTCTATAATACTAATAATAAAGGTAATTCTGAGTTGGATTTAAAGTTTTGACTGAGTACAAAAAATAGACACGTGGGTGTATATTATATACAACAATGTTTTTAGTACACACGATGCGTTTAATGGTAGGTACTATAGCAACTATCACTTGCCTATTGTTAGTTTAACATTTAGATGGCGGCCCTTATAAGTTTCAAGTTAGTATAGAATTTAAGATTGCCCGTTAATAACTAATTGTAATCATTAGGTATACAAATTAATAGTCGGCGGTACAACAAAATTTAAACAGATGGGAACAAATTACCGTTTGCTATTCCACGAAACCCTCCAGCGTGGAGTAGCAAGGGAATTTGTTCCAATTGGTTGATATGGACCTATACAAAGGAACGTCTGAATCTATTAATTACTACAAAATTTGTCAAGCGAGAATACATAGTCTCAATTACTACAAAATCTGGCAGTGTCGTCATTGTAATTTCTCGTACACCTAGATATAAGTAAAATCTGTTACTAATTGAAATTTGAATATTTGGTTTTTTAAAAGCCCCCGTAGATAAAATTCCGGCTTCCTATACACAGGAGTTTAAAAAGATTACGGTTTAATCTGTTTATTTTTGAGTTAGTCGAGAAATTCTATCGCATTCCATGCCTCAGTGGACTGGGTCCATGTTGAAGCGTGCGCAGAGTGAACCCTCATAATACCCCGTCTGACCGTTGTCACAGATACTTAACTACAGCCCCAATGCAGGATCTGCAATAAAAAATCTCATATAGGTCAACACGTTAAAATACCAGCACGTAATAAATTCAGATTCCTGTTCATTCAGCCTAAACTAGACGCATACGGACGGTTCATAAAAGGCAAATAAGGATTCGCTGATAGACTCATCATGAAGATAAGTATTGTTTATTTCTGTGAAACAACATTGCAAACTATACTAAATGATTTGACATTATTAACAATGTGAAAACTAATTTACTTACCTTAATACAGTCAAAGATATACTGACTTACTGCAGCATCTGAAGTTCTTGAAAATATACCTTCACAAGCTTTTACCCGCGGGTTTGCCTGCTTCATCGCAGAAAGCCGAAATCGCTAAATGATCTTTATGTAACATAAATGATCTTTATATAAATTCTTTATATAACATATCTGTCGAGTAAAAAGGAGACAAAAATAAAATCCCTAACCCAACTTAAGGGAGAATTCAGATTAGGCATATTTAACGAGCGCATAAACTCATTTTGCACGCTCGTACGAGGCGAAGACGAGCCAATGACATTAAGGCAATGAGACGAGCTTACAGGCTGGTTCACACAAACAAGCTGAAATACGGGCCTGCACGCGCGTTCCAGTGGTAAAGCACCGCAGATGGCAACATACGCGCGTAACACGCTAACGTACAAAAACGCGCTAACACTGGTGGAAAATACGCCTAATGATACCAAACCTAGATATTTTAGGTAGCAAATCTAACGCACTGCATCTAGATATGGCATAGATATGGGTAACTAGCGAACCGTCCTGACTTTGTACGGGTGCAATCAGGATGTACATAAAAAACTTTTGTAAAATAATGTCTGAATGACAGTGGAAACGGTGTCAAAATCCGTCGCGTACTTTAGAAGAAGTAGACGGCCAAAAATATGAGGACAGAAAGAGGCGGATAGCGACATTGTTTTAAATTATGTGAACATCCCTTTGTTAAAGGTCTCTGTGCCCATAACCGCGCTCACATGTTCTTCGCGGAGTCGATTATATCGGATGTTCCGTTCACTGCGGTGCGGTGCCGCGACTACGACGAGCTGTATTACAACGGCTCTTGCGCAGGTACCGGCGAAACGCTCGTCATGGGAGGGTTCGATATTCACTACGGGTAAGTATACACTATACATACATACCTACATACCTATAAATAAGCTAAATTAAGTAACCTTTAAAGTTCTAATGCAGAGCCACTGAGCCACTCTTCACTTATCCTATTTGATACCTGAATAAGCTACATACGCGCAATTTCTTTTCTGTTTCCATTGTTATTATTCTTGCAAAAAAATGTTAAGCTTCTGGCTTTCAACCGTTTTCACTCAAAGCCTGCAACAAAAGAAGTCATTTTAAGTTTTCATGAACACCGGTAACTTTGGTCGCTGCTATGTTTAATTAACAAAAGAACACTCGTTTGTAAAACAGTAATGGCATTAGCTTAAATCTCGGAGATCAACGTCTATTGTTTCGTTTCAGGAAAGATGGAATTTACTACCTCAAGACTAACGCAGAAAAACCCTACGCTCTCGGGGAGCCGACCTGAATTGCGATGAAATATTAATTCTTTGCTTTGCCAACTTCGCCTATAAATTAAATTTTCATGCGAATTATTGCGAGGTGCCCGTTTTACATAATTTGTAAGCGACAGTAGGTAGCCGCTGCGTGACCCTTACTTAGAGCGAATTCGTGAGGCGGCGAGTTTACTGGCAGCCAGTTACTTGCAAAGTTTGCGTACTAATAATTATTGCGTCAAATATTAAGTTGATCGAGATGGTTTTTTAAAATATTTATAAACGCTCGCTATACGACTTTTTAAGTAGTTAAAGTACGTTTCCTATTATCTGTCATGGTAACGTTTGCCTTCAATAGAAAGGATCAAAACATATTAAGCTCAAAGATGTTTTTAAACTCTTATCAATAATTAAGTAGCTATGCCTAACTTATAATATACGTAAAGTTGAAAATACTGATAATCATAAATATTCTTTAAGATTTATTGTTTCAATTTGTTAATAACTGGGTGCTTTTATTTTTAAATGAAGTCACATACAATACAAAGTGTATCTCTGTATCTGTAATAAGATTCTGTACATCATGTCTGTCTGTACGTAAGTGTGTATTCAATTTGGAGTTCCGCCGTTCCACTCGTTTTATATGGATCCGATCGTAAGATAAGCCACGAGCGATACCTTGTATGTTGTAGGAGATAGAATTGACAAATAAGTTATTCCGTTGTTGTATCTCTAACAGTTCCAAGAACTGATGTGTTTAAGTTGTTTGAAACGTTGCTGATAGAATTAATGTATCTGTAGAAGTAAGCTTTGTTTGTTAACTATAACTGCTTTACATTGCATATGTACTTTACAGTAATGTTTATCATTTATTTGGTTACTGAAAGTAGTGATGTCACAGTTTAATAATGGCTTGATTTTTTTACGGAAAGTGATTTAGAAAGTTCCGATCCTGGTTATTGTACCTTCAGGGTTACCACCGAAAACAAAAGAGAGAATGTATATTTTTATTCATTATAATTATATTATGTATGTGCTGATAACATTTCCACTATTGATTATAATTGAGTTTGGTATAAACATGTGAAAGTCACGAAAGGTAATGCTCAATCTAGATGTTAATAAATGTTTACTATAGGAATGTTCGAATATTATAAAGAGTTTTAATTCAATTCCCTTTTTTTGAAATATTGAATTGTGAGTTGTGTTTTTGTGTAATTGCAAAAAAGAATAGAATAGAAAAAACTTTGTTAATAAAAAAGATTTCTGAAAACTACTAAGCCCGTATCTATGTTATGGTTACGTATTACGAAAGGCAATACCGTGCCGTATACCTAAATATAAAGTTCTGAATAGAACCGAACACATAACTAAAGTCTTTACCTCAACTGCACCTCTCGCTTGAAACTGCAGTCGCGACGTTTGCCAAACCATTTCATACTCTTAGTGTGGAATTGTATGAATTTGTATTCCCCGTAGGAATGTTCTCGCGACTCCCTCGGAATATTAACCGAGCGCAGGAGAAATAATGTGGAATAAACCGTCCGCAGTAGGACGTGCATAAAAGATGCACGGCTGTCATGCAGCCGATGTGAGTACCTACATATTTCAGAACATCAGCGGTAACCTTGTATCCGTTATTCAGAAGCTTCCTAACAGGGTGGATATTAAATTTATAATCTAGGCGCTGGCTTACCGGACCAAAGCTTCATACTGGCTTTGTAAAGCGTGCCTATGATAAGAAATTACGAACCTTTAGTAGAAGTTTTTATGTAATAGCTTAATTATCATCACGAGCATAGTTATAGCTTTACCCGCTTATTCATAAACGCTTCGTAAACGTTTGTTAGTTAACATTTTTTATCTGTCATTGTTACGTTTGCCCTCAAATGAAAGGGGCAAAACATTTGTTAGCTTAAAAATATTGTTAACTTTTTATGAATGTCGCATTATGGGTAAGTCTCCAATGGACAGTTGCATAAAATGTGTAACATTTAGGTAGTTAGGTAAATATTTCCAAAGGCAATGAATTGGATAGACTGACTGACTCCATTCATTGAAGTATTTGAAGCATAATTCTGGTAGCGCAACGCCGTCTCTTGGCATTACACTTGTATTACGTTTGCAGTTTTTTTAGAAAAGCTGGTTTATCTGGTAGTTTCAATAATTACACCTAAAGAAACTATATCAACGCCAATATGCTATTTCTTTTTTAGAGTAGGACCCCGGGCCGAACTGTCACGTTTAACGATAATAAAACGCTTAATTAATTGATCTCATTAAATAAGGATTTGTATACTTTTAATTTTTTTTTCATGCTTTCCATCATGTTTCATTAACATTAATTAATTTGCATATAACCTTACCGTGCTTCTTAAGCCTCTTTATATTTTCTATCCAAAGTCAAATAATATGGTAATATTATGGATTTTTATACTTAAAATACATACTGGGCACTTATTGACTCTAAATTCAAAATCATTCGGCTATCCTGAATACTTCGAATATAGTTCTCCCGGAAGATAAACCTACTGGTCCTGTTTAGCCAACTTTCATATTTGAATTAAGTAGTACAAACAAGAGTCAACTAACATAGCAAAGCCTGAGTAACACCTACTTGAATGTCGTGAAAAATGTGGGGAAGAACAAACTATCGGGTCCATTAAATAAATTGCGCTCCTCTTCAGAGCTTCCTACAAAGAACATGTGGCGGGATGTCTCCGAGACGTAAAGTTATGAGGATACGGAATTTTCATTGGTTATAATTTACCGAGTGCTTTACGAAGTATTTCTTACAATGTTTATAATTTATAATAAAATTTCTGTAAAAGCCGAGAGTGCAACTAAACTTATTTAAGTAAGACATAATAAAAATATTTTCTGATTAAATTATGATCATTATATATTTCACGCAGATAGGTTTAGCTTTTCCTCCAGAAAATGTGCTAAGTAAATAGGCAAAAAAAACATTTTTTATTTAAGCGACTTCCAAGTAGATTTACCTAGCGTATCCTTATCAATTTTCCGGGATAATAAAGTGCCTTTATGCTAATCCAAGACATGGGTATCTACAGTCGGGCAACGAGCAGAAGGTCCCTGTCAAATTGTACGTAGGTACTGTAAAATATAGTACTTAAGTATTTATACATAACAATCTCTATCTTCTTTATTCATGAACGGCCACATTTACTTCAAATATAACTAACAGCTACTCGTATCTGTCGCTTTGATTTATATTTTTATTTATATTTACGCATGCGGGTCACCTGATAGGAAGTGATCACCGCCGCCCATAGGAATCACGTTGGTGGTGGTGGTGACCCTTTGCCGACCTAAGTCCTCCCTTCGTGGGCCTCTACATCTCTCACTCACTCATCCCACGAAACCTTCCTACCTTCGAAAGATAGGAACAAAAAATATTATAGTTCAAAGTAACTTTTATGAATAAAGGGTCTGACTTTGACAAACATAACATTCACACGTTCCTAACCCTAATTCTATTTCACCCTGCGCCCAATTTAAAATCAGTCACCGTGGATAGAATTTAAATCACACAACCGTAACTCGGATAAATATCATGTTCCACTAATACGTACGACAATAACGATTAAATTAATGCATCTAATTATGGCCCAATGTTGAATTTTAGCCACTCAAATGATCACGTACACGCTACTCAGCTAAATGAAAATGATCCTATTATAAGGTAGTATCGTAAACAGTGTGCAGGGTTTCACGTATTGTGATCAAAGATAAACAGAAAAGCACACTGAACTTGTGTCTAAGGCTCAATAATTATGATCAGAGGCATGCAGGTGCAGAATGGATGACCAGAGCTCAAGATCGTAGAGAATGGAGGAGTTTGGCGGAGGCCTACACCCAAACATGGACGTTAAATGGGCCTCGATGATGATGTAAATGATGTATACATACATCATTGTACTGATGTATGGTTTGGGCCCGCTGGCTGCAAGCAGCACAAGACCGGTCGTTGTGGCGATCCTTGGGAGAGGCCTATGTTCAGCAGTGGACGTCTTTCGGTTGAAATGATGATGATGATGATGGTATGTGTATATGACTAACTCTCGATATGACTTGAGCACTTCCAAAAGTAGACGAATTAGGCATTTTTCTGGGTTACCACGTCCGACCTTCGACCTCGTCAACACTTTCCAACGGGCGTGACTGCGTCGAGCGAAAATCCATCATCAAAAAAAAAAAAAAAACAACGCCCCGCATGCCGCCGCCGCCCGCTGTCTGCAGTTCGCCCAAATTTTATGCCAACTTAATAATGCAGATTCCGAAAAGGTTCTCATTATTTATTCGAGATTGCCAAACAAATTGATAAGAGCTCTCAATAATTTATGAGAACGTCGGTGCAGTTTTGAAGTTAAATTGCGCTATCGTGTTATCGTTAAGAGTCTGACTACAGCCAGTGGCCTTGAAGTTAGCTTAATTGAAACGTAACTCTTTCAAATGTGTTCATTCAAGCGCAATAGAAAAAAGTTAGAGATCGTAGAGTATTTGAATGGATACATCCATTAAAATACTCTACTCGTCGTACTTGACGGCAAATTAGCTCTTGCCAGCTTCTTAAACATACGAGTAGATGAGTTTGTTTTCCACTAAAGGGGGTTGAATGTTACATGTGACATAGGTCTGTGGCCCTAACATGACTGACCAAGGTTAGTTTATCTCTATCTGCGTCCCTTTCTTATGACACTAGTTAGACAGAGACACAGGGAGAGGTTAAAACAAACTTGGGCTGTCATGTTAGGGCCGCTGTGCGCAGAGTCTCACTATCTTTCTTATCCTTTTCTTTATAATTACATAGTATAAAACCAAGTGGCTATTCGTTCCTATCTATCCTCATCGTATCTTCGGCAATTTTCCTTAGGCGCATTTGAAACGTAAATATTATTATTAAATATAATATTCCTTCCACACGCAACGGATTTTGATACGGTTTTTACAGGTTTTTATGTAAGAATACAGTACATTCTAATTAAGCTTTTGGTAGTAAATTGCACCCGTGCTAAGCAAGAGCACATCGCTAGTAAAGTATTAATTAATATAAATGGCTAATGTAGAGCAATCAATGTCCTTTGTTACACTTACTGCATAAATTATTCAGTACTAGCAAATTTTTTTACTTCAAAATAATTGAGGCTGTAAGTGTAAGAACTGATGGATAAGTATACGAAATAAATGCTGTTTTTTACCCGGCTACGGCAAACCCAAAAAGAAGGGTTATGTTTTAAGCAGTCTATGTATTTTTGGTCTATAGTATAAGCCATCTAAACTGGTTTTATACTGACGACATGGATCGTATAAACCGTGTCAGTGATAATAAATTTTAGTATGAGTTTCAAAAGTAAGGGACATCAAAACCGTTGGTTAGCCAACGGGAAACCGAAAAGCCCGAGAAAATGCCGAAAGCGTTAAATTTACAATGAGAGGCGGTTCGGCCGGCCGGTGTGCGCTTGCCTGATACCACTCCGTCGTGCTTCGTTGTTTAAACTTTAAAATTCAATGTTAATAACTGCATTCATTGTGAATGGCCAGTTTCTGTTATTTAAACAAAATGTTTGCCTTGTAAGTTAAGTGTATATAAATCTATGTGTATACATCTTATACGTAGTAAACCTTGAAACAAAACAGAGACTGAGGTGTTTTAGCAACAGTTGTATAATTATAATAACCTTCTCGCTAGATTACTATTAACAGCTCGCACAGATCCGGTCCGTTAACGCAAATAGTCAGTGTCATTAGATTTCAATTTGCGTCAGGCAGGTGTCTGCAGCAATAATGTAGCAGCTAATATGCTGCGCCTGGGCTCCCGGCTTAATCGTATCTATCTATATTTGTTGCTTAGTTAATGGACTTTGAGCAACGCTTTTAGAATCAAACAATGATTTCGTTAGAAATAACAGAGCTTTTAGGGCTACACGTTCTGATACCATGAAACCCTAACTCTATTGTTTAAGTAAAACATGTACTTATTGTTTACTAATGAAGGCTTTTATCAACCTTTCCACAAAAACAAGTCTCAGTTTGCGGTGTTAATGTAAATTTTGTTAAGCAGGACAGTTACTAATTATAGACGAGTTAATAAGGAGCTCGTATAAATTACCATGATAGCCAAAAGTTAATTTGACAAGTTGGTCGAACCGACTCTCTTCTCGCTTAGATTTCTGTAATGTCCACTCATTCTCGGCGTTTTTTTACGAGCTTAGCCGACCCAATATTATGTACTTTTTATAGCCTCCATCATCACGTAGCTATGTTTTACGACAAATATCATTTTATAGCGAGACGAGCACCTCAACAGGATCTTATTACAGTTAGAAAAACAACGAAGCTGCGGCAATGTCTTCGAAGTCCACCTTATGAAAAAAATACGAGGATTTGTACGAACGAACGGTGTGGCTGTAATATTTTATGTAACAAATGTGTTCCTATAATGGATGGTGAAAGTTACCTTGAAGATAATCTTAGAACTACTTACTTACTTGCCATCATAGTAATATTATAACCAAAGGCAGCTTTCTTGGGTGCACAAAATCTTAGAAATTATGAGGATACAGATACACGTACATATAATATGTACCTATAGCGTCTTTCAAAGGAACTAGTAAGGCTTAAACTAGTGCATTTAGCACTAAACTTTTCGATACGCGTTAACTAACTACTATCTCAGTGCGTCTCTCTCCTACTGGTCTAGATAGAACGAGACGCTCTGAGTTATGTAGCGAATGATTGCGTATCGAGAACGTTCGTGCACATATGCACTGGCTACATTATACATTACGCTTCAATGATACTTATAGAAAAATATCTTACATTTATCCGTGTAATATTTTCTCATGTTTTCGTGGCTTGAAACACTAAATAAAGCCATTTTGAGGTTTCAAGATTTAATCTAGATAGAAACTTCGGTTTTAAGACCATTAAGTACATGCGCGAAACAATCTATTTATTCACCTATGACTACGCTTACTTAGCTAGAATAAAGCTCACTAACGTGTAGACAAGTAATAGATAAGATTTTTTTTCAACGAATTCTGTTAGTCAAAATGGACTCCTAATCTCTTAAAAATCGCAATCGTTATAGACACGCATGTGCATAAATAAGCAATTACTTCGAAATCTAAAATTGCTAAATTGCTGTCCCAAGTTCGCAGTATAGTTTAAAAGTAGAATATTCTAAATTCTAAGTAAAAGCTGAGTATTAGTTAAATGTGCGCTATTCCACTAAAAAGTACCGAACGTGAAAGACTAAAACCACACGTAATTATCCCAAGAGAAAGGGTAATATAAAGTTAGTGGCTTTTAACATGCTCAAGCGTTCAGCAAACTACGGCTATTCTCGGGAAGTTCAAATGTAAACTCCGCTAGAGTTATCCCAGGTGAAACGAAGATAATTTGAATATTTTTAAAAGGTTTCATCATCCAGAACTTAAATTCGGGAATCGAATACAAATCAAACAATAATATTTACGTTTCAAATGCGCCTAAGGAAAATGGTGGTTTCGAAACTGCATAATTCATCGACGCTTTCGTGGGTAAACAAATTGAAATCTAGCGAACTTTTTACTTCCGTATTGTAATTTCATGCCAAGGAATATACATCTTAGCATTACTTACCTACCTTAATAACTCGCAGTCACCGTAGACGAGGGTCCAGAGTCCAGATGTCATGTTCATTGCATGCGACGCCGATCGATGGGTGAATGGCGATGGGCGATGGGCGCGAGTGGCGAGGCGAGGATAACTTTGATTCATTTAGGCGTAATCCCGCCCGCGTCCCCACTATCTCATTAGCCGCCCAATTTGTCGGGATCACGCGAAGACTTTAATCTTGCGGTTTGGCGACTTGTCGCTTTTTATTGAAATTACTTAGAGATAAAGAGGGCTTTATTGGGGTTTATAGAGTTGCGCTAAAATTGATACATAGTTAAATATAACGATATTTATAGGATCAGCTTAACCAGTGATGATGAATGTTCATTAATATTTATGCCAGAGGCAAAGCATAATTCAATCATTGCATAGAATACCTAGTTGATAATAAAATACGTCATTACCATTTTAAGCATCATCATTAATATTCATCAGTATATCAGTTGTTTGGACAAGTTGAATTAGTATATAAATTACTGTCCAGAGATATTTTTTTTTCACTTCCACTTTACACTAGTACGATCTGGCTTCGCACAAGAAGCTAAAAATATCTAAAGAAGATTCAGATTCAGATTCATTTATTCGCGTTAAGTGTAACGTTTTTTTAAGAGTAGCGTTTTTTTTGAGGTTTCGTAACAATATCTATTTAATATATCTCCGGTTGTAATGGAATTAAATGAAATATTGATTTGCAATAAATGTAGGTATCACGTGTTAGATATAAAAAATGGTTTCATACGTTTACACTTCAATAAGTCATGCAAAATTCTGTATTAGAATGCCTAGGTAAAGTATGGTATAAATGATACACAATACATTCCCTAAACATACGTCCCTATAGAATACCGAAAACATTAAGGGATTTTATAGAATACCAGATTATATATATATACATTAAGTCATGTACATGTTTTCCGGAAGGGTAGGCAGAGACCACGGATTTCCATTTGCTACGATCCTAACATACAACTTTCACTTCACTTACTCTCATGACATACAGATTGCTGATAGCTCTTATATTATACCTAATATAACTTTATAACTGACAAAGCTACTACTTTGAAACATATCATATTTAACTTCAACGAGTACGTAGTGAGACTAACATGAAACTGACCGAGCTCCACTTTGGAGCGAAGCTAGCTGATATCTAGGATTACTGATTTAGCATAGAGGACAGTAAAGTTCTCTCCTAAATACTGGAACTTACCGCTACTCTGCAAAATTATGGTGAATAGGGGGTTCAAAACTTTTCAATTATGAGTCCCGAATTTCCAATTGAACGTGCTTGCAGCACTAAGGAAGTAACTACGTTTTAACGCACATATCTCAAAAAAAAAAATCGAAAGTATTAACTACTTAAGTAGGGTCAAACTAAAATGATTTCTAAAGGTCAGTGTCATATTTAAAATTGATATTAAACATGTCAGATATTACGTTATTACCTACTTATTACAGCTAAAGAGATATCAGAGGTGCAATTTTTCAATCTCATCAGGTGACTAAAGCTCACCAAAATGGCCGAATCAAAATGAAAAACGGCCATTTTGGTGAGCTTTAGTTACCCGGTGGGATTCAAAAATTGCACTTCAGGTCCTACATAGTGTTTATCGCGGATATAAACATATTATAAACCAATCTTATTAATTTTAATATGTTAGGTATCGTTAGATTTACTTTAAATGTTGGGGGTGCCTTATAGGTGTACACACAATTTGAATATAGTGTCTACAAATAAAAAAATTGGGGCAGGGGAATGTTTTTTACTTTTATTACAACATGAGTATAAAATGAAACCTAGTAAATAGGCTATTTCTAGATTTCTATATATTATAAGACACTTTTTTCTACTCCTGTATTAGAATCTGTCAATTAAATGTTGAAAGGTATTACAGACGAGCACAAATCAATAACCTAAAAGTGGTGATCGTTAAATATGCTTTGTAATTTTTGTTTGTCCCCGCCGGTAATACCTTGTTAACATACAGATACGCTGATACCTTCTATCACTACTACCGGTGATGGTAGCAGTGCCATCATCAGTAAATAGAAAAACATAGCATACAAACTGCAGAGGGTTGACCTGGGATCTAGAGTTCGAAAATTACCCCAAAAAAAATATTTTCCCAGTTTTACAGTTAATTATTAATTATTGCTGAAATACTGGTGTTATGTTAGTATTAAAATGAATTGAGAAGGTTAACTTATCTAGTTGCAGCAAATAATTTTCAGATGGCTTTTGGATATTTGTCCATTACAAACACAATTAATACGTAACGAATAGAATCCAGTTAATAGGAATCGATATCGACTTAACCCAGTTACAAGTTATTCTTCCTCGTCCGATACGTGGCTGCGGCATTATTTCCATTGGAGAATTACTCATTCTAGCAGGTCAATATCGTGGTGGCAATTTGCATGCTAAAGCTGAGCTAGGCTTTGAGAATTTTGCCGTTGCGGGTCGGGCGGCCAGCGGACGTCGCGCGAGCATTAATTAAAACAGCAATTTATCTCACTTAGCCGCTTTCACGCTACTTACCCCGAACAGGCTAGTTTTGTTCACAAACAGATATATGATACTGCTACCACTTGACACTGAGCCGGTAATCACTTGCCGTCCTGAAGTGTTATTGCAGCAATCTATGGATATAAGGCGTCGTTTGAGGGTGGTTGGAACCATTCGTTTGATTAGAGAGAACGGAATCGGCTGAGAATGATGCTTGTACTTGCTGATAGCGATATGTTTACAGTTCGATTTAAGGCTCGAAGTTATTAATTATTATTTACTGAGGTATTACCAACGGTATTACCTAATTTAATCGGTACTTAGATACTGTTTACGTACATATGTGCGACTTTATTTTGAATTTTATCTTTTAACTAACAACTGCGTTATTTTAACGAACCAACTCGTAGAAAACATAAATAATAACATTCATAGCATATTATTAACTTTAAAGTGATACAACATAAAGTAACGTTCAACAAACAAAAACAATTCTTGTTTTCATCTAGATATCGTTATTAGTTCTGTGTATACTCCCACATCGCACTGTTGGGGCAATGTTTCTTCTAAATAGAAAAGTTTTAATTTGGTGTGGCGTGCGCTGTACGGCGACTCTACGAGTGCTTCACACTACCTAACATTGTGAACAAAACAAAAGGTACCTGTACCCAGCTGCCACTCCGATAAAACGGCGAGCTCGGCGGACGTTTCAGAGTTCCACGAACTTCACCTTCATTATGCTGTTATATATAAAAGTTTATACAGCTGAAAATTATTGACAAATAGCTGTCTGATAAAATAGGAAATTCAGAATAAAAACATTGCACAATTTTTTAAGGAGTCTAACATATACAGGATACAAACCAATTTCCAATTGGTTCAATATTCAACAAGTTACGATCTGATAATGGGATCCTGGAGAAATCGAAGGAAATCTTCAAATATTATAGGAACACCTATAGAGATTTGGGTATTTTTTAACCAACGAAAAGAAACGAAGGTAGTTCTCAAGTCAACCCGTATTTGGTTTTTGTCATACTAACCCTTCATTTAGTCTTAAATCATCGAAGCTATTCAATAATGAGTATTTCATGTGCTGACAATAGTTGCGATAGGATTACTTTAATATGGTTACTAAGCAATTTATGCTCGTCAGAATGCAGTGAAGCAAAGAATGCTATGCAAAGTGAAGTGGAACTTATAGTCAAGTACCAAGAAAACTCAGTAACAATTAAACTCCCTGCATTGGGAAAGGCAATATTTTGAAAATGGTGCTGAGCAATTGACATAGGCTATTATGACTTAGATAAACAAACCGACACACAAAAAAAGAAAAAAAAAACCGCCTCCAACAAATAACCACCAAACTAAAAATCAGAAAATAATCCGTTAGGTATCTACATCCGATTTCAGATTAAATCATAAAATCAAATTTATTCATACAATTTCATAAATTTTAATCACCTCGGCGGTTAGTCGGCGCCGTTGGTGTCGGCGTCGTTTAGGACCTCAGTTTGGCACGTTTGGTTGTTTCTTTAAAGCGGTTTTTTTATTTATTGCAATAAATGTCATTTTGACTTTTCACAACAAATGCCATAAATTACTGTCATTTTTTGTGACAGGACCAAGTATAGCCTTGATTTTAAATTTAACGGTTTATCACGGAAATCATACATAACATTGATAGTTACATAAAAACAATGTTTTTTAAAGAGTTGTCTAACGATATGTATCTCGGTATTATTACACTCTACGGGATAAAAAGATTCCCATAGCCTTTAAATGTTTTATTGCCGAAATCGTTTACCTTGTGCGCGGATAGACAAAATAAGAGCAACATTTTATCATTTTGTATTTCTGTCTGTTATACATATGGGTGTTATGTTGACCGACTAGGATGCATCAGCCCTTTGATCATCCGAAGTTTAAAAGATCTTTCATGTCTCAGTGCATTGTATGTAAGTATACGAGTACATACTTATATGAATATTATACACTGATATAATAAAAAAAATGTTAATTCCTTCTCAAATTCTCACGCCAGAATAAGTTTTTATTACGGCACTCTATTATCCACAAAAGCATAGAGAAAACGTAGTGAGCGTGAAAAGATTTTGTTCTGACTGTAACGTAGCAGTTATTATTAAGAGCCCTCCGCCTACTTAGTTTCTTGTTCAACGAGAATCTGGTCATATATTTGTAACCGACCTCAAAAAAATGAGTAGGTTTCCAATTCAGTTGTATTTTTTCAATGTTACCTCAGAACTCCACCATTCCTAAACTGATTTAAAAAAAAAGAACAATTTTCCAGAGTGGTCCTATTTTTATCGAAACCCAATTCTGATTCTAGGATCCTCGAAGACTTGTGGGAACTCCTTAAATATTATAGGTATAGATATAGAGATTTTTAAATAGTTATGTCTGTTTATGTATTATTATCGCCATCGATAAAAGCACTCTCTTTATCTTTATTTAAAAACAAGTGTTTTTCAGATGAATACTCTAGTAACTAGAGTATTCATCTGAAAAAACTAGAGTCTAGTTAGCATGCAGTAGGTATCTCTAGTATAGGTTTCGTTAACGAAACTAGTTTATAGACTTTAATACGAGTTCCAGCCAACTGAGAGTAACCTTCATTTGCCGTTCGAATATCCTGTGACGCTCAGACAAAAAGTTCATAGGTATGAGACAAAATCTGGTTTAGACATACAAATATAAAGTCACGCCTGTTTCCAGGTGGTGTAGGCAGACACCACGGATTTCCACTTGCTACGATCCTGATATACAACCTTGGCTTCACTTACTCTCATAACATTCTTAATGCGGGTTCGTCGGTTTAGGGTACTCCTGACCTAGCTTATCTCTAGAATGTTTCCGATTTGATCGGAGTACGTTCGCCGAGGTCCTCCTCTTCCCATTTTTTCATCCATTCTCGCTTCATACACCCTTTCTGTCAACCTTCTTTCATTCATCCTTTCTACATGCCCAAACCATGCCCTTCTGAATGGTTTATATGTGAGCAAAATTTGATTAGTACTACTTAGAAATTTTAAAAAATAAATCAATAATACTTATTTATACAATTATATATAATCCCGCGTATGTAGATTTGTCTGTTGGACACACGCCTCCATAAATATTTTTTCAGAGTCTCCACACCCTGGCCCTGTGTGATGCGTTACACATCTTCATTACATTTACGAGTATGTAATTAAGAGAATGCGTAAACGGTTTTTTTTGTTGTTGTTCTTCGTACTAGGACGGCTAGCGCATGTGCTCTTTGTCTCGCCTTTTGCTCAGTGTGTCTCTCTCCTACTGAACTACTGAAAAAGAGACGTAATTAGCGACAAAGCCAGTCGCGCTGTGTCGTGCTAGCCACCCTGATTAGCACTACTAACTAGCGGTTATCGTGAACTTAATGTTTTCGTCTTTTACAGTAAAGCTGACATTAAGCATGAAAAGAATATTTGCTTGCACCCGATTGGCAAGTTGAATATGACTTTGCTAAACACAAAGTATTGGCTAAACCTAGAACTTTATGTAATCTGTGACTTAACGATTGTATAAGGTCGATTCATGAGAGCGGCACCGAAAATGTATGACACTGACATTAATTTCATAGACATTCGGTGCCAGCTCTTATGAAAAAAACCTTTATGTATTATTATTATCAATTTCATTACATGTGGTTATAATTGTACTCGTATTGTACCTATTAAAATTGTTAATAAAATTAAAAACTAAACTAACTGCAAATGCAAATAAAACTATAACACGAATTGCACACATATTCTAATAGGTCACTGCCTGTGAGTAATGTGCCCAAAATACTGGCAGCTTTGTCATGTTGGATGGCTATGCTTATACTTTGGGAAGGCAAGCATTTTGGTTAAGTTAAATCTGGCCTTGAACAGTCTTGAAATAAATTTCATACTCTTATTGGTGTTTTTTAAATAATTGCTTCTTAAATTTGTCTACGATCTTACAACGTTTACCTATTCAGCCGTTTAAAGGATTGACACATGGTTATGAAGACAGTTCCAAATTTAAATAACGTGGTATGTTATGGATTTTCATACTTACTGCCAGGACACTCACTCACTCGATTTTCCTAGTCACTTCGAAAAGTTCTCTAGAAAGTTCAACCTAACTGCTCTTTTAAATAATATTCAGTTTTGATTTAACATAATAGTTTCAAACCTATTAATAATTTTATAAAACACCACTTACATTTAATGCTAAATAACAATAGTACAATTAGTGACTTTGTTAAATATTATTCATAAACAACTTGGTGATAGTCAGGCCAAAATCTACAACATGCTAAAATTTCACATACAATTGGACTGAAAAAAAAAACAGTTTTTTACGCGACCATTGTGACAATTTTTTTTTTGATAATTACCTATTAGTTATTAATTTACACTTATAGTAAAGACCACTTGAGTTTATGAGGGCCAACAATGAAATTGAGGTACCTTTTGATATTCATTCATGAGTCAATAACTGGCTTTCAGCGAGTCCTCGACTATCACATTCGTTTTCCTAGGGTTGGCACTTGGCCCACGTCCAGATCACCACTGGCCAAGTTGCTATACTGTTTTATAAAAGTATTAATAATTTGCATAATATTGCACGAAACACGTTAAGCCGAAAATTGTTGCTTTCATAGTTTTAAAGTTGGTTATACAAAGTTAAAAATCCATTGTTTATGCTGTGCTTATTGCTTAAAGGTAAATTTATTGCAAGACCTTTTAACATGAACTCACGATGTCTTCTGTCTAATAAAAAAATAAATAAAAGGTGGAATAGTACGTGGCAACCCTGTCTACAGTGAATTCAATTTCATTTCACAGTTAGCTCGTGACATGCGCTTCCATTCACCTAACGGTGCTAATTCTTGGTTGTTAATCTTATCAGTTTGAGATAGGCGAATAGAATCTAGAACTCAGCAAATTCGGAGACACTGTTTTATGTGAAAATACAGCTTCGTTCACTAAACGTAATGTAGAGCTGCAATCAGTAAGATCTTAAAAGGTCCCTCTGTTTTTTTCGGCAGGCATCGTTATCTTTTTTCCACTTCAAGATGTATCTATAACATTCATGCATATAAATATTGCCAACAAAACAAAAAGATTTCCTTTTAAGATCTTGCAGACTGTACATAATTATTATTATCATGTACCTACCTACTGCTAGAGTTAAGTACATTAGTTAGCGAAAGATTTACCATCTATTTATTTTGCGACCCGCGTCCCCAAAGATGCGCAAACAAGAATATAGTATGAGATATTTAAAGGGAGGCGTAGAAACGCAAGCCACTGTGACGCTAAATTATTTACTTGGGTAGCAAATCAAATAGAGGCCGAAGTTGCCGAGCAAGCTGCCACACATATTTAGCTTTTAGAGGGCTAAGTAACACTCCACTTAATAGTCTCTTAATGACATTAAGAAAACGTTGGAACAACAGTGTAGCGGCAAGTTGCCCGCTGTGTCGAGGGACGGCGCACTCATAATTAAGTTTTCAAAGGAGTAAAATGCGGTTCAAGGCAAACATCAGCGAGCAAACCAGACCGTCACAACACAACTTCTAGCGCCTTGCTTACCTGCGGCTTGGCTCATTTAATATGCAGAATTCGAGGCGTTTGTCCGCCCTGCCGTGAACCTCGTTGTTTTCAATTGGTTACTTGGTTACCTTATATATGTATAACCTACCGATTTGTTTACAATTTAAGCCAGGTTCAGTGGCCTGGTATTCAGATTAGTTGACTGTAGGTACGTAGTACTTGTAGGAGTTCAGTTGTAACTCACTGGATAAATATTCTTTCAATATTTGATAAACGATGTTAAACCACGGCATGCTACTAGTAGAAAACAATACAATTAGGAAACGAATGATATGATGCGATATTGTTTCTATACATTGCGTCGTGTTTGATGTCTGGTACAGAGAATGCCATAAAAGTGCTTTTCAACGCGTTTATCCATTCGATCGTGTATTTCATGGCATAAAAGGATTGTTGAAGGCACTCGTCGCCTGCGATCAGCGAGTTTACGGTCCATTCGCAGCGAATTGTTGGTCTACAGTTTGCAGCAAGAAACACTCGGAAACCACTTCACAATCATAAGCTCGCTCTAAGCGCATATTGAACGCTTGCTACGTGAAATGGTTTAAATGTTTACAAGTAAGTCTAAGAAATGTAAATAAATACGAACTGGTGTATATTAATTAGCGTCTTTTATTCACAGACGCTTGGTTTTAATATAAATTTTTTTACGAACTATAAACTCAATACTGACTGACTTAATTTGCTTGGGTTTTGAGAAGTTTTATTACTAACCACAACAAACATGTTTCATTACCATTAAGTTTTGATTTGGCTAAAATCTCACATTTTTTGTTCTAAGTATTACCTAACAGCTAATAGAAAAAGGTTTAATTTTGAAAAAATTGCTACTGGGATGACTAGTATTGTATTGAAATAATATGATTCATACTTTACTTATAAGATTAAAAAAAAGCGGACATATTTTGCATTAAAAATTTGCATTTCGTTAACTAATCTTTGGTCATAAATGGTTACGCGTTTGTTGGAAGTTAATTATTTCCATGATATTGCCGAGCCAGATTATATTATAAATCCTTTTCAATTACGACATTTTACCTTCCTTTTGATTTGATATTAAGAGGATAAAATTTCAACTCATAATCCCCTAGAATACGGCATTATTAATAAGTAGATAAATTAAATCCGTCTTATTTTGTCCTAACTGATGTTAAAAAATATTTCATTGCCTCTTACCTCGGCAGGTAAAAGGCGAATAGAGTCCTTCGTTTAAAAAAATAAGTTATTTTTAAAGTACTAACAACTACTTGGAAAATTAAGCAATATAACGAGATAATTTCGTCAAAACAGTTTTATAAAAACATATTTTTCAAAAACCCAAATGTTAAAAAAATTTAAAACTGAAAAGAGCAAAACAAACCTTATACCTAATCCAAAAAAGTTGAGGCAATGCAAATCATTTTTTTTACCTTTAAAGCCTTTTCAATATGTCTTAATTATTATATTACTGGCCGAGACAAACAAAACTTACCAACACCAATAGGTACTTTTACAAATCTAACGATACCACACAAGTCAAAGTCCCTCAAGCCCTTCAGGCTACAGAGCGTGTCAAAGAAATAGACATAAAGACACTCGAAAATCATAGCACTCCATTCTAACAGCAGTCGTGTGAAAAATATATTATTTACATACATTTTTAGGTGTGTTGCAGGGTTAAAAACAGGTATATACTCGAGTCAGCATTATACTAGCTTCTCTTCGTATCAAACAAAAAGATGAATTTAAGGTAAAGAGCTTTTTTAAATCCGTTTATTGCCTCCAGAAATAATCCCGAAAATTGCTCTACGACGCTGCGAAGCACACTGAACTTTATGGTGAAAAATTAAATCACAGTTTTAAGTAAAATAATTGTTTATATTTCATTATCTATTCATCCATCGTATTTGATTTCTCTGTGTTTATTTGGATCACACTGGGGTGAAACACATTTAGCTTGTTATTGGTTGGTTTTGAAGAAATATTGACAGATCTAGACAAAAGGATTCGGAAAAGTGGTCATCGAAGGATTACCATTGCAGTACACCACTGAGAGCATATCTACATAATAGTCAGGGCCAGTCCGGGCATGCTAGAACTACCCGTGCAGCTTCTTGCTTTTTCATTCGCTCTTGCCATCCTCGACCCTCAAAACCGTAGGTTTTGCGCTATCCTGTAAACTGCCACTTCATTGGAGTACATCCCGCAGTTATTGTGAAAAAGAAACTAACTGAGAGTCGCGATTGTGAAGGTTTTTGGCATTCAAGAAGCCTCAATGTTCCACTCTTTCAAGGAATATACATGCGATGTGTTATGACCAATGATAGAAACGCCTGTCCAAGGTCCAGTTCAATCCACCTTACTATGCCAAAGGAATATGTGAGTAAGAGCACCACCCAGGCATTGATAACCCAGGAACTGAAATAGCATTCTTTCACTGCCTGATTAATGGTTCCATTGTCCCTATATTAATTTAAACATAAATAAACACAAACTTACGAATGAAAAACATCTTGCAGTTCGCATTTTTTTGTTTGGTTCTCACACTCGCCTCCATTCAACCATAGCAGCCGTTACTTCGTTCGCCTCCGGACATAGACCTCTTCTCCCTTTTCTCGCACCTGACGTTCTATTGCCCTCTGCACCCATCCTCTACGAGCTTGTCGGCAGATATCGTCTTTCCAAGTCATGGGTCTCCTGCTGCTGCGCGTGTTGGTACAAACACCCCCACACACGTACTCACACTTAAATGGTTTTGTTTGAAATTTCCTTGTGTTCTGTACTTGGTATGTTATTAAACGTATTAAAGGTTTATGCACGTAGGGCAGATTACATTTTCCCTGGCTCCCTGTATATTTTTTCACCCTAATGAAATTAGTAATAAATTTTCCTCAATACCCTCGCATAATTTTTCTTAATTTTCTCATCGTATTATTATTTTTAATTGGGTGTTTAAAGAAAATATCTGAAGTCTCCGGGTAATGGGATTTTATTTCGATAATAATGGTTAACAAATTAATAACCAAGACATTGCTGTAGTGCGTCTAACCAAGTACAGCGATTAAAAGGAGATACACGGTCGTGATCACGATCTGTTTTTATGTAACTATTTTGAGTTACGTGACTCAAAACCTACTGAATTTACTAGTAAAAAGGCGTGCGAATATGTTAGTATCTACTCATTTTTGCTCAACTGCTCTCAGGAAATAGGGTTATTCATATTTCTGTTCTCGAGGGGAAGTAGTTTTCCAAATTGAAAGATTTTATACTACCCGACATAAGTTGCTATGCCTTTTTGTCAGAAAAGTTCGCCGATCAACAGCTTACCAACGGTAAAGGAAATCATACAAGACGAACGGTCATGTATTAACATCGGTAAGGGCTTTAACGTGATAAAATCATTGTTAATCTATGTACCTCAACGGTTCGACTATATTGCAACGGCCGTGGTCACAATATATAATGACAAAAATCCTTCGACTAACTACACCAGTGGATAATGCTATATGACATCCGTGGCAAACTAATTCGTCTAAAACTCCGCCAAAACGTAGCCATCGCCGACTTTGTAACATTAGAGATGTGTACCATGTTTGAGTTTTGATATTGTATAGCGTGCATAGAAGGGGCGTAGCGACGTAAAATGGCGCCCAGGGCTCGCATCCAAACTGCGCCCCTTTCCCTTTGTAAGTTATTTTAAAAACAGATACCTATACATTTTTTTCATTATTTTACTAATTTTGTAATGTATGTAAAACAAACAAAATACCACAAATATGTCCCCGTCTGGAATAAATGTATCTACAATAACGATTAAATGATCCTCAAAAGACTTATTTGGCCATGCATACGAATTTGGATTGTATTTTTTTAATAGGTAGTTAGTAAATTTCGTTTTTTGCGCCCTCCTTATTTGGCGCCCAGGGCACATGCCCTGCCTGCCCCACTCTAGTTACGCCCCAGGTGCATAGTCCATAGTTTAGAAGGTCTTAACAACAATCACATAACACCACAATACACACAAATATTTCATCGCGTTAGAGACTTCGTGTGTAAATCGCGAAACTTCAAGTATTTAATTTTATATACTTACTAAAAATATTTTAGTATATACCTCGGTGCTTACGTTGTAACAATAACATTCATTTGTATTGTGTCCTCCAGGCACCATTGTAGTCTAATGTAGTGAAACACGCCAAGCACCTGTGACGAAGGCATCCTGTGCTGCATTGTAACAACTTTCTGCAACGTTACACAATTGCTTCCTTTGCTTTATTGGTTTTAATACAATTTACTTGCACTTCCAGGAAGTAGATACCTAACTTTAATACGAGTATGCTCGATGGACGGCGTTCTTACTACCGTCTACCTTAAAAATTTAAAGGTATTTCAATTATTACTACGAAAAAGAGCAGAATGGCCATGACTCCATTGCTATTCGCTAAATTCTGAAACGGATTTTTATACTAACTTTAATTTAACTTTAAGTGCTTGCTCTACATAATTGAAAGGTTTTTGTTTTGAGGTAAAAAGTTAATTGATTTTTTCACCTTCTCTTTGAGTGACTAGGTAGCACCCAGCGACATTATAAGGTTTCCAAGCCGAAATGGTTAAAAGAAACCCTTTTGGTCTCGCCTCTGTGTCAACTCATTAAGAGGATCGTGTACCAAGCCACAAAAAGTGCTCTCCTTACAAACGGCAGTAAAGATTTTGACCCTCTAAACCTTACCTTATAAAAATGCATAATCAGAAAAATGCAGAGAAAATATCAATACAACAATATCAATAGATGTATATATTTGTATTTTTTGCTGATAACTCTCATTTCCTGAAATATTAGTTGGAATTGTATGATTTGTATGTACGAAAATCACTTTTACGCGAACTTGCCCCTTTTTACATTTTCCTCATGTGATGTAAAAAAAATTGTAGTAGATTATAATGTGACCTGGCAAGGGAGGGCATGAGACCAGCACCCTGGGAATTCGTTCGCTTACATCGTCATAACTTGCCACAACTTTAATTATTTAGTTACTAACTAGTTTCGGTAACTTGTTTCTGCATTAGCCACTTAATTAAACTTACCGCAAGGAATCTATCATTTTTGTTGGCTGTAGGATCAAGTCAATTATATAAGATTGAAGTTTAATCAGCTGTTATTTTATTTTTATAATATTTTTAAATAGTTTTTATTGTGTTTGTTTCTGTCGATTTTGTGTTAACTATATGTTTTTCTTTTTTTCCTTCTTTCTTTCTTATCAGACTAGTTTATCAAACATTTTTATAGAACCGCACCAAATAAATGGATTTTGATTCTGTGGATCTGTATTTACTTTAAAAAAACCGATCCACTGTAGAACCATTTCACAATAAATTCACCTATTGATATAGCTGATTGCTTATGCCATAATATTGTCAAAAGGTTTCGTATTAGTGGAACAAGAGGTATTCTATCTTAGCCTTCTGGGTTGGCAACGCATCTGCATTCTCCTCGGTGTTGCGGGTGTCTATGTGCGAAGGTGACCTACTTGCTCGTTTTCCTTCCTATTTTATGCACGTAAAAAAGGGACGAATTCGCGTAAATAAATCATTTTCACACATACACATATTGATATCCAGTCGTTATTGTATATAGCTACCTAGTTGTCTCCAAGTAACCTATTTTAATATCTCTTCATCTATAGATGCTACCTATGATGACATCTATGATCATTACTTAGTACTAATACTTTTTTGTATAAGTTGCATATGGGATCTTATGTCTGTCGTACCTACGTGACTAAAACTTGGTACAGTTCAGGTACCAATATGTAGCTTTCGTATTGTTCGTGAAGCACTCGTTTGAAAGGCAAGCTTTTACCACATTCACACGGTGTAATAGGTAATCGGGCCGAACCATTGGACCGTTTTCTTTTGCTAACGTCCACGGACGTCGCCCGGGGCCAATTAGAAATATCGCCAGCGTTTTTACTTTGTTCGTAACCAGGGACTCTGCCAGTGTTCGACTTTGAGGTTCTGCCAATTTTTCAACGTTTTCACCACTTCAACAATAGAATGAAGCGCCCTTGCTTAAAATGAAGGTTATTCAGAAATGCTCTTTGTGGGTAGACATTTGAATAGTTTTATGTAATAAAATAAAGAATGATCTCCTAGATAGAAGTGTTATAAGCCAAAATACCCTGTCTTGTATTTGTGAAAACATATAAACAAAAACCTACAGGTCTACATATACATATAAAAGCTTCCTTTGCTGTCTGACAGATAACGCGCAGTCTAAACCACTATACCTAGAGTTAATACATAATTATGTTACAGATGCACTAAAAAACGATTTTCGGAAATTCCACCATCCGGGGGTTTAAAGTGGAAGTTAGTACATATTCAACAGTGTTTACTTAAGTAACTCTACTCCAGACAACGTTATATTCCATCGTGTAAGCAGAGTTGTCGAAATGAAGGATCCACAAAAAGATCATGTTTGGTCACTTTTTTGAAAATGTTATTTTAATCTCAAAATGTAGAATAGAATAGAATGCTCGTGTTGAACTAAAGTTTTAGATAAAAATGCCAGTTTAAAAAAGAAAGTGACTAGACACGAAGCTTATGTGGTCCCTTCAAATAATTAAGCTTAGACGGCGTGCATAAACCATCATAGACAACCTTGTTCTCGTTGGCTTTGTTCTTATTTTCTCAGTGTATTTAAAAGAAATGGAAATAAACCGCTCTCCACGTCACTGGCGCTGTAACATCCTTCGCGGGTTCTAAAAGTTCTAATCGAACGAAACCGCTCAACTTGACGTTTACTATTCTCCTAGTAATATAAAAACATACCCTTGAGTACAATGCAACGTGTCAGCTCTCCGATTAGTGCAAGAATTCGTTACTTATTTTCAGAAATTTAGCTAACATATTGATGACGTCTGTGTAGTTTAGTTATAGCTTTATTCCCTAACGCTCCCAAACTATGTTGAGTTTCTTGGAATTGTTTATTTTCGTCCAAATCTATGATCGTGGATTTTCTCAATTATTTATTGGACACTTATACCTATCGAAATGCGATGAAAAATATCGTCTTATTGAAGATCAAAATAAGCTTTAGGCTATGTTGGCTTATTTAAATTAATATATATAATAGGGGCAGCTAATGTACAGACAGACAATTTGATTTATATGCCAGTGTCGAATCTTTCCACAATAACTGTCATAATGACTACTGAATAAATTTTATAATATCTTAACGATGACACCGTTGCGACAACGTTCTACAGTGACCTATGAATCAATTTGGTTGACTGTAAGAGTCGAGTACAATCAGCGTCAATTTAGTACCTGGAGCTAGGGCTCCAATGCGTGCTAGGGCACGCTAGTTTTTATAGCTGACATAAGGCATATATCCCTTTCTAACCAGTGTGCGTGAGCGAAAGGGGCATAGGGGTTCGAGCCGTTTTCAGTAAAGCTAGCACGAATCTTCTCGACACGAGTTAACTCGCTACATAATTCAGTGCATATCTTTCCTACTGGGCTAGTTAGAAAAAGACGCACTGAGTTACGTAGCGAGTTAACGCATATTTTTTTGCGTACAGAGAATATTCGTGCTAGGTGCACTTGGTCTCATGTTCACGGGCAGACGAGCGTTAAAAATGTTTTTTTTTTAAGTATACTAAATTGTTCAGATATTTATGCCACGGACTGTACTTGTCAGACGGCAGAATACACACGATAAAAATTACTATTTACTGAAGTTTGCACGAATAGCGGGAATATAATTTTATGCATAATTTAAAATGAACTGTAATCAATCATGTATGTTTTTTTTTTCAAATTGTTTGTAAGCTAGTTGTCTATAACTTAAAATAATCTTCATCTTTGTAAGGTTTTTGTGGTCAATTTCTGCTTCCCCTGGGCACAAAATCCTTAGAATAAATTATTTTCTGAACGAGTTCATAAAAATAAGTGCCCAAAACCATAATCATGTCTCATAGAATCATATCCATATTTATTAAAAAGAAGATAAAATAAATAAGACAGAGGAATCAGACAAAAATCGTAACCTCGAAACATCACCCTTACAGCGCACACGCAAACTGGTTGTAATTTTAGTACGCAGCACGCGCATGCGGGCTATGTCATTTGTTGTAGGTATATTCTTATAAATAACCTACAATCCAAATAAAGTCTAGACTGAACCAAGTAAATGATATGAAAAGCAATTGATTCTTCTAATATGTTTTTACAGAGGCAGCAACTTAGACCGCGATCGCGAGCAAGCACTCTTCTATTTTAAGTTCTCAGTACTACCAGGGTGAGAAACAGCGGCAATTACGTTGCCCCAGCTGAGTAAACTACTCGGTCGGTCAGATTCTCCAAGTACCTTTAAATTCCCCTTAATGAAATCGTAAATACAAGTGTTATCCAAACGGCGACGCGATATCTAAGTCGATTTATTTAAATTAGAAAATACCCCTGAATTACAGAATCCAATTATTTTGTTCATTAGTCACCGGAGCGCTGCTTAGAGCACCTTGTGGATATAAATGTTTATAATTAAGGAACGCCATTCTTAGAAATAAATCAATACTGTAATTATTAAATAGAGCAGGTAATTAAGATTTTACTTCTATGAATATGTATGTATCCTTAAAGTAAATGGATTACTCTCTATACTTGTAATAAAATAACACGAGCAGTAACAGGTATTATTAATTAATTAGTTAGGAGCTCCCTAGGTAAGGTTTCTTTTATAATTTAAAGAAACATCTTGAATCATTTTTTATTAACAAGCTGCTTGTTTATTGTTTGGGCACTAAACCAATTCATGAATAAGTATATACAAACTAAAATTCACGAATCCGGTACGAACAATAATATTCCTCTGGTACCTATTCATCATACAAAAGTCTGTTGCGGGAATCGACCTGCAACCTCTAGTTTCGTTGTTAAGGTTCGTTCAGATTTCAACTATTGTCGACCACGCTGTCGACCTCGAATGCCGTATATACTTACCAAACTTGGCCCCCTTTCCACATTAATATTTTAGTTAAATTAATTTTTCAAAAGTTTCATAATTTTATTCATTTAAATCCGACTCTGACAAGCTTGTCATAGTTCGTTTGTAACGAACTTGGCTCTAACTTTCTACTTTACATCAATAATTTGTAGTTGCAGTTTTTTATTTGTAGACAGACGCCTAATGATCGAAATTACTTTGATGGCAAAAGTTTCTAAGTCACCTACATTAGAAGTAATCTGAAATTCTTTATGGATCAGTCAGCCACGTGATTATTAAAAATTCACTTTAAGACTATTACAGGTTTATTTATGAAAATGGGGACTTTAGATGTCCAAGACGTATATTAGATATGCAAAATTACAAGCGCATGGTCAAACAGACTTACGGTTATAAGTTCCAAATAGTTAATAAGTAAATGCATATAGTTAACTTGGGCTAGATCAAACTTAATTTGCTTAAAAATAATGAATGTGTCACAACCTAGAACGGCAGTCAGTAATTTGCGCGGTAGGCACACTTCCTCAGTCGACTAAATAAAACCAGTGATCATTTTTCAGAACTGACAGGGTGTTATAAACGGTTAACCGCCCGTAGTCCAATCTCGGCCAGCAGAGCCCCTTATGCATTTAATGTCCTGTATAAACATAAGGAAACAGGTACTTACGTAATATGATATTACACTGGATCCATTATTTTTAATATAAGTAATTTGCATATCACACACATTAAACTTTTATTACGAATTTTCATTATTTTTTTAAGCTAAAATGTATCTAATGTGTGGGTTTAATTGCTATTTTTATTTCGCACGTTACTTTAGCCTGCATTAAAATTACGATCGTAACAAAATAAAGCTAACAAACAACTGGGATTATCAACTCTCCAAAAGCTCTACATTGCGTGTCGCTAAAACAACGAATTGACAAAGCCTTATTGTGAAACAATGACTTTAACAAATGTCTATGTGCTAAGCGCTTAGTTAGTGCTCCATCAGCGGACAATGACCTATGAAAAGCAGACAGTTAAATTACTTGCGGTTCACCCTAAGTGCCGATCTAAACGAGTATCATCCGAAAGGGGCGGGTTGTTGTTCTTAGCCCTCCCGGCCTCCGGTCCGGGAAGCCGGCGCCGTCTTCGCGAGAGAATGCTAGATATGCCTGCCTCGTGCTGATAAAGGATTACAACGTATTAAATGCGGCTTATTGAGTATTTTCCTAACAATTTACATAAGTCAACAAATAATAAGACCCTCGTCTTACCCAAATGAGATTTGGAATTGATCTTTTTAGCTCAGAGAGTATATGCATCCATACAACGTCATAGGTCTAGAATAAAATTGAGTTCAAGTTCCACAAAGTTTCCTAAAAGTATCCACCAACAATCAGGTCTGAATGCAGACCCGGATTTTATAGATTTTCCATTAAGGCCACATATTGCATTCGCAAATTTTCTTGTACGATACCCGCATGACAAAGTATGGCATAAAGGAACACCGGCTGATGTTCCGTCTGCGATTGTAGAAGCGAATGAGGCACAACGTGCGTTTTATTTCAATCCGAATCTGTACATACAAATGCTGTGAGCATCCTTTTACATATTGTTTGTTTTATTCAAGCATTGCAACTGGTGGATGTCTATCATTTTAAAAGCTTATACATATTTATTTGATCAAACATTTGAAGTCGTAGTGGTTTTGTAACACAATAATAAAATGCGGCAACAAATCTCTAAATTAGTTTAAAAGGTAAAGGATTGAACAATTAAGGAATACCGTCATGGGGCTATAGTTCCCATTACGATCATCCTCATCGATACTGGCTGAATGCCGGCTGCGTGCGGCGGTCCGGCTTAATTAACATTGTTCGCCGAACACATTACACTCGCCGACGTCCGCAAATATTTGCGGCGATAGCTTACTTCGTGTACTCTACTGACGCCGGCAACACCCTACCGTAACGAACTTATGACGAGCAGATACGTACTTAAAGTGGACAGCGACCAGAATGAATATGGATTTGATGGAGCGTTACGATGTGACCCCAAATCGATAACGTGGCGCATTTTTTTTATCTCCCTGTTCAAAAATGTGCATTGACTTGCTTTTAGTATCTTATTACCTTGGTGTGCTAGGGAAAGTAATATCTATTAAGTTTTCTATGAGAGTACTTACGTCTGCAATGTCCACTTTTGTGGTGTAGGTATAGCAATCAATCGAGGCCAATATGTATAAAACGAGGGTGACGTATATCACAATATATCATAAAAGATCCCGACGAATTGAGAACCTCCTCCTTTTTTGAAGTCTGTTAATAACCAAAAGAAATTTAAAACTGCTTTAATTTTGGGGATTTTTTTTTACATTTAAAACTGGCAAACGCAAGCCACGGAATGCTGAAGTTGCTATTATCGAATCTTGCCATTACCCTAGAGTTTTCTTTGTGTTGTCATTGCATAGCATTTAAATTTGATTTAATATTTGTAATTTTCATTATTATTCAAAAAATATGCTCTATTCTGTTTCGAAAGGTATAAATAAACTCCTTTTATAATAAAGTATGATGATACTTTACTTGCCTCTCTTTTCAATTTCAAGCCACCCTTTTGCAAAAAAACATTTTTGTGACCCAACAATTGGTGAGAACGGAATACATACGGAAACATTCCAGTAAAAACGAGAGAAAATGGTGTCAACTACTGGTTGAAACAATGTCCTACGCGTGTCAAGCACTAGGACGGTTACCTTTCTGGTACGAATCAACTCGGCCTCACACTACGTATATTAATTACGGAACTTATTGTTCTAACGTGTGCTATACGATTTTTATTATAGACAAAAGCCATTATAAGGAAAAAGGAAGGAAATGCTTGAGCTCCATTTTCCAGCGAATAAGATTATGTCAAGTGATACGGGGTATGAGGCTTGTTCAACTCGCACTTGACCGGAAATTTAGAAGCAATAAAGCAATCGAGGGGCTCGACATACACCGCGACCGTTTCTTCTGCTATAAGGGATAATTCAAGATTGATGAAATGATTTCAGCACTGAGGAAAATATTAGTAACGGAGTAGAGTGTACTCATTTCTAGGAAATGCTTTAACTGCATCTAAGTGCGAGAGCTTAACAAATGTATGAACAGTTTACAATAAAAACAAATGAAAATGATTTGCTTGCCGTGGATGGAGTTCCTTTGTGGGAGGAAGGAAACGAGCCCCGCGAATGTTTGTTTGCGGCAAACAATGAGTCTGCAATTTGCGGGCGACGACGGTCGCTTTGTTGATGCGAATCAAAACCTTAACAAAATAGAGCTTTTAGCTCAGCAGAACCGAATTTAATTATACCTCCTAAGCACATAATTATTCTAACCCGCTCGGAGTTAGTACATAATTATGAAGGCGGCTCCTCCCCGATCTTGAGTTCCGCTGTAAACATAATTTATTGAGTCCTAAGTACTACACTTGGAGCCCGCGGAGACAGGTTTTCATTCATTAGTTACAGACGCTCAACACCGCATTGCGTATCCGGCTGACATACATGTATCTACTGGGGTGAAATGATGAAGCTATCTCATTGTTACTCAAGTTGAATATGATTTAATTTAATAGCAACAGAGGTCATTTATTTCATTTAGTTCGAGATATGTTTTATCATACATAATCGCAGTCGTTCCAGGAAAACAGGCAGAGACAAAAAATCACATTTAACGTTTCCGGTTTCACCGCAATACCGAAAAACAAAAGTAAAATTGGTAACAAAGTATTTTGGCACACATTTCGTGTTTAGAGAATAAAAGAGAAACCGTGAAAAACTTGGCAATTTCCTAAATGGGCAATTTTATCGATGTTATGTCGACAGTCTGGGAAAAAATAAGGACGAACGGAAAATGAATGTAACGTGTCGGTTGTATCATAATATTTTAGGGCTGCATTAACGCAGTAAACAACCAACATTTCCTGTTTCAATTGTCTATTTATTGTAGCTCGAATAACGTGAATGTACTAATGAAGCCATTTTATCTCTCATTGCTTTGGTTTTTTCTGGTACCTTATACTTTGAAATATAAGACACCAATAACACATTTTTATTACATTTATTTACATATCTAAAAGTAAAGTTGGAACACATTCTGTAGTAAATAAAATCGAAAATGTATAAACTGGTAAAATTTGCGGATTCTTAAAAAAGAAGTCACCACAGCAACGCATAAAAAGTATAGGATGTGTTATTTATCATACTAATATTACCATAAGAAAGTCGAGCCATTCATCAAAAACTGCTGACTTTCCTTTTATGTCTAGAGGTTAGGGCGAACGCGTAAGGGCGTAAAAGAAGGGATCTACCGCTTAGATTATTACGTATAATTTACTAACAAAAGGCTGGGAGTCGTTAATTTTTAATATATTACTTTACGGGCCAGGTAAAGCTACCCTTGCCCCACAAAAGTACGCCCACCCAAACATGTAACCGTTACCGCGGTCGTGAAAAACTTCACCCCGAGATTGAGTTACGAAGACGTTTACTACATTTTCTAAAGGAAGGTTTTACCTGAAGTTTAAGTTTCCGATAAAAAGTTACTATTTTATCGAATCGAGAGAAGTGATGAACTAACAATGTAGTATGGTAATACTTAATCATAAAACAACCGGTGTGTTGGATTCAAAAATGTCCATGCGCTTTCCGAAGTAGAAATACGGGAGGACCCAAGAACGTAAAGAACGTGGAGTCGCCAATAAACACTAAAGTCGCGAAGGCACTCTGATTCAGATTCGTCAGGCGCTTAGTGCTGTGACCTTAATGTGAGGCACGTTTAGACAAATTCAAAAATATTAAGCAAAGACAAACGCAAAGTAACAAACAGTCGGTGAAGTCTTCCCCAGTGGTCACGCAAGGCATAAATCGGGCGGTTGTCCGCTCCCCGCACAATGCGAACGACCGTGACAGCGCCACGTTCGCTTATCTTAATTGCCTGCGCTGATACGATCAATCTGAGATTTATCCCCAGCACGGCACTCGCAGGACTAGGAGGTAAAAAGTTAACGATAGCGCACACCAGAGGTTTCTTTTTAGGTAATTATCTAGAAGTTTCTCGAGAACATTTCATTGCAACTACACTATTTTGCAGCTAAGTGTTGAATAACTTTTTGTGGCGGGTTTTCATGACCGCTTTATTACCGCACCATAAGGTATCAAAACGAGCCCAAACACTGGTTCAATCATGATCATGATCTATGATCACCGAAGGGATGTAGTTTTTAACATCTTCCTGTGCCTCTATTATATCTATACCGACGTATGGCCTAAGTTATAAGTTATGGAAATAAAAGTATACGGCTTTTATTCCATACCCAAAGGGTGCCAACGGGAACCTGTTATTAAGCCTCCGCTGTCCGTCCGTCCGTCCGTCGGCCTCAGTCACAGAGCTTTATATTTTAAACTTCAATAGGGAAATACTTTAAATTTTCACAGAGTTCTTATTACTATGGCTGCTATAACAACTAATAATATTTTATTAAGATTTAATGGATCCCCATTCCCATACAAGAAAAGTGTTTTTTTGTGCGTTTTTACACGAGATCATTCCGTGCGAGTCCGACTTGCAATTGGCTCATTTTTATTACCATTTTCTTACGGAACCCTAAAAACGTGATTTCAGCCAACATCCGTGATGAATACATGGTTAGAGAGCAACAAAGGGACGAGATTATTAGTTCCTATTCAAATAAACATTTACATACTTATAGCGGGCACCCAGCGGTAACCCACTGAGGAGCCCCTCAGCCTTTGATATGCAACGTTTTGGAATACCTTTGTTAGAGACGGTAGGCGCCCACCCTAAAATAACGAGGCCTCAAGGAAACGGGATTCGATACGATACTTTCCTATTCACACATAGATTTACTACTTTACCCTACCAATGAGATTTTATACCCACAATAAATAAGAAAATAATTTTCTGGAATATTTTTCCTCGAAAATCGGAGCGTTGGTGTCCTAATGGTGAGGGGGTTAGAACCATGGTTGTAAGGCACCAAATTTGTTCCGCGATGGTTCTCCTGAACCGGAGAGTTTTTGTGACTTCTGCACAGACCTCCTACGACAGGCACGCATAGACAGTACGTTTTAAATCATTTTATACTAGTGACGTGCCCCGGCTTCCCACGGTTACAATTAAGATGTACTGTACATAAAACCCGTCCGTAAAAAAATCGAACTGACAGTGAAAACCGTATCGAAAGCTTGCGTGGTTTCAACCGAAGATAAGATTGGGATTGAGGATGACAGGAACGAATAGCGACTTTATTTTATATTACGAAAAAATTTAAGTCAATTTATTCACAACCACAATATAGATATAATAAAACAATCAAACTACATAAAAACTAAACATTAATACTAAAATTATAACTAAAATATATCAAAAAAAGAAGGCCCCCGTGGCATAGTACCGAAGTTACTGGCAGCATTACCTCTCTGTATGGTTACGAAAAGATTATTAAATCAATTTCAAATTCCTATTGAGCTGCTGTTATCTAATGAAATATTTTGTGTGACTAACTGTTATAGGAGTACCTTGCCTAGATCGGCTAGATCCCAATCTAAGAGCGTGATGAGTGCGGGAACTGCCGCGGATAAGCCGAGGAAAATCCTTCAAGCTTCAGGTAGGCATCTTATCGGGAGTTCGCTACTTATTTCGTATTTTGGCCAACGTTGAACTCCAATGAAATATTTTGATTTAGAAAACAAATGATATTTAAAAAGTACATTTCCGGATTTTCCTTGCACTTTGTACTTTACTGAAGAACTTAAACAGTTTCCTGTAAGCTCACCTTTACAGCATGCCGGTTTAATTTACATATAATGAAATGATTCTGTTATTAACTGTTTAACCTTTGCTCAGGTAAAAACTAATATACACATCGCCATGGATTGCCTTGTTATATTTGAAAAGTGTCACTTCCATTCGGCATGTCGTTTGTAAATTAAAACGTAACTACGTTTGTATGAAGAGCCGTGCACACTGGTGACGTCACGTACGGCAAATATTGCCCGACAATATTTGAAAGTTTTGCTTCAGATGAATATATTTTAATGGTTAAAAGCAAATAGTCGTTAACCGGGCGGCAGTTGGCCACTGCAGACTCCGTTAATTCTACGAGCGGACTCGCCGCCGCCGGTTAATGTGTCATGTTAATGGACTTTGGATAGAATATCGGCACATCCATTTACGTTTTATGGTCTTCCAATTTATTTTATCTTGCAAGTGGTATTGAAAGAAACACGAGAATAGTACTGCTTTAGAATTCTCATGGCTTTTAAATTCATTGAGGTTGGATGGAACAATATCTAATTGGTACTAATAATCCAATTTTAATACAGTAAAATGGCTCCCATAAGTCTTTTTTGCCAAGTATGGTGGCTTAAATTAACACAAACACAAAATATTGTTCAACTAGCTATAAAAAATCTCCCCCCCCATCCCCGTTTCTTCGATTTGCAGGCGCCATATTCAAATTTAATATAGCCTATGTCAGTCCTCCAATCCAGATGAATCAAACAACACCTCTCACGTCAAACTCCATCAAGCCGTTTGGGCTGCAGCGCGTGCCAGAGAAATAGACATATAAACATACAAGTATGTATCTATACATACAAACAGTCGAAAAACATAACCCGCCCGTCTGGTGGCTGTCGGGTAAAAACGATGTGCACATGGATCCATCAAGATTATAAATACTTGCAAAATTTTTCAATTCACCCCAATAAAAAGTAAAAACTGTTATATTTGTGACCTTGGCTTATAAAATTACAAACAGCAACGCCAAAAAACTTCCATGAATGAGATTTAAAAACTGAAAGTTCAAAAGCCCATTACTTCATAATGTTTTAAGTTTTTAACTGCTCTTGTAGGGATGAGTGGCTCCCAGTTCAGTCGAGTCCGAAGCGAAACGGCGATAACCGTTATAAATAAAATTTATAACCCTGCAAATGACCCTCTATTCTGTTAAACTCAATCTCAATTAAAATCCTATCATCTACTTAAATTTGTGGGTACCATGTGCCAACAACTCTGCTTAATAATTTCAAAGCGGAAAATTAAGTTGCTTTAAAGTGAAATCAACTGATCTGATAACTTGTCACCGACCGGTTTCCGTACGAAATTGTCTTGTAAGTGGTTTGTGAATAGTTCTAAATGCAATAGAATCACTTTAATGATTTGAAGCTATTAAGAGTTTTTCACTAAACTCATGTGTCGGTAGTATAATGCTTAGCGAGAACTTATAGATTTGTAAATCTTTAAAATTCAAATTTTGATCATTTTCTTTTATCACGAGAATCCTTATCAAATGCATTACAATTCTTGTTATCACACCAGCCTTCAATCATGCAGATTTACCCGTGAGTCGCGAATTTATCATTCAAGGACGTAATATCTTTCCGGGAAAAAAAGAAAAGTATCCTTAGCATGTGAATGTATTTTTTTTGTAGCATTATTATATGAAATCGAAAATTTTAATATTGATTCTTTTTCATGGAACATATTGTAATGACAATATATGTTGGTTTAATTATTTGTACCTCTACAAACAAAAGTTATTAGGTAATGCTGAAATTGCACCTAATGTGTGTGTTACCAAAAGCCTTTTTTACAACGAAATGTATTATTACTTTTCACACTTGTTAGAAAGCGAAATCCGTTTATAAAAAATGTTCTTGACGCCGAAACGTTCATTTTTTAATAACAATGATGTCATTATTTAAATTATGAATGTAATTTAGTTTTCAACATAATGAATAAAGGCACATTAAGACTGTAACGGCACTCTTTTCACGCAAAAGCGTAATTTCCCCTCCTTTTTATTCAAAAATCCCCCTAATAGCGTATGATTAAGCTTAAGTGCCACGGCAGCGACAGTCTATTGTAATGAGTCAAGAATTACCGTTTTGGTACAAAGCGCCGAGTTTATTAAAGTTCGGGTCTGAGCATTTCGTTTTATTTATTCTGTTACCTACTTCTTAACATGTCACAAAATAAATCTTGAAGTTATTACCTAAACAGATAGATAATTAGGAAAACTAATAGTGTTACGTCTAAAGTACATGCATACATACCTTCATGCTAATAAAATTGTCGGTCTGTTGATAAGCCTACACAGCTAAACAACAGAACGAATTTTATTAATATTATGATTAGAGATACCTGTTACACTGAAACGAAAACGAGGCTACTTACTTATTTTAGTAAACTCAAAAAGTGTCTACAACAGTGAAACCTCGGGCTAAAGGTATAGTTATCCTATATTTAAATAATTTTACTAAATAATAGGAGAGTTCTTTTAATTAACGAGTGTGTACTCGTACATTGGTGTCATTCCAATAAATATGAGAAGATTGGCAGTCAGCGGTAAATTTGGCGACTTCACAGATTATTTACAAATTACTCCGTGCCCTCACAACTTTATTCGACGCGATCGAAGTGATATAGAAGCTCCAGATGCTGTATTTCACTCTTACGCATTACAAATAGTACGGTCGACGTCAAAGAGATGTTTAGACTTTTAGAGGCAGACTAGTTAGAATATTACTTTAGCAAGCCTCAAATCAAGGCTCCATTTGCAGTACAAAGGCTATGAAGCCATCAGAACAGTGGTCGATCGACAGTTATACAAGATAGTAGTAGTTATACAGGTTTGATTTAACCTTCTCTGCGTCTCTGTCAAACTAATGCCATAAGAAAGGGATACACATAGAGATAAACCCAAATATACTTAGCTATGCTCGGAATTGAAATTCAAGACCAAAAATTTGGGTTTAATGATACCATTATGTCTGAAGTGGTCGGACCTTGATTTGTCTAGTTCTAGAGATACAACACGTGACAAGCCACCACACCATATGGTATTGCTCCTGATCTGACTAACCGTTCACCATATCATGTCATCTGTTGACCCCCATTTCCGAGTTTAGGTCAGTCATGTTAGGGCCCCTGAACGTGGTGGTGATATGTAGGCCAGTCCCATATTGTGAGCATTGGATCAGGTTCCATGTAGATAAGTAGGCAGATGTACTTTTAAATTGTACCTTGTCTTACCAACGGAAATGGATCCCTGGTCTGACCATAAATAATTTCTTAATTATAAGCAAAGAGATCATAGTGATAGTCAAAAACTCCTTGAATTATATAGATTACACCTAATTTAAATTATAAAAAAAGAGGTTTAAAATTTATAATGGTGTCGTTTTCCCTGATTTTTTCGTAGCTTATTTTTAATTTTGAAACTAATGGATTCGCTCCCACTCTGCAATTTCTAACTTATATCGCAATCTGCAATCGCATAACGGTAAGGATGAGGCATAATGGTTTTGGAGTTAATTTTAAGGATATAAAGTCGTTGGAATTGCCTGCTTAATGCATTTCTTTTATTTTAAGACACCTGAAACAAATAGCTCACAGCGATTAGACCGCCTATTGTTGTACTTTGTAAATTTGGTAACTTAGTGTTTATTCCTGTGTTATTTTGTATATTGTATAGTTTCCGATAATATGCTATTTGTATTTGTTGGCCAGCACCAGAAAAATGTGTCTATGACACTTAATCAAATTTAATAAAATATATCATTTCATGTATGTTTATTCAAAGTTCCAGTTGTTTATGTGTATTAAGAGTGCAGGAGCTTATCTACCTGCCCAGCAGGCCTCTAATCCATTACATTATTGTATTAAGGGTACGTCCCCTCAACATTTAAGCAGTTAACTGATGGGCAAGCTGCCGACACACGATAATAACTGGGAAACTTTTTACTCCAGTGAGCCCTATCGTTAAGCTAACTGCGCCCAATTACCGTCGTTTTCGCGTGCTTCCTAAATAACTGCGTTCAAAAGTTCACCCAACTCGTAATGTATTCGTTTAGCTGATAATTTTGTTTGATAATTTACAAAGGGTTGAAGGTGAGTGCGAATGCTATGGCATTTATTCGTTATCAAATTCCTTGAACATTTTACGAGTTTAACCTCAATGTAGTAAATGTACGACAACATTGCAACATGCTGCTAGCAATAAAGTAAAATCCTAGTAAATTTTCATGCATAAGGTAAGTAGCGACTACGAATTCTGTTCGAGCGTCGACGGCGACATTCCAAAGCACACTGTACGTATTCTGAATTGAACTCGAAATGTATGAAAGATTTGCGACATTGTTAGAATTTATCGATAGAATCACAGACAGACAAATCTTGAATCGTGTACAGGTACTACCACAACTGCATCGCTTCCTCGGAAGCAAGAATGCTGTTTAAATTATTTGCAAATGAAATTCGCACTTAAAATGTGTTTTTTAATGCACGACAACAGAAGCATGATTTACTAACAACCCGTAGTATGGAATTAGTAAAGTGCGTAGGAATGGTGGTCTTTTAACGATGGCCGTGTATTATCCACATAGGTCCACAGTTCCACCTTTCAAAGATTGAGCTTTACGTGTTTGAAGTCACTCGTCAGCAAGTCTAAGGCGTTCTGTTCTATCAATGTGGCCGTTAAAAAAGGTGAAAGTTCAGAAGAATTTTACAGTTTTTTGCCCTTTCTGCTGAGGCAGAGTACTAAATCAATTAAAATTTTGAGCTCGTGTTACCGTTTTAGCTTTGTTTTAACCATCGTCAGATAAAATATAAAACATCGGACAAAGTGTTCAAAAATATTGTGAGAAAACCATTATAAGAAGAAATTTTCTGAGTTTTTCCTTTAATGTTACAGCATATTTAACCCAAGCTATACTTAGTCAATTAGCTTCCTCGAATATTTTTGATCAAGTTGATTGACAAAAACGGGAATAAAATAATAGTAGGATCGCGCGGGGCATGTGTCATGGGCAGAGAAAGGTTTTATGTGCGGGCTAATCTGCCTCGGGGGTCGGTGCCCATTAATTAGGTCGGTCGTCCGTTCCTTCGGCGGTTTTTGTGGTTCCCATTGACGTATTTCTTCTTCACAATATCGGTTAGCCGTTACGATCGTGTGTCCCTCGCTCAATTTACTGAGGAGCCCGCTCTTACAAAACGTGCAGGTACCGTCGGAAAATCAATTTGGATTTCTAAAAGAGTTTTTCCACGCTCTATATTAGTTAAGTATGTGGGGATGTATTGTCTGGGATCGATGTAACGGGCTTCCAGATGATTGTGACAGACGCATTGAAAGAATCCCTTACAGGCCTTTATTTAACGTGTTTTAGTTTCGTTGATTGTGGTTTCGAGCGAAATATTGGAAGTCCAGTTTTGGTCACTTACATCCAGTGGCTTGATGGTTTTGAATTTTGATAGGCGTATGTAGATCCGATTACATTAATAAAAGCACCGTCAGCAAAAACATATATTGACAATGTAATTGCTAACTTACAATTAATAACAAGTTTATTATCCGTTATACTCGTAACAGCCAAACCTCCAAAGAAACCACATATTTAAGGAAAATCTGGAAAATTTCTAGGCCTACATACTATAGGCGAAAATTAAACTCTCCGGTACTTATAATTTTATAAGAAACCTATCAGTGTGAGAAGATATTATTAAACGCCGGGTTATGATCTTATGATACAGCCTTAAGGACGTTTGTCCTTTAATTTTAGACGCTGACACCGTGAAGTCGTCCGTGATATTCGTGGGTCCAAGAGACATGCATCTACGTAATAAATTTCTAACACTCACTGACTGACAAACATAACAGATAGTCCAAAGCATAACCTTTAAATAAGTACCAACTTAAATTTTTGGGAAATGAAACTAATGATTTTTGAATGTTTGAATGTTAGTTCCTCAATCACACATTAACTGCTGAACGGATTTTGATGAAATTTGGCACACAGATCATGACCTGGTTAAAAAAAAATGATATTTATGAGACGCAGGTAATAGTATTTTATGCAACTGCTATATAATGAGAGGTCTTAAAACACGAGTGGGGTTTTATGAAACGAGCGTTAGCGAGTTTCATAGTAGGATCACGCGAGTGTTTAAAGGCCTAATTATATACAGTTGCATACATTACTTTATCTACACACATATCATAACTGCAAAAAACCGTAACAGCAAAAAACCAACTAACGAGTGACAACAAGTATGGCGGCAATTCGATCTTTCCGTCAAGACGAACGTTTTTTTTTTTTTTTAATCATAGACAAACGAATGAAGTCCCTATTGTCATGTCACTCGAGATCAAATGTCGTGGGTTTAAATTAAAAAATCATACTGAGTTGACGTTTCGTATTGATAACTGTTTTAATATCTATGGATACTAGAATAGAGACCAACTTGAATTTTGACAGCTGTTCCAAATTTAAATTCATAACGTCACGAGATATCGGTAATGTGATCACCAATAAACACAGACTACTAAGAGATACTACCCAATAAAGAACAGATTTACCTACTACCACAGACAAGAAAATTCTAATAATAACATTAGTTGTAATAATGCTGGTCATTTTCTATGGTTTTTTAACGCGTTATTGAACATTTATGATATGTGTGTAGATAAAAGCTTGTTTAAAATAAATTCTGTTTACTTTCCTGACCTGACGTCAATACAGTTATTCCTACCATAGCCAACCTTTTCAGATTCTTGATAAAAGAGCTTGAAGAATGGCTCGTTCGATTTTTATGACCACTCCGTTCTTTAGTACAGGGACAAAATATTCAAAAACTGTTGAATACAAATCTCACATTTAAATTGTGATTATTGGATTCAGGCGTTACTTTTTGAAGGTCCTCTTGCTACTCGTGTTTTTTATTATTATTTATTTATTTAACTCGATTGTAAAAATCTTCTTTATGGCTGTTTTCGGCGTGGAAATACGGATTTTAAACGTCAATCATTATTTGCAAAAACTGTTTAAAAAAACATTTAAATCACGCCCACGCACGCTTTTTATGAAGACTGAATAATTTTGTGATTATGACGTGACATTGACTACAAGCTAGAGGTTGCGGTTTCCAACACTGCCAGGGGTAAACATTTAAAAGATTAATATGAATGTTTGGAATATTTATATTATATTAGCTTTTGCCCGCGACTTCGTCCGCGTAGACTTGTTTAATTAAATGAAGCAAAGGTGCACCCAATTTCATCCAAATCCATTCAGTTGTGTTTGCATGATTGAGTAACAAACATCCAAACATACAAACTTTCACATTTATAATATTAGTAGGATACACGTATGCATAGTAGTGTGTACATTGTCTTGTATTCATAATAGTAGAGTAGCTTTAGTCAGGTAATTTACGAGTATATCGTTATAAATTATAGGCCAATTAGTGTAAATAGTCCCAAGAAATTACATATAAAACAATGAATAAAGGAAATACTACCACTCCAAAATTGAAAATTGTTCCCAGTACACTTGAGTTCTCGTAGTCGGTGTCCATATACTATTTTTAGGGAGTTAGTGGGGTACTCTATGGGTCGGAACGCGAAGGTTAGGGAAAACAAATGAATCGAGAGGCAGCCGGCAACAAAAGTGACGCTGGAAATAGCCGCAATCAATAGGGCCGCGCCGTTCGGAGCGCGATGCTTCACCGACCTTTCCATATTTACGACTCATGCTCTATTAATTTATTGTTGGTAATAAAGTAATAATCTATTCGCGATAAAACAGCTAATTTGCTTACGCTTTTATTAAGTGCCTAGTTATATGAGGTAAAATACTATTCACATGTAGGCGGGTTGTGAAAAACGACCTCCTGCAATTGTTCGCTTGCACTGACCAATACAAGCCATTTATACATAGACATTATGTAGGTGTTAAAATGTTATGCAAAGTCCGTCCGGATCGCTACCAATAAGATTTCGCTAATTTAAAATAAGAGAGAACAAGAGTTCGCTAATTTTGCCGCTAAGCAGCAGTGCTTGCACTGTCGTGTTCCGGCGTGGAGAGCTAGACAGCCGGTGCAATTACTTGCACAGGGGGTATTCCAACTTAGGGCGTGGGTTGACAACGCATCTGCAATTTCCTTGGAGTTGCGGGTGTCTGTGGCGGTGGTGATCACTTACTATCAAGTGACCCACGTGTTTGTCTTCCCATTAAAAAATACAATACTCTCACAAAACAACATGAATGGGAACAATTTAGAGAAAATATACAAGGCACACAGTGGTGTTATCGTTTTAAGCGATCTCGTCCAGACAACCGTTAGAAATAAGAGACGAAGAACAGAAAACAGAACAGATAAGAGTAGGTGGTGTAATAACAAGGCAACAACAACAACAACAACAACAAATACTCTTTATTGATTCACACAAGTAAACAAAATAAAAGAACACACACAGGGAAATTTACATTATTTTTTTTTTCAGGCAACATAGTGATCTGAAAAAAAAAATTTATTTACATTGAAATGTATGCAGTAGATCACACGTAAAACGTACACGTAGTAGTATTGTGTACCTTATGTATTTTCTCTAAATTGTACCGCCTATTTATTTATTAAAAGATTACTGCAAAAAAATGTATACAAAAGGTGGACTTATCGCCTAAAGGCATAACCCTCTTCATATTGTTGTATAGTGATCAATAGGTACAGTATCAACAGAGTTATTGTATTGTAAGTCTCACAATAAATCTCATGTTTAGCTGACCCAATTGCCTTAACGTAGTTATACTATAACATAACCTATAGGCAGCCAATTTTAGCTATACCTTTTTCACATTTATATCTACTACTTAAATAACAAATTGAGGTTGGTAAACGTCACAGACGACCAAGGAGCTGGCAGCTATCTCACACAGCGTAAAAGCTTAGCAATACGTGGCAATACAGAGAGGTAATGCTGCCAGTATCTTCGGTACCATGCCAAGGAGAGTTCTTTTTTTGACATCTATTAATGATAATTTTAGTATTAATGTTTAGTTTTTATGTAGATTATTTTAATGATTTCATTGAGGGTAACAGATTTTCAGCGATAGTTTTAGGAAAAAAATTAAAGTTTAGTGCAGTTGCTCTGTAATCTTGTTTTCAAAAGAGAAGGAAAAAAGAATAAGCCGCTGCGTTTCTTGCAGCGTTTCTTCTCAGCCGAATTTTTCATTTTCAGAAGCGCTGGTAGACTCAGACATATAAAGAGCCTATATGGCCTACTTGCAAAATAAAATTTTCATTTTTATTTTTATTTTTATTTTCATTTTCATTAGTGTGCTCGTAATTGCCGGATCACTCTTTTTAAGGCTCTCATATTAAACATGGACATTACTGTTTACATTGGTTACGGCACTGGAGTACCTACTAAATCTTATTAATTTTATGCTTTCATTTTGGTAATAACACTTAAAGAGATATAAGAACAGATATGAGTTCTGCTCGTATGTATTTTTAACCTATTGTCATTCATTTTTCCTCGCGACTGGAACTTGAAATAAAACTTTGGTTTTACACTTTATATTTCAATATCTTAAAACCACATACCTTACGTACATACACAATTACACATGTCACGCCTGTTACCCGGAGGCTAAGCTGAGACCACAGCTTTCCACTTGCTACGATCCTGCCATACAACCCTTGTATCACTTACTCTTATAACATTCTTTATGCAAGCTCATCGGTTTAGGGTAGCTACTCTTGAACTGGCTTTTCTCTAGAACATCTCCGATTTCTTAAAACCACGCTATCTGTTGTATGAGTCAAGAATCACTGCGTAACTTAACTTCACAAACAAAAGTTAAATTAATAAATTCAGCATTCTACATTCATTACGAGCAGCCCGACACGCATATGACCTCTTTCTAAATTAAATCTATCTCCCCAAAGTCATAAGATGTAAAATACAGCCAGCCGTGTTTACATATACATCGGGCGCGCTCGTGACATCAGTTGCTCACAAAAACAACCATCCCCGCACCCACTTAATTCAAAACACGTTTCACTACAATGAGAGGGCAAACGCAATACCTATCCGCTGTGCGCGTCACACCGTACTACACATTGATTGAAAAGATTGATAAAACCAATCACAAGCTTTTGTTTGTTTTTCATCTGGGACGCGTATAAATACCGAATCAATATTAGAAATTTAAATAATGTGCCAGTGTTGACAATAAATTATTACTGCAAACTATATCATCCTCGTACGATGAAACATTTAACCGGGTATAAAATCCGTTTGTTAGATAATTTAATTTTCAGAGATAAGCCCAAGTTTTAACGGAGGATGAATCGTTTTACGTTTTATTTAGTAATTCGCTACTTTATTTTAATAGTCTTATTAAAACGATTATAAAGCAGGGCATTATACATCTGTACCACTAACAACTTGTAACATTTGTGAAGTTTTAGCTTAATAAATATCATTTGAAGATTATACTTTTTTCTCTCTTAATTTTTACACATACAAGACATTTATAAGGTAACGGTCTCGGTCATTGACAGTGATCCAATAATTGACGAGAAGTTATGGAAAAATAAGAGGAAACACAGTATCTTACACGTGTCGAGCACTGGTACAGTAATCTTATTTCATGTATTTAATGCACAGGTTTTTTCTTCTTTCATTAGCGCTTTAGAACCATGTATGTTTTGCGACCTTATGCGATTCTCTTGCAGGTTTCATACCGTGAAATACGCCAAGTTTCCACTCAGTCTCTGCAATTTATAATCCGTAAATGTGAAAATAACAGCAAATTAATGGCAACCTTGGTTACTCTGATACGAAACAGGTTACAATAGTGGTAATACCGCGCATCGCAAACATTAAAAACAAATATTTTCAATGAGTACCTAATAATAATCCAGCCTATACGAACACATTTCTTCCAGGATGAGAGGGTTTAAGCTGTAGTTCCCCTGTTTGTGGGCCCAGTGCGAATTAGAAAATTCTCACATTAAATTCATAAAATAAATTTTCAAACGCAATTTTGCGCGATCCTAAATTCTGAAAAACTCAGAGGTTCTAATCCATGACCCTCTGCTAATAAGAATATTTGTTAACTGTACGCTAAACTGAATCAATAGGTGTAAAAGAGTTAAGCAGATGCAGGGATTGCATTTGGTGCGGTTAGCTATTGGAGTGTTGGAACAGCGGCCGGCTCTAAAAATACGATAAGGAAGCTATCAGGCAGTTGATTATCGGCTCGGCAAACATAGGACCAACCGTTCATGAATAGTTAAAAGCTGGGCTTCGTAGGGTACGAATACACTCAACGTAGCCTTCTGAAAACAGCCAAGCACAACAATGCAATTAATGTTTATGTGGGTATCACAACATTATCATAAACAGGCATAGCGTAATCAGTCTTCGAGAGGGTCGTTGCATAAAGATAAATTCGTTTCACGGATCGAGCAACCTCTTCAGCTGTCCGTGTGAACTTTGGCTTATTGTGATGGAGGCATGCGCGGTGTGTGCCCGCTGGCGGAGTCGGCACAGTGGCACCCGGCGCGGCGGCGACCGCGCGTCTGAGCCGCGATCACCCACGGGGAAATCTCGTATATACGTAACGCGGTTACTCTGTACACATTAAATCCATTATGTTCAATGAACCTTTCAGTTGCTGCATGTGGTTTGAATAACAAGTAAGAAAAAAAAGTGATCTCTTTAAAATAACAGTGAGTAATCATAAGTGGGTGAGCGGATCGTGCATGTGTTTGTTTGACATTTTAGCATTGGACATTGTTTATTTGCTTCGCCGGCGTTCAGCAACTATGAGGTAACGAAAAGATTTCTTGTAAATAAATCAGCAGTTGAAAATCGTTTAGATTTGACACTGTAAATAAACCCCATAATAAAACCCCATAATAAGAGAAGCGAAATGACCAGAAGCAATAAACTCTTATATTAATTCGATTGTGGGTGAATAAAATAATTACATACTTAGTATAATATAGGTATGTAATAAAACTTTCACTAATTATCTACAAAATATTAAATATACCTACCTAAAAACATAACCCTTCCTTTTGGCTTTGCGTAGTCGGGTAAAAAGGAAACACTCTGAGATACTACTGTCTCTGTGCGTTAATGATAGCTGCGGATATTTAAATTGAACTATCGTAAAATGATAAACAATGTAGAAGTTTTTAATTCTGCGGATATCTGAATAAACATGGAGGCGTCAATAAATACAAAAATATACCTACAACATGCCTAAACTTAAATAGTAGGACGGAGTGTGTTCCGGTCAGAAAATTGTAAAAGGTAAATATTTATTTTGAGATTTGACGGTTTATTAGTTGCCTAGTTTTATTTTATATTTCCATAAATCTATGTATTACTGTATAACATTATTCACTTGACACAAAATAAATGTCACGTTTATTTGTATGTAAAATGATGTACCTAATTTAACACTTTTTACTAACTTTAACCCCTTACTTCGTCTGCGTAGAATTCTTTAATTGCTAGCCAGGGGCGTATTTACCCTAGGGCCATCCAGGCCATGGCCCGGGGCGCCAGGCTGCTAGGGGCGGCAGCCGCCCCTAAAATGAAATACTTTATCGTCATTTAATGGGACGCCACAGCTAAATGGCCCGGGGCGCCCAATCTTTAAATACGCCTCTGTTGCTAGCCATGCTTTTTTAGTGATAAAAAAAGGCCAAAATCATCCTCAATAACCTAACTCCTTTCCAAATTTCATCTAAATCGGTTGTGCATTTTTGCCGTGAAGAGATAATTAACAAATAGAGCGAGTAACTTTCGTGTTTATACTTATAATTACTATGGATATTGAACCGCTAAGAGTTACTCATAATCCTTTTATTTAAAAGTGAGTAAAGGGCTAAAAAGTAACAAAACATTATTAATACCCTTAGGCTGATAAACATAATATTTCAGAGTGATGAAGATATACACAAAGTAAAAAAAAAGAATATGCTTTAAAATTTGCTTAAATCAAACTCTGCCTTTTACCCGACTGCTTATTAATCTGTATTTGTCAAATATGAAATAAATTTGCATTTAACAAATATAAAATCAAATCAAATTAAGCTAAAGAGAAGCTAAGTATTAATTTTAAATCGCGAATATCTATATCATCTACGTTTCGTTCATTTAAAATCATTGCACACAATGCAGACATTATAATTGAATTGTATCTCATATTTATAATTGTAAACGCAGGTTGCTGTGTGTTTATTGGTTTAAATTATTAACTCCACTGTTAATTTAATTCAAATTAGTATCTCGCAGCGATAAATTATCACGTTAACAACGCTCAATTTAAATTAAAAGCGAATAAACAAACAAATCTAATAATTTTTACTTCTATGATTTACTTACTCACAGTTAAAACATATACTACTCATAATCATATTAAACATCTGAACTGTTTTACTTAGCCAAAAAATAAATAGAAAACCAAAAAGCGGCCAGGTGCGAGTCGGACTGGCGCACCGATGGTTCCGTACCTCAATACAAAATATTTGTACTTGTATTTACGAAACACAATATATGTATTTCTGTTTTGTACATTTCAAAACAAAACGTGAAAAAAAGTTATCCTTCGTTTTGGTTACAAATTACAGTAGTAATCGACGTTTCCAGTATTTGTATCTTAATAATAAATAAGCCAGGAGAAATTATCATGTCACGCGACTTACAATACATCGCTCGTAATTTTTCAGGCGATCAAAAACAAGCGTTGGTCATATTTTGGCTTGCGAAATGCTTTTATGAATTCTGAACTTCATGGTGACCGAATCATTCTGATGCCAAGTTTTAAGTATTTCATTATTACGTTGCTGACTCATTATTATAATAAGGTATTCTTTAAAAGGAATCTTAGCCTGATCCTTACCAAAACCCACGGCGACATATATTGTTCATAGTAATTGAACTGAATTGAATGAATAAATTAGTTTTCTTCCCATTATTTTCTGTCTAAATTTAACTGCTAATGAGTAAAATAATCCGTGGTATGATTATTTATTGGGAACGAACATTTATTATGCAGTAGTGTTGGGGAGAGAAATTCGATTTCCAACATACCAATTATTTGTTTTGTTTCACATTAATTAATTTAAATTAGAATACAAATTTCATTAAAAACCGTTTTTTTGTGGTTTTCAATAAATCAGTCCGTTTACGTAAAGATTTTTCATTTCAACCAGATATTTTTGTCTGATTCAGTTAAAATGTTTATCTACACACATATCATGAGTGACAACAAGTAATGGCGGCAAATCGATCTAACCGTGAAGACGAACGTTATTTTTAAATCATAGTCAAACGAATGAAGTCCCTATTGTCATGTCACTCGAGATCAAATGTCGTGCGTTTAAATTAGAAAAACATACTGAGTTGACGTTTCGTATCGATAACTGTTTTAATATCTGTGGATACTAGAATAGAGACCAACTTGAATTTTGGCAGCTGTTCCAAATTTAAATTCATAACGTCACGAGATATCGGTAATGTGATCTCCAATAAACACAGACTACTAAGAGATACTACCCAATAAAGAACAGATTTACCTACTACCACAGACAAGAAAATTCTTATAATAACATTGGTTGTAATAATGTCATTTTCTATGGTTTTTGAACGCGTTATTGAGCACTTATGATATGTGTGTAGATAAACGTTATATTTGTGTGAAGTAAGTGGATAAGTATTTACTTTGCGGTTGTTAACGACTGTTTATTCATAATTCTTGCTTTCGTATGGATAACATGACCAAGTTTACATTCGCATTCCTTGTTCTTGCACTAATTACGTTAAAAGCCATACTTTAGGTTAAATAAGAAAAATATTCTGTTTTTTACCTCTTCACGGCAAAACAGCTGGACAGATGGTTGACGAAATATGACAAGGCGATAGTTTGCATATTAAGAGATAAAATGGGCTACCTCTTATCCTGAAAAAAAGGTATAAATCTCGCGAGATAGCGATAAACGAATTCTACGCAGACCAAGTTGCACGTAACAGGTACTTCATAACCATTTTTTACCTGTCACAGAAAATAGGGTAATGTTTTTAATCCATGGAATAAGATTTTTTTTGTAGATTTTAAATCAGTTACCTTAATTCAATTTCCCATCTTACATTGTAAGGAAATGATACCTATCCAATAACATTTTGGAATAAGCAAACAACGAAACAGCACCTTTTAGCTAAAGCTAAACAATCCCAAGGGCGGAAATATAACGTTCTTGAATGACTTCGAAATAATTGGCTGAGTGGTTTCGGCATGTCTCCGTGGCGAGAGGAGTCGAGGGTCCTTCGTCAGTCGCGTGCTCGGTGAAATGACTACAATGGGGAAATTATTCACACAAGGCACGGACCCGTTTGACACTAAGATGCATTATCTTTTGGAGGCACCCTTACAATTTGCTAGTGGTAAAAGTATAGGAGTAACGTAGAGGCTTGTGTATCTGAAAATAGATCAAGAGATGTAAGCAACTTTGGAAACTTTTAACAATAAACGTTATAATGCTTTCTCTGGCTGATACTGCGATGACTTATTGTGACAGGCATTTGACTGGATTATCAAACTATGTTATGGTAAAGTTCAAGGTGATAATTTCGTTTTATAAATAAAAAACCAATAAGAATACCAGTTACGTTGACTAAGGGCTAAGTTACACTTTGATTCGTGCAAGTGCGAGTTTACACATTTGGTTTTTAGTGCAAGTAGCAAATGTATGAACTCGTACTTGCACTTGTCAAAGTTTAACTTAGCCCTAAGGTAATTTAGACTTCGTTTAGTGGAAGTGCTTGGTTCATACGTTTGCAGGTAAGTGCAAGTAGCTAATGTAAAAACTCGCACTTAACACTTCGCAAAGTGTAAATTACGCCTAGCAACCGTAAATGGACCTTAACGTATTATGATGTTGCCAACTTGGAATTGACTGACCTTCATTTTGTAGTATGGAGGCAATAGTGGCTTACTCTTATTGCCTAGGCATGGAATGTATGCATTTGCGGGTCGTGTAAGCTTATAGGTCGTGCAATCCAGTGGAGGCTTTTCGTAAAGATCAAAATCAAATCAAAATCAAAATATCTTTATTGCATGGTTATGGGTTAATTAAGTGACAATTTACATTAAAAAAAAGCGCAATATCCTGCCTTCTAGAGGCGTACAATATTCCTGTCTGTTTAAAAATACGAAACTAAATTAAATTTAAAAATTGAATGAATTCGTAATTATTATTAATATATTATACATGGTAAGGTCTACAAAAGTCAAATTAATATAAAAGTATGTTAACAGAATTAATCAATCACTTTAAATAAGATATATAAAATCGTAGCAAAATAGGTTAGGAAATAGATTTAAGAGGACATTATAAATAAACTACTATTCCGATGGCTCAGTGATCTAAATTGTGCCTTGACCTCCAATAAGACATTTTGTTACTTTTAGCGATCTTGTGCCGTCTCCAGCCAGCCTCCAGCTTGCAGTTCCCCCAAAACCGCCACCACTGCGTCACACTAGCGATCGGCGGGGCGACGTCGTGGTTGGCCCAGATATGCTCTCTTTATAGCTCCATCATCCACCATCCGTATCAAATAGCCAAGCCAACGTGAACAGAGAGTCTTCGTCCCTACCACTATATTAGGGTACCTGCCATCTATTGTTGGTTGTGAAAGTAAAATGACTATTTTTAATTTATTAGATACTATATACGTGCTATCGTCGCTGACAGTGTTTAACTTGACACAGAAATGGGTTTTCACTTGATTTTATCGTTTTTTTATGAATTACAATGTTTGAGAAAAACAATTTCGTTGTCAAGTTAAGAATATCATTCGCGAAAACGGCAACATATACCCACAGGGAAAAAAACACATACACAGCAACATTGTTTTTCGTTAACCGAATTAGGTTAGATGTAACAAAGGTGTAGTTAAGAATTATGAAACCTAATGTAGGTCAGACAGCGTTCCGCTCGGGCAATTTTACCATTTCATTCGTCGCATCGCGCAGAAAGCACTTTCATTTTTTGTATGCAAGCGAGAGTGCCAAAAGTTTTGCGCACTGCGTCGCTCCCTCAAACTGAATATGTATGGGATGAACTTGCCAATTCAAATTCGGATACTTTGTTCACCGCAGTGCGACCTAAAATTGGCTTTTACCGATAAATTTGTAAGACGCCTATAGACCCATGAGCGCAATCCTCCGAAAGCTGCAACCAGTGGCTTTAACATGACCAGTCAAGTTTACTTTATCACAGTTTATCTTTATGTGCGTCCCTTTCTAATGACAAAAGTTTGACAGAGACGCAAGGAGGGTTAAATCATATCTAGGCCAGTCATGTTAGGGCCACTGCTAGTGATGTAAAAAATTTTAGCAAGTTTCGGCATCTAAAGGGCGCAATATCGAAATCTCGCCCTATACCTCATTGACCCTATTATAGCTACTTTACTAAGGTAAAAAATGTTAAAGTAAATGGACGTATATTACTTAATACCTTATTGATCAAAATGACTTAAAAAATTTATCATACTGTTCTTTGGTTAGATGTTGAAACATAATAATGGTAACAAAGGAATTAGATTGAGTCATCCTTAGAAGACAGTAAAGTGTAGAAGGTAGTTTTTTAAGACATACAACTCCGTACGTCAGCGGCCTTAACATGACAGCCCAGATTTAGTTTAACCCCTCCCCCTGTGTCAGTGCCTAACTAGTGTCATAAGAAAGGAACGCAGATAGAGATAAACTAAACTTGGCCAGTCATGTTAGGGCCACTGTGGTACAAACATTTGATATAGGTAGCTGTTATGTTTTAGTCAGCGTAAGCCTAATAAAGACCCTAATAGCGCCTTTTTTACGACTTGTCTTTTTTTATATTTGAGGACACGATAAACAAGCAGGCGGTCCATTTGATGGAAGGTGGCGCTTATGAAGCATTTGCAACACAGAGGGATACAAAACGCGCTGCCGATCTAGCACATTAGAAAACTTCAAGATGTCTCTATTTTAGCTCTATATAAACAAAAAAAACCTTTTTATGAAATTCTTTAAATAATGGTAAAAATCGCACCAAAATCCATTGCGTGGTAAAAAAGAACTAAGCGCACACATAGATAAAAGAACAGAAATAGGGACTTTGCTTACTGTTTAGAGAAGAGACTTCGAAAAATGGAAAAATGAAGAAGAGAAGATTAAAGCTGAGAGAAGAGACTTAACAAGAGATAGAGAAGAAGAAGAGTTAAAGACACTATTTTACTTATGATTCACCTACAAACTATCCAAACTGAAAGGGCATTGAGAAGCTTGCAGGTGTTGGTCTGTTGCTGACACCCATTCAGCGATATCACTGATCATAATAGAACATTGTTGCTCAAACAATGCAGTATTGGCAACCCCAGTGTAGTGTAGTTGTTGACTGTACAAATATAAGATTTAAGGATAAATGATGTGGTTTCGGCTTAAGAATAAAGGGTTAATAATAATAATAAACCCTTGAATTTGTACAAAAAAAAATTGTATTGCAGTTCAAAGGGCAACTAATATTCGTAATGATCATTTTGAAATTAGAAGACTCCAGAAATTCCTTTAATCAAAGTTGTGACGTTCCAGTTACTATTTCGGGATACAACTTTACTAATTTTTTTAACTGAAATATTTCGAAACTCGTAACAATTTTACAAAGCCTTCAGTTTTGTATTTGTACAGTCAGCTGTAAAAATATATATACAGCCATAGCGTCAAAATATGGATAACTTCGACTTTATGTTCAGTAGCATAAATGTGTATGGATATTTTTGACGTCTTGGTAACGTATATTTATATTTATGATGCTGACCGTACTGTCAACAAATAAACTATTCAAACCTGGAAGATTATGCTGTACTTACGGGACAGTAACAAATAGTAAATAAATAAATAATACATATTTCCGAATAATTAAATTATCTGTGATTAAGAGTCGATTGTTTATTATTTTCGTTTAATCTATCTTGCTCCTGCCATTGATTTTTAGTTATGATATATTTTTGTATAATCAAGTGCCAACGCATGCTTTGTTATATTACACTGATGTAGGTAAGAGCGTTGATGCTGCTTGAGACCTTGGATCAACATTATCATCACCAGGTTATATTCGTTCGGCTGCTAGGCATAGATCTTCTCTCGTGAGAATGCATGGACCAACTTACAAAATACTGCCAATTTCAAACATTTTTTTTCTTACAAATGGCATCGTCGCACATAGATCCTGTGGAAACCAGTAACGCTAATAGTCAATTAAGTGAAGGAATTGTAGTTGTGAAAACAGACCTAGTAAACAATTAAAACCCCAACTCACATTAAATATAATTGTAATTAGACATGAAAAACATAACAAAATATTCACTTACAAAACAAAAGGGGAGTATTTCCCTTTACGCCAAAGGCATAAATCTTCCCGGTTTGAACTTCCACTCTTCTTCGACATCAAAGGGTCAGTCAACGCATAAAAATAGATTGTTTTCTTTTCTTCTGTTTTACCTTTTTTCACCTACTACTGAAGGCTGTATATTTTACGCTGGATCCAGGAAATTGTTCTAAGTAATATTGTTGATGACACTCCATTAGATTTGTAAGGGGTTGCGACGTGACCATAAGCAACACGCGCCGGTTAAATGTGTTCCATTGTTACAGCTTATTTTTGTTGTCACGTTAAATATTAGCACAATGTTACCCGTCTGCGAAATTATTTATGAAAGATTCAAACATCTGTACGAAAGCTCACTTTTGTTTTTTTTAGTGCATGATGGAGTACGTTCAGTTTAAATACCTTCCTGCGTCTCTGCCTAACTAGTACCTATCATAAGAAAGGTACGCACGTAGAGATTATTAAACTTGGCCGGATATGCTAGGGTTACAGGCAGACACTACTAACGCTACCAACTTCTGTGCTGTAACAAGCGTTATCTCTATATGCTCTATTTTTTTCTAGACCAGCATACGAGATACGTTTTTACGACTAACAAAATACCATGCCGTGCTTAGATGTTCTGAGCACACTTAACGTTCTTTTTCCACAATGTAAGTTGATGTAAAAGTCGATCGTCTCATTCCAAATTGACTGATGAGTTTCCCATGATATTATGTAAACGATTTAGCCCATTAGTTTAATTTGAAAACTTTTCAACAAAAACAATGTTGAGCTGTATTTCTCCGAAAATAATGGTACCTACCAACTCGTTGGCGAGAAACGCCACATTATAAACTTGGAATATTTCCGACGGCTCCGACTAGAAACAATTTACTGCGACCTCACTTTGCGAAATCGTCAATTTAAAGTTTCCTGTCACACAGTACGCGGGGTCCAATAAGGGATGGCCTCATTTATTGTTTGGTTGCGAAATTGAAGGACATATAAATATTTTCTTCCTTATTCTTGCTAGGCAGCAAGCAGTTCCTGTCTGTCCGCATGGTATTTTTCTTTTAAGAGCTTATTCCGACAATTTACTCAACATTCTAATACAGGATCCGGCGTAAAGTAATAGCTTGCTACTGCGTTTCGTACAGTGAGTGAGATATCCAAAGCAAAATCGTGTCCAAAATTTTAGCTTTAAAACTTTTATAGTTTTCGAGAAAAAGGGAGCGCGACATACAGACAAACGGACATAGAGTAATTATATAAGGTTCGATTACGGAACCTTTAAAATTTGTATGTATTTAAACTTAATGATCACTGCCAGGACAAAGCACAGATTTAATTACAAAAATACAAATCCTATTGATTAGCATTTTACGAGTGTTTAAGTGTTGGTGAAGTTAACTGTATTATGTTGTGTTTCGTTTTGGATTAAATTTATTTTTAATATATCTAATCTAATTACAATTAACCTGGAAGCCCTTACTTTTAATGGATTGCTCATTTTCCTTCCTACATATCGTAACTTCACCTTTGTTCATCACTCTTTTTGTTTTTATTATTTATGTTAGGGGTGTTCCACTCCTCACAAGGTACGCTCGGCCGCCTTGCCTACAGAGTAGGCAAAACTCACTAAGTTATTGGCTTGCTGCGCGCCCGCTCACTCATGCTTGCTGTGTCAGTGTAATTGAAAACGATTGCTGCGTAACCCTAACGTGTCGCCAGGGAGTTGTGGGGGGAAAGCGGACGTGGGCGGCGAGTTCCTTTTGACGCGAGCCACCTGGCGAATGCGTATGAAGTAATACGATTTTTTTTGTGCGTGGCAATAAAGGTGGAATTCGTTTAATCGCGGTCATAATAGATAAGTTTCTGTACGTTAGTAGAATTATTTATTCTGTGCTTCCCATTCAATCTACTTTCCACGATTTACTGTGGCCCAAACATGATCGGCCAAATTTAGTTTATCTGAATTTATCTCAATGTGTTTTTTATGACACTATAGTTTGGCAGAGACGCAGGGAGGGATAAATGTAACCTGGGCCGGTCAAGTTAGAAGCACTGTAGCAAGAGTTTGAAAAATCACATGACAGCGACAATAATCTCCACTCCGTTAATCATTGTTTTGAGCTGGCTTTAAAACCAGGTGACAGCACAGTCACATAACAACAACACTCCTAGCATTTTTCACTTTAATACAAATGGTGTACCTATTTATGAAGTCTAATGGCAGGCTTAAACAACTCTGCATCAGAGCAGAATTCCGTGTGGAAATATATGGCGCTTTCATAAAATCCGAGGTGTCATTTCCTTTTGAATAGTTCGTTATATCTGCGCAGGGGATGCGGTATAAAGTCTCAGGTTATTCAGGTTATTACGGAGCCCGCGATATGTCGTTGCGGGGACGATGTGTTATAAAGGGAACAGTAAATCTCACCCTTATTGACAAATGACATCCCTCGTTACAATACCGTGGATATCGTTTTCCATATCCGTCGTATTTTATACATTTCCTTCATATTTTTGACGCCGTATGATCGTAAACTTATACGTACATATAAGTAGGCAGATATTAAGACCGAATACTTCTTTTCCTTGCATGTATCGGATAATGTTACAGCTTACTTTCCTTAAAATTACGATTTTTGCTTTGTTTTTGTTTCCGTGGATTCTATATTATAATTGTGCACTTATTCAGACACGACGTTGCGTAGAATAGAAACAAATATATATATTTGTATGTAAGTTGTAATACCTACTTTTTATTAAATGTACTCTTACATTTTAGAAAACTTACAAAACCGAATTCTTACTTGTAGCACATGTAGATCACATCTAGTAACAGATACATGATCTCATCTAAGACAGACGGACGGACGGAGTCGCACTATAAGGGTTCAATATAAAATCTTTGTTCAGTCTCAGACTGGACAGGATGTTAGTAACAATGGTCTGTCTGGAATTTTTACTTGAGACGAGAAGCGCTTTCTTTTGACATTTTGTTAATACTAGTTCTACTAGAACTGAATTTGATTGAGGTTAAATCGAACAGCAAACATACAAGTATATTTTCATGTAAGTGAGGATTACCGAGAACATCTTAAGTAAGGATGGAAAGGATTACCGAACATAATTAGTATATTATTAACGTACTTAGTACGAGCTTGTAATTAAGACTCCATTTTACCTTCGTCTTCCCCACCACTATACGTTGATAGGTAGTTCATTATTTTATCAATTCGATAAATACACCGTCAACGATTTAAACAGATAAGTAACCATAATATAATAAAGGTTTTTAAAATCATGTGTGTGTATTAAAACGACCGAGTGTTAGAGAGTGTTTTATTAATCGTTGACTTGAGTGATGTAATGACTAGTCATATACCGTTCCATGCAGTTCTGATGCTCAAAAAACATTAATAAAACATATTTAATAAAATTTGAGCGCTTATTAAATATACCGATTCGGAACGTGATTCAAAATCACAATCAAAACAAGTTGTCTCTCCTGTGGCCCTGACACGATCGGACAAGGTTTAATTTATCTCTCCCTACGTATTTGTCAAACTAGTGTCATAAGAAAAGGATACAATTAGGGATAAACTCTGGTACTTAAACCAAACTTGGTCGGTTACTTAAGAACTACTGTGGTCCAAAATTAACGATTAGATAAGATACAAATATGATCCCTTTGAAGAAGCTAAAACTAAGTCCGCTGCCGTAGATGTCGTGGATGACGTGACCAAAGAATAGATCCTTAACTGTTCTTCATAGGAAAACATTTATTAATAATAGTAATAAATATTTTGGAACAATTAATATCAACTGAACTAGTACTTGGTATTGTTTAAAAAAAATACCTAGAGGTTTATCAACGTCAACTGGGACCGAAAAACTTAAAATAGCTTCCTTGGACAAAGTCTTAGCATAGCTATATAAAGAGCGAATTATATCAGAGATTTTTTTGTTTTTAATTACTCGTGTGTTTAATTAAACTTGAAGTGAATAATCATTTTTTTATTTAATCTTGCATATGAGACAGCAGACAACTGATGAACAACTACAACTAATATAATAAATACTGCGTAGAAACTGAAAAATGTCTTTGTGATCGCTCTTAAAGCTTTTATCACGTTATAACAAATAATTCACGTTAAATCTACCGTGGAAATAATTCATCGCTCAGTACGTTAAGTATAGCACTCGTACATGGCATTTGGTTCAAATATCGGCCTTATCGCGATCGAGTAGAGTACACAAGGTTGGACCTGCGTCAACGCGTGTCCCATGCTCTCAATACAAACGGAAGAATTTATTACAACAACTCTTCATATAGATACGTACGGACCCTTTTTATGGAATAGGTCATGAATCACCCGGATGAACCCGGGCGCCTTTGACAAAAGCCTTCATAAATAAATAAATGTACATTCATACACATTTTCCTTTTTTCATTTTACATAACTCATTGAAATGATGCTCCCTATGTAAATCATGGAAATAGAATAGCTACTTACTTATGTGCGCGAGATGTATGCTGACATTGGGTATGGGATGGGCACGCGTGTCTACTTTCCATGATTGAATTTTAATGCATGAATATTTTAACTTTTAATCAAACTCAGTTTATTTAACAATGGAAATTGCTAATACAGCTCACGGCAGACTACAGGCACCGAATGACTAGACTGCTTTCAAGTTTTCAGGGTTGATCACACGCTCGAACAGCCACTTAATTAAGTGATCGTAGCACTCGCAAGTACATTCTAGAAACACAGAGGCGAATACGGCGTCTGTATCAAAACAAGACTCCTTAAGTAATTTAGCCTGTCCATTTAGTGCTATTTTTACAAACAATATTTCTGTCACATACAGTCTTTGTTTGTTTCAACTTAATATACAAGTGTAGAGAGTACTGTGGCCCTAACATGACCGGCTCAGGTTTAGCTTATCCCTCCCTGCGTCTCTGTCAAACTAGTGCCATAAAAAAGTGATCCACATAGAGATAAACTCAGATAAACTAAACGTCTTTCTGTAGCATCGTAGCTCATAAACGAATGAACTTTTCGAATACGATTTTTTCGTTTGAATACCGATTTCATTGCAGTAGTAAGCACGAAAGCAGTTTTTGAGAAATTTGAGCTTTTAAAATCGTCGGAGGTTAATTTAAATATTTCTCTGGTTAATTTATACACAAGTCATCACTTAGGCATTATCATTAAATTACGAAGAAACTAGGGGAAGGTAATATGTCAGAATACAAGCAATTGACTATGGCGTTCCTTGACAGTATTCGTAGGGAGCGAGCTTACATGTAGTATATTTTCTAAACCCAAAGAGGTAGGTATGGATTGACGTAGCTCCTATTTAAATAGAAGTAGATACACCCATTAAAGGTATTTATCTCTCGTACAGTGTTCTGGTGCTCCAGTTGAGTGGAAATATCTGAGGTACAAGGGTATCGAATACACCACAGTTCAGACTGAAAGGATTAAGTCGATTGGAAGTAATCGCCTTTTCTTCTGATAATATTACTCGGGGCGTTTGTAAACGTTTCTTATCTCTGATCTTGGTTGGCGTGACTCAGGATTGACGTTACGGTTGATCGGGGTTTCTGGCTTACTCAGCTCAAATAACATTTAGGTAGAGTCAACAATACATCTAAGTGACCATTAACGACGGACGGTACAGATAGAAACTATTACGTTTCAAAAGACATGTTAAACTGAATGAATGAAATTATTATATACTAGCGGACGCCCGCGACTTCGCATAGAATTAGATGGCTATGTCCGTCCGGGATAGTGTAGCTTTCTATGTGTGAAATAATTTTTGAAATCGGTTCAGTAGTTCCAAAGATTACCCCCTACATACAAACAAAGAAAGTTTACCATTTTATTATATTAGTATAGAAGTATAGATATAGATATAAATTATAAATGAAATAATATAATGTATAAGAGCAATTAAAAATCCCTTTCGAGCATATGTAATGTGTTATCCTTTGATCTGTCGTGGTCTTAGCTAGGTATCTCTAAAGGAAACGCCTGTGTGGATAACGCCAAAAAGAATATATAATCTTTACTGCTACTAGAACTATGTCGTGTTACGCAACACTCCGCTTGCATTTCCGTTCTTAATTTGTATCTTATGTATGGGATGCGCATCATGTACATTTTCATATTTCGTACCGTATACAGGGTGTCCCAAATATATACAATATAATATACAATATAATACACCCTGTATATTGATGTGGTTACGCCGAACTGAAAGTAATTGCTTACATAATTTCAGCTGCTTATATAATCAAAGTCTTGAGACCGTATCGATGTTGTTGCTATTGTACTTTTGAAGGTTAATATTTCACAATAAATTAACATAGGTAACTACGATAAAAAAAGGATTCCAAGATCAAAAGTAAGGGTCTCTGCCACGCGGTATGATAATGATATAATGCCTGATACCGATCAGGCCATGATATGTCATTGGCTGGGGATTTTTCAGGTGATGGCTTCCATCGCTTCCATACATGATATTGCTCCTGGTTTCACAATAGGCATCAGACTATGTCATCTGTTGAATAAAAATGTTTGATCTTGGATTCCATTTCTGAGGTTACCAAGTCTATAGGTACGAATACTCTTAGCAATAATGTGGTTATAACCACTACAAAGTGCCTGCAGCAACTTAACAAGCCCCGCGTGACAATGGGGGTGCGAGCAAAGTGCAGGCGGCGGGCGCATGAGAGTTTGCCATTTTGCTGAGTAAAATGTTTGCATCCGAGACTTGCAATACTAACAAAACGCAAGTGAGTGCATTTGCACGGATGCCGGCAAACAGCAGAGCAGAATCAAATAATCTCGGATTCTGCACGTACTTATTATTAATTGTTAATTTTTGATTAATATGCAGAAATGCGTATAATTTTTTTATTCTCAACAATAACTTAACGATAACTAATGGCCGAATTCACAAATACCACTCAAATTGTTCTTTAATAAATAATAATGAATATGATGTTATTGCTAGATTGATGAAGACTTAACCAGTTAATCTGAGAACAAATGTTTATATCATCATAATCATATGCCAGAAGACGCCTACTGCTGGGCACAGGCTTTTCACAAGAATCTCGACGAAGGTCGGCCTTGTCCTGTGGCCTTGTGGCCCGTTTCACTAAGCTACAAGTTAAAATTTTACAAGTCTAAACCGGCAACATTGGTCAATAATGGCCAATGGCAATGGGCATAATGATCAATGTTGCCGATTTAGACTTCTAAAATTGTAACTTGTAGCTTCGTGAAAAGGGCCACTGCTCGTATCCATCAGTTCTCCGTAATATTTATCAGATCGTCGGTTGACCTTGTAGAAGCCTCCCAATATTTCGTCTTCTGCGGTGGTAGTCTCGCTTCTGCTAGGCATTCTTAATACTCTCTGCCCTGCACTGTCGTGACCTACTTATTATGACCGCAAATGTTTATGTGATATTTGTGAATTCGTCCTATAGCACCAAATAGCACACTACAGTACAGCTACAGTATGGTAATAAAAATCTAGCGCCAAAGTGTAAATAAGTGTCAAATATCGATAGATTTTCTCGGGACGTGGTCATCTTCAATTCTCAGCGGAAGTGATGAACGGAATCGGCAAGTAAAAGGCATTAAATCTGTCTGGAGCGTTCGATTTGCATTGGGAAAATTGCATTTTCGAGTCGTCGGCGACAAGGAAGCGACGCCTGCAAATATTTGCGCTTGACTGCGAAAGCTTTGCTTTAGAATTTCACTCCCAGTCTTCCTTGTACACCGCAGAAACTAATGTGTGGTCATAGAATAGTTAAGCCAAATTATTAAAAGAAACTTCAATGAGTTACTCTTTACTTATTAATATTTCGAAAGAGAAGTGGCTTTTACCCTTACAACGATATATATATAGGTTTTCAAATGTTACAATTATTTTCAATAGGCCTGATCCCTGGAAGAAAAGGAAGGCTGTTATTTTGTAAAGCGTCTTCGGACTGGAAAAAACGTACAAAATTATGTTACTGCTATGTCGACGCACTATGATAGCAGTCCATTATATTATAGTATAAGTTATACCAGCCTATGGCGCAATATAATCTATTGCGCCTCTTGATATTTTCCAGATAAAATTCGTTTCTAATAAGTATTTTCGCAGTCAAATTCTAGGTACCGGTACTGGTAGCTTCTTCGGTACATACAATGGTTACGCTATCGCCATTCACTGAGAGCCATTCATCGCCTACTAGAGCGACTAAATTCCTCTAAACAGGTTTTAAGTCGTTTCTTAAAATTAACTCTGGCAATGAGGAAACAACTCCTGCTATTAGAACTATTTAAAATGAAAGCACTCGTTTAAAATTGACAAACAAAAAAACTGCAGCACCTTTCGAAATATTCTGGATAAATTTTAAGTAATATTTTTCTATTATGAATCTAAATTGATAAGTATAGAACTGTAAAAGATATTAAAACATAAAAACATGGATTGTTGTTATGTGGACGAGTGTGAGGACTTCTCGGTCAGGCCGATGTTGATGGTGCCGTGTGCCCCAATGAAGTGTAGCGAAGACGCTCCGGCTTGCTTTCCCTGTATTCCTCGCTGTTCTAAAAAAGTGTATTGCTGTGAAAAGCCAAGACCAAAGCCTCCTTCAAGGTCACCAGCGTTCTCTGACCTACCCGATGCTGAATGCTGCCATTCAAAGGAGCGCAACACAAGGCCACGTTCAAGTGAAAACACATATTCGTCTCCTCCACGCCAAGCTCGGTGTGCTCCTCCGCCATGCTACGAGCCATGCAGTCAACCTACTTGCAAGCCAGTTAAAACAAAATATGTAATCCCCTGCTATCGATACGAGGACGGTCGTATTGTAAGTAACTTTCAGTACTAAATATCATTATAGATATGAAATTCATAGTCATGGTCCGTTTCGTAAATCCAACCGTAAACTGAAACCAACAACTGTTTGTGTATCTAGTCATTTACTTTGTGGTTGGTTTCAGGAACGGTACGTTCCAACACGCCTTGGTAGGCTTCCGAAATCCGCGTACCAGCGTAACGGGATCCAAGATCAGATTCACGGGTATAGAGGAGCGATTAGATACCTGTGCGCGGTTGAATGCTGCTCACAAGAAAGTTATGTGTACACTGCAGTTGACCCAATTCGCAAAATATACCCTAGAATAACTCAAGAAATGTTGCCTATCACTAAAAGAAGAAAGTCAAAAAATGACCCATGCGTCTAGAACTTATATGCAAACAGGCAAAAAATGCGAAAAATATTATCTAAATGACCACCCGGACAACGTTTGGCAGGTAAATCCCTTGCCATCATCAGCGGTTAAAAGAAATGGACTTCAGGACCAAGATTTCAAAAGTGGTGGCATAGCATATATTCGCAAATGTTGGCACGTCGCGTGGTGCGGCGACTATCCCAAGGCAATGCCCATAAAACCAATGAAGAAATTGCCTGTCAGGGTCATCACTAAGAAGCGATGACCCTGTTGGTGCGTAAATTATAACATTTTGTAAATAAAAGTCATCAGACAGACAGAAAATAATGACGGCATGCTAAAAGTAGTTCTCTTTACGAAGAAATGCGAATGGAAGCTTTAATTAAATTGCTTAAAAGGTGGTGTAACGTATTGATTCTGAAATGAATACTTTTCTCATCGTGCTAATGACGGATTGAGTTAACTGTGAGATTAGTAGAACGAAAATATGGTTGAGAGTAGCGGAGCGAGGTTAAACGGGAGTGTGTGGTCCGTTGCAGGTGCGCCAGCTACCCGTGTCCGCATTCAAGCGCAACGGCATGCAGGATCAAGAGCATTCTGTCCTTGGCACGCCGAACTTCCTGCAGCGGTGTCCGCGGGACGTGTCGATTGAGTGCGACGTGTGTACCAAGCCCGTAAAAGTGTGCGATCCCGCGAAAGTGCCGCTGTGTGACGGCAAGACCACACTCGGCTGCAGTTTTATGAGGAAAAAGCCGATAAAAGTGTCACTTGAAGATATATTAGATGATTGAATACAAGAGTCTACTTATTTTGAGATTATACGAAATATACTTAATAACGTTTTACGTAAGTCGTTTAATATTCCTAATGGTTTCTTATAATGGTTATCTGAGCAGTTCTTTTTAATATTTGAGGCTTCAATAGTCACGCCTAAAGCTTGTTCGACTTGGTGAGTTTACCCGCTGAATTATTAAACTACTTTCATTTGCTACACATACAAAATACACAACCCTTTCTGTTCAGGTTAATTGAAAAGAGAACTTCGTGAATAAACTTTACGTATTAAATGTTTATTGAAACCAGATGCCGTTGAGCGTAGGGGTGTACCAGGCGTACTAAACTCGTGATTTTATTACATGGCAACGACGACTGAATTGTGCCATTTTGTTACATAATTAGGGTTCTGTACCTGAAGTGGCACCCGTTGTTTGGATGGAAAAACGTGAAATTTGGCACAGTTTTAGTGCACGTCAATTAGCATTTAAGTTGTACATTTTATTCATTCGAAGTATGTATCTATACAACGGTTTATGTTGTATCAACTTTTTAAAGAAAAAATAAAGCAAAGATATTGGAATAGAACATCAAGAAAGAGGTTGCTTTGTCCGAAACTGCTAGTGCCCGAGTTGAACAAGCACTTACCTAGATTTTATTGCTTTATTTATTTTTATTCTCAGCATCCTTTTATCTTGTTCATATTTTAGGCCACCGTGTTTTATCCGCATAGCCTGCACAAGTCTCCGTGACTCGTTATGTTTGCAATATTGCATCCTATTTACACTATTCTTAGTCACTGAGTGACAAGCGAAAATTGAAAACTACTGGAGCCATTGTCTTACACTCATATTATAGCTTTATTGCCCAAAAGCCGCGTTTCGGCTACATGTAACAACTGTAGCCAGGTATAGACTGAAAAAGCCAAGCCACGAGTGTCACTAATGTAAACTGTTACATACGACTTTTTCGGATATTAGTTTTTGAAAGTGGTTTTTTTTGTTACAGACAAACCAACCGACAGTGCTGATGCGGCGCGCCTGCGAGGTGGCGATTGGCGCGCGTCCGCGCAAGAAGCCCTTTGTTGAGTCGAGTTACCGCGCCGACTCTGATCACCAAGAATCCCGATACATTAGTGAAGATGAACAGGTATTATATGGTTAGTCTTTTTGTATTAGGTTGAAGTGCGTACGAAATTAACGACGATGCTGGAATTATGCATATAATATCATTATCATCACATATATTGGGAGTGGACTAGGTGCTCTAAAGTATGGGAATACGACGGGAGCCCTTCGCCTCGCATATTGTTGTTTGACATAATGAAATGTAGTATCGGTCTAGTCTTGGATTGTTATATTTTATCTACACACATATCATAAATGCTCAATAACGCGTTCAAAAACCATAGAAAATGACCAGCATTATTACAACCAATGTTATTATAAGAATTTTCTTGTCTGTGGTAGTAGGTAATCTGTTCTTTATTGGGTAGTATCTCATAGTAGTCTGTGTTTATTGGTGATCACATTACCGATATCTCGTGACGTTATGAATTTAAATTTGGAACAGCTGTCAAAATTCAAGTTGGTCTCTATTCTAGTATCCACAGATATTAAAACAGTTATCGAACGAAACGTCAACTCAGTATGTTTTTTTAATTTAAACGCACGACATTTAATCTCGAGTGACTGAAAATAGGGACTACATTCGTTCGTCTATGGTTTAAAAAAAACGTTCGTCTTGACGGATAGGTCGAATCACAGAGTACCTTTTTAATATACATGGTCGCCATTAGGTGTCATCGTTTTTGGTTTTTTGCTGTTACGGTTTTTTGCAGTTATGATATGTGTGTAGATAAAGTAATGTGAAAGTGTGAAGTGTAGATAAAGTATTATGAAACTCGCTGACGCTCGTTTCATAAAACCACACTCGTGTTTTAAGGCCTCTCATTATATAGCAGTTGCATAAAATACTATTATCTACACATATATCATAAATGCTCTATAATGCGTTCAGAAACCGTAGGCAATGACCAGCATTATAACAACCAATATTATTATAAGATTTTTTCTAATTTGTTTCTATATTTATTCAAATTATTTTTTTATTACATTATTTTAATGTGTACAGTCTATAGATATTTAATAGGTACCTAGCACTAGTAGCTAGTAGCAATGCAGGTTATTGCCATATGGCTTCTGAACCCATCATAGAGTACTTATGATATGTGTGTAGATAAAGTAATGTATGCAACTGTACATAATTAGGTCTTAAAACACTCGTGTGATCCTATTATGAAACTCGCTGACGCTCGTTTCATAAAACCACACTCGTGTTTTAAGACCCCTTATTATGCAACAGTTGCATAAAATACTATTATGCAACTGCTATATAATGAGATGATGCTATTTAAGGCCTAATTATATACAGTTGCATACATTACTTTATCTACACACATATCATAAAGGCTAAATAACGCGTTCAAAAACCCTAGGAAATCACCAGCATTATTACAACCAATGTTATTATAAGAATTTTCTTGTCTGTGGTAGTAGGTAAATCTGTTCTTTATTGGTCATCACATTACCGATATCTCGTGACTGCTCGTGACGTTATGAATTTAAATTTGGAACAGCTGTCAAAATTCAAGTTGGTCTCTATTCTAGTATCCACAGATATTAAAACAGTTATCGATACGAAACGTCAACTCAGTATGATTTCTTAATTTAAACGCACGACATTTGATCTCGAGTGACATGAAAATAGCAACTTCATTTGTTCGTCTATGGTTTAAAAAAAATGTTAGTCCTGACGGATAGATCGAATCACAGAGTACTTTTTTAATATACATGGCCGCCATTAGTTGTCATTCTTTTTAGGTTTTTTGCTGTTACGATTTTTTGCAGTTATGATATGTGTGTAGATAAAGTAATGTATGCAACTGTATATAATTAGGCCTTAAAACACTCGTGTGATCCTATTATGAAACTCGCTGACGCTCGTTTCATAAAACCACACTCGTATTTTAAGGCCTCTCATTATATAGCAGTTGCATAAAATACTATTACCTGCGTCTCAAAAATATCATTTTTTTTTAACCAGGTCAAATACTATTATCTACACACATATCATAACTGCAAAAAATCGTAACAGCAAAAAACCTAAAAAGAATGACAACTAATGGCGGCCATGTATATTAAAAAAGTACTCTGTGATTCGATCTATCCGTCAGGACGAACATTTTTTTTAAACCATAGACGAACGAATGAAGTTGCTATTTTCATGTCACTCGAGATCAAATGTCGTGCGTTTAAATTAAAAAAGCATACTGAGTTGACGTTTCGTATCGATAACTGTTTTAATATCTGTGGATACTAGAATAGAGACCAACTTGAATTTTGACAGCTGTTCCAAATTTAAATTCATAACGTCACGAGCAGTCACGAGATATCGGTAATGTGATGACCAATAAAGAACAGATTTACCTACTACCACAGACAAGAAAATTCTTATAATAACATTGGTTGTAATAATGCTGGTCATTTCCTAGGGTTTTTGAACGCGTTATTTAGCCTTTATGATATGTGTGTAGATAATAGTATTTTATGCAACTGTTGCATAATGAGGGGCCTTAAAACACGAGTGTGGTTTTATGAAACGAGCGTCAGCGAGTTTCATAATAGGATCACACGAGTGTTTTTAAGACCTAATTATGTACAGTTGCATACATTACTTTATCTACACACATATCATAAGTACTCTATGATGGGTTCAGCAGCCATAGGGCAATGACCTGCATTGCTTCTAGCTACTAGTGCTAGGTACCTATTAAATATCTATAGACTGTACACATTAAAATAATGTAATAAAAAATGAATTTGAATAAATATAGAAACAAATTAGAAAAATTCTCATAATAATATTGGTTGTTATAATGCTGGTCATTGCCTACGGTTTCTGAACGCATTATAGAGCATTTATGATATATGTGTAGATAAAATACTATTTTCTTCAGCTGAAACTAGTACAGAAAGACGGAGACTATTACAAAAAATCATTTGCGAGGGCTACTTGCAATAGATTAGGTTTATTGAATTATTTTCCTGAAATGTCTTCAGTACCTATCAATAATATCAATTATGTAAATCGTGGATTAACTGAAACATTTTATTAGGACAATAGAGACTTTTATGGATCCAATCACAAACCTTAATTAGGCTGTACAATGCGTGTGTTTTTATTCTCCATAAAACATATTTCTTTTTAAAGAAGCTCCATAAAAATACTCTGCAATAAAAAAATTCACAAAGATTATTATTGGGACAACCGTATTGGCTTTACGAAAATTAATATTCAGTTAAAGCCAATATTAATAGAATTGCAGGTATGGAAAGTCGCCATCTGAATAGATTCCCACGCAATATCCTTTCAAAGCCGGGGCAAAAAGCCAAATAAACGCCACTGACTGCGAGGTGAAATCCAATTTCATTACAGTCCGGTTCAAAACTAAGGAGAAGTGAATCAAACTGAAACCTCAAAAAATATTAAAATCCGTCTTTTATTAAAAAACTTCAACAATGAAGAGCGGGCTAATATAATCGCGATACCTTTCAATGGTAAATCAGCTCATGTACATCTGTATAGCTGCGTAGGTAATCAAAACCAGAAGTTTAAGTAAATTGAATGGGGAGAAATTTGACAAATTTTAAGAGTTGTTAACTGTTATTTCAAAATAGGATTAGCCTTTATTCGGCAATCGTATGTTCTGACGACGCGACGCCTCTCGGACCGCAATGTTTATTCGCCGAGCGCCGAGAGGGCTCAGATGGGGATTTATTTTCGACTAGGGCTCAGGGCTACCGTTCCTCGTGATTGGGCCCTGTAATCCGTCTCCTCTGAGCTCGCGAGATGCTTTCCGCTGTACTTACAATGACGCCACGATGGGAGAGATGAGGCATTTATTTCATTCGGCCTAAATTCTAATTAAAACTGACAAGAAATTTAGTAAATAGAACAAATTCCTAGAAAACCTTCACATCAAAAATATACTTTATTGTATTTTTGATTTCGTTCGTATAGTTCGATTCCATTTATTTCTGCTTTATGTAATGGCCGCTACTGGTTTTGTACACCGTTTGCTTTCCATAATGCCCGGTTCTTATGATTCCCAATTCCAACAATAATGTTAGCTTCCTATTATGTCTGCTTTCTAAAATTTTTGATTTATACCATCCTCTAGTACGCGGCATAGTACACCCAAACTTTAAGACTTGTTCCACTACTTTTCAAAATCATCTTCTAAACGGAAAAACGCATAAAAAGTTTAATAAATTCAAGTAGACATAGAAATTACTGGTTATTAGAACGCAACTTTGTAGGTAACAGACAACATGAGCAAATAGACATTATAGGAAGTAGTCGATACTAAAAAGCAGACGTAGAAAGCAACCAGTAACAGAAAGCAGATATTTATTGAAAACAAAAACTATACGAGCCTCAAGGTTCTATAAAAATTCTCTTTGTTTTTTAAGGATGTACATAGTATATTTTTATTATTTTTGCTTTAACTTTTTTTAATACATAGCGCGATAAGAAGGTCCGGATAAAGACACCAAAACTTTTCAACTTCCCGCTCTAAGCTCAGTAATTAACAGAAAGCGTCGTATTACTCGAATAACGAAAAGTTCTTGCCAGGAATTTTGTCTTGAGATTTCTACTTTTTACCTGTGAAAGTTAATTAATTCACAGGATCCGAGTTGAGGAACTTATCTGCTTATGTAAATAAGGAGATAGCCGTCTTATGGGGTACTTGGCGCGTGTTGTATTTTAAAATCGTGCATAGCCACGAAAGCCTATCGTCATTTTAAGAGGACTGTGAACCCAGCCTCAAAAAGCGCTCCCATACAAACGGCGGTAACGTTTTCCACCCTCTAAACGTCAACCTACATACTTATAGTCATAGTTATTTGTTATGTTGTCATTATGCCTTTACACTATAGGTTCGAATGTTTTAATTTCTTTCAATATGTTTCATAGATTTGACAGTTTATGCATTTTAGGAGTTTCATACAAGACAAAAAGCGTCAATATTTTTAAAACTAGAGAATATTTATAAAATCATAACAAACAAACCTAGTTCTAAGGCATAAAGACAATACACAAAAAAACCATGGCTATTGGTTAGGGTTTAGAGGGTGGAAAACGTTATCGCCATTTGGAGACCGCTGGGTACACAATAGTCTAAAATTAACAAATTTTTTTTTCTGCTATTCAGGGTAATTGTTGCTATCATTTTGAGAAAAAGAAACTCTGCCCTGTGCAATGCCCTGCTCCTTGCCCTCCGGAGAAATCCCGATGTCCTAAACTCCAGTGTATGCCGTGCCAGTCCTGTCCAGAGTGCCAGTACCAGGATTACGTGGTCGCATGCCCCGTGGATTCGGGTTACTAATTTCTTTGTGATTACTGTGAAATTGTTTCGTGACCGGTTGCTGTTCATTTTTCCCTTAAATTATGGCGACTATGTATGTATTATTATTAAACGTCTTGTTTTCTTTATTATTGTTTTACTCATGTAGATTTTATTTTTCCTCATTAGTTACATTGAAAAAAAAACCTATTATTTTAACGAATTCGTGCTCTACTCGAATCGAAACTAATTGCATTAAAATGTATAACTCTCAGCTTGACATTTGAGTAAATGTCTGTGACTTTCTATGACTGAGTCGGTATCCGATCAGCTGAGCCGATACTTTGTCCTAATATAGGATACGTTTGGAAGACACTAAGTTCTGACGAAGGTATTTTATACTATCGGGTTTTGTGATGCTTATTGATTATTGCCAAGGAATAGGATGAGACTAGATAAGGTTTGATTTATGATGCTCAGCTCAGTTCAGTTCAGGGCCGACCTGGACCACAACCGCTGTGTCGAGAACTAAATGGAAATCCATGTATGAGGCATATGTTCAGCAGTGGACGTCTATATGCTGAGAGAGAGAGAGAGAGAGAGAGAGAACTCATTTGAGCAGTGAAGCTGTGGGTCATCTATCGTTATCTATATCATCTTGTTTTCCCACTGCACAACTGAACTATTAACTCAGTTGATCACTACAATAACCCCTTTGGTTTATGAGTGCAAGCTGTTTACCTGTTTACAAGAGATATTCCTTGTAAAAAAGTCATTATGACTTTATAAAATTTATTGTAATTGGTAAAGAGGTTCTACAGTGCCCAAGAGTTCACATAAGTTAGCTATAGTACATTTAAATGAAATCCTGTCTCGAAGCGTCGTCTCAGTCTTACATTCAGCAGCCTGCGGTGATTGCTGATGGAACGCCTCATTACATAGATACTAGCGTTTACCTGCGGCTTCACCCGCATGTTTTTTTTACAGGATAAATGGGTAGTCTATGTTTTAATTCAGGGTATATTTTCATTCCAAATTTCATCCAAATCCGTCAAGCCGTTTAAGCGTGAAGGATTAACAAAAATACTAAGTCACATAAACTTTTGCATTTATAATATTAGGGTGATAGTGTAATTTCACTGCGCGAGTGGCGGGGGAAAGCTGTTAGCGCCATAAAGTTAGAAATAGTCCTGTCTATTTAGTGGGACGGCTTCAGGATGAGGAATAGCTCAGGCACATTGCACTGTCCGGACTGTTTAATCAGTATTAATCAAATTTGTCAGTCAGTATTGGATTTGCTTTGTGCATTGTTTGAGGAATTATCTAACATCGTATAGAAGAGGCAAAAAGTTAATCATATTTGGTCAAATCACGTTGAACTATCAATTTATATGATCCCTTTGATTTCATCCTGATACGTTTTTGTTACAGACAACACGATGGTCTAAATCCGTTAAGCAATCAAATGGAAAAACGAAGATCGCGGGGATTCGTAATAAAACCGCAATAAAGTAGAGCGTAGAGAAATAACAATAAAATCGACTTTAGAGTTATATTTGTGAAATGAAGCGAATCGGTGTTTCGGGTCGTGTCGGGGTGTCGTGACGTGGTGTGTGTCCGATGCGAGGGCGCCGCGCGAGGCCGGCGGGGCGAGGGGAGCGGTGACTCGCGCGCACCATGCAGCTGGCGTTGTCGCTGCTGCTGCTGGCCGCCTGCGTTACTGCCTTTGCGCAGATCGCGTGGACGCCTATCTTCCTTGACGCTACGAGTAAGTACCCTTTACATGGCCGATATTTGACAGTGCTCAATCGCCATTAAATGTAGTTACCTAGTCCCTTAGGTAGAAGTAGAGTCCAACATTCTCGTACTTGTTATTGAAATAAAAACGCGCTCTTGCGCTCTTAACTCATATACACAAACATGCACTTGGCAACTAACTTTGCTAAGCCGTGTTTAAGTAAGTTCGTGCCAACAATTCCAGGTTTTATGGGTTAAACTTTAACGTCCTTACCTCCTAAATCGTAAAATACTCTCTTACCGAACTGTTTATGGCAGGTCAAGTGGACCTATGGACGCAGTCGCCGAAGGGCTGCGCGTGTCCGAAGGGCGCGGACGGGGACTGCGCATGCTGCGTGCGCGACGGCGCGTGCCCGTGCGGCGACGTGGCGCCGGCGCGCTGTGCGCAGTGCGGCCTGGAGCAATACTGTGCCAACAGTAAGTTTTTAATTCCCTATTTATTTAATCCCTATTACATAAAACAGCAACATGTACCCTTACGCAAAGCAGAAATAATTATGTTATAACATGTACTAATGCATAATAGTATGTACATTATATGTATGTATATACTCACAGAAATACGTACGTATGGGAATTCATTTAAAACTGAACTTTTTTATGTTTTATCAAAGTCAAAATTCAGATTAGGCTCACAGGAAGGACTTCTGAATGTCAGAATTTTTTCCATCGGTTCGGAAAAAACCTGTGATGAGAAAATAATCCTGTAGCTACATACAGGGAAATCTAAAAACAACTACTTGTTATTCTTTGGGGTGCCAGTGATACAAATCACCTCCTCTGGTAGTTCCCTTGAGAATACAACTTAAGGATACTAGTGATCCCCTCTTCGTTGAGGCACTGAGAGCGTAATTGGACTTACCTAAGCGTCGTTGATATACAGAAATAAAGCCACATTATATAAACATTCTTAGTTGGCAATTAAAACGCTAATTTCAGCCACAATATCAGTAATGTTCAGCTTTGCTACCGATGCCTCAGCTATATTTATATCGCGTGTCATTGTCAGACAAATAATTTCCTGTGAAAATTCACCGAGCACCGCTGCAAACATTTTATTTCGTTCACGAACTAAAACCATTTCCGACAAAACAATATTTTATTGAAATGTACGACACCCGCTCTTTTCAAATAATGCCGACGATAAACGCAAATTCATACTTATTTTCCATTTTGGTGAACCTACCTACTCGTATTGAAAGCCAAATGCTAGCATAAAATTATAATAAAACCCAGACACCCACTTTTAATCTTCCCGACCTTTCCTGCACTTTCGACTTATCACGCACAAAATTGATGACCTGGAAATTGCTTACGTCATTTTAATGGTCTGTTTCCATACCACCATAATACAAGAGGGTCCGTCCCGTCACCTCTCGCCAGTGGAAACCGACTTTTGTAGTGTAGGCGTAGGATTTTATTCGAAGTTTCATTTTAATTACTCCTAATCCTTTGTTCACCCAAACAAACCAGCCCGCGTAGCGTGAAAGTTGTATTCATAACTTATTGTTCGGTGCTCCCGACAACTTGTTGCTACTGAAGCTAATTAGCAACTCTATGAGCGCTATGACAGTTGGAGCCCGAGAAACTTAGAGAAGCAATTCAATAACCTTCGAGAAGAAACAAAGAATCTCGCACACCTCGACGGCAACACGCCTATTGTACCTGCCCAATCAAAACTGTGAGGATTTAATTATTATGAAATTAGTTATTGACTTGATATTTGAACAGGAAGTATAGTTACTTACCTAAAGTAACTAACCGACCTCTCAGGTCAACAACTCGCTAAACAAAATAACATTCGTTTAGCAAAGGGTCAGATACTACTGCAAATATTAAGCCGTCCGTTCGTCGGACACACGTGAGCCAAAAAAAGTAGTCTTACCTGTTTTTTCTTGCTGAAAATACTTTAAGAAATTTAGGTCGGGATTTTCCTACACGAAGAACTTGACGTTCATTTCATTGACAAATCAACATCGAAAATACCTAATCAAAATGAAACTTGGCGGACGAAAAGTTGATTTAATTTCCAATTACGTGCCATCCAATTCCGATGAGAGCCGACATCGCCGGTACACGTCACCAATAATAGAATTACGAATGAGACTTTTTCCAATTGCTTATATCAATGCAAATAAATTAAATGAACGACAATTTAAAAACGGACCGCTGTTTGTTGCCCATCCCCAGGGTATTAGGAGGTCCAGCTCGCACAATGTTTACCTTTTCCTTGGATAACGGACCATTATTAACCCTTGCCCAATTTCAAAGCTTTTCAATGTTTTTACTTGTGTAAATCCAGGCTGCTCTTCGCGTTGCCCACGCTTGTTCGGTATCGTATTCTCACACAGCACAATACGCATTCGTATTACTACGATATCAAATAGACTATGTAGCTCAAATTACACTGAAAAGATTCTGTCATTTTTGCATGAAGAATAGTCTCGAGAACCAATTTTTAAATATTACTTGTATTTCGTTCAAACTAAACATGTAATGAGCAACAGATCAGATCTACCTACAATTTTAATAAACGCTCTTGTTGGCAATAAAATAGAGAACAATATAATTAACTTATCATTATCATTCTAGAAGAAGTCTGTTAATACTTACCTACTTGATTTTGTGAACTATTCGAAAATTCGCAGCTATTACGTATTTTGTGTAACACAAAACTGTAATTGTAATTTTCAACTAAGTCAGCCCCAGCAAGCATCCTTTCTTTTGATAAAAATAATCTACTGTTGTTTTATACTTGTTTAATTGAAGTAAATTTCCCAACAGTGTGCAACATCACAATCGACTCGCGCATCCTGAAGAACAAGTCTGGCAAGACGTTCGGGCAGATCAAGTCGCCATCTATCCAGGGTCCAGGCGCGTGTTCGTACCTGCTGCAGCCGGACGCTGGACAGCGCGTCGAGATCCAACTGTACAGGCTCGTCTCCGTCGGAAGGTTCAATGGCACCAGGTAACTATTCCGACCATCCATGGTCCGGACAGCACCGTAATCCATCTACACAAACTTGTCTCTCCTTTAGTTTCATGAGAAAACATTTTGTTTTATGTCACACATGATACGTATAATATTTTTTCGTAGTTTTACTGCTTCATTGTATAGCTAAGTGGTATTAGTAGAAGTGATTCGTAGAAGACATTTGCTGGTGGTAGAAACTTGTGCAAGGTCCGTCGAGGTCGCTATCACCATCCAGCTGCTAAGCAGCAGTGCTTGCACTGTTGTGTTCCAGCGTGGAGAGCATGACAGCCGGTGAAAGTTACTAGCATAAGTAGGATTCCATCTTAGTCCTCTGGGTTGGCAACGTATCTGCATTGTTCTTGGTGTTACGGGTATCTATGAGCGGTGCTGATCACTACCATCATTGCAGATAGCCCACTTGCGAAATTCCTTTTCTATGTTGTATAAAAAAAAACATTTTTCCAATGCCCTAATGCTCTTCCAGTGTAATGGCTGTGACATACGGACAGATAGACGGACAGGACGCAATGATAAGGGTTCTATTTTTTCCATTTGTTTACATAACCCTTAAAATATCTTGTAACCAAATGCCAATCGACAGTTTTATCACTGGATTCGTTTATGCCAATTGCGTGCTTGTATTTAACGAGAAGTAGGGATGCCAAAATTTTTGATTTGAATCGATCTTTTGGATCGCAATGGATCGTAACCCATTGAATCGATCTACGATCTGGATCGCATGGGTTTGAATCTATCTAGCAAAGATCGCATGAATCGAATCGTAATCCATAATTCCATTATTCCATAGTAATATAGTAAATCCGAAAAGAAATTACTTACTGAAAGTTTCTCCAGTTTTGCTCAAACTTTTATTAACATCACTAATATCACTATAAGTTTTCTTGTGATGTCGTTTTAGATGGTTTGTCAAGTTGGTAGTATTTTCTTTTGTTCTAACCAATAGTTGGCATAATATACATTTTCCTACCGTGTCACTTTTAATAAAAAAGTTCTAAACATTTGACTTTACTGGCGGATCCATTTTAAAAACACGTCACGCTCTAAAGACTATATATAATTCGTTATACAAGATCAAACTATGGAAGCGACGGGCAATAATTAATTAAATTATTATTGAGTAGCTGTAAACTAACATAGATTTTTAAGAACGTTGTTGTTATTAACATAAATGGACCTTTATTGTCTTAAATAAAAGCTTTTGATTTGAATAAAATAAACGAAAACTTATCACCTACCTTCATATTTCTTTTTTAATAGTGCCCATTGAACATAGCCGCAAAGATTGTTGTGAACAGTAATGTATACTATTTCACTTCATGTAATAAGAAACAGATTTCAATGTAAACTTTGGTTAAGAAATATTTACGTTTTGCATATCGTGCTACGAGAATTTAGTAATAACAATCATTCGATTTTTTTCATGCGATCTCTTAGGCATGCGTTTCGATCTTGTGGAAGATCGCATCGAAGTGAATCGATTCAAAAAATCGCAGAACTTATTGCAAAAGATCGATCTTCCAAAACATCGATTCAGATCGGGCATCCCTAACGAGAAGACATGTTATGGTTTAAATTCAGGACATAAAATACTAGGATGATAGATAGGTAAAGTAAAATATCTATTCTATCTATACATAAAACGCCGACGCTACACAAAAACAATATTGAAAAGATTGAGTTAACACATTAACTGTCACGAAGTGTTACGTGCTACGCTCGTAGCTCGTAGCGAGGGTTTCCCGTTATGTAGCGAAAATCCTCTACGAACAGAGAACTCACCTAGCGAATTCGTGGCACTGAATGTGTAAAAGTTAATTTGCAAAGTCAAGTATTACTAGTACTATACTTACACGTATACAAGTTTTATTTAATTAATCGAAATGTCTAGAAATATATAATTAAAGTCATATAATTAGTTAGATAAGGGCACGTACGTACAAAGTTAACTACGTATATTTCTACTCAAATCTAGTGTTCTTAAAGGCGTATAATAGTATTTTATGCAACTGCTATATAATGAGAGGCCTTAAAACACGAGTGTGGTTTTATGAAACGAGCGTCAGCGAGTTTCATAATAGGATCACACGAGTGTTTTAAGGCCTAATTATATACAGTTGCATACATTACTTTATCTACACACATATCATAACTGCAAAAAAACGTAACAGCAAAAAACCAACAAACGTATGACAACTAATGGCGGCCATGTAAATTAAAAAGGTACTCTGTGATTCGATCTATCCGTCAAGACGAACGTTTTTTTTTAAACCATAGACGAACGAATAAAGTCCCTATTGTTATATCACTCGAGATCAAATGTCGTGTGTTTAAATTAAAAAAACATACTGAGTTGACGTTTCGTATCGATAACTGTTTTAATATCTGTGGATACTAGAATAGAGACCAACTTGAATTTTGACAGCTGTTCCAAATTTAAATTCATAACGTCACGAGCAGCCACGAGATATCGGTAATGTGATGACCAATAAAGAACAGATTTACCTACTACCACAGACAAGAAAATTCTTATAATAACATTGGTTGTAATAATGCTGGTCATTTCCTAGGGTTTTTGAACGCGTTATTTAGCCTTTATGATATGTGTGTAGATAATAGTATTTTATGCAACTGTTGCATAATGAGGGGTCTTAAAACACGAGTGTGGTTTTATGAAACGAGCGTCAGCGAGTTTCATAATAGGATCACACGAGTGATTTAAGACCTAATTATGAACAGTTGCATACATTACTTTATCTACACACATATCATAAGTACTCTATGATGGGTTCAGAAGACATAGGGCAACGACCTGCATTGCTACTAGCTACTAGTGCTAGGTACCTATTAAATATCTTTAGACTGTACACATTAAAATAATGTAATAAAAAATGAATTTGAACAAATATAGAAACAAATTAGAAAAATACTCATAATAATATTGGTTGTTATAATGCTGGTCATTGCCTACGGTTTCTGAACGCATTATAGAGCATTTATGATATATGTGTAGATAAACTAAATTAAACATTTAACAAATGAACTGTTTCTTTTATGCCAAAATTTCGACAGATATTCATGAACAAGCTCCTTACTATTTATCTGCCGCGGGGAAAAACTACCAATGTTCAGAATTTCAAAAACAGGGATCGCACGAAATGTGAAAAAGTCGAGTGTGAAGGGACGGGAGCTGTCACACACACGCAGTTGTGATCAATGTCCCGTCAAATTGAATAGGTATTTAGAGTGACCGACTAAGCCCGCTCGTAATAGCAGTCTAGGTATGTATTTGGAGCACGGATTCCTCATTATTATTCAGAACTTGAACTGCTCGGGTCAGGGCAAGCCAATATTAGCAGTTTTTTAAACATAAGCCATATTGAATAAAGCCAATATTGAAAACGTACGCCTGTACAGTAGGGGAAATATATTCACGTACCACCTTAGAACCCTATCGCAAGGACGCGACGCGTTAAATGCCAGGCTATGTCATACAAATGTCATGCGTATGTCTCTTTGACTAAGGTTCTACGGTGGTACGAGTTTCAATTTCCTTGACTGTACAAACACACAGGTTTTTGTACCGTTTGGTACGGTTTATGTTGTTCCTATAGAGGTATTTAGGTACAACTAAATACACAAAACAATTACTATCAAGATAGGTGTGATACATGACACCTTAAATGAATGATGTCATTTAGAAAGCTAGTTTAGTTCTATGAAATCGGAAAGCTAACTAAGTATTAAATATTATGTATGTGGACTGTTTGTCTATACATATCGAGCGGGGTTGGCTTAGTGATGAAAGACCTCTTTTTGATTATGAATTATGATACTTGGCTGTAGATTCAATTAACTGCCCTGGAGAAAAATAAAATACTAACATCAATTTGTTTCTACATGGTCTCGCCGTTTTAATTTTCGGTCGTTGTGCACATAAACCAAACAAGAGGTCTAATTTTCGTCATAGAATTAAAATAACAAAAAATACCTCCACACGAGAAAGGGTTTTTTTTATAAATTGTAATCCTTTATCTGCATATTATTGTTCTGCTAATAAAGAAGCTTTAAATAGCTAACCTACGGACAGGTCGGTTTCGTTATATTTTGTTGTTGAATTTTATCTGTCAAACAAAACAACAACAAGTACGACACTGTCCGTCTGACTCTATCGTCTGTTCTGCGGTCTTCGGGTCCCAATAACTGACTTTATCGCGGTTTTTTTCTTTTGTTTGGTAGATGTTGGTTCTTATAGTCGTGTCTGGTAGACAACTAGCGGTAAGCGGTTTTTTAAACATATTTTACTTCAAGATTAAGACTGGGGTTTTAAATTATACTTTGTGTAGTTATTTAGAGGTCGCGAGTAAGTTTTAATTGTTTACTTGATACAGCTGCGAAGGCGGTTGGCTGCAGCTGAGCGGCGCGAGCGCCGTGCGCGCGGCTGGCGCCGGCGGCGCGGCCGAGACGAGGCTGTGCGGCGCCAATGAGCGCTACACACCGCCCGTGGTACTGTTTGCTGACCACGGCGCTTCTACTTTAGAATTCAGGTGAGCATTGCTTTAATGTGTGACCTTGTCCTTGTGTTTCTTGGCTGCGAACATCTAAGTCCAAAGCTATTATTCAGCATTTTTACAGACTTAAATACGTTGCTGGTCCCAGCGGCCCTAACATGACTGACTTAAGTTTTTCGTTAGTGCATCCTTTTCATACGACATCAGTTAATTTGACAGAGCCGCACTAGTATGGTAGCTTTGTGTTTCTCATGATACGTACCTATGCTATTATGCCATGGTTTTTATATTTTTAACTGTCAGAGCCAAAGCAGCCTAAAGGACGTTCAGTAATAGGGCGCGGTATAGTGGTTTTAACATGTCTAAGAGGTCTCTTGTAAAGCTGACCTTCGACTTAGGATGGATAGTAGGAGTCACGGATGAATTCAAGCAATCGGAGTTTGCTTAACACTGTACCATTATTAAATGGTAAATAACAACTACTTACTTACACTGGGATGATACCACACCTTCAAAGAATACCAACGTGAAGTAGTAGCGTGCTATCGCGTTTCGTTAGGTCGCTGGTTTCCATGAGCGGCGATGGTCACTTCCCATCAAATGAATCATTTTTTAACCTCCCTTATCCATAAAAAAAATTCATGCGGCTAATTCAATCGATCAAATAAACAAAATACCTACACGAATGCACAAAACGTTATACTAATATAATAAAAATATTAATACGTATGACTGTCATGGGTGGCTGTTCACACTGGAACCGTAAACGCAATAAAAGCACAAATAAACGGTCAAGTTTCAAGTAGAACTACCGACGATTGCTGATTTGTAATATTAAATGTCAATTTGCGCTTAAATAAATCGGGAAACTATGGTGTACGGCAAGTGGTTGGGGACATGATTCTCTTAAACCCGATCCTTATCATATTATCGGTCCCGCCGGAGAACCCCATCCGAGTGTGTAATTTAAATAAATTACTTACTAGCTACTAGGCGAACCTCGATATTTTACATAATTCATATTTTCTCTTCGTATAAAGGTTTCAGATAATGTGCGCTTGCTAGTGTTGCATGAATGGAGGATATTCAATTAAGCGAACCAATAGCTCCGGGCTTCATCGTAATAGGCCAAACAGTGCCAATGCTTTATCCGCAACAAGCAATAATTAATTAAATTTGTCTGCTAATGACAACGGGCTATGTTTAAACCTTAACTAACGTGGCCGGGCCGTTCCAAAATTAATCTGCATTTGCAGTTCGTTTCGGAAACGCATGTTCCGGTCGCCGAGGGGACAAAAGGTCGTCACAGCGGAACCGGTAATGCTCTGTTCGGAATTGCGGCCGGTGCCGGCTGCGAGTGCTGTGGCGGCCACCAGCGCTCGACTCCGCAGTACTGCGACCGATGTCAGTTCAGGCTTGAGACGCGACCATAATTCCATTTCCGACGCGATTTGCGACTGTAGTAATACATTAGGACGGTAATTGAGCAAATGCCGTCACTTTGCAGCTCCCGGGAATAGCACGGTGTGATTTATGTGGTTTAACTGCCGGCCGCAACAACGATGTACGTTATTTCCCGTAAATTAACTTTCCATTATTTTCAATCTTTGTACGGCATGTCAGAGGTTTTGTAACAAGTTAAAATGTCGGCTGCACCGTTTGCCGTTAGCGAACTGTCACGGCTTCGCAGGGGTCAAATTTATGTATGTTTTTACAAAGTTTTTTGTATTTGGATAGAGCTCTATAGAGCTACCAACAATAAAATAAAGTAAAATTGACTATTATCACCAATGGGCATTCGCTAATCGTCTGTCAAGGGAATTTAATTCAATAGTTATAAGTTGAAAATAATATAATTTTTGGTGTCCCGGGTGCTCATTTGTCGTAATGATTAGGTGCCTCCCGTTGGGTACACTACTTAATTCCGAAGGTTCATTTCTCCGATATTTTATTTTTAAACATTACTTCCCGCAATAGCTGTTTTTCTTTTGATTTATTTGGAGCGAGGGGAATCATCATTCGACGAAAAATACGTGCGGCGTTAAACTCAAATGTAAACTTGATTTCTAATGTTTAAATAAGTAATACACTTTTATATGATACTTATGCCATTTGAACTAAAAGCCTCACTTTGCAATTTTAACTACTCCGTGCCCCTTTCGACCGCTTTTGCAAAGAAATTAAAAATATACAGTATTATACCTCGTTTCACTAGAGCTGCTACAGGAAATGTATAACAGTGACACTAATTTCATTGACATTGAATTCCGCAAATCTTGTAAAACGACCTGTACACATTTTGCATCTGGAATAAGATTGGGTAGGTAATATTTAAAACAATGTTAAATATAACGTCGATTGCATTAGTAGAGCAACGGACGGATAGACGTAGTCGCAAAACATGCACGAGGGTTTTTATACATTTCGGGTACGGAACTACACGAAATCCTAAAAATTGTTGTAATAGCAATTATTTATAAAGGTATTAAGAATTGTCATATTGTCAGCTTCGTATACGTATTTTTGTTTTACGTTTGTGACAGGATAACGGAGAAGACCGACCGGTCGCAGTTCCTCGCGTTCTTCAGCTTCACATCGCTCAGCAACACCCAAGGCGTGGGGTTCCACCCTAACGGCGGCTCCAGAATACCTCTCACAGGTCTGATTTTGTTAAGTAATTTTTAACTAAAACTGTGTTTAAACCATAACATACTGGAATGGCATTTTCTGAACGCAAGATTAAATGAAAAGCTACATTGCAAGTAAAGCAACCATTAAGAAGCAAAAACGCAATCCTTTTACAAACAGCAACAAACTTAGCCGACGATTAGAGAGGGAACTAAGAGAAATTGCCTATGCTCGAACGGGATAGATACATTTACACCTTATGGTATTGGGTTAAGGCTTATTTTAGGAAGCGCGAATAGCTATAACTTTGTTGGTACACCTAAAGATTCCATAATGTCATATACTTGTTTACACATCTTGTCCAAAGCAATTTTCTATGAATATGTTTGTTAAGTTCTACTAACTTGATTTAACAAAATTATAAGGGCTGCATTTTTTGCCATTTGGTTAAGGAACCTCAAAAAAGTTGTATACTTAACTTGGATACAGAAACTTGCTTACTATGCCGTGCTTGAGTCGAACATGACCATAAATTGTCCAATTACTAGCTATAGCCAAATAGCAGATAAGCGCTAAAGAGGCTGTATAGTAGGCGATTAAAGGCGATAGCGCCTCTTGTACTATTTAGGTGTAGGCTCCGCGTAGTCAATCTCATCGCTCAACAATCAAGATTTAATTAAGTTTTCTTCTATTTGTGTTTTGTGGATGGTCTATTAAATATAGAGTAATAGGTGCAAGTAGGTAGTTATACAATTTTTTTTTGTTCCATCAGGTTTTATAATCTGTAATGGTAGAATAGTTAAGTAAGCAAATGCAAACTAGATACTTAACGGACAACATTTCATATTTTCTAAGACTATAATTTGATTCGTTCTCTGCATTCTGCTTGGAAAGAGAAAGACGCTGATAGTTTTAAATGTTCACTAGGATTAACAATTAATTTATTAAAAAATTTAATTAAGATGTGCTTATTCTAAAAGGGCGTAACTCCAAATATAAGCAACAATAGATCCATAACTTTAGTCTAGTCTCTATGAAAAACAAAGATGATAACGTAAATATGACGTTCCCGTTGTCAAATTATTGTTGTGCGTGGCGTGTGGTTTTCTTAGGCGGTTTGGTTCTTCCTTGCTCTGAAACATACAAAATAAGACTTCTGCGACGATTTTGATACTGGATTGCAAATAAATACGACCCCTGGCTTTCTTACGGATATGGCGGATGATCATAACATTGACGATTTGGAACAGCATAAAGGACAATGAAACCTACCGATGGTTTTTGTGCTGCAGACAGCGGAAATCTATCAAAAGTAGATTATTTCACGTTTTTGGGAGCCAACGAAGCCTTCAGCGATGCTGAAATTAGAGGTCGTTTGTCGTCGTTCATGCATTAACAATAATAAAAATAGATTATTTATGTATCTGTCAATTTTCAATAACAATGTCAAATTTAAAATTTTGACAGCTCTTTTTTTTCTGGTGAAAAAGGCAAAGGAATGTCTATTCTGTAAAAAATGGTAATTCAGATAAATTATTTAAATGTATTGTATTTTTGTTTAATATGGGAAAAAAAATTATAAAAATATTTTTCCATGTTCAGGAGGCAAAACTCTTTTGATTCCTGTAGTAATTTTCAGGTTTCAAAAAAATGAAATCTCGTCAATTCAGTATAAAATCGTCTACAACATCCTCGTCTTCATTATCAATGGTGTAAAGAAAGTGTTGTGTGATCAAACCATTATAAGAACCACTTATTTAAAAGTACATTTATATTTAAGAAAGCTATTAAATAAAAAATTATGGCACGCGTTCTTTCCTAAATCGGATGCCTTGTGGAATATAAGAAGAACATCGGAATTGGAAGTACGCGTCACTACAAAACTTTGCAGAAGCGGGGCTCAACTGGCTTCTCGAAGTCGTTCAGTTCCATTTAATTTCATTGCACTCTCTCTTCGTTTAGTTCTTTCATTGCATAAACTTTGCTTTTCTGTTTGCCTTCGTATACAAGTGCTTTAATGGTAGCCAAGTGGGTCTGTAGACCAAGATCAAGTGTAATCGTGAGGTAACAGGTCCGAAGAAAGAAACCTACTTCAATATTTCCATATGTTTTTAGTTTTATAGCAAAAATCCTAAACAAAATCATAAAATAACTTGGAAAATGATTAGAAGCGAGTCAAGTGTTGGAAAAGTTTTATTCCGTATCAATACTGAAATGCTTTGAACACAACGCAAGTGTTCCGGACGTAGGTGCGACCCTCGTCACATTCTGTTTATAAATATTATGTGTCCAAGTATCAGCAAGATATCGCATCGAACTCACTTATAAATTATATATTTACGTGACTTTTCTTTCGTAAAATACGGACCAAGGAATGTTTTGCTTTTTCCGATTCAATCTATTACAAGAATGGCATGTAAATAAATAAATTGAGGTTTACCAATACCTCGATACCTAGATACGTAGAAGTCAATTATAGGCGCTTGTTTATGTAGAAAAATATGTTTTTATTTTTAGCCCAGTCGACTCGATTTACCAACCTAATTTTCGTAACCCAAATAAGTATCTTGAGTTGTTTATTGAGATATTTTCAAGAAATGTAATTATGTAAAAGCAAAGAGGGACGATCAATTCCAAGAAAATGCTTTTTTTACTAACAAAATCAAACTAAGGTAAAGCAATGGGCATAATAATAATAATAGAACAAATATACAACTTTTGTATAGGTATACGGAAAAATGTACACGTTACATTCGTGAGGATACTATTATTAGACGAAAAATATTTGCATATATCATTTTGCTTACTGTGAAAGATTTCTAGGAAAATGGTTATAAGGCTTGCAGATCAAATTCTGGAGAAAGAGGTATTTTGCTACGAATAATCTGTCTGGCTAGCCAGGTCTCGTCTCCATATAGATCAAAACGCTGTGTTAATAAATAAGCAATGTTTGGCATGACATGTTTTTATTCATAGAGAGTCTTTCAAAAAGCCTAAAATATATGAAAAAACACAAAACAGCAGGTAATAAATTTTACTGTAGTCTTTTTTCCATATATTTAATCATTTGATCGCTATACGTAGACATAAAAATATATTCAGTTGGATTGAGAACCTCCTTCTTTGAAGTCGGTTAAAAGTGCATGAAGAAGTAATTATATGAAGAACAAAAAAATTACCGTAAAGTTCCTCTGATTCCGTGTATTTTTTCAAAGTCGCAAGAACACTGCATTGCAGCATAGTTGTTAGTACAAACATACTGGTTTGTTGCGCATTTAAATAGCGGAATCCGTGTTACTGGATCCCAAATCTCGCTTCATGTTAGATTTATCTTACGATTTTTGACGTATATGTAAATACGTCAAGCGATACAGCATGCTCTTATTTGTGGGTATTATTGTAAGTTTTTTTAAGGCCGGTAATCTACGTGCTGTGTCGCTTAGGGTCGTAGTATGCAACTAAGACTTGAGCTCCGTTTATAACTACGACCCTTAGTCTCTTACATCTTGAGTTATGCTGATTTCTCGTATAAAATTAGCTTTGGTTAGGTGTTAGAGCGGGAGGTGACCAAGCTCGATCAGTCAATTACGTCAACATTTTAGAAAAAACAGAAAAAGGTTACGATAGGTTGTCGTTTTGAATTATTACGATTATTTTGAATTTTTGAATCTCTTTTCACAATCAGTTTAAGATGTTCGATTTGCAAATCTGTTTTCGAGAATCATAAGGATTTCTTTAACGAATAATTCAGGTATTTTACCCTGCCTTGTTTACGACGGAGAAAATGTTTTTGTTTTTAGTTTTCTTGTTGTTGTTGACAATATCTTGAAACTCATTCAATATGATAGAAGACGATAAATAGAAGACTTCCATTTACTTTAAATTGTTTTCTCGTGCTTCAATCTTCCCGCTAAAATACTTAATCACTTGACATTTGGTGTAACGACGTCATCACACATTCTGCTCGCCGTTTGTTTATCCTGGACCTTTTTGTGAAAAAATAAATCTCGTTAAATACATCGATTATCATGTCATGGTAAATAGCGTTTTGTCACTAAAAGTAAAACCCAAGCTTGACGTAGAGTTCAAGATATTTATGTGCGCTGACGTGTCATACAATGGCTGTCCACAGATAACAAATCCTGAATTTGATTCCCAAAAAATTAAGTAACTATTTACCGCACATTTGAATGCGAAAAATCAATGAAATGATTACATTTGAAATAAAACTTCTTCTTATAATTTTTGGTTATATTACTCAAGCACAGTATTTAAGCCGGTTTGACGTTTGCCAGCTCATGAAGATTCGTTTATAGTATTTTATCTACACATATATCATAAATGCTCTATAATGCGTTCAGAAACCGTAGGCAATGACCAGCATTATAACAACCAATATTATTATGAGATTTTTTCTAATTTGTTTCTATATTTGTTCAAATTATTTTTTTATTACATTATTTTATTGTGTACAGACTCTATAGATATTTAATAGGTACCTAGCACTGGTAGCTAGTAGCAATGCAGGTCATTGCCTTATGGCTTCTGAACCCATCATAGAGTACTTATGATATGTGTGTAGATAAAGTAATGTATGCAACTGTACATAATTAGGTCTTAAAACCCTCGTGTGATCCTATTATGAAACTCGCTGACGCTCGTTTCATAAAACCACACTCGTGTTTTAAGACCCCTCATTATGCAACAGTTGCATAAAATACTATTATGCAACTGCTATATAATGAGAGGCCTTAAAACACGAGTGTGGTTTTATGAAACGAGCGTCAGCGAGTTTCATAATAGGATCACACGAGTGTTTTAAGGCCTAATTATATACAGTTGCATACATTACTTTATCTACACACATATCATAACTGCAAAAAACCGGAACAGCAAAAACCCAACAAACTGTCATGGCGGCCATTCGATCTATCCGCCAAGACGAACGTTTATTTAAACTATAGACAAACGAATGAAGTCCCTATTGTCATGTCACTCGAGGTCAAATGTCGTGCGTTTAAATTAAAAAAACATACTGAGTTGACATTTCGTATCGATAACTGTTTTAATATCTGTGGATACTAGAATAGAGACCAACTTGAATTTTGACAGCTGTTCCAAATTTAAATTCATAACGTCACGAGATATCGGTAATGTAATCACCAATAAACACAGACTACTGAGAAATACTATCCAATAAAGAACAGATTTACCTACTACCACAGACAAGAAAATTCTTAAAATAACATTGGTTGTAATAATGCTGGTCATTTTCTATGGTTTTTGAACGCGTTATTGAGAAATTATGATATGTGTGTAGATAAAAGTACGTTAATTAACTACCACTTGTGACTCCAAAAACTTTCGAATATACTCGTATTTTTATCGATAAAAAATTTACATATTTTTCGTCACTATTGTAATGTTGACACATTAAAATTATTTAGTAATAAAATTATTTAGAAATATATCACCGGCAATCATGCGTCCCGCTAGTGTAGTGGTTGTTCTGTGCAGACTGCGACTGGCTGTACCAGGACGTGTCGTGCCGGGGGCCGAGCCCCTGCGTGCTGGCCAGTCCGGGCTACCCCGGGCTGTACCCGCCGCGCCGCCGCTGCCGCTACCTGTTCGCCACCAACTCAGTCAACACCAGAGTCAAGATCATCTTTAGCTCCATCTTACTTCCTAGAAAGTGAGTATATCGTTATCAAAGTTTCTGGGTTACGATATAATAAGATCGTAACCTGGCTAATGTATGCAGCCTTAATAGCCATGTTGGCGTCTGCTACGCGGTTAGCGCTACTTGGCAAAACTTGCTATGTCACTGTGTATTAACCCAGTAGGGAAGAGATGCATTAATTAGGGTAGATAATGAGAAATACGAGTATAGGAGGGTATTCGCAGAACGTCAAAAACATGGAAGACTAACTTCGTAGAAGTTTTCCGTCAATTATGCTACTCATGTCCTAAGCACTTGATGTAAGTATGTATAATGTTTTAAATTGAGCATGCCATAATTTCTAACTATTTACCTAGACCAAAATTGGTATGGGGCCAATTTTAGCTGCCAAAAATACTACTAACACTTCCTTGTTTTTTACATTCACTGGATATTCACAATAAGTAATATCAACATCACAGAGGCTAACCTTCTTCTCCAAAATTTTAAACCATAGGTAAATCCATTCGATGAAGTCGTCTAGACAGGGCGCTCGTGCGGGACGTGCGAGGCAAGACGCGTGTGAGACGAGTCTCAATTGCATAATATGCCGCCCAATCCACCTAGATTATAGGACACGACTTTCAAGGCTAACTCGTGTTTCTGCACAATTATAATGGTTCAATTTACGCTCACAGACGATAGTTCATTATTGTTAATGTACTTATTCCTGTCACTTTATTTTTGTCAAACCATGCAAGAACAAAAGAAAAACATTATAGAGTCTTTTTTTACTTTGGATCGGATATTTTGTGGGTTAAAAAAAGTTTTCCGAAATCAAGATGAAGACACTAAAATCAATTTGCCATTATATCTACATACATGCTCACATATACAGAGATATATGGAGATATATACATTTCAAAATCCTCTGGGGGCTGTGGGGTAAACATTTGTGGGCCTGTTGTGGCCAGTGTCTGCTTTACCGCAAACATCAAAGACCCACTGTGTAATTTTTACACTGTGGTATAAGCCACAAAACAATACATTTGTGGTAAAGGTATAACAAGACTTCAGGTCACTAGGTTACAGGGTTTATTGATCGTTTTACCTATGTGTATTAAGATTTTTGATGTGTTCAAAATCAAAACATGACCCATTGACAAATAGGAGGTATTCGGATGTGCTGAAATGGATGTTTTTATTAACTTTAGTCATAAATAAGAAATATTGAAGACAACCTTAGAAAGTATTTTATTATTTCTTCAGAATGATAACCAAAACTCACAAATTAAAAATTTACAAGATAAAAAAATTAACCATGTTCAATTTCAAATCATATGAAGTTAAAAAGTTTTAGTGTAACTTCACGATTTATATTTTTCCACGGGTAGGTTTTCCCTTGCTTTGAATCATGAAAGCTTCGATCAATCACACACAGAGCTGTTACAGCAAATGAGTAATTCGTGGCAACAACGTAATTAAATGCAAATCACACTAAATTAACAGACGCGGGCAGTGATGTTGCCGTTATTGCAAAAGCTAATGGAGCAATGTTCGTATCTCCTAACGTTTTCTCGGACAATCGCACTAACCAACAACGATTAATGGACCGTGCTAAACCGAATTTCAATCGCACAAGCAGAGCAAAACCTGCGTTGATTATTGCGGGGTGTGCTATAGACCTCACTCCAAACACAGATGTTCAATCAAGTTGAATGCCACCCGAATATAGTCGAATAAACTAATTTACTTACTATTTGAACATGAAATTAAGTTATTACATATAGGTATCCTCTCAATATATTTCATGGTTTTTAAGTTTCATTTTGACATATCTCGAGCGTGAGGTGAATACTGTGAGAATTCGGGGCTTAAACCGAGACAGGCCACAATGTCACATACCTATACTGTATTAAAAAAAGAACTCTACATTGAACTTCAAGCTAGTTTTTTGGTTAACTGAATTTTCATAACCATCAGCGACTTAGCTTTAATTTTGTATTAGTCGAAAGCAGAATCAGCTAAATGATGTTACCTTCTGGTAAAGTTGCGATTTTCTCTAAATATAATGAAAAAACTCAAAACCGTTGTTTCCTAACGGAAGTAATTATAATTGTTGTAACACTTTAGGGTTACATTACTTACATTTTAACAGTTTCCATCCGCACATCACATACTCAGCTGTTCATACATAATTTCCACTTTCGTTTACACCATTTACTTTGCCATTTCATCTTTAAAAACTTACTTATTAACAATAAAAACACATCTTCAATTACTTTGTTTTGGTCAAAGCGCAAGCGCTTGACAGTTGTTGCGTTTTGTTTCACTCTCGATGATAATCCCAAACGTCACTCCGTTTGTCGAACGAGTTCTCTTCCATTTTTACTTGTTTCAGTCTTCTCGAGGGGGAACAAATATGGTTTCAGGTTCTATTCTACCTAATGGACTGTTTGTCACTACGTTTCTTAAAAAGTTTTAATATCAACATTCATAATTTCGTGATGCACCGTGATTGCTTACTGCAGAAACGAAACGTCGCGAGCCGTTCTGGAAGTTTTACAAATTCTGACGGATTGTTGTTGTAATTTAGTTGTTTTCTTTAAAAACAGATATTATTAGGGAGTGATTCAGCGTATTTTCAGCAAACGACATGTAACTTTTGTTCTGCTTTCTTTGTTAAGAAGAAATAAAAATATTTCTTCAACTCTCATCTTCTCGAGTTATAAAATGTTCCTAGGGTGAAGCAGGCGTTGGAACGTACATGATGTGCAGTTTCGATAGTTTTTTTTTACAATCGAGAAGCTTCTTTCTTTCCCGGACACCGACTGGACTGTCCGATTATTTTTACTTTCTCTCGGGACAAAAAAAAACCTGAGCTGATGGCGTGATGGCGCTGCCTGTATTTTAATCCTTAAAAGAGGATGATTGGGAGTGTGTCTTAGTTTCTTTTCTTCGCGTTTAACGCGGTAAGTGAGTTTTATATTGGTTGTAAAGGCCGGTGATAAAAACTGCTTATGTTGTAACTCTTTCTTATTTCTGTTAGTACTTTTGTTACAGTTTTCTGTTCATTTCCGTCCATTCCGTGTACTCTCCGGTGCGCGAGGATGCGGCGAGGAGGTTCGTAGGCGTGTGTACCACTGATATTACCCACTTAATGTGGTAAGTAATGATTATTTTCTTAACCTCAGTCAAGACGCGTGGTAGGGGCGCTCTGTTATATTGTGGTATCTTTTACTGATACTGTGAATATCTATTGTTCACAGGGTGTCAGGATCTGATGCAACTTCGGATGTCAGGATCGGGTACAACTTCGGATGTCGGGATCGGGGCACGGTGTATGTGTCAAGATCTGGGACAACTTTGGAGGTCAGGATCGGACGTCTAGTTCGAGCTGATTCCTGACTGTTCTTCTTTTGATGACGATGATGATTTGCTGAGAATGGAGCTTAGCTTAGCGTGAGCGGACTGCGCACTTCGCAGGATGTGTCAGGTTTTTCTTTACGGACGGAAGTAGGATTGACCGTGAAGGCAATCTTAATATCGTACACGGTTACTTACCGTTAGTCATACTATTTATTGACTTTCCACGTTCCATACCTAAGAAGGGACGCTGTGTAATTTAATGTACCCCAAGGGGACTGATATCGTTTTATAGAACGTTTTATTGACTGTTAAAGCTGGTAGTATGCCCTCTTGTATTTACTTTCAAGTAACGGGTAATACAGGGTAATTTTAAGTTACTTTGTAAGTCGCGTGTCCATTTGGACATCCGGGTTATTCACCGGTTACCATAAGTTAACGTGCATCCATCAAGGATATTGATCAGTGTAATGATTAATTGTAAGTAGGTATTATGCTGCTTATGAAATAAAGTGTTAGAACTCTACCTACTGCCTTTTTACTTAGACCACATCACAGTTTTGTGTCACGGACATTCTGGCGTCCACTAATTTAAATTCGATTGTTCGTGCACTCTGGGCCGTCGCATCCAACCCACACCCTCTCGTTGCTCACCGAAGTAGTCCGGTATGTTACAGTGTCGTACCCAACGTGTGGCTCAGAAAGTGATGTGTTCTAAGTATTACTTTAAACTTTTGACTTTTTATGTTACTGCTCCACTGAGTGGTAAATTACCTTTGAATTTTAAACTTTATTCGTTCATGCTACTGCACTACTGAGTAGTAACTAGCTTTAAACTTTAAACTGATACTTTTATACGCTTTTCCTGCTGCTCAACTGAGTGGTAAATTAGCTCTTAACTTTGAATTTTAATATTTTTTTTCGCGCATGCTATTGCTCTGCTGAGTGGTAATTTAGCATTGAACTTCCTTTTACTCTAATGACGTTTTACGCTTAGGTTAATGCTGTACTGAATAGTAAATTAGCATTTAATTTTTTTTTTTAAATTCAAAACTTTATACGCTCACGCTATAGCTCTACTGAATGCCTAACTAGCATTCACTACAAAATACACTGACTGTATTTTAACTGTATTTTACTTACATATATCTAGGTGTGTTTGTATAAACCAAGGTTAATTTATACCATGGACTTTCTAAAGGCGGGATGCAAGATCTGCCACTTGCATAAAGATGAAATTACGCATGAACTTACCATTCGTAGACTAACCGTTAATCCGGCGTCTAGGCGACATAGTTTGAGTAGGGTTCTTAAGCAGACTGCGGACTTAGCTCGTAGAGGTAGTCTGAAGTTCGAAACTTTAGAAACTTGTGACTCTACCACGGAACTTGCTTTGTGTCAGCGGAAGGCTGAAGATATTGAGAAGGAGGTTGGTGAGAACCTTTCTGAAGCAGCGGTTGATCGTCTGGCTTCTCGTTGCAGATATTTGCTATGCCGTTTATCTAGGTTGACTGGAGATACTGCTGAAGTTCAACTACTGAAGGCAGTGGTAGCTGAAATGAAGGATCGTTTGCAGCCTGTAGCACTTGCTGACTCTGACTCTGACTCTCTTTCTGCTAGTAGCGACAACCAATCTGAGGCTGTCCCTCCATTGGTTTCCAAAACGATTATTTATAAGACTGAAAAAATGTTCAACATTAATTCTCTTAACTTGAAGTACAGGGGAGATTCCTGTGCTCGTACTTTTCTTACTCGTCTTGAGGAACTCCGTGTAGCGCGGAAAATTCCGGAAGAGGTCGTTTACGGAGGCTTCCCTGAAATCTTCGATGGACCGGCACTGTCTTGGTTCCGCTCCAATCGCTCTGAATTGACTTCTTATGCTGAGGTGGTGAAGGCTCTTCGGGATGACTTTGACATACCTGACCTTGACCACAAACTTATGAATGAGATACGTACTAGGACTCAGGCGAAGAACGAAACTATTGTTTGCTTTGTTGCTAGTGTTCTAGGAATGTTTCAACACCTTAGTAAAGCTGTTCCTGAAGACGAAAAGTTGGATATTTTAATACGTAATATACGACCAGAATATAGTAGGGAATTGGCTCTTTATGACATAACCTCCATTAAACAGCTTAAGTCTTACTGTAAGCGTATCGAACTAGCTAAGGTGAAAGCGGATCAATTCCGCGAACCGTCTACTTCTTCTTTCACTCGTCGTGCTACCGTCGTGGAGAAACAGCACGTCGACAATACTCGACGCATCTATAAGCCGTCCCAGTCTCACGTGGCTGCGGTGAATCAACCTTCATTTGCACGGGCGTGCTTTCGTTGCGGTCTACGCACACACTTAACTAGAACTTGTCCAACCTCTAGGGACATTGTTTGTTTCAGATGTGGGGAGAAAGGTATACGTACTCCGGATTGCAATAAATGCAATAATAATATTACGCTTTCAAAAAACTAGATAACTTTGTCTTTTCTAATGCTTCCTTGGCAAATGAGATGACTTCTCCCTCACTTGGAGAAAAGACAATTTACTTTGAACCTTCTAAGAGGGATACTCGTTTATACATGGCTGTCGATGTTTTTGGTTTAACAGTTAAAGGTTTACTTGATTGTGGAGCTTCTTGCTCAATTCTGGGTAACGATAGCCACAAGTTGTTTGCGGAAATCGGCATACCTACTTATAAGCACACTTCACCTTTGAGACTTTACGTTGCCAATGGCCAAGAACTTATTTGTACTGAATACATGTCACTACCTATTAATTTTAGAGATGATGTTCAAGTGATAGATTTCAACATTCAACCTGACATTAACACTTCTATGATTTTCGGCCTTAACTTTTGGAGAGCTTTTAAACTCGTCCCCGAAATCATTGCTAGTTTAACGACTCAAATTAATATTGCTGGTATGACTGATGTAACAGCCGATTCAGGCTTGCACGACTTTGACTCTTTAACTTCTCGTCAGAAATCTGCAATTGACGCTATTAAACTTCTTTTCGACCAGGTAAATACCGACAAGGTTGGTCTTGGTAAAACACACTTACTCGAACATGAAATAAATACTGGTAATTGTCCTCCTATAAAACAAAAGTATTATCGGTTAAGCCCCGATAAACAAGCCGCTTTAGAAAAGGAAGTTGACCGCATGTTGGAGATTGGAATTGTAGAACCTTCTCACTCTCCGTGGAATTCTCCAGTGGTTATGGTGGAAAAAGCTAACGGCGATCTTAGACTCTGTTTAGATAGTAGGAAGGTAAATTCTGTTTCTAAATCTGATGCTTATCCATTACCGTATGTGAACTATATTCTAGATAACTTGCGAGATGCCAAATTTCTGACGTCCCTTGATTTGAGTGCGGCCTATCATCAAATTCCTCTAAGCGCTACTTCTAAGGAAAAAACTGCATTTACCGTACCCGGACGGGGTTTGTACCACTACAACCGCATGTGTTTCGGTTTAGTTGGAGCCTCTGCTACTATGCAACGTCTGATGGATCGTTTATTTACTGCCGAATTCGACAATAAAGTTTTCTGTTATATTGATGACATTATAATTTGCACTTCTGATTTTGATGAACATGTCCGTTTATTAAAAGCCGTTCTAGAAAAACTAAAGGCTGCCAATCTTACTATAAATATGAAGAAATCGTTATTTTGTAGGAACGAACTTAAATATTTAGGCTACGTAGTAGATCGTTATGGTTTACGTACCGATCCTTCTAAAGTAGATGTTATTCTTAACTTTCCTGTTCCTCATGATGTTAAAAGCATTAAACGTTTCCTTGGTATGGCGGGATGGTACCGTCGCTTCATTAGAAACTTTTCTCAAATTGCTCGTCCTTTGACGCGTTTGACTAGCAAAAAAGTAGATTTTATTTGGTCTAACGAAGCTAATGAATCTTTTAACTTGCTTAAAACTGCTTTGGTATCGGCACCTATCTTAAAGTGCCCTAACTTTAAAGAACCTTTTTATATCCACACTGACGCTTCTTCTTTTGCTGTCGGTGCGGTACTGGTTCAAAAGATTGACGACTGCGACCACCCTATAGCTTACTGTAGCCGTACTCTTAACTCTCCGGAATCTAACTACTCTGCTACCGAGAGGGAATTACTTGCGGTAATATACGCATTAGAACAATATCGAGCTTATGTGGAAGGCAGAAGGTGTTATATCGTCACTGATCACGCTTCTCTTAAATGGTTTTCAAGTCTAAAGAATCCAACTGGACGTTTAAACAGATGGGCTTGCCGTTTAAGCCAATTTGACTTTGAAATCATACACCGTAAAGGTAAAGAACATGTAATTCCTGATGCCTTATCTCGTATAAAAATAGATTCTATTGTGGACGTGTTATCTACGCAGGACCCTTGGTATTTAGAACTCTTTAAAAATGTTTCTGATAACCCTACGCTTTATCCTAACTTCAAGATTGAAAACAACCGTTTGTATCGTCTCTCCAAGAATAAATATCGCCTAACAGCTCAATTTGACTGGAAGTTGGTAATTCCTTATGAAGATAGACATTCTATTTTACAGAAATGTCATGATGATCCTACGGCAGGCCACTTTGGCGTAGCTAAGACTCACCTTAGGGTTACCAATCTTTATTTTTGGCCTACTCTCTTTCAAGACGTAAAAACTTATGTAGACTCTTGCGAAATTTGTAAAACTTATAAACCTGTAAATCTAGCTCCTGCTGGTATGATGGGTAATCCCCGTCGTATCACTAGGCCTGGTGAAGCGGTTTCCTGTGATATTTTGGGGCCGTTTCCACCGTCTTATAGTCGTAACCAATACTTATTCGTCTGTTCTGATTACTTCAGTAAATACGTTACACTCTTTCCACTTCGGAACGTAACTACTAAAGCTATTGCTAAATGTTTGGAGAAAGGGATATTTCTTGTCCACGGTGTTCCCAAGTTCGTTTATGTAGATAACGGCCCTCAATTCATTTCCAAAGAATTTCGAGAGTTGATGACTAAATTTAACGTGCCACATGTGTTCTATAACCCTAGATATCATCCCCAAACGAATCAGACGGAAAGAGTTAATAGAGAACTGGTGCGCACTATTGCTTCGTACGTGCGTACAGATCATCGTAACTGGGACAGGCATTTGTCAGAGATACAATGTGCCCTGAATACTGGTGTGCACGAAGGTACTAAATTTACACCATATTTTCTAACTCATGGTCGTAATATGATCATTGATGGTACTTTTTATAACTCTGATTTTCCTTTAGATCAAAATCTCATTTCAGTAGACGACGAAGTTACTTTTTCTAACAACCTTAAAGAGCTGGAGTCTATATTTCACAAAGTACGTCACACGTTACGTGCGTCTCATGCACGCAACGCTAAATATTATAACTTGAGGAAACGCCCTGTACAGTTCGTCGAAGGACAGATAGTGTATAAGAAGTGCTTTCCCCTTTCTAAAGCTTCTAAATACTTCTCTGCCAAACTCTCACCTAGATATGAAAAATGTGTAATTCACAAAAAACTAGGACCTTTAGTCTATACTCTTAAATCCATGAATGGGAAGCATTTAGGTGATTTCCATATAAAGGATTTGGTTCGCCCTGGCGAAACTGGACCGCCTGCTTAAAGGTTACTTATCTGAATTTTCTCGTGTGAACCACGAGTTACTTTTTCTGTGTTGCTCTAAGAGTACATGTCCTGTATAATGCCATGCTCATTGTTTATAGTAACATGCTTTTTCTACTTTCATTTATTATTCACACTGTGCTTGATGTTGGATGTTCCACTTACAGTGTGATTATCTTGTCCTTGTTAGGCTGATATTCGCTTAACTTCATTTTCTAGCGTGTCCTTGCTAGCTTATCGGTTTGTGACTGACTCACATCGACTGATTAGGACCTAGGTTCGTTGGGTTCCTATGGTCATTCTATTTGTTCCTGCTAATAAACTGAGCTCAACATTCTGCATTAGTTTCTAGCTGCCGTGTTGGTTTTTCCCCGGATCAGTTAGTTGCCTTATTCGCGGATATAGGAACTTACGTTACATTTTCATTTCTTGCTACGTAAAGTTGGAAATAAACAAACTGGGTTTAGCTCCAATCTTTAACGTTAGCTCTGTACAGTAATAGTTTGTAGTAAGGAAGACGTTCCGTTTACTTTAAGAACCGGTGTAGTTCGCTGTAGTGGATTCCATTTCTAAGGCATCCATTATAGAGTTCCCTTCACCATTAGTTTAAATAGACCATAGTTAGATAATTCCATTTCTAGGATTCACTAGATTGTTTTCAAATTTTCGTGTAGTTTTTTTTTTCTCTCCTTAGCATTATAACCGATCGGCCGATCAATAAGGTAAACCTAAAGTAAGATAGGAGTAGTAGTATCCAATCGATAAGTTAAACCTAGAATAAAATAGGAGTAGGAGGATTAAGTAATCCTAGGTATCAGTCGAGTACCTAGTCTCGAAGCATTTAGCGTAAGTTAGGAAGTAGCAAGATTGTAGGTTTATGTTACTACGGTAGTTTTAACGCCGGTGGTAGGGCCAGGTGCGTGGTCCGTCCGGATAGCTACCACCATCTTGTTCGTTAATCCAGCCGTCAAGCAGTAGCTCGCAACGCAATGCTGTTTTCCGGTAGGGAGAGCAAGACAGCCGGGGTGATTACTGGCACCAGAGGTATTCCATCCTAATCCTCAAGGTTTGGTGACGCATCTGCATCCTCTTGGTTTTGTCGATGTCGTTGAGCGGGTGTGTTCATTTTCTACCAGGTGATCCACGTGCTCCGTTGCCTTCCTATTTAGCAGGTAGTTTAATAAGACTTGGTCTTACCTTATATAAGTGGTTGTAGTTGGTGTGGTATTGAGTTGGTACGGATCGTCTATCAACTGAATCCCAGACTAATGATTTCATACTCCTTCCCTACGGGCAAAGGAGGCCTTTCCATATATTCATATTTCTTCCGTCATTCTTAAATAGATGTACGGGAAAACCGTCTGGCATCATTTGTTTTTGACAGTGGCCGTGTAGTTGCTAAGTTGTAGTATTTTGAGGATTAAGTCCGTACGCGTTTGCTAGGGTCTTAATTCTTGATTTATGATTTCAGCGTCTTCCCCTGCGGGCGAAGGCGAACCTTTCCCTTGACTATTATACTTCACAATTAACAATAATTTTATTTTAGAATTTAAGATTCTAAAATAAAATTATTTTCCCAACTGAGGCGATACTGTAACACTTTAGGGTTACATTACTTACATTTTAACAGTTTCCATCCGCACATCACATACTCAGCTGTTCATACATAATTTCCACTTTCGTTTACACCATTTACTTTGCCATTTCATCTTTAAAAACTTACTTATTAACAATAAAAACACATCTTCAATTACTTTGTTTTGGTCAAAGCGCAAGCGCTTGACAGTTGTTGCGTTTTGTTTCACTCTCGATGATAATCCCAAACGTCACTCCGTTTGTCGAACGAGTTCTCTTCCATTTTTACTTGTTTCAGTCTTCTCGAGGGGGAACAAATATGGTTTCAGGTTCTATTCTACCTAATGGACTGTTTGTCACTACGTTTCTTAAAAAGTTTTAATATCAACATTCATAATTTCGTGATGCACCGTGATTGCTTACTGCAGAAACGAAACGTCGCGAGCCGTTCTGGAAGTTTTACAAATTCTGACGGATTGTTGTTGTAATTTAGTTGTTTTCTTTAAAAACAGATATTATTAGGGAGTGATTCAGCGTATTTTCAGCAAACGACATGTAACTTTTGTTCTGCTTTCTTTGTTAAGAAGAAATAAAAATATTTCTTCAACTCTCATCTTCTCGAGTTATAAAATGTTCCTAGGGTGAAGCAGGCGTTGGAACGTACATGATGTGCAGTTTCGATAGTTTTTTTTTACAATCGAGAAGCTTCTTTCTTTCCCGGACACCGACTGGACTGTCCGATTATTTTTACTTTCTCTCGGGACAAAAAAAAACCTGAGCTGATGGCGTGATGGCGCTGCCTGTATTTTAATCCTTAAAAGAGGATGATTGGGAGTGTGTCTTAGTTTCTTTTCTTCGCGTTTAACGCGGTAAGTGAGTTTTATATTGGTTGTAAAGGCCGGTGATAAAAACTGCTTATGTTGTAACTCTTTCTTATTTCTGTTAGTACTTTTGTTACAGTTTTCTGTTCATTTCCGTCCATTCCGTGTACTCTCCGGTGCGCGAGGATGCGGCGAGGAGGTTCGTAGGCGTGTGTACCACTGATATTACCCACTTAATGTGGTAAGTAATGATTATTTTCTTAACCTCAGTCAAGACGCGTGGTAGGGGCGCTCTGTTATATTGTGGTATCTTTTACTGATACTGTGAATATCTATTGTTCACAGGGTGTCAGGATCTGATGCAACTTCGGATGTCAGGATCGGGTACAACTTCGGATGTCGGGATCGGGGCACGGTGTATGTGTCAAGATCTGGGACAACTTTGGAGGTCAGGATCGGACGTCTAGTTCGAGCTGATTCCTGACTGTTCTTCTTTTGATGACGATGATGATTTGCTGAGAATGGAGCTTAGCTTAGCGTGAGCGGACTGCGCACTTCGCAGGATGTGTCAGGTTTTTCTTTACGGACGGAAGTAGGATTGACCGTGAAGGCAATCTTAATATCGTACACGGTTACTTACCGTTAGTCATACTATTTATTGACTTTCCACGTTCCATACCTAAGAAGGGACGCTGTGTAATTTAATGTACCCCAAGGGGACTGATATCGTTTTATAGAACGTTTTATTGACTGTTAAAGCTGGTAGTATGCCCTCTTGTATTTACTTTCAAGTAACGGGTAATACAGGGTAATTTTAAGTTACTTTGTAAGTCGCGTGTCCATTTGGACATCCGGGTTATTCACCGGTTACCATAAGTTAACGTGCATCCATCAAGGATATTGATCAGTGTAATGATTAATTGTAAGTAGGTATTATGCTGCTTATGAAATAAAGTGTTAGAACTCTACCTACTGCCTTTTTACTTAGACCACATCACAGTTTTGTGTCACGGACATTCTGGCGTCCACTAATTTAAATTCGATTGTTCGTGCACTCTGGGCCGTCGCATCCAACCCACACCCTCTCGTTGCTCACCGAAGTAGTCCGGTATGTTACATTGTAAGCATAATTACTGAAATGGTTTTAGACTTAGGGCTGTGCTTAGGACTAATAAAAAGATAAAAGTGTCTTCAATTGACAAGTTTTATTGTTATCTCGAAAGTATCATATTGAAAACTATTTCAACGTCCCGATATCATATTCTTATAGCATATTGTAAAACTTCTTAACAATTCTTAGCTACATCTTCAACGTTGTTTTCGATATTTCCTCCAACTTGTATTGTACTTATTGTGTGTGAGCTCGCTTCAATAGCAACAACCGTCGGCTCAAATACACCACAGCTTCCTCTCGGCGTACGTAAACAAGCTGTTATGAATTAATAACTGGCAGCAAAGTTAAAATACCAGCGGAGGTTCACCTCCCCGCGCTTCCGGCAGTATTTTTATCAAGTGCCCGTATGAAATCCACCCGTTTGCGTTGTGAAAGGCTTGCGAACAATCGTTTCTGTAAAAACACGTCCGGTGTTCTATCTCCTTTCCACGCCGTGCGCGCTGTCGCGACACTGAAATTAACGGGTGAAATGCTCACCTTTTACCACGTCTCTTACGAAATTCGCATGTAATTTTTTATTTATTTTATCTACACACATATCATAAAGGCTAAATAACGCGTTCAAAAACCCCTAGGAAATGACCAGCATTATTACAACCAATGTTATTATAAGAATTTTCTTGTCTGTGGTAGTAGGTAAATCTGTTCTTTATTGGTCATCACATTACCGATATCTCGTGACTGCTCGTGACGTTATGAATTTAAATTTGGAATAGCTGTCAAAATTCAAGTTGGTCTCTATTCTAGTATCCACAGATTTTAAAACAGTTATCGATACAAAACGTCAACTCAGTATGTTTTTTTAATTTAAACGCACGCCATTTGATCTCGAGTGTCACGACAATAGGGACTTCATTCGTTCGTCTATGGTTTAAAAAAAGTTCGTCTTGACGGATAGATCGAATCACAGAATACCTTTTTAAAATACATGGCCGCCATTAGTTGTCATTCGGTTGTTGGTTTTTTGCTGTTACGGTTTTTTGCAGTTATGATATGTGTGTAGATAAAGTAATGTATGCAACTGTATATAATTAGGCCTTAAAACACTCGTGTGATCCTATTATGAAACTCACCACACTCGTGTTTTAAGGCCTCTTATTATATAGCAGTTGCATAAAATACTATTATAGTTACACCAATTAACCTAGTCCCAAACTAAACAAATAGGTACTAGACAAAAGATATACTTGTACATACTTTTAAAGAATAAAACGTTCTTAGATACATTATAATATCCAAGACTCAAATTTAAATGCCATGTAATGAATGACAACACAAAGAAAAATGTAGGGTAATTTAGGCAAATGGGGTAATTTGAATGTTTAAAAAATATATGAATCGAAAGAAATTTCGTTTAAAAAAATTGAAGACTCATTAAAAAATATTCATATACATATATCATACAAAAGTTTATCCCTACGGGAATCGAATCCGATACCTCTAGTCTAGTAATCAGGGGCATCCGCTAAATCATCCGGCCAGCTCACTTTGTCAGAATGCACTTATTTTTCAAGCTGCTGATAAACGTGATGCAATTCAAATCATAAAACAGTTGTAGGTTTTAACATTTTTTTTAACTTGTCTTGGTTTGAACACAGACAAAAATGAAGGAACTTTAAATAATTCTCTGAAACAGCTTTCCAGCAAAGTAAGAAAATATACCCACTGATCCCGCAACCTTCATGATATATTTATATCAATACGATTAAAAAATCGACAACCTATTCCCGGAAACGAACTATTTATTCAATAAGTTTCAGAACTCAACTTTGCTTTTAGATTTTGCGGTAAAATTCGAACTCGGGGATAGAAAACTTCCAAGTAATTAGCATGCGTAGCGCGCTCAGCTTACACTTGATTGTGATATCCCGGCTTAGTGTAATGTCCTTGTATCTCATCGGAAACGTTAACTGCAGTAGACGAACAAAACTTCGTTAAAGTCTACTAGCTTGTTTGGTACGGTGCGGCGGCGTTGCTTTGTTCGTTCATTACTGTAAAATGTTGAATTGACACAACGTGATTGTTTTAAGCACTCTTAAAGGCAAGTCCTTACGAATGCTTAAAACGTAGTTTAGATATATTGCTTACCGCGTTAATCCAAGATCATCCACACCTGCGTGCTCATGGACATAGGGGTACGTACCATTATCTTAATGGTACATCTGTTTACCGTTACCCTTGGCCGAGCTTGAGACTGTTTTAACATGTGCCGAGTTATTTAGTACAGCCGTTTTGACTTCGCCGCAGTCGATTTAATAAATGTTTTGTAGTACAAAAATATAAATGCAAAAAATATATAAAATATATATATTAAGAAGCTCAAACGCTTATACTTTACTTATACTTGTACTTATATTCACTTCATTTAGTAATTCCTCGTATCTCGCATTTTAACAATGTTCTAGACAACGTGTGTTCAGTCAACATTGTGTTCGATTATAATACTCGTATGTATGGTTATTTTATCATTTCTTGAATATTTATGAAGATTTTGCAACTTTAACTTGCGTTACGACCTCGAACATTCGTTTTCTGTATAAGTCCTTACTTTCATCATTTTACATGCTCCCAATTTGGTACAACAATCAGGCGAAGATCTGATGTTTCACGTTTACTCGAAATTGCGTGTTATCAAAAGATTTTTAAAAATAATTAGCACTTGTCCAATGTTTTATCGCTCAATGACCTCTAAAATAATACTTTAATAGTTTTGCACTCAAAGCAGTGGCACTAAAATGATCAGCCAAATTACTTTCTCTGAGTTCGTCTCTATGGACGTCCCTTTCTTATGACACTAGTTTGACGGAGACGCAGGGAGGGATAAAATAAGGCTGGGCATGTTAGGGCCTGAAAACGTACATATTTTTAGTTTATAACAAAAACGCTCAAACTCTCGCACCTGCACCAGCTTTTCTTTCCTGTTATTATTTTTCCTGTAACAATTTACGTGAGCAACGCTACCTACTAGACGAGGAGGAAAAATCATTACATTCATAACAACAACAAAAATCTAATATAATTCTTTACCTGCTATAAATCCAGGAAGTGTGCAAAAAGTCCCACCCACATACAACAAGTTTATACTCAAAAGAGTGCCGAGAAGCGGGAAATAAAACAGCTATCTCGCTGCATTACGTTTTCCTATGTACTAATACACACATATGCTGCCCCCTCTCTGCTCTTAGATTAATAGCAAACACACCCTTTAAACTCGCCAAAGAAAACAGTTCTGTTATCTAGTAGATAAATGCTAGGCGGCCACTGAAGCTACTCACTCGTGATGTGGCAACCATTTCGATGATGTTGCGTTTTCTGTTGTTCACGGTGAATATGACACTTTAGGAATGATGTATGCATAATGTAATAAATATAATACACGGCAGACATCAAAGGTTCAACTTTGTTTACTTACAGCAAAAAATGCGTGAAAATACTTAATGGCTTTCTAGAATAACAAATATTTCCATATAATGGGAATAGTTTTTTGCTATTTGAAATCAATGGTCAAATCCAATGAATGTCCCTCTTTGAGTGTAGGTTAATTGTTTGTCTCTGTAATGATTAACTCTAATAAAAAAGGTTTCACATTGCACAAGTAGACAAAATAAAACACTTTGCGAGACTTTCCGCCTCGCTCCCGCTTAGAGATAATAAATTTACGAGCAAAATAATATATGAGTGTTAAATGACTAAAATAAGAGCTACAATTTCAACAGTGCCAACTTCCCACTAAGTATAATGCCAAAGCATGCAAAGTTAGCTGCGGCATTAAGACTCGTGCTCAATTCCGAAAAGCCCCGTGAATGCTGCAGCTACGTCATGTTATTTTAAATTTAATTTATTTTAAGTAGGGGGATGTTTCACAGCAATAATTATTTGCAGTCACTGCGCCACGGATTACCTAACGCTCCGTGCTGGCAACTCGCCCTCCGCTCCTCTGTTGGCGTCGCTTTGCTCTGAGAGAAGCGCCACTTTGGAGCAACCCGGACCAAACCTATTACTAGAATTCAAGTAAGTCCTCGCTCGCAATCTAGCTGATTGAAATAATTCTACTTCCGGTGTCAGCTTTCAAATTAATTGTACAATAGTACATTTTAACCTCGCTGTTAATTTAATTTCCGAGAAGTGAACCCTGAATCCTTTTCAATTACTTTATAATGGCTTTTTTATGTATTCAGTTCAGGGCCGTTGGTGCCGCCGTATGACTACAACGGGTTTATAGCTAAGGTGGAATTCATAGAAGGGGTGGACAGTAGCGGGCCGCCACCCACCGTCGCGCCGGCATCGCCGCCGCTGGCTGCGTTGACGCATCACACGCAGCATGGTGCGAGCGTAAATTTTACAATAATTAACATTATAATTAAATGTCGCAATGTCCTCCATTATTATATCCGATATATAGTGACTAAACAAAAACGTTATTCAAATTTGAGATAGGAACACAATTAGACCATTTTACATAATTGTAGATTTATGTTATGAGCAATCTTAGTTTTGGCAAATTTTAAGAAGCGACATTTTTAGCGTAAACGTAATACTGCAATGGGACCTTACTCGCTTCATATTTTATGAATATAGAAAAATAAAAAGGGTAACCACCTAACCACCCTTGACGCGGAAAACGCCACAAATTGCTCTTTACGGTTTCTATTCTCCGTGTGTTGTTTTCGCCGATTTTTTCGCAATTATCAATTTTGTTTTTTCTTTTCTTTCCTTTTATTGGTCGATGTCGTGTATAAAGTCATAATGCCTACACAGTTTACATTTGTAAAAGAAAAAATCTTTCGGCGGAAAGGTTTCCCTTACATTCATTTTGAACTGTTTATTTAGGAACTCATTTAATACGGTCTATTGGACATTACGATAATATTTGTACGAATTCCCAGAAATTCTTTACGTCGTCGTTGAGATATGTCAAGTAGGCGGAGTTTTATATTGACGTAATTTAGTTCTCGAGACGTGACCATATATCTTCCCGCGTACGAAATATTACTGATATTCGTACACCCACTTAATTTAATAATAAAGTATTGCCAGGATTCAATGCTCGAGTGATAGGGATACTGTAATTTAGTTACGGTGAATAGATATAACTCAACACTTTCTCTGTCGTAAGATTAATAAATACTGTAATATAATGTCATGTTTTGTGTAATAATAACTCTTCGCTACGTTCAAATTCTTAGAAAAGATGACAACGCACTTGATTATTAACACTTCAAGATGCGAATGGAAATCCATGCAAGAGTTATATATTGAGCGGTGGATAACTATACTGCTGGGAAAGAGAAAGAGAACGCCAGAGAGAATTAGTATGTCTCAATAATCAAGTATAGCAGTAGTAGTAGTAAGTAAGTAGTATCTCTAAAGCGTGCAGTGTAGCAGTGTAGCATTTGTTGTCAGACTATAGCTCGTATGAGTGAGTTGAGAGTCAAGAGGGGCATTGGGTTACAAGTGTGCGACATGATGAATGCGTAAAGGTTCTTTATCGTTGCAGTGAAGTGCTGCAGTAGATGAAATTTGCATTTCCTTAGAAGTGGCGACAGTAGAACGGAATTTGCAGTTGCCTTATTTCCCTGGTTATTACTAGGGACTCCACGAGTCCCATTTCACATTCATAATTTTTTAATATTATTTATCTACACACATATCATAAGTGCTCAATAACGCGTTCAAAAACCATAGAAAATGACCAGCATTATTACAACCAATGTTATTATAAGAATTTTCTTGTCTGTGGTAGTAGGTAAATCTGTTCTTTATTGGGTAGTATCTCTTAATAGTCTGTGTTTATTAGTGATCACATTACCGATATCTCTGACGTTATGAATTTAAATTTGGAACAGCTGTCAAAATTCAAGTTGGTCTCTATTCTAGTATCCATAGATATTAAAACAGTTATCGATACGAAACGTCAACTCAGTATGATTTTTCAATTTAAACGCACGACGTTTGATCTCGAGTGACATGACAATAGGGACTTCATTCGTTTGACTATGATTTAAAAATAACGTTCGTCTTCACGGTTAGATCGATTTGCCGCCATTACTTGTTGTCACTCGTTTGTTGGTTTTTTGCTGTTACGGTTTTTTGCAGTTATGATATGTGTGTAGATAAAGTAATGTATGCAACTGTATATAATTGGGCCTTAAAACACGTGTGTGGTTTTATGAAACGAGCGTCAGCGAGTTTCATAATAGGAACACACGAGTGTTTTAAGGCCTCTCATTATATAGCAGTTGCATAAAATACTATAATAGTATTTCTTGCGTATAGCATAATGCATCCAAACGCCTCATTTGACGCAGTTTATGGGTTGGGCTTATTGATCTCTCTACTTAAAAGTGTAACCGATCAACGATTTTATTATAGGGACCTACCCCACGGTGCCCACGCAAACCAGCGTGGTGAACCGTGCCTCGGCATTATGCTGAGTAGGTACCTTTCCGATGGCTTAGTTAGAAGTTCACCCATGTACCTACTGTCAACCAATTTGATTCATAGGCCACGGTAGTACCGTAGTACGATGTGACAATGTGTCAGCGCTGATATATTATGGCATTTATTCAGAAGTTACTACGACATTTATTGTGAAAAGGTTGTACAGTGGCTTATGAATCAAATTCGTTGACTGTACTTCTGAGCACTGAATAAAATATTTCTTTCTTTAAATGTGTTGCAGTAATTCGGTTTTTTCGAGCTCAAATCTTTTTTCGCAGTGGACAGGCTATTAGAGATGGAGAGCAACTCGGTAACGAATGAGGTCTCGAGCGGGAGCGGGAACGGTAGGATCGGGTGCGGCTCGCGGGTGCGCGGCTACGGGCCGGGCGGCGCGCGCTCGGGGCATTTTGACACGCGCGCGGCGCCCTGGCGCTCCCAGTGCGCCATACATCTGCTGGGCGCGCCCACTGACGTCGTGCAAGTGTCCTTGTTTAATTATAATTTACGGTATGTTCCTCGTAGTCATAATATTTCGGTGTCTTTCCACTTTCTATGCGGTTTACCAGCGTTTTATAACGCACAGAGTGCAGGCATTTGTTGTTGAGAGATGTTGAACAACTCGGTGACGAGGAGGCGGGGTTTTGAGTCTGGTGCAGATATCGTGCAAGTCTCTTTATTTAGTTACAGTTTTTAATTACCAATCATTCTAAAAATTAAAATCAATGCCATTTATAATTGTTGCCGCTGTGACAGATAGACAGGCGGACCTCTTTTCCCTTTTCCGGTTCCTTTTTTACCTTTTCCATAAAGAACTTAAACTTACATAGATATTCTTGGACGCACTCTATGCATTACTGAAATATGCATGTCTATGAATACGAATATCTTCGCATGAGCATGTCAAGAATCTTAAAGCTGCTGTGATTAATGATGCTTATATAGCTACAGAAAGGCTTGTTTAAAGTGGGTGTCTCCTAATTAGCGGGGTGTTTGCGTAACATTTATTATGTCAAGATCAACTTTCATCTATTTATGAATTTACAATTTACCCTGTTGTAATTAATAAGACAGAATTGCTAGTTTAAACCGCCTACGGGCTTAACAGACGTGGGTTCTAAGAGTGATTTTCTGGGCAATCAAAAGTCCACAACTGACTGTCTATGATAATAATTTACCAATACTATTTCTAAGGTTCAATAAAGATAATTTACCTCTGAGATGTCTTTTATCATTTATGTCTGTGCCTGGCAGTGATCAACTTTGATCAATAAACAAAGTACTTTTACTTTTGTTTACCCAGGTTACAAAGTTGCAGATCTCATATTGAGATCTTTGAAGGACTTCACGAGTTCGGTTCGAGGGAGAGAGGAGAACGGTCTGAGAGAAATGATCGGACGTTATTGAGAGTGTGCGGACCCTCAGTGAGGGAGGCCAGAGACCCTTCAGGGAAGTTCCTGGTTCGGCAAGCAGTAATATCGAAGGGTGCCAACCTGACAATAATGGTTCGACGCGCGACAACGCAGAGCGCAGACGATGAAGAGTTCGTCGATGGAGCATTCGCGTTTCACGATGGTTAGTGATGTGATTTTCACCATCATTTGTATATTTGAAAAAAGAGAACACAATATTGACAAAAATAAAATTTATTACATTAAAAGCTGTACCTGTGTTAACAAAAGCACTTTAAGATGGCTTAAACGAACTAGCACACTCCACGCCTAAAACTGTTGGAATCCATAGTCATCCAACCAATCGTCTATCATAAAGACAGACTATACTGCTAGTGTGCGTTTACTGTTTCATTATTTTAAGCAAAGTTAAACGACTATTAGTGTTTATGTACTGAGACGTCGGCTACTTTTGAATTTTGTAAAAGCCTTTTAATGGATTTCTATAACGGCTTTGATATCCTTGTAAAATTTGTAAAAGCTCATGCTTCAAAACTTATATTTCATTGCAATAATATTTTTTATTTAGGCATAACATTGTCTTACGTAATATTTAAATTGATTGTAGAACAACATGAGGGCACCGCGTCGCCGGACGCGAGCTGCGCAGCCACACATTACGGCTTGGCAGCGCCCGCGCACGGCGGCGTGGCGTCTCCCGCGCACCACCACGTCTTCTGGAACCTCGAGCAGCGCCTGCTCTGCACGCATCGGTTCATCCCAGCGGCCAACCAGAGCGTCACCATCGAAGTAATTTATGAGTTGAAATTTGCGACCATATTGTAAATACGTTTTCGTTGACGTGACAGAAACTTTATAGCCATCAGGATCTATGTCCGTACAACAATTAGGCTCTTTATTGACGAATATTGAATGTGTTGGTTAACAGTCACTTTTAATAGGTAATAGATCAATAAAATAATACACTATAATTTATTTAAATAGTAAATACAGAGTCTTACTTTGAATCTATGTAACATTTTAATTAAGAAATGCTGCGAATAGATCCGAATAAAAATCTTTGCCCAACAGTGAAATGCTATCGCCTGATATGTTAAATTCTATTATTTTATCTAGATCCAGCGTCTAGAGCGCATGTGGAGCGCGGAGACAGCGGGTTCTGGTGTCGGCGCCGGGGGCTGCCGCACGGCGTGCGGCGACGCAGGCTGCGAGTGCCGCGCAGGGTCGCCGTTGCACTACCACGACCATATCGCACTCGTGGCCGCTGACGGCACACACCTCTCATGCCTCTGCGGTGATTTTCAGGTGAGTCAGCTAAATATAAAACATGTAGGGCCAAGATGGTACAGACGTTTTGAAGGAGCTTGCTTATACGAGTTAGTTGTCCGAGTCGTCCAGTCGCTCAGGCATCTATAACGCGGAAGCTTACGTTCCCTTTGAACAGCTCCTACCCTAATTCACGTACCGTGGCGTAGGAGGTATTCGAGCTGCTTAATGTGGCTCTGCTTGGCCTCTAGGGCTTTCTCCGCGCTGAAGTGCTGTGGCTGCATCTTTTGTCCCCAATGTTGGTTTTGAGGAGTACCGGGAGCTGCCCATAGCACGTCAGCCACAAGGCATACAGTGGGTTGCCCCCACCACGAGGAGGTGGATATCCATGGAGGGGAGATACTTTTGCAAATACATATAATATAATTGTTAGATTTAGATCCAGGATGGAAGTAACAAACAGTAAAGCCAGCCGTTTGTTTTTTACTTTTGAGTAGGTCTGACTTGGCTAAACTTCTCTTATTTCGCCAAATCAAAGGTGCTTAAAAACCTTTTAGCTACAAGTGACAGCAATATAAATTGCATCATATATATAAATCCAGTATTTTCTTAGTTCTACTTGTCACTTGAATTCAAAAATCAGGTAATTTAAATTATTTTCATCAAGCCACTCAAGAGAATATTTACAAGGAAATCATAAATGTTATTATTTATTTAAAACTCGAAAGCAATTCCGCTCCGGGCAATACGTTGAACGCTGTTATTTATTGTAATAATATCGATGCGACATCGCTTACAATTTGATTTTCGTAAAAGCGGGGCTTTTCGATAAATACGACCCCAAACGATTATATTACTGATGTAATATTTCGTCCCTAGTACGTTTCGTAAAAGACGGTGCAAACAAATTAATCGTGTTGTTTAGGCCTTATGCTAACATGGCCTATGGCTACGGGTTGAGCCTCCCTCGCAGTCGAACGCCCTCCGCTGTGAGCTGTGGCGCGATCCATATAATTAAGTAAGAGGGGTTACTATTAAGTGTACATATATAACAAGGATAAAGCCTACACCAGTAGGTGTTTTCAGGGTCTTACACAAACGGAAAATTTCGATTAGTTAAATATTAATCATAAAATAGTTCACTGGATTGAAGTACCTTCTTCCTTAACATTTCCTTAAACGCCTTTATCCGCAACGATACCTCGGGCGGACGCCGATATCTGACCCACCTATCTCTTAAATTCAGTGTTCATTTCCGTTCTACTAATTTTCTTGGCGCGAAGTTTCAGTCTTTCTGTAATCGAATAGCAATTAACTGATTGCTAACTTCGTCCTATTTCTTAACTTCACCAAACGTAATAACATAAATTACTTAAGTAGAGAGAAGCAACTAAGCGTGTAAGTACTTTCGGCATTGTGTTTAACACCCTGCACAAGATACGCGTCTGAAGGTCTGGAGAGTATTTTTACCTACCACTCAAACGGGCAACTGCGGACTAGCCTTTTTGTTTTGTTCCTTTTGTTGTTTTTCGTTCTTAGGCAGTCCACAACCACAATGCCTATTTTCACGTAGATTGCTATTAGCGGACAGCACGTATCGTGTTTTAAGATGAAAAATGACTAGTTTCATGACCTGGTTTAGTTTTCTATGACAGTATCTTAATTGTAGCTACGGTACATGTTCCGGTTATGCGGTTCAAACTTTTGCATGCATTTCACAACTTCCGTCCAGTGAACACGTATCTAATTTAATTACTCTCCGCGTTTACCCCTATCAGTTGGCGTCGCCTACGCTCGGCGCGAAATTGCTGCGAGGACGCATTGTTGCGAAATTTTCGACAATATCAGGGACTGACGGTTGCCTGCTGCCTGCCCCGCCTCGTCCCGGTGGTCATAAAACATGGCCTAACTGGCGGCGTGTCATCCTTCCGCCCTTGTTATTAGTGGCCGGGCGTAGCTCGGGGCGACAGTTCGGAGTCTCGCCTCTGAAAATTCAATTACTTAGCAGCCCACAGCGTATGCGTATTGCGTAGACAGTTGCATGCCATATTCGTCAATACTCCGTGCACGTATGTAGTGCCATGCCGTAATCACTGCTCCCTTAGGCCATTTACTCACGTCGACTCCAAAATGCACTAGGTATGGTTTTGTATTTTGAATTATCGTTAACATGCAGATTTGGTTGTTAGGCGGCCTGGCTGCCGGTTGTGGTGCGCAGCTGGACGAGCCTACGACTCGAGTACTCGGTGGCGCACTACACTTACGCCAGCCGGGGGTTTGAGTACGCGGCCGCTTATAGCTTTAATGATGACGCCATGTGCGGACAGCGCACCTTCACCACACATTCCGGTAAGACTTGTGACTCGTTCGACGTCCATCCATATCTCATTATCTTTGCAATAATCCACAGAGCAGATGAAAACGAAACGCGAGATAACTCGATGAAAAGGTCGGCGGAAGTAGAAGATAATCAGCAATTTATCCCCAATGAACTCTGCGGACCCCAATCGCATAAAACGAAAAACAAACAGTTCAATTTGACATTCGACACGCGTCGGGGTTTTGGAAAATGCGTTGGATATTGTTCTCAGCGGCGCGGGGCGTGTCCGAGAAAATTAGATGGCACGACCCAGTTTCACGCCGCCTGGGGTGACACTGAATCGAAAAAAACCTTAAACAAGATCGTAAAGTTCCAATTACGACGTAGCTATTGCGGCGACTCATTGTGTCTGCCTTTTCATTTCATTATTGCTCACGTAAACTCTGCTGCCGCTTGAAATTTCTTATTTTTCCTTACACCGTTGATGTATTATTTGGCTCTTTCTTTTCCTGTAGGTGAGATATCGTCTCGGAACGTGTCTGTAACGGGCACCCTTAATGAATTCTTCTATCAGCAGTGCACCTGGGTACTTGACTCTAACGTAGAAAGGCAACTCTTCATTGACATATTTTCAGAACAGGTAAGAACAGCATTTTAAGTATCTTAGGTTTCTGAACAGGCTAGCACAACCCAAATTCATCATTATTTTAGTTTGTGTCTCAGCTGTACGTATGTTTCGATGTAAAATATCTGCATATGGCTACCATAGTAGGTAATATACATAATCAATCATACATTTGCATTGATCACTCCCAAGCAAGCCGAAACCAAACATTGAGGGCGCAACAACCCCGAGATTAATCAAAGAGAAGATAAGTCTCTCCGACTTATCTTACATAATTGAATTCGAAAGGCTCGTTCTTTTGAGGCCTGGAATGAAAAGTGAAAGATCTTTGTAAAAGTAAGCAAATTTTAATCTCATCACTATAATTTCGTGGATTAAACAGATTTATAGATGATTTTAAAAAACTCCATGATATTAAATTATTTGTAAGTTTTTATTTATTCAAAATTTTAAAAGAAAAAATAACAGGCAACCATTTTGCACAATTTATTACGGGTTTTGCTTCTATGTTTGACGGCGGGAATCTATCAAAAGGAAACCGGTAACAAGAATTCACATTAATAACTGAAATATTAAATTTCCTTACCAGGGTTCGATCAATGAGGAACCATGTAGGTTACGAGGGCACTTCCAAAGTTTACGTTCTATTATAAGGCATCCCCTTTGTATCCGGTCAGAAACTTTTGAGCCTCTCTTCTTTATGAGTAGGTATTGCTTTTAACTCGGTATATCCAGCATTAAAAAACTATCAGTCTAAAAGTTTCTTTCTAATTAGCCCATCGTATGGGTTTAACTACTTGTAGAAGACTGTGATTTTTGTCACAATAGTCTTTATCACGGAGCACAGTGCATGTAGCACGAATCTTCTCAATACGCGTTAACTCGCTACGTAACTCAGTGCGTCTTTCTCTTACTGGGCTACGAGTCGTACTGAGTTACGTAGCGAGTTAATGCATATCGACTAGATTCGTGCTAGGTGCACAGGAGTGGCCTTCCATCGTGATTAGTAACGAAACCGCTCTCGTCGTTGTACGTCGTTCGCACGCGACTTAACGACGCTGACAGTATGTAACGACGCGATTAAACTACGGTTCCATAAAAACATATGTGCATTTGCTCAATATGGATCGGCTACTGTACACAAATCACAAGGAAAATATAGTTCATGTGCTCCGTGGTCTTTTCCCAGAGAAAACCCAACAATCGTAATTTCTTAGAGGCTTTTTTGTATTTATTTTTTTGGAATAGTGTGGGGAAAACCTTAAACTTAAATTTACAAAACAGATAAAGAACACTTAAGAACAGGCGTTACTGCTACTGTCGCACTCAAATTCAATGAATGGTCAACTCAAGTCAACTCATTGTTTGTAAAAACTTGTGGTATTTGACTAAAAAGTACGGTTATTAGGTCCATCGCTCATTAGAGCCACATACAACCGACTGAACATAGATGCGGTATAAATTTATCAATCAGACTTGCTAACTGATTGGCAAAATCAAGCTAATTTGTTGATTATTGATGAATGTATATCATGTTGGTTGCATGTAGGCCTAAAGATGGGTCTTATAAATGAATCAATTAATTATTTTTATTTCGAGCTTGGTTCATAGTTTATTAGTTGTTGTTGTTCTTAGAGTACCTTTTATTTTCATCAACTTTATTATAATTGCCCCGACTAGGACAAATCGTGCGGGTCGTGGAACATCACGCTGCACGAGTGGTCGGGCGCGGGCGCAGCCAGCGACGCGGGGCTGGCTGCGGCAGCCGGCGAGCTGTTGCACACCTACTGCGCGCGGTACAAGAACCAAACCTACCGGCTGCCGTGGCAGCATAACACCGTCGTCATAAGGTAGGTATTAATAGAATAGAATAGAACCAATTATTTCAGGCTGCATAGGCTATAGAAAAAAATACCTTAAAGACTAACATACATATTTATAAGACAACTAAAAATAATTAAAACAAAATTAGCACGTTGCTTCGGCGACTTGTGACCTAGTTTCGGGGTGTACAGCAACCGTCCGCGAAAACGACGGAAAGCGACTCGCTTCGGCCAGAATTCCTGCTTCATGAAGGTCGACAGATGATCGGTCGGCACCCGCACCACAAAGGACGTAAAATTGACGTTGTGGCGGGACTCCAACCGCTCGACCCTCAGGGTAAAACTGGTCTTCACTCGGATATACTCTACGATCTCCTCAACCTACGTGGTCTCGTATTCATACGGAGTTGGCACATGGGTCTCTAAGTACTAAAGACTAGTCGTGTTGTTTACCATCACCGCATATAGTGAAACGGCCAGCTTCTGCGGTGGCAAAAGAATATGTCGTCGTCATAAGGTTGTACGGAGTTGGCAAAGTTTTTCGACTCGGATGCTAGTGATAAATGAGCAACGGTACGTGCTGACGATATTTACAATTGTAACTTAACAAATTAAAGCTCTATTTTCCTTAGCCCGGACATTAATATATCGATTTGATAGTTATAACGTTGTGAAAAGTCGGCTTTTAGTATCGAATATTTGTATTGTGTTTCTAAAACATAGTTTTTTAAATCATTTCGTCGATATACGTATAAAATAAACCTTCGCACAAGTAAACTAATACTGTCCAAATATTTAGGGCACGTACATAGTGGGCACCCAGAGGAAACGTTCAAAGAAAATAGGGAACCAAAAGAAATCTTTCGAAGGGGCTTTTAACACGATCTAAACAATTTACAAAAGATAGAAAAGCACTTTTCAAGACGGCCATTTGCTAGATTATTTAGGAACGGACCTCGGCCTTAATACACGGCCGACGTGCCAAATACGTGAAAGCGCATGCTTTTACACACTTTGTTGGTACAAAGGTTTTCTCTCTGTGCATATTAGATAGAGGTCGTGAGCGGGGACGTGGAAGGCCTCCCGAATGACGCTCCCACTCGTAAATCCCGAATAACGATGTGTAAAAACAAGCCCCGTCGATGAGCTCACTATCCGTGTCGAAAATACTTTATAGCATTTGTGGGCTATGTTTCATCTGTAAACCAATGATGTAGGTTGCTCTTAGCGTGATTACTGTGCGTTCTGAAGGGGTTCTAAATGTTTTGTTCGTTCTTGTTGGGATACATAAACTGATTCGTGCGACAGGATCTTCGCAACGTATAATATAATACATAGGCTTTCAAACTGAGTAATTTGAGTAATTTCAAACATTAATCTTATAACAACTTCTTATATCTTTCCAAAACTAGTAAGCTGAAAGAAATTTATGTTTCTACAACTTTACTATTTTAACTTCATAAAATAAATATGCGATCTCGTACAAACATCCACACAACATTAGTCACTGCAAGCTAACAAGATCCGCGGCAAGTGTACGTGCTGCGAATAAACCGCGCGGGAGGCGTTATTTCAACGAAATACGAGCAATTATTTTGTTGGCAGGCTGGTGGCCCTGTCGCGTCAGCAGCCGTTATACACGATCCGCTGGCGCTCGCAGGTCGTGCGCGCCAACACGCGGCTCGGCCCGCCGACGCCCGCTTCGGCCGCCTCCGCCGCCGCCGCCGACCTCGCCGCCATACGTTTAACTCACCTTCTGCTTATGGTGGCATTCTGCATCACTGAACAAACTAACCGCTTGGGCATCCTGTGAGTGTAATCAGTGAACTTTATGGTGAACTAAAAATTAAAACTTAAAAACGGTGTGGATAACTGCGATGCGACTGAACGGTGTAAGTATTTGCAATTTCCAGTGGCTACCTACCAGACCCGCGAAGCTATATTTCAGCCCCTCTCATCGTGAGAGGAATTGTGTTGCCAGTGTGGAAGTATTAGCTGGAAGTATAGGTTGGATTATTATATAGATAATTTAGTGACACGTGTATTTTAAATGCGAAAAGAAGACTGTTTCCCTGCTTAAAGTTTACTTGAGCAGTTCAGTTTTGTAGAAACTAATGTAAAATAGGTTTTAAAAAATAAAACCTTTTAGAAAGATGTTGCTTGAGGTCCTTTCCGCTCAAAAACAAAGTTTAGTGAGTATTTGATTTTACATTGACTTTTGATGTGAACGTAATGATGTATCGAGGATAACTGTACATACTTTGACATCGGTAGAGCATACAATGATGTGCACAGTTTCTTTGTTTTATGTATTAGGACAATTTTACATTGTATATTAGCCAACGATATAAAGCGTCAAAGATGCAGTCTGTTAAAAAATGTACAGTAGATATACGTCGATATGATTAATTAATGGCACTGAGCATTCTATTACTATACCATTACACGAGTACTGTATCATACCACCCACTTGTCACGTCACACATGTAACTCGAAGACAATGATTAGAAAATACTAGTTAAGTAGGTATTTTGTTTAGAATGTTTAGTGCCGAACATTATTCATTTTAACCTAAATGTCTTGTTTTTGTTTAATGTTAGACATTACTATACTTACTTAATAAAAAATATGTATGTACGTCTCGATGTCAATTATGGAATTTGTTAAAAGTTATGTTTATCAAATAAATCATTTGATTGATGATTATTCGAAAAAAATTGTTTCTCTGGAGGAGATTTGCACCTCTGGGATAATCTAAGAATGAAAAATGTTCACTTATTAGTTAGTTTCCATTTCAGTGTTAATTCCTGCAAATATTTATTGTTGGCTTTATTTTATCGTAGAAAATTTGATCAAGTAAAAGTGTTTGTTGCAAGAAGGTAATAATCGCCACTTAAGTAAATAATTGAGAGTAAAACTTATTTATTCTTAAATACGTAATGTGCACATGATTTAAGATTATTAACAAATAGATACAATTTACAGGTGAAGTAAAAGCAAGTTTTTAAAATACCAGACTACAAGCTAGTTCAAACGAAATAGTAGACAAATAAATTAAAACAAATGCCCCTGCTTCTCTGAGAAAACAGTGTACTTTCTTACACTCTGGTTGAAAATTACGTCGCACTGCCGCGGCTAGATACATGTATTTTTTTTTTGCTAAATCCTACCTAATGTTAAGACACGAAAACTGACACCTCAGTCACGTAGCTCGTAGAAACCCAGTTGATGTAAGCATGACCAAAGGCAGTGTATACGTATTGAATAGACTGACAATTGCCTAAGGAAAGTCATGCTCGGGCTCATAGAATTAACTAGAAGGCGCGTTCAACTAAAACGTCATACCCGGCGCTGTGTCCAAAAACAAAGCGCACGTCCCGCGCAAGCCCCGCCCCCCGCCCGCGTAATGTTGCCAGCTCGTGAGCAGTTCCACACTTTTTGTGGAAACATTGCACCCACCCAGGACACTTGTTAAGGCATATAATTATTAAGGCATAGGGTACTAACTAACGTTGTATACAACCAGTATTCAATCATTTTACCCAGTTGCTTTAAAGTCGTTTAGTTAAGTTTAGTTAGTCATACAAATAATAAAACATCATTCAAAGTCTAAGCCTAAATCTTTTTAATTATTCTTTCCAAAAATACAAATATTTTATTTTTTATATGCCACTTTAAAAGCTCCGTGAGAAGAAGTGGCAAGAACTCTACGGCATTTTTAAAGAAAAATCGGTATAATTAATAACAAAATAAACAAACTGGAGCAAATTACTTTGCTACTCAAGACTTTAAAATAACTTGTGGAACTTTGAGATAGGCAGATCAGCAATGATGCTGCTCGCCTATAATATAATAATAATAATACTCCGCGAAACCAGTGCCGGACTCGTGCAAAATAGCAGCGTCTGTGCGACATATATATATATGTTCATGCGAAAACCCACCCTCCTCCGCTTCCACACGAAACAACATATATCACACAGACTCAACTACACACCACCACCACTAAACACTAAAACTACACGATCGACGCGCGTTTCGCCTCTATACGAGGCATCATCAAGATCGAACAGTACGACCGTTCGGTACTTGAACGAATGGCGTACTGACAAACTAAAACATTTTTCTTTAATCCCGCCTACCGCCAACATTTTTGCAAAAAAACAAAAGCACCCAAGCAAAATTTTTTTTTTGGTCTTGATGATACCTCGTATAGAGGCGAAACGCGCGTCGATCGTGTAGTTTTAGTGTTTAGTGGTGGTGGTGTGTAGTTGAGTCTGTGTGATATATGTTGTTTCGCGTGGAAGCGGAGGAGGGTGGGTTTTTGCATGAACATATAAGTGTCGCACAGACGCAGCTATTTTGCACGAGCCCGGCACTGGTTTCGCGGAGTAGCAAGGTAATTTGTTCCAGTTTGTTAAACCTAAGTTACTTACATATTCTATCCAAGTTTCATAAAAATCGGTTCTGTAGTTTGGATAAAATAAAATAAAAATATTTTTTTTTCTCGTATACCTGTGGCATTTAAGGGTTAATATTTGGTGAATCAGCATCTTATATCTGGGCCAATAAATCTGGGCAATCAATTGACGTCTGGGGCCGATTCCCCATACTTACACGGTTGATCCCATTTTTGACTACACTGGCAACACTTACAAAATGGACGCCCTCTTTTCCAAGTCAATCACAATAAGTAAAATAAATTAAATAATTAAATAAATTCACTTTTAAAAGAGCTACTAGCAGATGAAATGTGGTCCTATCCTGTTTTTTTGTATGTCCAGCAGCATTTTTGCTTGAAGGAACGACACAAGACGGCATTTTACAATTAAAATTGGCATTAGTACAATACGTCATGACGCGCTACTTGCAAAAGAGCGACTAAGCGCAATAAAGCGCAACCACTCCATTTAAGAGTGGTTTTAGTTGCCTCAGTTTTAGGCGCGCTGGCGGTTTCTGGTTAATTCTATGCTCGGGCTATACGCTTAGCCTAAATAAACTAGATGGCCCTATTAATTAGCCAGCGGGGTATTTATCAATAAAAAGTCGGTTAAAATAAATTGCAGATTGGCGTTGATGGGGTTTTTTTAAACGTTATTATAAAACTTCCAGCTAAGCCAGCTTTTCTGAAGGAGCCGTAGCTATAATGAAGGAAAAATACCAAGAGATGACGTTGCGCTGATGAAATGACGCTTCAATGTTTGACAGTCTATCCAATCATAGCCTTTGGTATGACCAGCTCTGGAAGTGTACTGACTAGGCTAGAACATAAAGTCCGTTGAACGAGCAGCTCGAAATCTAGACATCAATACAAATACCGGCCAAGCGCGAGTCAGACTCGCGCGCCGAGGGTTCCGCATTATCACACTATAATATTTTGGGTTATGTGTTTACTGAAACGACCTGCGAAGGAAAATTAAATCGAAGCACAAAACACGTCTGTGAAAAAAAAGATTCTTAAGAGGTGTGCTAGTTAGAAAGATGGTTTTGATTTTTATGTATATTTACTTAAACTTCTATCGGCAATAATTAATTATTTCGGGTTTTCGCTTTTCAAACTTTTTCATTAGTATTTGAAAATGTTAAAAACTACGCGGCATTAAAAAAAGCTGTTATGGAATGTGTAAGTGAAGCCATTTCGTATTAGCCCAGTTGAACTAATATCATTACTAATTTTGACTAATTTAAGATTTTTATTCCATCTCCAATAAATCATTTAACAATATTTAAAATTTGTAAGTTTTGGATCGATAGCATTAGTACTGCGGACTTGAATGGTGCTGCACCATGTTTTCCTTTTTAAACTTTATGGTACGGAGCCTTGAAAACAATGTCTTAGCGAAAGTTTTTGTTTTTGCTCAATCGCTTTAGGGAATATTATCAACAGTTAAATGGACTTTAAGCTTTCCTAAGGGCGTTTGCAATTTATGCCAAAATAGATTGCTGTGATCCTGTGTTAAGCATTGCTAATGGTATTCATGGCGCCTTGAAGTGACAATTCAACGAGTATGATAAACCCACGATATAAAATTAATAGAAAAACTTTGGTAGCAGAGTTCCCTCTGCTCCAAATTATTATGTATCTGTTTACCTACTTATATCAGTCTACAGCGATGTTTAATGTTCTTAGTCTTTATAATAGCAATTATGTGGCAAATTCATCTGTTTTTGAATTATTTTAATTAAGATAAGTAGATGTAAATAGTAATTTATTATTAATAACCTAACGAAACTCTCATCTTAATAGATGACTCCGTGGTATTATTAATAACGTTTGTTACACCGAAATAGATAAACTGAACGCATTTTGTTTTTTATTTATTATCCATGCTCTCTACAACGCCGATTTATGTTTCAAATACCTTTGACTATGGACTGAAATTCAGCGAGAAGTCTGCCCAATATCTAACAAGTAGCAATAATACCTTTAAATCCAGAATACAAAGGGTTTGGTTCTATAAAGGTGAGGTCGAGTCTGCAGGCTATAACCTGTTAAATGAAATGCGCAAATCACTATGATTTGACAATGGCGCTAGCTCCTGCTCATCAAAGAGATAACTTGAACTCTGAAATAAAATGCAAGTAAGAATTTATTAATTTTAGTAACCACTTTTTGGAATTATGTATTCTGACTTAATTTCGTTATTGAGTGCAGTCTTTCATTCTGCTTTTAAATAAATTATGGAGCAGACTAGAAAGCTATATCAAGCTTTGTCATCCCAGCAGAGCTACGGTTAAACTTTTCATTGGAAATGTTCGTCTCTGCCTTACTTTCAACTTCTGCCTCGTGGCTTTGAGGTTTCTGAAGGAAACTTACTTTTTACGACAGAGTTTTTAAAACTGCTCTAAGTAAGAATCCAATCATTTGAAACTTATTTATCAAAGTTTAGTAATAAGCATCTCAGCCAACTCAGCGGAGTGTTTGATACGATTTGATATAAGAGTTGTAATTCGCTATCAGTGAACAGATTCATAAAAAGTTTGGCCACCCTCATAATAATTACAGTTTATGGCCTTGTACCTTTGTAGGCTTTTTGTAGTGACAAGAACATTCGTGAGGAACCCAGGAACTGGAAAGATATACATATAAAAAAAATATATTTAGCTAAATTTTCTCTACGAAATAATAATACAATAACTCTCAGGTACATAGTTAAGTTTCCTAAAAACCTTTTAAAAATATTAACTATCATTCGTGTTAGCTTATGTCGCGGACCTAAAGCATTTTATCCTTCCCTTTTCCACGTGGAAACCATATAAAAATCCGTTGCGTGGTTCAGAAGAACTAAGCATGAGGACAGAGAGGAACGGATATCGACTTTGTTTTATACTATGTATAGCCGACCAAGTAATTGCTTGACCACTTTTGAACCTTATCCCTTTGCAATACGGTCGAAAAGTGATCAAGCAATTTCTTGGTCGACTATACCTATCCAAAGATAAAGATAATGGCCACCTGACCAATTAAAAAAGAATGCATTGATGAGATAAAACAAAGCTGCAAACGCCGATAGAGTATATGCATTATTCTTATACAATTTCCTCAAGTCGGCAGCCCACTTTGACGCTTTTGATTGTCGTCAGCCGCTGCGCCGCGCAGAAACTTGTGCCGCTAAAAAGACTGGTACGCGGCCCGGCGTCGCCCGGTTGAAGTTCCTCGCATCCACGGCGACGTCTTTTGTGCCCCTCTCAAAGGAAACGCAATTTAAACTACATGCGGGCACGGCAAATATTCAAATCCCGCCCCGGACCCTAACTCTTCCCTGCCAGCCGACGATGAAACAAGCCCAACATAACAATTAAACAAATCCTGATTAAGGCTAAATTTTCTTTCCCTCTTAAATATGCAGATCGTTAAAACTCTGTAATTGGGGTTTTAAACAACGGACGTGTAGCTATCACCAAATGCCAAACTCGGCAAAGGATTAACATAAATTTCATATTTTCTGTAATACCTTAATGATCTTCGGAAAGTTCCTTGGCTGCGGTAAAATTCGCAACTAATCGAAATTCAAACAAAGGAAAGAGCAGAAATTTTCATGATGGAAGCTTTTAGGACAAAGTGTTACTGAAAATTTAATTATCTAAATAGCTACTCTGGAACTTGAACAAATCAATTATAATTTAAGTAGGTACGAGTTTGCATCCTTATTCGTGCGCTTTTACTTTCATAAACTCTAAAACATAGTATTTTAACAACTTTCGAGTACTTCTTGAGACGGTGCCGGTAGATATAAAGTCCTAAGAGACCTATATTTCATTTTACAGTATAAGTTTCACTTGTAGAAGTTGGTGCCAGCTGAACTCAACCCAAGAATAATGACTGGTGTACGAGTACCGCGCTCTCGGCCGCCTCACCGTTATTGTTGCTTGTCGTCATAATTTAAAGGACTAAACCGGGGTATTTACATAAAAATACAGTTCATAAAGTTTCGCTTCATCAGTTTGTTTTATAAATGGCTCGCAGTGAGCCCAACACAATATTTGTCATTCCGCGAAACCGGTGGACGATTCTGTAAATTATTTTGATAAATGGGACATCGTTCTTGAACGAGATAAAAATCATTTTCATCTCAACAATTTAAAGAGCTACAAGTTTCGTCATTAATCTAATCAGTCACAAATAAAACCGTTGCGTTCAAAAATGGTAATTCATTTAATAATTTCTTATGTTTTTCGACTCTAACTGTAAAAAAATGAAATATAAATCCAATAACTGTTGCATTATTGACAAAAATGATAAAAATAAGTTTCTCGAATAGTAGCGCGAATATTATATCCTACTAGCGTTATACATGTGGAAGTACCTATGTGAACATATTTGGATATTTTCATATTTCACCGGCTGGATGATTTAGATACAAACTTAATTATCTAAACTATAAAATTTGATCAAAATATAAATTATATATACGCACATAGAGTAATGAGCAACAACTAGCCCTTGCCTATTAAAGAAACTAATTAACATAGAGAAGATTAATCGTAAGCGCTATACATATATATATCGTGTACACTTAAGTTAGTATGTTTACCTTTAATCATTTATGAAGTAATGTTTCTCATTAAAAATGTTTTTAACTCGTAGGTAGCAATTATCAGATTGCCCTCGCCTGCGCGACGTCGCCTAATTGATCTCTGCGATGAAGCAGAAGTTTTACACTCGTTAATTGGAGTTTAGAATTCGATTAAGGCTTACTTTTCTTTCTCTTCAGTCTCTTATGTTATTCTTAACGTCGGATCCAATAACTGAACGGTGACTTTGTTCGTGTTATCATTACAGGGACCCGGAAATGTCGTCGCATGAATGAAAAAATTATGAAAATTATTGCTGCCACTCATTTTTACCTTACCATTTGTATTTCTGTACATACATTATAATACTTGAATCGCAATGTATTATATAAGGCTAGGTGGTGTAAGCGAGAAAAGAGCGTTTTCGTAAATTGAAGAAAAGGTTTACAAAAATTGGATCATTGTAGTTTTCTTCACTAAATAAGCGATCACCTAATAACCTATCATAAGTCTGAAATAACATTGTATTGTTTGCCATTATCGTCAATTGACGTAAAAGTGATTTTTGATGAAATGGTGAACTTTTCAGTGGCCCTAATATGACCGGCTTAGTTTGGTTCATTTAACTCTATCTGCGTCCTCATATGACACTAGTTTGACAGAGAGGCAGAGAGGGCTAAGTTAATCTTTTGCCGTCATGTTAGGGTCACCGGAAGATAAAACCTACCAATAAACTATTGGGTTTTGTATTCGCTGAACATTTAAAAAATCCTAAAAATTGTAAGGTTTTAAGGTGAATCCTACTAGGTCAAATAAAACTTCTGGCAAACGTGGTTTCGGGCTTATAATGTAATGTCAGAATAAACCATAAATATGTATAAGCACATCAATCTTAATGAGTATGTGAGAAATGGTAAGCATTTGGTAAAACTTATGTCATTCTAAGGCTAAAAACGTATTCACTTGAGAAATTATACTTATCGTCATTTATTTAATCTACTTATGAATGCCTATCTAAAAGAACATAATAATTTAGTAACATAACTAAATTAAGTATAAATTAAAATAAATATAGATGCTTTTAATTTCTAATTCGATTAAAACATTTTTTTTTAAACGGCTATCCTTTGAATAACTTTTACAGGTGTTTCTACCTACTGCAGTTTACTACTTGATTCCTACCCCCGATGAACCGTATATTCGATTTAAGTCTTGTAACACAACAAAACTATCTAGGGATAGTTTTGACTGAAGACAAATATGTTTTTTTTTACTTTAAATAAAATGTTCAAAACTGTCTCAGGAACAAAACTATCACTAAAAACTCTTGATGAGTAATGTGTGAAAAGATGGGGGCTTCCACTAGAATTAGTCCATGCATAGTGTTTTTTTTTAAACTAAACCTCCAATGGCGTTGCTAATAAAAAATAAATCTAAACTAGTGGATAAATTATAACTATTCTACTACTGAACCGGAAATCCTGGAACACTCCAAAATATCGAAATCATCCGGTTTAGCTTTGTGCGATCCATTGTCCAATAGTTAGCGAAAATAAACGAGCAGTTTCAATAGCATTTATCGAAATGGGGAACGATTATCTACCACGTTTAGTTTAATAGTTCGGCAGGGATCCTAAAACAATATGCCTAGCGATCTAACACATACCTAATTGCCCAACTGGCGATGATATTATAATTGATTTTATGTCTAGTCAACAAGCAGCGGCGATAACGTTTACAAATTTGAACCTAGAATATTAATGAAACTTATCTTACGTTTATAACTCGTTTGAAGGGTTCCGTTTTATATTTAAACACGTAATTCTTATAGTTTTTCCATATCTGTCTATTATGTCACATACATACACACATTTACTCAAAAAGTATCAAAGTTAAGAAAATGCAATTATAATTTGTGTATATACACAGTTTAACATAGAATATAAACCACCAGTAATATATTTTACTATTCATGTAAAACATGAGTTTTTTTTTGCATACATATAATATGTATAAAATGAGACATCGTCTTTGGAAAATATTATTAGTACCGTCATTATATTTTTTTTATTTGAGGTCTCCACCCCTTTTTAGCTAAAAGCTTTAGATAGGTAATAAAAAAAGATTGGTCACGGGTCAGCGTGAAACAAAGTTTACTTTGCTGGCGAGTCAATTTCGCCACGCAATGAGGCGCAAGAGTGTGCCTCCAGGCGGGCACACCTGCGTTCTGCTTCAATACATCCATTTGCCATTTGGAAACCAACCTGCCGTAAACCAATTAAAATGGTTTATACCTAATCAATTCTCATCAATGAGAGTATGGATAGATATAGGATAGATTGGCCATTAATTTTTTGTAAGAGGCCTAGGACGTTTCGGCCATGTTTCAACGGCCGTGGTCACGAGTAGACGAGTAGATATACTTTTATCGCGTTAAAGTCCCGACAACGTCACAAATAAAGGGTGAGTCATCTCGCATACACTAAAATAACCCTAGTTCACCCCTATCCCTCCTCCCCCCATGTCTGGGGTATCTATAAAAGCAATAGAAGCCAAAGCAATTATCTTTAGAATTTTTATACGCTCATCACACAAAAACTTCCACACAAATATAGATACGGATCACACTTGTATTGCTAGAGGTCTAACTTAAAATCTGGTACTTTTCCTCTTGATACCAGTATGTTACCTGGACGCCGAGTTAGAGACCTACCTCCAAATTCGATGCATACAAAGTTGCGGGCAAAAGCCAGTTGACACTAAAATTTTTTTTAGTTTACATTTAACTAAACGGGTTCATTACTTAGTGAGCAAGATTCATTAGACGGAGGAAATCCCAGTTATTTTTGCCACTGGATCTTTTTAATCCGGGCTTTGTCAAAGAGACTCCTAATAATAGCTTTACATTGTAAAGACCTTCACACTGCGGGTGTTAAGGACAAGGGGAATTCAAGTTAACTCCGGTAATAAAGGCTCAATAAAGGCATTGTGACACTTTTTTATTTTGGCTTGATTATGCTGATGGCCGTTAGAGTTCTCGCTATAATGCTTGTAAACATCTCAAGTAGTAAACTGTAATGTACCTACTTTAAGTACACCGTTACAGACTAGAACTTGATAAACATAACTGTGATGTGCGAACCGTGCTGGCCGATGTTTTGCTGCTAGGGACTGCTGATTACTTTACTGTTTTACGACTTGGCAAAATTGATGACATTCCTTACGTCGCAGGGATATATTGTGTTGTCTTAATTCGCAAAAAATGCTAATAATAAAACAATTTGGAAACAGAGCAATGTACTATAAAAAACATAAGCAAACAGACCTAAATTGGCGTCTTTAAGCACGTCGCGCTTACAGAAAAAGCTAAGCTTTTTATTTTGTTTAGTCACACCATAAACCATAAACCATAATTTTAGAGACTGAAATTGTACCACAGTAACACTTAATAAAATTTATTTAATCATTATGGATTTCATTTAATGAGAAAAATAGAGTCAGAATGATAAAAAAGCATGCGATCTAAAAAGCAGGTGATTAAGGAAGTGATCACCGCCGACAATGGAAACCACTGACCCCAAGAGCAAATCAGTTGCTGGTCTTTAAGTCCCCCACCTCCTTCCTCGTGGACCTATCACGGAGTTACAATAGAATGAGTACGAAATCTCACGGCCGTTGCAAAACGGTCGAAATGTCGAGGTATAGGTGTTAACAATGATTTTATCGCGTTAAAGTCACGTTTGACGTTAAAAATGTGCGTGAAAATTACTAACGTTTAGGTTTCAGTCCAATAGGAGTCCTAGTCCTATGAGGCCTAGGTCTCATATAAATTAAATGGTCAATCTATACTATATCTACACATACTGTTATTGATGAATAAATGATTATTATTCTTATTCTTACAAATTTACAGAATCAGAGGTTACTAAACCACTCCAAATTAACGTTCTTCATACACAACACAATTTCCATTGATATTGTCTACCACTCAATTAGTACTTTTGCGTGTTAATTTCAACTTAAGTATCACTTTTTTGTTCTTCGAATCTGTCCACTATCACCGTCAGCTTTGTTTTAAACTGTCCGCTGTGACTTCAGGTGCGTGTTATTACAATATTGCTTGGGTCATGTCGTCTTTTGCTAGCATTGGACAAGATCTTCAAGGTAATTAGAGGTGTCAACGCTTTCGCATACCAAAAACTCCCAACCTTTAAGTCGCGTGACTGCTCTGAATGTTAGGCAGAAATATATTACGTGTGTAATTTCAGTGAACCTTGTCGTGAGCCTAAATAATTGCATTTGTCAACAGCCCTACCTTCGAGGTTGGAACCCAATGATTATCACTCACGCATTGTTGTTACAAAGACAGACCCCTTTTGAAATAAATAACCTCAAATAAAAATTAAACACGATTGAATTGTTAATAAGTACATGGATTGTATGTAAACTATTTCCAAGTGGTTTCAAATAAAGAGTATTTGTCTGGTCTTGTCACCTCGATTTGATTTTATCTTCATTTTACTTTATTTAACACAAGCTTTGTAATATTCTTGTCAAACTATTGACTGAATGAAGACTGCAGTCAAATTTACCTTCAAATGTAAGTGGAGTAGTCAGTTGTTTAATTAGGGTTCCGTACCTTAAAAGGAAGAAGAAGCCATTATAGAATCACTTCAATGTCCGACCTCTTTTCTCAGAAACGCGTAGAGGTATCGAGTTGAAATTAATATCAAATACTCAAGGGTGCAATCCGGCCCCAAACGGGACGAAATGTAACTTTAGTCTCCGAATTTAAAAACAGTCTTTACATGTACGATAAGAAACACTATGATATTAATGAACTTATCACGTCCGAGCAGACACAACAGAAACGTATATTAATTACTGTAATGACCCGAGCAGCTTCTGCCTTTTACAATGAACAGATTACATTTCATCGACCCAGGCATTCATTAAAATAGTTTATACAGTAAAATTATCTTAATCAAGACCAGCACTTATCGTGATTAAGCTATTAAATGGTGGATTTTGCTGGAATAAATTGTGGAATGTCTTCATAGTCAAAGGAAAATGTCTAGTGTGGAGCCGTAATCGATGCCACAGTCCGGTCGGTTTCGGCGTCCAAAGACTTTGAGCAGCTTCTCCGTTGGATTATTGCTTAGCCACAATCCGACTCTAGCTGTGACCAAGTAATAAAGGAAGTGCTGGTAGCACTGAGAGCTACTATTTGTAGCGAATAGCTACTTTATCCACACTAATATAATAAAGAGGTAAACTTTGTTTGTCTGTTTGTTTGTATGTAGGGGGTAATCTCTGGAACTACTGAACCGATTTAAAAAAATCTTTCACCAATAGACAGCTACACTATCCCAGACGGACATAGGCTACTAATTCCACGCGGACGAAGTCGCGGGCGTCCGCTAGTACTATGTAAAGATAAAGAAGATTAATGTAGTCATTTTTTTTTTCGATAAATAATTACTACATAAATCTTCTTTGTCTTCTTTATCTTTGCACAGTTTAAAGTCGTTATTGGCTCTAATAGTCGCTTTCAGTGCTACTGACAGATATCGTAAATGTCGAACACTAAAACAATAGAAATGGCAAACGTATTAAACAAGTAAGAGCAATGAAACCAGCATTTTTTTTTGTTTAATATGTCCTTTGTAACACTTTCTGCATAAATTATTCTTAAAATAGCTTACCTGCCTAATCTTTAAATGACATTGAAAACCGCATCAACATCCACTGCGTGGTTTAGAGGGAGTAAGCGGCCGAAGACATGACTATAACCAGAAACGGTTAGCGACTTGTTTTATACTATGTAAAAATAAAGATACACCTCCTTTACGCTAAGTAACAAATAAATGTAAGAATTTATTAATAATTGAATTGATATCTGAACTAAATTAGTTTATTTATTTTTTATAGTTATGCCTAGCTAGTGATCTACAAACTTGAATGAAACTACCTTGTCTCATACTTGCAGTTTAATCGAAGCTGTGTCAATTACTGGGCCTTTGGACACAGTTTAGAACTAAACCGATATCCGGCCACGAGTCAAAGTCTTTGTCCACGGCGGTGGCTTATTGGAAGTGGTCTCAGCCAATCATTGCAATTACTAGTCGCATCGATACCTCCTAGTACACGTAAGTAATGTTGTAGTTCCTGTGTCCCTAAAATTTTCATTAAATTCCGTTTAGTCGTTTCAAAGACTATTCGAGGACAAACTTTCAGACAAATAAAACTCTAAAAATGATTATTTGTGATTAGGATTCTTACCCATTAATAAAAACTTAGTTAACCTGTTAGGTTAACCTACATTACTATTGAATTGATAAGTATGTGTTGTCTTTATTTTTCAATATAACGTTTGCCTTCAAATGAAAGAAACAGTAAAACATATATGTTAGCTGAAAGAGGTGGGTAAATCTTTATGAATAAGGGAAAACATTTTGTCAAGGAAGCTGTATACCTATTTTGGAGTTTCCTAGGACAGATTAGTCAAAATCTTATATAGTAGGTTATATGACTTTGTTAGTCATAAAATCACAACATAGCACCATTATGAATAGATTAACACTTCTTCATCCCTTACACACCCCACGTTCTTCATCTAATCGCTGCGTAATACTAATGCAAGCTAGTGCCATATGAATAAAGAAAACTATTACAAGTGTCCTTTCATCCCCCTCCACCGTGTCATCAAAGAAAACCGCGTGGAAGACATTAAGGAATATTAGGTTTTTATTTATCTGTGATAGTACTATATACAGACTGATACTGGTACAGAGTACAGGTTTTTTTTGGATTATGAAGAGAGCCTTACAGTTTGTCAAAAAGTCACAATTCTACGATTGCTTTTTAAGTAATATATGAAGTATTAAGATGTGAAGTAACAACTCAATACGAAGCAGAAAAACGCTGCTACGGGCAACAAACATGGTACCCAGTGAAAGTGTTAAAGAATAACAAGTTTAGTAAAATAAAATAAAGCTAATATTGAACATTAAATGTGTTACTGGGAAATAAATAGCAAGCCAAAGGCAAATATATACCTCAGATTAACCTCAAACTAACTAGCACCGTAAATCGAAAATTAATTTTCAAATTAATAAACATAAACTGAACGTAAATTAGCGAATGTGGCGCATCAAACTTTGCGGCGTTGGTGCTCAAACTCTTGACCATATTTAACCGGATGAATAATAATTTCATTCGCGTTTGTCACGGGTTGCGGTGTGCAAATAAACTTGGATGTACTCGGTTCAAGTGTGAATAACATTGGAATAACCGGTTAACAGGGCCGGGAGGGTGGTTATGGATGTGACGCATGAACGAAAAATAGGTGCCATTTGTTGGTGCCGACACCTGGCAGCCGCTTATTGCTGAAGCATCGACTGGCAACTTGAACGCAATTATTCATCTTCAATAGCTACAAAGTAACACTTTTCTTAATGTGAAAATGTTATTCGGACGCAAATATTTGCAACAATGACATTTATCTATGAACAAAATTAAGATTTATTTGGTTCAAATGTAGTGAAACAGACGTTTTTGTTTATGGGTAGATTACAGCGATTACAGCCAGCTTAATTATTGTAGCGACAGTTCTGTTTTTTTATTAAAACTTATTACGGCAGCACAAGATATAATCAAAATGGGGACCTTAATACAATATAGCATTCCCACCCTGTCAACAACTGTAGCCACGATTGTAGTTGCGTGATTTGTAGAAACGATTCGATTGTTACCTATTGATGCTTTTGGTATTATTAGGAACATAAGTATAGTACATATATGAATTCCGTTATGTTATCGTTATTTTTTTCTTGGTTCATAATTCTCGACGCTTTTAGTCCGAGAAAAATGTTGTCAGATATAAATTAACCCACGCTAACCTCACGTTTATAAAAAAAAAACAATCTTTATACATGTGGAGCTCGCATTGGAAACGCAAATAGCAGACGATGGGATGCGTGGACGAGCGGGGCAGTGGAGTGCGACGCGAGATTAAAGGCTTTGCTGGCAGTAGCCAAACAAATTGCCCATCTAATGGGCACGCGGCGTGAGCTCGCCGCGATTCACCGGGCCAACTCACTACAACGCTAACAAAACGTAACTTACATAGACAAGCCGTCCTTTTCACATCAGCACAAAATACCAATGGTGCAAAAGTGATAGAGCATGCCGATAGAGCATGCCAGAAAATGTATACCTGTGGAATTGACTGCGGATCGAGGAGTAGAGCCGTTGATAGTCCAGCAGCATTTAAGGGGTTTGAAGGCTTTTTTAGCCTTCGTTTGATTAGATTAAAGCCAGCTTTGTTGATGCCGGCGCTAACTTAGATTAGTTTTCTAAAAGGTTTTTTTAATAGTTTAATAACAGTTATGAGTTAGTAAGATTTTCAAGGCAAACTTTATTGTAACCGTTCGGAAGTGCTCAACAAGGTTTAATGACATCGTGATGGCATGCATAGTTCAATAAACCTTAAAACGCATATCCGAACCATGCTCTCACATCTGATTTTTTTATCTCTAAGCAGAATGTTTTTTACTCTTCACGTACAGCATTACTGCATCGATTGAATAAATAATGGCTTAGCGCACTGATTCAAACGGTTGCAATCGGAGACGGTACGTTACAGGAAACACTAGTACAGGACGTACGGACTTCATCAGCCCGTTAAACTAACTACAAAGGAGTTTAAACCTTTTCCCCTTTGTCTGGTACTCGGAGCAGACTAAAAATTGCTCACGTAGTTTTCACTCGTATTGCAAGTAATGGTCTCAAGTGCAAGTAATAATGAAGCAGGACTAAATGTTAACGCGTACAGGAGAGCAAAGGTAGTTTATGAAATACCATATTAAGCGTTTAGCGATTTTAATCTGGGCTAAATGCTGAGGCTTCTCCTTTATTCGAATGACGTAAAACTTGGTAGCTGGTGTTTATCACCAAGTTGTTTTGGTGATAAACTTATACTATTTAAAACAAACAAGAACTACATAGCAAAACTATGGCTATTTTTTAAATGATTTTTTTTTATTAAACTTGTAGCGTAAGTAGGGATTTTATTGTATTGAAATTGATATCGTTCGGGTTTAAAACAAGCACCGAAAGTAGGTACAAACTTGTACCTACTTTCGGTGGTTTATATTGACTTAAAATGTAGTATGTTATATTTATAGATCCGTTAGCAATGCAATAAAAAGAAACATGTTCGCTCAAGTTTAATTTATCTCTATGTGCAGCCGCCGGTAGGGATAAATTAAATTTTGCCGGTTATGTTACATTCACTGAAGAATAAACGGAGACGATATCGTGATGATGGTCCAGCACATTTCAAGGGCGTAATTTGTATAACGTAGTATTTTCATTTTAACGCTAGAAGCATCTGCCGGCAGCAAAACCGGTTTCGATCTAGATTTATTGAGTGTACCTTCACGTCGCAGTCATAAATCCGCAGCCTTAGCAGCTTAAGCTGGAGTAGACATAGCGCGTTCCCGAGCTACTGTTGTCACCTATAGACACATGGTAAATAGCACTTTCCCTAGACGCTAATTCAACAATCTCTTACCTGACAGTGCGCCGCGAGTGGTACAACAAATTTTTGCAAGCCCTTTTCGTAACGAAGTAGCCGTCTAATGCAAAATTCAGTTTGGTTCGCTTGCAATCTTGAGGACTGCTATAATTTTACGGTAGACCGTGCTAGACGAAAGCTTACAATTTCACGGTTGGAACAACGGTCCCTAGGCACTAGTCTGGCGGAAGGCTCCTCCCTGCCGTAGACGTGGCTTCCATCTCTTACTAGCTGAATTATAATATACGAGGAATAACAATCGCGTGGGACAAAACAAATCATATTGTCACGCTTAATAGCTGGTACGCACGACACGCGAGGGCCGACTCGGTAACACTTTAGCGCAGTGGAGTACCTACACTTCAATCCTGACAGCGGATTGGTCACTTGACAAATCGATGCCTTTATAGCACAACGAACAAAACTCCAATTTCAATGAAATGTCGTATGACAATGCCAGAGGTTTTTTGGTGAGGGCTGGGGCAAAGGTGAAAATATGGTTTTAGTTCAAACAATAATATCAGTTGGTAACATTGGCGCCCTAAGATTTTAATGAAATCGATTATGAGATTACGACGTCTGGTAATTAGTGATAATACGGAATAATAAATTTCAAAGTATGTGAAGATACAATAGATCATGTCCTAATTAAAAATGAAGGATGAATTTTTTGTTTTAGGAAAATGAATAGATTCTAAAGAATAGCCAGAGTTAGGCGGTGTGAAAGAAACAGCAAGGACAATTGAAAGAAAATGAGTCTTCCAATAACCAGAAAGAATAATTTACTTGCCCTTATTGTTATTCTAATTACGATTACGTAGTCTTGAAAAAGACAAAATTATATAATTTGTCACTGAAAACATTTCTTCACAATAGTTGTTTATTTCCAACAAACCTGTTACGTATTCAACTTGAAACAAGGAAGCCATTTCAGCTGGTTATAATTATATATCATTATTTTAATATTTCCGATACTTCAAACAATATGAAATTGAACGGATTCATGCCTTTGTAGCTTTGCCTAGTGCGTCACGAAATAGGAAATAAAACGAGCACATTTCGAGAGTACTCGTATGTAGGTACTCCACAAATATCGCGTTCAATGTATATTTCATTAGAGCTACACGCTTGGTTCTTTGTATTATCACCTGCCTCTGTATGCAGCGCACAATATGCGATTTTATTGCGAAATAAATAAAAATATTAAAAATAATCCAGTCACAAATGAAAACACAAGGAGGTATAATATAACAGTGGCCCAAATCACGCTTCGCATGCTAAACGAAACAGCAGTTGCATAAAAAAAAACTTCAGATATTCATTCTGAACTTATGCAATCGATCCATAATTGATTCAATGAGTAGTTTTTAAATTAGCAGAGACATTCTGACTATAAGCAAAACCTATGTACGGAATAGAATAGAACCGTTTATTTCAGGCTGCATAGGCCCATATAAAAATACCTTAAAGACTAACATTAATGTTTGTAAAACAAAACATTAGAACTTTAAAATTTGGCAACTTACTTCGACGACGTGTAACCTATTTGCGGAGTGTCCAGCAACCGTCAACGAAAACGACGGAAAGCGACTCCCTTTGGCCAGAATTCCTGCTTGATGAAGGTCTACAAACCACAAAGAACCTAAAGTTGACGTTCGAAGAAGACGACGCATTTATAATTCTTTATTGTGCATAACAGAAAGTAACACAGTAACTGAACATATTGTAACTATAGGTCAAGAGTTTCAGCCTGTCCACTGCTTGCTGTAAGCAGAGGCTCGATATCCCGGCTCTGTTTCCACGTGCCATTTATCACGAGTAGGTACTTGCTCCGTTAGCGAGCTGATAGCCCGAGCGGCCGCGCCACGTTCGCTTACTGGACATCCATTGTTCGTAAACGGCAATGACGATAAAAAGCAATTATGCACAAAGATTAAAGGGAACATTAATCATACCTGATCAGTTATTGTAACGCAGCAAGCCCGCTAATCATAAAAGTTTATAAACCTCTTTTAGCTAAAATTTGTTTTGTTTCGGTCACCAGCCAAATGTTTTAACTGTGCACGCCTTCTTAAACCTCAACATTGGCGGAATCATCGAGAGTACCGATATAACACAAAGATTGAATTGGATCGAAAACATGGTAATGACAGATAAAGACGAGCGATTTGTTAGCAAAGGTGGGTTTAGTAAGCATTTATGAGTAAGACGGTAAACATATTTTAACTAAAGTTGATTAAGTGAGCGTTTACGAATGTAGGAGTAAGTATGTATGTATGTATGTAAATTCTTTATTGTACAAAAAACATAAATTACAAAAAGAGGGACAGTGATGTACAAAGGCGAACTTATCCCTAAATAAGTAAAGTTAAGTTTTCGTTGGAATATATCCTTCAGTCTTGCAGTTAAATCATTCTCAGAAGTGGCATCGGCCTTGGTAAAGATCGTCTCCTTACTATAAGTACTTCTTTAAATGGTCCATACTAAAGATATAAATGTATTTCGCGAGCATTTTTTATTTCCGATATTATTTAGCCGATGTCAATATTATTGAAATAATCTTACTGAAACTTAAGATATCCTATCTGTTTATAATATATTCGCTGGTCCCCGACGAAACCCGAAAGACTTTTTAAGATCTCAAGTTCTATAAGCCGTCGCAAATAAAGTCGAGTATTATCAAATTATATTATAAAGAGACCTTACAAGAATAAGCCTAATTTTAAGTAGCGGATTTATTTATAAGATGTTAACCCTACTTTCGTCCGCCCTAGAGCAATAACGTGTACGTAGATATTTTGGAACACTGAAACCAATACCTACGTCCTTGGCAGTCTTTGTAAACAAGAAAATGAAACGAGATTAAGCGCTTTATATTTACGAGGTAAGACGGTACTCCTTATTAAGGAGGGAATACAATTACGAAGTTCCAGCAATTTAAGAAGATCTAGCGCCGTTTAATTGCTGCAACATAAATTGTCTTTTGAACAGACGATATCTTAGCGTTCGTTTCATTTAGGATGATATAAGTCAAGAGTATACCTGCCGGCATCGTTTAATTAGAATCGTTTATTTGACATCATTTTATTACCCATTTATACTGATAGAGAGCTGAGTAAAGGAAGACAAAATTCGCGTCGTCTTTTAACGACAGACGATGTTATTGCCAAGCAAATTCTAAACACTTAGACGTGTTTTGTATTGCAGATGAAATGCTATAACATTCCATCCACGAAGTACATTTACAGTTTGGGTACAAACATTCACATTAAGGTGTCATCACATCATCGAAGCTGCAATCTCAAGTTTCTTAACTCAGGATCACTATTCCAAAAGAAAGGACAACCGCCGTCGCCCAGTAAATAAAACATGTCAATTTTTTATATGGCAAAGGGAGACAAACGAGCATGCAGGTCACCTGATCAGAAGTAATCGCTGCTCATGGAAACTAGCGACCTTGAAAGGAGTGTGAACCCAGCGCTCTCCATAAAAATGGCGATAGCGTTTTCCACCCTCTAAATCCTAATCTATAGCCATGATTTTTTTGTATGTTACCATCATGCCCTAGAACTAGGTTTGTATGTTTTGATTTTTGAAATATTTTTAATAGTTTCAAGAAATTGACGCTTTTGTGTTTTGTATGAAACTGCTAAAATGTAAATATTGTCAAATGTATGAAGAATATTAAAAAATCAAATCAAGACATAATTGTTAAAGGTGGAGCCTCTTTAGATGTGATACCTATAATGTTAAAAAAGAAAATTAAGCTGTCTTGTCAGATTGTATGTCGGTGTCAAATAAAAAAGATTATCTTGGAAAAACGTAATGTTTGTACTTCATTGAATAGTTTCTTTCTTCTACACTGCTACTGCAAGAGCTGATAAAATATACGCTCTAAAAGGTTATGGTCACCATACACGTGAAGAAAAAAAAAAAAATAAAAAACTATGGAGTTAAGTAAAATCCAAATCTCAAAGTTGGATGGTACCAACTGGGTGCAGTGGAGGTACAGAATGACTGCAATGCTATGCGGGATGGATGGACTTATGGATATTGTTCAAGGGAAGTTATGTAAGCCTGAGAAACCAGCGGTGAGTGGTGGTGACGGAGATGCCACTGCTGCAGCGGCAATGGCTAAATTTAACAACGATCTAGGAGCATACCTGAAGTTGGAAAGTACTGCTCTTTTATTGATTACGAACAATATCACGGATGAAGCACTAGACAAGGTAATCAGGTTCACAAATCCAAAAGATGTCTGGGATGAGCTGCACAGGCTGTACGACGGTGTGAACGATGATCGTCTGTATAATGTATGCATGGAATTATTTCATTTCAAGATGGACTCATCTGATGACATGGCGACTCACATCTCGAAAGCAAAGAATTTATGGCATAAACTAAATCAGGAACTGATTAAAGCGGACGAAGGGAAAGAACTACCTGAGTTACTTTTAATCTGCAAGATCTTAGATACATTGCCAGAAGAATATTTCTCGTTTAAGTCGAGTTGGATAATGATGTCAAAGAAGGATAGAACTGTGGACAATTTGACCAGTCAACTGTGTGCTCACGAAAGGGCATTAACCATGACGACAACCTCCAAGGAAGATGGATGCGTGTCAAGGTCTTCAGGTGAAGCGCTGGTGGTTAACAGCAACAAGAAAACTGTCAAGAAGAAAACCAAAGCTTTCAAATGTCATTTTTGCGGGGAAGTCGGACATTTTAAGAAGGACTGTCCGAAGAAGGAACGAAATGGAAAACCTGGTGTGACTAACATGATGGCTGTGTTGGTAAATGTTACAGATTGCAAGACAGATCGAGACGAGTGGTATGTTGATAACGGGGCCACACACCACGTCACGATGAGAGGCGACTTGTATCAGGATTTTTCACGTTTCGAGGAACCGCACACGGTAACTACTGCAGATGGCAAGGAAATTGAAGCATTAGGGAAAGGTTCAATTCTGATGAAGACGAAGAATAGAACATTTGTAATGAACGATGTATGGCATGTTCCAAAGGTTACGAAGAACCTTTTTTCGGTGCTTTCAGCACAAGACGTAAATTCGGACAGTCTGTTTGAATCTAGAGGTACTACATGTTCATTCAGCATTAACGGAGAACTCTGTGTGACCGGAAGCAGACAGAAACATGGTGGTTTGTATAAGCTGAATTGCAGACCTGTTCAATCCAAAGAAAGCGTGTTGGTAAATGCAATCGATACGTTACAGCTTTATCATGAACGTATGGGTCATCAGGACAAACGCCATGTGAAGCGAGTCATAGAGCAAGAACTTGATGTAAAGACCAAGGACAGTGGGAGTTTATGCGAAGGATGTATCTTTGGAAAGACACATAGACGGAAATTTGGTGTCAGGGAAAAAGCTACTAGTCCGGGAGAACGCATACATTCGGACGTTTGTGGTCCATTCCCACTAAGTTGCTCAAAATCTCGGTACTTTGTTCTATTCAAGGATGAATTCTCTCGATATCGTTATATCTACATCATGAAAAATAAGTCGGAGGTACCTGAATTATTGCGACTGATGCTAGCAGAAGCGAAGACAGCAGGTCACCGAATTAAGGAATTTCTTAGTGACAATGGCGGAGAATTTGATAACGAGAAAGTTCGTAAGGAATTGAACAAACATGGAATACGACAACGCCTTGTTATGCCCTATACACCAGAACAGAATGGTTGTAGCGAAAGGGATAATCGCACAATCGTCGAGATGGCCAGAGCAATGATGCATGCACATGAAGAGCTTCCTCAAGTTTTATGGGCAGAGTTAGTACAGACGGCTGTTTACATACTTAACAGAACAGGACCAACTGCTGTAGAACAAAAGTCTCCGTTTGAGTTGTGGTTCGGGAAGAAACCACAAATAAAACATTTGAGGATCGTCGGCTCAATTTGCTACGTGCATATTCCTAAACAGAAAAGGAAGAAGATGCAGAAGAAGGCAAGGAAGTGCATTCTTATTGGCTACGATAACGACGACGGTTATAGGCTTTGGCACAAAGAATCGAACTCTTTAGTAAGGTCCAGGGACGTCACTTTCAATGAAAAACCATTAGAATCAAAAATGTATACTGAGGATTCTGAAGTATTGAAAGAAGTGACTGAGATGGAAGTCCCTTTATATATCAGAAAGGAATACCAGAAGACACCTACTTCTATCGCTGTAGAAGTGAGCGAGGACAAACCTACTGAAAGGCATGATGATCTTGGGGTAGAAGATAACCAAGATGTTGTTGAGGCTCCAGCTACTAGCAGCGATGAGGCAGAGTTCGAAGATGCGCTGCCTGAGTTGTCGGCACAACAAGAATCTATTGAATTAGAGGGGGAGAATGAGGAGAACGATGGCGAGATCATAGAGCAGTTAGCAAGACATGGTATGCACTTAAGGGATCGGTCTCTCCTCAGACGTCCGGTCAAATTCAATGATTATGTGTCATATGTTGGCACAGATTCGTACGTAGAACCGAATACGTATAAGGAAGCAATAGCCTGTCCAGATAAGGAATTGTGGAATAAAGCCATGATGAATGAAATTCAATCGTTAAAGTCGAATGAAACTTGGTGTCTTGAGAAGCTACCCAAGGGCCGCAAAGCAATTCCATGCAAATGGATATATAAAGTCAAGCTGAACCCTGACGGAACAGTTGATAAATATAAAGCTCGGCTGGTAGTAAAAGGCTTTAGGCAAAGAAAGGGAGAGGACTATGAACAGACTTTCAGTCCTGTAGCCAAGATGGCAACAGTCCGTGCTGTTTTAAGTATAGCAGCAAGTGAGGGTATGAAACTAAGTCAATTTGATGTCACCACAGCTTTCTTATATGGATCTCTATCAGACGAAGAGATATATATGAAGCAACCAGAGGGTTATGATGATGGGACGGGTCGAGTCTGCCTACTAAAGAAGGGCCTTTATGGTTTAAAGCAAGCTCCTCGTTGCTGGAACAAAACAATTCTGGATTTCTTCAAGGAAATTAAACTCGAAGTCAGTGAAGCTGACCCATGCCTATTTAAGAGAGAGAAGGGTAACGGAAAGTTGATTGTGGCCCTCTATGTCGATGACGGACTAATTGCTGGATCGAATAAGGAAGTAATCGATGAGTTCCTTGAGCAAGTAAAAGGAAAATTTAAGATTACGACAAAGCCAATCTCGTATTTCTTAGGCATAGAGATTGAAACCAGAGAAGGTGGTGACGTAAGAATACATCAGACAGCCTATGTGAACAAAATTTTGAAGCGGTTTGGAATGCAAGAGTGCAGACCGGTGACCACTCCAATAGTGAAAGAAGATGTAGGTCAACGGCCGGAGAAGGTCGAAGACTACTTTCTTACTAATTATAGACAAGTTGTGGGAGCGCTTGCATATCTGATGGTTGGTACGAGACCTGATATCGCGTACGCCGTGAGTGTGGTTTCTAGAAGCCTAGAGAATCCAACTCAAGCTGATTGCGTGAGACTGAAGCGTATACTTAGATATTTACAGTATGCTCCAGACTTGGGTATCCTTTACAAAAGAAATTACAAAAGGGGTAACATAGAATGTTACAGTGATGCCGATCACGGTGGAGATATTGCTACAGGAAGATCAACTTCGGGTGTATTATGCCTGTATGCTGGAGGAGCAGTATCGTGGCTAAGTCAAAGACAGCAGAGTGTTGCTATATCAACAACAGAAGCTGAGATAGTCGCAGCCAGCGAGGCAGCGAGAGAGAGCATTTGGTTAACGCGTCTGATTGATGGACTAGTAAAGACAGAAGGTCTACCAGTGCTACATGTGGACAATGAAGCAGCTGTACGTTTAGCTGAAAACCCCGAGTTCCATAGAAGAACCAAACACATAAGAATTCGTCATTTCTTTGTACGTGAATTAGTGACGAATGGAAACCTTATTGTGAAGAGGATCAGCAGTGAGCTACAGCTGGCAGATATCTTTACGAAGCCGCTTGCTAGGCCAAGACTTCAACAGCTAGTGATTCAGCTAGGTCTACACATCGAGAGAAGGTGTTAAAGGTGGAGCCTCTTTAGATGTGATACCTATAATGTTAAAAAAGAAAATTAAGCTGTCTTGTCAGATTGTATGTCGGTGTCAAATAAAAAAGATTATCTTGGAAAAACGTAATGTTTGTACTTCATTGAATAGTTTCTTTCTTCTACACTGCTACTGCAAGAGCTGATAAAATATACGCTCTAAAAATAATGACAAAATACCAAAAAACATTACCATTGGTTAAGGTTTAGAGAGTGGAAAACGTTATCGCCGTTTGTATGGGGAGCGCTTTTTGGGGCTGGGTTCACACTCCTCTTAAGACAATCCCTGATCTGTTGCCGCCCTTAAGGATTACAGTTTCATATTTAATTTTTTTCCGGTTTCTACATCATGATCTTGTTGGTCTCACATTTAACAGGTCTGTTTATTACATTAGAGCGACTGCCACTTAAGCTCTGTAACTGTGACAGACAATCCGAATTAAAACCTGAACCCAATAACATCGTGTTAAAACCAGTGCTGGAAACAATGGTATCAATCATAATTACTAAACAATAAATCTCTTGATAAGAAATATTTATATTTACTTAAGTCGAGGCTCGTTGATTAAATCCCAAGACATCTCCTCCCGTGCCTTATTAAATATTTACAATCTCAACAGATTCTAAATTAATTTCGCAGAATTAAAAACAAATTGCAAACTTGCACCGTACTTCACGAACCCATTGGGAAATTAAACGTCATGTCAATTACGTAATTTATAAAGCCGCAGGAAGAATTTTAAGATTTCGATTTGGTAATATAATGAGATTGTGGTACCTATAATTTGATTACTTAATCCGATGAAAGATGAACCCTTAAATTTGGAGAGCAGAAAAATCATAATTTGATCTTAAAAATGTTCAGTGCCTCGTTTCGTTATGGCTTAATCTCGTAAGATGATGTCTGGGTTTACAGTCAGCATACACCAAAGTGAGTTTAATTTTATTAACGATCGACTCTATGACTTTCCATTATTATTGTAGTATTTGAAACAAGCAATCTTACTTGTTGAAACTGTTCTTGGTGGTGCTTCGCAGTCAGTCCAAGCGTAGTCTTTCCGAACCGACCGTACCATATAAACTCTGATTGCTTGCAGAATTCTCCCTTAGCATCCGAAGTCCGAAGTTGGCTCAATAGTAGCATCCTTAGTCATGCTATATGTAAACTTCCCCTTGCTGAGCGCCCTTTCGGCCGTTCGCCCTCTCTTCGGTAAGCTATAAAAGTCGTCTGAGGCTAATTGCGCAAACTCTATTCGACAGCAAAAATAAAATTTGAGACAAAACAATAAACACCGAACCAGACTTGAAATGTTATACTGTCACAACTATCCTAATATTTCCCAATAAATACGCTGTTTTCCTCATTCTTGTCCAAAATAAAATCCACAATGTCGCCATGAATTTATGAAGCGTAGATAATTAATGCTATGAAATAACACAGTAAGTTGTTATATTAGTATATAGTACTTCAGCTTGTTTAACTACAGTTTCCGCGAGACAGTGCGGAAAAACCTACAGGGGTAAGATCGTCATTATCAGGGAAAAGAAAGTCGTGAATAAATAAAAAATAAAACTCCGCCTCATCCAAATATCGAAGGTTTCAACAAGGCAATCAAGACGCCGGAGACTTTAATAAATGTCAGTTTACGCGGCAAGGAAATGAAATATGATTATTTTTGGTCATAGCCTGTTCCGAAATTGCTACGTCAGCGTCATGGACCTTTTGCCTTTTCTTGTTCAATCATGACATAATAAAAAGCCGTTATTATCGGAGGGTAAATGGTAGTATCACACTGTTTTACATCACATACGAGTATACTTTAAAGCATGCTTCGCTGGATTATTTTTGTTATAAATGCACAGGACTCAACGACGACTAATTATGTTTTACAAAAACAACATTAAAGCAATGCAATAATCTTTCGTCATTTTCTCATTATCACATTTATAATGATTACCTATAGACGTCAAGATCAGTAAATAAACAATGAAAGGAGATCTGCGCTTTCTTGTACACTCAGATGCTGGTATTAAATTTCAAAACATAACATTTCTACATTGAAATCCAACGAAGACTTCGTAGTCATTGTAAAAATTCAACGGAATTTAAAATAAAAATACATTTTCGTTGAAACACAGCTCCAAGCAAGGCAAATCAGTTTCGTGAACATAGTTAAGATAATATATCTTTTCGACTACGCGGTAGTTGTAAGCGTACGTACGTGGCGTAATAAAACGATACCCGTGAAACAGAATAGCGTACATTTACTTGAGCACATTTTTCCTGCAAAGGGCGCAAGAGGTTGGCTTCCGAGATTTAAAGCAAACATAACTCGACTAGTAGGACGTTAAGTGGATATTCCAGCTTATAGCGCCAGGATATAAAGTGGACACTCGAATACAGCACTCAGCGAAGCTGCCGGCGGCATCCTGTCCACGTCCACCCCGAGTTTGAAATGTACCTTTACCGAAGATTCTAGAAAAAAATGTGAAACCGAGGTCGGTCACAGGCCGTACAATACCGTATGTGACGCGTTAAATTTTGTCAAAATAAATAAGCTTACGTAGCAAGGCAGGCGTAATTTGTATATTAAATATAGTAAAACTGTGCTTATAATCAGCGCCGGGCACCGAGCCTAGCACATGCTGAGACTGGCACCCATTGCCAAACTTCAATTGTTTTCTTGTACCGCAATTTTTTGTACTTGTTATTTAATTTAAATTGTTGTTGGTTTTCTTTCTTTCTATAATATAAAAGACAGGTGCTAATTATTGTGGGAACCCCTTATGACAAACTCCAACCCCCCCCCCCCCCCCCCCACCGCCCCCGCCGTAAGAGCACATGTTTTAAAAATAACACTGTTTCGCTATGTGTTATATTTTTAAGTAATCTGATTACGAGAGGCTCATCGGGGGAGAGAAAAATTAATTGACTTAATGTTTTATTAATAGCGAGCTAGAGAATTTAAATAAGTTCTGAATAAAATCCAATAGTGTAGTGGAAACCGGCATGGTCCTGTGAGCTGAGACCGATCCTTAATCGAAATCTTAATAACATTTTCGCTTCTAAACGCTTGTTCCGCAAACGCTTTTGACTAAAAACGTAGAAAAGTAATTTTGTATTAATTATTACTAGGTATGATTAATGAAAGACGTATTAATCAGAATTTCTGTGGCTTTCCATCCTAGTGAAACACTAGTAAATGTCGGCGGTAAATACTAATTAACGATGAATGAGGTAACCCTGAACGTCAATCACGGGCGGTCGGAATGAGGCCGTGCCCGAGACACTCGCAAGTCAATTCAGGGGCGGAGTTATATGCTAGAGGTCTCCATTATGGCTGTTAACGAACTTAGCAGACGGTATTTGGCTGATGATTATTGTGTAACATTATGTTTAAGATCGAGCGCGATGTGGTTACAGGTTTCCAAACAAATAAAACATTATATTTGTGAACTGTTTTAGTTTTATTCGACGCCCTGTTTTGACTCAAGTGGGTCACCTGGTGGGTCAACAAGCAAGTGCTTGTTTGCTTTCCTATTATATAAAAAAAAGCTACTGCGGTAATATGTCACACTGTGGCATGACTATGTACAGTCAAGGAATTAAATTTCCAACCCACCTAAGGTTCAATAGCATATAGCAAACTGACACCATAAGAGCTATAGAGCAAGACGTTAGTTTGACATATCGACCTTAATGCATTGCGAATGTCAGACGACATTTCAACGAAATGGGTAGGGAATTTAATTCCTTGACTGTACTACCTCGATCAAGGGGGCCCGTTGGTACTGCAATCAGATACAGTGTTGACCTAGCACTATTAAAACCACTACTTCTTTCGGTAAATAATTTAAATGCTGAATTTAAAGTGTTACAAAATTCACGCGTTGCTATACAAATGTTGATACGGAGTAGTCGGCTTGCGGCGGCGGCGGGTCCGTGAAAACTGCTACGGAACTGCAATTAACACTCAGGAATTTTCTGCTTATGGCCACGCCACTATTATCCTAGTTTTATTCCGTAGCTGGGCGCTATATTGAAAATAGAAAAGGGTTTTTAATGTTGCGTCAAAAATGTTAATAGGTGGCTGCATCGTAACTCCAATCGCTATAAAGACGTAAACAGGTTTACCTAATTTTATAGACATGTCACAAAGATAGATCTAGTAGTTTTCGTCTAATTATGAATCTGCTATTAATGTACAGTGTTAAAGGCACTGTAGCCAGTTTCGGTTGCAGTACAAATGTGCGGACTTGACCAGTACCAGTACCACAGTCTCACAGACTACCAATGTGAAATACTGCTACTGTGGCCCAGGAGGACTTTAAAGCTGGTAACGGATAACTACGTTGATCAATTCCCATCAAGTGACCGGTACCCGTTATCCGGGATATTCGTTGCCCTCCCTTTTTGTTTAAAATAGTAGGCGTCTTCCACTGTACCAACTTATATCACCAGAAACTTCTGTTCCTGACGATACATTGTAAAGTCTTACATCCGTACTTGTCTTATCATGGAAACAAAATTCAACTAAATTATCAGTTTTTGTGACCTAAACGTTTATCGCCTAAATAAAGCAAATTGAACCTGTAGATAAAAGAGGTAATTTACAAATTGTTGTTCATCATGTTTTATAATATTTTTCGATAAACAATATTTTAATAACAAAAACTTAATTTTTAGGTTAGAATGTTGTTCACTACTTAAGACAGATAAGGATGAATATGGTTTAATATCTATGTCAATAATTAAAATGCGATGATATCTTATTGAAACAATTTATTTTTGTTTACCGCGACAAACATATCTCCCAATTTATTTACCCAGCAATTGACGTAGATCCACACCCAAAAACATTCATGAAACCAACCAAACAAAATCTATGACACCTGTTACAGCGGTTAAGTTTCACTTTACTTTTTTTTTTTGGTATCCCAATGTGTATGACGTTTTATTCAAATATTATATATTCTACCGTACAATATTCCGTAGCAATTTGGGAGAAAATTGGGCAGAAAAGCAATTGATATTCTGATCTCGTCGTGGAATTTTCGCGGGGAATTCTGTCGAATCCACTTCTGATTCGCGTGAGGCACACGTCGCCCGGTTCCCAGGAATATCTACTGACAACCGGAGGAAAACACGCGGAAATCGCGTTAATAAGTTAAAATTTACACTTTCACCCCGACTCAAAGTTTTGCTAGGGACGGAAGTGAAACACCTAAATTAAAGTTCACTCGTCGCACACAGAATAAGAATAATCGAGCTGTTTCAATTTTCCTTTTAGCTTGATATCCGTTCTATAAAAGTGGTCGTTCTTAAAAGCAATTCTAATGGCAATATAAAAAGAGATCGCTTATTATTGTTTGCGGTTTTTCCTGCCAACATGCCTATTATGCTAAACAGAGGAAACTACTAACGCCTCGTCCGTTCAACATCTCGAATGAATTTCTGCGTTCCATTAGGGAACTACGAATATTAAACCTCTTGGGCATAAAACGGCCGTAAAGCTCATGAAAGAATGTATATTGGCACAGAGTAATGTTCTTATTATTTCTTGCTTATTACGTTTACGTATTTCAATGATGACTGACATGTGAATGGGTCTGTCTTGAAGAGTATTCAAAAGTTTAAAAAAACGAAAGTCGATTGTTTGTAATATTTTGGGTTTGATTCTACAAAAGTTTCGCACTTACAGCTAAATCGTCGCTTATTTTATTTATTATAAAGATTTAATAGTATTTAGCTGAAATTAAAATTATTTTTTATTGTATTTAAAGGGACTTAAAAATGAGCATTTTGGGGCAATGTGTGGCCGCAATTGTGTTGCGTTCTCGCTCTATCTAGTAAGTACAAGAAATGAGGCAGCGAGCAACGCAATTTCGTCCACAGATTGCCGTAAAGTGTTTCTTCTAAGGAATATCGTATGTATATGTAGACATGATTTTAACATTCAATTATGGATAGTAATGCATGCATTATCTTAACGAGAGGGTTGAGAGCTCGCTCACCCCTTTTTTATTTTTGCTACTAGCCACGCTTTAGTAATTTAGAAAAAAACTTATGCTTGAGCCTAGGTATTGGCAACAAAACACAATTTTAGAGGTGTTTATAGCGTTTATACAGCCAATAAAGAGTAAAATTTTACAATCAAGAAACCTATTGAATTTCCTCGCGGTTTCACAGCATAATCAGGTAAAAATAGTTGAAGCTGATCGGAGACTAGCGCATTACTTGTCTTCAGCCAACGATGCGTCCCGCGGGAGTCCTTGCCGAGGCTTTGACACGGCTTTGCTGCCATTCCGGCGTCACCGCACTCAGCTTTGGAACAGTAATCATATCAGACAAGAGATATAAAATTAAATTAGATAAATAAAAATAGCGCTATATACAAAAGAAACGTGAGTTAACTGTATAAAAATTTACGTTTAAGTATTTACAGACATTGACAGCGTTGTTGGCCTAATAAATAAGTTAGTTGGTGATAGTAATCGCAAAGTACTGAGTTCGATCCTCAGTAGTCTTCATGTACCTACCACAGGACTATGGTAAAGCCAAGTTATAAATCAAATCGTAAAGAGTCATTTTGCTAAATAGCAAAATAAGTAAATAATTCACATAATAAGTAAATACTTATTATGTGAATTGGATACGGTTCTATCGTGCATCTGGGTCCCAATTTGATAATTGTACAGTCAGCTGCAGAGAAAAGTGTTACCCGTCGTATGAACGCATAGATATACGAGTAAAGCATGGGTACAACGAGGGTTTTTTTCTATAGCTGACCGTACCGATGAGTTTTTTTTAACATACTTAATATGTATATGAATAAAATAATGTAAAAATAAGCAATATTCTTATAGTAAAGGAAAATACCATGAAGAAACCGGTACATTGATATAGTTGATTGTGTAACCATGATCTCACCAGTCTGGTGTCCGATGGAATTCGCTGCAATGTAACTGACCCGCCGAATCTGGGATCATTAATGAAATCTTACTACGAATGAAAAAAAAAGCTGAAACTCTTAAGGTAAAAAACCATTGTAGGTACACCAGGATAATTTATGCTACTTAGGTCCTTTATGTATCGCCATTGATGCCTAACGAAGTGTTCAACGCAATTGACCACTTTTTAGTGCTTCATCAAAGTTTTATTCCATAATTTTTGTTTTTAACATTATGATTGCTGAATTATGTAAATTTATTAAGGAAATTTAAACAAATATTTTTATAGTAATACTTTGTTCCAATTTTTACTGTGCTTACATTGTTTATATTGCTTGCTTGTTACCGCTTATCGACAATCAGTAGCCTCAGATAGTCGTCTGAGGCAACCTCAGCAGGGTTCTCTGAAATCTCTTTTGTTTAAAACACCATTAATTAAAGAACATTCTCAGTGCCGCAAAAGATCTGTAACGTTGTTAGTACACTAATGGTAACTAGATTCTTAATTTGCAGTATAATAGTGTCAGAGTGAAAGTTAGAAGACTAACTAATCAGCATTATCCCGATCTCAAATGTTGTAGAAAGCGTCCAAACTGCTTGCTAAAGGACGGTATTGAATCCAAATCGCTTTTGACTGAAACGAGTCGTGGAGCGGGCTACCCAGCTAACTGCAATTCTCTAGAAACCTTAAACGCCACGTTTGTATTATTTCTCTTCAGTTTCGCTTTTTAAGCATTAAAAATAAGTCTTGATTTCTTATTATTGCTTAGTAAAACTATGCTATAATAATATGTGGCCTATGACAAAAATTTACTTTTCTTTAGGTTATTTAATGTTAATCTTGTATTTTATATAACCAGAGTCCGCAAAATATATTGATAATGGTAAAATATTTAACTCCAAATCCCGTTATCATGCGAAAGGCATGGCCTATTGTGGGAGACCATCGGTTAAGATTTTGTGTATCTTCTAATGTGTCTTTTTTATTCTTGTCCTATTTCTAGGTAAATATCATACTCATCCTTGACCACGACGAGACCAACAAGCTCTATACGGAATTACCCATTCTCCTTTACATGTAACAATGCATCAAAAACCGAATGACAGTAGACGTGAAATCTGTAATTTCTATGATATTACTTTTTATTCCTTCTTTTATGATTCGTATCGTAAGGGAAAACCGGCTGTCTTAAATTTGAATTAACATATTAATTAGCTCGACTTAACGGTTGCGCTTTGTATTTCTTTAATTAGATTCCCGTTGGTGACAAAACACCTCCCGTGCAAGTCACATTGCTCCGGCCAACTCCCTTCCAAAGCAGTTCCTTTCAATATGAACCATAAAATCGCTGTTTCAAATCAAACCTGTTTTCCTAATTAAATCTTTTATTAATGATGAAAACACAGTTCCTATTTCAGCTCTGTGAACAAAAATGGTGTTAACTTAATCGCGTTATGTATAGAATGTAGTTTTACAACATGTACCGGAAATCTTCATGGAGGTGGTTGGTTAATTAAACCAGTTTGAACACTCCAATAGTTTTTTTAGTTATTCCATTCTTAACAACCGAATGACCCTTTTTTCGACAACATTAAATGTTTTACTAACGATAGGTACTTGTAGTTATGATTTTTGTTATTTAATTGTTGTACATGACCACAATATGCGGATGACAACTGATCTTTCACAGGGAAAACGGCACCTTCTTTGCTTGTTGACTCAGAAAATTATTTAAATTTGTCAGTTGATAGCAACGCCTCGAAATATCGACTATAAATTTTGTGGACAAAGTTTGACGTCTGCGGAACATTTTCAAGCTTCTTTCCGAGATATTTCCTGGAAATACTGTCGTGGAACGGAGGCTGAGACTGCAATTTGTTAGTTCGCGCTGCGTAGCCTGGCGCGGCCTGAGAAACCGACAAAGAACGAGAGACAACTCATTTTTTAGTAAACACAGACATTTATATTTACGACTTTATTCCGCAACATTGCCTTTGTAGTACTTTAATGGAGCGCATAACAGTACTTAATCATTTAATTAAAACGGCTTTTCGTCTTACAAAGGTTTGCGCTTCGCATGAAAATACTAAGATTGTCTTTCAAGGTTCGAGACTAAGCAAACCATATAATGGTAACGGTGACAAATTTCTACGGATATCTACACCGTCAGACGTTATCTTCATTTATGCTAGTCATATCAATGAACATAAACATGCACATGAATAAATACGACCGTTTTACGAGAGGCGCCATAAATTCGATGGTGGAGACATTATACTAGAACAATGTAGCTTACACCTTTATCGTGTTAGGTATGGTGAGGTCATGTAGCTTTATGAATAGCCTTTGAGTTTGGCTCAATAGCCTCGTCAAAAAATAGACAGGGTATTTGTCCAACAATTTTTAAATTACTTGATGAGAATCAGTGCCGTTGGAAACAAACAACCCAACTTCGGGAGAGTCGCTGTGTCAGGCCTGTGAGGCCCTCTGGATTTTATCAATCACCGCACGAAACGACAGCAAGCTACTACTTCAGGTCATGAGTTAAGTATTAAAGCTAGCTTTACAAACCCACACACGCGTTGTGCGCTTAAGCTATCAGTGCAAAACCACTCCAATTAGGCGTATCCTGCATTATGCAATTCATCCAACATATGGTAATATTTCTTTACATAGTATCAAAACAAACTCATTATCCGTCTCTGTCTGTTCCTAAGGTCTGTCCTCATATCAGTGGACGCTAACTCTTTCTAAACCATGCAATGGATTTTGGTACTTTTTCACAGTAACTTTACCTTAACAGTTGTTTTTTACGGAAGGTTTCAATGTGCATTACATTCTAATTGTACCTTGCGAAGTCGCGGCGGGTCGCTAGTGATTTATAAGTCGATATGCTTTTAGTGAGATGCTTTTACCTTTCAGCAAATATAATGTTGCTAAAGCGAAGAAGTTTCAAATTGTTTTCACGTAACCTGTCTCAATACACGGGTCCGCTCGGCACACCGGGCACGTAAACCCACTTCGGAGGAAGTTTTTCCATCAGTGCCTGAGTTTACTTAAGCGCTAAAGACCCGCGAGATTAGACCTCAAAAGTTAAAATAGCTAACTCAAAGAGCAAATACGAGATAATTATATTACTTAAGCTAATTGATTTTTTTAGTGCTTAGTTCCATTTGGCATATCATCGCATGTGATTTGTGACTTTTTTCTCACTGTCACAAAATTGCCATGAACTTTGAGATAAAATTCTCTTCTCTATTTTCTGATGACATAAATAAATTTTTCAAGTAACAAAGTAACTTAAGTAAGTAAATGAGTTAAGTTTCATTGTAGTATTAGTACTCGTATAGTTTATAAAGTAATTGCAAACTTTCTAATTACCACGACCATACGTAAATAGCTACATAATGCAAAAACTTCTATGTGCTTTAGGCCGAAACTTACGCACGGTTCATACAAAAACATAGCTGGCGTAGATTGTATGCATAGCGTGCGCCGCAATGGGGAGTCCCTATTGTTCAAGAGAGTGATTCTCTAAGCGCAACAGCGACGAGCTCGACGCTGGGGCAGCTCCCCCCCCCACGTCTTGCTCTAGCGCGCTAGCTCGAGTGAGCGAGACTGAGACTGATGCAAGTTAGAGAATAACAGTGCAGTCAGCAGCGAAAGTAGTTTATTCTCGAGGAGGTCAAAAATATCTACCCAAGCTCTTACTCTTTTGACAATAAAGTCATGTCTAAATCTTTTCAACTCTTTAGCAATGTAGAAGTTATCTGCTGCCAGCTGTTCCCATATTGTCAAACTGTGTTTGGCTATTTAGTTGGTTATAAAGTAATAAACGTTTTACGTGAACACTACACATTAAACAACACTTTCATATATGAAGTAAAAGTACAGTCGAGCTCAGATAAACCCTTATTGTAGTTATTTTCCTGAAATGCCGCAAGCCAAGTAGTCCAATAAGAATGCTACTGGCTTTCATCGTAACCTAAATTAGTAATTGTTTTATCAATTAAACTATCCTGTTGTTGTTATTATTATTATTTTTTTATACAACATAGGAAGGCAAACAAGCAAGTGGGTCACCTGATGGTAAGTATCACCACCGCCTATAGACACCTGCAACAACAAAGAGAGTGCAGATGCGTTGCCAACCCAGAGGGCTAGGATGGAATACCTCTTGTGCCAGTAATTACACCGGCTGTCTTGCTCTCCACGCCGGAACACAACAGTGCAAGCACTGCTGCTTAGCGGCAGGATTAGCGAGCAAGATGGTGGTAGCGATCCGGACGGACCTTGCGCAAGGTCCTACCACCCGCAAAATTAAATAATTATAGACGCATTTTTTGTAAATACTAATACTGATTTTCATTAAATCTTGACGTACCCACATATCCGCCAAAGAACCGGATGTTACTGGAAATTGCATCATGATAGCAAAACATCGCCGCGAAATGGAAAATCTCCTATCTATCTCTAGGACCGCGAGTATTGTGTCCAAGAAACGAAATCCATTACTGCATAGCACTGCTTGTATTGCTTTCTTTGTAGCCTTTCCGCCGGACAATAATGGATTTGGCAACAACTACCGTGCCGCAGCGTTATTTTACATGCACCACATTTAAAGGGTGCTGTAAACGAGGTAGTTTTTAGGTTTTTTTTTGGTACAATTTTATATCCAACGAGTTTTCGTATATGTTGCGCAACTTAGTGCACAAAATGCAAAAATTTGCTGTGTTAGTCCGGCAATATTGCAGAACATAGCCGCATCTAGCTGCATGTTGCTGCATCTAGCCAGGTCTAGCCGGCAAGATTGAAAATATAATAAAATAGGTTTGATTTTACTGGAAAACGATATTTTATACCAAGTTTATAAGCAGCGCGATATGGAGCCATTTTCTTAGGTGAGCTGAGCCCGTTGCCATTTTTTCTCACATTTCTAAGTATTTGGCAAAGTTTTCTGTAGAAACTAAATCGAGCATTACTAATAAGATCGACGTTTGTGTAACATACCTTGTGGTAGTTGTAGTAGGTAATAGCTTTTGAGATTGAGACATTTAGTGCTTTACGCATAAAACGTTTAAAAATTAGACGGCATGAGTAACGCAAAAATAAGAAAACCAAGAACACCAATTGTAACCTGTTTTGAATCACAGTTCATCCCAAGCAAACCCGCTTTAGTATGCATCAGCATTATTTTGAATAATTTCGAACACACTTTGATCGTCTATCTATAAGTCTATAAGTATTGGCTTTAGGAGAATAAAAACATATACAGCCAAATATTTTTCCGCAAAATGTAGGCAAAACGTGAGGGATTCAATGAAATCGCAACTTGGTTGATAAACAGGTGAAGTTAGAACTGATTCTTGTTTCATCCCAAGTAAGCGGCCTAATAAACAACGTAATATTCGGGGAAGATGTTCTCTCTTCATCATTAGGCGAGTGAGGCCGCCCTGGCCTTGCTCACGTATAGAATACACGGCCGCTTATTTTATGTGCTGCAATAAACGGCTCTACCCTTCCTACGCGACTGCTATGCTTACATATACTTTCGCACAGTTCTTCGTTCTTGTATTCCGTAAAACTGTATTCTGGTGATGAATTTAATGAGCCATTTTGGAGGTCTGTGACTGAGTTCTATCGGGATAAGTTCTAGCTACTTATCGCGTTTCTATTCGACACGCCTATTTGTCGTATAGTCTAGTTTATACTTGCTTAACTTGAGATTAAACAGATGAATAATTATACATAAAATACTTGATCAAAGTTTGTCATCAGTATTATACGGCCCCTAATGAGTTAGGATTTTGTCTACGTAATGTTGTAAGAATGGAGAACTTGCTTGTATTCAGGGTAGTAAATTATTGCAGTCTGAAATACTATTCTAGTTTGCTCTTATCAAATGTGTCCAGCATTATATGAAATCAGGTACACACGTTTCCAAACATCTTCACATTCAAATTTGTTTATTAAAATTTAATCACGGATGATTAGGTAAGAAGAAGAAGAAAGAGCATATATAAGGTTAGGTGAAAGGGATGGAATCTTGACATTTCATGTCTCTGAATTTATTCACTTGAAATGTATTTCCAAGCCGGTGTTATTAACATTGTTACAAACAGCAATTTGATTGAAATAATTAATTCTCTTTGCGTTTACATACTCAACATTTCAAGTCATTTAACATGTACTTCTGGCTTGTTGATCTTATAATGTAAATTACAAAAAGTTTGTAGCAAACCACTAAGTACTCATATTGGGATCCTGATCTATAAGGACGCAGACTGGTATCTTGGGAGTCATGGTATTAATTTTTTCAACCTAACAACCATTAGTTTAAATTAACGGAGATTTTAGCCAGGAAAATGAAATTGGTGAAAATATGAAATAAGTGAATAATAAACTGTTAAAATTGCTTTATTTCAATGCATATAATATAAGTCACGAAAATATAAGAAAATATTATTGAGTAAATGTAACTTTCTTATAAATGTTAGTAATAATAAAAAGTAATAATTATGTTATGTTATGTTATGTTTTGTGAGTTTTCCGCGGCTATCACAGAAATTCAAAGATTAAGTTAAACTTATGAGAAGGGAGGTCTATTTTTCTCATTATTTCACGAAACGGTTTGTTAAATAAATGATGGTGATTTGATATCAATGTCGCTTATAGCCCGTGTGTCTTACGAAAGCAGATTAAACACTGTTTCTTTTTAAAGCTTGGCTACTTTAGGTCTCTATACGAGTATTATTATGATATATAACTAAGCCACACCGCATTCAGCAAAACAGAGGTAATTTTTTTCTTATGTCAACAAACAATGGATTGAATTTACCGAGTAAAGGAGAAATATAATTAAGGAAAAGCGACATTTAACTTTGTGTACGACCCAAATTTGAAACAGCCTTACCTTAAAATTTCAACATTATTTTAAAAGCCGTTTCTACTTTTTCAAGTTTTGGTGTCCGAAAATCCGCGTCCTAAAAAGATTCATTTTAATTAAGTTCTCTGCGAAAAATAACGACTTGAGGAAGTGCGGCCTTTACCTGGCCACCAATCTTCATTAGCTCCATTATTCTACTGTGAGATACTGCCTACCACGTCCTGCCCAATACGCTGATCTTATAAAATATTTCGTATCGAGTTTTTGGTAGGAAACTTTGTTAATAATAAAAGCTATGTGGACCATTTAGTGTTTTATTTATCATTGAATGCGTTGTCATAAAACTTCACCTTAAACTCTTATAATAAATAAGCTAACCGTATCTTAAATATGTTCCGATCCAGAGTTTTGCATTCAAACGTCACAATGATAGAAAAAGACAAAAACATTTTAATTAAAGAAGGTTTAGTGATCGCTTATGAATACGAGGTAAACATGCTATACCTACCCAGTATTAAAGCTTCTGGTCAGGTTAAAAGAAACACGCCTATTGAACCTACTCTCGTTAGCATAAATACGCAGATATTTCAGAATAAAACAAAAGCTAAACCTACTAGAGAAATTGAAAACATCCACTTCAAGAATTGCGGAACTTACATTTATAGCTACCTAAATGGAAAGTTGCCAAACTGCGCAACTTCCGAGCAATTTCGTCCTTCATACCTTGTCCTACAACAAATCAAAACTTTTCTGTACTGTTTTGTGTATCTGAAATGTGAAATGTTTCTCGGATCTCTAGTTAATTAATTGTTACTCACCGGATGCTGCTGGAACGAGTTCAGAAATAAAATGTGTGGCGTCTGCTAGAATTGTTTGCAGTAGAATATAAAGATAAAATACAACAAAGTTCCTCCATAGACAGCAAAGTTGCTTTTGGAACTGTAAATGGCGTATAAGTAAAACTATGTTGTGCGCGATAAACTTTTTTGCAGCGGCACGTCAAAATATTCTATGCTAATGTTACAGGATTAAGCTATGGAAATTCGAATACCTAAGTGCTTGAATGTATTCGGAATTATTCATTCGGGCCAATTCGTGCAGTTTGTGAGGCGGTCGGAGATTTATGTCCCCCAACTTTACCTAAGTAACGTACGGTCACGACGGCATTTCATGTAAATAAATCAAACGATTCCATCCCCCGCTCTCTTGACACGTTCGGCAGAGTCGGCTGCTCCGGCCGATCACGATACTTTCGGGAATTAAAAGGTTTAAAGCAAATAATCGAACCAGTAAATCACTCTTGGGACTCCATGATTTTGTTGAAGTGGACTTTGCAGTCAATATTATGTTGGCTGCTACCTCTCTTCTTCCCTAAATACTCGTAATATAAAAAAGTCGATATCCGTGTCTGTTTCCCCGCATACACCTTCTAAACTGTACAACGGATTTTGATACCGTTTTCACGGTCATTTAGAGATTTTTTTGCGGAAGGTTTATATGTATAAGTACGTAAAGAACATTCTATTTACGTTTATGAAGCTTTAAATTAAGAGCTCCATCAAAATAATGTGTAATGGAATGTATGTGTTCTCCAAAAAGACTAGAAAAACGTACCCAATAGCATGTCTATCTCCTATCATTGACTCTCAGTAACATATTGTTATTGCTGCTGCTTTACAGCGCTATTTACGCCAGCGATGTACCTTGAGTAATGACTTTTAGGAAATCCTAATATGGTGTACGCTACGCACTCTCCATACAAAAAAGTACCTGCCCTGTGTTGTTTTGTATGCAGCATGCGTAGCGTGCGACGCGGTGGGGTTTCGCCTTTATCCTCTAAATAAAGGTTGTATTGTTTTTTGTGCTTTTAATCACCTCGACGTCCATTTGTGAATTCCGTATATTTTGGCATATATACCTAATAATACTTTTCAGTTTTAATGCATTTTTTCTTGCATGATTGCATGCCTGTTTTTATACCTAGAAAGACAGAAATAGGGACTTTGTTTACTATTTAAAGAGAAAAGATACAGATTGAGATAGAGAAGAAGTTTAGCAATTATTATGCGTAAAATAACTTTTATACCACGGAGGGTTACTTCGAAAAATGCTACTCGCAGGCATAGAACGACCACGCTATATAAAAAAGCGTAGTTTAGTAACTACGCCTTACAAATACACGCGTATACAAATCGACAACTGCCTGCTCATATACTAGTTATATGAGCAGGCAGTTGTCTATTTGTATACGCGTGCCATAGTAAAAGGCGTCAATTTTCCATCAATCTGGAGAGCGGGGCCTGCGAGGGCTGCGGTATCTCAATTGGTGCGGGGCGGTATGTCGCTATTCTGTATGAAATCTTATCATAAATATATTCTCTCATTAATCAAAGTATAAATCCCCAAACAAAAACAAACCAGTCAATTTTACGTCCCAATAAGTACTAGCCTTCTCTCATTAACAGATTTCGCTACTATTTGGTAAAAAAGCAATTTCGTACAACGTTCTATTTTCTAATTTCCAAGTATGAAAGAAATTTTATAAATCTGTTTCCATCGCTTTTATTAAAATTTATTTAATGGCATGGAAATATTGCCAGGTTAAATTAAAAGTTTCCGAGAAAATTACGGGTAATTTTACTACCGTTACCATACCTACTGTTTCTTTTTTTAAATCAAGCTAAATTAAACGTTTTTATGGATCATCTTTATTATTTATACTTCTTTTAATCACTTAACACCTCAGGGATTACGCAATACAAATATTTTACAATTTTAACACATTCGAAATAATTTGAACAGTACACAACAGGAAAAGGTCAGAGTTGAATTTCATCCCGTACAAACTCGTACTAAGCCCTTACATAAGTAGTTAGTTAAGACCCTTACATTTGTTTATCGGCGACTATTATTCACTAATGCATTGTCGTAACTGAAATTTTAATCAAAGTCGTTTCGTTCTTTACCACGTTTCTACCGCTCTACTTTGTTTTAAAATATCTTTTTAATGCCTATTTGCAAACTTTGTATGTAAAGTACATATTACTAATGTATCTCAAGTTTAGCAAATAGGTATAAATTAGAAGTTTTTTATTTCAGATTTCATTTTAAAGTCATACTTAAGTAAGTATTACTATACTTAGTATGAATATTAATATTATTATTTCTTATCATAACTAACATCGTGATCTTGATTATTTACTGGATCAAATTTTTATGTAAGTATAATGAACTTTAATTAGAATAAGAATGGTTATGAATTAGTAGCCTATGTCCGTCAGGGATAGTCTAGCTTTCTATTAGTGAAAGAATTTTAGGAATCGGTTCAGTAGTTCCAGAGATTACCCCCTACATACAAACAAACTAACAAACAAAGAAAGTTTACCTCTTTATTATATTAGTGTAGATATAATCCAAAAACACATAATAACCGGATATGACTGCAAATTACCTTCTAAATCAAAATTTGTCAAATATTTAGGTTCTTGTTTTTCTTTCTTTCTTACTAGATTATTTCGCCCGTGCTACTACTGGTAGGTGATAAATAGATAGATTCATTTATTTCTTATTGAAAATTACATTAAATTTAGAATGTCAAACTTAACAAATAAGACTGGTGGCTCAACTGGTGGTGCTGTGCTGCAACCTCTTTATTGTCTGGCAAAAATGTTATTATCAGACCCCGGACACCCGTTCATATAGGCGAAAGCCGTTGAGCGGCTTACACTTTCGATTGAATAAACCTCTGGACTTGCTTTCCCAACCCAATAACTATCCTATGTATTTGACTAGCCTTTTTGAAAGGGTACCTCATAGATAACCTTTCGTTTAAGCGCTTACCCTTCAACATGATTTGCAAAGGTAACTTCAGAAATGCCCTTTCGAAGATGTTTTAGGCCTATACCACAAAAATTACTTACATAAATATTAATTAAATGCAACTGGTGCGGGTGGTAGGACCTTGTGCAAGGTCCGTCCGGATCGCTACCACCATCTTGCTCGCTAATCCTGCCGCTAAGCAGCAGTGCTTGCACTGTTGTATTCCGGCGTGGAGAGCAAGACAGCCGGTGCAATTACTGGCACAAGAGGTATTCTATCTTAGCCCTCTGGGTTGGCAACGCGTCTGCAATGTCTATAGAGTTGCGGGTGTCTATAGGCGGTGGTGATCACTTACCATCAGGTGACCCACATGCTTGTTTGCCTTCCTATTTCATAAAAAAAAATGAAAAAAAAACTATTTGACATAAGTATATGTCATATTTTTTATAAAAAACTTTACAATTTTATCAAATTGTAGCACTTATTATATTTGTGATAGAGACCTTATGCCATGATCTTATGCTGATCTTATGATGATCTTATGCCATGTTATTGTACAAATTCTTAATTACACCGAATGCTCGTCAGCTGCTGTAACTAAGGGCACACTAACAAAATTATTACACCGCTATCTCATGGTATTTTAGGTAGGTGAGTAACGTGTCGAGGATTACGTACAGGTGCCCATTTAGCCACAACAATGTCGGCACAGGAGGCGACGAAGGCGCCACCCTCGCACCATAATGTGGCCGACGAAGGTTCATAATTGAATTTCCGATGGTCGCGATAAACGCCGACTGGAGACAATTAACATCGTGGACCATGTCGCGGAAAATCCTCGGACTTTAATCCTCAATTAGGGTAATTCGACCACGCATTTATTAAACTCTGTTAAACTTTGCTTTCCCTATATCGCCCTTTTGCCCTCTTAATGAAATGCTCGTAAACGCGGCGCCCATTATTTTGCCAGAATTCAGCGAGAATTTCTAAATAAGTTAATTGAACGGTGGCCAACAAAATACCGCATGCTCCATTTACAAGCGCCTGATACACAACGCTTGGATTGACCGCGAATCGATGAGCCTGCGATGCTTCTACATACAAGATAGCTTGAAACTTACGAGTAACGCTCATTTAATATCCTTCATGAGCCTGAACTGTTTAAAGTATTTGCTAGTTCTTATTTTTTACGAAACCCTTAAAGTTTGAATTTTTCTCGAATTTCTAGTTTGTATTTCTGTTAGTATAAATTAGTATTTAATTTTAATAAAAGTTCGGATCTGTTCTTTCAAACTCAGTTAAGTGATGATGAATTTTCTTACCAGGTAACGTACTTAACGAGTGTAATACACAATTCAATATTCAATCACTAAACAGTATAATAATCAAGAACCAAGAGTTGAGTTACTAAACGGCCGATAGATGATATTTTCTTTGGCCGAGCTCGACGGTCACCGCGCCAGTGTGTCGACGCCGAGGCCGGCAAGGCGGATGTGAAATATGCGACTTAGCACTAGCTCGATACTGTGCCTAATGATGCATAACTAAACGCATTCTCGCACTACGCCCTATCCACTCTACTAACGACTTGCAAGATTTCGGCGAAGAAGCACCGAATCACCAGTTCAGCCGGTATATGCGGCTTAATGGACCATTCACAAGGTATAATGGATTGTTTTTTTTTAAACTAAAGTGGTTCAATATAGGGAATGCAAACCGGGTTAGTTTCTCTTACAAAAAACCCGTTTTAACCGGTTTTTTCATACAAAGTAAAACCGGTTTGCATACCCTAGTTCAATATTCGCATTTAAATATGTTTTAGTTATGCAGCTTGTTCCAGAAACGTTTTCTATTTAATGTTAGTTGAATTATGTTCACTGAAACGATAGGCACTTAATCAGATTTATAAAAGTCCACTAGCCCGTTTCAGTTGAGTATATCATGAAATTGTAGATAAAATTGTAAATGGGTAACCCGACGTGCGGGACAAAGAAGGTTCATTATTTTAATCGTGGGTTACTGAAATCTCAGTGCCGCGTGATCCATTAGTTGGTAATTGCTACTCCGACTCTAATTGAGATCGTTAATAGAAACAGATTAAATTGTTTGTGCTACGCTCTCCTGTGAATTATTGTTTAATGACTGTGCACTCTATGGAAATATGGGCCGCCACTATTAGCACAGTCACGTGCAAATAATATGTTGAATTTAGCAACACATGAACAGAGTTCAAAGAATAAGTTTTACAAAAAAAAAGCAAGCTTTTAAAGAATGGCCGGAGTTTTAAAAACCCTCTGTAGAACCTTTCCAAGGTAAATGTCATTATGATTTTTTTAGGCAGGCATTGGCACGTCATTATAATATGTATTATTACCTCTTTATTATATTAGTGTAGCTAAAAAGCTCCACAGAAAGTTGTTAAAACTCTGGTCAGGGTTTAAAACTGCACATCAAGCCTAAACACAAAGTACCTATGTACTTAATTAACCGTTCCATCTTTTATCATGTCAACTAACTATTTTATTGCATTTATTCTGATCAAAGGGATCGCTTTACGTGTGCTGCAAGTTTCAGCTCAATTGAATACTACCAAGATTGTTTCATGTTAATACTCGTAGTAGTAGCATTTAAGAGGAAACACAAGGGCCGTTTTTCCATACAAACGTCGTCCCCTGTTTCCTCTCTGGATAATGCCAGTAGAGCAATATTTTTTTTTCCAAAAAATCAATGGCCACTAATATGCATGTCCCTATGTTTTCCTTTTTTTTATAAATTTATTATTAAAACAGATATGAACATTCAAAAACCTAAAAAATTGCCCAGATTTTCGGCTGCGTTCATACATTCAGAAAACAAATTTTACTAGATTATATAAAAAAAGAAAAACATAGGAACACTGCCAAAGCCTTTCTTTAATTTTTAATGAAAAAAGTAGTTAAATCGGTTAAGTTTTGGAGAAGGAATCAGGGGTCTACGAATCGTTGATTTTGTGTACTTTAAATAGGTATTTTCAGTCCAAGCTGCAGTTGTCTCTATTGCACTCTGCGGGGGGAGGCTTGATAGATGGAGGCAGCAATAGATTTTACAAATACCTAATTTTTAATTCTCTAGGCCTTGGTGTTTCCTCTTAATTGCACGATTTTGACTCCACGTACAGTAAAAGTAGATAAAAGCTTGTAAAGATAGACGTCAGAATATTACAAACAGAATATCATCATAACAAAAAGCACTTTTTATCAGACCATAATTGTAAGATCGTATTTAAATTTTAACATCATATACGCAAAACGCTGCACGTTACAGAATTTCTTCGCCATGTATTCAGGTAAGGCAAGGAAAATATTTACTGTAAAATACGTAATAACTCAGCATAGCAGGCGGAGGGCGAGCCGGCGGAAATTAGAAACGTCTGCAATATCCTGGGTTGTTCACCTATAAAAATGAAATTGTTAACTTCTGCTGCTTGCAAATTCATCTTGCCATACATAGACCCGCGCAGCCACACATGTGTTGAATTTATATCTTCTAGGCGGGTAATGTTCATTTTACATCATTAAATAAATTCCGCTCCATACATCCGTTTTACTTTTATTTTAAACTTAAAATTTTGACACCTGTATATACAAACTTATGATATTACTTAAAATGAAATGTTTATATAGTTTAATTTGCTCATTTGCTATCTTTGTTTTTAGTGATATTGCTTTACTTATTTTTTTATTATTATATTAAATTTTGACATGCTATGTATAGAATAATGATATTATTTTGATTTGAAATGTTATTTATAATAGTTTAATTCTCTCATTTCCTTTTTATCTCTGTTTTCATTGATTTTGCTTTACTTATTATTTAAAAAATTTGACATGTTATGTATTGACTAATGAAATTATTTTGAAATGGAATGTCATATGGTTGAAATTGCTTTTACTTGCTTTTACTCGCTTTATTTTTTAAGACAAAATTTTCACATGCTAACCTTGGCTGAATATATTGTGGGAAGCACTGTTTGCCATCTTGGCCTTAAGATCTTGGAATGTACCATATATTCTTATGAATAAACGACTCATTCATTCATTCATTCATTCATTCATTCATATATTGCTTTAAGACTTTTGTCCAACAAAACAACTAAGTATAATCATATGTCGTATATATGTAAGTATAATAATATTTTAAGAATTTTAAATTTCTTGGAAAAAATGCAATATAAATTAGTTAGAGTCCATAGTTTTGATCTTCATTCACATACATCGGTCTAAATGCGTACCTTAATCAATTTAGTAAAAATAACTCACTTTCGCGATCAAACTTTATTTTCTTCTTTAAGTAGGTGATCGGATTATTTCTTTGCAAACCATTAATGAAGAGCTAAGACACGAATAATTTGAATTGACAAAGATTTTTTGAATAATTTCTTCGTCTTCGGACTTTGTCTGCGTAATATTCGTTTATCGCTACCTCGCGGGAGCTTTGCATTTCTACAAAATAAAAAATATCCTATGTCCAGGGTAAAAGACATCTCCATTTCAAATTTCATCTAAATCCGTCCTAACGTTTTAGCGCGAAGAAGAAACAAAAATCTGTGTCATACACAAACTTTCAGCTTTATAATAAGAGTAAGAAAATATATTCTAATGTTAGCTTGTTCTACAATTCAACTGCACCAAATTACTGCTCGCAAACAACACCTATACCCACTGACATTTTGATTCATTAACGGGCTCCCAGAGCTAGTTATGAGCCTCACCATTAACTTTAAAGTTCCCAATTGTTTCAAATTTCGTCATAACTTGAGCTTAAAGTTGACTGGTTTAACTAAAGGTAGTAACTTCGAACCCTCCGCCTCGGTGTTTGTCAATCCCGTCAAAGCAAACTGGTGACCGAAAGTTGTTTCTAACTGCCTTCAGCAATCGCTAGTTAATCAAATGTCCAAATATTGGTCAAGGGTGCCACCTGATTACTAAATTCAAACTCAATGTTAAACAGCTCTAACTATCGGAAACTTTCCTTTTGAACTTGATTACTAACCCATCACGAAGTTACTGTTAAAATCGATTTAGACTAATCTGGGTCGGTGATGAGCTGTAAACTATTCGATATCAAACTAATATTTGTATATTTTTCCAGCACGAATATTATTTGTAAATTTGTCTTCTAGAGATTGACTTAGTTTCTTTCACGACCACTGTTTCAGCGTCTGTGTAGATACATAAATAAGGCCAAGAGTATATCAAGTACGTTTTCGCTGCAACATCAAAGACCTGGAAATAGTCTTCTCTCTCTCTTTCTCTTGCCGACAAATAAACAAATTGAGGCCATTCGTGTAAATATTTATATCATGAAAACTTATCAAAAAACTCACTAATAAATTAAACCAAGATCTGCCACGCAAGATCGATCCAAACGGAAAAGTGCGCTAAGAGCCCTATGCCCCTGCTGAGGGGCGAAAGGAAAATGATGGTGAAATTAAACCAACCTAGTGTATGTTTAACCTAACAATTTCACAGGTATCGAATCTCTCAGCGCCGCTAATCTTATGAACCAGTTAACATTTTTTTTGCGTTTTGAGCACCTAAGCACGTGCGTCTTTTGGCACGGAAATGCTTTAAATTCATTTGCAACAGTAACTCGCTGCAGTGGCGCCGCGGCCATTTCACTTGTTTATGGGCCAAGTTAGATGACACTCGTCCGCGGCAACGTCACGTATAACGCTAGCAGCATCATTCAGGCGGGACCTCGTAAAATAACGCAACTTACTCGTTAAATAAACATTATTATGACAGAACATTGTATTTTACTTAGCCTTAAGTGTGATCAATGAGAAGTGAAAGTTTTATTTAATGACGTACGAATGTCTTGGAGCTAATCCGCTGACGAACTGAAAGTTACAATGTATCAGTAACTGGTAGGTACTGAAACATCGCATGAGTTACTACTTGTAGCAGCCATTTATTCACCACTGTTGCATTTATAGGGCGTATATTGTGTTAAAAATTTCACAGTCATGAGTCGCCTGAGACGCCAATAAGCTTGTCCAACACTTCTTTTACAAACTTAAAAAATGATTTTAAAAAAAACCCGCTAATCATAAGATAACCTAATTAAATCTTAAGAGTCCAGAAATTTCGAGATTAAACTGAAGTTATCCATTAGGACAAAAGGGAACTATTATTTCGTGATTAACATGGCGAAATTTAGATGTTCGTTTAATATTGAAGTAGTTACATAAAACATATCTCTCTTCATTTGTAAAGAGGACTATTTTGTAAAAGCGACTACTGTATACAGAATGATTAGAACGGTTTGCCACAAAGCGATTAAATTTGAGTGAATCCGCGCAAAGGCGTAAGAAGTTCAATATCCTGTTGTCCCTAGCTCGAACACATAACAAGCGCTCGACTACTGGGACTACAGAAAATGGATTTTGATTTGACAAGCTTATTGGAATAGGGATGGGCTCTTTTGTACTTTGTAAGCGGTTTAATATTCCCCACGAAACGGCGAACGAATTCATTTTCACTGAAGTGGAATTGTGAGACATGTAATGGAATACTTAGGTGTGAAATTCTTGTCAAAACGCTTTCAATAACATTTAGTATTCTAATATTCAGAAATGCTGCGTATTATTTTTTAAACCTAACAATTCTCTGTAGAAACTTATAATTAAACAGTAACATGCTCCTAACTAAAATTCTAATAGTAGAATAGGCTAGCCTCTGCGTCGCTAGCAGGTATGCCCCAGCTAAATCAACTTAGCTCTTGCGACAACGAATGCCGCCTAGACGTAGAGACACGCGGCGACTGCCGTCAGGGAGCTGTCAAAGCATGTAATTACCTTGGTAATTGCGGTTCATAATTGATTTACTTGGAGCGGCCCGAGTGGGATCGGTTCAATTAGCTACTTCACGAACCAGGTTTTTTCGGGTAAATAACAATTACAATGCTAATATTTATTACCAATTGAAGCCTATTTTATTGCTTTACAAAAGTCAATTACTTACTTCGTTATTGACATATCCTTAGGAAATATCTTTCAATTTGAAGCGGAAACCTTGGCTGATAAAATAAAAACTATAATTTCATTTTGTGTCTTAAGTTATTTTGGGTCAACAAACTCTGAATTTCCAGGATATTATTACTTAAAATAAAATAAATCAACTAACAAAGCTCTCAATTTGCAATTTAGTCGTTAAGTGTCTCTAAAATAGAGAAAGTCCTGCTTTTACAAACTTGGAAGACTACATTTTTGTTTTCACCTTATTAGTTAGTTTCAGCTTATTAGTTATTAACGAAGGACGTAGGCAATATAAAAAATGGTTAAGAAAACGAACAGCAGTGGTTGTTTATTTAAACATTACCGATCATATTTTTCAAAACGGCAAGCAGACCGGAATGGCAATTAAAACTTTTATGTTGGAGACACGGCCTAGCCTGGGGCCGCTCGCGTGCATAGGTGGAAACTGAAAATTACCCGTACCCGCCAGTTTACTTCGCAAAGCCCCAACGCTCGGAATTGTGCGCAACTAACGATGACATCTAAATTCTACACTTTACCCGTTCCTCTATTATTTTCAAATGCAATGTTTTTTGTGATTGTTTTGATGACTGATGATTTTATAGACTTCAATCACAGTAGAAAGTTCACTTCCTAAATGATCGCCTTGGTAAATTACGACGCGAATATTGTCCGATGCTACTTAGAGATACGAAGCGAAAAAGATACTCTTCATCGGTCTTTCACGGTCGAAGATAATTTCTACCGACAGTATAAAGTTTATGCCATAAGCAGCCAAGATGTTCCAGCTTCATACGAAATGTCTCGCGTACGCATCATTCGACGTCAAAAAATGATCAAAGTGACATTTAAGAAACTGTGGTGAAACCTAAGTCTCATAACTTTTTTCACAGCAAAGAATAGTTTTTTCAGCATGATTACGAAAGACTCAACTCAGGCCTATAAGGATAAACGAGTCAAGCTTAGTTAAGAGCCAATTTGCCGGGCTTTGGCACTTGACTATTTATCTGTGGATTGAACTGGAGCTCAGGGCCTGCCAAAAAATGCATCCAAACCTGGATTCTCTAAGGCGTGCCCTCATTACTGGAGCAGGTTTAAATAATGGCCAGAGCGTTTAGGAGCGTGTATGTGTATCATATCACATAATTTAAATTTTGTTTGCATGTCATGTTCAGCACTTCAAGTAATATTCATTTCATATCGAATATTCATTTAAGAATAGAGGCGGTCATTTTGAGTAGTACTTGCGCGTAGTTGTTGGTTCGTTTTTACTTATCATTATCTGAAAATTTTAAAAATATAACTTAAATCTTTAAACTTTTATACAAACTTTATTTCGTCTCAAAACTTAGGAACACACGAGATAGAGGATCAGAGAAAACAGATGTTCCCTCTCCCCCTATATAAATAAGTGTGCAGTGCAGTCAACCAGGCCATTTTATCGGTGGTACAAAAAAGTACTAACCAAGGTTGCTAGCTGGCGCCGCCCTTGATGAATTGGGACCCTATGGTATAACTAACTGTTAAGTTACATTAGCTATTATAACAAAGTCACGCTCCTTAAACAGCGACGGTCTCAAGTGTTGTCGCTTGAGTTATCCCACATGACTCCCGCGGGAGAATATAGTTCTATATTCAAGGGAACACATAAATCTTTGATTTGCCAACGCGGCACTTAAAGCCTTTCATTCGGTTCCGGTTGCATTTACCAGCGTTTTTAGTTCGTTGCGTCACTAAAAAGTAACGTCGTCGCACTCGCCCTTCTCAGATTTGTAAGGGATCGATCCACAGCGACGTACGACACGGTTTTGCGTTCCGGAACTGAATCGGTACACTGAAACAAGAGCGACATCAGCTTTTGATTGTCGACAGCTCGTTTGTCCCAGTTCAGTGATGTTTCAACTCATCAAAAGCATTCATATGCGGCAAATGGTGCTGCATCTTTGTTGACAAAACACCTAATGGAAAATTCATAACTGGGTGTATTAAAAGAGGCCAATTTCAGTTTGTGTCGTTGCCATTTTACTGAGCGCCGCATGTGCCTCGAGTGTGCTCGGATTTGTGAACCCCGAGCGAATGGAAATTTTGACTAGCAACAGCAATCGTTTAGGCAGAGGAATTTTGCATGCAATAGTGGAATTTTTCAGGAAAACAAAATGCGTGATCTAGTCTGGAAATAAAAATAAAACACTGACATGCAGGTATAAGCCGTTACTTTAGTAGCATTAACGGTGTATAAAATATTTTCCGATAGCAAGAAATAGCAAATAAACATTTCTTGTTTTTATTTTGTAAAACAGGCGAATGGCTACACAAAATCGAACAACATCCTGTTTTGTTTCGATTTCTTATAGTACCTACAGCCACTGGAATTAGGCCGTTGGTTGTAGGTCCATTTTTCTTTTTTACCCGACTACGGCAAAGCCAAAAGGAAGGGTTATGTTTTTAGCAGCCTATGTATGTATGTTTGTATTTCATTGTTTTGTACAGTTTTCGTATAAATTGAGAATGTATTTAAAATAAATCAAAAGTTAGATAAAATATTTTTCTCTACCAAGAGCAATAATTTTCAACATGTTATCTATAAGTTCGGCGTGCTTGATTCAAATTTATTTATTTACCATGGTTAACATTTATTTATACTGCAAACTCACAAAATTTTAGAGCAACCTTAACTCTAACCTACTCAGGCTGGGTTTTGTAAATGTAGCGACTCACAGAAAGCCTTCTTACCTTCTTTAAGCTCTTACTTGCCTTCAATTTTTTTGCCATATGAGTAGTCCCAATAGTCTCCAAGTAAAATACATAGCTTTGTCAAACGAACAGAGAGACAAAGGGACAGACGAAGAAGACGAAATTATAAAAGTTCAATTTTTGCAACTTTTCACTGAAACACCGAAAATTGCAACTAAATATCTCCATATTTTTTTGACAATCTCTTAACTGTCGTTAGTTGAATTTGCTGCGGATGACAGAATTGGGGCTTAGACATCTCCGTTTAATCCAGGGGGCCCGCTAGTGAGCCCATACATAACATAGAGTCCATGGGACGCACAGCACAATGGTATTTTATTGCGCGCCACAAATCTTCATTTAGCGGCATTGCCCAAGGCCTTTTAGTGTTTCCGTACACACCAAAACGAAAATGGAACCATTTATATTTGATTTACGATTTCCAATAATTACCGGTTTCGGATTGGATGTGCCGTTTTTTATCTCGAATTTAATGCGAGTTTATTAATGTTTTAGTCACTTTTGAAACACAATTGACTGTTATTTACGTGTTAGTTAGTACATAGTTACAACTCAGTATACGAATATAACATCCATGACTTGAGAGTACTTACAAACAATCATGGTCATTTTATTTACACTACGCCAGAATGGTTGCAGTGGATCTGACTACTTATAAAGACCAGGGTCTACTACAGAAACTCTTCAAGTAGTAGTACATAGATGGAGCAAAGGAATGCTGGAGATAGACTTTATGTGTTATTTAAATTTAATAATCTGATTGAAAGTGGAACCTGACTGTGACAGTTTAGTGGAATTCTTTAACGGATAACAGCTGGTTAGTATTCATACTCTATAATAGCTTCTAGCACATCGTTAAAACTTAATGGTTTTCAGCGAATAAAATAGTATTCCGATGGTAAACAGTTACCGCCGCCTGCCTGTACAGACCAGGCACACCAGTGCGGTAGGTTTTGACTTTCGAGCACTCAACACTTTGCCAGCACCGCGCCAGTCAATTCTGGCTAAAATATACGCTCGCGTATTTGATTGGTCCGGGGCTGGCGAATGTTCAGCGCTCGAAAGTCAACCCGCAGAAGCACTAAATTTTAAATTTGAACAGTATTATTCCAGTTTTATTTCAAATATATTTTATTTCTAGTAGGTACCCATAGCTTTAGACTTTAATTATTTTTAATAAATTAGATATTTGTCGTGATGAAAAATTATGGTTTAATTATTGTTGTGTAAACAAGAAGGGAAATATCGGAGTATTCAGGCACGACGTTACTTAACGAGGCTGATAATAATCAAGGTAAACTGCGCTACCTGGCCGGAGTGAAGTGACATACTTGAGTGGATACAATAATTAAAGGCGAGGCGATTGTATGATCTCCGGCGGGGCAATTACGTGTCGCGACAGACGAATGATCTCCTCTTAGCCAATTATATGAACTGTTGTCAAGGGATTCGCTGTAGGCACTAGGGTATGCCCAAATGATTTCCTCGCAAATTTATTTCGTGTGAGCGATGAGCTGTAATTAATGAAGCTAAATGGGATACACGATACGTTGTACGTTATAATGGACAGACAAAATTGATGAGAATATATTAAGTTAATTTTGATTTCATGCATTTGTAATGTTACGAATAATTTGTTCACATTTTCAACGCTTTACGCCTGTAAATTTAAGAAAAAAACTGGATTTCCACCATAAACTTAGTATGCACGAGAGTATACACGTACAATGCTCTCATTGACTTGCACAAGTTCAAGCTAAAGCAGACTTACTTGGGTTGTCCTGTCATTTAAAACAGGGGTGCAATTATTGAATTTCACCAGGTGACTAAAATTCACCAAAATGGTCGAATCTCTATGAAAAACAGCCATTTTGGTGAGCTATAATCATCGGATGAGTTTCAAAAATTGCACATCAGGTTACAATTTGATTTTCTTAATTTACTCTCTCTCCTTTACTTGCACATGCAGGGCTGGACGTCTAGTACATTATAGGTTTATGATTTCAACTACTATTTTCGGCGATGTACTGATGTGGTCGTGTTCTTTTTTAAAGATGTAACTTTCAAATGATAATAACGCTTATACACAATGATTACCTGTTGGGACTGTGCCAGCCTATAACGATTCGCTTAATCTCCGCTCCGCGTTCTATCTCAGATGTAACAAGGAGTTTAAGTAAATTTTATAGCAATTTGCAGTATGTTAACTGTACCGCCGGCGCTTATTGCCACTCCGGCTTCGTTACACCCAGGCCGGATGATATTGCTAATTGGATCTCCTAGCTGTCGGAAATCGTACAAAGTTTAACTAATACGACACAAGTCGCTGATACTAACACAGAGTTACGTTAATTTCCACTGGACTGGGGCTTGCTGTCCGTGCATATGAAAGTGACAAATCTAGTTTAATTCCCAGTGGTAATTTTGATAGAACAAGAGCCGAAGCTATTTTAGACAGTAATATGGGCTGTTGCATGCGATCTTTGCATTTTCATGGCGTAGTTAATGAATGTACGATGGAGAGGGTGGAGAGCGTGTTAGTGCATATTGTGCTCGCGGTAGCACGCTACAGAAGGGAGGGTGATAAATTATGAGGAGTATTTTATCATACCCTCAAATCAGCCTCGGTATTTTGAATTGATTTATAAACTAAAAGTAAAACTTAAGTGCCATTTTTGCCATTTTGCATGGAGCTGCCTTTAAAACCTACAAGGCACAAAATTAATTTTATTTCCGCATAAATATGCGCATTCTGTTACATAGAACTTTCTAACTTGACTCCGGAATTTCATCAGTTTGACGTAGAGACGTGCCTACACAATGAACGGGTTAATTTTAGCTTGGCACACCCCGTATCCTGAATATCCTTGACGTCTCGCATGGTTGCGAGATACATCCTTTCACTACATTCCATTGAATTGTGTGCGCTGTTCACCCGTCCTCATAATTCGTGCCCTTGAAACATTATGTTCACTGCTTCATTATCTAGAGGAACGGGAAAATTTTAGTAAGGAATATTGTGCTATGTCATGAAGCTATACAACGATAAGGATGCTTTATTACATACACATACCTATAAAGGTACACTATGCTTGCATGTATGTACAAACGTCATACTCATTTGGACGTCGGTAATCACTATCGCCTGGAAGACGCAAAGTCGCTCGTACTCGACTCCAATCATCGAGTCCCGACTCGAGGAACAAGAACTTGGAACAACCTCACTTCATTCGTGCCTTCACAACTTGAGGAATAACTTAGAAATTCAATTTGCAATCGCTGAGCGGTGCAGCGGGGGCCCTGGGAACCGCCGTTACACCAACTCGCTCATTGTTGACGTCACTTATGCCTGCGTGTTTGGTATTTTGTGTACGAATTTCCGACAAAACTTTAAACTTTGTTAATTGTTTGAATAATGAAGTCGGTAATTAAAAGCAGGTTTAAATTTAAATTCCATTTCAGCACAAATCGATTATTTTAATAATCCCTTTAATAAATTGGTGTATCTGTAGATATTTTGTTTAATTTTTTTGAACATGTAACGTATAAAGCTGTGTGAATAAGTCGTATCAATAGCAATTTAAAATGTTAATAGTACGAGTAGATATCTATATTTTTAATAGTACGAGAATGAATAACAACTTAATAAGAACCAATCTTTATAAATACTTCTTGATTGAACAAAACGGAAACGGAGTAGGTAACAAAGATTTTGAAATAATAGAAAACGGCAACAAAGATGTTTATGTAATATGGCAATTTGTTTATCTGCTAAGTGAGGTTAATAAAGCGGTCGTGTCGTTCTCTCGAATGACAGGGGAGACAAATAATGATCACGATAACGTTTTTTATTCGCCGAACGCACAATATTCGCTGTCAAAATAAAATTTAGGAAACCGTAGTGCATGACACGCGTACGTAGGGTATTGTTTTTACCAGTGGTTGACATATATTCTTTACCGTATCTTCTGTCAATGACTGGGACCGTTGAAGAATCTTTGGTCAAATATATGAAAATAAAATAGTAGAATAAAATGTGAGCCGAGTCATATTTAACTTCCTGAATACAAATAACATGTGTATTTTAGTGAAATGTGTAGAGTTCCATACAGATTCAGTCCACGTGCCATTATTTTTACAGACTAGAACCGGATTTTTCGTTTGCATTCCTGGAATAGGAGGTTTATCTAAAAATAAAAATAGTATGGAATTTTTCGAGAGGCAACATCACAATGCGCTTAGTGAAAAATCCGCGTGAGAATCCCGGTAGATATTAAAATGATTGCTTTTACATTTTCTTCTGGATGTGGTACCAGTCGATTTTGAACTTTATCCCCATTTCGTAGCATGCACAAGTATAGCCGTCTACAGCCGCGCACTGTAGATATAAATTATTCAAGATGAACTCAGCAGGTAAATTGAAGGGAGAGTGAAAAATGTCGCCCGGAGGAGGCGCGTCGCGGCCATCGCAGAGACCATCTCTCACGCGATTGTTTGGGCTTACCTTACGAGTAGGGTTGCCAGATGATAATTTGAAAATTGGTTAAGGGTGTATCGTGCCACGCGAAGTGTTAGGGTTCCGTACACCCTCGTAAACTTGTTAAGTCTACTAAGCTTTCCTTTTAATTTCGTTATATATCCTACAATTAATTTTCTCACATGTCCTCAAACAACCATTTCTTCGCTGGCAGGGCTTTTAGCTTCTTGACCCTAACGAAAATTAGCAAATTTAATTAAATATTTCACATATGGATCCCTTAATCGAAAAATTGTTTTACAAACCATCAATATTTTTGAATGACCTATCCAACGACATCCCACACCATGGGGTAAACGAAAATAAAATTCCCTCTTTATACGTGAATGTCCCAAAAAATATTTTAACGATTTTATGTCACCTTTTATCAGCGTGTATAATATGTACATGTATTCCAAATTACAGCTTTCCAGTAGGTACTAAGAGTTTCTCAGCTCAGCTGCAGACAGATGGACGGACGGACATGCGAAACTATAAGGGTTGTTGATTGCGGAACCTAAAAAGGAAGACTTAATGGGTCTAAAATGAAGGATTAAAAAAAGGAGGTAAAGACCTCCTCATTATTAAAGAATAATTTCACAATTTTTTTTAATAATTTAATTTATTTCAATCATATTTAGCTGATATGCCAATTTCAGGAAAAAGTTCTTGGTTTTTTTTTTACTAAATATGAAAATCTTCACTAAATACAAAACAACGATTTTACTGATTTCACACAGAGCCAAACCCATTTATAGACGTATAACAAAAAGGAGGGCATTACGGTAGGAAAAGAAGACAGGAGGACAAACTGTAGAAAAGTTAATTTAGAAAAAGAGAAATAATGACACTTAATATTTTTTTTTATTGCTTTTATAAATTAGCACAAACATTAGCTAATTTGAAACTTTTGATTCACGAATGACATGCCGGACGATGAACAAAATTTCCAAAAACTTAAGCTTCCTATATTACCAGTGATCGGCACCGTCCGTGCAACACGGTGTCAATGACCTCAATCATTATGTTAATATGGATATGCCCCGGGATTCCGGGATTCGAGTCTTAAAAGGAAATCAACATTTATGATTTTAATCCTTATCAGTAAATAAGAAAAGAATGGCATCAACTCTTTATGTGAATATAGCCGCTATTAGCCGTCTTTTTCGCACCAGTTCCAACTATGCGTTTGGTCATAAACGTAAACAATGGAAAATCCGAAAGTGACTTACGACAAGCCAGGTAGTCTGGCAAAGGGTTTTGTTGCACTTCAAATTATTACATTTTAGTATTTACATACATATTTTATACAAGTGCAAAAAGTAAATGTAAAAATGTAAATCATCAAAATTAAAAGTATATCAATATTTTCTATAATGAATAATGATGCAATTTATGAGTTTATTAAATAATCAAACGTCTATTTACAAATAAATAACACTCAATACAAATAATTTTTCGAACAAGATCACGGGATTATAATCATGTCCATATTAAGATTTCTACTTGGAATCCCGCGATGTTGCACGCATAGTGCCGATCACTGTATATTACAAATACAAGTATTGCTAAATATTGTTCAGTACCCGGCCAAAAAGATTGCACATCGGTCTTTGGAAAGAGACATTTGGTTGTTTACGAAGATTACCGAACACTAGCTACCGTCCATCAGTCATCTTATTAATTAAGTGTTGTTTCATACCAAATAAATATTGCACTTTAAGGACTTCATTAGTTTACGTCAAATCGATGACATGTAAACTTTAAATATCTATAGAGAGTTATTGCAACTACTAGAAAAAGGATAGTATTACCACGTATTGCTGTTAATAAGTGGACTGTATTTTTTTTGACAATGACGAAGCAATATCGCCACGATACAAATAACGAAAATAAACTAAATTTAAGTTTTGGCCTTAAGGGGATCACAAAGACACTCACCTTGCTCAGTGCTGTGTAGGAGCGTCGGAGCTTGCAGGTACAGGACCACTGGACTTCCTCGAGCTGGCCAGACTTACCGTGCAGCCCTGGGTTACCCGCTACCTGATTTAAGCTGTAGCTTGTGTGTCTTCCTGATTCCTCAAGGCACTTCGAGATAGGGATGATAAAACTTAAGGGGTTGGCTAAACCGTTACTTTCAAATTAGCCGGCAAACGATAGGCGCGAGACGAAAGGCGCGCGCGAACTCGAAGAAGAATCGAAACGAACTACGTCCGACAATTGACGGAACTAAACTATGACAATTCGATTCAACTGTCAATTGACATTTTTAAGTAAAAATGTACCCACGATAATACGATAATAAATTTAGATATGCGAAAACGGAACAATTATAATTGTATTATTCTGTAATAATAAAATGGACCTATTTTTTCAATAAGAATTGTAAATCAAAAAATTAAAAAATTCTCAATTCCCTCTATTTCACTACCTGTGCTCTCAATGAAGCCAATATCAGTGTCACTATCAGCCGTATTTATTATTAGTCTATCAGTGTAACATCATAATCAAAATTGTCCATGTCTAAATTGCTTTTTTAGTCTCCCTTTTTTCGGAGTGGTGAACTTAACCGAAGTGGAAGATATCTTAGTAGAGTATCTCTACTGATTTCGTTTAATATTTTGTTCAAAGTTATTCTGGAAATTACAGTGGCATTTGCAACTCGCCCTTGAAACTTCTTAAAATAATAACTTAGATTGTCATCCTCATTTTTTTAATCTGTCGGCTTCGGTTGCAAACATTGTAAATAATTTCACGTTGCTAAAGGTTTTCCTATTTTTTTTAAAGATGCCATCGCACGATTTAAAGTTGGGGGGGGGGGTTCAACAACTCTATATTATATATTTACAACTAAATGCGTCCATACCCTACTGGAGCTGTACAACGACTGACGAACGTCACGTAGGTAGTGTGTGACAACGCTCTATGTAGCCGAAATTAGCAGAGTCTCTTTCCAAAGACCGATGTGCAATCTTTTTGGCCGGGTACTGTATATCGCGTCCCGTTTGGGAAAGTATAGACACTACACATAAATTAAGAAAATTCTGACCAATGTGCAATCATAATTGATCTGACCAAGAACGCAATGATGATTTATACTTAAAATAATTTAAAATGTCCTAATTTTGGGAAAGAAAATCGATCCAATTCTGTGTAATAATCCGGGTCACCTGATGGAAAGCGATCCCGCCGACCCTAGATCTCTGGATCTCTCATTTACCGTACGAAACGCAGTAGTAATTGTAGTTCTCATAATAATAATTGGTAAAGTATTGGTTTTTAGTAAGAAATACAGTATCCTATATTCACGTGTTTGGATCAAGCTATTATGATATACTTTTTGTTATAGCATGAGAAACGAAAAAGTTACAGTTTTATTTCCTTTGTCTGGATGAACACATCTGTTTCAGCGAGCCTATAAATATTAAATTAGGAACTGACGGATAGAGCTAGTACTGAAAATGATTTGCCACTTTTCACACACAGAATTACCAACAAATATATCCGAAAATATTGCTATTCTTTCTGAAAAATGTTCATTAAATAAAGCGTTCAAACAAAAACACTTTTTGTATTTGTAGGCGTGCCACAATAATAAGCCAGCTTTGTCCCGTACAGCTACATCCATGTGCGACAAAACGAGTTGATACTAAAACATTATCTACCGTCATACCCTAATAGGTCCCTATCGGGAGGGTGTGACGTGCATTGTTTTTGTGAGGCGCGATGAGATCCATATTAATCACTGACGGTCACATAAATCGCTCAGTGTCGTTGCCAGTCGCACGTATTGAGTGATTGAGTGCAGATTGTAAGACGACACTGTCATGGTCATGACTTCTCTGGCCTTTCTCATTTTCCTTTGCAATTTATTGCTTTGAGAACGCACCACGATTGACGTGTATATTTTATACCTTGAGACCCGATTTCACGAAAGCCCGTAAACTCAAATGTTAAACCGAATTTCATTAACTTATTACAATTGATATTTTTAACCAGCCAACTTAAGGCTGTGTGTAATGCTGGATGGTAAATAATGATTAAGTGTTTCGTTTAAGTTACCAATATATTATAACGAATTTTTATATTATATATAAATAACTATTTGTACTAAGAGAAACATAAACACGATGTGACCGATCAGATTTATATGCTCCATTTCATATAATTTCCAAGCACTTCTCAAATAATGTGATCCTGTAATGAATCCATAACTATTGACCGTTACATTCCAACCAGGATTTTTGAACCAGTCTGCGAAACCTGTTCACAGTAACTGTCATACTGGCATGCCAATACACGCACTGAAAATCATGATGACATTTATTGCGAAAAGGTTCCACTGAGAGTTTTAAAAACTCTAGTCAGGCTATACAAATTATTAAATGTTTTCTTAACAGTGATCACTATTGTAACCAATTTGAAGCGTGCCCTTTAGATGGTTTGAAAACTTCCCACTCAATTGATAACTTGCAGCTAACAACATTTAAATTCGTCGATACACAATGTCTAACAAAATGACAGCCAAGAGATGGTTCGACATCACAATAAATTGACGCCAAAGTTACAAATTCACTCCTAATTGACCATTTATGGCTTTTGGATTACCAACTTTACTGCAGCGTCACAATGTATAAAATTATTATTTATTAAGCTTCGTAAGTAGTGTCGGTCAGCAATGCGAAGACTAACAGCACGATTGTCTTACTTTTTGTAGTACCTTTGGTGTCGCCATTTTAATAGCGCAAACTCAATGTCTAGTGTTGTAAGGTTAGCGTTATCGCCTACAACCCGGCGTGAAAGTAACTTTCTTAAAAAGCCATAATATCAAGAACACAAGTTACCAAACAACACAGCTACTTAAACAAGATAATAATTATATATTGTAGAGCCCAAAGCTTGTGGATACAAATGAACTAATTAGGAGTACAAGCATAACCCATCATTAATTAGTTCATTAGTCTTCATACAGGGTTTTAAAGGAAGGTTTGTTCGTTGACGTATGTCTGGATGTCTCTAAATAAACGGTTTTAATTTCCCTTGAGCCGGGTAGCGGGTGGGCTGAGCCAGCAATTTGCCGGGCCGCGTCTCATTATGAAGCTCGTTGTCTTGAGACAATATTCCCAACCCGATGCTCGGTGCCAGCCGACCTATTCACGACTGTTCAGCAGCAGACAAATCTCGCTGTTAGGTAACGGGTAGTGCCATCCCGCTCGACACTACACGGCACAATCGAAGGATTCAACACCACTAGAACCTGCACGGACTTTGAATCAAACCACAGTTCAAATGCAATGCGTTGCAGACAGAAGACGAATTTGTCATTGTTTACAGTGTTGCGAAAACATTTGCAGTCAAATCACATTAATTTGTATGTTTATCAACGTTAGAACGAAATTTGATATGATTCTCCAATTGCTTTGGAAATACGTTTAACGTGAACCGAATTGCTAGCTTCCAAATTATACCCTAAAGCAAAACTTCGCTGAAACAACCTTAAATTAGGTTAATTCAGACATTTCGATTACCTTAACGTATAAAATGTGTACTTAAAACATTTACCTGGGTTTAATGTGGGAAATACATTTTAACCTTTTGAAATACACGTAGATTTAACAAGGTACTTAATACTTCAAAATCTTTTCTTTAGTAAACACGGTGAAATAAGGCCGTCGCATAATCTGTTCACATGTTTGCTCTGGAAGAAAAAGTCCCAAAGTGTAACGTTACGTCTTAATGCACAGGAAATATTCAACTGAACCGTTCCCAGGAGTGCTTTCTAAAGACTTGCTACGAAAATCTCCAACCGCTTCGCCACTTGGACGATTTATGAGGATAGTTAGGCCAACGCAGCTCTGCTCGCAAACAAGTAACGCCAAGGAGTACAACTATACGCAAAGGTGAAATAACTATGTCAATTACATGTTTTTCAGAGTATCACTCTGTATTTACATGCAAAATTTATAGATAAATAGTCCACATATGAAAAGACTAGTGAACAGCCTAGAAGTACGTGAAAAGGTGTAGTGACATATTAACAAAAATTTCAACACCTCCACTGCATTCGACCTACATGGGTAACACCCATCGTAGCTGCACCCACACCTCCCCTGGCTCCACGGTTAGTAAGGACCACAAAGGGGGATGAGCTTAAACGGCCAAGGTCTATCTAACTGGCGAGGCTATACAGTTGCCACGCCAATATACAAGAGAGTTGAAGACGCGCCGCGACTGCCTGATGAACTTTAATTACAACGCCGCAGCGGTACCACCGTGGAAGCAATTGCCTGGTATATTAGCATAATCACCGCGGTTAATTGAACTGAAATTGAAGATGCATAAACATACCTTAAGATACCTAGCGCGCACCGTCTGCAAAAGTTTATCCTGGTAATCGGACACTTAAGTATTGCACCTTGGAACGTAGCTAGCGTAAATAGAGAATTAATTTCAGATTTTCCTTTTATAAAAAAGGCAGTTTGTAAAGAATTTCTGATACCTTTAAAAATTTCAAATACCGAAAGCGGAAAAAAATCTATTCAGAATTTTAAAAACTCATTAAGAAAGCATGAATAAGTATTTAACGTGACGGCTAAATCTGAATGATTGCGGACAATTTTGTTCAATTATGTCTACGATTAGCTTTTTCCATCGCTGGTACCAGTAAAAAGCTCGTAAACGTGGCAGTGGCCATAACCTGTGTTATTATGTTGCAATAGCCTCCGGGAATGTTGGGAAAAATAATGTCTTCAACAAAACTGAAAGGCTTGGTATAAAAATATTAATGGCTGCGTAGTTTTCCGTAACCCTTGCCCTGATGTCAGATTTCAGATAGGTACTAGATACCTAACACCGATTTCTTTAACCTTAATAGTCTTAAAATGTTTACCTTCACTAGCAAAAACTACAAAAATATTATTCTTACAACTTCTTAGATCTTTTGATTTATTTGACTTACAAAAGGTCTTTTTGTTTTTTTAGGTGTGCCTAGGTGAAATCATGTAACCAACTTCAAACAAACGAACACATTCGTATAAATTGTTAAAAAACAAAAACAACCCCCTCCGGAAGTCGGGTAAATTTATAATCGCACGAGCATAAAATCATCAATCTTACCCTTCGGAGAAATCGAAGGAAATAAACTCGATCGTAAAAACAGAAACGAGAACACGGCAAAAAGCATGTAACAATGGATTACATCCATTGATGCATGTTCTTCTGGCCAATTATTTTTGATATCAGAAAATTCCGTCTCTACTGATGAACAAAAATATTGCGTTAACAACAGCTAAGACACTTCTTATTTCTTTCATCCAACAATTTGTTTAAAGTTAAGTTAGTCTTTCATTTAATTATGTTCACTGTTTTGACTAAGTATCCAAATTCTAGGTCTGGAACTAATTCCATTTACGAAGTAGAGACCCGTGTTAGATATGCAAAGCAGAGATGCAGCAACAGTATTTGGGCCAAAATTCTTTTTAGTGCCTAAAAAAAATTTAAAATGTACAAGCACTTTTACAAAATTGTAGATGTCTCGAAATATTTTCCTATTTATATTACGTTAGTTCTCAACCAGGCCCCAATTTTTATTATAAATTTTCCCACCATCCTGGGTTTTTATTACAGAAAATTCTCATTTGGTACCCAAATTACCACTGCGTTACCAGTCCCCATGACTCCTCAAGAATAGTGTCCACTGCGTTACCAAACAATAGTTTTTTTACTTATTCTGACCCCAAATATTTTTATAACAGTCATCATCCGGGTATGCGTATGTCATTCCGAATTTAAAGATAACATATTATTTTAAGAATATCAGGATAAATAAAAGATATGCGTTAAAATGTACAAGGGACATTTTTATAGGCATCAAAAAGAATTTTGGCCCATTTAGTGTTTTTCTTTTTCCTTGTTACTGTGATATATTAATAAAATGGATCACTCACGTATTTTTAAGTCGAGAAATGCCGGACCGGCCGGATATGTGTCGCACAGACGCAGCTATTTTGCACGAGCCCGGCACTGGTTTCGCGGAGTAGCAAGGTAATTTGTTCCAGTTTGATAATTGGTTGGGCTATACCTCAAACAATAACTTCCCATAAAACTGCTCGACTTCTTTAGAATACAAAGAAAAAAACATTTACTTAATTGTAATATGGTTCTAAAGGAAATCATGATTAATTTGGCGTTCTAAAAATCAGAAATCACATGGCTTACACGCCACGCGAGTGTTAGATTGTAGGTAGGTAAGTAAAAGGTAGGCTCGGAGCGGCAGGTTTTGATAGCTCCATGATGGATAGAAGTGCTCTGCCACCTGGGAAAATGATGAGCATCTCATTGTTTTCCGCGAAGCGAAAGTATTTTAAATTCAAATCAGACACAGAAGAGTTTTTAGACGCAACGTTGAGAATATTATACCTACCTACTTACGTAGCCTTGGGTGAATAATATATCAACTGGAAAAAGTGTCGCCAAGGACCTTTGACCTACATTTACACTCTTGAAAATGAAAACATACAAAATAAGTAAATCAGGGAAGGCTCATTTAAAAAGATACATACAAAACCTCCCCCGTAATGATGGCGAGAAGGAAAATAAACAGAATTAAACAAAAAACTGTCGTAAAGTTGGCGGAATTCGGTAGTTCGGATGATAGAATTTGTTCGTTGACATCACTTAGGTCGGGTAGGATTTTCCTTTATTTTTTGCTGTCAGTTTTTGATACAACTTTTTTATTGAATAAAATCAAGAAGCAACTTATCAAAACTTACCTTTTGTTTTTGTATAAGTCGTACCAAACTGATTATGTACCAAACTAAATGTTAAATATAAACGAATGCTTTGTCGAGGTAACGTTATTGCACAGGCTAAACTTAATCTTGTCTGTTTTCGCTCATTTGCTCGCCTTCCAATTGTGAGACACATCAGTTGGCTAGAGTAGACGTGTCACCTGCGACCCGTTCTCGGACGAATGCATTAATTTTGCCTCCGCTGCGCTCAGAGTAATTTTTTAGCATTAAGGCTAGAGTGACTTTGAGAAATGCCAGTGAAATTCAGAAAAATTGGAACTTATCATTTTTTAGATTCGTAAAGCCTGAAGCAACTAAAAGGGGTTCAATAGACATTAAGTTAAACAGACAAACCTCTGCGCAATCTCAAATTGTAAATTCTGCGCCACAATCTGGTACGTAGGATCCAGCGCTCGCCGCTCGAAGTGCTTAGATGAAAATCACATAGGACATACGGCACCGCTTGTTTTACTTGCTAAATTCTTGGCAACGCTCGAGCGTTCTTTATTTTGTGGCAAAATGGTGGAGATAAACATTTGCAATATGTGCTATTATTGATTCTCGACTTTTACAATTTCTTGGCTTTTACAGTTAAGTTTTATACAAAACAAGTCTCTAGGTCCAGCGGTTTGGGCTGTGCGCTGATATATCAGTCAGTCAGTCAGTCAGTCAGTCAGTCAGTCAGTCAGGACTTTGAATTTTATATATATAGATGTTTTATGCAAATGACAAACACCAACGAAACGAAGCACCGGTTAAGTGGGTTCTGACACCATATACTTAATATAATATTTATGTTATAAAATTGCAAAAACAAACCGTGAAAGAAAACTACCGAAACGCAAAACTAAGTTGCTTTGTTAAGGATTTTGATAATTTCTAAAATACTGTGCTGGTTGAAAACATCGTTATATTTTTGTTATAATATTTAGTACTTATATAAACTTTAAATTTATCAACTGTTATTATTTCAGATTTGTCGCTTTACCAACTTCGGTGATATGGCATTTATTGTCATTTTTCGCTTTTGTTCAAAAACTATACGACATAAAAAGAGAACCTGTTTTAAAATTGGTAAATGTGACTCTTTAAAATAACCCACTTGACCTAGTAGCCTCATTTTAAAATTTTGTCCTTTTTTGACTCCGTTTGATAATCTAGTAATCTTTACCAATTTTTCGTTTCCAGTATGGTTGAGAAAGCAACATTAACACTCTTTCAAAGTTGAAATTAGACAGACAGACGAACCAACGAGTGGAGTCTCAGCGTAAAGGTTTCTTGTTTACCTCGTTGGTACAGAACAAGAAGGGTTATATTATTGAATTAATTTAAAGAAGGAATGCGATACGACGACTTTTTATAGCGACACAGTAATTCTTATATTATTCGTCTCAAACTACGACACGAACGGTCTATAAAATTATAGATCAGCCGACTGTACCGGCCTCGCAGACCTAAAATTATTTTACTCCCATTTGGGAGACATTCGAGTCGGAAGTTGTAAAAGCCACCCCAATTTTATGATTGACAACTTATGCCCTGGACACACTGAGTGGGAGAAAAAAAGAGTAGGTACTTAGTGATACATTGCTTCGTGCACCCGTCGCTGGCAGGTTGGGAACGGTAGTAATCGCGCAATGAAACGCAGGTGACGTCTCCCACTCGCAGATGTGTGGCCAAGGCGAAAGGCGTAACGGTTATTGTTGCACACTTTCCCGGACACCAAAAATTTGAAAGCATCCCAATATTCATAGGCAACATGCGAGTCTAAAAGTACTGTGAAACCGGCGAGCTAAGTAACTGTATGAACAAAATAGACTTGTGGTTTTCTAAACTTGTTTATTTGAAACGTATTTCACCCCATCCCCATAATAACGGGAAAACGCTGTCTCAACGGCGTTAAAGGATGGTTCCCGAAGAGGGCTGCCAACCGACCGGAGCAACACCTGGCCTGCTCGCATATCACCCAGTTTATGCGATTCACCAGCTGATGCGAATGCTTTTCTCTTTTTACGTTATGAGCTGCAGGCGGCTACATGCAATATTTATGGAGCTAGCATGCCCGAGTGATACAATTGTACTAACTGTCAAGCTACAATTCTACTATCAATTAGTTATCTGAACCGATTTTTATATCGATACTAATTGAAATACACTGAAACTTATGTACATGCATTTTCTCTAAATGAATATTATTCTCTTATCTACTAATACATATAAAACTCATTTCTATGTTTCAACCTTATTGAAATGGCCATGCTGGTCACAAGAACATTTCGAAAACAAAGTTATAAAAATGTTCTAAAAATCTGTGGAGATAGAATCGGAAGTTAATATTCGGTCAGCGAAATATTTAGCATAAAAATAATTTGTCGGAATAGTTAAGGCTTGTTTAGGGTAGATTTTTCTGGTAGAGTAAAATTCTGTTTCTGTTGAACAAAAAGACAATATTTTGCCCGCCGTTTAAATCATAACCTTTAAAAAATCTATCTAAATTATTCCTAAATCTTCATCAAATTATCCATTCTTTTGGAAATAAAGGTAACATTTGAACTAATTTGAAGCCGTCTAGCGCGAAGCTACGAATAGCCCGGATCAATACGAGAAACCAAATCTATTTAGCTCTGCCGCTCCCGCACGGACACAAGCACGTGAAATAAATGCGACTGCGACCTTTGACCGTTTGTCTGGCTGCATTTATGCATTTAGAATCTGGCTGGACAAATTTCAGGTGGAATCCAGCTATAGGTAAAAAACGTAAGTACTGTTGCATCCGTTTTTAAGTTAACAAGAACTGTAAATATGTCCATACATCAGTTCAGAATCGGATCAAACAGAAAATAAAGTGAACTGGCTGAGTGTCCTCCACATGCCCTAAGGCGCTGCAGTTTTAATATATATTTTTTTTAGGAATAGGTCACGTACATATACATATTTTCTACAAATTAACGAAACGTTTATTCTTTTACAATACGGATACATTTTTTTACAATTAATATAGCCACTGAAATGATAAAAACCAACCCTCATTAAAACGAATTTGACATGTTTTCTAACATAATGTAACGTAAGATGCGTTTTGTGACAAACAGTAAAGTTTACCTAGTCTTAAAATGTTATTCGATTCCCTTTCCACATCACCGTCGAAAATAAAACCCCAGGAATAAAATAACGCCTCCAAAATGAATTATGAATGAACATTATGATAATTATAAGGGAGCAATAAAGTGGATCAACCTATCTCATTTGTGGTTTTCTGTCCGCCGGTAGTTATACAAAGAAGGCAATAAACCCAGTTATGTCTTGGCCAGCACCGAGCCTTCCTCCACGTAATCAAATAAGCGGAGTACAGCCAACGGATTTACGACCGACAAAGCAAATCCTTCTCCGGCTTACTTACATAAACACGTACACGTACGGAGAATAAAGCGAAAAACACCACGAATACAAACGATTCAATAAGTACCTATTAAGTGCTTAAGTCATAAATAAGTAAGTATACGAATAGAACAAAGGGAACTAAGCAGCACCGCCCAAGAAGTCATCTAATAATTAATTGAGCAGGAACTCGCTTATTTTCACATCAGCAGCTTCGACGACACTCTCATTAGTGACTGGAACATCTGCAAGTATATACAAAAATAAATTAAATGTAACCTATGTATGTAAACCTCACGAAAAGGTTGTCATAGTAAACAGTTTTCGTGCTAAGTATATGCAGGTTATCAATCTGAATGTCCATACAATATTTGCAAAAAAAAACTTACCAACGTCACGTCGTGACTCTACTTATTTACCCAAAGATTATTGCGTCCCTATAATGTACAATTTGTTGCGTAAATAATTCATTGTGTGTCCTCTTGCAGGGCTGTTTCGCCTATCTTTTGAATATACATAGTGACCTATCCACACTCTATCCCATTATATACTAAATATAAAATTTACTCTGCTTGATACCTTTTCATGGCAGAACTGATGGATCTATGTTGATGAAAATATTCATGGAGATTGGGTCTTGAGAATGGACATAGGCTACTTTTTATCTCGGTCGGCAAAGTGCGCTTAAGAAATCTGGAGCTAGTTGCGCTTGCCAATAGAGTTAGTTCTAGATGACAAGGAAAATCCAATAATTGCTAAAGATCAAGATGCCATTTAATTACACAATATTATACAGTTTTGTACCTCGTCTGTTCATAAGTTATGAGACAACTTTTGACTTAAAAAATAAAATAAAATAATACTGGCAGCTGGGTCGTTCTCAAAAAAGTGGCACCGCCACCTGTCAATAGGTTTCTCATGGAACTTTTTTTTTATAAAGCGTCATTCTTATAATTGAATTATCAATGCATATTAAAATACACTTTTTAAATAGAGGCCAAATACTTTCAAATAAATGCAAAGTGTATTAATAACCATCAAAATATTTGCAACTAGATTTTGTCGTTCACCTGCAGTGTCCAAAAGCGAGGCACTCGTGTTTTGAGTGAATAAAGACATATAAATTACCACCGTAACTTAGTATGAGTACTCTTTTTTACTTACATATACGCTCAAGATTTTAAACGACAGTGTCGAATAATAATACTATACTTATATTGCGAATTATTTGAAATTTAATTTTGTCCACGACTGTTTTTGTCGCTCGCCTGTCATAAGGTAAACGCTACTTCTGTGTTAATACTATTTCATCTCACCCGCCTCACCCCGCATACATTGAGACTTTCGGTCACCAGCAAACGCTGTAAGAAGTAACAAGTCGTCAGTGTGCCGTTGTCAAAAATTACAAACAAAAAACTTGCTCGCGCGGGAGTTTGTAATGGGTAAGTAGTCGCTATTCTGTCTTCCATATTTTGGTATTTGTGTGAACTATTGCATTGATATTAATTTACAGCGTGTGAAACGTGGTTTATTCGTATGTTTAGAAATATGCACTTCATTAACCAACTGCTTAACTTAGTATTGATGATATAACTGCCATTTTGTCCATCACCTGTATGTCGTTCACCTGACTAAAGAAAACAGGTGAGCGACGTATACGGCAGGTGAACGACCATTATTTAAAAACTTGTACTGTACATACCACCATTTTGAGTCGCTTTTATTTTTTTAGACAGCTAAAGGGTCTATCCATTGGGACAGTCCCTTTAGCTGTTAAAACACTTACTAAAAATAATGACATTATTTTATTAACTCTTTATTACAGCTAGTCACTTTGAGACTATACCCAAGGTAAACCTAAGCCTGAAAACAGAACAGAAGTTTCAGCCAAAATGAGAGAAAGGGAGAAACTAATGTAGGTACCAAGAAATTAAGAATAATGCGGGATTATATGCGAAATATCAAAGAAAAAATAAAATATGATAAAATAAAAACACTACAACATACTAAGTACTACAAGTCAAAGATGGTTCGGTAGCCAGATCAAACGAGGAACGGGGTTATCCGATTTAGGACTTAAAATTTTAATAAAGCATTTGTTGTCAGTTTAATGTAGTTTTTATATAACGATTGATTTACCTGCACCCATTGTCGTTAACCTGCTCACAGTTTCAGTTTAATTTGTACTTATTTGTCGCCAACCTGGCCCCATTGTCGATAACCTGCTTACAAGTAGTCGTTCACCTGACATCGATGTCGTTCACCTGTCTACGACATCATTTCAAATACCTATATCTTCTAAAATAATGAAATAAATCAGTTCCCTCTATGTGATATCGATTATTCAGTTGTATTTCTAGAGATCCTAATTTTAAAAAACGCATTATTGGGAATTTTCTGAAATAATGCAAAATTAATTCAACAGTGCCACTGTTTTGAGAACGACCCAGCTGTTTATTTCTTCTTTCAATTTTGAATTTGGTATGTTGGTGTTCTATTTATACGTCTTCAGGTATTCATTTCTATTATTTTTCTTGTGATGGCGGGAACAAAAGAATCACGTGCTACTGTCATTTCGCTATTTATGGCGGGAAAAAACCAATGGAGATTTTCCGAGACATAAAATGTTTTGGGGTAAGCCGCAACTCCGTGTATTACACCATAAAACGTTACAAGGAGACTAATTATCTAAAAGATTGCCAAAGGAGTGGTCTCCCGCGGTCTGTAAGGTAGGTAGGTAGGTAGTGTGGTATTATATATGATAATTGCTTATTTCTTATCTATTAAACTAAAAACGAGATTTAAGGGCAGCATAATTATGAAGATCACATAAAGATTTTTTTTCACAAAAAATATTATATCGTGGATTTTGTTTACCCTCGTATTTATGAACATTGCAATTTTAAGGCTTTATATATGAGTCCTAGTTTAATGTACTTGAATACGTAATCGACGTAAATACTGTGACATAAATCGCCAAAGATTATCCAAATTAAAGGTATCCCTTTAAACAAAATGTGATGAAAAATAAAAAGTGAACAAGTCAAAAACAAATCTGAGGAAAATAAACAAATCTGAATCTGAAATCTGACACTTACCCACATCAATAAAGCCATCTGTATCGTATCCGCTATCCCGCCTGGATGCTAGGATTGCTTCTCTCACAGAATCTACCAGCACGTGACTCAGACATACGGCAGGCTCGCCGGTCGCTAACAAAATTAATATAACCAATTATTTCGTAATAAAAGAAGGAATGCAATGTAGTCCAAAAGCAAAGATAAATTTATTACAAGTTAGAGTTTGACACAAAATTTATGAATAATGAAACATTAATTACATACATCATTGAGAACTTAAATATTATTTTAGTTTGGATTCGTATGAATTGTTATCTTATTTCCACTTTAAGGTTTATCGTATCTATCTATTGTACAATTTGATGTCTGTCAACTAAATCCAAAGGGCTTTCTAAGATCTCAGGAAATGTACTTCGTACTTAAGTCAGAGGCGTATTTAAAGATTTGGCGCCCCGGGCCATTTACCTTTGGCGCCCGATTAAATGACGATAAAGTATTTCATTTCAGGGGCGGCTGCCGCCCCTCGCAGCCTGGCGCCCCGGGCCATGGCCTGGATAGCCCTAGGAAAAATACGCGCCTGACTAAAGTACATAGCTTAAAGTATAAAGATTAAATAAATAAAAAGCTTCTCCTCCTTTAGCGCCCTTATTTAATCAGTTATGTTGTTGCATACCTTTGGATCCCAATATGCCAACTGGGTTCGGTCTGTTTCGACTCAGATACACGCGAAAATCATGTGGGATATCTTTAGCGCCTATGATATGATAGTTCCACGTTCGATCAGAGTAGAGTTCTCCGGAATGTTTATCGAATATCATTTCTTCTACCAACCACAATGATAACGTTTGTATAAACGCTCCTTCTACCTAAAAATACAAATCAAAATCTAATAATAAAATTATACTACATCACCACGTTATCTTCCATAAATCGTATATCGTACATGTATACGTAAGATTAGGAAAAGACGAAGGATGAATGCGTGGATATAACGGTTTCTGTTCTATTATCAGTCATAGAACCCGTATGCAAATGATAAAAATATATTCTCACCTGACCCACGTCTAAAGCCGGATTAAGGCTACGTCCTACATCTTCGAATACGTCGGCGCGAACTATCCATTTGGTGCCGGTTAAAACGTCTATCTCGACTTCGGTTGTGGCTATGCCAAAGATAGAGTAGTTCACTAGACGAGGATCATTCGGGCTGGTTTGGTAGTTAGCTTGTAAGAGTATTCCCTGTAAGTCGGCTTCAAAAACTACTTCTTCCCAAGTGGCTGTTGGCATCGCTGCTCGAACTGGAACTAATCTTGCTATTATTTGCTGACAAGATCTTATTACGGCTAACGCACAACACTCGGTTGTTATGCTTGAAGCCGTTGAAAAGTTATTCGGTGTAGCAAAATTATAATTCGCTACGACAGCAACTTTCTCAACTGGTATTTTAAATTCATTAGCTGCTACTTGCGCTATTTTCGTGTTAATTCCTTGCCCTACTTCTATACCGCCAATGTTTACTACCACGCTTCCGTCACCGTGATATACTGAAACTACAGCTCCGTAGTTGCCAAGGTACTCTGTCGGAAAAGCCATGTTGTTCAGTCTCAGAGCACGTTTTTTCCAACGGTGTTTTGCATTAAATTCTTTAATATATTCAAGTCGTTTGTAGTAATCAGTTTTCTCCAAAAACGTTGGAACTAATTCAGGCAGCTGATTGTCATCCACCCGATAGTTAGCGAAGCGGACTTGAATGGGGTCTCTTTTTAATTCAGCAGCTATATGTTCCATTATATGTTCAATAGCTGCAATACCCTCAAAACCACCTAAACAGATAAGAGGTTATTAAGCTTAGTTTTCTTTATGACTTTGTTGTCTCAAGTTAAAAAAAATGAAACTATTGTAACTCACCAGGACCTCTCATGAAACAATTCGTTGGAGAATCGGTAATCGGACCAAACGAATCTACCTTCCAGCGGTCAGGGTTGTAACAATTTTTCATAGAGCTAGTGGCATACGTATTTTCATTCTCATTCTTAGACATACCATCATTGACGAAAAACGATGCATCCATGTATTGAATTTGACCGTTTCCATCTACTCCGACCTAAAAATAATATTAAACGTTATTGAGATTGTTTTATTTTATTAATTAAGTAACACAAAAAACATTAAGTGTACCTTTTATACAACTAAATATTTTTAAGAATAAAAATTAAATAAATAAATAACCTCATAATCAACTCGTGAGTTTGGTCTTTTTCCTGTTATTCGCATTATATCTGGCATGCGCATTGCCATGCGGCAAGGTTTATTTAATTTATATGCCACAAGAGCAGTGGCACATGTAGCAAACATTTGCCTAGCAATTTTGCAACCAAAGGCACCTCCACACCGTCTCGCCCGAACAACTACTCTGCAATCAGAATGTTAGGAAACTTACATTTTTTCTGGGAATACTAGTATGTATAACAATCTCTATACTTCTTGCATACAAAATACATTGTGGCATACAGATTCATCTCATCTCTTTCCGCAATACCGATAAAAACACTTAAAAGCTTATTTATTCACCACAATTATTTTACGACGTCCTAAAGACAGGCAGAATTAGAAGTACCCGTAACCGCCGAGCATGTATGAAGAGAGGAATGTGTGTGGAGGAAGCGAGGGAAGTATGCCAGGACCGGAGCAAATGGCGTTCTGTGGTCTCTGCCTACCCCAAAGAGAAACAGGCGTGAGCTTATAATAAAATAATAATAATATGATCCATCCATCCATCCCGCATGACGAGAACCTCGTGAAGGCCGAGAAGGACAAACTCAGCAAGTACCTTTACTTGGCTCACGAGGTAACCGCTATGTGGGATGTTGACTCGACAATCATTGTTCCGATAGTCGTCTCAGTGAACGGTCTTATAGCGAAGAGTCTCGACCAACACCTCAAGAGACTCTCGCTAGAAGGCTGGATCAAGGGTCAGATACAAAAGGCGGTACTCCTGGACACGGCACGAATAGTCAGGAGATTCCTCACTCTGCAGCCCTAACCACCGGTAGCTTGAGCCCTGCCCCGCTGCCGGCGGCACTCTAGGTTAGGTTTGTATAATGTTTGTATATTTTGTATTGATATTGTTTTATTACTTTTTATAGAAATATTGTAAAAACTTAACCTAAGATTTTAAATAAATATACATAATAATTATTATTATTTTAAACTATCCGATCCTGGTACTTCTGGTCAACAATAATCCCTATACCTATTTTATTAATATTACTGGATCAACGGTGAGTACTGAGACTGCAAGCCATAATAAGGGTCAGCCCATAATGGCGCAGAGCATAGCGATAGCAGAATTTAAATCCCATTTTTAGTAGGTACAACAAAAAACAACTTATTAATTGAATTATTTTTAATTGCCGCTCCCGCTATTCAAACCACGGATAGACTTGAACGTCCATAACGTTACCGTTTATAAAGTTCAACAGCTATGGTGGCTTACATCCATCAGTTGACAGACCGTGAAAAGTCGATGCTAATAGTGTCATAGACGCATTAAATAATAATGTTTCCATTAAAACACTACAACTACACTTACAAATTTTCAGGGATTTGGAGAAGCTGCGCAATAGCTGCCTGAGTAATATCAATCCATTGAGATGATGTCTCCACTTCATATCCATTATCTATTGGTCTTGTTACTGTATTGTGCAATTCCATCATATGATGATATTGACGTGGTGAATAGAATTTGCCTATTATCACTTTTTGAACGTTAGCTCCTCTGTCGGTTGGTGTTATCCCAGGGTAAGGAACCAGCCTGTTTTCTAGTGGTGGCGCAGCAATAGCATCTTGTATTGTAAAAATAATTGGTTTCTTTGATATGTTCTTGTACTTTATTTTCACTAACTGCGCCACCTTATCTGCTAAGACTTGGGTTTTAGCCACAACTAATGCAACAGGTTGATTAAAGTAGAAAATTTTGTCACTCGCTAAGACTTCTTCATTTTCGAATAGTAGTTGGAAATCTCCCCGAACGATGCTATTTACTCCTGGAATATCTTTGGAAGTATATACAGCAATCACGCCTTCGATTTTCTAAAAAAACAGTTTCGTCAATTATTCTCTGGCATTCCATATTATTTTTTCAATTAAATAATTGCATATTGTTATACTTACCATGGCATCAGAATAATCGATAGATTCTATTTCAGCTCTTGCAACAGTAGAAACAGTAAATGACGCGAAAACTTCATCTGAAATAGTGGGAATATCGTCGGTGTACTTTGCTTCCCCTGCACATTGGATGAGACCTTCCTTTTTCAATAGTGGTTGGGTGATGGGGTAATCCGCTTTATTGGTATCATACTCCTGGTAACTGCGGCTTACTGGTGGCCTATCCTCATATGAAGTTGTCCCACCTGATGCATATTTTGGACTCAAAATTTCATGTGGACATAGTTTGATGATACTCTAAGGGAATACGAATAAAACATTGTTTATAAAATACATTAACAATTGCTCTGAACAGATACCGCACAATGAACCTATGCATATTCGCCCTAACTTAATACGCAGACTGATGTACAATAATCCGCTTTAGTATATTCATTAAACGGCTAGTTAGGTTTTGAGTTCGTAGTCTTGACATAATTTCATAGGATAATAATGGCAATAAACGCCATACGCGTGGAGTAAATCAACAAAACTGGAATAAAATATTTCATCGGACTTCCACACGTATTTATCTCTAAATGGTATAAAATTTACATTGTAAACATATAAATTATAATGTACCTTGTAGAAAAGAGCTAGTGCCACTTTTCTTCTATAAAATGGCAATGGTTCCGGTGGATTGAAATCTGGATTAATCTCCTTCTCCAAGCAATGCAGAGCACCTTGCAATGCGTCGTTGGTGAAAATATTGCGTCCAATTAAAAACTTTTCTGTTTTATACGCATGCGTGAATGATGGATTGATGCCTCCGTACACAATTGAGGCTTTTAAAATGATATGGGATTTGGGGTCCAACTTGAATAGGAACGCAGAATTAACTTCAGCATGCGCGTTTTGTTGTTTTGGTGCAACCTAAGGAGCACAATGAATGCATCTTTAAGGAATTAAGGAGCACAATGAACGGATGTTGACTTTGTTTTATACTATGTAAAGATAAAGATATGCACACGTTCTTTATTATTATGTATGTATGTATGTAAACTCTTTATTGTACATAAGCATTTACAAATACACAGAAAAATACAGGTAGTGGTACAAAGGCGAAAGTTATCCCTAACAGGTATCTCTTTCAGCTAACCTTTTAGCAAAAGAATAATAATTATAATAATTATAGCACTTACCTTATAAGTGACAATCTCGTAATGTCTGGACAAAGGTGGCAATTTGATTCTAGTCATTACCCTTCCTACTATATTAGCATTCAGGAACTCCGTTACGCTCATTTCTGTCTGCATAAGGTTACGGTCCACTGAAAATTTTATCATATTTTGTATTTTGTCATAAATATTTTTTATTAAAATATAGTTTGAATTATTTACCTAGTGTTACAGTTGCTCCAATACATGAAAATAGGACAAAAATATCCGACTGAAAGTCAGGATGCTCGTGCTTCAATATTAAATTCCCTGCCAGGGTGCCAATCTGTACAAAACTATAAAACGTTAAAATAGCCATTGTGCCTTTAAAGAAAATTTGCTGTTACCCGCGACATTGTTTCAGTACTGTGAAAACTAAACAATTTTCAGGACAATAAGTAGCTTCTTACCATCCTCAAAATGCAAACTATCGCCTTGTCAAATTTAATTAAGATCGGTTTAGTGGTTCTACTTTTGCATTTATAAATTTTAAAATATTGAATTTGAATTAGAGATTGAAATTTTTTTTAAACATTTTATTTCCACGTGTCGTGTGTTAGAAAATAAATAAATAGAACTTACATTTCGAACCGGAATATGAGCAACTTGTTCCAAATGCTTTCTTAATATATCTAAGTACCAGAAATCATCATTGGTTTTACACAATTCATCGAATAGATTAATAGTATCCGTGAGAGTCATATTAGCTCCAAGCACCAAGTTTACGTCCAAGTAATGAGAGCGTAACTCAGAGACATTACTTATATCTATTAATAATTTGGGGTAAAACTTTATTGGATAAGCACCTGGAAGATGTTAATCGACACGTTAAAGCAAACACAGTACTGATCATAACTTTAAAAAACATCCGTGGAATGTAATCCTTACCTCTAGATGTGTTTCCAGCAAGTAACATGTAGTTATCATAGCCTTGTACCTTGTCAAGGGTTTCAAAAATAGACTTAATTGTGCTTACTGCATACCACAATCTGCCATCAGATAGCTTTATTCTTTTAGGAAGAGCACTGTCGTTGTCTATTGCTTTAGTATCAACAAGACACCAATCGAGATATTTGTTGCTACCCTCACATGTGCCGCCGCACTTCTTTCCCGATTTAGGACAAACTAAATCATCAGCATCTTCAATATCTTTAATTTTACTTAATATCTTTGGATTCGGGTCCACGGCAAAAGATTTAAAAGCCTCAAGAATTGGCCGGTATCCTGTGCATCGACACAAATTGCTGCCGAAAGATTTTTCAACTTGTTTTTCAGTCAAATGGTGTTCAGTACTTTGCACTAGGCTGAAAATCAAAATCAATGTACACAAATAATTGAGTATAACTATTTTATTTAAAATTGTTGCTTAAAATTATGTACCTGTGCATACTCATGACAAATCCAGGGCTGCAGTACCCACATTGAGAACCAAAGAAGTTATTAAGCCTCTTTTGAATAACGTGGTAGCCCTTATTTCTACTTCCGATTCCCTCTATAGTTGTAATCTCCCAGCCTTCACAAGATAAGACTGCTACTAAACACTGCAATGATGAAGTTTTGTATACACAGAAATCATCCATCACGTAAAATAATTTTAAAATGTTTCCTCAAGGATTCCCGGCTCTGCAGATACATCCTGTATATGTATGTACCTAAAATTTTCATGTCGTGCATGTATGGTCGGCCTCAGATGTAGCTGAACATTTTAATACTTTGTCGCTGTCAGTAATGTGACAAATTCGACCAACTCTCACTTCATACGTTACTACGACAAGGTACACTCGTTTTGACTTAAAGAAACGGAAACTTCACTGAAAATAGCATAAGATTGTCTATTAACTACACTAGGCTTACAGAGTTGACTGAGAATGTAAAGGTCTCGCCGGTGACAGGGCGCCGAGCGCACACGTTGACGACGCACGCGCCGCAGCCGCCCTCCAGGCACATATACTTGGTCCCGCGCAGGTCCGCATGGCGTCGGATAAACTCTGTCAGAGTCGTGTCAACTGACAACTCATGCCCGGCTGAAAAAGTTACGTTATTTTGCCAAATTTAATATGAACGAAAAAGTGATTTAGAAGCCTATTTCATAGTAAATTACAAAGTAAAACGTTTTAAAATCTAAATTAAATGCAAATATTTGTTTTTTTACTGCATTGCTGTTCCAGTGATTATTACAATTCTAAAAGAATCAAATTTCTGCAAAATAACCCATTCGACATTTTTACTCAAACGAACGTTTTCAGCTTAGAAAGCACTTTAAAACATTTTTGAATACGTCATCAACATATCTATAGCTACATTCCTCCTTGGGTACACATGTAAAACTTCGTTTAAAATAAAATTCATTTTAATTAATACCCTGTTCGATTCTGATTACTTGTTTTTCTGAATATAATTTCCTTTGTGTAAAATTTCAATTTTAATACCAACCGCTATATTCTTTTCCATTAATAGTGAAGTATACTCTATCCATTTTGCATAGCGACGTATCACTGATGCACAAACGTATGGGCTACGGCGTGAACACGCATTGCATTAAACAATTGATTTGATGCCGTCCAGCTGTAATGGTCGAATCGCAGGCGTGTGCGGCAAAACGACAGTGCAGAGTGGGGGCTAATAGATAATTAGGGTTCCGAACTAAAAGGTTCTAGTATTATTTTTTAATAATTAAATTAATTTCTATTTTTTAACGATAGATCCGGAGGCCCACGGACCTACAGGGTGACAAGGACCAAGGACTTTTCCATTATAAAAATATGCATTTTACTCTTGTCAGATATACGCTACATAGTCATGATCATAAGTAAACGAATACCTAGTCAACGCTTCTACCTACAATATAATATAATAAAGAGTTAAACTTTCTTTTTTGTTTGCATGTTTGTATGCAGTAGGTAATCTCTGGAACTTCTGAAACAATTCCAAAAACATTTTACTAATAGAAAGCTACACTATCCCTGTCAGACATAGGCTACTAATTCCACGCAAACGAAGTCACGGGCGTCCGCTAGTATTATAATAATCATAATAGTTTTATCACCAAAGTTTTAACTTTTTCGTTAAACTGTACAGATGAGTTTCAGCTGTCTCGGCTAGGTGTACTAAACATTGGACAAAGATATGTAAATGGCGTCGACACTGTTTTTTTAACATTCACCTGTAGTGTAAACGGGTCAGCATTTAGTAGGTCTTCCTGCATCTTCTCCTTCTTGCTGTACATACTTAGTATGAAACAAAGTAGCTAACCACCTCTGTCTATCCCCATCCTATCTTCGGCCGTTTACCCCTTCTAAACCACGAAAGGGATTTTGTTACGGTTTTCACAGTTGTTTAAACAATTTTTTATTGAAAGATTTTAAAGTAAAACATTAAGAGTAAGTTTTCGTGTAGTAGAGAGACAATATTTATTTCTATCAATTCTTACAAAAATCCATTTTTTACATTATTAAACTGCACCCGAGCTAAACCGGGCGAATCGCTAGTATTGGTATAAGTATAGTGTGTAAAGAAACCTAATTTATTGATTTAAAAAAAATAGATTTTTTTTTTAATTGATAATACACATTATACTCTTTGAAATAAGGATTGCTATTTTAACATTAAGACAATTTTTTTTTTAACTTTCTATATTCTCAAGGTAATATGGATTAACGGAAGTAACAATTACTTACTCAGTTGCAATATACGTTGCATGTTGTTAATAACTTCATACATTATTGTTGTTTTTAGGGTTCCCTACCCAAGTCCTAATGCCGACTGTATATTGTCCATCTGTTCATCTATTTTAACTAAATTAATTAGAAACTTTGCGTTTTTGTATCCTTTTTCCATACAAATATAAATGACTAGCGGACGCGTGTGACTTCGTTCGCGTAGAATTAGTAGCCTATATCCGTTAGAGATGTAGTTTTCTATTAGTGGAAGAATTTTTGAAATCGGTTCAGTAGTTCCAGAGATTATCCCCTACATACAAACAAACAAACAAAGTTTACCTCTTTATTATATTTTTGGTTATGTCGGTGTAGTCTTCCAAGCTTCCCTATCGATTACCAGTGGGGTGATTTTTAGCTTTCGAACGCTCGCCACTTGTCAGTCGCGCGCAAATTATCGCCGACTATAATATACGCTCGCATATTTGCCCGCGGCTTGCGAATGTCGAGCGCTCGAAATAGTGAAAAATCGACTCGCAACTCTTCTTCATTTAATCAACATAACTTCTCCTAGATCCGCCCCTTCTCTTTTCCTTCTATCCTTTCTTTTTTAATATTTGCAATGAAATTATCGTATCGTACAAGGTGCCCGATCATTTTTCCTCGCCTGGTATCCATTTTGCTCAATATTGTTCTTTCATACTGTTTTTATGCCAGAAACATTAATTATAGCGATTAATAATACTTTGTAAAACTTAGACCAAAACAATTTTTTTTCTGTCACGGATAGTTTTGGTAAATACATACGTAATACAAATTTAATTCATGTTTTTTTTTTTAATGAAATAGGAAGGCAAACAAGCAAGTGGGTCACCTGATGGTAAGTGATCACCACCGCCTATAGACACCCGCAACACCAAGAAGATTGCTGATGCGTTGTCAACCCAGAGGGCTAAGATGGAATGAGTGCGCATCTATTTAACTGAGCATGAACTTTATGCTCCGGGCATATTTTACACTTCACAGTACACAATTTTGAACTTGTATGTAGGTGACAGCATTATCTCCGTAGGAATCACGTGAGGACCTGAAATAAAGTTTATTCATTTATATATATTTTTTTTTATACAACATAGAAAGGCAAACACGCAAGTGGGCCACCTGATGGTAAGTGATCACCACGGCCTATAGACACCTGCAACAACAAAGAGAGTGCAGATGCGTTGCCAACCCAGAGGGCTAAGTTGGAATACCTCTTGTGCCAGTAATTACACCGGCTGTCTTGCTCTCCACGCCGGAACACAACAGTGCAAGCACTGCTGCTTAGCGGCAGGATTAGCGAGCAAGACGGTGGTAGCGATCCGGACGGACCTTGCACAAGGTCCTACCACCAAATGTATGTGGGTACTTGCTAAAAAAATCACAAAGATATATTATGTGGTCATACAGAACCCTCAGTGTGCGACTTCAATTCACATTTGGCCGATATTTGTTAATCTTGTAATTAATCTAAGTAACACCTAACAGCCCCGAGCATGTATGAAAAGTAGCAATTATTGATTAATTCCACTTATAAAAAGATGTTATAATTAAAGATAAGAATTAAGTAAGAGAGCGTTGGTGGTCTATAGGCTACGAGGTTGACTTGAGATCATGAGGTACCGAGTTCGATCCCTAGCAGTCTAGTGGCCACGTACCAATGAGTTTTTCTAACTTAGGTACAGTCAAGGAAATTGAAACACGTACCACCGTAGAACCTAGTCAAAGAGACATACGCATGACATTTGTATGACATAGCCTAGCGTTTAACGCGTCGTGTCATTGCGATAGGGTTCTAATGTGGGACGTGAATATATTTCCCCTACTGTACATTGCCTGCACATTCATGTAAACTTGTCTAAATTGATCCTATCGGTCCGGTTTCTCTGTAGCAGGTTTTACGGAGATCATGGCAGTCACTCCAATGTAATGCGACGATGCGGGTGGTAGGACGTTGTAGAGTGTCCGTCCGGATCGCTACCTGCCTAGCTGCTACCTGCCTAGTCCTGCCGCTAAGCAGCAGTGCTTGCACTGTTGTGTTCCGGCGTGGAGAGTAAGACAGCCGGTGCAATTGCTGACACAAGAGGTAGGTTTTCATCTTGGCCCTCTGCGTTGGCCACGTATCTGCAATACTTTGGTGTTGCGGGTGTCTATGGGCAGTGAAGATCGATCACTCACATCAGGTGACCCACTTGCTTGCCATTGTAATTTAAATCTGTCTGACGTGTAACATTTGTTAAAGAATAAAGAATTTCATTTTCACCTCGTTTGCCTTCCTATTTTGTATAAAAAAACCTGACTTTCTAAGTCTGGGGTCATTATCAAAGCGTAGGTTCACCAAATTAGGAAACAGGAAAAAAGTATGAATGACTATGATGACGTTCGTTTTTCAAAACCTGACAACATAACACAAACATGAAGTGTGGCTTTGCCTTTATCAGGGTTTTTAATTAATTAATTAATGTCTTTGACTTCACGAGGCGAGAGGCGGACAATAAAAGAATTTTATCTCTATTGTTAAAAGGTTAGGTGTCTACCCTCGGTTTTTGAGAGCTGTGTAAAGATCATTACGGGCTCTCGCCTTACAGTTTAAATGCATTTCGCTGTTTACTCAGCCCGCTAGGAGAAAATTTTTTGCTGCTTTTATACGTGCATCCCATTGTTTGAGTTTAGTTAAGTCAAGCTACGTTGGGAAACGTTAAAATGTGGGTAGTTTATTATCATCTACTAACGCTGAAATAACTCAACTTTTTCTTCTGCTTGCTTCATCTCCACTTCATCTCCATAAAGATTGATTTTCGAATAGGTACCTAGAAAGGCACGTTAGCACAGGATATTTTCTTATTTTAATTCATAGTTCAGAAAAATAAACTTCCTTCGCTTGTTCGCTGTTATGGGACAAATTATTACACAGATATTTATAAGACGGTATTTCAATTAAAATCCGTACCACCATGTCAAGTCAGCGAGGTACGCAAAAACCCTTCCCATTAGGGTGTTGAAACCGAAATACTTCAGTGACAATGAATATTAATAGCCGGAGGAGCTACATGGCGACAACTGGTATAGCTGACATGACACCATACGAGGACTAGCACCTTCGTCTCACCATGGATTAACGGCTACAAAGGGATTATTACCAGACATCTGCAAGTATAAGTGAAAGCAAGTTTGTAAAACCATTCTTGTTATTTATGGAAACATTTTTGTTTGATACAATTTCAATGACACTTAAACATAAGTGGTATATATTTTCGAAATCGCCTACGTTTTGATACCCCACTCGATAAATTTGAGCGTAGTTATTTAATTTTCATGGGAGCACAAATTTTTTTTTTTTCATAAACCCGGTGTCGTTCGCACCTTTAAGACGAATCGGTCTCTTACACAGCAAAACTTCGTAGTTTAAGCTCATTATGATACGATTATATTTAATACTATTATTCCGTGAAATTCCCGAATAACGAAAAAGTGAAAAGCTGGCTTTAAAACAATCGCTGCCATAACGCCATTTAATATGAACTGGGAGCCACATCAGAATCCCTTTATATATAATATAATGGTTTAGGGATTATTCGCATCAGTTACAATTGATTGCAATTGACAATAAACCAATAAATTGTACAAAGTAGTTTTTTTTTCTTATGCTGAACTGGCACATTGGCAACAGTTCGCAAGTTCTCCATAAAATTCTATGCCTCTGGTGAAAAGAAGTCTAACTTGAGTTTTGCCGAAACTATGCTTCAAAGCAGTTTTAGTAGCGACACGATGCGTTCAAAATACCAAAGAAAGCATTTTCAAAAATGGTCCAAATCGATTGTTTGTTTGCGTACAGTAGTGGTCTTTTGAAATAATATTACATAGTTCAAAGTTTCCGAAATTTATTATACTTTACCTAAGCCAGTATGTTTAATTAAAGTTTGTACAATAAGCCTTCACAAAATAATAGAGCATTAAATTACCCACGCACCTGTGATTTTCAATAAAAAAAATCCAGACTTTAAAAAAGGATGAGGTTTTCCATTCAACTACCTATTTTTTTGAATTGATAATTATAATTTTTCAAGATTTTGAGTTTAACTCTTTACACTGGCGGCACAGGATTATTTTATTACTATCCATTAAGAATTATGCTTTTTTACTAGATCGGGCCGTTGTCAATATTTTTGACAAAATTTTCTTTTTTTGCTTAATTTAATGACAAACATCAAAACAGTTTCACATACTTTTACATTATTATATAACAGGAATTATTATACACATGGTTGAGCTCAGAAAACCCTAATCACGTGTTCAGCAGTGCTTACCTGCTCCGTGAAGTCCCTTAAGTATTCATGAAGGCTTGAATAAATTATCAGCGGGCTTTAAGTTTCACACATTGTTTAGTTTCATTTGGTACTTTATTGATGCATAGCTAATCAGTTTATTTTATAGTCAAAACGTCTTAATACGACGTAAAATCAACATAACATGCCGTGAACAAACTGCCGACACGATATAACAAGTTGTGCTATGTTAGATAGAATAGATAAGTACCTATTCCACGAAGAGAGAAAATATATAACGGTTTTTTTTAATACCTATAACAACCCGTATTTTACACTACTAAGCGAATCTGTTTTGAAAAGAGAAGAAGAAAAAAGAAACTCGGCTTCTTGCGGCGTTTCTTCTCAGTAGTATCTTCCATTTTCCGAAGCGCTAGTAGATTCAGACACGTAAAAGAGCCTATATGGCCTACTTGCAAAATAAATTTTTCATTTTCATTCATTTTCATTTTCAAATAATAAAATAATAATATTATCAATATTAATTATTCTTTTATCGCGAAATGGGGCTTTCAACACTTAGTAAAAAACATTGAGGTAGAAATGAATTTGGGTGATGAGTGTATTTTCTCGTTTTTCTATCCCAAAAAATATCCATCTGTGGTGCTGACGCGTCCTCAGACATTAATTAAGGATTGACTAAAAAATAATTACTCGTATGAAGTTTCACAGCAGCCCCAGGCTATCTCGGTTACCAAATAAACATAGGTGTCCAATAAACTTCCCCGATATATAGAAACTATTTTAACAATTCAAAAGGTCTGATATGTCCATGTAACAGCAAAGTTTGTGAGTAACGACAGATCCTCTTTTATGTAAAGGTGTATACGTCGAGGAGACTACATGTCGACTTAACAATGACGTTTGAAATGGGTCACCCGCGATACGACCAACTGAGGCATACCGAAACTTCGGCCCCAAACAAGGAAAGTCAATTCCAACTGGGAACTTTTTTCAAAGAGCTTATGCGGTACTGAGAGGACCCTTTCCATTGATTTTCAACTTGAACGCTCTGCATTATTGTTTCGTCCCTACTTTTAATTTTTTTTTTCGGATCTTATTTTTGGAGGGACTTATTTGTTGCCGCTTCTTGAGATTCCTACGGGATTCATATATTTTTTTGGGTGGATGCCCGATTCTTTGAACGTCGTTGATCGATGAGCTAGTCTTATGTTTATATTAAAAAATACGCTTTTCTTCTTCGAGAGTAAGATAATTATACACCTTAAATATTAACCTTGACATTTAAAGACAGCCTGAGGCCTATTACTTATAACAAAAGGTGTAATTAAGTTTAGTGAACCAAAACCAGCCGAAAGGCAACGAGGCATGTTACGCATCCCATCTACTCATATAAAACGTTCTTATTTACTTAGTACCTTTTAAGTTTACACACAAAATAATAATATGAAACACAAGCGCAGGCAAAATCCTATACTAATCTACAATATTATAAATGTGAAATTGTTTTTGAGTGCTCTTTTGGTTGTAGGAACAAATCGCTCCAAATCCATCCACCCATTAGTGCGTGATTGAAGTCAATCACGCACTAGACTGGACTAATTTGAGTGAAATTTAATATACAAAATAAGCAAAGGATTTGAAAAAACACGCAGTTCCCGCGGGATAACGATAAACGAATTGTATGCAAACAATGGGGCGGGCAGCAGCGAATTTAGGTGCAATTTGATAAGGAGAAAGTTTGCATATCGAGAAGGGATATCGAACGGATATTTTTAACCATGAAAAATGAATAGTTTGTATGGGTTAGCTTAGTGATTAACGAAAGAATGGCAGACGTCGCAACACAAGCAACTTTTCATAATGAGACAACGAGATAGTTTGCATATTGGAAACGGAAATAAGTTACTTCTTATTCTAGGAAAGTGCATCTTTCGCGCAGGATAGCGTTAAACGAAATCTTGGCAAAAAAGATAGTTTGCATAATATAGGGGACTGGCACTTTTATTCCAACATGCGCTTGCATTTTTACTTGCTTGTGTAAGCAATTGTATGCTTATTCCCTGCAAGCTAACTCGTTGTATACTTTTCTACTTGCTTGCCTACTTGAATGGCTCCTTGCATGCTTACTTGGTTGCAAATTTGCTTGCTTAATGCCCACAGGAACGGGATAGCGACAAAGAATGTCTATAAAGGAGATCCCATAAACAAATATGTACAGATGTACGTACATACAATAGTACAGGTGAATAAAGCCGTGGGAAAATTTGTAGTTTTATATCTCACTTTAGTAATATTTGCTTAACCTTAATAAACGTAGCCTTGAAAATCGGTTAATGATTGCAAGGGCTTAGCGTCGGCGGGCCGCGGCGAAAAGAGATCACAAGATATCATCAGTAGATCCCGGCATCACGAAATTAATTACGTGTATAGCATTCTACCTCTTTCATATTCCTGGCGCGAACCAAGCACACCAACCAAATAATGCTGTATTGCCAATGTAATTCATAGGTTATTTGGAAATAACAGGGATAATTGAATATATACATAAGATGAAGTATACTTACCATCTCGTTGATTCAATACTTTTGTATGTGTCACTTTATTCAATTTAGGTTATTTTAGTTTGCTTAGACCACGGAATAGATAATTGTACATACAGATGTTTTACTGTCTAACAAAACCCGTGCTTAGGTGTAAGAAACGCTGCTAAACGTGCTTTCTCTTTCTATCACATTAAACGTGCTCTTTGCACCGCGAGGCGCGACGCTAAGAGCTAGGGTTAGACGCTAGGGTTGTCGGCAATGAGTATTAGCTTAGGTACGTGCGGTGCGATTTCAGATTTCACCAATCATCATCATCATCTCTGTATACAGTTTGCTAAGAGTACGAGTTTATCCTATCTACTCTCTATTGACTATCATAATTAAAGTGTAAAATAAATTTACTTTCAGAGGCTCCTGTTTTTGTCAGTCATTTTAATTAACTATATAGTTCCAAAACTTATTTAAGAACACAAAATTATGCTTCGCAAACTAAACAGAGTAAAAAGCCAACGAAATCAATAAAAAAATCCTGCTAGTTAATCAGGCTTCATTCACCAACAACGCTAATCAGTGTTAGACTGCTGAAATTTTTATACATCCGCATGTAACAAAATTCAGTGATATTATATTAAATGTTATTCACAATGCATATTGAATGACGGGCAATACAGTTATTAATCATCACAAATGGGGAAAATAGTTCTAAAATCTGATTTAAAATATAAACAACGTTATATGGAATTGAAATGTGAGAGAATCGGGGAGTAATGAAGACCGCCCACCTCGGCCGGAAGCCATTCCTCCGTCGCACGGCGTTCCGGTGCGACGATATCCGGTGCAGCTCAATTTCCTGGACCGTTCAAATTCTCCACTAGTTTTTATTTGTCCTCCTGATTTTTTCCTTTCGTATGGTTTATACATATACGACCTGTTACCGCGAAATGATTAGGCATTCGAGAAGCCGGTATAGGCTTGTAACACCCACAATATGCTGCCCTACTTTCTTTTGAGACGGAGATCACACCGGGACTGTGTAGCACCAACTGCCTAATAAACTTAAACCACGAATCACACTGTGGTACCTAAGCAATTGAAATAAATTAGATTGCAAAGGTACTTACGACGGATACGAAGCAAATATTTCCTTAAAAAATACTTTACCTTTACCTTTCTCATTTTTAAAGGTGCCTTGTTCTTTTACATTTTATTTATTGTATAATAGAGAAGTTAGAGAATTGATGTATCCACAATACGATTAAACATGATAGTGTCAAGCTTCGTTTTAAACATAAATACAAATTAAAAAATGTAAGGTTAGGAATAGTGTTTTACATGCGCAAAACTAGCTGGAATTTTTAAAAAAATACACCATTTAGCCGTTATAGCGCAATCTAAGAGCGCAATACATATATAGTTTTTTTAATATCCGCCCGCCGAAAACGCAAAGGGAAATGATTCACTAATGTCTTCTCGTTTGTTCATAGGGATTAGCTTTTTGACCATGATCTCAGATTTGGCAGGTCAGGTTAAATACTACATTTGAGCAAATGCAATTTGACCTTCGATACCCTTATGACAGGAAAACCGAAAACCAGTGCACCTAGCACGAACCTCCTCGACACACGTTATCTCAGTGCGTCTCGTTCTATCTAGCCCAATAGGAGAGAGACGCACTGAGCTACGCAGCGGATTAACGCGTGTCGAAAGGGGTTGTGACATGGGTGAGAGCAGTAGGTGTCCTTGACTTGTTTTTCCTCTCCGTGTTCTTATACGGCGAGCTTTGCTTACTAAAAGCACATAGGTTTATAATATACATGAATTAGAAATACTCATTGGCAACCGTTGGGAATCAAACTCGGTAGGTATGTAGAGGTAGGTCGCAATAGAGAGATCTCTCTCAAGGCGGGTGTTATGCCTGGGGACCGAAGTCCGAAGGATGAAAGTTGGAAGTTTTATATATGCGTCCGTGTTACGAAACTTCGTTGGCACGAAGTAGCGCATGTCAGTTGGTTTCCTCTTACTCAATACTAGATGGCGCTAGAGTCGCCACACCAGCCCCCCCTTTTGAAACCGGAGGTTGGTGCGTAATGCAGTGCAGTCTGTGCGTCATGTGGGCGCTTGCAAGTGCCAGTTGCATGGTTGCTCAGAGCCTCGTTGGCGAGCATTGTTGTTCCGTAGTTGCTCAGATCCGCTTCGGAGAGCGTAGTGGAGTTGAGTTGCTGCTGCTCAGGATCCTCGTTGCAGAGCGTAGCAGTAGTCGTAGGAGAGGGTTTTGCACACTGTAGACACCAGACATGGAGATATAGCAGCATGCTAGTGGTGCACAGTGCAGTAGTCTGGCTTGCTGTGAGACTGCGTCTTCGTCTTGAGAGTCGTCGAAGGTTGCGATTTTTGTTCATCGTCGTGGGTCACCAATGTAGAGGTAGATCGCAATAGAGAGATCTCTCTCCAGGCGGGTGTTATGCCTGGGGACCGAAGTCCGAAGGATGAAAGTTGGAAGTTGTATATATGCGTCCGTCCGTGTTACGAAACTTCGTTGGCGCGAAGTAGCGCATGTCAGTTGAGTTCCTCTACTCAACACTAGATGGCGCTGGAGTCGCCACAGGTACTTTGCGATCACGAGTGTGTAAGGGGGTGTCTCCTTAGCCATTAGGCAACCAACGCTCTCGCTCAACAGTTCACCATTATTTCTGACACGAATATAGCTGCACTGCGTTCCTATTCATAATACACATGGATTTAATATAATCCAGATCTCCTTGATATTTGTTAATAGTTATTCAACCTTCAACAAAAATCACTCCAATAATAACTCAATAAAAAGTCGAAAAAACTTCTTGGTGAAAACAATACGTCGTTGCCACGTCATTGCTGTACCTACCCTGTAGTACCTGCCTAACATTAAAACTTCAGTGTCAATTGTTATTGTTGATATTTTATTATTCGGTTACACTATTATTTTTTCGAGTACTATTCTTATCTAATTTATATACACGCTGAGTAATACGTAATGCCTTGGGGTTGGGAGTGTAGGGCGAAGTTAGTGAAGCAATTGCCAGCCAAGCCGGCCGAGCGGCGGGGGCCGGTCTCCGGGGACGCCCGTACGCCCGGCCCGCAGCAATATGAGTTGCCGGAGATATTTTGTGAGATAATTGTACTACTTAATACAATTGATACAGCTTGAAAAACTTAGATTTGTGTTTTAATTTTTTATAATTTCGAATGGAGATAGGTAGGGACATATAAAAGTATGAGTACCTAGCCCACTAATAATCCGTATGATATACAATGGTTTTATTCACAGCTTAAGCCGAAATCGAGCTTTAGAGCTAAGTTGGATAATCAGGTATGTAAGCTATCCATGACCAATTAAAAAATGTAAGGTTAGGAATAGTGTTTTACATGCGCAAAACTAGCTGGAATTTTTAAAAAAATACACCATTTAGCCGTTATAGCGCAATCTAAGAGCGCAATACATATATAGTTTTTTTAATATCCGCCCGCCGAAAACGCAAAGGGAAATGATTCACTAATGTCTTCTCGTTTGTTCATAGGGATTAGCTTTTTGACCATGATCTCAGATTTGGCAGGTCAGGTTAAATACTACATTTGAGCAAATGCAATTTGACCTTCGATACCCTTATGACAGGAAAACCGAAAACCAGTGCACCTAGCACGAACCTCCTCGACACACGTTATCTCAGTGCGTCTCGTTCTATCTAGCCCAATAGGAGAGAGACGCACTGAGCTACGCAGCGGATTAACGCGTGTCGAAAGGGGTTGTGACATGGGTGAGAGCAGTAGGTGTCCTTGACTTGTTTTTCCTCTCCGTGTTCTTATACGGCGAGCTTTGCTTACTAAAAGCACATAGGTTTATAATATACATGAATTAGAAATACTCATTGGCAACCGTTGGGAATCAAACTCGGTAGGTATGTAGAGGTAGGTCGCAATAGAGAGATCTCTCTCAAGGCGGGTGTTATGCCTGGGGACCGAAGTCCGAAGGATGAAAGTTGGAAGTTTTATATATGCGTCCGTGTTACGAAACTTCGTTGGCACGAAGTAGCGCATGTCAGTTGGTTTCCTCTTACTCAATACTAGATGGCGCTAGAGTCGCCACACCAGCCCCCCCTTTTGAAACCGGAGGTTGGTGCGTAATGCAGTGCAGTCTGTGCGTCATGTGGGCGCTTGCAAGTGCCAGTTGCATGGTTGCTCAGAGCCTCGTTGGCGAGCATTGTTGTTCCGTAGTTGCTCAGATCCGCTTCGGAGAGCGTAGTGGAGTTGAGTTGCTGCTGCTCAGGATCCTCGTTGCAGAGCGTAGCAGTAGTCGTAGGAGAGGGTTTTGCACACTGTAGACACCAGACATGGAGATATAGCAGCATGCTAGTGGTGCACAGTGCAGTAGTCTGGCTTGCTGTGAGACTGCGTCTTCGTCTTGAGAGTCGTCGAAGGTTGCGATTTTTGTTCATCGTCGTGGGTCACCAATGTAGAGGTAGATCGCAATAGAGAGATCTCTCTCCAGGCGGGTGTTATGCCTGGGGACCGAAGTCCGAAGGATGAAAGTTGGAAGTTGTATATATGCGTCCGTCCGTGTTACGAAACTTCGTTGGCGCGAAGTAGCGCATGTCAGTTGAGTTCCTCTACTCAACACTAGATGGCGCTGGAGTCGCCACAGGTACTTTGCGATCACGAGTGTGTAAGGGGGTGTCTCCTTAGCCATTAGGCAACCAACGCTCTCGCTCAACAGTTCACCATTATTTCTGACACGAATATAGCTGCACTGCGTTCCTATTCATAATACACATGGATTTAATATAATCCAGATCTCCTTGATATTTGTTAATAGTTATTCAACCTTCAACAAAAATCACTCCAATAATAACTCAATAAAAAGTCGAAAAAACTTCTTGGTGAAAACAATACGTCGTTGCCACGTCATTGCTGTACCTACCCTGTAGTACCTGCCTAACATTAAAACTTCAGTGTCAATTGTTATTGTTGATATTTTATTATTCGGTTACACTATTATTTTTTCGAGTACTATTCTTATCTAATTTATATACACGCTGAGTAATACGTAATGCCTTGGGGTTGGGAGTGTAGGGCGAAGTTAGTGAAGCAATTGCCAGCCAAGCCGGCCGAGCGGCGGGGGCCGGTCTCCGGGGACGCCCGTACGCCCGGCCCGCAGCAATATGAGTTGCCGGAGATATTTTGTGAGATAATTGTACTACTTAATACAATTGATACAGCTTGAAAAACTTAGATTTGTGTTTTAATTTTTTATAATTTCGAATGGAGATAGGTAGGGACATATAAAAGTATGAGTACCTAGCCCACTAATAATCCGTATGATATACAATGGTTTTATTCACAGCTTAAGCCGAAATCGAGCTTTAGAGCTAAGTTGGATAATCAGGTATGTAAGCTATCCATGGCTCGTCAGTCCTGAGTGGCCTGGCGGTCCTAAATGTGCCAGGCAGACGGGTTCAAATAACAGCTCCATATCGTAATCTCTGTGAGATCATAATTAATTCTTACTTGGTAATGAAGCTACGTTTACTCTCTGTTCTCTTATAGTAGGTCAATCCATTCTTGCAAAAGTCAACAAATATGAACATGAAGTTGGTACAGAAATGCGCTTAGTCTATGCCTCTTGTTCTTGGTACTCAAAATTGAAGTGATTACGATTTAAAATAGATACCAATTGGAACAATTAGTATTTTCACCAGCTCTGCAAGTCGAATCCATAGAATGTTTGATTTTTCTCTTTACTCTCTACTCTACTCGAGAGCAGGAGCTGAGCTGCCCAGTTAGTCTAAGCGCAACTGCTGTGAGCTCGACGTCGAGAAAACGCTCTGTCTCGTTCACTCATGCTGATGCGCTAAAGAAACACGGGACGCTGCCTCAACGTAGAGTTCGTCGCTGTTGCGCGTAAAGAAACACCCCTGACCTGATTCAAAAATGCTCTGTGTACGGTTCAGGTGGCAAGGGCTTCGGGCATATCAAACGCGCCCCGGCGTTCACGTTCGGCCACCTCACGCCGGCCACCTTTTCCAAGCCCGTCGCCAAACCCTACGCACCAATTTTCAACATCCGAGGAATGGGGAAAAAAGGTAAATCATAATAAGCACTCACAGCGTTTTTAAGGTCTTTAATTTTCAACTTTATTCATTATAAAAAAGAACACCTATTTCTTCAGGTTTTTACGTTTACAAAACTCCCGGCGCCGCTAAATCAGGGTGCGAAAGAAATTTTCTGTTAAATAAAAGACGCAAAATGATAAAAGAAAGAGGGCAAAATGTTACGCCCCTAAACAACTGTCATCGCTTTACTTAATTATCCGTTTACGAAATTTGGATAAATTTGTTAGCTGTTTTCCTGGAAATCTGAATTTCTTTAGTTTATACAGTAAACTATATCGTAAAATGGTACAAGTAAATATAAGACCTTTATAGCGTTTAAATGGAAAATTACCCATTTGTATACATGTACTACGATGGTACTACGTTACATAATGTGATATTTACTGGCTGCCCCCGCTAAATACCGTCTGTGTAGAATTCGTTTATTGCTACCCCACGGGAACTGTGTATTTTCTTGGGATATAAATTATTTAATATAAATTCGTCCAAATCCATGTAGTTGTTTAGCTTGACTGAGTAATAAATTAACATAGTTTTACATTTATTATATGCAGGTATTTATTATATCCGTTCTCCAATCCTGGATGGAACTGTAGTAAAATATATTTATTTAATTATATTATTTATAATGCAGGTATACGGTGCATTTTAAATGTCATTAATAATAGATGGTGAATGATGAGCCACTTACTCAGATGACAAAAGTTGCATAGATAAAAGCCAGATCTTATAACAGTCCCTAAGACCAAATTTCAAACAAAATTTCAGTAAGTAACTCATAAAAAAATTACACTACCAAATAGTAAGTTTACTAGTGGTATTATAATTCTTACGGCAAACAATTGATATGCATGGAAAGTAGAATAAATTGGCTATCATTTTCGCAACAGGCCAGTTCAAAGTGACCCACGGTGTGGTCGCACAACAGTTCGAGATGCCGGGCGATCGCGGACGCAAGCCAGGCCCGGCAGCGTACGCGCCGCGCACCGAGCAACGCTACAAGCGCCCACCAGCTTACAGTTGCCGTCCGCCGGCGCGCCCGACCTACCAGCCTTGGGATCAGTGGACACCTCCACCAAACATGTACCTTCCACCGATCCCCTGCAAGTACGTCCATAATATGAATCACCTAAATCCTCGTCAACTTAGATTATGAGGTAGTGACAGAATGTAGTTTTCACGCCACTGCTCGAAAATGTGGCGAAAGATGGTCTGTGATGAGGCCCCAAAACAATGATTAGTTGTAAGTTGAATGAGCAGGCCTTCTATGAATTTAAACAGGACAACAAAAACATTGTTGGCCTGTTTAAAGAGCATATCGACCAATCACATCAGCACGCTGATCACTGATTCGACCAATCAGAACACTGGATCTTTTCTAGTACCCCATATTTATTTTCATTAAAAAAAATAAGGTTCTTTTTAGTTCCACTTCTTCAGAAATAAATGGCAAAGATATTCAAACAATAAGCGATTCTGGGTGTTTTTAAGCACTTGGCTAAATTAAAAAATAAAACGCCTTTGAATGACTGGCCACTGAGAACGAAATCGTTAAAAAAAAAGTAAAAATAAGCGGGAGAGTGAAAATTAGAATTATTATAAGAATTGATTTTTATTTCCTCGCAGTAGTCGTGAAAAGCACCATGTTATGTCTCGGCCAAAAGTGCAATAGATGGACTCGTTTCTTAGAGGGCCTCACCTACGGCTCACTCGTCCATCTATTGCTCACTTTCCAGCCTCTACAACAATGTACTATAGATATACATAAACGGTAAACCGGTCTGTTTTTTAGGGTTCCGTACCTCAAAATGAAAAAGGAACCTTTATAGGATATCTTCATTGTCCGTGTGTCTGTCTGTCTGTCAAGACCCTTTTTCTCAGGAACACGTGGATATATCAAGTTAAAATTAATATCAAATACTCAAGTCTGCAGTCGCTTGGAACTGTGAAAAAAAACAAACTTTTAAGTCAACGGAGTCAAAAGTTACGGCCTTTTATGCCGCATATTTCACACACTCGTAAGGGAATCAAAAGCGTATAGGGTACTTTTCTCTTTGACCTAAAACCATGGGCAAAAAGCAAGGTCTCGTAGCTCATATAAAAGAAAAAAATCGTAAAACCGTAAATTTGTAGGGAAATCACAAAAAAAATTATTTTAGTACTTGGTTTGTATTGGGTTAACTGTTTTCCAAAGGCAAAGTTAAGTTTGTCCCTCAATTCAGTTTATTTTTCGTTAGAGCAATGTACGGTGCTCTCACGGTGCTTAATAAATTTGTACGGAACCCTCGTTGTGCGAGTCCGACTTGCACTTGGCCGGTTTTTTAAATTGCATTCAAAAGAACATTACAGGCAGTATACGACTACAAAACCTGACACAAGTTTGGAATATTCTTCCTACTAGAGTGCACTACTTTTTTAATACTCTCATTAAATAAATTTTCTGCTAAAATCACAAACCCAACTTAATCGAGTACGGAACCTTCCAGTTGCAATCTCCGTAAGGAAGAATTTTTAAATTGATTTCTTGTTTTTGATGAAGCTATATTTATCACAACACAGTTATTTAAAGACCATTTTAATTCTTGATTGGAAACTGTTTATTTAAGCGCGAGTTGAGCGACTCGCGATTGGACGCTATTTTCAAATCCTTTCTTTATTGGCGTGGCTTATAAGTGCGAGCAAACAAAAAGCCTTTATCGAAACAAAAACTTACAAAGCTCCGATTTCGTAGAAGGCCGAAGATACTTCTCCAAATTGGTAGGTTTGGTTGTGTAACAAAATAGTTTTTTCTTCGTGAAATTCTTCCTATATAGATGACTGTTATAAAATGGACCTGGACTGTAAGTATGTAGCAGTTTTCAAACAGGAATAGATCCTTTCTAGATAGCCAGACCTCAAACAAGAAATATTCTTTCTTTTTACTGAGTTTCCTGGTCGGTAACCAGTATGAAACCCTAGTTACGTACTCGGCTAAAAATATCGTAATAATATGCAGGAAGGTCTGGAGCCGTAGCAACTCACTTGCAGCAGCCTCAGTGCAGAGGTGCGCCAAAGCTTCGTGAAGTGCGCCGCGCCTGGGACCTGTACCACAAAACTTACTAGTCCTACAATTTGACGTAATTGTGAAGTTTTTCATACAAAAAGTGGCAAATATGTTAATTTGTAGCCCTTGTATGTTTCGTGGTACAGGCCCCTGGTAGTGTCCGTATTCAATATTTTTGTTGTACTGATTAAAAAGGGGTGCAGTAATTTGTCACTACAATTACATTTCTATTCACATTTTTCTTGCTTTAATCATAATTTTATAAAAATTTACCTGGAAGTATTGTAAATTTACCTGGAAGTTTCAGCCATGTTTCAACGGCCGTGGTCACGAATAGACTCATATATACTCATTATATTTTTATCGCGCTAAAGTCCCGATAACGTTATAAATATGTCTGAAAATCGCGAAAGTCTAAAACAATTTATAATTTTATTAGTATCTAAATAGTATATTTCTTTACCTAATTATTATTATACATTTTATTTAGAATTAAACAATTAAAAATAAGAATACCTAAATATTTAGCAACAATTGCACAACAACATACATTATAGTTCGTTAATTTTAATTTTTGGCATGCAATTATATTGTATGCGTTGTAAATAGCCGTTATTATAGGTTAGGCGTTAATTTTTTTTTTTAATGACCTCATATTGATGTTTGAGTAACGACGTCCCGGTGGTGATCAATTAAAAGAATCATCAACAATCGCTAATCCGTGTTTTGTTGTAGATAACATTACGGCGCAATTATATGAATAATTGCCTATTAAGTGCGAGCAAATTCTGTTTCTAACTAATTAGTTATTAACGATTTGAGGGTTCCGTACCAGATTATATTCTGATTCTGATTCCAAGGTACCCAGCTGGATCCCCAGCGGTTGCAATGTTCAAATGACTTTAGTGGCCAACACTACTATGGTGAGAGAAAACATCGTGAGGAAACCTGCACATTTATGTAACTGATTGTGTTATCATGGGCCTATTGGTTTGATTTTTATATCACAGGAGTAACGAAACTCAGATCCCGGAGGATTCATATTATTACATCCCTTACACCAGCCCCAGTTTTTTCCCCGAAAAACCGAAAAATAGCGGTATCTTTTTTTTGCAGTATGACGTTGAATCTGTATAAGGGTTGTTCTACAAACGAAGGACGAAAATGAGTCTGAATCCGGCCCGACATTTTTTTTCCCATTCTGGTTGCAAAACATAGTCTATCATAAAGAATACAACACCTTTCAGCCTATGTTAAGTGGAACAGTCAAAATATTTCAAAATTTCAGATTTATGGCCATTTCAAGAAAATCAAGTAACAGGAAACTGAGAATATAACCAGAAAACTGAGGATTAAGTCGAAAATCAACAGAAATTAACGTTTATTTCTGAATATTTTTACAAATAAATAACAATTATTGCATTAAAGTCACTGGAGCCAGTTATTTCCTGTCGTATCTTCGCTATAGAGAATACCACAAATAACGCACTTATAGTCACTGGATTCGTGCTTATTTTTCTTTGTTATTTTTAATTTATTTTCTTTATCTCTATGTTTCTTTTGATTTCGGTTGTCTATTTTATTTTACCTCCTTTTTAACTTTTTTTTTATATTTTCTTTTTTTTTGCACGTTAACAATATCTTAAAATTTTCTTTTTTGAGTTATAGCTTTCCTCTGACCTTTTATCTGTTGTAATTGTTCAGTAATTTGATGATTCTGGAGATTTCTCAATATAATTTGACAGGATCCTGAGACCAGGTTCCTGAGAATTTTTGAATTATATTTAAAAAAAATCATCGATTTATAACATTTAACCAAAGTTAAGCAGAACTAAGCCTTCGTGTAAGCAACTTACATATAAAAATGCTAAAATTACCATATTATTATGTTTATTTCGTAAGTAAATATCTTACCAGAATTCTGTGAACTTGACTGATTACGACGCGATTGCCTCCGTTAACTGTGCCGGGCCGGCTAAACAACACGCTAGGTGCAAAGAGATAGGTGGTATTCTTTGTCTTTTTCGTATGCACAACCAACTCATCCGAACGACAACGTCGCTCGGCCAATAGAATATTGAATATTCGCTTATTTTACATTGAACAGGATCCTGACATAAAACTGATGGGACAAATTCTAGAACAGGATTTTATAATATTTTTGGTGCAATAAAATAATAATATGTCTCCCAGGTAAGAAAAAAAAAGTCCTTTTTTTATTCTTGTTTCATTTATGGCCTCAATGTCGTAGTAAATAAATCACAGTACACTTTCAATCCTATTTTGCTTGTGGGACACTCCAGGATCCTGAAAATTTTACGTTTTGAATTGAAATTTCGTCAAGAAAATAATTTTTAATCTCCATCATTTTTAGTGACCAGCTAGGCATAGGTATGTTGTACAGTATGTTATACAAATAAATTAGTTTGTATCAATTTTTTTTATGATATTTTAGCTGGGCCGCCGAAAATTCCTTAGTTTGTAGAACTACCCATAAATACGATAACACACCTCCATAACACGTACGTAAGTTAAACATAAAGTACGATGAAAACGGTTCAGGTTAACCGTAACCGTAATTTAACCGTTAAAAATCTGAAAGCCCCAGGGGGAGGGAACCTATAGGGCGGCAACGCATCACTGATTCTCTTAGGATCGCTGGTTCCCATGGAGGACGGTGATCACTTACCATCAGGTGACCCGCTTACACGTTTCCTCCCTTTTCCATAAAAATAATAAATCGGTAATTAATATTGTTCCGATTTCGGTCCCTGCTTTTACCTTTTTTTATGATACAGGAAAGCCCCCGCGTATTCTCTTGGCAATGCGGCAAAGGACCTCAAGCCCCAAGACCTGCCTGGTCCTGGGGAACACGAACCGAATTTTAATTATACGCAAAAGAGTAAACCAGCGTATTCCTTCGGCCGCCCGTTCTATAGTCTAAAACCGCCTACAGCTCCGCCACCCAACCGCTACTGCATCAAAAAGGTAAAACTATTTCTTTGGCAACAATGTGCACATCGAAACAAAACAATTGTTAAAAAGTAAGTAACATACAAATTACACTCAAGGGTTCACCGATATATCACAAAATTATTCCAAAGTATGTTAAGTTTTAAATTTTTATCCATAAAAGTATGTCCTTTTTTGTACTTACTTATAAATAAAAAATCATTACACAACATTAACATTAACAGTTTTGAAACAGAAACTTTAAAAATCAAATAAAATCAGTTTAGATACGGGTTGAATGAATTTAACTATATTAATCAGCCTATCATAATTAGAAGTATTAAAATCAATGTCGCAAATGTTATATTATTGTTTATCATAATCTCAACAAGAAACCTTCCTAATTTTCTTGGATGTCGTCCAAGTTATTAACGCTACATGAAGTTTGAAGTGCCTAAGCTGAAAAAGTCGCGGTACTTTAGACATTTCAGTGAGCTGTTACTTAGTCATTAATACACTTATAATCTTTTGCACCAACGCCATCATGAATAACAAATATTTGCGCAGCACACACGAGCTCACTCCATTTCAGTGATCGATCGCTCAGTATGTGAGATGTTTTAGCCCTTAACTAAAATAGCTTGTTATGTTGAATGTTTGTCTTTAAGATAATGTGTTCGTGATAGTACCTAGTTGGTAGCCACTTGCCGTTTTTTACCGGTTACTCCAGAAAACTTTCTATTTCACTAAACAGTGAAACACCAAAAGTTGGGTCTACAGGTAAACATCATCTGATCTCTGATGTGGTTTGGCCTTGTTCGGTCTTGCCCGGAAGATTTTTCAGGTGAAATCCTTCACACCACATGATATTGCTCCTGAGGTGCAATTTTTGAATCTCACCAGGAGATTAAAGCGCACAAAAATGGCCAAAACTCTATGAAAAATGGCCATTCAGATGAGCTTTAGTCGCCCGGTGAGATTCAAAAATCGCACTCCTGATCTGACCATAGCATTTACCAGACCTTTACTTTTGATCCTGAATTCCATTTCCAAGTATTCTATACATGTATTAATATTTTTCTTTATTGCTTTTTGAACCCAGCACCCGATTCCAACTCCATCGTTTGGCATCCGCCACAGCAAGTATTTGGGAGAACAAGCAGTATACCTTAAATCTTCTAAACTGGATCTTATTGCTAAAAATGACTAGCAATAATTAGTTAATAACGTTGTTTTTTGAAACCGATACCTTTAATTATTTGTACATGAAATATCCATAAATATAAATCTATTATTTAACAGTATTGTTCAATTCTTAATTTATTATACGTTTACTATATTATAAAACCAGCGAAATGTGTGTGTGGTATAGTGCTAATAAGGCTACAATGGCTACAATGTTATCAAAAATGAGTTTTAGTTATTAAAAAATAATTTTAAAAATCGCTTCCGCTATCTTGAATGCCAATATAATGAAATTTTCAAAATTAGCAGCCATTCATCATACATCATAGTCATAGTCATATATATCGAAATGAAAATATTGGATTAAAAAATGGATTTGACTTCCGAAAATTCACCCCTTTCCGAAGTGATATTTTATTTATTCCTATTGATTATTAAAATAACTTTTTAAATATCATCATTACTTTGTATCTAGACAACTTGCCTGTTTAACTTTATGGCTTGATACAAAGTCATAAAATGTGAGCGAATTGTAATCCATGACGGAATCCAGATCCGTGTGAACAGAAGTATGGTATGGCGGACTATATATCAGATATCAGATTTTTCTTGAATAAATCGATTTCCATTTTATTTTAAAAAAACTTACGGCTCGCCCCTCAACCAAGACACATTTTAAGAAATAAAGGTCTAAAAACGACAATTTACAAGCGTACAGTTGCGAATAAAAGTTTAAAATGGTATAGGTTAAAAACTTAAATAAAACTCCTCCTTGCATGTAGCAGCAGTAACGTGTCCGTATAGATAAGTTGACGCTCCATATTCGAAAAATGACGTAAGATCCATATCTGCCTTTGAGTATTTAACCAATTGAGATGCCAAGCCGTATTATCACCTAACAATTTATTCTGCCAATTTTAGCGGGGGGAGACGGGTCTAGTGTTGCCAGATGGCTGAGAAATTCGGGATTGTCCTGGAATTACGTGTCTTGTCCCGTGTCCAGGAATTACACTTTATAGTCCTGGACTTCGATGTTACTATAATTTCAGAGTTCTTTAACTCTAAAGGAAAAATCCGAAAACTGTAAACAGTATCGGAAGTCTCCAGATGAGATATCCGAATAAAATCACAACATGCTGTCGGCAACACTGCCACGAATGCCATGATGTCAAATTTTTAAATGTTTACGTTATGTCTGTCAAAAAGCTTATTCATTTAAAATGTTTTTGGTGTTGTAAATAATAAATAAATTGTGAAGAAAATTATTTACGTGTGATAAAATAATCCGTCTTTAGTGAAATTTGAAGTTTTTGATAGCCGTTTGAAGGTAAATACAGCACGATTAACCATTTTTGCAGAGATCGCTTTCGCGATACGGACTAAAGCAAAATGACACACGATATCGCGGCGAACTTGTATTTATAAACCGTTATGATTTAACTCACGGTTTTAGATCTTATGCATTGGCAGAGGGGAATGCGTGCCTTGCGAGGTCCCTTGGTTAAATTGTCTAAAATATCAGCTTTGTACACTACTGCATGCAAAAGGGGCATAAGTTTTTAACGCTTCCGCTTTTTCCTATTCATCATTTTTCTAATTTCTTTAGCATTTTTCAATTGCTAATTCAACGGCAATCATTTTGGCACAAGGTTGGCGTTTCTGGCTGGTCATATTACACTCACCTAATCCATAGAATATTAGTTACTGGCATAGTTCATTCTAGTTAGCAGGCATTATCAAACATTCCATTATCAAGAACTAAAACTTTATTTCCACCGGCGCAATGCCTCATTGAAAATCGGTGTAGGCAATTTGGATCTACGTTAACGACCATTTTCGCAAGTGTTTCATACATTTAGCGATATTTGAACCTAATTTTACATTTCTTTTTTCATAATTTCTAGCGACTTCTGCAGAACTAAGTTGCAACACTAATGAAAACTATTTTGGAGAGTAGTTTGTGTTGAACTAGGTGTTAAGTCTGCTGAATGCTCAATTGGATAAGAAATTGTAAAGGGAAGGGGGAGGGAGGGAACCGCCACATGATGATTGATACTTTCAGTAATGGTATTTACAAGTTGTGAGGAGTTAAATGTTACTAAAATTCAAAAACTTGCGCGGATGGGCGGATATAAAGCGTTTTTTAATGCTTAAAGCGCCTTCCACAAAGCGACGCGGGCGCGGCCGCGCAGCGAGCATTAAAACGCGATCAAAGTTAATTTCGAAAAGTTTTATTCAAAGTCAGCCACTGGTCTGATTTGTATGCAAGGGGGCCGAGCGGCCACTGTGACACTGCCTCGCCTGCTTGCTTCCTCAGCTACAGACTCGAGCCACTTAGAAACTTTCCATTTTTTTTCATGCATTTCATATTGTTGTCGTCGCTTTGTCCATTTCGTTAGCAAGAAATATAGAACTTTATAAGAAGCTTGTTTAAGCGTTCTTCTTGTTGCTATCTCATAATCTAATACGTTTTTACTTAGAACCGCTTTAAAGGAAATGTTATTGAAACAATTTACTTCACAGTTCTAGTAAGGTGTTTGATAGTTCAATACCAAGAAACTTAATGTGGAGTTCATAAAGACAAACGGTAGTGTATCAGCCAAGTTCAGAAAAGTTTAGGGCGTCGAATCGGCAGTGTGTACACTTGTATTGACAAGAGCCATTCGAGCTGCGTTTGAATCCCCCCCCCCCCCCTCTACATAGCTCCATACTACAAGCTACATTTACCACGATATGTCATCAATCACCGTGCTGCGTGATTACTTAGGTACTTATGAATTTCTTTCATTTTGGCATCACTCTTAAATGGTTATTCAAAGCGAAAATGTTTGAATATTTTGAATGATCCTGTGATCCGAATGAGCAAATCGGCGCGGCAGGCGGTAGGACAATAAAATCCGTACCCGCCAGAGTTCATGAACTTAGGAGCCGAACATTAATTTAAAAAATTAGGAATGTCTGAATAAAGTTCCTATATGATTCAACACTGTCTACATGTTCTACATGATGTCTGAGACTTATTTTAGGTAGGCACGCGACGATTGCAGTTCTTATGATTAGGTATGTATATTTTAGATGTCAAAGCCAATAGTGACATAACTTCAGTGGTTACCAATTATTTTTCAACACGATGCTGTTTAAGTCGTGGTAAACAAACATAAATGTGGCACCATAAGTCCACTGCTGAAGGTAGGCACCTTTCATGATCATAGGTATGCTTATGCTAAATTGATTACCACTTTTCCACCGTATCACTGAGGGATAAGGTTCATAGTTAAGCAATTACGTGGTTGACTAAACTATCAGCCAGCGCGCTTATATCGTGGCTCCATTGTTTTATGTACACAACCCTATATCATAACATAACGCAGAGTAACATATATTTCAATTGGTAATGCAGATTTAACAAATTAGAGTAGGTACTGATAGGTACTACTACTGATATTTATTAAACCAGCACGGTGAGACAACAGTCTGACCTGGGCGCATCCGGAATCACAAATACAGTAGCTCGAGCACGAATATTTTCCTTCTATCGAGTAGTTACGTTATCGTATCGCCATCGAGAAGATTTGTATGAAGATTGGAGCAGCGCCCCCGTGGGCGTAATTAGAACTAAAATTTGGTAGCACGAACTTTGAAGTTCACTTTCGTATCGTCATCGAATAGTAAACGTGAAGTTTGCGTGAAGTATTCGTCACAGAATGTATGGAAGTGGTAGCACGAATATTTTTTCCTTCTATCGAGTAGTTACGTTAACGTATCGCCATCGAGAACATTTGTATGAGGTTTGGAGCAGCGCCCCCATGGGCGTTTTTGGAACTAAAATTTGATAGCACTAACTTTGACATTCACTTTCGTATCGTCATCGAGTAGTAAACGTGAAGTTTGCGTAAAGTATTTGTCAAAAAGTGGTAGCACGAATATTTTTTTGACGTAAGGTAAAGTAAACTTACGAAGGCTGGCTATCGAGAAACACGCAAACTTTCTCACTGTACTTTTGATGGTGACACAATTTGCGAGAACAAGTTGCGGTTAGTTTTTGGTGTTATTCTTTCAAAATATCACCGGAAAAAATCATAAGATTGCGTAAAAATTCGCATACTAGTGCCTTGCGCTATTATTTTACCTGGGTTTAATCAAATAATCCAGAAATGAAGAACGAGAAACGAGGTAACTAATCTAAGAACATTACTTCTACTTTTTATTTTTTTGAAAGTAAAATAATTAAATTACATTTATAAATAGGTATCTTTCTTTAAAGGGGAATGAGTCAACGAGTTACGATGAGAAAAACAACACATCCTCTGGATATATCAGATGCCAGTGAAATTGCATTTTGTCAGATGCAAATAAAGAGGCATTTGCGTTCCTGTGCGAAGAACTCCGCAAAGAAACAAGTTTAAAGTCGATTAATAGAATTCTCAAGGTATTTTATTTAATAGGTACCTAGTTTTCAATTTGAATAAGGTATGAATATTGAAACAAATTATTTTATGTTATTTGTCTTCATATTGGGTTTTATGTGCCTTGTCGTTCTTGGCTACTAGCTCATACCAGAACAATGTGGGCAGGAATATAATAGAATAGAATAGAATATTTCAAGCTGCATAGGCCCATAGATAAATACCTTAAAGGCTAACAATCACATTAGCGTTACTAGTGTCAGAAAATGTTAGAGAAGTGATGGATGTTCTCTGCAGATCACCCATTGCTGAAACTTTCATAAAGTTCCCTAATACAAGGGCAGAAAGGGATTTGATTAAGCAAGGAAAAGTGTTCCAAGTTGTCTTAAGAGGAGTGTGAACCCTAGCCAAAAAAGCGCTCCCCATACAAACAGTGATAATAGTTCCCACCGTCTAAACCCTAACCTATGGCAATGGTTTTTGGTATGTTGTCATAATGCCTTAGAACTTGGTTTGTATGTTTTGATTTTTTCAATATTCTTCATAGATTAGACAATATTTGCATTGGTGCTGACAATATTGCAATATTTGGTTTGGTGTTTTATACAAAACACAAATGCGTTAATATTTTTGAAACTTTTAAGAATATTTAAAAAATCAAAACATACAAACCTAGTTCTAGGGCATAATAATAACATACAAAAAAATCCTGGCTATAGGTTAAGGTTTAGAGGGTGGAAAACGTTATCGCAGTTTGTATGGACAGCGCTGGGTTCACACTCCTCTTAAGATTAATTATTTGTAAACTGTGTTCAGTACAAATATTATCTTTTGCGGTAAAAACATCAACAGTTGCCCATCTCGAGCGCACTTTTTTTCCTAAAAAATATATTTCTCATCTAAATTACTAAGTACCATTGAGTACACTGCTGAAGATTTCATTTAACTTTAACTCATATATTATAGATTTAATTTTCTTAGTTTATTCTACCATTATTATTGGTACTACTTATTGCTTGTCTTAATATCAATATTATCTTATCATATTTTACGCAAAATATGGAATATCGGGTGTTTGTGTCTGTATAGATGAATCACACTTCCAAATAAAGGTGTTAAACATTAACTCCTGCTTACTATTGTAGAAAACACTTTCACTCATTGAATATGTAAAAATTGTAAGGACTCCATGTAGTTAATTTATTTTACTAACTAATAGGCACTATCTTAATTGTAAAATAATTGCTTAATTATTAATTTATTATTAAAGATTGTGATTTCCGTTTTTATTTTTTGTTTTATGCAATATTATTTATTTATTAGGTAGGCAGTGCGGGACACAAGAGAACCACTAATGTGTTGTAAGCCCTTAGGCCTCCGGATCGATCACCCACTGTACGAAACGCAGTAGCAAGCTACTACATCACGCTGATGTACTGCGAGTGTGGTACTACCCTGGTCGAACCCGTTCATTCGTACTGCAAATATATACTGGCTTCACAGTGCGCTTCTACCACTACAAAAACTAACCCCCTGATTCATAAACGTGTGTTGTCTTCACAATTGCCCTCGAATGAAAGAGACGAAACATAAGTTACGTTATGTAGTTAAGAGAGGTTGGCAAACTTGTATGGATAAGGTTAATCTTATTTATTACTTAAAAACCTTCCTTAAAAAAGGTCTAAATGAGAGTGATAACCATATCAAAATCCGTTATGTGGTTTAGAAGTAAGGGGTAGGTAAGTTAAAAGGAGCACCTATGTTTGTAAATAAATAAAGGCTTTGTTATTTTATATTTATTCGTTGTTTTTTTTTCATTTAAAATAACTACATATATAATTTTGTATAGTGTTTGCATGGGGCGATATTTCACCCAATAGTGATAGTAGACAATAACTAAAAATACAATTTTTCTTCTTTACTAGTCATCATGCTAATTCTAATCTACTCGCGATCTAACCTGAGCGCTCATCTCACATACAGACTTACATTTTGCGTTCATTCATAATCTCAATTATTCACATCTAAGAAACTCGTAATAACATACATCGCCTCTTTCATTAATTCAAGCCATCGATCGAACTCAAAGCTGGAGCTCCATGTCTCTCTGCCGAATCCTCGCTCTTTCCAGCACGACGAACATTTAATCCCTCTCTGAGACTCCTCGCATTCTTCTCAGGTCTTAAAAATTGTTCTTCTGCAGTCAGTCTCCTTCTCACAGTGCTGGATTAGCCACATAGCAAGAGTAGCTAATGCTACGGGCGCCGCGCTCCTACGCCTGTCTGACCGCAATAAAAAATTATTTAATACCCTAAACTTGAGAACCTAAAGCAAACTAAGGGCCTCTTGACAGAATTTGCTACAGGCCCCGCGCTGGCTTAATCCGGCACTGCCTCATAGCCGGGCTGCTCGGTCCGACGGCGGGCTGCTCGGCCCGGCGGCCCGAGCCGCCGCCCAGCGCGGGGGGGGGGGGGGGCGCAGCCCGGCAGCGGCCTGCTCGGCCGGCGGCCCGCGGCGCCGCTCGGCGCGGGGGGGGGGGGGGGGCGGGCGCAGCCCGGCAGCGGCCTGCTCGGTTTGGCGGCGGGCTGCTCGGCCCGGCGGCGGTCTCCTCGGTCCGGCGGCTGCAGTCAGAAGTGGTCCATGTATCTGCATCTAAAATTTATAGAAATAATTTATGATCTTTACATAGTATAAAATGTCTGTTCTCATATTTGCGGCCGCTTACTCCTTCTAGACAACGCGACGGATTTTGATATGGTTTTCACTGTTTCATTTTGAGATTTTTTTTCAAAAAGTTTTTACGTGCATTGAATTTAAATTGTACCCGTGCAAAGCCGAGGCGAGCCGCTAGTTATTTCATAAAACCTTTCAAGTTTTAAAAATGATAATGATCACCCTATTACCGTCAGCCTCAGAAGTAGCTAAACACTTAAGAACCTTGTCGTAGTAACGTATGAAATGAGAGTTGCTCGAATTTGTCACATCACTGACAGCGACAAGGTACTAAAATGTTCAGCTACTTCTGAGACTGACCGTAAATGCTAGGGTAACATAAAATAATAATATTTCATAGTATGCCCTGCATAAAATTTAATTTGTAAATCAGTATTCAGCTTTGAGTAGAAATTTTAAACAAAATATACAAAATTCCGTTCACAAGCTAGTGACCCGTGCGTGAGTCACAGACAGATAGCAGGGTGACAGAAATGTGGTTTTGTGCTTAGGATATAGAAACGTAAAGACTACAAATTTTAATTTCATACCTAAGCCACTCGATCCAACTTTGAAAATGCTTACCAAGTGATGTCTTGCTTCTCCATTTGTGGTGGCTGTGTGTCGTTGTCTTCAGACATAGCTGGTGGCATTCTTCAATCTGTATATAAGAATGGCAAGTAATTAAAATATGATTAAAAATTAATTATAACCTTGTTTTTTCCATTATAGGTACAGTCAACTAAATTGATTTCTGACTACGGAGATTCTTTTCACAATAAATTTAATTTTGACTCTTCAGATAGGTAGACAGATAAAAAGTTTATTTGTTACTGCAAGCACACACAATCAAATTTACAAACAATTGAGAAGAAAAAAAACGAAAGGTAACAAATTAGATGAGTACTTATTGTCTGTGTGCGCTGCAGCAGTACAAAATGCCATCTCACAACAATAACTCAATGCGACAGGATTCTAAATGACCAAGAATCCAAATCCGTTAACCATAATTTATAGCATGATGGAGATAACTTGTCCTTCTTTTAGGATGTATATAAGCTACATTTTACCCCAAAAATCTAACACCCTGCAGCAAAATTGAGATTTAGCGAAAGACTTGTAAAATGCACAATAATTATTCTCAATCTACACTAATATAATAAAGAGGTAAACTTTGTGTGTTTTTTGTTTGTTAGTTTGTTTGTATGTAGAGGTAATCTCTGGTAATAAATAAATATCTTGGGACGATGTACACAAATTGAACTAATCTGTGCTTCTGTGAGTGTACTAACCAATATGTCAAAGTTAACACAACAACACAAAAATATGGTGTGGATACATACTTAAATACATATAACATCCATGTCACTGGTACAAACATTTATATTAAACATTCAAACAAGTACATTTAATGGTACTAGGCATCCTGATAAAGCCGGGCATAATTAGGCTTTATGGAGATGTCTTCAGGCAAGTTAGATGGTGTTCCGCCTGTCCAGCTTTTTACATTTGACCAGTCAAATCACTAAATAATACAGTGAAAAGTATAAAAAGGCTGGTTTTACAATTCGTTTTGTCATATTAAACTAAGGCATAAGATCCTTAAAAAGGTGGTAATCTGGTATATCTGGACAGATATTTACTCAAAAAACAGTGTAAATAAAACAGGACCTTGTCAAGTAATGCAGACATTCAAACTTTAATCGAACTGTACAGTAAGTAGGTATATTTTTATGACATTAATATGTGGTACGTTATAAAAAGGTTGGGCGCATTTACTATACATATAGTGTTTACCTTTTGCTTGTTTTCTTCAGTTCGGATATCGCCTGTCTCGTCACAGCCTAGCCTGTCAGCTAGCTACACTTGGTGATGTGCACCAGTGGCGTCTCTGCAGCCCTGGGAGGATTTAGATAAATTTTCGTGTCTTAAACAAATATTCACAATATGGATATCCGTAGGTAGAAAGTCTAGGAAAATAAAGCCAAATCACAATTAACGTTTACTGAGGGACTAAGGAACTACATTAATTTCTATATTGTAAAGTATGAAAATGGATGTTAAATTAATAAGGACCTAGTCCTTGAGTGTAGTTCTATCAGTTGTAAGAATGAATTTAACCGCTTACCTCTCCATAAAATCTGCCAACTGCGAGAAACTGTTTCTTGATTTCATTTTCCAACACAAATTATTCACTTTTCATCCTTACTTTAATTTAAATTATGAAAACTGATACATTTCGATCGAACGGTTCGATCTTTATAATTAAAGTACAAGTGTCAAAATACAACGTTCGAAAATTTAAACTCTTTCGGCCCAATGATTAAATATTAACATATTTATTATTTTCTTGCCATATTTCAACATTTCCTTTTATTGTATAAATAAATATACAAATTACATAGGTTTCCGTAATATTCATGCTGTTTCCTGTATTTCTAACATATTTAAAATGATCCATAGTAACTTACTATGATTAGTGTTAGGTTTCTGAACATACCTGGCTCGTAGATTCATGACTTTATTTGACTATCGTCGCTTGATCGTCGCGTTTACGTATCGAGCTAACGTGAGTGAGGTTTTAAGATTCGTGCTACCGATAGCTTTCGTAAAAGTAAAGTAAACGTTAGGTTATCGAGTAGTCGATACTAAAAAGTTACTTAGGTATGACTCCAATATTCTTGCTCGGGCTTCTGTTTGTGTATCGAGATTGTAAATGTTTTGTGATTAAAAATTATTAATCCTTCGTATTACAAGTACTGTATGCTGCCCCAGTGTGAAAGCACAAGCATTTAAACACCAAACAAATTATTTATATTTGTCCCAAGTAAACAAGAAATACGGAAAAACACTTGCAAGAAAAATGTTGCACATTGTTTATCAACATATTCAAGAATGTATTTATGTAAAGGTCATTTCTATGTAAGTATTTAACAAAATGTAATTTAGGAAATACATCATTATAACAAAACTGATGAATTTTATTTGACTATTGTAAATATTGTTTGAGGTTAGGTTTTTGTTTCTTTTTAGTTACCAAATAATATGCTCAATTATACCGCTCAAGTATCAATATGATACTATATTATGGTAAAAGTATCAGAAGTGCTCTTGAAACCAGGATGTAGGTACTCGAAGTAAATTTGAATGTCCAGAAGACAGAAGAAAACGGACATGCAGCAGCTCAGAACGACCATACATGATAAAAAAAACAAAGACTGGAGATAATAGCAGTCATCATCATCATCGTCATGTCAGCCACAAGAAGTCCACTGTTGAACATAGGCCTCCTCCATGGATTTCCAAAGTGACCGGTTGGAAGCAGCATGCAACCAGCGCCTTCCTTTCACCTGTATGAGGTCATCCGATAATAGCAATGCCTTAATAAAATAAAACTAGTATGTAATTTCAAATAGGTTTTTTATTTAAATAAACACTCATTTACACATAAGCACACTCACTCTACACTTTGATATAATAATAATATATAATGATATAATAAAGGGTATATATTTGTTTTCCAAAAGTTTAATAACTTATGGTTAACTAAATCTTCAACATATGCAAGGTTGAATGATACATTTATTATATTCACTTTTTTATTTTTGGGATAGTCTGGGTCAGCTACACAATAATAAGTTTTTCTTTTGTGATAAAAACATTTGAAGCTGCACTTGGGGATTGTATTTTCCTGTAGGCTTTCCATTTTTTACATAGGTAATTATTTTAGGTCTTTTCGTTCACTCAACAAAAGTGCAGGAAGGTTCCTCACTTCTGTGATGCAACGGCATGTTTACATCCCCCTGTAAAGCTACACAGTCTTCGCACCTCACAGAGAAAATCTTTTCTTCCTCTTCGTCTAAAATGAGTGCGCATCTATTTAACTGAGCATGAACTTTATGCTCCGGGCATATTTTACACTTCACAGTACACAATTTTGAACTTGTATGTAGGTGACAGCATTATCTCCGTAGGAATCACGTGAGGACCTGAAATAAAGTTTATTCATTTATATATATTTTTTTTTATACAACATAGAAAGGCAAACACGCAAGTGGGCCACCTGATGGTAAGTGATCACCACGGCCTATAGACACCTGCAACAACAAAGAGAGTGCAGATGCGTTGCCAACCCAGAGGGCTAAGTTGGAATACCTCTTATGCCAGTAATTACACCGGCTGTCTTGCTCTCCACGCCGGAACACAACAGTGCAAGCACTGCTGCTTAGCGGCAGGATTAGCGAGCAAAATGGTGGTAGCGATCCGGACGGACCTTGCACAAGGTCCTACCACCCGCAAATTAATCACGTTTTTAACATTTACAGAGTAAAGGTAGCGAAAACCCACATTAGTCATATTATTAGGTGTCAATGGCATTTAAGATTGGCTAGTATTACTGCCTATGACATGATTTCTGAGAAATTTGTCCATGCCTGGGGTTGGCTTTTACGATCTGTGCAATAAGTGAAGCAGCTGGTACATTCTATTATTTTATTATTTTTATTGTTTGTTACTAGACGAGAATGGAAGTTAATTAAAGTATCGTTCATAAAACTCAAATTACAATGAATGTTTACTGAGAGACTGATGAACTACTTACTTACATCAATTTCTATGTTGTAAAGTATGAACGTATCAACAAATATTTAATTAATTAGAAGATTAGGAGCTAGTCCTTGATTGTAGTTCTATCATAGTTGTAAGAATTAATTTAACAGCTTACCTCTCCATGAAATCTGCCATTATGGCCAACTGCGAGAAAATGTTTCTTGGTTTCATTTTCCAATACAAATTATTCACTTTTACTTTTTATTTACTATCTAAATAACGACAACTAATAAATTCCGTTCGAACTTTATTTATATTTTGAGTACAAGAGTACAAGTGTCAAAATACAACGTTCGAAAATTTCAACTCTTTCGTCCCAATGATTATTATATTAACATATTTAATTATTTTCTTACTGTATATATATTTTTCGTATAATTTCATAAATAAATATACAAATTACACAGATTTCTGTAATATTCAAGCCGTTTCCTGTATTTCTAACTTATTGAAAATGATTCTTAGTAATTGACTTCGCTCAGTGAGGTATCCGAACGTACCTATCCAGTAGATTCGTAGCTTTATTTAACTATCGTAGCGTGTACTCGATACGTTAACGTGAGTCAGATTTAGAGATTCGTGCTACCGACAGCTTGCGTTAAAGTAAAGTAAACGTAATCGAATAGTAAAGGCGATACGAAAACGTAACGCATGACTTCAATATTCGTGCTCGGGCTACAGGAGAGCACAAAACGTTATAAACAGACCTCCGTGACTCGGACTGGGTATGGCCGGCGCTCGCATCGCTAACACAACCGACTGTTGGTTTTCGATGATTAAGTTTACGTTGCTCAAGTAGTGATCGCTGCTCGTTCCGTATTTGATAAGAGAAGTCAAACATTACGTACGCAGACATTGAAAACCGCAACTGATTTCATTTACTTCCAAGATACATTCCAACTAGTTCAATAGACTGGCATACATTTAACAACTTATGTTATGACCTTATTATGAGTCTCTTTAGAATGTAATCAAAGCTGCCGGCTGATCTACTGGTATTACCCACAATCGTAATGAATATTCAAGTTGGTACTAAGTCATGAACAAGTAGTCAAGAAAGCTAAAAGGACGAGTATCATAATCCCGTGACGGTTGCAACGCGTTCGAAACGACCGGCGTTAAAAAAGGTAAATTGACCGTTGCTAAAAGTCCTGTTATCGTCAAAATGTATACGGTCAAACAACAAAAGTTTAAACTGTTATTGGTTTGGGTTATTTAAAACCTTCCTGAAAAGTTTGGCATTTTAGGAAAAAAATATTTACTTTAGGTTAAATGATTATTAGGGCAAACAATACAGTTGGTAAATGTAGTTCTTTTCGGACTTACGATAGGTTACCTGAAAGTGCACATTCAAGAAACTCTCATACTACCTCTGGATTACGTGTCATTGATTCGATCATTTATCGCATTCTCTCTTTCATATCTGGCCAATAAAGCCCAATTTTTCCAAGTGCTTCAAGCACACTCGACGTACATTTCATAGCGAGTGTTCGTCAAATCCCTTAATGTAATAAAGAGAGCTCGTCTTTGTTTCAAAGAGATAAGTGTCAGGGGAATTTGCCTCGCATAAGTATAATGCTGCTGTGTATTTTCGGTACTGAAACCTACCCGTCATAATTGGCCGTCAAACGGTAAGCGTCTCCGTCGTGCTTGGGCCCTCGCGTAAATGGCGTTAAATTAAACCGGTGCCTGCAGAGTGTGTAACTCCACCCCGCCGCCACTGCCATCCCTGGGCACGCTCGGTACCTACTCACCTGATATACTTCACGTGGGTCATATTAATAACCAATAAATTTTCAAAGCAACGCAAATCACTGACTGCATAATATGATCAATCAAAATCGGTGATCAAATGGTCAATAATTAGTCACTCTAATATCAATTTCGGTCCTGGCTACTGCTCTTGGCTCCGTTTACCTAGACTGCATGGATGACTTGATTGAACTGGACATGTACAACCGAAGACTGTTGTTTAATCGACGGACCTTACGACCTTACGAGCTACCACATACGCGTTGCATAATATTCTGTGCTTTAAAGTGAGATAGGGTTAGTTCCCAAATTTTTAAAACTTAGTTATCTCATCAATGTGTCCTTTAAGGCTGCTTTCCCACAAGAGATGTGCGAGGATGCGTAGCAAGGGATGTGTTTGTAAGAACCAATAGAATCGCTTCATTTACCTCGCCTCGGTCAGCACAGCTCTGGTGGAAACGGCTCATTGGTTCTTTACAAACACATCCCTCGCCACGTATCCTCTCACATCTCTGGTGGAAACGCAGCCTAATAGTTGAATTTTTTTTTTTTGTTAAGTTTCACTTTTTATTATAACCATCAACAGGCGCCCTGAGGTCTTAACTATAATCTCCTGCCTTCTTTGATCAATGCGGGTGAGTAGCTGCTATCTTAGCTGTTACAAACGCTAAATTCAATTACAAAACAACTAAGATTCATAAATTTCATAATAATCTCAGTGTCAATTATAAAAAATTTCATAAAGCTCTAATTTGACTGTTTACAGCCAGCTATTGATAACTAGCGCAAGTTTGATGCCGCACAAGCGAAACAGTTTCACCGCGCCCTCGTATATTTGCCTTCACGTTTAGTTATTACACGCAAAACTTTAAACTATCAACATTTGGAGATGAAAGGCGGCGCCCTAATACTATGAGCAACTTTGTTCTTAGTAGCGGTGCGCCTTTTGGTTAATTTAAGGTAACGCAAGAATCTGTTCATATCTTGCTGTAATTAAATCCGCACGCATTATTGCTACTATAACCACACTGTAATACTAGCTCGGTACGTGTATCGTCTTAATTTAAGCCTTTGTTGATGATAAATGCATAGCGAAATCTTAAAAGCCCCTTAACCCTCCAACCCCTTAGTAAACAGAACCTAAATATGACATTTTTTGTGCTCCAAATTAGTCCTATTCATTTGCATGGCAGTAATTAATCTTCTTCGACAATTTGAGAGAAGGGCTCTGATAACAAAGGAGTGGCCGACGGTGAAGGGGTCATTTGAGCTTTGTTCAGTTGAAAGAACAAAAGAGGCTACGATATCTTTGTTTAGTTTTGAAATATCATCCCGAGTGCTATCACCCGGTCGCATTACGGTCTGTCAGCAAAACATTTTTACCCTTAATTCTGGTAGACTGCTGCACAGCACAAAATAATCTAGGCCTCTATTTATTTTCTTTTACTAAATAACTACGAGCTTAAACTCTCAATGGATTAAATTGTAGAAGTAATCTAAAGCACCTTTTTGTTACCTGCGTTAACTTTGTTTCAGAACTTATGTTTTTAAAACATGCTAAGTAGCTAGCTACATGTTGTGCATGTACGTTGTCTGTAGATACGTACGATTTACACTATTAATACGAAGTCGATCGATTCAAGATGATAATCTTAATCGAGTGCGCTGTAACTAGTCAACGGGTCAGGAAATGGAAGATCTAAGTTCTCACTTCGCAAGGTTATAGGTAGCGATCTAACGATATAATTCTTTAACCAATAACACAGGATTTCGTGTAAGTCTTGGCAAATAACGTGGATATTGCTGGTTTATTAATCTTATGTTTCCCTCGAAGACAGCGCAATCGTGGCATAATACTATTTGTCAAGCGTTCATAGGCTTATTCGGCGCGAGGAGAGCTCAACAACCTATTTGCATTTCTCATTTACGCCCCTCTTCTACCTACCACTCCCTTGAGTACAAATTCTATGGCATGTGAGCATGTGTTTTATATTTCACTCGTTTACTTAGGAAGAACCCGTTGTAGCCTAATTGATTTGACCTACCAATTCTCAAGGTCGTGAATTCGATCCAGGTACGAAACCTATGAGTTCCTAATTTTTTAGTACGAAATTTATGATGAGCTGTTTGATAAAAAAAATATAGCGAGGTTACCTGCACACACCTACTAACCAAGTTATTAGTGTGTGTGAAAATCACAATCCGCAAATGGTCTGCGTGGGAACTAATGCCCCTAGCCATTTTGCCAAAGAGGACGCCTAGCCCAGCAGTGGGACGTATATAAGCAATTTATGGCAGAATAAATGGAACTAGCTTTGAAATCAACTTTCAGCGTCCGTGTTTCCATATATAAACTAGGTACTTTCAAAAAAAGAGCGTATTTCTTTCTTAACGTATGAGCGGAATTTTGCGGGTGGTAGTGGGTGGTAAAAGTAGTAATAATAGCTAATAATTTTATTCCATGTGTTCCTAGTCCTGAGCACTTAATGTGCCATTTATTCAAACTCTGATTGCTTGCAAAATTTCCCTTGGCGGGCAAAGTCTGAGGTCGGTTCAATAAGAGCACCCTTTGGCATACCTAAGTAAACTTCCTCTTGCTGTGCGTCCATTCAAAAAACAGTATCATTTATTCAGGTTAAATATTGCAAAACTCTTTAAGATATTTGTGCAATACCTAACTCTAGATCATGATGACCAAAGTTTTGATACAGTCCGTAGCATAATTTAAAAGAATTGTGTATGTGCCTTGTACCTCGGAATGTGCGTGATGCAATCCCTACCCAGCTGCTATCGGCGAGATCCTGTAATCGGCTTATTGTATTTACCTTTGATTTGTAATTTTTGTATAAAAGCTGTTGATTCTCCATATTAAATAAATAAATAAAAGAAATAAAAATGTAGCAGCAAGTATTGTAATATGCAATTCCTGATAAACCGGTGATGTGTAAAAATCTTCCGGACCAGAATGTGCCGCGACGCGGAAACCTTTCTACACGTAATAGCTCCCTAGTTGCCCGGGGCGCTACCCACGGGCTACAAAATGGACCACTATTTTCAAATTTCCGGCTCACTTTTTAGGGTTTCGTACCTCATAAGGAAAAAAAGAGCCCTTATAGGATCACTTCCCTGTCCGTCTGTCTGTCAGCCCTTTATTTCGCGGCTTAACCTAAACCTATTACCTATGATTTACACTAATATAGTTTTTTAAGGACCACATTGTTACTAACCAATCTATGGTCCTTTTTTTAAAGTCTGAAATAAATGAATTTTATTTTATTTATACGTATCCTGGCACAAAACTCCTTTCATGATGCGAGAAAAATTCAACTTAAGCCCTTATTTAGGTCCAGTGCTGATTGGGGATTGCAAATACTTCGTTAAATTGCTTCACAGATATGTGAAAGTTTTTTCGCTATTTTAATCCTCGCCTAAAAGTCCATGGTAAATTTGAAATTCAATTCCGTACATAAATTCCGAAAAACTCGAAGGTGCGAGCCCGTGGGCTTGAACCCGGTTTTTTATGAACCGTTGGACTACTACGACTGACGTTTTGATTTATCAGTGCACCCAGCACGGACCTTCTCCACACGCGGTCTCTTTCTAACTAGACAAGTAGGAGAGAGACGCACTGAGTTACGTAGCGAGATAACGCATGTCGAGGAGGTTTGTACTAGATGCGCTGTGCATTAACTTATTTATTTACTTAGCCGGATGTTAGTTAAATTTTGTACTTTCGTAATGTGTATGTTCATTTCTCAAACTTAAGTGCACAGTTTACGAAAACAATTGCAATTGGAGGACTTAATACCAAAAGGTGTTTTCCATAAGGCAACGAGCAACGGTCACCTGGCGGGCAGTGATTCCTGCCGCCTATGGGAACCAATGATCCCAAGAGAACCGCTGATCCGTCGCCCGCCTTTAGGTCACCACCCCTTCTCGATCTCACACTCATCGTGCGAAACGCAGTAGAATGCTACTACTTTTGTGAGATTTCTTTCAATTTTGTTCGTCAAGTTTTTGTGCAAGTATTACTACGTCCATAAATGAAGACACACTGAAGGCCGGTAACCTGAAATTTTTACACGTAGGTATAATAAAAATTTTAGCTTGTAGGTATATCGCTTTACTCTACTGCATATAGTTTTTTAACGAGGAAATTTTTTGTACTTACCTTATTATTATAGCGTAAATGAGGTTAAGGATGGTTTGAGCTTCAGATAATTTACTTATATTACCTACTATGTTTTATATTAAAGTTATCTTTACAAGAGAGCACCGTATTTCAGTTGGATAAATACATGTTGTGCTGCTACTACTTCCACACCAGTAATGGTATTTAGTCATTCTACAATTTGTGCTATATCCTAGTACCTACAGGCAAAGAGCATGGCTAGCACTAACCAACTTTTGCATGTCAATTTTTAGAGTAAAAAAAAACTTGTATAGCAAGCGCACGTTGCGAGCTGAAAACCGCGGCGGTTTGAATAAAAGTAATATGCTTTTATAATAGACTAACAAGTCGCCACTTGACTAAAGTGTTGACATATATTTAAAGTTTGTCTCGACATGTGCAGCTAAGTCTTGGGTGTTCCCATCTTCGCGACTATCAGATATGTTGATTAACATCTATTGCACCGATGTTATTTAATCTTAACCCGATGTGGGGTATCGAACAGCGGGGCGGGAAGAAAGGCAATAAAACGCCTATTTATTTGAAAGCCAACAAGGATCGCAGTAATGAAATTCCTCGCGAAATATTAACGCATTTTTATCCAACAAAGAGGTGATGTATTATCGGCGCTATGTACCTACACGCAACATTTTTTTCATTGAATCAATGACGCTGCTTTTTAATATCGACACTGGCTGCCTTAAATATGTCTGGTGTTTTTTAATAACATACGATGTCTGGTTTAATGTTAGAGTCACTACTTATACGACATTTTGTTTTTAATAGAAAATATGCTTAGAATTAGAAAGATTATTAAGTATTTCAGATGTTTGTATGAGGTAATTAATTTTATATTATTGCAATAGTGCCTACCTATAACCTAAATTCGTATATCTACTTGTTTTGTTTTATTTAAATCGGAGACATTCTGGAGAAAGGCCAGGTCAGGAGTACCCTAAACCGACGAGCATGCATGAAGAATGTCATGAAAGTCAATGAAGCGAAAGTTGTATGTCAGGATCGTAGCAAATGGAAATCCGTGGTCTCTGCCTACCCCTCTGGGAAACAGGCGTGATTTTATGTATGTATGTATGTATGACTATTAACTTATACGACAAATTGATCGCATGACAGAAAAATTACATGAATACTAGTAATTGGTTAAATTAACGCTTTCAAGGAAGAAAATTATGAAACAAGTTAACGAAACTACAGCTTACTGGTTAAAACAGCAATAATTATAGACATAAATAGTAGTAACATTTTACTATAATCTTCTTCTTCGAATGGAATGCGTTGATGCTTAACACTCAAGTTTTAAATCAAATATTCGCAAAGCAAACCGAAATCGAATAAAAAGGAACAACAAATCGTTTTGTAAATCTACGCCGTTTATTCATCGCAATCCCTACAAATTACGTGGGCTGTAACTGGCATCGAAACAATCACAGCCGATGATCCGGCCCGTGTTATGCAAATCTGGGCTTTGCTTCTAACAATTGATGCCTACTAGCACCATCTGCCGACGGTACATAGCAACTAGATTAACTATATACGTATACTGTGGGAATACAATCCATTTGCAGTTACGTCGATTTACTAATGAACGATCTGTTTGGGTAAACGTCGATTGGAATTGTTCAAGTTGAAAAGCAAAGTCATGCGGCTAAGTCTTACTGGCTGATTTTCTTTTTGTGACCATAAAACCCAGGGGATGATTTTTTAAGTTTCGAGTGCTCGAAAGTTGTGCTTACTCTACTCATATTTTTTATTTTATTAAATACTAGCCTCCTGCTCCGGCTTCGCATGGAAACAATTAAGTGGTAATGTACAAATAAATAAAAACTTTCTGTATTTTTTTCCTAATTGACGGCAAACTTATCAAAATCCGTTGCGTGGTTTAGAAGGAGTAAGCAGCCGAAGAGATGAGGACAGACAGAAACGGATAACGACTTAGTTTTAGGGAACGTACCCATACTACGTGAACCATTTCTTACTATTTTTAATCCTCTTCCCCCCCCCTCGGTGACCACCCGTAGTAAATGCTAGGACCCTCCGCTTCTAGTTTTCACATAAGGTTTTAAATCATTTTTTGCCAACAGACTAAAAAAAAAAAATTCCCTCCTACTTGTCTTTATTAAAACGGCGCTTGTCGCCTGACTCCAAGAGTGCATGCATACCATAATTACAATTTGCATATAGCTTGAGAAGTTTCCCTAGAAATATTGATTACGTGACAAAAACCAAAAGTGACCAAGCGTGGTATTGAACCCCCCCCCCCCCCTGAATGGGTGACGTAGTATAGGTACGTTTATACTACGTTAAGAAGAGACTTAAAGATGAAGAAGTACCTAGTCGAAAGTTGAAACCTTTGTGTTCATGTATTGTAATCACGCCCGCCCCTAGTCGCTAGTAGCTAGCAATAATTTCCAAATTTGTACCAATTTTAATATTGAATTAAGTTCTTAATCAGGCTGAGGCCACCGAGCCGTGCACCGGGGCGCTGGATTGACGCCAGAAATGCTGGTACGCTTACTATGAGTATTTACTCGTTTGTCGTTCAGTGCGTCACTTTTCTACTAAGTTAGTACAATATGTGTGAGCATCCGCTACGTATCTTTATTCTCACACTGGCAAATTGTGTCGTAATCATACTGTTGTCATGTGTAATGTACTCAGCGATACGAGGAGACGGATTTAGCTTAAAGCAAAGAGCCAGGGCGGCTGGCTGGCGACGCCCATCTTCAATAGATATATCTGGGAAAGAATTTTAGTTTAATTGTTATTCTATTATGACTGTGTTGTTGGAAATGAAACAACTGAAATTTGGGCAAGTATAGCTATATCAGATAATATGGTGATTAAAATGTTTGTACTGAATGAGTGTCAACATCTACAACAAGGATTGAAGTACGAACCCAAAACAAAACAATAAAATTTCTTACTAAACACATAAGTTCCACCTATTAGGAAACGTATTTTCACCTAAGTTCGGTATAAGCTAGTAAAACTTAAAGTATAAAATTTATACCAAAAGCTAGTTAGTCGATCTATTATTCTCTTATCTTCATTTGCACGAAGCGCTTAATGCGAGATCTCACTTGGCTCTTTAAAACTTTTATACTCGAAACGCAGTAGGTAGGCTTTATGCCACTTCGCAAACAAAGTACAAATTAAATTTATCACTGCATAAAATTACTGGATTACCTTTAAAGAACATCAAGCGGTATAGCCGAGCGAAATCTGCTGCTCCCGCTAGTCCGCTCATTACATATTCCGTTTCGGCGAGCGAATATTTCGACAACAAACATTATGGTAATTTCGCCGCATAACCATCCATTTTACACCTGCTTAGTTAAATACGTAGCCTAAGCTTCCGAGACGATTTTGATAATAAACTATATAGATAAATGTCGTCATTTTGAGGGATATGTCGTCTAACTAACCGGTAACTAAATGTATAATTACTCTAAGGATATGAAACGTGATTCGCCTTTTGAAAATCCCTCCCTTTGGGGTGTTTTAATATAATTTTATAGGCTTGACCCTAATTTCAAGTAGTCGTTAACTGGAAGTCAACTTTACATCACTAATATCAACTACGTAGCAAAATGGAATTCAGAAGTGTGCGAAAATGTTATATGAACGTATTGTGGTTAACCATGGAGCTTTTTTCAACATTTAACAAAGTTTTACGGAATTCATTTCCATAATCCCATAACATAAAAAAAAATTGCAAGTTTTTGATATAAGCACAATACAAGTAACTAATACCTTGGATTACCGTTCTTCACAGTGCAAAATATTTTAGAGGTTTTTACCGCACTCAAACTAATTTTATTTATAAGTGAGTTAAGCGTCGTTTCATTTCTAATGGTCACTGAGAAACAAAACTATTCTTGCAGTAATGACCGGTTCCTATATACAAACAATGAATCGTTTTACTTTTAGTAACATGTTTGACACATTCTCCATAAAAAATCCATCAACTTTTGACGGCTGGTAGGTAAAATGATCCGTTGTTTGAATACAGGAACGCTGCATAAGACATATCTCATACATCAATCATTATACTGAAAGCTATCGAATGTGAACTAGCCTTTCTTAAGAAAAGTCTCTATTTCAAAGGCGTGTGTACTTCTGCGGCCCTAACATGACAGCCCAGGTTTAGTTTAACCCCTCCCTGTGTTTCTGTCTAACTAGTGTCATAACAAAGGGACGCAGATAGAGATAAACTAAAGTTGGCCAGTCATGTTAGGGCCACTAACGTGATTTAAATTTAACAAATGCAGTCAAAGTGCAGTCTAAATCATTTTGTGTGTGTGATTTAGGCCTTTATCAGAAATACTTTAAGCATAGTATTTTCTTCCTCGTTTATTTTGAGGCTTGTGACGTAACATATGATACTGCAATTCTAAAGAAGTATGAGCTGGATGTATCGATTATTAGAAAAATAGGAAATTGGATTTTGAGTGGATTGACAACGAAAAAATACTATTACTAGTGTATGTATTATATATGATTATCGATGGAGTAAAATTATTCCAGGCTCATTTTTACTGGATTTAAGCACTGCATCAGAAGAAGGGCAACTTTTGGAATCATGTTAACTGTTATTTATTATTCCCTTGGTTCACAAAGCCACTTACAAACAAAATCACATTTAATAATTACGTTAAATTTATTATCCAAGCAAAAATGCAATGTACCTATAAGCAAAACAACGAAAACCGCAAAGTTTCGGAGCGGAAAACTAATTAATAATATTTAAACGCACCTGCTTGGTGCGCTAGCAATGTAGTGCATACACAAGACAATGCCAGCTAGCGACATAACATGACTAACGAGATGATGCAACAATTCTGACGTGAGGCCAATTAGAGGCTACACGACATTCTCAAACACGACAAATAATGTCGCCGGCATAAAACAGCCCCCAGCGAGCAGAGCCGGTCTTCTCTCAAATCTTCTTAACGAGTCTCCGCTCAGATTTCTATTTGAGCCCGTATAAAATACTGACATCGACATTAAGGAAAAAAGGGTGGCGGGGTGGGTGGAACGTATAGGAACAAGTGAAAACTTAAGTATTGGAACTTCTCTATAAAGTTATGAACAAAAGTTGCATGGAATTTGTGTCAAATTTTAAACAGGAATACCACATTTTCTACCCTAGAAATATGCACAGCCATTTCTTAAATTCGTAACGTATACATAAAATTTCTTTGGGATCATAACTTTAACTTTTTTTTTTAATTTCTTTGTTAATTTATCTTTTTTTTAGCTCTTGCTCTTTGTCTGTCCCTACTATGATACTCCTTTCACACACTCAAAGTTTAACTAGAAGAGATCCCTTAAAGGGATAAGTTCGCCTTTGTACATCACTGTATCTCTTTTTGTAATTTATGTTTTTTGTACGATAAAGATTATACATACATACATACATACTTTTTTTCTGTGCATTTTTAATGGTTTTTCAGAACACTTTTTTTAATTATGAGTACTGCGTACAATATTATGGTCAAAGTTGTTCCCCCTTGTATTCATTAAGGCCCACTAAGCCTATATTATTGAAATGTTGTATTGTCTTTAACTGCTATTGTGATGTATTTAGCATCAATAAAAAGACAAGAACATATTTCAACTGAAATACAGGTTTTTCTATTGTTATTAGAATAAAATAGAATAGTACCATTTATTTCGGACTGCATAGGCCCACGCATTATTGTATAAGAGAGCCTTTCTGGCTGCACAGCACAATTATTTCGATTAAGTACTTTGAATTTCTGTAATGTTTTGTATTTTGAAATATAGTGTATGAAATGAGTATAGTAATTAAACGCAGATGAACTAAATTCCTCATATACAGTAACAATATCTACGGTTTCAACAAAATGTAATAGTAGATATCTAATATAATGATGATTCGCAATATATTATGTATGACTGCATTTGCCTTCAGGCGCTGTAGGTACCTACTGATAGATTCAATCACATTCAATTCAACGTAGCTGGTACACAATAACCTCTATCGTGCGACATGTCTAATGCTTGAGCAGGTAGCAGTGAACCGCTAAGGCGGAGATACTCGTGAATGCAAGCTATCCTCGCGACAAGGAAATCGCATCATTCAACACTTCCTGAGGGAGTAAATTTATAAAGTCTCTTGATAATTTGTACTATTATGAGTTTGTAACTGAAACCCCGTACATTGAAGTAAAAGGAAAAATAATAAATGGAATGTAGTATTAGAAGGGTCCTTAAAACTGAAAAGTGTTTAAAAAAAACACTTATTACTTAAGCTAAATTGATGTTTATATTTTCGTCTCCATATGTTTACCGTCAGTATTTTAAAACTTATTTACCTAAAAATATTTTTCGAGTTCCTCTTGAGACGTGGGGCTCATGTAGTGTCATGGAAGCCGTGCCGTGTACACACTATGTATACACTCATGATTTGCGGAGTGACAAGCACTCATTGCGGCGCCCTCCGGGCCTTGGCGGCCCTCGACGGCGCCCTATTGTTGACTTACACATGATATACCAACTTGCTTGTACACTAGCGTTACCATCAGCTCTCTGGCGTATTTACCTGCACGGAAACACTTTTCATTCTTTACCAAGAACTCCAAGGTATTTTTTTTGTCAACTGTTTAGATGACATTCTTTTGCTCTCAAATCATTTGTTTATAGTTACCGTTTCCTTAATAAAAATTAAACGGGCTAAGCGTGCATAGCTACTTCGTGCGAGCGTGCATAGTTCGCCTTTGTACATCTGTTTTGTCCTGTTATTTGTTATTTTATGTGTTCAGTACAAGAAAGAGTCATACATACATTCATACATACATACTTTACGAAAAGTCACCCTCTTGCCGGCCCTGTAACGTTTCTATAATAAATAAGTTTTGATACGTCATCATAATCACTATATTAGCCTTCGGATATGCTCTGCTACACACAAGTTTCTTCCATCCTTGAGGACCCGCATGATGATCGGATGTGTGGTATTCGCATCAAACGGTTTCCTTCAAACCTCATCGGATTGTCGGTCCACCTACTTGAGCTGCATGCAAACATTATTCAACTAGACTCATTTCACTGCAGCCTGATTTATCTATGAATCTCATTGAACAAGGACTCTTTTATTATACGTAGCAAGTGTGTGACGGATTTTATTAGATCAATGATTTACACTCTCATAAATCTTCTGGCATTGTATGAAATACCTTGATCTCGAGATTTATTAAGAGGGCAGTAAAGCCAGCCTCGGCGCCGGGCGCCTCGAACTTCTCCCCGCAAACTTCCATAGATACAGTAATCCTTTTTATATTGTGTTTACTACGTCCATTTAGCACCTACCCCGGAAAATGGTTACATAAGAGGCCAAAGCTTACCCTCGTATACCACTCTTAACATTAGCAATCGGATATTATTATGCTCGCGGCCATAATCCAACTTGAGCTGTCGGGGATATTAGAATTATACATTTATACATGTTAGGTTTATTTAATTTATATTGAGCAAAGAACGTCTGTAAATGTATTCTTTATAAGTAAATAACCAGTTAAGCAAGGTTAAGATCCGGAACCAATAACTTTCACCTAAAACTTATTTTATAATTAATTTTGCAAGTTTCTGCAAGAGCACAGTATTTGAACCATCAAATTAATATAAGGCCTAGCTGACATTGTCATTAGCTATCCATAATAATTAATTATTTTGTATCATTGGTATTTGTGGCCGTAATGTGACCACTTAAGTATGTTTTTCTCTCAGAGCGCCCCGTTTTCGTAACGCAAGTAAACGCCACTTTAATTTATCCATCCGTGTGACTCTCTTCAAGTCTCACCGAAGGATAACTTAAACTTGATCGGTCATCTTGGGGTCGCTGCAGTTATTTAAATGCTCTTAGTGTTAGTTATAACATTCGGCTGCTGTTAACTTCTACTACCTACGCCAAAATACTTTGCCAGCTCTCGTTAACAGTAAATCTTATCACGATTACTACTGGCCAAGGACGCAAAAACAAACATAGGAGGAAAAAAATGTGTGGAAGTATCGGTCAGTTTTCTCGTCGCTTGGCGCGGGCAAAAATACCTGCGTCACGTTAACTGCCGCCATAAATCTAGTCCACTTCCGAGGAGATTTCTCTTCGGGACGCCTGCGCCGGGAAACTTCGGTACGTGAGCCCAGCCCGGCCCGCACTTCCGAGTGCTCTCGAGGATTTTACCAAATTATTGATAGCATTGTCGCATTGTCCGCTTAAAATGTCCCTTGTCGTGTTCTTATGTCGTACCGACGTAAAATCACGTGAAACTACGTGATAATCACTGAAGTAAATAAACTAGTAGTGACGTACTAAAACATTTTTACGAAATGTTTCTTTTGTGTTGTGTCTATTTTTTCCGGATAAGTCATTCAGCTTACTCTTACAGTGGTCAGTTTCAATTGAAATTTGGGTATGTTTACATAGATCCGATGACAACTTAATAAAAAAGTAGTCGTCAACAAATAAGTTTCAACCAAAAAAACGGTTTTATTTCTAATAGTTATTTGCGCATTATCGCCATCGTAATGGACTAAAGGCATTTAACGTAAAGTTAGACTTTGTTAGCAGTACGACAAAGTTATAATAATCTGATCGGACGGGCTAAAGGTGTTTGCTTTAATATTTTTCCTTTTCAGGCAAATCTCAATAATAGCCCAATATTATGCAAAATACCTGCGAGGTTATAATATTTAATTGTGCCCCGAGCGCTGCCGCGCCAGTAGCGGCCCAAGGAAAACTCCTGAAAAATAAAAATCTTGAAACGTAAGATTTTCTATCCCTGTTTTAATTTGGGCGGCATTTATTTGGAACGTCGCTTATTTAATCACGAAAAAAGGCGGAAATTCTCTTTTCCCTGCACTTAAATATTGCTTCTTATTAAAAACTTGAAGGTAAAAAGGTGTTTCTTTTGTTCTACTCGTCGCCTGCCGCCTCGGATGTGAACGTTGTAAACATGTTCTGTTCCGATTTTTATTTTAACCACGAGCGTTTTCCAGAAAAATGCTAATTATAATTGTAAAAGTCTCATTTCCGAACACGAATTCTGAAAAGGAAACAGAATTCAACCAAACAATGCTGTTTAACTGAAAACAACAAACTTAAATGAATAGCCACCCAACAGTTAATCATTTAAACACCTGCTGTGTGCTCAGAAACGAGATTTTACAGGTACCAAGCAAGTATATTTTTTGAATTTGTTAAGAGGTAAAAATATTCTTTCTTCCTAAGTAAACGGCGAAAGCTTTGCTAAAACATTTTAGCTGCGGCTTAAAGATTGTTTCGAAGTATGCTTTATGCTCACAGCCTCTCAGTTTAAACTCGAATGATGAAAGTTGCATTAATAGCAATATCGCACACAATATTTAAGTGAAAAGTACACGAGTTTAAGAGATACAATCCGGTTGGATCGCGACACCCATAGTTTATTCCATGCACTGGGCAGTGTTAAATGTGGAAGTACTGGAAACTACATATTTCTTGGCTGTGTTTGTATGAAGAACTGTTAACAGAGTCTAAAAAGTAGTATTTGAAATATCATTTACTTTTAGTGCAATAAATAGAATCAGCGAGTCGATTTTTAACTTTCGAGTGCTTAACATTCGCCAGCTGCGAGCCAATCAAATACGCGTGCGTATATTTTATCCGGCTCTGATTGGCAAGCGGCTGGCGAGCATCGAGCGCTCAAAAGTCAAAAGTCCCCTTCATCACCCTATTCTAATAAAATACAATATTATACGACACAGTGCCTTAGTTCGTGGTTACCGAGTTCGATTCCCAACGGTCGCTAATACTCGCAATATACCAATATTTTTTCTCCGTTATGTACGTTATTTAAGTACTCATAGATATTATTGGTAAAACGGTATCAACTACACGAATTTATAACTATGATCCTATCGGTCTGGCTTACCTACTTTGTTACAAGGGTTACGGAGATCGGATGGCGAATATGTAATAACGTGACTTACCAAACCTAGGATCATGTTCAAAACCGTACCCTGAACGAAGGAACGGCAAAAAGCGCTAGGACGATGATGATGATGTAGTTTCATTAAAATAAGTTATTCATTCATACCTAATTTTCTTATATGTCCTGTGTCCCATTACCGTGTAATAAATATTCATTTGAATGTTTATTATTATCTACGCTTTTGTTGTAAAGGGCCATGAACTATCAAGTCCCACCTAAATCGATCAATTCAGATAGGTATTTAGTGTCAGAAGAAGGAGCAACGGCTACGCTACCGATGTTAGATGTTAACAAGTAGGCCAACCCTAATGCCACACTCCATTTGATTACCCCAAATAAACTCCATTAGAGCCTGTGCACGTTTCTAAAATCCTTTTTTTTTTTGCTTTCTATCAAACACAGGCCAAAATCAAGACTGTTTCACCAGCAACAGAAGTCCTAATAAACACATAGCTCTCTTTTGTCGTGGCTAAGAGTGTAACAATGAAACGGACAGCCGAGCCTATTAGAAAGCACGCAATACTTTTTTTATTGAGGATGAGTTTTCGTTTGACCAGAATCTCACCTGATGGCAAATGATGATGGGGCCGAAGACGCAAGAAGAGCATTCCAGTCAGTCGGTATTGAACAACAAAAATACTCTACACGACTTATTGTTGCGTCATTAATTATTATAGTTTAATTAAGTACTTCTGCCTGTTAGGTCGTCAATGACATCATATTCATCTGGAGCGGTACCACTATGATGTGCTCTGTAGACAGTTGACCTTGAAAATTAGCCAGGACTTCATCGCCCATCGATCGTATCAATACTATCGATAGTCTTATTTACGTCGTAAATTATTTTCGAACTTAACTATCGTTAGTAGGGCGGTAGTTTAGAATCACTAATGGAAGCACACCAAATAGATGCGTCTTTAATGACGAACTAATTAATGGTATCGAACCCACTGATAGTACTTTCGATATCTTACCTGGCTTTCAAGTTTCAAGACTATCGATAGCGAGACAGGACGATATCATTAGTAGAAGCACTGTATGAAATATACCTAACAGATAATAATTCATTTAAGGTGACAAGATTGTGTTAGTTGCATGCTTGGCCATGATGTAGCGTCCCGAGCGCCCTCTTGGAGTATGTCTATCTGCGTGATTGCATTGTCAAATGTCAAATTGACCTCAATAATACAGTCCAATAATTATAAACCACGTGGGTGTTTAATTCATCAAGAAGACCCACTGGCGACCATCACAAACGCTCCATATTGGATGCTTTGTCAATGGCAACCTTAAGAGGATGCGCAACCAATGTAACAGAAGACTAAGGACTAACTTTAAGGTTCATATCGCGCTGTGACTATGAAATTATCAAGATATTTTGGAAAGGTCAATAAATGTACAGAAGAAAGAAAGAATTGTAATAAACTCGGTAGCAGTGAGTTCTACGAGTATGTGATACTATCCCGGTCGAGCCGATCTGTTCGTACAAGCAGGCAGGAACTGACTGCAGTGAGGCCTTAGTATAATATAATTTAAGTCTATTTTGTCAGATACTCAGTATCCGTACCTGCGCATCTAGGAGTTGGAACTCAATTAGCAGCAATTATGCCAACAGCGACGCGACGCTAACCCAAAAGTTTCCTCGACTATTTCGTAATTAATTTTGTTTCCAACGACCTCTGCCTGAGCTCACCGCAGTTTGACTTTACACGAGCTTGCTCTTCCTTGCCCCCAATATTTATTCAGCACTTACTGAATACTATCAAAACCGAACTCCGAAACGTTAGTTTGTAGAATCCAAGTATTTCCTACATACTATTTTCCTCGCCTAATTTTAACAAGAAAATTCAGTAAATTTTATGAATTCCGATTTAAGCACCAAATTATACGAAATTGCAAACTTTTAAAAACAACTATTATAAAAGCGTTATATCAAATGAAGCAATAGAGGAAAGTTTCCAATGGTTTTCACGCCCGCGACTACATAGTGGTCCATAACGACCATATAAGGCCGATTGCTTTCTTAAACTTATCCCATTTGTACACCCAGCCTCAAGGACTTGGAACTTCTTTATTGTGCCAAAGTTACGAATGAGAACGGTTATTTCCATTTCTATCGGATTAGTAAGCCCGAACCAATAAATTATTATTGTACCGTGCCATAGAGGGGATCCGTTATGAAACTGGGGTGATAAATGGCACCGCAACTATTACTTTCTGACGCTCCAGGGCGGGGTGAGCAGGGGAATAACGAACGATTTTATAATAACATCCAATTTACATTCTCGCATCATTTAACCCAACGCTATCAGAATGTTTTGTTAACCGGTAATCCTATTTATTGTAGTATGTTATGGGACAGAACGTTAAGCGCGACCACATTACATGAGCGAGTCTGTTTAAATTATGAAGTAACACTTGCCCTGCACATTGCAACCAGCGCGTGAATTGGTCGGCTCGCTGTAAAGTCCCATATTAACATCGTAAGGAACCCATTTCCATTATCATCCCCAATTTCGTGCTCCGAAGGCACTTAAGCACTTAATGGATCTCGGCTCCCCATAATTTAGCGGGACGTTGGATTGAATAAAATCGTAAATCTTAACATCAACCTAACGAAGGTATTTTAACGAAGAATGATTTGCATCATTCTGCGACTCTGATGTGAAATTATTATTGCGGATTTTTAACAAAAAAAACCGCAAAACATTTACTTTGCGTTGTTAATTTAAGACCAGTTGGTTGTACTTTTAAATTTTTAGATCCTGTTTATAAATAGGCTGCCTAGACGGTGCAAATGTGATGAGGCCGGCGATCCACTGGATGGCAGAATGCAGCAGTCCACAAATAACCCGGATCAATACTGTGGCGCGCCGACCTGAGCCTGAGCCTCCCTGGTGACTTATATCGAGCTACCACATCGAATTAACCCGTGCATTATGTATATCCGGAGCGAAGATTCTCAATTAATTTGACATTGATTTTAATGAAATAAACAATGTTTTATTGTTAGACTTCAAAAATGATTGCCGGCCAATTACAGCAAAGTACCAGAACATCGACACCAACGGTTTACGTTGACGAAATCAAGCGGGCAGGTAGATTTCACGTCAAACATGCAAATCCAAATACATTCCAGAAACCCTTTGGGAAATACAAACTCTAATACGGCCGAGCAAGACAACATTGTTCAACGTGTTCCCATGTAAATCCTGTAACTACGGTTGAGCCGGGATCCCGGGTGACTTGTTGCTCGAGCCAGTGGTCTGACGAAGACGTGTAATACAACTTGCTCATAAAACTGAAACTAGATGTTGTAATCCCAAAAGATTTTCCCTTAATAAATTTCGTTTACGAGAAAACCAACCTTTCATTCAGTCCAAGTTTTCGTCACAAGCCGTTCCTAAAAATGAATCAGTTTTCAATCTAAATCCTATATTTTTAACATAAAGTATGTTATCTACATTTTACCTAAAAAAAATCTTATAACATTTCTTCTTTATCTTCTTTATCTTTGTTTACCTATTTAGTATAAAGCAAAGTCGCTATCCGTTCCTGTCTGTCCGCATATTTTCGGCCGCCTACCTCCTAAACTACGCAACGGAATTTGATACGGTTTTCACGGTCATTTTAAGATTTTTTATGAAAGGTTTTTATTTACATTTCATCCTAATTGCACCTGTACGAAACCGGGGCGGGTCGCTAGTTTAATTATAACTTCAGTGTCTCGTACTTTTAAGTTTTGTTTTCCCAAGTACACAAGTTATCAATCAGCATACGCCTTTTATTTACTTATAAATATTTAGATTTCATTTGATTTTAGCACTTATGATATACGTTTTAAACATTTAAAAGCCAGCTAAATCCATTTAGAATGGTTTTCCAAATTGAACACAAATATAGGAACTTTAAAGCCACATCAAGCGGCTTCACTATTGATTGAATTTTAGATAGCTACACGTTTTACGAAGCTAATGACAGTTTTGAATTTCAACTAACATAGTTAAACCTGAATACATATTTAGGGATTTGCATTTTGCGGCAGCAAAATTAACGTACCGCTGTACGAGAATAAACATCCACATATCAACTGAGTGATGAAGTCGTTCTAAAATTGGAAACTCCTATTTTAATACTATAAGAGTATTACTTGCCATGAAACGTTACTCGTATACCTCTATGTCATTAAATTTAATTGTTACAATAAAATTAGTGTCGCTTTCAGATTACTAATAAATTGTAAAAATTATCTTGCAACCCCGCATGGCGGTTGTTTGCAGCATATTTTCGCGAAGTACCAAAGTACCAATACATAATATTATTATTATTATACGTTATATTATAGAAGGAGTAAGGATGTTCCAATTAAATTTGTCTTAAATACCGCTTTCTCCGTTGATGGTTTCGTGCAACATATATTAGTTCCCTGCAACTCGGCCCGCGCACCGTCACCTCTAACACACTGCTCTGATGCTCAAACAGGCGCTGGCTAATTGAATTTCCCATACAGTTCCCCGCGTAATAATATAATGCATATAGGTACGTGATTCAGGAACTCGCATGATATCAAGTGCCTATTCAAAAACATAATGGCTTATTACTACTCGTGCAACCATCTTACAGATAATAACTATATGATAGGAGCCATATTAATACTATACGACTTACTAGCGGCCAACCCTGGCTTCGCACGGTTACAATCGGAATGTGATGTACATTAAAACCTTCCGTAAAATAATGTTTAAATGACAGTGAAACTCGTATTAAAATCCGTTGCGTGGTTCAAAAGGAGAAAGAGGTCGAACTTACACCATAAGCATTTCGGACAGACAGGAAAGGGTAGCGCCTTTACTTTATACTATACTAGCGGACGCGCGCGACTTCGTTCACGTAAAATTAGTAGCCTATGTCCGTGAGGAATAATGTAGCTTTCTATATGTGAAAGAATTTTTGAAATCGGTTCAGTAGTTCCAGAAATTACCCCCTACATACAAAGAAACTAACAAACAAACAAAGTTTACCTCTTTACTATATTTTATACTATACTATGTAAAAAATGCAAACTGCAATGACCAGTATTTTAATTGTTTACATTAGCGTATACATAGCCTTCTCAGACTGGTCAAACCCATTCGAACTAACTATACTATACGAACTAACATTCGAAGTAATGCCAGCAGAAATCACACTTCTTTTGTTTGAATCCATCCAGCTGAATTAAAGTAGATACTAAATATAGAAAATACCTAGTTTGTAAATAAATGGGAATACCACTAAATTTTTAATGTTTCAAAAGATTATGTTTCTCGCTTTTAATATCACTTCATATCGTGATATTTTATTCAACATCTCTTTAAAATTTTCTCATATTTTATCATATTTTAGCTTAATATGCGAGATTTACCGTCATACGTACCTAGAAATAGGACTCGACCGCCGCGACAGGTAAGGTAACTGAGTTATGAGACTCTACCGTCTTATACAGATTCTCGTTTAGGACATTTCACCGAATCCCTGGTTTTATCGTCTATCCTAAAACTTTATTCATCTTTAAACAGTTTAGGTATATTTATAAACTGATAAACTTCACGGAAATCAATGTGAAAACTTTGCAACTCGTATATATTACCGAAAGCAGGTTGATATGCAATTGTGAAAAACTTATGTGCTTTACTACGAAAGTAGCCCGTAATTCATTTATATAATTATAAATTGGAAAATGTAAGAAGCCACTTTACAATAAAATAAAGTTGAACAAAACGATTCCATTCCCATTTTTCTTGTAGGTAATAATTGCACTTTTTCCTCAGTGCCGCCTGGGGCGGTTTCAGCCTGGTACAGTTTATGAAAAACTTCACTTGCATACAAACTAGTTTCATTTAGGTATGCTGACGCCGAAACAAGCGCTCGACGGCGGCGGCCGCCGATGCGACGTGTACTTTTATTAGCTAATACTCGTAGACCCCAAAACGAAGTTTTTCGATGGTTTTCCGTTCAGCTATTTCAGCTAATTGTCTCTTTTATCCTGTTTTACAATATTAGCTTACTGAAGACTCAAAATATGAAATAAATTCCTTTATAAAACAAAAATGCTTATCAGTTAAAAATAAAATATAGTAGGCTTTACAAAATACAACTTTGTTAATTATTTATTTATTGTGATACCTACTTTTTGTAATAATTATTGAACACAAGTTAGAAATATGTAAGTAGGGTACATAAAACTCTTTGAACACAAGACATGGATAAAGCTGGTTCTCAAGAATAAAATACACAAACCTATCCTTTTTTAATAATACACGGTAAAGCTAAAAATAATTAATATTTTCTTTCTTTCTTTCTAATATAAGTTACACTTCATGTTTTAAAGCACCTCAATCAAAACACCCCTACTTGCTGCTACGCTACAACTATATCTTCAAAGCAATTAACTAGTACTACGCTGTGTGTGATAGCATTTCCTTCAATCAAATATGCAGTGAATTCCGGCGTTGACATTAATTCTGGAATGTTGCCAATTAACGTTATTAAACAGAATATTAATAATAATTATGTCGTGTAAGTTCCGGATCCCGATAGCTTTGGCTTTAATTGCAGGTTAATATATATATAGTATTTGATTCTTTAACTCTTATCATATTTTATCACCTAACAGATTGCATAAGTACAAGTTGATTTGAAGCAAATAAGGGTTAATTACGTCTTTTTATTTTTTGTTTAGGTAAGTACGTACGTACTTAGTACCTCCCTTCCATATAATATTGATACTGTTTGACAGTCATACAGTGTTTTTCTATCTGTGTGTCGGATTTTTTAAGTCAGTGTATTACAGCTCTCGATAGAATATAAAATACATGACAGCGCGCCACGCTTTATGCAAAAGTGACACGCTTGTATGAAAACATTGTTCTATTTTTAATCACCTTGCGTTTTTTAGAAAAAAAGAGTAAATAGCTGATACCTTTGTTTACTTCGGTTGTCCTTGTTAGTATGTAATTATGTGGCAATCAACCTGAAAAAAAATATACATAGATATCTTTATATGTATATGTCTTTCTTAACCGCATTAAGAGCACTTCAAATAACTTATCATAAGGTTTGTATCGCCGACGTATAGGACCTGAAGCGGCCAAAACATTCAATTGGCGTATCCTAGATTGGCCACGAGCCAGGCGCCCCTGCATATTGATGTGCCAACTTTTAGCGTCGACTCAGCTCATCGAGGCAAACTTCAGCGACCAACCTGCCAAACTGTAGCCTATGCACTGCTTCCATGGGTTTAATGATGAGGGTTTAATGCATGCTTGAGCCATTGCGAGCTCGTGCTACCGGAGCACATCTACCATCTTGGCGTCATAGTTCAAGACTATATGAGGATGTAACGCACTAATGGATAAAAGTTCGTGCACAAGCAAACTATACATATAATATCTTGCCTTACACACGCCTATACTATGCATACTTTTGTGCAAGCTTGCATAAAAGTGTCTAAGCTACAGACATATTTTTAGTTAGCTTCATAGTTAGCACTGCTCTAAAAGCAGAAACAATAGAAAACTTTATATGAAAATAATAAAAAGTTGGCAAGGCACAAATAAGTTATAAAAGTTAGGACGTGAAATGTCAATTCGTCATAAAGTTTTTCAATATGACAGCAATGATTATGAAGGCGGATCGCACAAAAAACAAACTATCGTATTTCATAAATTGAACAGAGATCAACTGTGATTTGATCGATCGCTCCCGGCCGCCGGGGACCCTGGAGCACAAGGGACCTCGTAAACTAAATAATGGCAATGTCACAATGTCTACACGAACCATCTTTAATGTTTACTTTTCAGCAAAGTTCCGTAAAAAGAGAATATATATCTACCTCCTACATATACGAGTAAATAGGTATACTGGTAGGTGCCAACACTTCATTAAAAATACCTCTGCTTAATTTAAACAAGTATTAGTCACGTCTAGCATAACGTTGTGTTATACGAACTAATTTATAAATATTGAGTACGTAGGATATTTCAAACAAAAATATTTATTATTGTACTGTGATACTTTCATAAAAGAGGTTAATTTGCCTAAGAATAAACGATAAAAGAAGCCCGAGACGTTCCCTTTCAACTCTATTCAGGAGATGAAAATTGTGCTAAGAACAAAGAAACATTTCAACTTTTCATGAGGCTTCGCTGATGCGTTCCAGCAATTATAATATCAAAAGAAATTACTTTTATACGTACGCGTTAACTACCTATCATATTTTCACCTCCTGTTATTTTTGTTCTACCCATTAATCAACCGAAAATGAGCAGAATGTGTAAGGATATAATCCAGGTTATGAACTAGGCAGTAGTACGTTTGTACTAGACGTAGCTGTTATCACCCCTCACATTGAGAAATCTGTACTCCTCACGCGGAGTCAGAGCGGATAGAGGAATAATTATTAGATAAGTGGTAAGAACATTCGGAGTGTTCTAGAAAATTACGGTTTACCGGACTGCCGCGCTACAAGTTTGCTATATTTCTGAGCGAACGGAGAACTTTTGCCTCTCAACTCGTTTATGCGGCTGGCGCTATCACGCCCTGGAGGCCCACCTCTGCGTCTTTTCTTGTGGCCTAAAAGTAAATGCTTTCCCATACTTACTGTGTACTTGTGTAGAACAATCAGTTCCAGTTGATGTATTCTGGTATTCTTAATACAACTTTTTAATTGATTATTAAATGTTATTACTACAAGGCCAGTGTTATAAATTTAGGCGAGGTGAATTATCTTGATTACTATTAAGTATGTTCACTTAAATTTTATCAAATATATACCTACAGATTTGTATAATGTACGTGTGGTGTGGTATGTTTTTCTTAATTTAACATTGTGAGACTTAATGTTTGAAGAAAAGGGACGAAACATGTTATAACTAAAATATTTATGTGGTTACCTAACATAACTCACTGTGTTCTCGCTTCAAAAGGTTCAGAGTTTTCCGAGGTCCCCTAAGTAGTGGAGCCGACAATCGAACACAGTTTACCAATTTTATAACCGCCTTTTATGACTTTTGTTAGTTGTATTCAGCCCCCTAAGGCGCGAATCGGATTGGCGACCTGCCCTCAATGCATTTACAATAAGAAATCGCGGATTCCCTTTGAAACTTGACACATTCAGGTGCTATGCGGTAGCAATCGCTGGTAGTGTGTCGGAAATGTTTAACTGAAGGAGTAGCAGGACTACGAATACTTCGTGAATTGTAGAATTTACTCATAAACTACTTAGCTACTCATTCGTTTGCAGTTAGGAGTAACTTTGCATGCTTTAGTGTTTTTTTTTGTGAGGTAAGGTAATCAATTTTACAACAACATTTTGAACAAAGCGTTGCCTTTAAACGCAGTTACAACCCATGTAGTTTTATAGTCACTTTATAGGGAAATGGATAAAAGAAAGCATCTAAAATGTTGTTTGAAAATATGCGACGTGGAGCTCTTAAATTCCCATAAAGAACATCTTACTCGTAGTTCGTACCGCTTGCCGAGAGAGGTGCGCGTTATAGAGGCACATTACGTATACCAGCGTCTAATACAGGCATTATAGAGGTCTGGTAGGAGATAAAATTACAGAATTTTTCGACATGATTTAAAAATATAACGCTCCTTCTATTTATTTCACTACTTTTTATTAGCCCCTATGTATGTATGTAAACTCTTTATTGCATATAATAATAAAAAAACAACAACAAACAAAACTAACAAGTTGTACTGATAATGCAATACAATCGGGTAATTTTATATCGCAACGATTATTTAAAAGTATTTAATTATAAACAAAGTATCTATAAATCTATTGCTTACTTTGGGACTAAGTCAATTGGTGTTAACTGTCCCGAGATATTTATTTATTATTTATTTTATTTATTTATTTATAAATACGTATAGACGTGTGCAAATATAAGGTAAATGATGAAAGCCTGTAAAAAAAAGTTTTTGCTGATCGTTCATTATTGAATTATCTTATTACAGCTCCAATCCACGAGTCTTATTCTTAATGGCACAATTATATCATTATAACAAATTCTGTCGAGTCATCTCCGAAAAACGTAGAACGTCGGATGAAAAATAAAATTTTATCGACCCTAAAATACCGCTGCGACGTCCAATTAGGTGCTTTTAAATGGAATTCGTATTTTCATTGGCGGCAGCGCACCACCAACTGCTATAGACAGGTCGTAAATATCGTAATAATGTTGCTGCTGTCCTACTCTCTATGGGAACACGGCTTTACGGAAGGAGTTTAAAGGCTCCACCACTAAATCCGATGAGCCGAGGTTTCAACACACTGTACCTCTAGTTTTGGGTTACAAGATTTTCGTAACCATGGGCCGAACTGGCGTGCTGCAGTTTCACTCCTGTGCGTTACAGCACCATGAAGAGAGAAAATAGACCATTTGGATTAGGTAAGTGTACGAACAATGTCCAAACCATTCCGCAGTTATAGCCCATACTGTAGCCAGTTGCTGGCTGCCCTATATATAGGCGGGGTCGAATGGGGTGGTACCACACTCTCACAGAATACCGGCGTGTAGTAGTGGCTTAGCTAGTCTTCGTACGGTAAGTAAGAAATCTGCAGGTCCACGGGTGGGAATTTAAAGGCGGACTACGGATCCGCGGTTCACTTGGAATCACTAGGCGGCGGGGATCACTTCCCAGTAGATATTAAAAACATATCTTAATATTTATTATTCTTTTAAAGTTTGAGGTAAATAGAACATGTTTTTTGGGTGTTAAAACCCTATTTCAGATTTTGCAGATTTCTTACTTACCGTACGAATACCAGCTAAGCTACTACTACACGCCGGTATTCTGTGAGAGTGTGGTACCGCCCCATTCGACCACGCCTATATATAGGGCCACCAGCAACTGGCTACAGTATGGGCTACCACTTTGGAATTGTTTGGACATTTTTCCTACAGTCAAGGAATTTAATTTCCAACCCCCGTTAGGTTCAATATCATATAGCAAACTGTCACCATAAGAGCTAACTAGAGCAAGGCGTTGGTTTGACATATCGACCTTAATGCATTGCGAATGTCAGACGACATTTCAACGAAATGGGTAGGAAATTAAATTCTTTGACTGTACACTTACCTAACCCATAATGGTCTATTTTCTCTCTTTTAGTACCTGTTTAAACCTTATTACTTACTTACTAGTACTTTCTTATTAGACCAAAGACCTTGAACGCAAAGAAACTTATTACCCTAGGTAACAGTAACCTCAGGAGCCTTAGAAAATGCACTTATCCCTCATTACGACTCTATGGAACTAGTAGGAACTAGGTGCCGTAAGAAAGGTATGTACTAAGAGGTCATTTAAACTGGTGTCATTAATGTTAGGAAGGTGATACTCATATTTGTCTTGTCACTACATAGTATAAAGCAAAGTCGCTACCCGCGTCTGTCTGTATGTATGCTTAGTTCTTTAAAACTACACAACGGATTTTGATGCGGTTTTTTTTAAATAGATAGAGTGATTTAAGAGGAAGGTTTATGTGTATAATAACATGCCTAATATATTAGAGAACTACTGATAATTTCAAGATTTCTAATGTGAGGTCGAAAATAAACACATTTTTTTGCGCTTCAAATGTAGATGTCATTTGTTTCCTTTGGGCCACGCGGTCGAAGCCGCGGGCGGAAGCTAGTTGCGAATAAAATACGCAAGCTTCAAGTTTCTTAGGTACCTACCTACTATAAAACTGATTTACAGAAATAATTAAATGGGGACATGTTGAAACCCGGCAAGGCCGCCTTCGCTCAGGGATGCCCTACATAATCCAATAATCAGAGAACATCTAAATTGGAATGGAATTCGCGGTAGAGCTATGACACAGAAAAAGCCCACTATGCGACATGTAGCTATGGTTCCTTCATGCATAAAATACAAATCAATCCATTGAACATGAAAAGGTCATTTGGGAAGTCTCGACGAATACGGTGTTTAAAATTTCAGCGACCCAGTATTAAACGTGGAAAAATAGAATTTCAATACGACCAACTCCTACGTGTATTTTGCTTTTTGGATCGCTACTTTCTCTCTACGATAAGAATATGATTTAGAATATTTATATATTCTAACTACATATTATTACGCACTCAACGTTTACCCCTATGTTTATGAATTAAAAGTTTAATTTTCTTTTTGATGCTTTGTTTGAAATTTAACTTTAAAGAGAAATCTCTCTAAAAATAACATATTAAACTGTCTATTTCAGAAAAAAAGTTTTTAAAATTTATCATAGACTTAGCCACTAATCTAAAATTATTAAAGAATTTTCGGTTAAGGAGTTCCTACATAATGCTTCTTTCATTTGTTAATTAGTTAAATAGTACTTCGTTATACAATTCAAATGCCTATTGTTTTTACTCCCTAATAGTTAATGTTTTAAGGCGGTTGACTACTTATAAGTACAAATGCCGTTTGAATAATGTTCTTTATTTGATCTTTATTTGAGTACTAGCTTTTGCCCGCGACTTCGTCGGCGTAGACTTGTTTAATTGAATCAAGCAAACGTGCACCCAACATGCAATCTGCAATATTTCCTGGACAAATTAATGAGAATTAGTTGCTTTGCTGCGCATGACGTCACGGCGGCGTGTAACTCACTTACCGCTATCCCGTGGGGACTATGCATTTTTACGGGATAAAAAGTATCCTATGTGTTAATCCAGATTATAAACTATATGTGTGCCAAATTTCATCCAAATCCATTCAGTTGTTTTTGCGTGATTGAGTAACAAACATCCAAACATACAAACTTTCACATTTATAATATTAGTAGGATTCTGCATGATGACGTCGCTATCAATGGAGACATTGGAGACCTGTTAACATACTCTGTAGTGCCAGAAGGGCATTGTGACACCGTAAAGACATCATTATTATAATACACGATATAAAAACAAACTATATACTTCACTTACACATAAAGAAATATCTTGAGACAATTTACACCGATTGACCTTTGGGATTAGTTCCAAACCAATCAAAGCTTGACTTGGGAACAGTTGACTACAGAAAAGTATTTCCATTTTTGTATCTTATTATTTTTAAATATCACAAAAATCAAAACATAGGGTATTGCATTTGATGAAAGTCTCTAACATATTTAAAAATCTTTGCACATTTACAATTTAGGAAGGAAAAGTTTGTACGGGAAGTTGGCCGCTCCCATTTTATAATATAACTATTATAGTATAGGTATCAAAGCTCAAATACTCGTAGCTTTGCGGCCGTTCGTTCAGTAGGATATTATGACGTCGACTGGGGTATCGAAGCCAGTTTCAGTGTCGCCAGGTGAAATAGCAAAATAATCTAGCAACTTTACTGGTTATTAACAAGCACTGAACAAAACATAAAGCTCAACAAGCCCTATATTGCAGGTTTTGTAAGTTTCCGAAGTTAGCGCTGCAGCAAACGCGAGAAGTGCAATGCTGTGAAGCCGCTGTACGTGTAGTCTAAGTTGGTTGGTCATAAGTACCTATTGTTCGTTAATATGGCTTCAAAATATTATCAGTAATTCTTATTTGTTGCATAATTTCATGGAGCAAAACGGTTCCCGTGAGACTAACCACTGTATTACAGTGAATATTGAATTTGTGCACACAAAAGATAATTCAATTAAGGCTGTCGCTTATTTTCAGCTCGACTACGTGACAATATTTTCTGAACAGGTAAATGTTTCCTGCCAGATCTTATAAAACCGTTTTGAATGTTGACTTACACCTTTGTTGATTTCATAACAAAACTTAGATTTGGCTAAACTTTTATACCTAAACAGAAATTTTAGACAACAAAAATACCTTCTGAAACCCAATAAAGAAAATAGTCGGAACAAATGGCCACAAATTACTAAAAGAGCAGTACGAAGTTTGATTTGGACAAAGAAAGGGCGGGCGGAACAACAAAGTACGTAAACAAGCAGACTCATTGGTTTTATTTGAAAAGTTTAGATGGCTGCGGTTTACTACCTTTTAGAAATAGTTTCTTTAAGATAAATGCCTTTAAACTCTGCCAGTGTTATGTAAGGTCACACGATTTATGTTTCCATAGAATAATATGATGCCTAAATTATTAGCTTTAAATATTTTTAAACAACAATAGGTCTCGGACAAAGCTAATATTGACTTTACCTACTGCTTTAATGGCGAGGCCCGTAATTAGTTGTCACGTCCATCAAACGACAGTATGCAGCGATAACAAGTTAGTGGAACTAAAGCGAAACAAACTAGGAAAATTAACCAACGGGTTTGCAGAAAACCATTGCCATATTTTAATTACAAGTATATGCACAGAATAGATTATAGTACAAGCAAGAATTACATAATGCTACACTACTTTTTTGTATATGATCGTGTAATACTTTATTTATATCTAATTATATTCTATGTATTGGGATGCCATGGTACAAGAACAGAAAATATACTTCTGAACAACTTGAGGTTTAGCTATAAGAAATTACTACTGTATGGCTCCTCGTCCGTAAAAATGCCCGGCAAGACGGGCCTGCCGACGTACTTGTAGCTTCGCGCTTAAAGTGCGGTACCTACTTGGTACGTTAGGTACACCTACAGTCCACGCGTGAGCTCCAAGGTATCGGGGCTGAGACTCGGAAAAGATGCACGCGTCTTTGTCTTGTCATAATAGCACACCTAGGATATGGTAGTAAACAATTGAATTTAAATTGAGTAAAGTTTTTGATTTCAAGCATTTCCTTGGACATATTGAAACATATCAGTCGAAAAAATTGCGCTAACGCAAATAACTACGGTAATAGATAATATTGTTTTAGTCTGTGATGGTAGCTACCATTTACAAAATAGCACTGTCTTGCTACTAAACTGCCAGCTTTATTGTTCCGCATAGTGCGTCGGATGACAAGCAAATTCCCTCTGGTGAAAATGGCTCTATTAATCTACGCGATCAATTGAGTCAGATAAGACTGTTCCGTCATTATTGAGCAGATAATTAATCTCTGTCAATGTAGACTCCGTTTACAGGTTTCTTCCTGAAGTAATGCACCCTCTTATACTTATTCTGCTTTATGATCGTTTTCAATGACGGAAGAGCGAAACATTTTCATAAAACATTCACTGTCGAGTAAAGGAACAAGCCGGCAGGTATTAAGGGATGAATTTTGTTCGCCGCTTATTACCGTCACGTGAATTCTGACGATGTCGATAAAACATGGTCGTGACGTACGTACACTTTAACGTTTAACGATTCAACGCCTAATGTTACAATTATAGTCACGAAATAAGGGTCGATAACATGATAAGTTGTTGTTTTACATTTTTTATTATGTAAGTGCTACTATGACTTTTTGTGGCTTGATACAGTCGGCTACACAGAGATGTACTAAGTTTTGCTCCTTATCGGATTGAAATAAGGTACAAAAATTGATACATATTTTCGTAGTTGACTGTACACAATCCTCATAAAACGAAGATCGGTGCAGACCGGTAAGGGTGACGGCGTGACACTGTCAACTCGGCGAGAAGTGATCTCATGAGAGTGATCATCAACGGGCGTGGAGTGTGGAGCGGTCGTACATCTCTTTTGTGCACGAGATTAAAGAGGCGATGGCGTGGGCCGATCCCATCCATCTCCGTTAATGCTGTTTCGATGCCAGCGGCGCTCATCCACCCGAGCCAGAATAAACGCCCCTAGCACACCCATGATACACGACCGAATCGCTTGCATTGAAAATATTATCTGGAAAATCTTTCGCTGCACACAAAATGTGCAAGCTTTTTTTGTCGTTAAAAAAAATAAAATCGACTCGTGTCATCGATAAACGTAGTCCTACTCTTAGGCATGAGGGCATAAATGATATCGAAAAATACTCTGAAAACAAACTCCAACAGTATTCCAGACTACTAAAAGATAACAAATATCATGCACAGATAAAAAATATGAGGCTATGATTTGTGCTATATGTGCATTACTTAATTAATACGATAGTATCATTCTCCTAGCACTTTTTCTTGTTTCTTCCTTCAGGGTACACATTGACCTGATCCCAGATTTGCCAGGGCAGGTTTTCACATTCGAGCTAATGCCGTCGGGCCCCTATGTAACCCATGTGACAAGAAAACTGGACCGATAGGATTGATTAGACTGTACGGTCGGCAAGAAATTTGTAATAAATTTCAGTTTAAAATAAAAAAGTACCCTGCCAAAAAACAGCAATAATAGTCACACTTCATACAAAATGAATAACAGTAATATCCCAATGACGTCACTGAGGTCTCATTACGACTACGCGTTTTAGGTCTAGCTGCTCCACAGCCATTTTTAAACTGTTTCCAAGCATTTTTTATCACTATAGAAATTTTGGTTTTGTACGCTGTATTAAACTCTATGAAAATTCCGAAAGTTGCCCATTTTGAACAAAAAATTAAGTTGTTAGAACAATAAAAATGGCGTCATAAATTCCTTTATCCAGTGTAATCATTGATTAATTTATTTACAGCGCTCGTTAAAACTTTGCGAACTCGCCAAAACATTTTCGTGTTTACTTCCCAATATTTTTAAAAGTTGTTTCTTCCTCTTTTGGAACGTTTTGTCAATATTTTATGATTAAAAAATAAATAAATTAGTAAAGTTATTTAAAGACTTGATTCTAACTCGTTGCAGAATTTTAGCCTCTGAATCATCAAAGCAGAAAATAAAGAATTAGTAATATGATTTCGTGGTCACGGTAGAACCTTTTCACAATACATTTCATTATGATTTTTCACATTAAATCAAATTAAATGCCTAAATGTCAACAGCCATGACTTATTGCGACATGGCTCTACACTTGCCCAGAATGTAAGTTGGCTAACTCTAGTTACATAATGTAAGTCCGTTAAGTACAAATAATCAAAACAGAGACAGATTACTTTCAAATAGTTTATTCAGTATTTCACGCACTGATTGTAAAATAAATACCTACTTCACTTTTACAAATATACAACAATGTCTTTTCACAGTAATAATCATTAAATGCACTGGGTCGATCAGCACCAACGTTCTTCGACTACGTATGTAGGGTAGCTCCTGAAACGGAAACAACACATTATACCAGTCACTTAATGCACATCACCAAAGCTTTTGAAGGTGGTATTAGTTTTACCCGTATCCGCCGTAGCCTCCACCGTAACCGCCTCCATAGCCGCCTCCGTAGCCGCCTCCGTAGCCGCCTCCGTAGCCGCCTCCGTAGCCGCCTCCGTAGCCGCCTCCGTAGCCACCTCCGTAACCGCCTCCATAACCACCTCCGTAGCCGAAGCCGCCGCCAAAGCTTCTGCCGCGAAGAGCGGAGGCCGCCAGAGCGCCGCCAACGACGCCGGCCTTAACTCCCAGAAGCCCGATGCCTAGTGCACCCGCGCCGATAACGCCAGCGCCGATCAGACCGGCGGCTCCAGCACCTATAACAATTCAAACACATTACATATACCAAAAAATATATTGGGATTTTTTCACCAACTAATCTCGTTTCAAACTGAATAACTATGGGTACCAGACCGCGGATATATGTTTGACTTATTTAGATTAAAAAACATACTTAAATACATACAACATCCAAGACTTAGGTACAAACATTCCAATAAGTCCAATGCAGCTTAGATAGATTGGTATGACTACATACAAGGTATCACTAAAATCAACCTTACTGTGCATGTGAAATTAGATTACGAAAACTTTTAATTTATTTATAATATAAAAATAATAATGCCTTATATCCATTATACTAACATTTCCCCTTTACAAGAATCGAACCCAGAACCTCTAACTTCGTAATCCGGGTCAAAATATTTAAAAGACATAAGAAGGTTTCCAAACATTGAATTAAGAAGGATTTGCTGTCTTTTTTAATAAAGCAAGTGAACAACAAATCACAAATCCAAAGTATATATATTAATAAAGCCTTTAAAAATGTACTATACTCGTGCATTGATGTAGTATTAAGGGGTCCCGAAGAAAATAAGTTAATTTGTTTTTTTTCTTCTTGGCTGTACCCCCTTTGATACGTACCAATTAAGATCGTTACTCAGTCGACCTAAATTGCTACATAGTTCCGCTAATACCTCTAACGACTAACCTTTGTGTCGGTTGTGAATATGGTTCACTTCAAATATCGAAATTTATATAGCGCGGAATAGTTTCCTTTCATTTTACAGTTCAAGCATTGTTGGTGTTTTGAACAGAATGCATTTTCAAACCTGTGGCCCGTTTCACGAAGCTACAAGTTACAATTTTACAAGTCTAAACCGGCAACACTGGTCAATAATGACCAATGGCAGTGGGCAAAACGACCAATGTTGCCGGTTTAGACTTGTAAAATTGTAACTTGTAGCTTCGTGAAACGGGCCACTGTTAGCTACACTGCTACTGCTAGATCAATAGCAGTTATTAATATCCTTTTGACATAACACAAAATCTTTAATCACTAATAATCGGTTTTATCGTCTAATTGATTGGCCAGTCAGCATCAATACTTGTGGCCCTAACATGACTGGCCAAGTTTAGTTTATCTCTATCTGCGTCCCTTATGACACTAGTTAGACAGAGACACAGGGAGGGGTTAAACTAAACCTGGGCTGTCATGTTAAGGCCGCTGAACAACCGAAGAGGTCAAAAAGATATATGCAAGCTCTTTTCTATTCTCTCAAGACTCCACTTGCCTCTATTGTTATTAAAGTAATCTCTTGACAATAGAATCGTGGTACATCTTTTTGACGTCTTCCACGTTGTAGAAATATCCCGTGTTTTCGTCTCAGACATGTACCTATTTGTTAAACATGTACTGAAAAGTGTATGTGTATTTACTGTTTATAATTCTAATGTACGCTTAAAACAACACCTCTATTCACTCAATTTCGTTATCTAAATACCAAGTTCAAGGCTAACTCCGTCTGGCACATTATGCGTCCGATCCGAACTAAATTAACATATTTCATAGTCAATAAACGCGCACACGCTCTGATTAGCTCATCTATATTCCCACTAGATAAAACAATCTACCATCAATCTCTGGGGCTGGAAAGTAAGTCGTTCTCCGGGGATCCACGTGATCCCACGTAATATATCTGCGTGGAATGTCGCAGGGCTGCATATCAATGACGCAGCGAACCCCAAGCGGTAAAACCATTCGGTATCCTAAATGAGCGTTTAACACTACCTAAAGTTTAGTGTACATTACGTAATTTGAAATACCACCTCGCACAAGACTAAAGCAAACTGGGCGCGCAATGTAAGGTCAGCGTATAAAACGCTGTTTATATGCGACTTACCGTGGATAACCCTCTACCCGCGTAGCATTTCCTACATCCACGGTTCACGAAACTTCTGTCAATTCTTAACAAGTGAATTTTAAAAACAGCACCGACAAACTTTACAATTTGTAACGTACGCGTGCAAAAACAATTCGAAGTTAGGAATATTCTTAATTGTATTAAATTTAACGAAAACAATGGCCACAATTAAGATGGCTCTCTTAAAGGTTTCTTTTTGATAGCAAAAAAATATCGCGAAAGCGTTTAGGAAAGGTAATATAATAAACTTTCCTTTGAATACAATTCCTAAATTATATTCAAATCTGGGTTTCAGTATTTATTACGAGTATATTTAGATATTCCATAACACAGTTTTAGGCTGGGTGTTATTAAATTTACCTGTGACGTCCCTAATGATACAATTATGCTAATCCTGATTTGACGTAGTCTGTACTTTTTTATTAACTGATCTTTATAAAACCAAAGCCGCTGGCTACTAATTAGCGCCATCTAGTTTAACTGGCCCGAGCACGATTTTTATAAGGCGACTGACATTCTATTCAGTACAATTGTCTTTGATAAAACCTAGCCTTACTGCTGCAGAAGCATGTAGTTAAATGAGTTTGACTAACTGTGGTTAGGCAGTTAAAATTAAGTTACGTCTTAAAATCGTAAATGCTCAGACTAATGCCATATTTAAATAGAATGACGCACTGCAGTTTATTTCTTTAGGTACTGAAAATAAGGTAAACAAAATAGTCACGTGACTCGGCAAATTAGCCAATCAAGTCAATCTTTTACGCAACCACATACCCAAAAGATTGATTTGATTGGTTGATTTACCAAATCTCGTAATTACTTTGTTTACATTGTTTACAATACCTCAAAACATAAACTTTAGTAACCGAAACATTGCTATAAAATAATATAAGGACCCCACCCTAAGAGGAATTCGAATTAAACTCTCAACTCCTTTATTGGTTTCCAAATCGGGATTGAGGGTCACATTATTGCATGGATTTAAAAAATCAACTATTTATTGGCAAATTCATACAAATTCTCTTGGATGACAACTTGTCTATAAGAAATATTTGCATGCTAGCTTCGAAGATAGTATATGTATCTGTACCACATATTCTGACTTTTTTAAATGTAGAAATGACTTTTTATACAAATAAAGTATTCTAATGTAATACTAATAGTAGTAATTCTATTTCTATTTTTTTACTGTACCTAACTAGATCTATCAATGATCAATTTGTATGGACAATAAATTCAGTGGTTTGAAACTTGATCATAACTTTTTCAATAGTTCCTATAAACTAAACCATAATTACAAATCTAAACGAAACAATAAAAAAGCTGAATTGAGTTCAACAACAATCTGTTATGTTTGGCGCCAAACACATATAATTGACTGAATTGTATCATTTTCTGAAAATTGGTTACAGTGTTTTTAAATTTAAACTGGTACTTTTTTTAAAACACCCGCGCGAAATGAACATTGTATGTAAAAATGAATATATTCATTCGGCGCATTCTTCTCAGCAGATGCCACTTCCGAAGCGCTGGTAGAGTTTGTAGTCTTATTGCGTTAATTGGAACGATTTCATATTTAGTTTTTTAATTTTTTCAATTATTTTTCAAAATTGGGTAGTTTGTATTCTAAATTTTTTTGTCAGTCTGTGAACATGAGACCTTTAAGGGCTCGAAACGTCGGGAATTAGATTCGTTATAATACACGCGATATAAACCGTTTAAATTGTTTTATTTCAATGTCTATAAGTCGCGGAAACTTAAGAAAATAAAATTAATATATTTAAAATCGAATTAGGTGTAGTAAACCGATCATAAGAAATGAAAAAAAAACAAAAGACTCGTGAACACTTATTTTCATATAGGTAAGTGTATGGTACCTTTAGGTACCTTTTTCTGCCCATAATGGCAAAAAAGTACTGGTATAACAAATTATACGTATGTAAAGGAATAATCCAAAAAGTAGTAAGGAATTGCGTATTCATTTTTTCGTTATGCAAATTTTAGGGTCGTAATTTAGTCAAATTAAATTTTAACCTCTCTCATAGTTAGGAGGTCTTCTCAATTTTCATTTTAGTGATTAACGACTTTGTTACATTCATAATGTCACGACTAAGCATCATAATTCTTTTACAGAATGGACTCCGTATCGTATCCGTTCTTGTTGCTAAGCGGTCGTTCTCATGTAGTCGTTGTCTTTTAGTCGAAAAAACCGGAAAGGTTCTATATGCGTATACTCAAGAAATAGTAGATATTAGAGACGTTACAAATTCTTATATTTTCGAGACTTATGAGCATAAAACAATTTAAACGGATAACAACATGACACCAGTGGCTCTAAAATGACAGGATGTCTAGAAGCAGTGCCAGTCTGTTAGCATCAACGCTAGTATAAGCTATCGGATATAAATAATTTTCAGTTTATTAAAACTACAAAACGGGTTCTAGTAATATTATTTTGACTATCCATCAGCTGGAAATCTACGTAGGGTCACGAGTTACTATTGTCTTTAACTAGGTATTTAGTCAGATTTGTAGTCAGTTGCGTATTATATATACTCTAAAATCGCTATAAACGAGATTTGCCGGAATTTGTGTTCTAATCACCGGGATACTACTACCCGATTACGCCAACCAAGCCAAGAATGAGACACTACACTGTCTTACTAGTTATTTAGGCAGCTCACTTGTGTTATCCTGTAAGCTATACTACGATACTAACTAATACTAATTTCACACGGGGGAAGAGCAGTGAAGCAGTAGGGTGGGCAGCATAGTACTAGGGCACTACCCCCGTATGAATACCGCAAAACTCAAGATAGCCCAGGCACACAAAACATATAGTACTGCATACAAAACGGTCAAACAACGCCCCGCACCAAATTTAGCTACCCTGACCCCCGCCAGGCCCGTTCCCTAGATTCAAAGAAAATAACACGTATTTCCTGTGGCGTAGCTGTCGGGTGGCCCAGGGGTGCAACTTTTTAATCTCACCAGGTGACTAAAGCCCACCAAAATGGCCGAATCTCTACGAAAAACGGCCATTTTGGTGAGCTTTAGTCACCCGGTAAGATTCAAAAATCGCACTCCAGGTTGTCGGAAAGTGGCTTGAGAGCAGCAAAGATATAAATTTACCGAGTAGTAGTCCGTGTCGTTTCTGCCTCGGGCCCTGCACCTCAGTGGGCACGAGGACGAGTTCCGTATCGGGCCGCACCTCGGGCTGCAGCGCCGCCAGCAGAGGCCCGCGCTCCACCGCCATCGCGGCCGCGCATGCCACCAGCACTCCGACCAATACTGTGTAGATCTGCATCGTAGTCTAAAAAAAGGAATTAAGCTTGGGCTATAGCAAACTATGACTGGTAATGAATGCTTTAAGGCCACTTTGTGTAGACTTTTATTTTAAACTGTATCAAAAAATGGTGAAACGGAATTTATGTTTTAAACGGTATCGTGATCCCTATAGCTGCAATTTGTCTCCTAATATAAATTGCTGATTAACAGGCAGACAGATAAAAACAAATAAATATTGAACTCACTCTTTTCGGTATTAGGTTGGATGGGAAGAGAGAAAACGCCAAAGAATTATTATTTACTTTTCTCGTATGTTTCCGCCCTTCTTTAAGGTACCCATTCTAGCCAAAACTTACAAAACTATCGATACGATCTGTCATCTACAACATAAGAGTAAGTAAGTACAGTGAGTACGTGAAAATATAAAAGACCTGGGTTTAAAGATTAAACTAAGTGTTACATACAAAACTATCTCTTCTTCATAATATCCAACAACGCATGGAATCTATGAATGCATGTGCTAAACAACTACTTTGACCAGTGTTTGGCTTTAAGTTGCAGATTTGTTGTTTTTTTTATTTATGAAACTAAAATAATATTATTATTTACGAAAGTAAACATATACGAGTTTATCGTTCTACTTGGCCATGCGACTCTTAGAAATGTCTGATTCTAAGAAATATGAAACATATTTTATGCACTTCAATATTATCATGGAAGCAAAAGCTTTGAAAGTCCTTTGAATATTATGTAATGGAGAATACATTTGCTACGTTATATTTAAATATCAAAATACTTGTATTACCTCAAATTACAGTACCAACGACATACATTAATAGGTAATTAACATTAACATTAGCTCCACTCCTAGTCACTACTAATTAGAACAGAAAAAGCGGATGCAAATTAATCCTAATTGTTAAATTACATCTGTGAATTTAGTTACGTTTGGTTTTACTAATTGTACCCACCTGCTAATTAGTCTCCGGCTAGCACACACTCAAACCGGCACAAATGTACTGTCCGGCCAGGTCCTGGCTCGGTCTTATATAGGACGACCCGGCGACCACACGTACTGAGCGACATGTCGTTGTCCCACGAAAGATATGTCACCGCCGCCCCACCTCACCAAAATACCAATATATCAATAAACAGTAGGTAGGTTACACGATTATAGGCCGGGGGAAGTCACACGTTCAATATTCATTAGACGTTATTACAAACATGATATTGCTGATGGGCATAGTTCTCAAAGTCGGAACTTCTATCGCATGCGGTATTGCCACAGGTATTAATCAAAAGCTCTTGTTTCAGCTATTTGAAGTTGCCTTACAATTATCTATTTGAATTAACTATTGTACCACATACTTACATCTTTTTGTTTGAAGTAAAAGAATAAGCTTCTGTGAGTTCACAAGTGCCTAACAGCAGTGACATTTTGGGGACTTCTCGGACGTGTAAAGTAACGTACTTACGTGAGTTTCCTACCGCCTGGCAACAGGCGTACTCGGAATCCGAGGATAAACTTAATACCTACCGACTCGTTAGCCGGAACATTTTAAAAAAGAAACACATAATATTAAGTAAAACTTTGATAACTAATAAAAGAAAAACAAGCCCTATAATCCGAAGAAAGTTTTCTTTGAGCAATGCAACCTTCGAAACCTTTTAAATATAACTTAAACGTTACAAGGTATAGCCGGCGGGGACAAACAAAAATTGCAAAAGTTTTTAACCACCGCCAAACATATTTTGGTTATTGCATTGAAAATCCGAAAAAAATATTGTATTTGAAGGCGTTTCTATTGCTCAAACAAACTTTCTCTGGGTTATAGGACTTGTTTTTCTCTTTACCATGGTTTATTCTTTGTGTAATCTGTTTTTTTTAATAATTTTATTTATTTTTAAGTTTTAGTAATGAACGCGTTGGACACTTACTGATGTGCCGACGAAAACAATGTATAGAATATATTCTCCTCATTAAAATTTTTGTCAGCTTGCACATTAGTACAGTCAAACAAAGCACTAACGTGCATACTGTCCTTATGCGAAACGAACTTTTTTCGTAGTTTGTGTGCACCTAGTAAAGAGAGAAAATGCTTTAAAAAGTTTTTCTGTACATAAACCTGCGCATGCCATGTGTGCCATGGTTCTTTTGTACATTTTATACTATTTATCGTATAGTTTTTAATAAAGATTATTCATTTATCTTGTCTTGTCTTGATTAGCTGCATGTAAAACTAACGATCATGGTTTGTCTGTCGCTGTAGACAGAGATCGACAGTGGAAATCTCAAATGTCGTAAGAGACATGTCCCTTACGACATTTCAGATTTCTAGTATCGATATATTTTGGTTGTGTGTCCATCCAGATCGATACGAAAAACTTTACCAAAAACATGTAATATTTTTGGATTATTTACGATATTATTATTATATTATTTTTGAGGATGAACTCCGTAAAGGACAATGCGGACGAATGACTAATTATAATTATTTGTTTGCAGAACTGCTGTCTTCAAAATGTTTATGCATACCAGTGGATTAGTTTATCGTATGTATGTATATGTATAACTAGATAAGTCGTTTAACAAAGAAATTGCAAGAGTAAATACTCCTATACTTTTTTCCACAAACGTAATTCTAGGCAGTACATTTAGGTGTGGTTGCATATCATTAAAATTTAATAACCCGAATATAGAACATTTTTAAAAAATCGAAAAAAAAACCGGTTACCACAATTTTTGCAAGACAAAGTTGCGAAGACCTAAGGTTAGAATTTAAAATAAAAGTAGTAAGCACTTGCCTATATACCTATTTACCTACCTACCTAAAATTTTAACACCAGTGCTTAAACTTTATATGGCTTCCTTGACTTGCACAAGCGCAACTTAAGCCGTGTGTAAAAATGAAGGATCTAAAATAATAAAGTTGTAGGTATTTTACTGCAACATAAATCACTCGCAGGTAAAAAATCAAATACACATTAGTTAGATGCTCGTCCCAAACGCGGCATAAATTTTATACATACTTAATATACAAACATCATAAATATACAAAAACTTTAACATGAACAAACAGAACTCAAGATTCTATCATAAAAGTACGAGATAAGATGAAACCCCCGGAAAAGTAATGAGGGTGATATGACATGACGTTTCGCTCCGGATGTCAGTGGCACCATACCTAGCGACGTCGCCGCGAAATACTATTCGCACATGCAATAAGGTGAATGACCTGTCACAACGGCGAGGTGGATGGGTTGACAGCAGGTTTAGTCAATGTCGCGGCCACTTGTGCAGCACTCGTCCACGCAAGGGTCATTTCACCAAAATTGGCCAAAAACTTCCGCATTCCACTCACCGAGACGATAAATTACCAATGGCCATAACAGGTAGCGGTGCCCTTTTCGTTGATCAGTCTGACAACATTTTGGCATTCTACTAAGTATAGTCTAAAGTTCGATAAAGAAATACTTACTTATAAAAAAATATTTATTTAAATATGATATCACCTCGAAACTATAATATTATAAAGCAGGTATCTGAATTACAAAAAACACAACAATGATTAAGTATGTACGCGCGCTTTCAATAAAATTAACATGGTTAAGGATGGATAGGATTGTCATCAAAAGAGTTGTAGATTAAGGATGTATTTTTAATTGCTTCCGTGTTTGTTCATATCATTTTAATGTATTATTTATTTAACTGTTTTCACATACTCTTAGCACATAGACATTAGTTCTCTAAGAAGTAATGGCGGTAGGGCGTTACGCGTAGGCGTAGGTTGAACTCTACAAAATGGACCGACGATTTGGTTAAGATGGCTGGACTTAATACGACCATTCGTTGTAGGTGGAGACCCATGTGACGCAGTGAACGTTCATGGTTTTAAAAGAAAGAAAAAAATATCGTTCATTCAGCTTACAATAATACAAAAAGTCATGTACATAAAATACATTAATCATTTGGCAAAAGCAAGATGGAGAAGACATACTCTTATCTTATTACTGCGCTTCGTCCTCATAAGGCTCTCTTTCGTGCTTGAATATTCAATGTTTCAGTACTTAATGGCAAGTATAATTAAATATTGTGTAGAGTTAAACTTTTCTCATACAGGTATTTCCAAGATGACATCAGCTCTGTTAGCGGTTATCACTATCAGACATATCAACACATGGATCGACATGTGAGACACAAAGCTATTATATTTTACAAAAATAGAATTTAAATGAGCACCTTCTTCACTCTGTTGGAATTTAAATTATAGTAAATTTTTTACTCCCTGTCGCTAATAGGTGTGGCTGATTTTTAATACACCTAAGTATATCTTATATTACCCTAATGTTCCGGATTTCTTTTTCTTATTTATTTTTAGTATATCTAATATATTGCTTTACTTACTGTGATTTATTCCAAATCGTGTCTTTTAAAACGCTTCCTAGATTGAATGGAAGATGTATTTGGGAATAGCTGTTTGCTACCGGAGGGAAAGCTGAAGTAAAGTCAGAAAAAAAAACTCGTTCGCTAAACTACTACGTAGTGTAACCCTCGAGGCCTTTCTGTGAGTGCTTTGCAAGATTACACGACTCTTTTCAAACTCTACTATGTTGACGCTCCGAAACGTTACTACGCCGCAAGTTGTTCTGTAATACATGTGGTTATACAGATCAGGATCATGGTGAAGTTTCAAATTTTAGCTTAGTCATAATACGTAATTAGGCAACACGGAAGTTTCATATTTCTCAATTATAGGAAATAAGTGCGTCACCGAGGAACAAAGCTTGTGTCATCTAAACACGTCTTTCAGGCTGGGAAATGACTTGACTCTTTTTTTAAGCTTGCTTATTTTTTACGTAGGCATTTTACACATGCATGTGAATTTTGGAACAATAACGGCACAATAAAGGACAAAGACTGAGGTAATTTTAAATTAACGCTTTCATTTACATAATGCTGCGGGCATATTCGTTATTTCGTGGTATTTTTGGTACATCGCGTATTTGATTTTTAATGTATAAATAATGTAGATGTACTCGCAAGCAGTCGTTAACTATTTCCTTTCGCAAGAAAACATTTATCAGTATCATTTTGTGAGTATTATGGTAATTTAGTAACTTACTTAGACCATGAAATTGCCAGTTCTCATAAAGAAAGGATTATCGATTAAATAATTTAATAAATTTGTTAACACTAATACAAACGATCTTAAAAAGTTTGACGGTACATAAGCTCCATATTTATAGTAGGTATTATCAACTTTAAATCACTTGACGTTTGTATAATTCATTATGATTTCAGCATTCTCATCTTTCATTAATCACCACGGCAAATAAGAGTTGCTATTTTCTCGACTTTTCCTAATGGAAATTGTTTAAAAGGTAAACACCGCTCGACAAAATGGGTCATAGCCACTTGTGCTAGCCGCTGACTTGCTATTAGTAATCACACCCACAATATTCTTCGTAAAGTTGTCGACAGTCAAAGGGCAAAGCGCTCAATGTCTTTTTGGTGGTGGTCTTAATGCGTATACGGAACCACTCCTGTGTCAATATACGCGTAAAGTTCTCCCCGATCGGCGATAGGTTTTCCTTTTGATTGTTGTTAAATCATTGTGTTCATAGAGTTTAACTAAATTGATTTTTGTTCAGCGAACGAAGCCGCCCGTACCCTTTGCGAGGACTACTACGATCAGCAAAAGGAACAGAATTAAAAAAAAGTAACTTAGTTCCAAGAAAACTGTTACTAACTAGTTTATGGATTTAGCACTAGAAATAATATTATAAGAAGTTTATATTCCCTAGTTTTGGTACGTATGCCAAGCATTATCCCACAGAAGAAAACCTGATTTACTACGTTTTTATTGATATACTTGTCAAAAATAGAGACGCAAATTCGTCTAACATAAACCATTCAGACAAACCAGGGTGACGCAACTATTACATACTTACTGGTTTCTCCGGTATTGGGAGGTGACACCGTGAAAGGTCAACAAGGGGTCAACACTTTAAATCGAAACGGACCGTTTTTTTTCTCTTAAAATATGGTCACAGTCTAAGAATAAAAAAACAAACACATAAAACTATTTCAAACATTCAGTGACGACAATTTGGCGGAGATCTTAGGAACAACCAAAATTGAAAACGTTATTTTGAAAACAAATAAATATTTATTTATTTTAATTGCGAAGCAATCGTTGCCACCCGTATCCCTCGCAAAGACTACGTTTTGCAACCATGGACACAAGATTGCAACATTCAGATCACAAAAAGCAACCTACTACGTACAAACATATTTCTAGACAAGAACCCTAGCTGGAAAGAGCTAGTTGTAAGTAGAACGAGATTTAAACAATTAAAAAAATATATTTAGAAGCCTGCCGGGATTTTCCAACAAAACTTGGCTAAGTTAATTATTCTAATTTTCAACAAAAAGTTTTCATTCGTATTGCAAACAATATTTATTAACCAATTAATATTAAGTTTTAAAAATTAACATTTAAATATTCTTGCAAGATTACCCGCGTCGCTAAATCACGCTGATAGCTTAGAACTTCACAAAATTAGCAATCCAGGCTTGGTCATTCACACTATTCATATCATTTATTTTTTAACTTGTCTTAAAATGGCTGATTACTAGCAAATTTAGAGTTTCTTTATTATTCATGGTAACTTAATATGAGCTTTGCGCTTCCCCTTCGACCAACGTCCAGAAGTTCTTACGTCTTACTGCCATCAATTATTTGGTAGATAACTTATGTACCTATTTGGTTACACGCTTGCACAATGCATTGGTCTCAGTGATGACGCTGGACAAATAATACTGTGTTAACTGTGTTAAGGTTGATTGCTAATCGATGAAAAGTAGAAGTCAAGTTGTTACTATATTTCAAACATGAAAATACTTTAGTCAGGAACAATAAAACCAAAAAAATAAAAGAAATCATTTTAATATAAACAACGTAATACTACGAAACTAGAAGTACAAACATTTTGCTATAAATATTATAACAAACGTTCCAAATTCTTACTAGAAAAGTTATAGCCTGGTGATAAAGTACGATTCAGTCGGTTTGACCAGTAAACAAAATGTCCACTTACTTACAATTTGATAATATGGCAGAAACAACATTTTCAGCATCAGTAATTGTACCATGAACGAATATTAACCGTTCGTTCACAGTACAACTGTTAATTATGTCAAATCACTATAACAAATTGATGACTGAAAGCTGAGTCACTATTATGAATAATTGTATTCGACAGCGCTTCCAACCAAACACTAAAATGTACACAATCTTAGCAAATACTTAGTGGTGCTCTTCTCGTTTTTCTGGAGTACGCTTGAGGGCGACATCAGAAAACTGACACGGCATGCTTCTAACCGGACCAGCTGCAAAGAAACAACCATGATTATATCTTTGTCCACGCAGAATATTTACTAGAACGAAAGAACAAAAAGAAATGACGGTTACGTTGATTTCTTGGCCATCTCATTATGTTTAACGTTTTATTTAACACAAGCATGTAGGGATCCGCATTCCTTTGTATGGAGCTATAAAAATTGGGTTTTACCTAATCTTAACGGCCAGCTGTAAGATTGGGCTCGCGAAATATTCATAGATCACCTGATGATATAATATTTAAATTTGATAGCCATTCAAAGGAAACCGGTCCGCCCGACGAATAAAACAAACACTTGAATGCTCACGCACTTCGAAACAGAAAATGTGTATATTTGTACAAGGTATTTACATCGATTTTATATGTAGGTCACGTACAGTATCTTAAATTATGAAAAGTGAGGGAAAAACATTCATTAACGGCTGTCTTTAATCTTATGGATGTTTCTATACAACATAGGCGTGCATTGACCCACTCACGTCTCTCCTGACGGCAAGTACTCACCCACTTGACCCAGCAGTTGCCAATTTGCTTTGAAAACAACAAGGTTAAAATAGAGTACTTTAGAGCCTTTCAGTGCAAATTATACGCATCTATTAGTAGTTGAGAACCTCCTCCTTCGGTTTTTAGAAATTAGCTAAAAGATCACAATTGTCTGGTCCATGTCATGAAAAGTTTCAGACCACAACGATTATTACGACCTCCTTTGTGATAGGACAAGTAATGCCTATATAAGATTTAGTCGTTCCAGATCCTAATTGTAATTCAATAATATCACTACAACATAAACTCATACAAGTTTTCTAAAAAAACGCGCTTATTAGCCTCTTGCGAAACTATTGATTTTCACATTGGCGTCTTGCGAAATAATAGATAATGGTTACACTATCATGCTACTTACTCAAGGTAATAATTACTCTATTCAATACAGGGGAACAGATCAAAGTGCAAGGATGAAAGTGTCAAAATAATTATCTAATAAATTATCACGACACAAAATTCCCCGGCATTACATCGGTCAAGGCCGTATAAATATTAACCAAAATAACCTTTAACTTCAAATCATGCCATTCCGCGGGCGCGCCTACCTTTTGGAACCCGAACCGTGTACTTCTGGCTCAGATTTAGGTAACTTTTTGTTTGCAAGTTTAATAAAAGTTCCCCTGTTTACTTTATGTTCTGTTTCTCTAAATAAGATATAGATGCTTTTTAGGGTCTTATGGCCAAACGACAAAAAACAGAACAAGGCACGGAATGCTGATGTTGCAGGTTCATGTCCTGCCATTGCCCTAATTTTTCTTTGTGTTGTCATTACAATTTTAAAGTATTACAACTTTTTAAAAACATCCATTAGAAATTATTTTGAACAAAATGTCTCATCAAAATTAGACATTAGAAATTATGAGCTTAATAATATGAGTGTAATCAACAAACTTACTCTTGTTCTTCCTAAAATTAACTTTAACTCGTAATGAGGTAGAAAACTGGTATGCTACGAAACCCTAAGCTTATGCGTCTATGAAACGCACTTGGTTGGTTTTCTACTCTGCATGACACTTTTACAGACGTAGGGTAAAGAAGTTTTCATTTACAAGCTAATAAGTATGTGCTCAAAAGAATTGCTAGATATAAAGGGGAAAACTATTGAAAAGCGTATAGCTACGCAGTTTTAACCAGTAATAGAAATTGTAATAGAGATCATGCATTAGTGCGTATTAAAGTTTCAGAAAGTGCTTAGCACGCTAGGCCTTGGGCATAAACCATACATCACTTATTCACTTTCGTACCAGTTAGTGTGTGCGAAAGAGATGGGCGATTTCTGTCTACGATAATGGCAATTGTGCAACCATTGCTGGAACTAACTACGTGGATAAATAAATATACCACTCTGCTGCTAGACTCACCTATGTACTTCTACGTCATAAGTCGGAGCGCGGCTGTAAAATTTATTATCAGTTAACATATGTTACCAAAGAAAATGTATTGAATAGACTGACAGTCGCCTTATAAAAATTATGCTCTAGCTTTAAGCTTAACCGAGTTAAACTAGATGGCGTTATTTAGTAGTAAGATATATGACGTTGTGTCTGCGAAATTACGCTTCAATGTATGGAGTCTGTCTGTCTATCCATATTCAATACATTGTGTTCGATATAACTGACTACTTATTTTTGTAGCCCTTCATTCGAACATGATTGTACTTCAATCGGTAATTATTCCTCTGCCTACAAAACTATTAAAAAAATTCAGAAAAAGTTTCATACATGTCTGGTGGGTCTCTTGGGTGAATTTTTGTACAAGTCGACCTAGCCCCAAATAAAGTACTAATTAGAAACTTACTTAAGTACTGCGCGTACGCAATGGACATACATGGCATAAAACACATTCAACTGAAATGTAGCTTAGAATGTTGTTTACTACTTAAGACAAGGGAGCACGAATTTGCTTTAGATATTTAAGTATATTAATAAATACATACTTAAATAAATATTACAACTAGGACTCTGATGCTTGTACCCATGTGTATGTTTTAGCAAAATAAAATTATTCGATTTTTATTTGATTTGGTATTCATCATACAAACTGTATCTCGCGGTAATCAAACCCACAACCTCTAGCACCGTGGGTTTACTATCCTGTAGACTACATCCGGTCGTCCCGAAAAACTGCAGAATTTTAATCTACTTAAGTAAAAATGGTTCTACAAATATACACTAACGAAATTAATATGGCTTAATATGGTTTTGTTTGACTTTATACAGACGATTACCTAATTGAAGTGAACAACATTATTTGTTTATTTTGCCGAACTGCTAGAATATAATTATAACAATAAGCAGGAGTAAAGTGATAATAATAATGTTACTTAATATCTAAGTAGCCGTACCAGTACTTGACACGGTTAGGGCTTTCTTTTTCTGTTTACCAGTGTTTGACATCATTGTCTCTCGTTTTTATTACTCGTATGTTTCCCTGTCTTCTTGGAAAAATTTGGGACACTGTCAATGACTGGCACCGTTTACTTAAATGATTATTTAAATATTGCATTTCCATGTAATTTGCTCTTTTAGGTTTGGTTTTAAGATTCTAATCGTTATACCTAAGTTTGTTGTTTAATTAAATCAAATTTAGTTACACTAGGACAACATAAGTATAGGGTAGATTAATTTGTATTTTGTAAATAGTCTCCTGTGCGTTGGTCAATAACATGCATATATATGATATCGTAATGTAATTATAGGGAGGTAAAAGACCTTTAAAGGTACCTACCTAGTACCGAGTTTCATAAAATTATGCTGCTCGTAAGTTGAATCCTAAAATATTCTCGGTTAGCAGATACTAATTATAGATAATGATAAAATTAAAAGGTCCAATTATTACTCATTTTAGCATTTTTCTGCAATTAATGCCAAATTATGTTTAACGAATACTTCAACGCTAATTATTCCACCAAATTTCCTTTCAAATACCGTGTTAATTCTCAACTTACCTGCGGGGTTAAGGTTTAAAGCATGAAATGATAATTGCTTAAGCGTTCAATGACGGCGCGAAATGGTCGTTTACCATTCTGTCAAGTCATGATGACGACTGTTGATTTGGATCTTGAATGAGTCGTTAATTTATTAGGAAAGCATGGAGCTTGTTTGTTAGACCAATCACCTGTTATACGAATACGAGTGGCCGTGGTGTCCACCGCTGACGACGGTAACTTTCGGTGGTACTGACTTGGCTTTGCTCTTGAGTGCAATAGCGCCGGCTACTCCTGCGCCGACGGCGCCGATCTTAGCCGCCTTCAGCCCAAGAGCACCTGGAGCACAATTTTCGAAGTAAGTTGGTATACTTACTACCAATGGTAGTGACTCGATTCAGGGTCTTACAAGTTACAAAAATATAATCTAAGCTAATAGCTAGCTATAATCTAATCTAAGCTAAAGTGGTAATAAACTATTGATATGATTTTTTGTTTATTTGTAGAATTGTTATTTGGTATTTCGCTAATTGGGCCGCCTCGTCAGCCCTAAACTATTATCCCCGGAATCAGTATGGTTAAATTCAGGTATAGGATACTGTGAATAGATTTAAACGACCAAAAATACCTCTCTTAGTGAATTATACCAGTAAGTTGCTCAGAATCTAAGTCAAGTGATTATTTTCTGAATAATTTAAATTTACTGTTATGAATTATTCTTGAAACCGGAGTCGACAAAAACTTTCAATAATCCATCATTATTCTATTGAAACGGAATTTTCCGAACAAACTTATAGGAAAATGATAAACGAGACAATGGTTCCCACACAGACGTAACTCATTATGACTCAAACTAAACACGTCCGTCAAGATATGCTAAATGGCATTGACCCTATTCGCAAAATAATCTTACTGGACATTAATAGTTGCCTTGGTAGTACCAAGTTTGCCGTTGATATCTTCACAAGGTGAAACTTAGTTGTGAAATATTATCGATAACTCTCCATTAATAATGTCATAGAAATATTTAAGAGGTAGATCACGTCTGCTTCTAATTATAAGTTTATAACACTAGATTGCCTAAATTGAACAGTCTAAAACATCGATGTTCTTGTATGATTACTTAAGGTATTTTCAGATTTTTAATGAAATTATTTAGAATCTGTTTTCAATCGTAGAAACAAATCGTCGCTAATTACTTTTTTTATATATATATATACTCGTAAGTTAGAGCCAGAGGTTGGCGATATTGCTAGCAAAATTATGGACATGACTCCCAAGATTTTAATCAAGTTATTTCTTGCCTGAAACGCGATTTTGATTCCAAGCAAGTAGTAAATAATACAAATGACTTGTTTTGTTACATTATAACATTAAAGTCAAAAAACAGTTATTTAAAAATTTATCAATTTTCGTGCCTATTTTATTCCTTTTCACATTTATCATTAACTTATGAGCTGAAAAACTCCAATTATGTCAGTTGTATTAAATAAAATTTTGATCATATCCATATCATTGCGAAGAGTCTGACCTCTGGTAAGAACTGAACTACTATACTAACACGACTTTCTTTTGGCATCAAACTAACAACATACCAAGTAGCAGCTTCTTCTTCAACAGTAGCAGACCTCTCTTGGTCCTGTGGCTCCTCTCGAGTGCGGGGGTCTCATAAAGGGCCTCATAGACCTGGTCGTTGGGGGTTTCGATCGCCTCCACTGCCGGGTACCGCTCATAGTGGGCCCCAGCCGCCACCATGGCGACCAGGCATGCGAGAACGATGATCGTGGTCGACTGCATTTCTCTGGTTTCTGGTAACGCGCGTAATAATAGCTGTTAGCTGAGGCGGTTGAGCGATTCTCATACGTTACGTATCAAATGTTGATCATAAGTATACTTATCTGTTTGTAATAGAACAGTATTTTTATTTAAATTAAGGAGTGAGTAGGTACAGTCCGTTGCCCCTTAAAGGACCGTCAGGATTTGAATGGGTATTTCGGTTAAGGGCAATTTAAATACGTCTATAAGAACATTTAGGCAAATTTTTACTTAGTCTGATTATAAGAAAAGTGAAATGTCAATGCAAAATAAGCAAGCCCCGGTGTATTCTTTTTATTTTATTTCTCATGTTAATGCAACATGAGGCGATGCCATAACAACAATAAGGTGCATCCTTGCTTCTCTTTAGGAGACGAAATGTAACCCGAACCCGCAGATTTTTAAAGAGCAAGGTGAGTGTTGTTTGTATAATGTTAGCGAGAATGTATGTCCCTACCTGTCTGATATTTTTAGCTATATTGTAATCACTAGAAAATGATTCTTTAAGCTTATTGCAGACTCTAGAAACTCTTTTTTCTGAAGTCTGTGCCCGTAAGTTTCCATATATTTTTTGTTCCGGATTCAGAAATACAAATAAATAACAAACAAATTGGCTAGCTAAAGGTCTTTTGCATATCAATTAGAGATTAACGTTCATATGTATTATATCTAACTATTGATTTGTTGTTGATGACAGCGGTTTAAAAGTAAAATAAAAGTAGAAAAGGATTTCAATCTGAATTCAAAATTGAGTTTAAAAATCTGTAAACGTTCGTGAAATACTTTCAAATGAAAAGAACGTTGCTTGGAGTATTTCTCCGGAAATTGAGACATTTCTATTTGGTTTTCGTTGAACATTTCCTAGCAATCTCCTTGACGATCCGGTTGCGGTTGGCGCGGGAAAACATTTTTACTTCTCTATCGGCACTGCAATGTCGATACACCTCCACACCGTTACCTGGATTCCTATCCTACTTACGTAAGGGTAAACCCAAAGTAAAACGATATAAAATCGTACTAAATACCCGATATAAGAACCACTATGGTGGCTAGAGAGTAGCGATGTATTTGCATAACATTTAACAAAGATAGCTATCACATCAGTCTAACTACATAAATGAACATAAAATCAAAATAAAAGCAAAAAATCTTAAAACATCAGGAATCAAAAATCCGCATAATGCGTTAATACATTTTAGATTATTAAATTGCCAAAATATTCAGAACTCTACAGTTATTAATGGCAGTATAGCAAAACCATTTGTCTTTCAAGAAACACGTTAAATTTACACTTCGTGACGGTACAAGGTGATAGCTATACCTTGGTTTTTTGTTTGTTTGGTACACAACACAGCACTGCAGTCACAGACGCACAGATGACAAGGAATCGGTGTCGAATTCTTATATAGAGTGCAAAAGCGAAGTCCGAGGGGAGGGCGTATGGACGCTGCATGCTTAATTGCTTATAGCAGAGTGAGCACGCAGCAAGCATCGAGTTACGTCGGGTTCAAGGAAATGCTGGACACGGGTATTGTGACGCCAGCAGTGGACGCCGGTAATTCATTTACACATTCTCTCTGATCTCAATCCTGCTCGCCTAATGCTTTTAGGATCATCGGGTTCTGTTAGCATTTGTCATCTTTATATCAATGACCTATTTAGTAGGTATTTATGAAGTTAAAAGAAAAACAGAGCAAAGACAGTTCAATGACTTGGCGATATGAAGCGATCTGAAAATATTAAATTAGATTCGTGGAAATATGTCACAAGGCCTGGCAATGGATAGGTAAATAAGATAAGAGAAAATGGGAAAACGTTGCTTAGCAATAGAACACAATTTAAGTACCTACCTAACGAATAAATCACCATTTGAAAGAGATTAAGCTAAGGTCGCTACCAGAGTTTAATTATTTTAGCTCCTCCTTGCACAGCATCTATTCATTGGGTACTGTTAGGTATATCTATGCAATAAAATCTAAATTTGATCAATTGAGTTGTTTTTAAATGATGCATTTTTGGTCACGGAGGACGTTGTACATCTTTGCAAACGCCAACATTTGCCCAAGCGCTTATTTTATAACTTTATATTAGTATGTCGCTGTCATTACATCACTATTTTGAGTGGTTTTTAATGCAAAACAGTTGTATTGTACCAATGAAAATTGTAGTTTTAGAACAAGGCGGGTTATGGCGATTGACATTTAAAGGAGTCACCTCAATATTATGTTCATCATTTTAATGATCCGTAATTGCTGTTTCCTGATACCACTTCAATACCTTTGTTAAGACATAAATGCTTCCGATATGTCCTGAATTTATTGCTTACGTTTATCAAGAGAGACAGGTCTGTAATGACCTAAAGTCAAACCGCAGTGGATTTGAAGGAGAAGATCCTCGTAATGTGTGTCGAGACATGTTCAAATATTTACCACCTTAGAAACTTACGCACGTGTGAGTCGTAAAACTTAGTATTGTAGGCTTAAAATCTGAAGGAATTTCAAACTTTTATAGTCGACCAAGACATTGCTTAACCACTTTTCGATCGTATTATAAGGGAATAAAGTTCAAAAGTGGCTAGGCAATTACATGATTGACTACCTATACATCGTGATTAGAAATAGATCGAGTAAATATTACTGTTATTTTGCGAATACTATTTGTTATTGACAATAATTCGTTTTAAAATATATATTTTATTATATTTTATTTTGTATGATAGGTAACGTCGTCAATTTTGCGAATTTGTTTTAACGTGCAGAGCAGCAAGATGGTCGACCGGGGACTAAAATTTTTAAAAGTTTCCCCGCGAACTTGCTGGATATAGTAGACCGACCACAGGCAAAATCCCAACGAACAATATCCCAAGAACTAGTAACATAATACTTTCGGAAGTTGTATGTTCTTCAGAAGCTCAGATCACCTAGCTTACACTTAAGCTTATGTAGGAAAAGTAGCAAACAATTTCTCCAAGCTGGCTGTTTAAATAGCAAAACCAGATTTTATAGCAAAAGACGCGTGTCATTCGACTGGACGTTACGACAGCAACATAAGTAATTAGGCAGGTATTGTCAAAAGTCAACTAGCATTACCTTTAAGATGACAAATTTTGATCAACAGCAGTTATTTCTAATGTAATGGCCTTCTATTTAACTCGTTAAACTGATGAATCAACTCATCATTCACCTAAAACTCCTAAGATTGTATCTGATGAAGGATTCATATTATGTTGATTTAAACCCTGACGTTTTGGAATAGAAGCTATAATTAATTGATCTCAACATGTCACTTCACCGTACGCAAAGGAACATTTCGTAACTCCAAACCCGAGCCAAAACTTCGGAGAAACAGCCAATTTACCATCCATATAGGTAAATATATGACGTAAATCTAACGCTGGGTTTTATTTATTTAAACTTTAATGCACAAGTAACAAAATGTACTAAAGGTGGAATTATGATTTAAGCCAGTCAACCTTTGCTCATACCTAACCAAAAAAACTTCTGGGGTCCATGCCTCGCAAAACAAACTTGGACGACGTTTTCTTGTTGTAAATTTTTTTTTTGTATTATTGTTAATTTTCCCAATGTAAATATTTTCTGGAAACAATAAATGTTCACATTTGAGCTATCAAAAAAACCAAAAAGTGATTTTATAAAAGTTTTTACAGCAAATCTAGGTTAGTAGTGTCAAAATCGTACTGAGTTACAAAACTTTGTTCTGTCAATTTTGTTATGGACTTTTATAAAACTGGGCGTAAATAGGTTAATTTAATAGTACATCAGGCAGATGTCCATGAGAGTGATTCCCTAAGCGCAACAGCGTCGAGCTCGACGCTGGGACAGCGCCTTGACTTGCTCTGGCGCGCTAGCTCGAGTGAGCAAGACAGGGCGACCCTCGACGTCGAGTCCGACGCTGATGCGCTTACAGAGTAACAGTGCAAGCTAAATAAACACTACGGGCCCGCGTGCAGCGATTACCTCAGCCTCAGTCGCTAGAACTGAGGATCTGTATTATTGTGATTCAAGTTATACAACACAATTCCTCTCCTTTAAGTAGTTATTTGGATCAACCGAAACCAACTTATTTGACTGGCAGCCTGTAGTAAACGCCATATAGTTCCCCTGTTAGTGTATTCGAAATTTTTTAGGTCAGTTTTCATCATCTTATAAGTATGGTGCATAATCTTTATCATTTTAGAAGAGCAATGGCCGACTGTGAGCACCCAGGATAGAACAAGAGACTGCTGGAGTGGATTCGAAACATTGGCATAAAATCGATAATAATACAAGTGTAGAAGGCGCACTATTTTGATCTTGACGATAGCCGCCTTTTTATGTGGCTTCATAATTACTAACCGCGCGCGAGCAAACTACATCGAACACTATTGGTGCGCGCGAAGGTCGGTATTCTTTCGCACCCACGTCACGCGTTCATGCGTACGATGGAAACCCTATTTTAAAGTTCGCAACATTTAAAATAGGTAGGTTCATGAACAAATAAAAATGTGTACTGATTTTTTTTATTTGATAAAAGCTTCATGGCCTAAAATCAAGACAACTCACAAAAAACGCGAATCTAAGAAAATATCAATAATAGTTAGATACCATGCATTCTGGCATTTGTTATAATAACATGATTAGCGTTTTTTTTTCGTTTTCTTTTTACCCTTACGGGTAAATTACTAAATTATAATTAGGAGGAACAACCCATGCGTTTTATACAAGTCCGTAAAATCAAACATCAGAACAAAATTACAATAACCCAGTACAATTTTTGTCATTACTAAAGTACTGAGAATTTATGTAACGGACCTTTGTGGAACCCAGTCTTAGTGGATAATTTTCACCCGACTGTGGCTAAGCCAAAAAGACAGGGGAAGTGCTCTGATTTCCATTATTAATCCAAAGTTCAGATAGATAGTTCATGTATTTTTAATAGTTGACTGCTGTTTTACAACTTATAATAAACATACACAACTCATAAATACGAGTATGTATGAGGAAAATTTATTAAAGTTATCATCAAAGGGGACCTTCGACTGAAGCACTTATTGTTCACGCCTAGTCATAAATCCATTTTTTGGAGCGCTGAAGGCCTTGCTTGCTACTATAAATAATTGGATCTTGATTTCATTCACGAACTGGATTGCAACATGAATGACCAAAAAACTTATTTACAGGCTAAGGAAAATAAATGTTTGGTTTAAAAAGGATCTTAACTCCACTCCACATAAGTCTGTCAAATTACTGGCTAAAATCAATGTTACTGAAGTCTTAGTTAATACGGTAACATTTAGTTATTGTAGTAACGTCTTAGTTACAGTAGTAATATCTTAGTTACTGTGGTCAAATCTTAGTTACTGTGGTCACATCTTAGTTACTGAAATGAAACATCTTAGTTACGTAGGCCTAATGGAAAAGCTCAGAGTGCACTCTGAACTTTTCTATTACGCACAGCGTGTGATGAAGAGGGCTACGCTTGGGATTTTTTTGCATGGTATAAACACAATCACAGTGATCCGCAGAAGAAGAAAAATTACCCACATAACCCTAAAAATTTGTTTGCGGAAGTGCGCATGTGCGATAAGCAATGGGGTAAGAGTCGTTTCATAAATAACTGATATAAGAGCGAAACTCTACTGCAGCGCACGCTACGCGCACTCCATACAAAAACGTAGCTGCGCGCTGTAGCCCTAACATGACCGGCCAAGTTTATACTTTCTAAGCATTCTGTATGATGATACATTACATATCAGATCAAGTAGCCTATTCTATTCTATTCTGGGAGTCCTCCGTTATGGACCCTAAAGAATATGTATCTACATCAAAGTGGCATAATTAACTATGTAGATTTGAAAATATATATTACATATGTATAATTGTATATACTAGCAGTGAATAAGTACAAAACTCTAAAAAAAAACAGTTACCGAACATTTACGGCTCATTGATTACAATGTTGTAGTAACGCGTTGCGGGGGCTTCCTAGTCCGCATCTCTGCGTGTACGCCGTATGTAATTTATAATTACAACAACAACGAATTGCGTGGCCGAAATGATATAAGGCTATTTGCAGTTGGTGGTTAACAAACTGCTGCGCGTGAGTGGGCCGGCAGGACTACGAATAAGCCCGGCCACGCTCGCGTTTTACAAATTAGTTAGGACTTACGTTGACAGAGTGGTTGGTGTATTCAGTATTGTCTTATCCGCAATTACGGCTCGTAAATCACTGGCACATGTAATAGAATGACTCCCGAAACGTGTCACCGCCAAATGCCGTTTACGTAATCACCGTAGCGCAAATTAGGTATTACTCAACACAAGTATTTTATTTCAAACTGAAATGTCAGGCTAGCGCCTGATAATCTATAAGCCCAGCTAACAGGATCTTATTTCGTGATAGTTTGAGTTGTAGCTTAGCATATTAGGAGGATGATGTTCTAAACCACAAAAATCGCTCTACATAGGAACGGCAATAAAGTTTTCCATGATTTAAAGTTCTTAATCTTAACTTAGCTCTAATTTTCTAATTTACGGTTGGCCTACGAACTAAGTTTGTACCTAATTTTTTTTATTCTTCATAGATTAGACAATTATTTGCACTTTTGGGGTTACTTTAAATAAAATGCTTGTAGCGTTGTTTGTGAGGTTCTGCGGCCCTAACCAGACCGCCCAAGTTTAATTCATCTATCAGTCTGTCCCTGTCTTATCACACGGGTTTTGATACGGCTTTCTTAGTCGTACATAAGATATTTTTTACAGAAAGTTTATATGTCGTACATCCTAATTGTTGCCTATGCATAGCCGGGGCAAGTCGCTAGTAGTAATAACATATTAAATTTAAAATATACTTAATCATTATTTAGATTTAAAAGTGTACTTGGCCTGACATTATCGTCAATACAAACATCTACCTACTAATAAATTGTGCAGTGCAGTGAGCGTCATCGATATGTCAACAATTTACTGAACAAGTAACAATAAAAATACGATTTCGTAGTGAAATACTCGTAGACCTAATGGTGTAATTCTGTCTGTAATCACATACAGGTAAAAACATTGGGAAGCTTTAGACGATTTTTTTTATGCACATAGATAGGCAAACGAACAAGTGGGTCACTTGATGGTAAGTGATCACCACTGCCCGCAACACCAAGGAGATTGCAGATGCGTTGCCAATCCAGAGAGTTAAGAACGAATACCTCTTGTGCCAATAATGTCACCGGCTGTCTGTTCTCCACACCCAAATACAACAGTGCAAGCACTGCTGCTTAGCGGCTGGATTAGCGAGCAAGATGATGGTAGCAATTCGGACGGCTCTTGCACAAGGTTCTACCACCCGCTAAGACGATAATAGGATAGATCTCAAACTTATTTGCAAAATTGCAAATTGAAGAACCACGAGAATAAAAACGGTTTACGGACCCATGCAGTGTTTTCTAAAACATTTTATCAAAGCAATTAATAATAAGAAAGTATTTCTTTTCATTAACAAAACCAAAACTTCAAAATTTGTTGCAAAAATAGGGCCCCTCCGGGATTTGAACCCGGGACCTCCTGCACCCAAAGCAGGAATCATACCCCTAGACCAAGAGGCCGCTTGATTGTTAGGTTGAAATAACGCTTTATTAAATACACGATTATAACTTTGTATTGTTAATGTTAATATTGATTGTGACCATACATATACTATTAAAATAACTAATAAATACATTTCAGTTTCTTCTAGTCCTTAAAATTTCGGATCCATATAAACTCAATTAAAAACCGTAAAAGTAACGGTTTTATATTTTAGAGTAATTATTTTAAATACCCACATTTTAATTCAGAACCAAAGAAAACTTACTATGGCAGAAATATTACAATAATTTCTTGTTAAAAAACATCTTGATTAAAGCGTCATCTTAACATTACATTAGGAATCAAATAGTCAGGCTCAATCGCCAAGACGTCCGCGCCATCTCTGTGCAATGATTTGTGTTACATTATATGCATGCACTTCTAATAAAACCCTGCTTGCCCTGCCATCTATACATTGTCATTAGCAACATTAGTTTTAGAACTAAATCAGAGATGTTAGTAGTTTCGCCAAATCAGCTGATGAAATTTGGCGTTTATGGCTCGCTGACAACTTCGTACTGGTTAGTTATGTTCTGCAAGCCAGCCAACCAAAACATACTAAGCACAATCTCCACCAGTTAAATTTTGCTCGCGATCGCTTTGAGAGTGTAGTGTGCACTGTCGATTCGTTTGGTATTCTGTTGACAAATTTTGCTGACAAGTGAACCTTGCTTTGTTTATTCTGCTTTTATAAGTGTAATCTTTTTAAATTAAACTCCATTATACAGTGAATTAACAAATTTTGTGTGACGTTCATCAACTTTCTCTCACAAAGGATACAGGGAGTCCTCATTGTTCTGTGCCCATTTTGCCAGGAGTACCTCTATATCACAGAACGTAAGTACAAATATGCATTAAGCATTTTATTTTCCTCTTAATAATTATGTTATAAGACGTTTAAGTGGGTAAGGTACACAGTAATGTTATCTTTCATCATAATACGGTCTTGCCTGCGCTGTTCTTGTTTTAGATGCATTATAAAAAGCTCTGACAACCAACAACGTCAAAAGGGTTAAGTAGGGACGGATACAGGTTTATGTAATTACCCGAACAGGTAAGGGAAGTAATACGCCGTCATATGGTTATTGATTTGGTTATTTTTGTTCACTGTTTGGGTGGCACAGCTGATCTACTTGCATATTGATTGACACTTCACAATAAACGAAGTTTTGTATTGCGACACCAAATACTTACTAGGTACTGAGAATTTTTTATTATTATTAAATATACATACTCTTGATCTAGATAGGAAACATTTCAAATTTGATATTTAGTGGTATTAATGCACCAAGAGAACTTACAAATAGTTACTCGCTTTTTGACATTATTTTTTTTTCACAGTATACAGTTAGTAAACTAAAATTATGTTGTGAAAAACAGGAGCCCTAAACCAAGTCAAAATAGGCAGTTTTTAGGTTTGTGATCATCTTAGTGGAAAAATCCATATTGGTTGCAAATAGAGTAACCAACTCTGTCTGCTCATTTTACAGGACATATGATCTAAAATTACAGGATTCATGGAAAAATACGGGACCAAGTTGTTTTTGGTATAGTATTGTCTTGTATTTTTCTTATTATAATAAAGGACACTGCCAAAATTATTGCTGAAAAACGGGACATCCTGTAAAGTACAGGACACCCTAGTTGCAAAATCTACCTCCAATGAAGTCAACATGAATAAAAACTATCTTCATTTTATTTTATGATCTCAAATCATATTGGTACAGAACTTTTAATGTTTTTCATTTATAAATACCAGTTGTATACTTACAGGATTTGGTAATGCCGTTTTTGAATGATAGAAGCAATGACAATAAACACATAGAAAAATTCTTGGTTATCTGGCAGGACTCATTAATGCTGCGTTCCTATATTTAAACATCTGATCGTTTTCCCTAACAGCTGTTAAACTTTGACAGACCCGTAGAAAATGTGTCAAAATTTTACAGTTCGCATAACAATCCATTGTTTGAACATAGGAATTGGCCATAAATTGTTTTTCTTAGGGTGGTAGAATGCAATATGAGTCTGTTTCATGTGTAAAGATACCGATAGCTAATGTACCCAGTTGACGGTAAAAACTTTGCCATGTTTTATGCTAGAGTGAGGTTGTTGTTTCCCAGTTCATACTACTAATGTTTTTTTAGGATATTTAAAGCAAGGGATACAATACTGATTACTTATTATTTTATCTTAGGCTCTTTGAAAGAATAACCTATTGAGTCATCTTTATTTTAAAAACCTTCATTAGTCCTACAGATTACAGACTGACTCAAAATCACATTAATACGCATGCAAGTTTGCAACTTAAGATCTATTTTATTTGGTTGAACTGAATTAGATTCCTAGATTTTTTGTTTTTTTTGTTCTATTTCAATATCAATCTGCAATCAAGTTCTGCTTTTGTGAGTTCAAATGAACCTTGAACTCATGTAATGAGTGGCATTGATTCGTAAATCAAAGGATTAAGACACAAGAGGCGCAAAGCAATGCCAGTGCCACTGGCCAGGCATGGTACCTGGGATTTGGAGTAGGTGTAGGAGCCAAATTAAAACTCAATTTCAATTTGTTTATTTCAATAAGAAGTTCATATAAGTGCACCTTCAATTTAAGTTCCTTATTGAGTCAAAATTTTCAAGTTTGCTTTAGTAGGTAGATGTGAGAATAACTGTTTATTTCACTTTTCTAAAAATGTGCTATCATCTCATACTGCATTTAATGAGCCATTATAATCAACTAGTGATTGGCCCTGGCTTCAGGCCTAATCAAGATGATGAATAACTTGATATTTTAGCCAACTGATGCCAAAAGGGAGGGTCATTGTACTAGTCCTGTTTTGAGTTATTTCCCTGTTTGAGGTATCTTCAGGGGTATTTCGTTTGCTCCAATATTAATTGGATGGATAAATAAAAAAATACATATATTTTTGGGACAATTAACACCAATGGACCTAGTCCCAAAGGAAGCAAATAAATCTATTTGTGTTATGAGTACTGGACAACGGATATACATACTTATATAGATAATTGAAAATGAAAATGAAAATGAAAATGAAAAATTTATTTTTGCAAGTAGGCCATATAGGCTCTTTTACATGTCTGAATCTACTAGCACTTCGGAAAATGGAAGAATCTGCTGAGAAGAAACGCCGCAAGAAACTCAGCAGTTTATCTTTTTTTTTCTTCTCTTTTCAAAAATATATACTTAAATACTTATAACATCCAAGACTCGGGTACAAACATTCATATTCATCCTACAAATATTGGCCCCCCGGGATTCGAACCTGGAACCTCAAGCTTTGTAGTCAGAGTCACTAACCACTAGGCTATCCGGTCGTCGGGTCGGTACGGATGGATGGACACCCTGAATAACTAAGGTTCTACTTATTTTGTTCATATCTAGTCCAGTCCAGTATAATAATTACAGTCCAGTGGCTTAGTGGTAAACCACCAGTAATTAAATAAAGGTAAATCAAACCATGACACTTCATAAACCAGCCAATTAAGAAACCTTATTTAGCTTACCTACTCCACTGAGTCACAATAGTTTGTCACTTAAGTATTGTCTACACTAATATAATAAAGAGAAAAACTTTGTTTGTTTGTTATTTTGTTTGTATGTAGGGGGTAATCTCTGGAACTACTGAACCGATTTAAAAAATTCTTTCACAGATAGAAAGCTACACTATTCCTGACTGACATAGGCTACTAATTTTACGTGAACGAAGTCGCGCGCGTCCGCTAGTTAGGTATAACCCGGCAGAGATCTTACTATTTACACATTTGGAATATTACTCGGATTAATTAATATGCCCCTTCGGCACAACATTTTTTTTTCTATGTTATACTTTAATAAAAAAATAATGGAAAAGTGGTCGCTTCTTACTACAGTGTAGTACTGGGAATGTTTATTTTTTATGTTGATTCTAGATCTACTCAAAAAATAAGAACATCAACATCACATTTGTAGTAATGAGGAGAACATGTAGAAATACATACACAAAGCATGTAGCTGTACCCAACGTATACCAATCAACGCTCAATTGAATTTGCATTGAATTATTGTCCACAGTAATCGAAACTCCCTCGCCTGAAATGATAGCGCGTTCCTTTATGAGACAATGAGCTCTGGAAAAGGGTGAAAATGTATCTTTATATTGCATATATATGAATGTATGTATATAAATTCAAGATAATAATAAGTATAAAGTTTTCTCGTACCTGAGCACTGAAAAATGTTCTTTTTTATATGTATGTTTATATTATTTCTTTTAAAATATGGCGTTTGTCCTTATATGCGTTAATTTTGCCAGTTGATATTCAAAATCTTACACAAAAAAAGATTAGAGCGACGTACGTTGTACGATTATTATTAGATTTAGTAATTCGATTCCTAAATCCATGAGGAAACCACTTTCATTTTTTTTTAAATCTTGATTTATTAATAGTTATGTTATGAAACGGATAAAACACTAGCATTATTATATTTCGAATACCTACGCAAAGACGCAGAAATACCGGTAAAAATTTAATAAAAATCTCCTCGAACTTGTGTTATTAATTATCCAATAATGTTATCAATGTTATCATGATTCGTAAAATCTGACGTTCATATTCATTGTACCTGTACCTTACCGCGATAAGAGATTCAATACGGATGCAGTTTCAAGCGTGCTCGTACTGCACGTGATTGAAACGCATTGCAAAGCTGCAATGCATGCAATATGCAAATTTTAACCTAAAACGATATTATTTCGTATACTATTTTGCTGTGCACGATAAGCAGAAGAGCATGTGGGTCAGTAAGCGCTTCCGCCATGAGCGCGGGCGCAGAAATGCACTGATCTTGCCAACTATGCGCTCTTTGGGACATAAGAAAGGATAACAATAGATCAAATCTCATTTGTTCCTACTTGACCGTACCTAACGATGACGCCTCACAACAATTATTAGGTACCTAAGTAGGTGATACTGATACCGTAAACTAGTCTATGAATATAGGTAGATCTTGACCTAGCTGATCCGAAGATTTAATTGTAGTTAATTAATGAACCAACGTTCGCACGTACGCGTAATGAGGAAATATTTAATGAAATGTCAAGGTTTTAAGGGCCTATCCAACTATAAAATTTATACAGCATTTGATCTTTAGTGTCAAGTATCAAGTACCTCTGGTAGGTACTTTGAAATAATTGTGCATTAAAGTAGAGAGGCCCGTGTGCGTCCGGGCCGGGCCCAGCCCTGACGCAAGCTTATTGCGCAAACGCACCGCTGCCGCTCGTTGCCGCCAGACCGTCAGCCCACTTCGAAAAGCTAGGTATATACTACGGACCTGCACGATGTCTTTATTAATATCAGTCATAAAACACAAATTTGTGGAACTTCACCTAATAAAAAACAATTATTTGTCTAACAAACTGCTAAAAACATAACCTTTCCTTTTGGCTTAGCCGTAGTCGGGTAGGAATAAAGTTCTGACGTGATATAGTGTCTTAAATATGTTTTGCAACTTTTTGATGCAATGCAGCCTTAATGAATATAAATATAAACAAAAATGCTTTCTGGAGAAGAATAGAGCATACCTTTTATGATCTAGCTGGATTCGACTGCGTATTAGACTTTAAATCCTTTTTTTTACAGGGTACCTTGGCCTAGGTACGAAAACATCTGGTAAACACGAATAAATATTTTTAGTGGTAATGCTACTGTTACGGGCCGCTCTGCTGTTCAGATTAAGTTTTCATTTAAAAACCTACCCTATAGACAAAACGATTCAACATCTCCAGCATAGTTAACTGAATTGTAATTAGAACAAAGAGCAATATTATAAAAGGTGATTGCTATATTTATAGCGTGGCCAATCGTACATTGCTCACTCTGCTCCATATAATGAAAGTAAATAACAAGGTCGGTCTGAACGAGAACTGATCTGTGCGGATAACATTGTTAATGTAGCAGAATAGCCTGGCCGTCTAGTGAAAGACGTTCGATCACGAGCTGCAGTATGACTTGCGCAATTATATTATTCGCAATACAAAATGAAACATTAATTTACCATAAAGCTATACAATCTGAGTGGCAGCAGGAAATAAATGCGCCAGCATAACACGTGACTATTTAAACTGCAATCATCTAAATGACTCTTTGGTTGGATCAGTCATCAATTATTCGGCCATTAAATTCGTTCACTGTACGGATATAATTCATAACTGTTGCAACTAAACCGACTGGATTCAGTGAATTATCTTATCGTAACTATCTCATCACATCATCTAACAGTAAAGGAAATGGTCAGTTAAGGCTCATAGATAATAAACAACAATAACCGCTTCATCGTGGATACTTAGATGGATCATAATCCTGGAGTAGGAAACAGAATCTATCTTCTGAAAAGATCTTGTTTCAGGAAACAACGAATTGGCTGTGTGGATGTCAATTTCTAACAATCGCATTGATGGAAATTTTTTACATCCGCATGTTGTGTTGTCTTTGAAGATGCACCTAATAAATAACCTATACGATGGACGTCAGTCAGAGTTCTGATAAAACACGTTGAAGGTTATTTCCATATGATTTCATTTCGGGAGATTGTCGCTGATGTATCTATTACACCTGTGCCAATGAATGCCATAAAACGTCATGCATCCGTGTGGAAGCTTGACACCAGCGGCCGTCATTCATGCTCACTCGGTGATACACAATGGCATGATCAAGGAAATGACAAACTACATTAATCAAAATACGGCAGCATAACAAAACGTTTCATTTTTAAAAGCGTACTACGTATACAAAAACTTTACTCAGTGTAAAATATAACTTTTTTAAAAGTACTTTGTAAGAAATCAGTGATCAAGGGAAAGCTTAATAGTACATTGTATACCGCAGTCTATGGATTATATGGCAGTCTACATCTAATTATCTGATATGATCATCTAATTGCGATATTTGCGATAAAATCATCAAAATTTAAAAGCTGGCCAAGTGCGAATCGGACACGTAAACCGAGATTTCCATCCTACACCACAAAATGTCCTTGAAAGAGATTATAGTTTTGATTTTAGGTTAACGTTCTACACCAAATATCTAAATTTCAGGTCATTCCGTTTACGAAGTAGAGACCTATGATATGACACACGACGGACAGCAGTGCGACATGTTTTGCCCTTTCACTTTCGCTACGGATCCCTAAAAACCGAAGTACCCTAATCGCATTCATGAAAACTACATGAATATAAAGGGGCAAATTAGTAGAACTGCGGAAGTTCAGATTATTTAATGACAGACGACTAGTTTTTTGTCAAAAAGAGTATAATAGTATGTATTGTTCGAAAATAGGTAAACATATTTACATACATATGTTTATGATAACTGCCACACGCTTGAGGCGATTTAGATTTTAGATGTGGCTAGCTGAAAATTACAGGATGTCTTATAGATAATCCTTAATAGAATACTCGTATTAATCGTAATATGGAATGAATCTGGTGTCTGGCGTATTTTTTTAACTTTTCAACCTGTCGATCTTTTTGTCCAACAATAATTAAGAAACAAAAATATTAAGTCTTATGTTTTCGCTACTCGTAGACATTGAAATAAGACAGTTCAACGGCTTAGGTGAATCGCGTGTAGTAGGTATTGCAAAGAACCTAACTTGCGATGTTTCGCCCCCTTTAAATTTTTTTAATTAAAATCATTTATTTCGGAAATCTCCATATCGTGTTAGTATCAAAGGCAGTTTTATTATAACTAAGTTAGTAGCGAAGCAGTAAAACAATTTCAGGACATCTAATCTCCTCTCGCTGACATATGCAGGGTATCCCATGCTTGCACGAATGGACCATCAACCCTCTCCGCAACAGTGGCCAGGCTCTTGCGGCCACCGGCAAACTGCGCTGGCAATACTCGATGTTAAAAATATTATATAGTTCAGTGATATAGGGACAGACAGACGAATGGACAAGAAATGCAAAAATTCTCGAATATTTGTATTATTTGTTAGTAAAGTAAAATAGTTTTTTTTTACTAATTTTGACGGCCTCTCGTGACTTCGTTTCCAATTACTTGAAAATAAAAAGTACTGTCCTACTCTACGTTATGAGCTCTAAGAAATATTACCCTACGTGCTGGGGTAGGACAGATTTTTTTCACGCTCCCTTTACCTAAATACTTGCCACTTCACCGAAATTTCAAAATAATTGTTGGTGATATACTTCGCTTTGCGTTGGTAAGATACATAAGTTGTGCAAGTAGGAAGATTGTAGCTTCAATGGTTTAGCCCCTAAATCCTTGTGACAGAGGGACAGGCAGACGCAATGACGAATGAGCGATAGCAATAGGATAGGGCTCCTTTTGAAGCTATTGGTACAGAACCGTAAAAATAAGAAACTTTCCGAAAATTACCTCTATGTACTGAGAAGTAGGTGCCTAAGCAAGAAACTCTGAATTAAGCCATTTTCCACCATACATTTTACAAAACCAAGAGACAATCGATTTATAAAGAAATATCTAAAGTCGTAGGTTCATTCTAGGGTCTCGCCTGCGAATCCGAGATTTGAAAAGGGCTGAATAGTCGCAATTTTATAAGTTTCAAAATACGCTATTATAGCGTTTAAGTAGTTTTAATTCAGCAGAAAAAAACAAGGATCAATTTGTAAATTACTTCAGCGACACGAAATACCGCAATTAAAGTTAATTTGAACGATTCGAATCAGTATTTTAATAAAGGCACGTCGTTACGGGGCGGGGACTCGCGACTGTGACCTTGTCAGGTGGTCGCCGCCACTGCGACTCAAATTGTAGGTACATTGGTTGGGGGTTGGACTCGCCACTGTAAACGGGGTTTTGCGACTAGGGTTACCAGGCCTTCAAAATCGGAAACCCTGTCGCAAGTGTTTAAAAATATTGACGCATTTGAGCCAAAAACAAACTGAGTAAATTAAAATAGCTTAATAAATGAAAAATTATTAGTAGTCCGAATGAAATTCCGGTGGAGTCGAGACAAAAATCTTTAAATCTAGAGCTTTAAAATCCGACGAAGACCGGATTTATCCGATCACATGGCAACCCTATGTCCGACCAAATCCGCTTTAACCTTTGTGAAATGTCTGTGGTTTGTCAAGCTTAATCCTATAGGAGTTGGACAGAAGCCGTATAAATTAAACTCGAAATGTTATTTGGTAACATAAAAATAAAACATCGCGAATTCATGCGACGCTTATACTCACATCTAGCTTTTTGTATATGTTTGTCTTGGTATCGTTACTCGCAAACTGAGTGTCGCCATGAAAAAAATTGTGCAATCTACATCTACAGGCGCGGATCCAGATCTCAAAAAAGGTTGTGGGTACGGCCAACTGAAAATCGGCGAGTTCAAGACTGACTACGAATTTGCTCATCATTCATATCAGTATCGATTTGTTCCCACATTTTTGACAATTATGGGGCTAGGCATGCCCACAACGGTGAATCTGCGTCTGTATGTCAAGTTGTTTTTGGTGTCAAAGGCAATCTTTTTGTCATGTACTTAGTCGTTTCCCATCTGGAATGTTCGGCTATACGAGTAATCATTTTTACTGTCACATTAAATAGAGAATTCCGATCGTACTTAAACTTCAATTTAATAAAAGAATTTGTAGCTAGGAGCTCTAGACAAAATGACGTTAATGTGATAATTATTCGACTAACGATGCCAACTTAAAACCGTCAGTCAGGTCTTTTCATAGGTAATATTTTATCTTTTTATCATTTTTGGGGTACCATATCCAAATAGAAATAACCGGAACGCTTACAATTTCATCCTGTCTGTTTATCATACCTTTTTTTCTCGGATTTACATCACTAAAAAACTTGATTTGCTCATCTTTTCGGACAGCGCAGCCCAGTGGGTGAAGACGTGGTGAAGACTCGTCATATAATATTGTAATCTAAACTATTTGACATATAGCTTGAACTGTGTTTACATAGTTTATTACATGTTACGGTGTTTATTGGATACCGGTTTTCTCCGGAAAACTGAGCTGGCATATGTGTGTCCGAAACTCACTTAACCGTTTTTACCCGACTACAGCAAAGCCAAAAGTTTTTTAGCAGTCTATGTATGTATGTATTTATTTTAATTTTTTATTGCAATGCGGGGTTGTCGCGTCGCCACGCTAAGTCGTAGTAGTACGTCTAAGGCATTGAAAAACCAAAGACTCAATATCTTAATTATATATTTAATTAACTTAAATTTGAATAATGCGTGCTTCTCATCTAAAGGTTTTTTCTGTGATTTTGTATTCATTATCATCATCATTTCAGCCGAAAGACACACTGCTGGAGATTTGACTTCTCCAAAGATCACTACGTCGACCAGTTGCTTTGCTCACATCATTTTACGATCGTGTTACGTTTATTGTAGCATTCAATTTGTTACCATTGGTAAAACCTCAATGGAAACGATACCGTATAGAAGTACTGCAATAGGAAACATTAACACGACCTTGGTAAAGTGATATCGACTTAACAGTTTATTGATTTCCCTAACTAAAGGTGCGGCCACTTCTTTTAGTTCACTTGTACACAAGTGAAGTAAAGATTTAATATTGGAATATATGACTACAAGAAAGCTAAGCGAGTGCCCATTGCAACAATGCGAACATTGCGTACCTAATGGCAAGTCTTCGGTCTCTTAGATACTGAGGGGTTGTACAAGAAAATAATAACATGTTTCCCTTGCCTATCCTTCACGAGAGTGAAGAGCATACATAAGCGTAGTACCTACCTAGTATAGTTGCTTGAAATCATGAACATGTAATTTTAACGTGACATGCGCGTTGTTGAGCAGAGTTCTCGGGAATGCTCTTGGCGGACCGTGCTTGAGGTTGTATAAGAGCACGATGATAAAAAGTAAAAACCATGTTGGGGGCTCCATAAATTACGTGATGCATATTTGGCTGAATTTTGAACCAAAGCCCTGGCCCTAGTGCCATCTTGGTAACACTCTTTTTTTCTGGACGCCCACCACACCACACCACACCACATTATTATTGAAACATTTTTGTTGTTTTTTTTTTATTATTCAAATTCAAATTCAAATCATTTAATTCAGGAGCTGGTCCCATAATATGTTAGTGACAATTGTTGCTTACAAAACTATGTTAGTCGGCATCTATTCTAATTATAATTACTTTAAATGTCAATTAGAGGTAACAATAAAAATAAAAACAATAAAAGTTAAATGGAATGTCATAGTAAAATAAATAGAATTAATTACGATTAACGTAATGTAAAACAGAATTCTCCGACAGCATGCGGTAAACAACAAAACACCTAACTATGTAAGTACAGACATGGTTGTAACAAAATATAAGGAAACTTAATTTATAAATTAAGGCCCTGTATTTTTAACAAACAGGATGGCTCTATAAATTACGAGTGTAACATGTCGTTGAAACGTATTGTATTCCACCAAACGAAAAGAAAAGCTAAACACAAATACACGCGCCGGTTGAACTTGTGGTAATTGCGCTACAAGTGTAAACAGCTCCGCAATCAAATTGAACAAATCTCATCGCAACTGCGGCAGTCCTGTACAAACAATGTGGGCAGCGTTGTGGAATACTCAACCGAGGGTTTCGCACCCATAGAGCATGTAGGTACCTACTACGGGAGCTAGCTCGGCAAGCCACAGCTGCGCACTGCGACAGTTCGGCGAGGTCATCGGCTCGCGAACTGTACTGATAACGACCATTTAACCTCTATTAAATGTACAAAATTAAATATTAAATATCTGAATGTATAATAGGCTAGTTAATTAGTACCTATATTTCAAAATACCACTGAAAGAAGCAAGCAACCATTTTGTCTGCAACCGTGTTATTTTCTTCATAAGCGCTTCATGCTGATATAGTTTGGAATGCCGCCAATTAACTTAATAAAGAATCGAGTATACAATAAGAAGTACAGCTTACTTCATTTACATTAGATATTTAGAAGCTTTTTAACTAGGTACTAAACACGGAACATTATGTTTACGGAGCTTACCCGTATGCAATGTAAACATAAGTAGTATGGGTATGAGTACCTATGAGATGTCGCTTTCCAAGCATCCTTTGTCTGGCTCGACTTACCCATTCTCTAATGTACGACAAGCCCTTCAATTGAAATACAGCCTTATTACAAGCAGAGGAGGCGCATTTTCACAACATTTTAGGATTCTATTGTTGGTTGTAGAAAGTGCAGGACGAATTCGGATCACAGCTAGCATTCTAATTAGGCTTGCTCTACTCATTTACTTCGAGAGTCCCACACTACGACAGTAGCACCGCTTGTGCCTGTTGGCCTTCTTATGCATAAACATGAGCAGATCGTCATACGTAAACCTATTAAAATACGTCTAATTTGCCACTTATTACGTGGGCTGGATTTAGTTACGCACGTACTGTTCCAGTTACATTATTTTACTCTACATATAAGTACTGTTTATGCTTATATTTACTTGAGCCCGTACACGCGCTCGCCCTTATGTAATAAGCTTCTTTGAAGATTACGATTGCTTCTAAATGTGACATCGAGCTCATGTGATATCCAGTAAAAGTAGAAAATAAATATAGAACTAATACATTTGAAAAAAAAAAATCATATAATGTTTTTATTTCGATATTAACATCAAATACTCTTTAAAGTCTTTATTGTTACGTCACATCACATAAGAAAACAAACAAAATTAATACAAAGAGGAGAACAATGTACAAAGGTCGAAATCGTATTCTAATCGTGGTTTGATATTAAAAGAAATATACGAGTCATCCATGTCTGAAGTCGGTTTTTAATTTGATAAAAAAGTTATAGTTTAAATGTATTTTATTTGTTTACCCTAAAAAACTACTGTTGTTATTACGTAACTCTGCCTATTCTTAAGTAGCTGCCAAACTAGGCACTTTCATTTTGACCGAAAAGTGACCGACGTTTCTAATCAATTTCACGGTTAACGCCAGCTGTTCAAACGGAGAAGCAAAAGTCGAAAAGGAAGGTAGAGATAACAATAAGGAAGAAACGCTTGTTGAGTTAAGTAGGTATCACTCATAAAATTTCGGGACAATTTTGGAGAATTGACTATTGGCAGGTTAGTAGCGAATCTCAAACAAAACTGAACAGACTAACCTGATTCTTGTCAGCTCAGGTGTCGAATTGCTTTTTTTTATTAAACACTTTTTTTACAATAAAATTGTCATTAACACGTTCGCTTTCCCTATGCAAAATGGTGTACGCTAACAGTCCTCACGCAATTTTTTCCGATTAAAAATATAGGTAGATATACCTATTCCGCACACATTTGATGTCTAACAACTGTATTACTAGAGGTAATGTCATAACGAAAGCTGGCATGTGGTACATGTACAGCTGGGTTCGCAGGGACTTTTTAGCGTTGTACATATTTTACCGCTGGGCTCACAAGGTCGTTTTAGCGTAATACTCAAATTTATAAATACCACTTGACTGGGAACCTGTTAATCACTATCCGAGGCTAAGTTTTGTGGACTGTAGAATTAGAATATGACAATTGCGCAATGATCTATCAGTTCTAGCGCAGATGAATCAGAGGTTCTTGCGTGTGCGCCGATGACCGGCGTCTCGGTCGCTCACCTCCCGAGCGCGACCGATCCCGCGCGGCAACCGCGCCGGAGCCTTGTTGTCCTGTCGCCAAGGCCATTAGGCCACGGTGAACGTATTACACAATCAAAGGAAATCCAAACACTGTATACACTTCTCCGGTATTCATTTGAGAATCGTATAGAATGGAACAAAGTGAATTTTGTTGCCAACGCTAACGATTGAACTATTTACGATCAGACCATAAATATTTACTACGCACTAAGGACGAATGACGGTGACAGTGAGCTCACGCTCCATATTGAACATGGTCGCGAGCAGTGAAAGCACGCCGAGCCCACACTTGATCCTCGCTTGCCGCGATTATCGCTGTCAGTAGGTTGTTTGCCGCATAAAAACGACCATAGTTTTTAAGTTGCCATGGAACGAGGGCAAACCCGATATTGAAACAGTAAATTAGATAATCAAAACCAAGAAATCACAAACTTTCTTTTTTACTTCGATGACCGTTCTGCCGAATGCAATTTGATGGAAATGGATCACTAGAGAAGTAATTTCAAATGCTTTTACGATTCTTCAACGATCGGATAACCTAGTGGTTAAGGAACCGGACTGTGTATAATTGTAGTTTAATCGCGCATTCTGCAACTTCCGGGATGAAACTGGATATATTGTATATTGACGACTGGATAGCGTAGTGGATAAAGAAGTTGAGTATTAATATAAGATTATGTATCCGTGTTTTATTAGAGACTTATAAAAAGCTTTGCTTTAGTTTGGAATCGGTTCGTGCAAACTGAACTATTCTAAGGTAATTTATATCTATACCTTTTTTTTTAGTAGCCTATTTTTGTGTCCCACTGCTGGGCAAAGGCCTCTCCTCATGACCTTCACAACTCCCTGTTTGGCGCAGTATCAGGCCAGTATCTATCGTGCGCGTCTTGGTCATCCCGCCATCGCCTTCTTGGTCTGCCTCGTCGTCTATATCATGCGCACATTTTAATCAACCGTATTTGAATGGATATGATCGTGTATAAAATTAACTGATTAGTATTTTTAAAGTTCTATAGATACGATGTTTCGATCTCTTTGCAGTTGTCATAGTCCCGGATTGTCTTATCCTGTGTAGAAAAAGCACTAATGAGAACTAAGTTTCTAAGCAAGAAGTACTCTCATCTCTTAATCAAATATGAATAAAAGTGAGTGCGTAAGTAATGCACGATCGTGTTTAGAAACGAATATTGCGATAAGCTTGTTACGTTTGAGCGTCACTGTAAATGTTTACCCTGAAGTGTTTGTTGGCACACAGTGATAACCACGGAGGCACTTTACGGGAGTCATGTTAACGTACATACAATATTGTTTTATTAGTAGTAAGGTTTGTTCTACTAAAAACAACGTATAATTAGCAGTTACACAGTTGGGGAACGAACGGAAAGCCCTTGTCTTAGTCGCTCTTGCTGCTCAATACTTGTGACTTTGCAATGGCCTTCCGTTCATTTGTCATCTCTAGAATTAATCTATGGTTTATTTACATTCTTGCTTACTAAATTCATGTTCAACAAAGGTGTCGTGAATAAATGTTACTGCTTATGCAGTGATACTTAGAAAGTCCTAAAATAATCTCTGTTAAATACGCTTTAAGCAAGTTTAAAGGGCTACCTACTCAAATCCCAGGTAGTTTTTCTTTCTACTAACTAATATCGTACATCTTGGACAAGATTTCATTTTAAATTTACAAAAACAGGTATCTTAAATAATTTGTTGGGGTCACCGTTATTTGTCGGTGATGTGGACTGACATATATTAGGGTTACAGATTGGTCTTATCAATTTATCGTAGCGTAGTGGCCCATATTTGATTCGGATGCCGACACGGGTCGAGAACTGTACCCGATTTATTACTCATTGTTCTGCAAGATTTATCAATTCGTTCTGTGCCAGTAAACTCTGTATGGCTGCAACTATTTGAATGGCTCAATTGGTTTTAGAACAATATTTTGGCCCTGTTATTATACCTACCTATTTGAATATATTTTTTGTTGCAGGTTCTGGAATGAGAGTAAAACTTTCTCTCAAACACAAGTTGTCACCGTAAAGGTAATTAGCACACTTTTTCATCGTACCTACCATAAGAAATTATATAGCTTGTTATTTCAATTATCTTACCAATCAAATGCAAAGTTAACACGAACAATACCGTTCACGTGGCATATTTTATTTTATTACCCAACCATTTCTCGGACCGACTCTGCTTCGAAGAATTGAATGCTAGTAGCGACGTTTAAAATCCTGGACCGCAGGGTATCGACCTCGTCCTCATTTAACCTACTACGACTGTTTTACTTACTGCGACATGATACATGCAACCACATACTGATTAACTGCATGGGCACAATACATCTGGCTTTGACAAAACGCCACGACGAAAGAGAGGCGGGGTTATCCCAGAAACGATTATCCGACGCATCTTCGTTGTATAAGGTCTGGAATAGTATACAAACAATAGAGCACTTACGGGGATGTGGAGGAACGAAATACTTGGGAGCCAACGAGCCTTGCCATTTATAGTTAGTCTTTCATCCATAGCGTTGTTTATTTCTTTAAAAAAACTGTTTCCACTAAGAGTATGGCCATAAGAACTTGATATTGACCCTGAAGCAAAAATCTTTACAATATGGCAATCTTTTAAATGCCAGCACAAGTTTCGATATTTATTGTAGAGTCCAAGAGATAAAATAATCGCTAATTAAATAAGAATAGTAAAAGCAATTAAATCTTTTGTAACTATTGTCACAGACAGACAGTGACACAAACAATTATTCTGAGAAATCAGTTTGATCTTTGGAATCTGATTCTGATTACGATTAGTAAACAAATTATAAAATTAATCATTGCTTAATTTACTTAGATGAAAACAAGCAGTGTATTACAATTACATTACAACTTTTAAATAGTATTCCTCATACTTGAGTCTTTGAAGTTTATTTAGGAATTAAGGATAGTATTAACGGACAAACTAGCATACGTTTTTATTTAAAACTAAGATAAATCTTTAAAAAAAACTTAGTATGGTGGATTATTATTATTATTATTTGTGGGGTTTTTCAATGGTTTATGTATTCCATTCATGCAATTGGTATTTATGTTTACATAAAATTACTACTATATACTTAAATTTTGGATTAACGATTCCAGATGCCCATTTATTTCAGCGCCCACCCTGTGGGCCAACCAGTTAAAGCCTTTAAATTAAATCCTTTGTTTTTGTTTGTACGGGCCATACCAAAATGACTCACTCTGCGTGTGCATGGTTGAATATGGCTGCATAAAAACATAAAACAGGTACATAGCTGACTTCAATGTATTATTCTCACGTTGAAGACGGGTGTTATTATTACATTACTAACTCCGCTGTGCTGAGGAAACGAGCTAATGTTTTAAGAATGTCGATTGCTATCTTTTAATTTTCATTTATGTAACTATGTTGTGAAGTATGCGTCCGCTGTTATAAGTTACAGAATCCGATAGCTATAAATCCCTAGACGGTGTCTCAATGCAACGAATAACAAAACAATGCATGCAGTTGATGTTGACCGACTGGGTAGCTAATGATTCATGATCGCGGCGGCTGAACCGGTCTGACTGTCGATCTCCGTTCGTCCGGTCTCAGTCCGGGATTTGCTTACACGTATTAAACATTTGAAACTACTCAGTGAAACAAGTTAGGAGCTTTAATATCAATATTATAACACGTACGCAGTATTTCCATCCTACTATAAGTTTTTGTTATCTTACTGCTATTATCATTCATCATCTACCAAAATATAATTTACTTCATGGTATTCATGTTCACAGACTAGACGTTGCGTAAAAAGCTGAATAGGTATAGCTTAGCAAAAAACAATTAAGTTTTTGATTATCTGCTCATATTACAATGGCTGGCCTTCACCTGGTTCTTGATAATCAGAACACACATCGACTCCGTTGAGCTGAGCGTGAGCAGCCGTGTAGGTAGGTAAAATTTTGTTTATGCGGGGCCATCTTGCTTCCTGTCGCTTGCCTCTTGTTATTTATAATACCTTGTCCAGTCACCTCACAGATTTAATACGTAGCAAGTAGTTAAGAGATGTTGCTTTGATACAGTAAAACTTCGATAACTGGTATTTCATGGGACCGATAAATTTGTCTCGCCTATAAATTTAGAATACCCCACGTCTATAGTGCAGTGTAACAGTAAAAAATAACTATCCGATTTTCATACATTCCACTGGCAGAGGTTGCAGCATACGGTATGCTACGTACCGTATTTACCTAAATCAGTTGAGTTATGGAGGTGTAGTCCTACCTGTCCCAGTTATATGTAGAGGTAATTGTTGAGAACGACTTTAAATAAAATCCCAAGAAATGGACTCTATTTTTGAGGTCACCACTTACTTATTCAGGTCCCACTTAACCAGGCGACATTGTTTTGTAGTTCGACGATTTGAAAACAAATTAATGAAAATATAGGGTATATTTTATTTGATTTTATTGTATGGACCTTGAAATAAAAGTTAACTTAATCTTCTTCTATTTTTGAATTTACTTATTATTTTTTGTGGATACCTTTAAGTACTCATAGTGCAGCTAATGAGATTAGTCTGCATCACCAACATTATTAAATGAGCTAAGCGTTAAGCTTAACTAATACGTAATGGCCTTGATGTTTATATTGATTTCTGAAGATCCTGTTAGTGAGGTTGCCATCGAAAATAGTGGCGTTTGAATCGATCCTAGCGGGCAGCGTCGCCCACTCGCGGCCTCATGCCTTTCCCTCCGTGACGCGGCCCGGAGGCCGCCCGCGGCCCGCGCCGGCCGCTGCCATGCGGACGCGACACCGCCACACTTTTTGAAACAATGTACTCGGATTAAGGACAAATTTGAATGCTTAGAATGACCTTACACATTAAAATACTAAATCGTTTCAAAACAGGTTTCTTTGATCTTGTGCTCGTAGATTCTGTATAGTAGCTCGTAGGCTCTCTATTAAGTTGCTTTAAAAATCGGACTACCAAACGCCAAGTAGCACCACTGAATCACCGTTCCCATTTGACTTGATACATTATTCTAAGCCGGCAATTATGCTGTAATGTTTACGATAGCGTCAGTCAGATGCTCCGGCTCCGCGTGACGCAACGATAATGCAATCTGAAATCGGAGAGACAAAGTGATCGAAAGCACATAACAAGCGTTATGCTTTTAGCGGCCATTGTGTTGCTAAAGCTATCGTGTTGAAGTAAATTGCCTGTCGTAATTTAGGAATGAAAACTAGTTCGACGTGGAAAGTATCGACCGCACGCATAGCATAACTATTATAATACCTATACTAACCTTGAACGCACACCCTGTTTCACATAAATCTTTGCTCGGCTTTTGCTAATCTAATAGATGTTAGGTGCCTATGTTTACGGCTTGGTCTAACGGCTTTTAACACGCGCTATCCAATCTTTTTACATTCATAATCTGGATGTCCTCGCTCAAATTTAATAGCCTGACCTGCCAAATGTTGGATCATGGTCAAAGGGTACCCCAGAAAGCGCTAGGAGAATGAAATGAATGAATCTGGACGTCCCCGTTGATCATCCATTATAGAACTTCGTGGCAAATTGGTTTATAAATACACTTAAACTGTACAATCACAGATTTAGCAGGAAGACACATTTATGGAAACTGTAAGCGACATGTTCCTATCATAAAACCATTCCGTAAACCTCTTTCGTTGTTAAATAAACCAAATACATTATAATCTACAAACAATCTAGAAGTTAAATGCTTTCCAGCAGTCACGTTTAGCCCGCAATGAACTTCGCCATTCTCCCTGCGAAAAGCAGAATGTGTGCGGGAATGAAATTTTGGCAACAGATCCACTCTGCAAGGTTACGTAATATTGCAGGTTCGCGTTAGGGACCGGACGCTTTATTGAATATAATTGTTACTGCCCTATCCAAATTTTTGAAGGAGTTCCTGTTTAAAATGATAGTAGGTACCTAGCGTCTACCGAAATAACAAAGTAAATAAGATTACATAGTTACACATTGGACCGGATTGAAACTAATTAAGCTAATACTAATTAAGCTCTTATCAAATGAAAAGTTTTACCTAAGAAGGAATCTTTTTACATTTGACATTAACGGACAGTCAGGTGTGCGTGAATAAGAGCTTCGGAGGCATACCATTCAGTCCCGCTACTGCAAAAACTGACTTCCGATAGTTGCGCAAGGTGTTGGGGCGCCGACGCGACGGTTAACATGTGCAGTGGCATTTACCAACCTTAGGTAAATGGAGCACGATACAGATACAGGTAACATAAAATTAATTACAAATATGCGGGTGGTAGGACCTTGTGCAAGGTCCGTCCGGATCGCTACCACCACCTTGCTCGCTAATCCTGCCGCTAAGCAGCAGTGCTTGCACTTTTGTGTTCCGGCGTGGAGAGCAAGACAGCCGGTGTAATTACTGGCACAAGAGGTATTCCATCTTAGCCCTCTGGGTTGGCAACGCATCTGCACTCTCTTTGTTGTTGCAGGTGTCTATAGGCGGTGGTGATCACTTACCATCAGGTGACCCACTTGCTTGTTTGCCTTCCTATGTTGTATAAAAAAAAATATAACAAAATTACTTTAGGCACTCATGGTGGCGATAAAATACGTAGAGCCGAATTAAATTTTGAATAGTATTTTTTACTTACAAGTTTATTGTTTTATTATCCTTTGCAGATTTTCTAATTTTATTTTAATTTACCTATTCAAATAAAGGCAACAATATGCTCTAATTATGTGTTAGTAAGAAACTTAGACTGTGTTAGTATTTAATTGTAAACAATGATTAAGGACTAAATCATAATCACGCAAGTTTGTGCATCAAAGGGCAGTCAAGTTTATTTGCTATCACGCGCAGGATGATTTATCTACTTACTGTTTTGAAAGTTCTAACTAATAAAGAAGAGGGTTAATATACTTGGGTAGTCAATACTATTTGTTTACATTTTGTATGCACGTCAGTTACGTCTTTTTGATGTAAGTTTAACATTGGTTTAACATTTTGGTACCTAGATATACAAGAAACTAGTCACAATTTGTGCTTCCTGGACCAAGCATACATGCCTCACGGCAAGCAACTAATACAACATTCACAAAACTACATTGCATTATAATATCTACTAGTAAATCATTATAATGGGCAATATGTCCGTTATTGGTTAACTATTGCTTCTCATTTCGCTTAGGGCGGCACGCGTGACCTTTATCTGCGCAGAATATTTTCTGCAAACCGTGCGTTGTGTTGGTTTGCGCGGCGTACTTAGCTAAGAGTAGGTAAATGCGTCATACAAACCGTGGCGTGGGAGTCAAATTCAGAGCAGAGTTGAGTATTTTTGAAATAGCGTTCTTATTTAATGTAAACGTGGTAATCATTTATTCAGCTACCGGTACTAATTGGGCGTTTTCCACAAAAGAATACTCTATCTATATTTATTTTTTACACAAAGTTAGCATCGCCGTTCCCAATAGAAAATAATGTTTTCTTAATTTTTTATCGTTTGAGCGCGTAACGTCTTTATGTGCATAATGCATATAGTATACGCATAGTATACGTATATGCACTCGAAAATAAATTTACCACAATAAAGTCAATCTTAGGCCTTTTTTTTCGATTGGAATAAGTTATGTTAACGATTCCGATGAAAAAAAATTCAAATGCTGAACGAAGGTAATTAAAATTTATTTAAAAAAGCCATTTTTTTTGAAAAATAGCTATATCATTAATTTAAAAAAGTTGAATGAACTCAGTATGTTCCATTACAATTGAACTACCTACCTATGAAAACTCTTTTCACTGAAAATACCGCTAACTATAACTGCCATCAATTCGTGATCAACAAAGAGGGGCTGGTATAGACGAGTTTTTAGTAACGGTCGTTCAGCGTGGTCAATGTTTCGCGAATTGCATGAAGCAATGACCGCTTAACATTTGAGGCTGTGCCTACTGGGGACGATTAAATATTAGCCTTTACAATAATTTACTTCGCCTGCGAACGTAGCAAGCAATAATCCAACTGCACTTGACCGCAACCATCGCATGTTCGTCAAAATACTGCTAATAAAGCAATCAACGGCATTGAATAAAACATTACAAGGTTAATAATAAATGATGTGTAGGTACAAGGAAATTTTTGCATGTATATGTGTCACTGAAATAATTCCATCGAATATCAATAACACCAATTGGTAAAATTAGAACAAGAGAATGCCGGGGGGTCAATCATATGGAGCCAGACGCGTCGACGAGTTTCACGACCAATAATGCGAACCCACGCGGCGTCTCCCGACTGGATCTAATAACAGATATTCAGTGAACTTTCAGATCACGATGACAGGAGACGGCTGATATAAATAGCACACAGGATATTTTTAGAATTTCACTTTTACTCTACTTTTATACAATTAAATAACTAAATTCTAGTTGTCTCCTTCTACTAAATTTATAGGGTGAAATATTTGTTCAAATTTTGTATTCATCTATCGGTGCTAAAACTCCTGTAACCATATCTATGACGTCATAATCGTGTTGGTCATAATCGACGTCTTTTCCGATAAAAACACAAACGCGTAATCAATTAGTAGCCTTACCGGTCAGAAAATACACCAACGTAAATTTAAAAAGTTATGAATTGTAGCGTATTACATGACAGTTGACAGTATTTTGTGTCGACGAGAGTGAGCCATAACACATAAAACCCATAAATCTAATACTTAAGCTATCGTTCTTTATAAATTCGTATTTCATAATTGTCAAGTAGAGTAGCCTATTGAAATCTTAGGGATGTTAACTTTAGCTTTAACGCTAAAAGCGGAGGTTGTACTAAATCTAGAAGTTAACTACAGAAGAAGGCTTATATTGCGCTAACGGATAACGGTTTCTAAAATTTTATGCATTTTTAACATGAGACCTAATGCTAAGTTTTTACCCGACTGCCACCGGGAGAGAGGGGTTATGTTTCTAGATAACTGAATGACTACTTTAAAAGAAGAATCGTAATATCGTAATATTTAGCCTTAACCGACCGAGGAAAAGTATATTCCATTTTTCACATGTCACGTTTTTGACATGTCACGATGCTCGCAATGAGTTCCCCTCGCCCTCGCCCTCGTTTCAAAGATGTCCAACGTGATTAAAGTGTGAGCTGTACGAATAACAGTTTGTATTTCCCTAGGTGGAGCAGGTCTGTGCAGAGTGTAATGGGCGCGCGGTGAGCCTCGCAGCGCCACACCACGATGACGGAAGGCGAGCGGCAGCAAGCCGCGGGCGGTGCCAATGCCGCGCCGCAGCACAGGAAAGGGCACAGGTATGGTGACCTACTCTGTCTGCTTATTTTACAGGACATGTCATCTAAAATTACAGGATTCATGGAAAAATACAGGACAACGCGTTTACTGTATGATATGGTCCTGTATTTGTCTTATTAATATACAGGACAAAAACTATACCTCAAAAAATTCGGGACATCCTGTAAAATACAGGACAGGTTGATCACCCTACACAGGTCACATATTTCACTTTGTCTTATGCTGAGTCCATATAAAACGTAGCACACTAGGGGCTAACATGACATTCTAGTAAGCGAAGAATCTTAGTGACACGCCACTACGTAACGTAATCTTGCTTCTAAGCTTGCTACCTCCGATGTTTTCTTGCGATTTAGGCTTAGTTTATATAACTTACCTACGTTTTCTTATTTCTATAGTAAAACAGGACTTTAGTGCGCAAATACATATTTTTATAGGTATTTATTTATATACGCCGATAAAACCGCCGCCGTTGATCTACTATAAAAATACGTGTGAAAATCGCAAGAGTTTTAAACAATTTTTGTACCTTTTTGTACTTGATCGCGTAAATCCGCGTTAGTTTTAGAAGTTACGTTTCAATCGTATTGCAATAACCGTGAACTAAAGTTCAATACGGCGTAGAAAACATCGAGGTACCTACATCGTATCTCGATTCCGGTACCTCGATCGTACTGAATTCCGAAGAGTCAATTTTCTTTATTGCTTTTTTCCATTTTTGTAACGCTGGCGCATCATTTTAACGTATTCACCTAATACTGGTCATTATATCTACGGTCTAATTTGCCGAAAACGGCGAAGTGAACTAACGACATAACAATTACAAGAGTTCTAAAGCGACGGCGCGTGGTCTAGTCTTGCAATAACAACCTCATAATCTCCTAAAATTACATCCTATTTCATTTTATAGATAAACACAGTTTCTAAAGCAGTGCCATAAGATTTTTTAGTATTGAAATGAAATGAAATGAAATGATTTATTTTGCAAAACATACACAGGTGTTAGAGATTCGTACATGTCAGTAGAAATTAATTACATGAAGGCATGTCCCGCCATAAATTGGCATGCAAATTCTTAACCTAATTTGAAAATAATACCACTAAAATATCTATCCATACAATTTGTCAAAATATTCATTTAAATTATAAAATGGTCGCGTAGTCAAGTAAGATTTTAATTTTTTATTACTGTGTTGATGCTAATATTGCATTTAGGTCTAAGTAGGTATATCACCGAAGTGAAATTAAGTTATTTTGACGAGGAATTCTTTATTTATTTTATCAGGAATTTCTCCAGTAGCTAATGTTTATGTTTTGTTCATTATATTTAGAATCGAATGGAATACTCTCCTGAACCATCCATTGTTCTATTTTTTACTCCTCGTGGAGGAAAATTTGAAAGAAAAAACAGTTTTTTATTTTCCTTTTTAATTAAGCTTGTTTACGCGATGTCTCAGCTAATTAATCTGGATAAATTGGTACGTAGTGCAAAATGTTAAATCTGTTTTTATTGGCATTACCTGCTGCTGCCTATTTTTACAAGTCTTTATTTTACTTTCAATTGTTTAATATACTAGTAATTTTCAATATAATTTATATAGCGGTATTTGCAAGTCAATTTTGTCCTGTTGGATTGTTTCCAAATTTGGTACATATAAGTATTAGTTCCGAAGACAATACAGCACCGTCAACAAAAAAGCTTGAATTAAAAATGAAATTTCAAACAAAAAACCTATTTTAAAATTAATTCTACGGTTTTCTTAACTAATTTAAATTAAGCTAAAGGTACGCAGGTAACTGCGTGTAGAGATAGGGATGTGTTCGAAAAATCAACAATTGTTTTTTGACTGTTTTTATTTTATTCACACACCCCCGACTATATCTTGATATATATTCAGTCTTACGTTTTATCTGAAACGATATTTTGTAACGATATGCACTTACGTGTAAGGCCGCCTTCATCTGTTTTTCTTTACTTCGTATGCGATAGCTATAGTTATTTGTCCATAGATTACGATCTGTTTGATCTGGGGCTTTGCCACGTTTATCTCAGCATCGACATCTGGTGTTTAATAATGTTCACCTAGTCCGTCTGTACCTGACTGCGACTTTATAACGCCGTCAGTACTTTGACCTTGTCTTCTTCGCTAAACATGTATTTTTAGATTACATTTGCCAATCAGGTCTCGTCTCTTAGAGTTTCTGCTTTACGCCGCATCGCAGCTCTCATTGCCATAAGTCCAATAGACATGTTGCAGTACATATAATGTATGAATTTTCGTCTATAATTTACCAGTTCATTTTAATGACGCGTATTTATTGATTTAGCTATTCTTTTTTCACATCGCACGTGTTTCGAGAAATAACGTAAGACATGAAGTTGAGGTCACTACTCATATATTTTCTACATCATACGTATGTCATGTGAAATTATTTCGTAACTGATGTTCAATGTCAACTTCTATCGTTCAGAATTGAATGGTTGAGTGTGACGATTAAAGGTGCGTCTCCGTCGTAAGCATTGGCGTGAAACGAACGTTCGAAATGTTAACACAGTGGAGACCGCATGTAAGGCTAGGTTAGCGAACTTTGATTAGCTTGATTACATACTAATTACGATATGAAAGACAATCTCTGATACAACACTTCCTTGACAATGTTATTGGAAATTTGGATAAACAATGATAAAAATGATTCATCTATGCTTAAGATAATAAAAATAAGAATCGTATCTATTTATCAATGCTTTTTAGATTTCGTGAAAACATCAAGTGGTTTTGCGAGAAACAATGACTCATTTTCATATTACTATGGGCCATGTAAATTTATTGGATTATCATAAATTCTGCGCCATAAAATTAGTATAAAACCTGGTAGTAGAAAGTGACGCCGACGGGTGAGGATGTAAGTTACATCCAATTGAAGTATCTATGGGCCCCGCTTTTAGGGGCACCAAAATAAATAAGTAAGACTGCAGATAAATTAATACTTAGGATAGTTATTACCTGATTACTTTATGGTTAGAATTTAAAACAAATCTGTCTATGACTAGTTAAAAGAATCCATATGGGTGAACACGTGAAGGAAAGTAAACGCAGGAGAGTTTATTCTGATATACCCCTTCTATTCTGTAGTCCCGCAAGATGGGATGTTTTCTTTCAGTTATTTAATGTCAACATATCGGGGTTAAGTCAACTAGAGCTACTCACTTTGGCCCGGCTTGGTGTGTCACGCCGCCACGTGCTCGGATCATCGCAGCCACCGGCCCGTTACCCGATAACGTTAGTCAGCGTCGTATCTCCCGCTTGCCACACCTGGCCCACATTCGCACCTTAATCGTGCGATATCACTTACTGACAACAAAACACAACGTTTAGTCATAATACGACATAATGTTTAGCGGGTACGCTGGAGGAGCACGTGCAACACACGCCCTCCCGATAAATACTAATTTCCTGAATAAAATAGTATGCCGTACTACATACGAATAAAACCTGTGTAAATAAAGTGATCACAACAGCCTTCGTTATTTCGCATGCCGCGTCGCGTCTCGTATTGAAGTATTATTTCTCGAGTGACCCGTGCTTTGACGATGTCTGAAATAGCAGCGGATCAACTACGTTGTTTGTTGCACAGGTACTTCAACAATGTTTCCATTGGTTTCTATACAATAGCTTATAGTCGAGGAAACGAATCGAGTACAACTAATTACTGTTTATGAACAATGGGTGTAATTGTAACTAAATTCCCACAGTTTTCTATCTACGTTTCTCGACTATTTTATTTAATAGTAGCTTGTGCCTACTTAAACGTAAATATGTTTTATGCTACGTTCCTATATTCAAACAATAGATCGTTTTACATACCTTAAATTTTTATTGATTTTCCATAGAAAATGTGTCAGAATTAAACTCTTGATAATTAAAACTATCTGGTTTTAATACAGGAACCGCCATTAGTGAAACATCAATAATTCCAGAATATGATGCGTACAATGAAATTCCTAAGAGTATAAAATTATTTGTTTAGGAGGCAAGAGTCAATGTACGCGATGACGGGGCTGTACGCGGAATCTGGAGGCACGGAGGCCGGCTGCGACGAGTGCGCGGGCCCGAGCGCGCCCGCGCACCCGCCGCACCCGCCGCACCCCCCGCGCGACCCTGTCAAGTGCCACAGCCGAAACCCCTCAGCTACCATATGCGACAGGTAAAGCACTTCAACGCCGCACATTAGAACCTACATTGTCGTGCTACGCGATCCGAATTAACAATAAATGCGCTGTGTTCACAGAGAACGCGAACGGGAACGAGAGAAACCTCATCAATTGTACCCGGAAATATTAGATATTCCTCATGATGCGCGAGACTGCGGTATCCTATCATGGAGACCGCTCTTTATCCAGAGTTTTTCTAGTATTAAAGTAAGTCGTGAAATGTGAAGCGTATTTATTACCACAGCGTGGTTCGTTCCGCAAGCCTACAGTAACATTTCTTCCGGCAGGTATTTGTATTTTTCCTGTCGTTCCTGGTGACGCTACAGCAGGCACTGAGCTCCGGGTACATAAACTCTGTGATCACAACCATCGAAAAACGCTTCGAGATCCCTTCGAGTCTCTCGGGGCTCATCGCCAGCAGCTATGAGATCGGCAACGTCATTACCGTAATCTTTGTGTCGTATCTCGGCAGTCGGCGGCACATTCCCGTTTGGATCGCAGTCGGTGAGAAATTCTATGAACCACGTAACGGCCTCGTACCACTAGTTACGAAAATGTTGTTTTAGTTAAATCTGACGAAACTTTGATATGTTTAGACTGTATGATGTAAATTTTAGATCGTTGGTTAGATTATAGTGGTTCGGGAACTTTTTAAATTCTTACCGTTTTTGTCGATACCGTAAATGTTGACTGATGACTTTTTTTTAATCTATAGGTGCTGTAATAATGGGCATCGGATCGCTAGTATTTGTGGTGCCTCACTTCATAGCGGAGATTAATAGTGAGATGACGATGAACAATAAGTCGGACGACAACATCTGTCGCCTGCCGCGGTCGCTCGAGCAAGACATGGGTGGATTGGGGCGCCTGTCTCAAGGTCTACCTCCTAACAATTTGAGACCAGACAATTGTATTAAGGTAAGCTTAATTTAATCAATTTTGACGCTTTTATTTGTTTATTTAGGTTTGTTTAGAATCAAGCAATTTTGGTTTGTTATTCCTTAGGGATTTTTCCTAGAAAGTGCATACTGCGCAGGCTTCTATCTCATAAACGTATCAGATGTGACAATTTCATATACAGTCTGCATCAGAAATAGACACAAAAACTGTCATTCTCTTCTACACAAACTATTACTCTCTTGACAGTACTCAAAGACTTTAGTAAATTTTCTTTACCTCTCTAAGTGCGTAGATATAGATATCTGCTGATAACTGTACTAAAAAACATAATAATAGTAGTCTTGTTAATGAACGGAGCAGGCATTTTCTTTTACTTCATTTGTTTATACTCGTTGTAAAAAGTGTTTATAAATCTGAACTAGACAACTCTGTAGCCCTCATAAACTAAGCCCCAAGTTTAATTTATTTCTACCTGCGGCTCTTTCTTACCAGTGTCATACATAAGACGCGGACGCACGGAAAGATATATTAGACTTGGGCAGCCATGTTGGGGTTACAGAAGCGTAATTTTTGTAGTCGAAGAATATATTTTTACCCAACTGCAGAAAACCTAAAGAACAGGACTATGTCTTTTATGGATAGATGTATAAGTGTTTCGATGTTTGTTTCCTCGCAAAATCTTAACGGTTGATTTTTTTTTTTTCTATAATTTTCTTCTACTAGCGACCCAACCTGGCTTCGCACCAGTACATTTGCATGTAATGTATTATTACATTAAACCTTCTGAACGGAATTCTCTAAATGACAGTGACAACCGTATCAAACTCCATTGCGTGGTTCAGATATGAGAACAAACAGGAACGGATAGAAAGGAAGAAAGAAAAAACATTGATTTATAACTATTCAACATAACACATACAAATACACACAACACGGGCAGAGTACAAAAACAAAACATGTTGAACAGAATCAAAAAGGGCCCCACTCAGCATACTGCCTCGTAAAAACTTAGGATAGACACTTATTTGATTTAAACTACCTATGTAATAAAGATACTAGTACTCGTAGCTTATTTAGTTTGGTAAAGAAAATAAAGATTACATTAGCAACCGTTTCCCTTGCAACAGAGTTCGCCTAGCACGTTCATGCCCGTAATGGTGTTCGTGGTGGCACAACTGCTGCTGGGCTGCGGCGGGTCGCCGCTGCTCACTCTCGGCACCACCTACGTTGACGACCACGTGCGCCCGGAGTCCTCCAGCATGTATATAGGCAAGTGCCTCAACTCCTACAACTTCCTATCCTCAGAGCAATCAGAGTGGCTAGTACGCGTGCACTGAGCCAGCTAGAAAGCGCATGTGTCATGCTAGCCATCCTGATTACAAACACTGCCTTATTCTACTACGACTGAATTTAACTAGTTTTGTACGATTTCGTCTGATGCGTGAATAGCAACTGTGTTAGTCGAAGAGGTCATGAAGATCTAGATATAGTCTAGTTTTTGAGGGGATAAGAACTCAAGTAGGTCTTTACTTAAGTGTTCAGCTACTTCTGGGAACTTTGCCTTAAGAGAGTTGCATACATTTTGAGGTGGTAAATCTTTTGACATTCGTAATCATAGAGTTTCTTGTACCTAAGCCTAATTTGAGAAAAGATATTTTGACTTTGACGCCGGCGAGTTCCTCTGCCAGCCATTCAAAATATATTTGTTTATATCTCACGTATAATTGCCGAATTTTTCGATTTCTCCATTTTAAATTAGTGTTATAGACTATAATTGTGTGTGTGTGTGTATGTATATATAGCAAATACTTTTATGGTAACGTGTCTACGCTACTTAACTCTGCCTCTACTCAAAAAACAGCCGAAATATTTCTCAGGAATTCGGCTCAATACCCTCTACATTGCTAGGTAGGTATGCTTCAAGTTCCGACTACTTTGTTCCAATATTACTCTTGACCGTATAAATCGTTGTTTGAGAATAACTCACAGTAAACTTCTCCAGTTCTTTGCGGCAATAAATCGTTGACCTTCTGTTCCCTCCGACCTCCAGTGGGGGAGTTAGCCGTATATTGCACGGCTTTATTGTCATGCCTTGACTTGTGCGTCGCTCGTAACCGCACTATTGCTCCGCGATTTACTTGCAGACATAAAACTGGTTCAATGAACTGTAATGACCAAAGCTTACCTTTATTAATTTTATTTTGGGACTCGCCCCAAATACATATGATTCAGATATTAACCTACATACGTGTACAGACTTTCGTTAAAATCTGGCTGCATAAATTATTCCCCTTGCTTTCCTTCAGATGAAAAATTTTAGTATCTGTATTTATTTACATTTACCTTCGAACAACCGACTTAATGCATCGTCTGAAAATGAAATGAAACAAATCGAAGTAATCAATACCCACATACAATTACGTTAGGTACATCCGGGAATGAAATCTCCGGTGTGCATTTTGGTTTTACAGACTGCAGTTTCTTAATGTTACAGTTTTATTCTAGAAAAACCTTAATTCCCAAGATATAACTTTTCGAACGAATGTAAACGAAGATCGAACGTAGTAAAGTAGAGAATTCTCGTTTGAACCGTTATTTGGATAGCCGCTTGAATCATGTAGTACTCGTATGTGGGGCGCAATAAAACTGCAGGATACATTTAATAAATGAAGCGGGCTGTTGAACCCGCACGTGTGTCTCGCATGTCATGCCATGTCCAAGTTGACTACCGTCCATAACTTTGAATATTAGATAGACTTTATGAATAAGAATGTCAAATAGTTGGAAAAATCGGCTGGCGCAGCGTGGCGCACCCCGCGGCCGTGACTAATAAACTTCACCCGCGGTGCGCCGCGCCCTTGACCTACCCACGACTAGCTTAAGCAAATTTCAGCGATCATCAAAACAAATGACTGCCTACTTTTACCGGTCCATTTGGAAAAGCTACTGCACCGATTGGTTCAGGCATTTCTGGCCTTAAGGAAAAAAGTACCTTACGATCTATCAATATTACCCATGTGTCTATTTATAAGGCTTTTTTTTGTTTTGTGAGCTTGCATATGACTATTCATCCGATTGTAATGTAACTTTAGTAAGTTTTTGAGCGCATGCACGTAATGGTTTCTGATAGAAATGCCGGATGGCGGGATTCAACAGGACGAAATCGCGCGGATTGTGTAGTAGGTCGCCTGTTAATTTTTGAAACGCTTCAGGCCCCTGCCTTCAACCACAAATGTTAGGTACAAGTGCTAAAATGCATTATGTAAAAAAATATATGTATACAAGAATGTGACAAATTTATGTTAAATTATTGCAATTATACGTTTTATGGTATAGCCCCCAGGTTATATCAGTGCCTGTTAGCTACTTAGCTACTTTTCATAACGACAAAGTTTCACAAGACAGAAATCAAACGTATTTATTTATTTTCCGTCGATGTGACTTTACGATGGCAACGAAGCGAAGGCTTTTAATAAGGCCCTGCAGGTGCGGCGCGGAGTCAAGGGCCCCTTGAACCGTCTGGAATGATCCGCTCCCGTTTCCTCTTCGTCCTACTTTTAATCTGGAGGGCACTTGTCTTTTTCTTAGATTCAGGAGGGTCACTTAGACATTTATTTATTGTACAAAAAGATTGGTAGCTGAAGAGTTGAGCCATATTAATTATTAAGAGATTTTCAATTCCAAGATATAATTAGTAGATTACCGCAGAAATCGAGGATTTCCGATGTATGACTTTTTTATATCTACGACACACACAGTTATTTAAGTATGAAGCGAACGATGGAAGCGACGAGCACGCGATGTCAGAAGCCATTACCTTTAAAAACAAGTCTGCCGGCCGTCAAGGGCAGGGCTTGGCTCAGATCTATTAGTCCTATTAGCTTTTTTGGTAGATAGACTAAATTAAAACATTATGGCATCAATTTGACTTCCTTTGTCACATTTTAATAAGAAATTCGTAATATCGATGTCTACCATAATAAGGTGAACATACCAGTATACATACGGAATATTTTATGAGTTAAGAATCAATATTTAGATAGTGACACAAAAAAATGACTAACATATTGTTCTTCTAGCTTCAAGTAGCAACCATAGGAACATGATACTTCCACAGGAAACTTATATAGGAAGATATATCATTCACGTTAAAATTGACAATAAGCTGGTCGAATTCACTAAAACCTACCGAACCCCGCTTTTTTAGCTTATTAAGCTCCGCTAGAGAGTCGAGGTAAAATGCCTGTACAATTTACTACTATACTTAATTAAAGCTATAAACTATTTAAAAGTATCTAACCATCCACTGTTTAAAATGTTAACTCTATACAACGAGCAAATTAGTTAACTAATAAATTTTTGTAACCGAAATTTCTTTTATTTTTACTTTAATTAAACACCCAAATTATTAAATTATTTTTCTTTGTGTTGTCATTGCATAGCATTTTAATTTAATAGTTAACTAATATTAAAATTATCTTTAATGGCTATCAATCTGTTCTACAACAACTTCAATATACAATCTTCGTACCGCGGTTTATGAATGTGCAATTCGGTCCAACTTCTCAATACCTGTCTACTGAATTATGTAACGACCGAAAGTTCAAGGTGAAAGAGTGCATCAGTCTCTAATCCGGCGAACCATCAGTCATTGATATATGCGACTGAAGCCTGGCCGCTAGAGCACACCGCCAAACAAGGCTGACCTAGTTTCGGGCCGTAATGTCGACAAGCGAATTGCAGTTGCTGCATGCACTTTTCCTCTATGCCGTCGGCTTTGCTTCATAATTTTCGATTCACATATAACTGTTCCTTGAAACAGAAAATTTTCATTTTGAAGTAGAGCTATAGGTTATAAATTAAGCTTTCAGTTTTATCGATCAAGTGACTAACATCTACAAAGAAGTACACTACCAGTTTCTTTTCGTTACAGTCCTAGTTATATGGGTAAATAATGTGCTTACTTGAAAAATAAGTTACCCAAAGTGATTGTAATTTAGTTCCAATGTTTAGAAAATTTATCAATAAGGTATCTGCGTAATATTATTGTGGAATTCATTCCAATGATGAACTATATTTAACTTGTTCTTGCAGGATGCATGTACAGTATGGCCGCTTTCGGGCCCGTTCTCGGCTTTCTACTGGGCGCCTATCTACTATCCTTTCACATGGACTCATTTTCCGGACAAATCATATCCATCGGTGAGTTTACAAATTTTCTAATAAGTTTCAACAGCTGTCCCATTTTATGCGTAATTATTAAAAGATGGTACGGTTAGCCCAAATAATATTAAGTAAATAGTAAATAGATCTATGTAGGTGTGTATTTTTTCTTATCAAATGAAAACTGTTACCATGCCGAACAAATATTTACCGTCGCGTTTGTAAGTCGTGTCTGATTGTGTGAACCAAATATATCATGATGGTCTTTACTCCTAAAATGTAGTTAAATTAGCCATGTAATTATTTTAATTCTAAGTCTCTTAATATTTAAAAACACTCACAAAAACTTTGCTTAAAATGTGTTTTGTCTTTATCTGCCATGCCTTCATGAGAAAAGAACAAAACGTGTTTTCCATAGTTTTAGTACCTAACCCACGCTATCATCGTGTTAAACTTGCACACTCATAAAAACGTGTGTGTAACCTTACTGAAACTCAAGCTCCAAATCCTTATGTTCGCTTATGCCGGCAGTCGCTCCAATGTAACTGGTTGGTAAACCATTAGTCTTTGGTCAAAGCGTATCCCTAATGAAGAAACGAGAAAGCACTAGGAGGATGATGACCATGCAGTACCTACAATTTTGTATAAGTAAACAAAAAAATGTGTTTCTAATCTGGTTTAGATCCGGGCGACCACCGCTGGGTCGGCATGTGGTGGGGCGGCTTCCTGCTCTGCGGACTGCTTCTGATCCTGGTTGCGATCCCGTTCTTCTCTTTCCCGAAAGTGCTGGTACGAGAGAAAGAGAAGATAAGACTAGTCGAAAAAGCCGCGGCTGCCAGCGGGTCCGGCGTCGCTAAACCACCCGCGAAACCGCAGTCCGATATAAAGGACAGCGGATACGGAAAGGATATAAAAGGTAAATAGGTTTAACCTTATTTCTACGTAAAAGTAGTACACATAAACTTGTTGATGTGCTCTGACGAACATGTTTACAAACTTTAATGTTTGTTTACGCAAACTAGAATGCATCGCACACACAAACACTAATGTGTCGGTGGGTGCGATTACTATATTACGTCGAATGTGCTCTTATGATTGTTTTTGTTCTGAAGTTACCTTTGGTTATGAAGAACTCAAATTGTGAAGGAAAGTAACTGTCTTATCATTACTTCAAAACTGTGGAGGAGTAAAGTATGAGGTTACTAGCGGTCTTAATGATTGCTTATTCTGATGTATAGGTACTCTTTACGTCGTTATGCTAACACTGGTTTTGCATTGTCCTCTTTTGGTATTTTTTTACACCAGATAAAGGAAAACACAAAGGCATGCATCTCACCTGAACGTTATTAACAATAGCCTTTAGACACTTGTAAAACCAGAAAGTAGTAATAGCGCATTGCCGATGCTGCAGGACGAGCCCTCTTTACTCCCTCTGCCTAAACAACTTCTCATTGCGCTATGGAGTTCTTACTTACCAGCAGTAAAGCAACGCTTCAAACGCAACTAAAGTTTTCTGTAAAGTGAAGGTTTTTTCGTCAGGGGTAGCACAAATTTAAACAGAAGTTATCCCGCTCCTAGCATGTAACGGCTGAATCTCTAACTTATTCCAGACATCCCGGTGTCGATGTGGCGGCTGCTGAAGAACCCAGTGTACGTGGTGACTTGCCTCGGCGCCTGCATGGAGCTCATGATCGTGTCCGGCTTCGTCGTGTTCCTGCCCAAGTACCTCGAGACGCAGTTCAGCCTTGGCAAGAGTCAGGCCAGCGTTTTTACCGGTAACACACCCAAAGCTTATTCAAGAGCGCGCATCCGCGAAGTTGGCAACGTCGCCTGTTCCATATTATCATTCTGTAATATTGATCAATTAGTCAAATCGGTGAAATATTTGACAGCTATTTGCGACGTTGCCAACTTTGCGAACCTTAAATGCGAAAACACTAGGAAGTAACTCGTCGTTAGCTTGATGCTCGGAAATTGATTTTACTCCCTAGGTAATTTAAAAAAAGTTAGGTACCTATTCTGGAACAAGAACTACTAGCAGGAATAGACCGTGAATTTTTGTCTAAGTAGAGTGGACGCCACTAAAAGTTGTAGAAGAGCGACTACTCCAAGTGGGTCGTGTCCAAAAGTTTGTAAACTATTATGACAGTTTTCGGTTAGTATTGTTAGCTAGCTAATAATGTAATTGAGTTCATAGAAAACATAATTTGTCATTCCCCAGGGTGCCGCCCCATTCGTTTCGAGTTGTTACTGTTATGGCACGTCCTATTCTGCTAAAATGATTAGCCACTCTCATAGTTAATCGCTGAGCCATTTTATTGTTACTAAATTTAATCACTAAAAAAGCTGCTAAGATAATTTTTCATCGCGCATGACCTTCCTGTAACCCTGAGTGTCATGGCATGACACCATAAGACAAGGATAACCTTGGAACAGAAACCTGCATGTGCTTTTGTGTTAACCGTCTATCAAGCACGTCAAGGTTTTTTGCTGATTGGTTCTTCTTTATTTAATAGCCCAATCCCATAGCAACAGCTGCTTCAACTTTGTTTTTGAAACAACTTAGTACTTAAAAATTACTGAGTTTTCATTACTACATTACTTTATTATGCAATATCAATTCGACAGGTCTGTCGTATATTATGAAAGTTATTGATTGTCGAAATCATTAGTCCATAATAGAGATAGACTCTCGAAAAGAGAGAATCGAAAATCATGTTTTTGGATAGCTGTATTATGACCATTATCACTTTCATCCTTTTCTGACTCCGCTACTGACATGTAAAATTCTCTGTTGCCATATGACTCGCCGTTACATTTAGTTCAAATCAACCAGGAATACATCTCTTCGCAACCAGTATCTGTATTATTGCAGAGAAATGGCACGATCATGTCATAACATACGTTTTGCGGAGCGTGTTAGATATCTACGCAGTACACGCCAACATCTATTTTAGTCCGTCGTATCGTATTTTTTAGTAAAGTGCTCCGCTTTTCCGGATTCTATTGACCCTATGTAGTAAATATGTTTTTAATCTGTTGTCATGGTGCGAGTGTTATTTATTCACTCCGGCCTGGTGACTTTCGAAGCTACCGATCGATGGACAGAACTGTGTCGAATAAATGTAACATAACACTAACGCTGGCTACCTTTTCGGGTTTTATTAAACACGTAACACGTGCTATACGAGTTGAAACGCCTACTCCGTTGGCTCAATCCCCTTATTATTAATTTTTAGATGTAATAAAACCAAAATGTTCAGATTTTAACGCACGGGGTCAGTCAGATAACCTTATAATAATTTATAATATTCACATCCTTCCTGGCAATTACCTAAAAAGATACACGTTTAGCGTTTAGACGGACAGACATATATGGCTTTGAAATAAAACTTTTACTTTTTTTATTAACGGTGAATGTCTATGTATTAAAAATACTTTTACTATAGAAATGGAAGACTGAGGTGTGATTTTTAATAATCCGATTTTTCGAGCCCTTTCTAACTATCTTATGTTCAAGGATGAAAACGGTAAAAATAACTGGCGCGGTGTTAACCATTTTAACGCCAAGAACGCTTTCAGGTGTTTTAAACTTTCGCGATTTTTATACATATTTATAACGTTGCCGGGACTTTATCGCGTTAAAGTCCCGTCAACGTTATAAATGAACGCCTTAAGGTGTCGTGTGCTGTCGTGCCTACCACGCCACCGACCCATATAGTCCGTCCGACTGCACGGTGCAACAGCTACATATGTACATACGCTTAAGATACAAGTTCGCGTTTGACTTTATGACGACTTGGCGTGCGAGTGCCAATTTGTTAATGCATCGTTGGCGTTGTAAGGTTAATTAACATGAACGCGATGATAATCTGTGCAGGGTCGATCGCGATCCCGGGCGCATGCATCGGCATTTTCATGGGCGGCTGCCTGCTGAAGCGCCTGGAGCTGCGACCGAAGGGCGCCGTGCAGTTCGTGCTCATCTCCAACACCGTCTGCCTCTCCTGTTACGCGCTGCTCTTCTTCCTCGGCTGCGACAACATCAAAATGGCTGGCACCACCATCCCTTACACTAACAACAGGTAAAGTTGATCAGGTTTGTTCTTATAAACTGGGCATGCCAGTCTATAACGCATGAGCCTGTAGTAGGGCCAAATTAAAGTTCTGAAGCTCTTCACCGACTAAAATGTTATCTGAACTAACAATATCCAACTTCTTCTTGCAGCAACGTGGAGCCGTTCAAAGTGAACCTGACAGCGGCGTGCAACTTCAACTGCCTGTGCGCGGAGACCGACATGGAGCCGGTGTGCGGCAACAACGGCCTCACCTACTTCTCGCCGTGCCACGCCGGCTGCGCCGCCTTCTCCTCGCGCTCCAACTTTACCAACTGCGCCTGTGAGTACCGCGCCATGTCTGTTCGCTTTCGCACAAAAGTCGTTGTGCGTCAAAGTTGTACTGTCAAGAGTTGTGTGTATGCGGTTTGATCAAGCGAACCTGACACTTTAGCATTCGGGTTTCAAGCTCAAACATCCGGGGTGTTCTTTAGGTGACACTCTCGGCTGTGGTTCGTGTTAGACATATTTCATAGACGGGCGTGTATCTCAGGCGATCGGCATAATCCACATGCGCCTAATCCTCAGTAAGCGATCGGCATGATTTCCCTTTAGTTATTTTATAAATGGCAAGGCGACTCTACCCATGGACCTCTCCAAGGATTGTTTGAATTTTTTGAACATAAATGTGTATGCGATCGACGAAGCTCTCAAGACCTACCTCACCCGTGTCAGACGTCCGGTAGACGAGCGGACGCCCCGTTTATGATCGGACGACCCGAAACAGATCGCCTGGCGATCCGTCGTGTCGGTTCGCGCTGACCGGAACGTTGTCTCGCAGGCGTGCACGAGAACGTGGGCGCGGTGGGCGCGGTGCTGGGCGGCGCGTCGGCGGCGGCGCTGACGGCGGGCGCGGCGCGCGAGTACAGCGAGGTCACCGTGGTGCCCGTGGCCACGGCCGGCGCCTGCAACCCGCCCTGCACCACCATCTTCCCCTTCCTCGTGCTGCTGTTCTTCATGACCTTCGTGGTCGCCGTCACGCAGATGCCGCTGCTCATGATCGTGCTCAGGTACTATGATGACCCTCGTCGTCTCCCCCGTGACCCGTTCCGGTTTGCGTGACGGTAAAATTTACCTCAGGACGCGACCCCACGCCCGGCGGAGGCTCCGAGGTCGTTCTCCCGAAACGCGAGCATTTTCTCGAGGAGGCAGAGAAATTCAGAAATTTAATAGTGATATCGCCTTCTAAACGCGCTCGGGCGTTGAGTGGCGGATTATCCGTCAGGCAAACTGGACACGTGCCTCCGGGCGCGAGGTTACCGAAGAGCGCCCGATTACTAGAAACCATACTTTGTATAGAGATCTAGCGCCAGAGGAGCTCCCATGAGACGGTAGCCTGAGGCGTCCTTTAATCCGCCTCTAGCGCTCGATCTGACACCGTTTTAAAATAAGTTGTTTTCAAATCGTTATTAAACTATCCGCTGTCTTGTTGAGGTCCGTGAGCGAGGAGGAGCGCTCGTTCGCGCTGGGCATGCAGTTCGTGATCTTCCGGCTGTTCGGCTACATCCCTGCGCCCATCGTGTTCGGCAACCTGATCGACTCGACCTGCATCCTGTGGAAGCAGTCCTGCGGCGGCGAGAAGGGCGGCCGCTGCCTGCTCTACGACATCGAACAGTTCCGTTACAGGTATTCTCTTTTTACAGTCCCCACCCAAATAAACAAGAACAAACGCAAAGCTCTCAAAGGTCGTTGATTGATTACGCGAGCTCATAATAGTCAAAACATCCAAATTTCATTAAAGGGAAAGGGGTCCATGAAAATCTTACGTGGGTGTATTTTCACCTAGAACTCGACTTTTGAATATCAGCAGGTGACCAATTATTACCGATTTCCAAAATTTCGTATTTTCTACGATTACATTAAAGAATCACAGATTTCAGAGGAATATGAGTTCTCTTTGTGCGAGATGAGTCTCGCATGAACCGACAATTGGGATCCAGGAATGAAGCGATTGTTGGTAGATTTTTCCAGTTACCTATAGTTACGGCCAGTGACTCTTTCTAGCAGTAACATTGATGTATAAATCCGTCAGGTACGTGGGGCTCTGCGGCGGCATCAAGATCGTGGCGCTGGGCATCTTCCTGGCGGACTGGTGGCTCGTGAGCCGGCGCCGCAGCCTCGACGCCGCCGCGCCGCTCGACCCGGCCCGGGACATCGCCGGCTCCATCATCAGCCTCGACAAGCGTAAGTGCTTCCCCTATCCTGTTCCTGTCACTCTGTGGGAAAATTTTCGGGGTGGAAAAATGTATTCGTATATTTTTCAATATTATTTACCGCTTGTGGTGCAACTGAACATTGGATACTTTTTTCGTCGATTAGGCGCGACGGCGACGACTTGCAATGATGAAACTTTTAGGGAGGGGATAAGGGAATTCACCAGTATTGTCTGCTTTTAAACTCAATTTCTAAGCGTAAGGCAAGTATAGTGCCCGGCGCGTAACTGGAACGGAACTAAACTAGTAACAAAACATGGCTGCCATTCGAGGTACGCCCACGGTACGCCACATAATATACATAGGTATGTATATGTGTGCGGGACATAAATATGTAGGTATGTATCTATGTATGTTTTCTGGGAATAACTTCCGAACCGTAGCTCCGATTTTCATGAGTCTATTTGGTTCTAGATTCGCGCCGCACATTATAACAAATTTGGTTGAGCTCCCTACTTCAATGTGCCATTTTTAATAAAACAATAGCACGTTTTATGATTGCAGTTTCATTTTTTTTTATTGCCTGTTGGCTGCCCACTTGAAGTAATCGATCATTTGTTCTGATGGGACTTTGTGGAAGAATGAACCTTTCGTTAGTCGCCTCATGATGCCCATGATGAATACCGTAATTTTCATCCGGACATCGCTTCCAGTGTTCGAGGAGCTGCCGTCAACGGACAACGCGAGCGGCTTCCGGTCCGGCGTGTCGTCGGGACTGAGCTCGGTGGCCACGTCGCCGCTGGAAGGCGCGGGCTCGGCCGCGGGCCGCGTGCAGCGCACCGAGTCGCAGCACTCGGCCTCGTCGGCCGCGGGCCGCGGCGGCGCGCGCGTGCTCGTGGCCTCGCGCCACCTGCGCAACGACTCCAAGACCATCCAGCTGGAGCAGCCCGCGCCGCACTCGCGCTCCGGCTCGCGGGACCTCAGCCTCGACCAGCTCAAGCACCTCGCCCTGAAGAGCGTCGAGAACCTCGACCTGAGCGCGCTGCCGCTCGCCAAGTGCGGCGACGACGAGAGCAAGCGGCTCATCGAGGGCGCCGGCGTGCTGCGCCACCGCCGCACCGGCTCGCGCGAGCTGCGCGCCGCGCCCGCGCCGCCCGCGCGCCACAAGCGCACCAGCTCGCACCACCTGACGCTGGAGCCGCACGAGCTGGGCCTGCAGCTGCACAAGGGCCGCAGCGTCGACCACCTCGCCTCCGCGCCGCACCACCCGAGCCTCTGAGCGCGGCCCGGGAGAGACCGCGCGCGAATCGATCGACGATCTAGTTCAATTGGCTCCGCTGGAGTTCCTGACGAATATTAGCACTAGTACTGAACGAGTGATTTTGGATCATATCTATGTAGTATCGACGCTTTAGAGAAGAGCCCTTGAAACAGTAACATACTTATTTCGTGAAATCACGAGCCGCTCTAGATGAAGTGACCCGTGTCCAAGTAGATACTCAGAATATTCACACTCGAGTTCGATAAAGTAGCTGTTCCGCTAATAGTTAAATTTAATTAGTAATTCTTAGATTATTGTTGATAAATAGTAAGAAAAAAAACACGAACTGTATTTATATAATACGCTTCTTATTCACACATACCTACTGCATATAGGACCAGGTAAGAAAAACAACACACAATACCACAATTGAGAATCCATTGTTTAGCAGCATATTTTGAAGAAGTTCAAGTAAACAGCATTATAACAAAGTTGAGCAGGAAAGAGTGATAAAATTATTTTATTTGTACTTAACTGGGTCAAATATTATGCAAATATAATAAGAATTTTCCGCAATTATTAGTTCTGTGATATGCCTACAAAACTGCCATTTTGTTGTAATATATTTCATGAGCTATTCCATTCACATTTTCGAGAATTATAATCACAAAGTGCCACAGAACTACTAGTTCTATTGTCAGCATAAATATAAATTATGTACCAAACACAAAATCTATCCTGCCTTTTAGAATAAACCCTTTATATGCCTGCACTTTGTGTTTAATATAACACAATTTTCTTTAAACTTTATTATACTTACTCACACAGACACTTAATGACATCTAAACTGGTATCATAACATTCCCCTAAAATATTAGAAGCATTATAAAATGTTACAAGGCGTCGCCCTCACTGCTATTAGGCACAAATCATGATGTATATTTAATAGCATATTTTGTCAATTTTATGTTTATTTATTATGATCTCAATATGGTGATGACTGCTGATTATAGACCTCAGTTTTGAAACTATATGTACATGTTTTTAGTAAAATTAACTTTAATTTGTAAATATTATTTTGATGTTTTAATTTGTTTACTTAATTGCAGCCTAAATCCAGATCCACTCCTACATGTACATTCATGGTAATATTTTTGTTATTCCTTTTAAAAGTAAAGAACTTTTATGATAAATATTTTTTATTTTCTGTGAACTAAAAAATGTCAATTCTTGGGCTGATGTTCTGAAGTAAGTAATCAATTATTATGGTAGAATATTATTTTAGTGAACAAGTATTTAAAAGCAATATATTTATCACAGAAAAGACAAAAGAAAAATTAGTAAGTCATCCATGTAATATATTTGTTAAGAGAGATACATAGTTTGATATGAAAGAGAGTGTTTTATCTAAAAATGCCTTATTACAATAGATATTAAGACTTGATACTGACTTAGTTGTACATGTAAAGTTGTTATCTGAATCTCAGATGGAAATGGTTGATGATAGCAACTCCAAAACTAATTTGTTGCATTTAGTGAATAATAAAATTGCATACTTATTTTAAAGAAACATCTTTTATTTATTTCAGATGATAACAATACACATTATATCACTCAGCTCTCCTGACAAATAAAATCAAGATTAACCAATAAAATCAGGTGCTACCTACTTTGTGGAGGTCCATATAAACTAACTGGAACAAATGACCTTCTACTCTGCACAGCACTTATATTCTTTCATGGATCAGCAAGGTATTTTGTTCCAGATTGTAGAATCAAGCATAACACTTTCCAATCAGCCAAGTATGAAATTTAAACTATAAACTACTTATTGGTGCTCAATATGACTACATTACTCACTAGGTAAATGATTATACGCAAGGAAAATTATAAAAACTACATGTATAATAAAAACTACAGTTTACTCAACAACATACTTATCCTACTTTCTACATATGACAAATGCAATAATATAAAGTCACAACACATCTAATCTTTAACTCTAATCCAGCTCACCGCATTCTGCTATAACAACTTTCTTAGAAGTTTGCCCATTCTTGGACCCCAAACTTTCCATTTTGCGGACTGTTTCCATGCCCTCTACTACAGCTCCAAACACAACATGTCTCCGGTCCAGCCAAGGTGTTGCTGCAGTTGTGATGAAAAACTGTGAGCCATTAGTATCAGGTCCAGCATTAGCCATAGACAACATTCCAGGCCCAGTGTGCTTCAGCTTAAAGTTCTCATCCTTGAAGGTTCGACCATAGATTGACTTTCCTCCAGTACCATTATGATTAGTAAAATCTCCACCCTGACACATGAAACCTGGAATAATCCTGTGAAACGATGAACCTTTATACCCAAATCCCTTCTCCCCGGTACAGAGTGCTCGAAAGTTTTCAGCCGTCTTAGGAACCTCTTCGGTATGAAGCTTCATTACAACACGGCCAAGGGCCTCGCCGTCAGCAGTCACATCGAAAAAGACCTTCTTCTCAGGTTGAGTGGAGGCAAAACGCAGTGCAGCAGCTGAATAAAGTGTGCCGTTGATAATCGTGCGGCGTAACATGGTTGCCACGGACATTCTAATTATTCTAAAATTTTTAAAAGATCAAGAAATGTAACCCATGTAACCTTAAAATTTTACTCGTTTTTTTTTCGTTCTTTTTTCTGACAGTTGACAGTGACAGTTCTATCAACAGCCGCGTTCCAAATCACATTTATAGTACTCAGAGCGCACAGACGGTCGGATCGAATCACGCTACATCCCAACTCACATCGTATACTTGACATTAAACATACCGTGACGTCATTGATTTGGCTTACATCATGCTTAGAGCATCCATACCAGGAGATAGCATTCAATGACTTGCCCGTCTGCGACAAGTATAGGCACAATGTGCCTACGCGACATAAAAACTAATTTACAATCGATTATTTTGTCACTCGCTACATCGGCACCGAAGAGATAACAGCTAAGCAAAGACGCCTGCATGTGCTATAAACACCTGTATTCTTTGTTCTAACACATCAAGTTTTGAAAACGAGGGTTGACATGTCACTCCCCCCGCCAAAAACGGCCGAATTTTGTGTAAGCAAATAATCACACAAGGCTACTCCCGGTGTGGATGCTCTAAGACATCGTGCATCGCTAACACTGCTAGGCATAAGTGTGATTCGGAACACACCCAGTTATAACCTATAAATTGACATGTTGAAATAAAATAAAACTGTCAAGTTCATTTGAAGAGTATGCACGAATTTGTATCGGCATATCGTAATCACATCGTCTTAATATTTTTGTTTAAAAAAATAGGTGCTACTTTTGCAACTAGAATTATTTTAATATTTAAATCAGCATACGCCTCACATGACACACCTTTGTTAAGTTTGTGAATTAACAATTTTATTCTCTAGTTTCATAAAGTAAGAGTTAATAAGAGACCACTTTTATTCATTTGATATAATAAAATGTACTGTATTCGAGCGATTTTTCACCATATAAGACAACCTAAAATCAGAAAAGTGCAAGTTTTAAATGTTGTTAACTACAAACAAACGTTCTACCGACCAGCTAGTCAGTTTTCACAAGCGATAGATGATTCAGGTATGTTTTGGAGCCTATTTTGCCCTTTGCCCATGCAAAAGTACATACGATTGTCATACATTGTGCTGCCACTCTACATTTGAAATAGTTACATATAGATATTGAATTACTTTTCAGAACAAATAGTTGAGGAAATTTGTAATGGTGATGCAGACCTCGAGAAGAAATTACGAATTTTAATGCTAGAGGTGGAGGTAATGCGACAAGATGGACGCCAGGCTCCAGATAAATTAAAAACTAGCAATTGGAAACATCTTCTGGAGCTACAAAGTCGAAATCAAAGACACTCCTACCTTTTATATTTGTTTAAAACAGAAAAGTCAAAGGAAAATCAAAGGGTAATAATAATAATATCAATATTTCTGTTATATTCAAATCCATATTTAAATGTGTGTAGTATATTTTTACAATGTTAGGTACTTAATATTATATTAAATTAGGTATATATACTTAATTTGTATGTTTTTGTATTCAAAAGTTATTAACTAGCATTCTGTGGTTGCTGCCTACCCCAAAGGGAAGCAGGCGCGAGCATATGATGATAATAATAATAAGTTAACACATTCACTTCCAACAAAGCATATAAGTATGACTGTTTTAACCAATGTCAGTTACAATTATCTAGTCATTTAAATGCACATTGTGTGCACTTGCCGCACCTAAAAATATCTCTGGGAAAAAGAGTGGCTGAAAATACATACATTTGTTACACAGCATTAACTGAACACAGCAATAGTTTAATCTTATTTTTTAATGTTTTTTACAGGCTAAAAAAGATGCTAAGAAACAGGCTTTTTTGGAATCAAAGCCAGAGGAAACTAGAGAACATCCTGATGATGTGGTATATGGTATCAGTCATCAGTCATTATTTTTGCGCATTCGCGATCAATCCATAAACAATTTTGACAACTATAGGTAAAGTATTCATTGAAGAAGCAAATAGATATAGGTGCATTTGTATTTTGTTCATAGACACAAGATACAGGATTGTACAGGTGTCTTTATTAGAGCTGCTGTTTGTTTATGTGTGTATATATTTATAATTTTACCTTAGGTGAATTTGTTCAAAGAATTTTACTATCTCTTAAATGAATGATATAGCTCCTATATGTGTTTCAGAGCATTGCAAGCCATAATGCATGGCCAGCCTGTGGTTATAGATTGTTCATATGATGGCAATATGATATATCGGGAAGCGATTAATGCTGCTAAACAAATGACCTTTGTGTTTGGTGACAATAGAATACACAAAGACCCATTTGATATACACATGTGTAATGTTAATTTGCAAGGACACTTCTATGAGCAACTTCTAAGGAATATACCATCACTAGAAGAGCCATGGCTGCCATTAAATATTCATACCAAAAGCTATATGGATATATTTCCAAAAGAGAAGTTAGTTTATCTTACTCCACATTGTCGAAATGAGCTGACTGAATATGATCATGATGCTATTTATATAATAGGGTGTATGGTTGACAAGGTGAGACTCTATAGACATATGTTGTTCAAAAAAACATACATTTTATAAAATTTCATCCATCAGTCTGGTTTCATTGTTAAAACTATGATTTCAGATAAACAATGACCCACTCTCCTTAGCTAAAGCTAAGAGAGATGGCATCAAAATGGCAAAGTTGCCACTTGATAGATATCTTGAATGGGCTCCAGGATCAAAGAAAAACTTGAATATCAATCACATGGTACCAATACTCTTGGATTTAAAAATGACAGGAGACTGGGAATACGCGCTAAGACATGTTCCAAGAAGAAAGCTTATGGAAACTAAAATATTAGCAATGGAAAATAGATTGAAACATAATCCGTCATTGAGAAAGCATGTATTTAAAAATTTAAAACTGTCCTCTGAGCAGCTGCCAAATTCATATAATTTAAAAAGAAAACGATCAAGAATGTCTTTGTATGATGATGACAGCATATGAATAGAAAATTGAATAATAAATATGTGCATTTTCTGTTACTACCTAAGAAACGAAAACTCCAATTCAACGCCGAAACCGAAATTTTGTTTGGACATTATACATACATTGCTCAGAACACTAGATCAGGTCACCTTTCAAACCTTAACCACAGACATAGATAAACAAGATTAAACTGTTTGCGTGCAGGGGTTAATAAATTGTAAGACAGCTTCTTACAATTTATTACTGCGACCAAGACTATTTTATACTTGCCTTAGTGCCTGTGTAATCGAGTACAGTTCTCATACAAAATTCTGGACCACTATAGAACCTTATTCAATAAATGTCAACAACTTTGCATAGTAAATGTTTTAACAATCAGTGATGTTCATTGTGACAAGATTCTACAGTGAAAAGAATAAGAAAAGCTTTATGTTCGAATGATATTTTATACGATGATATTCAACAGTTTTTCGTCCTAGCCGAGCAAGCCGAAAGTATTTATCAGTTAAAAAGGGATTATCTTTTATCCAAAGTAGGTATTTATATGTAGTAAATTTGTGAATAGATTGCATGTCTCTGAATTTCTTTTTGGGTGTGCAGATTTCCCCCATGTTTATCTACATCGCTGCTTCACTGTGTAAGTGACAAATCAAACCAGTATACATTCTTTCCGAAAATAGAAAGCAGGTAAGCTTGGTAACGAACTTAGCTTGAGAAGCAAGTTACTGGTCTATCAAACCCACATCAACATTAGATCACTAGGTGGCCCTGTTTTTATTATACCTACCTAACATCAAACCCGTTTGTGACTCGAAGCGTAACGGCAAGTCGTGTGGAGTCGTTCTGATAAAGACGGGGGACGAGCTTTCGTTATATTTTGTACTATCATCATCCTTATTCTGTGGTCATGTTATAATGAGACATGAATTACGAAATATGAAACTCTTCAAGTTACAATACATATTATATTATGTATATCTTTAGCGAAATTTATTCAGTCCTCCAAGTAATGAACTTACCCCTGGTCCTAATATCCTCAACTCCCCTCTTTTTCGGTAGGGATTTAAAAATACATCATACTTATCGATCGGTTTAATGTCATCCCAATATTCGGCCGAATGAGTTTCTCGGGTGCGGTTTTTTAAATGGATGTTTTATGCTATACTACGAGCGCAGTAAATAAAACAATATTTCTGTTCTAATGTGCCATATATCAGTTTAATTTTATACACAGCATTAAAAGATTTCATAATATCTAGTACAGTCAGCAGCAGATATAACTACGCACGGCTCTATTGTCAAGAGAGCAAGAGTTTGTGTAAATCTCTTTGACCTATTCAAGTGTTAAGTTACTTCTGCTCCTGGCTGCATCCAAGGCTCGTAACTATTTACAGTCTGATGTTGACACTGGAATATAAATATGTATATAATATATTGTGGCCAGAGGCAGACACTTAAGATTACCGAATCAATAGTATTGACCAATCTTACCCAACCTATTGCACACAATGATTTTAAAAATGATTGCAACATGCTAAGCATGCATGCACTTCTGTGTAAGAATTTAAGAAATAGTAGAGTCCATCGTGATAGTAAAAAAAAGTTAAAATAGATTATAGTCTAGAAAAGTAGAAATATACACAACATACTCTCAGCATATTTAGTAGATGGCCTCTTGATGCGACGGGAAGGCGGATAAAATTATCTACAACGATACTGAACAATTAATTCACGCCTGCAAAGTAACAATATCATTTACAAATAATCTTGTACTACATCCTATTTTAAAAACTCCATCTTAACCATAACAATGGTGACAATAGAAGACAATGCCTTATAAGTATAAGGGATCTTACAGTTAAGTATCTTAGATGTAATGTATCATAAAGTAGTGACGTCTCAATAATATTTCATCGATTCAGGGCGCATGCCCCCGATGTCAGGAGCATCGTTAATCTCTTAATAACAATTTAATCCTCAAAAAATACATTTAAGTTCGCACGTAAATTACCTACAGCATTACGTAATCAACCGGACGAAAATACTAATTAAATTAAATTAAAAGTAATATCCGGTTGGGAAAATTTCGGATCTCTTTCTGTACTTGTGTCGTTCCAAAGCGTAAACTCTTTTGCCAACGGACTAATCGAAACAGTTCAACGTGCGAGTCACATGTGTATTTTAAATGCCACAAAGCCGTGTTTCTTCATCGGCTGTGCAACGCAAAACGCAATGCAATATCTGAGATTTGTACCACAAACAAGTGCACACCATTTCAGAGCACAATCGTTTCGTTCGTAAACGTGTCGGTGGTAGACGCAGCTATTTTGTAAATTAGCCAGTTTTGTCGCTACTAGTTAGGCGTTGTAGGGTGCGTCGACTAGGGCGCGGGCAGGCGCATGTCCACGTCCCCGGGCGCGGCCTCGGAACGCTGCTTGATGGTGGCCAGGATCTCCTGCAGGTTGGACGGCAGCGCAATGTCGGCCAGCGGCACAACCGCCGGTGGCGTCATTGGCCTCGACGGCGAGTACGCCTCGTCCTGGAATAACGCCACAAATGAGCATTGTACCTATACCCATGGTAATAGATAAAAGAGTTCTATACTTCGACGCAAAAAGCCATATACATATGAGATAACAAATAAGTACTTATATAACAACCTTAACGCTGCCATTGAATAGGGTTCGAGACTCTGCGTAGTGTAGATTTCAAAAGAAAAATATCAATTCACCATGCAGAAGTAGGGTTTATTTACTACTTTTTGCGATGATCGAAATTTTTGGTTAAACACTGTATTATGTTTAGCGAGCTCATAAATAGCTTTGTCAGTCTCCTTGAAAAATATTTTGAAATACAAACTCACTTTCGCTCCTGGTAAAGTGAACATTACGTGTGCTTAAACATTTCATCTTATGATTTTATTCCAATTTTCACAGCTATGGAGCCTAGGCATGGCCGACAGGCTCTTGTTAGCGTATATGTTCAAAATAAGTCGTTCTACGAACAGCATCAAAGATTTACACGTCACTTAAACACCTCCGTATTCCGCGGTTAGTCGGTAATGTCAGTATTCGTACCTCGCCGACGGAGGAGTCAGCTTGGGTCATCTTGCGGATCTGCTGCTTCTGCTCTTCTATCTGTCGGTTGAGTTCTTCCATCTTGGTGCGGAGCGCGGTCGCCGGGGCGGCGGGCGGCGCGGGCGGCGCGGGGGGCGCGGCGCCGCTGCCGCTGCTGGTCGACGAGCCGGGGCTGTACGCCTCCTCGTCGTCTGCCGACGCTGCGCGCACACAATCACGCTATTTATCTCTTTGAGTAAAACAAAATACTAGAAAAGGATCCTTCACGATCGGAGCAGTGGGACACAATGATGAACTGCTAAAGATAAGACAGTCTTCGCTCCAATATTTTAAAACAAAAGAAATGCCTCTTTCTTTTGTTTCTTCGACGTTACTTTTTTTTGATGAGATTAAACCCCACAGCCCAAAACGATTACTAAAAGTACAAAAGTAAGAGGGTATTTTAGCAAAATCGTAAAACTACCCATGTCAAAGACGACGTCAGTGTTACCAGACGGCCGTTGTAACTTGTAAATTATATAGAAAAAAATTAAATCCCCCATGAATATCCCACTTAACAATATACATCACATAATAATTATCAAAACATTACACTTTATATTTTTTACGTAAACTATTCAGAATGAAGTTTTCATTTGCATTTTTTTACTGTTACTCTAACAACCGGAATCTCTAGAGCTATACGTCGCAGTTCAGAATTAGGTACTTTTATTTAGATCATGCCCTTCAACTTTATGCCCAATTGGCTTCCGCATTTCAAAATGATACCTTAATAGATTGAGATAACTGGATAACATCTTGAATTACTGTCCTTCAGATCATAAGAAACTGCCCCTTATTATACGCAAACAAAAGCGGATTCGCGTAAAAACTTATAGTTTTCTTACCCAAAGTGGCAGCGATTTTGTCCTTAACTGATGTAGAGAGCGCGGGCGAAGTGTAAGTAGGCAGCGGCAGAGCGCGGCGGCGCGGCGACGCCGGCGGCGTGAACGAGCCGCGCGCCGGCGGCGTGTACGACCGCTTGCGAGACTCGCGCGCCACCTGTCACAATGACAACAAAGAAACTACCTATTATATTCCAACATCACAATACGTAGCACATGAGGTGAGACGAACCGAGCCAAAAAACATGCAATAAAGATGTAATCACATCTGCACCTAATTCCATTGAAATAAGGTCAAAAACCTACCTATGCACACAGAACTAAAAACAGCGGCGCCACTCAACAGCGGTTTACGAAAAAACGTCGTTGGATCTTATGTACCCTACTGTGTATTACTTTAAAGCACTACAATTCGTGTTTCGGCCATTGCATTTTCGATCGCTTACGTTAGAAATGATATAGTGCACCTCTTTCATTTACGCGTATGAAGTGTACCTAAGCGGAAAAGTGTTCAATATCATTGACATTTCCCAGCCACAGTACCTGTTACACAAATACCACTGGCATGGCTTACACATACATAACTCTTTCAAATCCAGCCAAACACGAACACAAAAAATCTTAAATTATCCCAAAAAGAGAGTTATGACGTGGCATAAGTAATACCGGCTGTACGTTTTATTAATTTATAAAAAAAAAGGTAGTTTTACTCTCATTCTTATGCGAAGACTGCATACCATCCTGATACATACCACTCGTTATTCTCCCCGTACAGACATTCAATGGAACATTCTGCACCTTAGATAACGAGGGCCCTGCTCATGAGCGCCTGCCAATTGACCGTTTGACCTCTTGATCTATTCTAAGCAGTTTCTTCTGCGAGAACATAAAACTTCTCTTTTTGTGTAATTTCGGGAAAACCAATTACTAACTGTGGTCTTTCTTAAACCAGGTCCAACAATTTTATTAATTAGACGTTTACTGTTTACGAACAAATATACTTGTACATTCATCAAAATGTAAACGACGCCGTTTTACATTCGCAAAACAGGGCCAAATAGTAACTGCGGACCCAGTTTTAGCCAGCCAAGATCAAGTCGTCTAGTCGTGGATGGATACCCAGTTCGTGAGTTTAAAGGATTTTGTACAAAATAATGAAACCACACTGCTAAAATCATATGTATTTATGTACCTTAGTTTTATTTACATGCTTAATTCTTATATGCTATAACTGACCTTGGCCGGAACGGCATCTGAGGGTATTGGCTGCGCGTGTCGCTTCTTCCTTTGCCGGATGACGATGGCAATGAGGAGGTGCGTCTTGACCTCGCCGAGCCCCGGTCCGTCCAGCGGCAGCAGCACCGCGGGCAGCGTCGTGTTGGCCGGCAGTGGCACGATGTAGAAATCCTTCACTGTCGTCGTGTTCAGAACCTTAACCACACCTAACCTAAAATATATTTTCCCAAAATATTGTTAATATAGGTCATTTCACCCGGTTAAAGGGGTGGTACATGTGCCGAGCCGATATAGGCTTCGACGACAAATAGCCATAATTTCGTTGGCCCAATTGCATAGTAAAGTACGAGCAAATATAATTGCAGTGCTACACTTTTGCTTGTATTTCACAATCGAGTCTATGGTTAGGTAAGGTAATAAGGGTAGGTAAATAAGAACACACCTATTCCGGCTGCTGAGGTAGCTATATAGAGCAATATACTGCATTTTTTCCTCGTCATTTGCAGCCTGCAGCTTTAAAATAATAATGTCTTTATTGCTTGCTCTCTTCATTTTGTTTATGTAGTCCCAAACGGTGTCTGGATTTATTCTTCCCACGATATCCAATTCCGTGCTCAGATCCTCTTCTATGTCTGCAGCCGTCCCTGACACCTGGCAAAAATCAAGAGGATGAGAAATAATTATAACAATACACAAAATAGGTACGCCAAAAAGCGCGATTGAATGAGCAGGCATCATGATACAAAAGTTTGTCCGATTGTATGCCTAAGTATCTATTCAATGTTGTGAAGAATTCGAGGATTAAACATAATGTGGATTTTGGATTTCGTTATCAACAATATTGACTTATAAATTCTAGCAAAAGGGCGGGCGGTTGTGTAAATTATAAGTACTTCATGAGCAGCGACGTAGAATCTTGCGACGTCGACCATGTTGATGCAGCCATTCCAGACGGTGGCGGCCGCGTTATCCACGGTGCTACTGGGCTCCTGGTCACTTTCTGCTTCTGTAAATACAATTTATATTTTATTAATTTATAACACGCTGTACTTAGCACATTCAAAAAAATATTAGTAAGTAGTAAAAATAATAAAGAAAACGAGTACCTATAACAATATTACCTGAGACTTTCTCCCGTTTTTCGGTACTCTGTTTCGGTGACATGAAAGTCGTCCCAGCTACATCGATGTTTGCATCAACGGCGAAAGCCTTTGCGGGGTCATATTCCGTGTTAGCAAAATCACCCATTTCGTTTTTATAACTATCCTCATATACATCGTCCCTTGACTTCCTCAAATCTTCTTCAGAAAATGCAGATGTAATCATTGGCTCGTGAGGATCATATTCGGGATGCGCTTCCTTCAACATCGCAGACTTGGGCCTTTCCAGTGAATCGGAATCTGTAGATCTGGTTACACAAAAACAAGGATTAATTTTTGAATTAGAATTAATTCAAGAATTTTACCAAAGAATAATAATTAAGAGGCTTACTCGTTTTTGCTTTTTGTATAAACTGCTTCTTGAGATCTAGAGCGGTGTTTTGCCTTTTCTTCCGTGCTGCTCCTGTGTTTTGATCGAGATCTGTTCCTTCGACGGGCGGTGTCTTTAGACTTCGAGCGACGTAAGCGTCCCCGCGACTGCGACCGCTCTCGACCCTGTGATATTGACCTGGAATGTTCACGAGACTTAGACCGCTTTTTCGGTTTGGCTCCCGATTGTGATCTCCGCCTTGAGCGCTCAGACGCGTCTGTTTTCTCTTTAGATGATTCTGCCTTGGATTTATCCTTAGATTCAAGTTTTGCTTTCTTTTCTGATCTTCTTGTGTGTCGTTCATCTTTATCCTTCAAGTCTGATTTTCTTCTTGAAGATCTGGATTTTCTGCTTTCAGAATTACGTTTTGAGTCTCTGCTACTTTTTTTGGAATGACCTGAAGAATCCTTTGCATTTTTCTTGTTACTACCATGTTTCTTATTGTCGAGCTTACTTTTTGGAGTTTCAGTACTGAAAATATAAGATCTTTATAACCAACAGGTACAACATTATATTATAAAAATGTGTGGGAAAGAGAGATTGGTTACTTTTCGGGGGATTCTTCCGCAGCTGGATTCTCGGTTGCCGTGGAGTCATTAAGAGCAGTCACCAAGTCCTCTACTGGCACGTTAGGGTCTAATTCAGTAGAAACTGATTCTTTTGTTTCCATTACCTATAAAAAAGAAAATATATCAAGAAAAATAATTCCTTAAAAAAAAACAATTTTAACCTTTAATTTATTACCTCTTCACCCTTATGAGTCTTCAGAACGTATGTTTTACTAGCGGCTAAAAGATCTAGTTCCGATTTTTTTATTAATTCTAATTGATACTTTGCTTCCTTGTCCCTCCATTGCGCCAGCTCTTGACTAGCTAATTCTTCCGGTGAAAGACGTACCTATCAAAGTAGAGTAATTTAAATTGAAGTAATAACGTTCATATAGATATCATGTTATTAAAAATGAATAAAGAGACATACCAATTGCTTAGGAGTAATCGTTTTATCACAAATTTTCTGCCACAAAGACAGATTCTTCCTATCTTTGATATTGAACATGAGTGATCTGTATTTCGCCTTATATTTCATGCCCACATCTCTGAATAACTCGTGCAGTTCAAGCTCTGTGTCATAAGCAAATTGTTGTATTTCATCTTCAGTGAACTTAGGTCCAGTGTTCTCTGCCATTCTTGTAGTCATTTGCTCTTGCAGGGCTTTCCTCACATTATCGCGAATTGGTTCGGGCGATTTCATTTTGCTTTTATTGTCCGGCGTGTCTTTTCGGCGCGACGCTGCAGGCGAAACTGATGGTGCCTGTAAGGCGATGTTTATCATAAATATGCCAAACCGTTTATAATCAAAGTGCAAACATTATCAAGGTTATAGCCGTTACGTGTATGGTTTTAAGATGACTAAGAAAAACTCCTTTCCGTAAACAGTCTAGACATAATTTTAGAATCGACTAATAGTTAGGACCGCAACTGTACAGCACCATTTGTATGCTACATTTAGATACTTACATAAAACTTGTACTTACTTTTTCGTGTGCCGACTGCGTTCGACTAGTTGTAGCGCGAACTAGTTTTCTGGGTTCATTTATCATTCTTAACCCAGACGTGCTGGCTTTGGGAGTGTCTGGAAAATGCGGTAGCTGAGATTTTGGAGTTACCGGAGTTCTGGGAGATGGTAAAGATTTCATTTCATCCTTTGCTGAGACCAGAGTTTTAGTAGAAGGCTCCTTGACTTCTGGTTGATTTTTAATAATCAATTGCGCTCCCGGTTTTTTTGGGATTCTCTCAAAGTTAAGTGTGGTTTGAATTTTGTTTGGTTCCTTCACTGCTGCTTTCTTTTTAGTAACATTAGGTTTAATAGCACTGAGAGTTCCAGGTCGAACTACTTCAAATGTAGGGTTTTTCTGTAGCCAAACTTTTAGGTTTTCAGCTGTTGGAGCATTTGGTCCTGCAAGTAATCTTCCGGATTTTCTTTCATAAACAATAACCTTGAACAATTGATGGATAATTAATATCTGCACAGTAAGTATTTAGCTTAAAATAAACCAGTATAATGTAAGTAAGGTAATGGTTGTGATTACCCTTGATTCAGATTTGTGCTTGTCCTGATGATCAGATTTATCACCATCAGATTTCCCAGCTGTTTGATTCCCCAGCGAGTCTTGGGCATGTTTAAGGATACAAGCATCACTGCAATAAATACTGCTGGCACGTGCAGGCTTCTTACACACTATACAACTTGTCTTTGACGATGTTGATTTAGCTGCAGGCTGTGCCACTGGCTGGGGTAACACTTTTTCACTTTCAACTTCTTGTTTCTTTTGAATTGTCATCTTTTAAAATGCATATGAAAAGAATAACAAATAAATATTACAAGAGAGTTTATAATCTTAGAATGCTATATTTTGAAATATTGATAAGTCAAACTCACTTTGCTTGTGATAGATTTAGGAGTTCCCTTAGTCTTTTTGACACAATTAGGACATCTCCACTCGATGCCTTGCTCCTCCATCTGCTGACCCATTGCTTTGGTTATGTTAACGCATTTACCATGGAACCAATCCTCACAACTATCACAACATATCATAAACCGATTGTTATGGGGTTGTTTACAAATACACCATAATCTGGAAAAAAACATTGTTTTACCATTAAACACTGGCAAAAGTAAAATCCTATTTGATGCCTTCATTATTATTAACACAAATTCATTATTATTAACACAAAAAATAAATACTTATTTATGTTCAATTGGTCAGTTCTTACCTATAAGGATCATCTTCAGAGTTCCAACTTTCTTGAGATTCTTGAAATATTTTATCAACAACAGGCGTCGATACAACTGGTTCAGGTTTTTTAGCAGGTAGTTTCTTATTAATGTAGTGTTTAGATGTTTGTGGCATTTGAAGGTCAGGAGTGGCAACCGGAGGTGGGACAGCGGCCACCGGGGCAGGGGCGGGGGCCGGGGGCGGAGGCACCTCCACAGTGGTGGTGGTCTCTAGTTGACTCTTTCTCTTAGATGACCTTGTGGCAGGTGCCTCTATAGGTGGTAATGTGATAACACGTCCATCGCGTCTTACTATCTCTATGGGATTCTTCTGCGGTAAAATCGTTTTCGCAGATTTTGCTGGTGTTTGTTGATATAGCAGACTCCTGGATGCTGGTGTTTGGGGTGTCGGCGTAGAAGTCACAGCCGCAGCGGCGATAGTGCTGGCAGGTACTGTGTCCACTTTACCTAGTACCTGCTTATCTAAAACTTCTTGCAGATTCTCTGAACTTTCCACCAGCTGTGCTACATGCATTAAAAAGTCCTCACTCAAACCTTCTTCTTCAGATGGTAAGCCTCCCAATAAATCTAAAGTAGGTGATAGTGGGCCAGCCAGACTTGGGCTGTTCATAGTGTGTGCTGTTGAGATATTCGGTTGACTTTTGTTTAAATTAGTCGTTATACCAGGAGTGTCTTGGAATATCTGTGCTAAACTTGCATCATCAATTTGTGGAATGAGATCATAGCCTTTAGATACTTTATCAGACGGATTAGTAGTCTTATCTTTCAGCTTGGAATAAGTTTTTTGTGGAGCCACACTTTTAGTCTTTTCCAAAGTCCCACTAAATTTAGCATTGTCCAGTAACTTTTCATCTGGCTCATGCAGTCTGGGAGTATCAGTAGTTTTCTTAGTAACCACTGGTTCTTTATCTGTTTTAGATGGTGTCTTACCATCAGTTGAAACCCTTCGAATTACATCAGGTGTAGAAAATAATGATGTCATATCAGTTAGCAGGGCTGAGACATGGGCAGGTGTTTTCTTTTCTTTCTTTACAGGTTTTAATGATGGCTTTGTTACCACTTTACCAAGTTCATTGCCAGAAGCTCCGATGATATTAGCTTCATTTGTAGCCAATAGACTTTCCTTTGGTGTCACATTATCCAAACTAGGTCTCTTTCTGTCTGTAACATTTTTGTGGATATTTTTTTCTTTGATCTCTCGTCTAATAATGCTTCTATTAGATTTCAGTCTAGAAGCTACCTTTGGATCAACCTTAGGTTTAAATGCTTGGGCACTCTTCAATATTCGTGGCTTCAATTTGGCTTTCCTTAATTTTAAAGAAACTGATCTATCCTTTGTATCCTTGTAGTCTGAATCTGAATCTCTATCTGACACTCCATCAGGTGATGAACTTGCAGAGGATGACTCATCATCCTCCTCGTGTTTATCTAAGCCTTCAGAACTTCTCTCTGGTTCACTGACATATTTGGACTTAGTCAAGGTTGGTAAGGGTTTAGTTAAGACATCATTGCCCTTAAAGATGATCCCTTCTTGGGGATTAATGGCAATCTTTTTACCTTTTGGAATGATTTGCTGCTCCAATATTGTAATTTTCTTTGTATTTGGAACAGGTTTTGGTGGTGGTGTGTGAGTAATCTCAATAACTGGTTCATCAAAGCCAGAATAACTATCGGTTCTCTGGGGCAGTGACTGGCTTGGAGAAGTGAGTGGAGTATAACAATGATCATTCTGGAACCCAATCAAACTGTTTTCTCTGGTTTCAATTCTCAATGATTGCAACATTTCTGCTCCACTATCTGTAATTAATATAGTAAGAAACTAAATAACACCTTACAAAACTTAAAAACTTGATAACTTCCAGTATGCTTACATAATTTGTGCAGCACTTACCATACTTTATAATGCTGTTAGGTTCATTGTAATAACTGTCAACTGTGAGTGTTACATGGGGCACTTTGTCATCATCTTCTGTTTCAGAGTCCGTGGCATCATCAGGACGCCCCTCATGCCCCACTCTAACAACACTTATCCCTGCCGCCTGTGAGCCATCAGTCCCTTCAACAAACATTTATCCTTAAAACTCAATCAAACCAATTTCATGTATCATAAAAACTAACATGCCACTAGGAAATTTTCTTTTTGGCATTTATTACACGCGGCGAAGAACTGCCATAAGATGAAAATTGTTTCAATACTAAAAAAATACACTTAAAGCTACAAAAAATCACAATTACATATTTTGGCGCCAAAACGCGTTTAACTCAATTTAGCTTTTTACATAGCATTATCAACACGATGATACCCACCAACACAATTTATGCACGAAACTTATCATTAAGAGCTTTTAAAAAGCTGCTTTTTTGAAGAAAAACTTTTTTTCTGAAAACTGTTTCTCAAGGCAAGAGGGCATAATTTTTTTCAGTAAAACAAATGTAACTGATATGGATCTAGCGTATTACCTATGTGTAAAGAAACGAGACATTACTTGAAGTGGACTACAAGAATAAACATTTTTTGAATCAATCAGATTTATGGCGAATAGGAAGCGTCACTGCACGGCGTCGCTTGCTTATTACCGTAATTCTTATTTTATTACCATTATCTGATTTGTTTGATTGCGAATAGGAACCGGACTATATACGCTAACAGTGGTGTTATTAAATGCTTACCCATTAAGGTCCCGAGTAAGTTTTGATCCACAGAAAGAGATCCATCCTTGTTTACAATAACAACAACAGAACTATCAGCCTTCGTTGAAGGGCCATTAAGGTCTGTATAGTTTGTTATCACTGTGTTCGACATTTTTCATTGTAATCCATGCAACTGCCTTATGCAAGTCCTCTATTTTTAAACCATAGTAGAATACACATGCACCGTTTCTATAAATGACGCATTCTAACAAGCAACGCGCTTGACGCCATTTTGAAATGAACCCACTGCGAGGGTCGAGGGACACTACAGTTTAGAATGCTTAGTTCATGAAATGACTCTTGGAATTGTATCGCAACTGCAAATTATTAAAAAATAAACACATTAGAAATCTGTAGGTACTGTCAAAATACTTGCAACAAGAAAAACAAATTTAATTATAACCTCGCATAAAACCAATCATGTATATTTTTTTGACGTACCACAGATAATTGTTTGCTTTTTGTCTAGTATCCACATTATACTTGTATCATTCGAAAAGGAAATACTACACTATCCGACAAGGTTGGGTGCGGATTTTCACACATTGCAAACACCACCTGACACTGGCAACCCTATGAATAATAATTGTGAACGCAACCTTTGGCTCGTCATCCAATTTGATCATTTGATCCAATCCGAGGCAAGCTGCAACTTTCTTTGCAGTGTGACCATATGTGGCAGGATCCTGCCTTTTTGGCAGGTTTAGCCGTTCATTTTGACTTCTGGCAGGATCGGTTGAAGTTTTCAAAATCTGGCAGTATCTGGCAGGATTGCAATATAAGCTGGCACGTTTGGCAGTATAGCCTTAGACTGGGTTCACAGTAAGCATTTGCGAGCGATAAAAACGCAAAAACGTGACCATTGCCCAACCAGAGACAGCCATTGCCGCCTTTTTCTGTTTTCATCGCTCATAAACTCTTGTTATAAACCCAGTCTTAAAGGAGCTTAGCCATAAGAGTTTGGCTTTGGCAGGATTTGTCAGTTTTCTAGCCTAAGTAGGGCAGGATCTCTAATTTGAAGTTGGTCACACTGTTTCTTTGATTTTGAGGTTATAAAAAGCCTTGAGAAGGTCTCTTGTTTCGACGACGGGTGTTAAGTGTTGTTGGGTTTACTTTTATAAGAAGTGACGACTTAAAACATTGTGAAAGTGAAAGAGTTCATCATGAGTTATTCAAAATTCGACTTGACTTTTAAGATAGGTCAATATTTAGACCGCCACCTTGTGTTTCCTTTACTTGAGTTCTTGGCTGCGAAAGAGGTTGGTTTTCGTCATCAAAACATTGTTAGAGATTTTATTATGCCAATTCCATATAGGATAATAATACTTTCGTTATAGTGAATACTGGCACAACTGTAACGTATATTGTTTAAAATGGTTTAATGTACAAAAAATATGATGTTTCTCACAGACATGATATTTCCTTATCTATACTTTTTCACAAAAAGTTATTTATCTGCTTTCTATATCGCAACAGTGTCTAGAAGTGATCGCTTAAAGCGATAAAACCACATATTGTGAGCCTTTATAATGTGTTCCAAAGGTGTAACTTTCCAAACTAGTTTTGTGTGGTTGGCAAATAATATTTGTTTCTTTGTATTGTATTTACATATCGAGTTATTGGTGTACCTGGAGGTCTTTAACACGTTCTCATTTTAAAGGAATACTAATGTACTATGTTGTCCCAGTGAGTTGAGTGGTGTACATAAATACCATGTGTTTCACATTGACTATACTATCTCCATAGCTGTAGAGTAGTATGCGGGACTTTTAAATTGAACCAAAAATTATGCATAAGGACTGTCAGTGTACACAAAACAATTAGTATGGGGTAGTGATGTAACGAATATTCGCATTCGCATTCGCGAATATTCGCGTATTCATTGCATTATTCGCATTCGCCAAAATTTATGCGAATGTTTTGCGAATATGAATAGCAGAAAAAAAACCAATTTGAAGACAATAGTAGATAAATAAAATCAAAATCCATTCATTTCTTATGTTTTTTAATGCAAGAAAAAGTAACTAACCTCGTAATCACAATATCAGTTTTCACTTTATCATTTGGTATTATTTATTTACTTACTTGTTTTTTTTTGCAATGAAGCTTAACAATTACAGTTTCATTGGAACTTATAAATACAAATGGAACGCATCTCCTTCGAACGAGACTGCCTCCAAGCCATAGACAATTGGCGCCAAATTTGAACAAATACTGAATATTCGCATTCGCATTTGCATTCGCGAATGTCGGTAGCAGATATTTGCATTCGCGAATGTTCAAAAAATGACATTCGTTACATCACTAGTATGGGGATTGCAATTGATTAGGAAATACATTAAAAACAATTAACACCTGTCCTTGAATATTTCAGACTTATGACCAGTCTGAGCTTCTACAAGCTAAACTGGAAATATTAAGCAAAACTAACATGATTGATTATGTTATTGACATCCGGAGAATGCTCTATCCTGATGAAGATACACCAGAGGTATGTATAGATAAGCATTGTATGCCATTAAATTATATCTAAAATTACGTGGGTAGTAGAGGCCAGCATCTTCACAGACTCGTTCTGACAATAAATATTAATAGCTTGTCTCAATTTATTTCAGGAAATTAAGTCCCGCAGAGGTGTGGTTCTGTCCCAACTTCAAGAGCTCCAGGATGCAGTGGAGCCGGTCCTGAGGCTGATGCAACGTGATGACGTCATGAAGACTGTGGAGACCATGAGGGATCCCAAGACTCTTATAAACTATTTGACAACCAATAAAGAATTTGAGGTCTGCTCTTACCTTAATGTACCGCTGCATTTGTAACATCTACAATGTTATACTAATGTAAAATATCTGTTTCAGTTTAAAATCGAAATGATTGACAGCATGTACCGCCTAGCCAAATACCGATATGAATGTGGTAATTATGTGGAGTCAGCATCCTACCTGTACTTCTGCCAGCTGGTCATGTCTCCCACTGACAAGGTAATCAATATCTCTTGACTTGTATTTTCAGTGATTTTAGAAAAAAAATTTACAGCCTATACAAAAAAAGTATTTAAATGCCAACCAGACTGCAATAACTTAAGGTTTTTTAATATCAAGAGCAATGTAGATTTTCCCTTACTGTTTGCTAGTTCTGTAATAATCACAAAATTTAACTTAAAACACTCTTTATTTATTAGAAACTAAATAAAACAAACAGTAGTCTTACAATCAAAAACTTTTAGGTCTATGATTACTCTAATACCTCTTATTTATTATTGGTCTGTAAAGTTTTCCAATCCATGCACACTTTCATTATCTATCATGCTGTAATTATTATTTTCTTTTTGGTTCATATCCTGTAAGACACAAATATGGATTTAAAAGTTGTTTAGAAAGAGTTAAACATTTAAAAAAAAGGGTTACTTACACTAGTTTGCATGTTGCTATCATAACGAGGATGATAATTACTCCTGTGTGTCTGAAGTTGAGCAACTGAAGGGAACCATTGACCACATAATTCGCACTGATATACTAATATACCAAGGGTCTTAACATGACTTTGATTGCGATGTGTTTTAGTCATGAAATGATTGACTTTATACCTAAAATAAATATCACAAGAATTAATAGAGTATCTTAAGAATATCATAGTATTGAAGAGTCCACATCTGTAAAATGTCTCACCTGTGAACATACAACTGCTCATAGTTCCTGAACTTGCGATCACAGGCATTACAAAGTAGAAGCTTAGGCAAGTAAAACATGTAGCATGTTTTTAACCATGGACACAAAATCCAATGTTGTTCAGCAGTCTTGTAAGACAGAAATGCCATTTCGCAAGCATTACATTCATAGTTATTGGCAGTAGTATGTGTCTTTGCGTGTCTTAGCAGGCGAGGTATGCTTGTGAAAACTTTCTCACAAAATTCACATTGCAGCAGTGATGATGTTTTAATTTCTCTGACACAATCCATATGGTCCACATGGCAGCATTGAGTTGCATGCTGAATTGCCACATCTTGACGTGGCCAGACCTGAAAGCATTCTATGCAAGTCCATACAACCTGCCACCTTGGTTGAACGTCCAATATTGAATGCCGAGTGGAATAGTGCCTCCTTAGTCCAGTTTCATACACAAAACATTTACCACAAGTATTACAAGGATAAGACCGAATAGGCTTTGGGCAAGCAATGTCTAAATTCTCCTTCTTTTTCGTATAATTTAAAGTTCTGTTCAACATGTGAATGTTTTCCATTATACGAGCATTGTTTTCCTTGACCCTCTCCAGACTATATTCTAGTGGACTAACAGCATTTTGTGGATTGCCAGGGTTCATGTAAAGATCTTCATACAAATTTGTATTGGCAATAATATTCTGCATGGTTGTAGCACTACTGTTGTTTCCCATTGCATTGAGCTCAAGGCGTGACGACTGTGGGTGAGTAGTATCACTCTGCCCATTGTCACTGTAGTTGTAAATATGTTGTAGCGATTTAAAAATAGTGTTGTAAGAAGTATCCACATATTTTTCATCTTCATTAATTCTAGGAGAATTGTTTGGATCAAAAGATGGTAGCTTTTCAAAATTATTTATCTTCAATCCGTCGACTTCTTTCGCACAGGAGTCTAAATTAAAATATCCATACTTTTGCCCTGAAACTATTTTGACTACCAAATGCGATGATTTGGAATTGGACTTCTTCGAAATTTGGGATTCGCCATCTAACCAGTTACCGAATCTAGTCTCGTCGTCACCTTCAATCATAACATTTAAATATTTAAAGTTAACATCTGTTTCAAATTTCTGAACTACCAATTTTGCTGACATCTTTGCGAATGTGATTGATTGCGTGGATTTGATTGACAATGACAGTTATTATTTTTATTTTAAGAAACATATCTTTGACAAAGAGTTTCAATATCGCGTTAATCGAATCAAACTTTTTTTTAGAATTATTTGTCGGTGCTGTGGGGTAAGCTGGCCAGCGAGATTTTGGTCCAGAACTGGGATGGGGCGCTGGATGACCTGACCAAGCTGCGAGAGTTCATCGACAACGGCGCAGGCGGCGCCGCCGCCACCAACATGCAGGCGCTGCAGCAGCGCACGTGGCTCGTGCACTGGTCGCTCTTCGTCTTCTTCAACCACGTCAAGGGCCGCGACCTCATAATTGAGATGTTCCTGTACAAGCCACTGTAAGTTCAGTTCCTATCCCAGGAAAAAGTTTTCACTGTCGCACTTACTACTTTTTTTTTGTAACTTTCGGCACTAGTAAAGCAGGACTTTATCGTGTTTACTTTAACCTTTTATTTAGGTACCTCGCCCTCGATTAAATTAGTCTACTCGTGACGTAACCATGGCCGTCTCAATCCGGTTATAAAATAAAATGGGTAGTTGCGAAATAAAATCCTGTTTTACGCTAAAAATATATTCCAGTGAATTAAATGTCTGGTCCGACGCCTCGCCTGAAATAACCACACTTTGTCATGACTATCTCGCTTATTTTAACTTCTTAGCATTATGTCATGTCACTATCATGTAATTGGCGTCTCGTACGAACAGCACGTGATAATTTATTGACTTGGAGTTGGTAGGCAAAAGAGCATGAAAGTCACCTGATGGAAAGTGATCACTGCCGCCCATAGGCACCAATGGCCCCAAGAAAATCGCTGACTCGTTGCTGCCGTATAGGTCCCCTCTCCCCGTGTGCCTCTGGATCGCTCACTCACCGTGGGAAACAGTACCAAGCTACTACTCCACGCCGGTATTCTGTAAGAGTGTGGTACTACCCCGGTCGAGCCGGCCCAGTCGTACTGCAACCAGTAACTGGTGACAGTGTGGTTCTACCACTATTGAAAGGAGATAATAATAACAAATAAGTAACTAAACAAAGGTCAAATTCCGAAATTAATTGGAACATTTTATATAATTTTAGGTATTTGAACGCCATCCAAACGATGTGCCCGCACATTCTCCGCTATCTGGCCACCGCAGTCATCATCAACCGATCGCGAAGGAACGCGCTCAAGGATCTCGTTAAAGTCATCCAACAGGAAGCTTACACTTACAGGTAATTTAAAATACTTATGTACTGTTTCAACTTGACCTATAACAATAAACAAAATACATCAGGCTAATTAAGCTACTAAAGGAATTTAATAATTTATTCATTAAATTGTTTTGTGTTTGTTTTAGGGACCCTATAACAGAGTTTATTGAGCATCTGTACGTCAACTTCGATTTCGAGGCGGCGCGCCGGAAATTAAATCAGTGCCAAGCGGTGTTGTTGACAGACTTCTTCCTTATCGCCTGTTTGGAGGAGTTCGTTGAAAATGCTCGCCTCATGATCTTCGAAACGTTCTGCCGCATTCACCAAGTCATCAGTATTGGGTAAATAATAAAACGATAAAATGAAAAAACATGCCTCATGTAACATTGCCCCTTTGTAATCGCGTCTGTTTAGCGCTAACACGATAACGCTATTAACATAAAAACTGTTCATGGCATGGAACATAAATAATTAAGACTCTACTCACTCTACTCTCCATCAAACAATAATCGAGATTTCATTTGATTGGCAATCATCAAATAAATCGTGAAAACCTTTTTCAGAATCTGCATTATCAAGTTCACATATTAAAATAGGCATTAATAGCATCCTTGCTTGGTTCAATCAAAATTTAATATGGTAAAAAATTAATTGCTATATTTATTTATTTTCTCCCAGCATGTTAGCCGAGAACCTGAACATGCAACCGGATGAGGCTGAATGCTGGATCGTGAACCTCATCCGTAACGCCCGGCTCGACGCCAAGATAGACTCCAAGCTGGGTCACGTGGTGATGGGCGCGCAGCCTCTCTCTCCATACCAGCAACTAGTGGAGAGGATCGATTCGCTCGCCGTGCGGTCGGAAGCACTTACCTCGTTAGTCGAGCGCAAACATAAAGCACGCAATCAAGACGTAAGCTTTTTTTGTCATTATAAAGTAACGTGATTACAGATCTGAAAACTTTTAACAATGTCTAACGCCGCGTTACTCCCTATATTCAACCAACGGAACATTTTGCTTGCTTTGATGCAACGTCAGATCGGCACAAGTCAACCCGCTTTAGTTAGTGATTATTTGGAACCTTATTTACCACTCTTTGATATCAGAAATGGTTACACGCTAATGAGATCATAGTTCGCCTACATACATATATGCTGGTATATGTATACTAAAACTATGGTCTAAGTTATAGTTTGGATTGCACGACACGCTGCGACTCGCTTTGTCGTTCAGAGCCAGGAGAGAGGCACTGCGCGACAAGCGATAAAATGAGCACGAGTGCCGTTCAGATTGTTCAATCCACGAAGACTCTCCTTTAGAGCACAGCGTTAACGAGAAATACTTAATAAGCAATATAAAGCCGAGACTAAATCAATTTTCCGTGATACTTCCTTATTATTTTATTAATTTTTACCGTTTTGTGTGTTACTTTATGAGCAATTATGTTTTATTCCAGATCCGTTGGGGTGCCCAGGAATTCTAAGTTATTAGTTCAATCAGTTTTGTCTTTTGCATTGGTCACACAAAGAAAGGTTATTCCAGCTCATGTTTTGGATCGCGCGATTACTAATAAATATTATTGCCTACATTATATAAGCGTTTTTTTTTTACTACCAGTCTAGTTTAAGCCACACAGTCCTACTAAGTCTTGCACTTAAATGTATTCAGTGAAGTGAACCCTACTAGGTAGTCGCTCCATGAAAATGTTTAGCTTTAAAATAATTCGTTGCAACTGTCGATGAATGGAGGCACAGTATTATTAAAGAACAGTAGAAAAAGTCCATACAAACGACAGGCACGACGCACTCCCACAGACACGCGCCGCGTCAGGACCCCTAAGCGAGTTTTGCTAAGCAATTTGTTGTGTGTGATGAGTCATTTTGAAATTGAGTGTGTATTAGTATAGCCGCTGTAACAACAAATAGGTACCTAACAAAAAAGTTAACAATTAAAGGGTACCTACAAGAAACGAGTTTTTTCGGCATTTTATGTATGAAGTGCTCAGGGAAAGTTGGACGGGAGCGGGAGAGGTTTTATAACTTATAGCATTGCTTTAAGTTTTATAACTAACAAACCCTGACGCTGCGATGAAACGAAGGTCTCCCAAAAACGGGCGTATTTATGTTTTAGCTATCTATTATATTTACTACGCTTTTACCCGCGGTTTCACCCGCATTATTTTATTAATGCATTTTACGGCATTAAAAGTATAGTCTTCACCTGCATTTCATCTAAATCCGCGTAGCCGTTAGGTAATGCGTGTTGAGGAACAATCCTCTAAACATCATTACTTTCGCATTTATAATATTAGTAGGCAGAAGGACAATGGTTGGAGGCCTGTTAGACTGTAATATCTTTGTTTATTATGGCATGATCCGAAACTGGTCAACATTTTCGTGAGCCCATTGTACCTACCAACATCTATACACTATACACCCAGCCAGACATGAGAAGCAAGTTCATCAGATGCAGTATCTGTGCTGGCTGACCTAGCTACACGTAGTGGGGGGTGACCACGCACTCGCCTTTTTTTTAAGGCATCGCATGTCTTGGACGCACTCGCCTTACAAAAACACATATTTACACAGAATAGATAATAGTACTACGCTATTACTACATCTTCAGGTGACCTCTGCATCTGTATACTCTCCATAATAGAAGCCGTCAGTTTTCCGTCAATCTAGGGCAGGAATGCCCAGACTTATTGGAACCAGAGGCCTCTAAGGCTGATCGTATAAACTATAGGCGGGCCGCACGAATTTTAAACAACCTTAAAGCATACTCGAAAAATTAAGACTATTTGTCTGTCTGGTGCTTCCAGGGTTCTTGCTTAGTCACTTTTTCTTGTATGAAGATTTTAAATTATTGTCATTTTTACTGATTCGATGGCGGGCCGCACGGTCATCGTCAGCGGGCCGTGGTTGGTGCATCCTTGATGTAGAGGCTACAGTAGGTATCTGGATTTGATGCAGGTCCACTCTGTATTCAATAATATACTATATACTTTGTTATCCATTATGAGTTATGTATGACTGTTTGTGTTCCTATAAATAAATGAAATAAAAAATTAAAAAAAATATATTTATGTTTGCATCTGTCTGTACTATTAACCAGCTTCTGTGGATATATTAAACTGACTGTAAAGTTTGGATTTCAAGTTGATCATTAAAAAAAAACAAAATAATTTACTATTTTATTTTTGCATTTTATCAACACAATAATAAATAAAAATAAACTAATCCACTGGCTTAATCGTAATAAATCTAGACAGAATAAAGGCAACCATAATTGTTGACATAACAAAGATCACAACAAACATGTAGAATGTGTCTTCTGAGAACACATCAGTGAATGCCGGTATATGACTATAGAACTCCTCCACTAACTGAAGAAACCCTCCTTTTTTGTTTCGTGCCATTTTTCTTTTACTTCTTTTTGATGTTTCTCTTTTCTGACTTGGTTTGTATTGTTGAAACAGGTTGTTCAACAGGTGCGAGTGCTGACACGTGCTTGTTTAGCAGCTGAAGAAGTTCCAAGCAAGTCAGATTACCACTTTTAAACGTTACTTTCTTGAGATTAGCTTTTTCTGGAAATTAAATAGTGCTAGTGAATGATGGTAAACTAATTTAGAGATAAAGGTTCACATTTTTCCACATAAAATAGGACTGGTCATATGCTAAATGATTAAATGAAGATCAGGCAGGTTCAAGAACCTCTGATACCTGAGTTTGAATCCTGGATGTTTATGATTCTTTTGTACAAAGAAATTAAATAAATAGATTAATACAAGGGACATCTTACCAGCAATGGAAGGTGCAATTGTAACATCAACAGTGGGTTCACTGCGATCGCACAGTATCTCAGTTTTCAAGGAGCAGTTTGGATTTGTTAAAGCTATTTTTGATGAACTTATGTAGTGTAGAAAGTTCCTGAAAATAACAAACAAGAAACTGTAACAAACTTGAAACAGTTAAGATACACGGTAATAGCTGATACTACTCCCAAGCCTACGAATATAAAATAATCGATAAAAAGTACATATAAGTACCACTTTAAATCGTATACCGAATTATCAATGTTGTTTGCTCAGGTAAAATGATCGAAATAGGTTATGGGAATATCGTTAAGAGATGTCAGGCATTTACGCCCTTAATTGTATTGTTTAAATCCCAAATACATTACTGACTGAAGCATGCTTAGAATCGACAGTGCATAGCTTTGATTTTCATTCTTACCGTGTCTCTGTAACATTGTTACTAAAGGGATCGAATTTAACCGTAATTCTTTTCGCAGCCTTTAAATTTACGGCTTTAAGCTGTTTCCCGATTGCAGAAACTACTCCTCCAGATCTCCGTAAAGTTCCACTGAAAGGAATCGACATAATATAGGACTAATATAGATATTTCTAATTTTCAGGAACAAAGTATATTTATACTCTACCTACAAACGATACAGTTTATGAAGATAGTTGCTAAAAAAGCTAGTAACGTCAAAATTCAGTATGAATTTAAACCGTATTTAAACCAATTTTTTTTTTTGCAAAAGTTAAGTTTTATTTAGAATTTTAATTTTTACTTACACAGGCTTAAATTTTTATTAACTATTTATATGTATAAACAATTTTAATAAAAAGTGAAAAATTGTATTTGAAGAATAGCTTCGTAAATTCTGTGCGTAAACGGTATTTTGGCTCGACTTGGCGTGGATAAAGTGGCCCATTCCATTCACTTCTAGATCCGAATGATCCGCCGATGGATTTAGTCTTGACGATATAGATTTAGATAGAACTATAACTTGACCAACTCCGACAAATTGGCCAAGCTTGGCATAATATTTTGAAAAAAGAAGGCTTCGGTTAATAGTCCATAGTCTGTAAAACTCTATAGTCTACGGTTAAGGCAATGGTAAATTGTCAAACTTAACGAGGAGACCACAGATTAGAGAGATATAGTAGTACAGATGGGAAACAGCCCTTGTAACGGCCCGTCCGTAGAGTTAGTTCGGGCTGGCGCGTAAGCACCGTGGGGGCGCCACTCAGCTAGTGATGAGCCTCGCGCCTCTTTAGACCGATTCATGTTCTTAGTGATGTCTCGTACCGTACTTTTACGGAATAAATATCGGTAATGGTGGTACTAGGCATAATTACGTTTTCATATTGCAAAAATGAGAGAACGAGCTAAAGACCCCCGCGAAACAAAATTAACTGCGTTCGACGGTGGGCCTTCCGCTCGTAATGAAATACCGTATAGAATCAAACGAATAAGTTATATTATTATTAGTAACAAAACAACCTAATTATATTCTAACATATACTAACAATAAAATAGAAAGAATACAGGTTAATTGTTTGCAAACTCATACAAATATCCACATTTTCCGCCAAACGATTGCAGAATAAGCAATGAACTACGAGGGAATGCTCGCGGCGAGTACCAGGCATAATTTAATGCAATTTGCAAGCAGCACATGACCGGTCGTTTATACAAAACAAAATCACATTGGAGAAATATTTAAACTGCATAAGACAGTTGCAATTCTACAACTAGGTACATGTAATGGAACTCTGAACCACGTTAGAAATATGTCGTTATAAACAAAATTGTAGTCTCTCACTATTTTACTTATTATGTGAAATTTACACAGCAGTGGTGGATCAGGATTTCATTTTGTCTGACACATTATGATTAAAACATAGAGTAAATAGGTTTTTTGTTAAAAATCATTTATGATACAAGCTTTTCTACAGAAGGTACTTTATTATTGAATTGTAGACGGGACTACATCAAATTTGGGAACAATCAGACCACTGTGAGTCAAAATTTGCTAAAAAGATTTGACCTAAACAAACTAACAAACAATAGAATTAACTAAAACCTTGTACCAATGCGTCGGATAATAATCAAATCGTCACTACAAATATTCGATAATCGAAATATAGAGAGATAGCGAACTTAGACATCTGCTGATGCACATTTACAGCTAACGTTAAGCCTCTGCGTCCCGTGCCTGGCACCAGTCATAAAGCCGCCATAAAGCAAGTTCAGCCGTGCACGGGAAACCGATGCGGGGCTCGAAGGCCCCATGTTGATCCTCCTCGCTCCCCTTAGATCAACCCGAACCTCCAGAAACAATATTACTTTTTTTCCACTATCTCTTCATATTATCGTTACAAGTTGGTGTGGTTGGTTGCGGAACCTAGGCAGACGATGCTGAATTTCGCAACGGCGGCGTGATGTGCAGGCCGCATAAACAGATTAAAATGTGCTTCCCTCCAGGATGCAATCGCCATTTGCAGACCATTAAGCTGCACAGGAACCTGTTAACAGAACGTATGCATTACGTCAAGGAAGTCAGACACATTTTACTACTCAGCGTTCCGTGCTCTTAAATGTCACTACTAACTTAGTCTTATGCTTCATTTTACTAACTCTTTATGGACTATATGGTCTTGAATAAAGGATTTGATCAATTATAATGAGTAAAGCGAGTGGTTAATGTTCAGGGCTGCCTTCAGTAATACTGAAAGGCTGAATGAAGGCTTTGAAACGAAACTTAATTAGACGAATATTATTATTAAACGATAATTTTGATATTTTAAGGCAGCGATGGGCGTTTTCAATGCGATGCAGTGTGTTGGTTTGCTATTTTGAACGTTTTAGCTATGAGGACACGGTGTCAATCATTCCCCCGTATTAATATCAGTCTGAGATGTTAGTATAATTACACTAACCTCAATGGAAAGTTGAGAGTTAACGTGATGTGTCCGTGATGCGCCGCCGCCCTGGGTGTCCGCTGCTCCCGCTGCATCTAAAAAGAATTATCGTTTGACTCGAGTAGCTTGATACTTTTTAAGTGCCAGTTGTTGCATTAAAGGCAAATCGTGACGAGATAATTTCTCTGAATAGGATCCTTTCAATATTTGGTTCATGGTCTTACACCAATTATGAATTTGGATACGACAAACGAGAGTGATGAAACTTTCGACTATGTCTGTATGATGCAGTTCACACCCCAGCCAACTGACATTTGCGGTCCCCAGAAAATCGCTTCGGATCGTCTTTGTTATACACTGTCTATGACAGTGGACATCCAGATTTGCATTAATGATTTTAATCAAATCCCTGAAAAGTCTAACAAACCGGCATGTGGGATACTTTAGGTTAGGGCCCTTTAAAAGGTCTCTTTCCCGGGCAGCTATCCACGAGTGAACATCCCCATGCTGGCTAGTTAAAATGGCGTTTTTGCAAGACTGGCACTTAAATTTTTGTAATAGTTTCCTAGATACAAATCCTGCTGTGAACGCTGATGAATGCACGTTGATTCTCTCTCTCCGAGCCTGCTGCAGCAGTGAGGGCGCAGCCGCGCTGGAGGCGGCAGGCTGGCTCGGGGCGGCCGCGACGCTCGGGCGCGCGGTACTGGTGCCTGCGACAGGAGAACATGCATCAGCAGCATCCCGATCATCACCTGTTTCAGAACTATTATAAGGGACGGCCAATAATAATTCTGAATTTAAGAGGGTCACGCCTACATCATCCTCACAGTTTGAGCCGGCTGAATGAGGGCCTAAAACATCGCTGATAATTAATGATTTGAAAGAACAAGTGAAAGTATAGGGATCTGGTTTATTATTGCGATGGTTAAGGGCTCTAATTCGACCAAAAAAATTTTCCAGGGGGTCCTGGTTTAGATTTCGAGTGTAAAAGAAGTTTACACCGATATCTCTAAGGTCAGTCCAGAGTTTGATGAAACTTTCTAAAGTCGTTACCCAGTTGTCAATAGTCTGCAGACGTTTATTGATAGGGTGACCGCGTTTTAAGGAATCTTTACTAGATGAATCAATAAAATGAATATCTTTTAATATTTTGATGGCATCCTTCCAAAACGATACATGTTTGGAAGTGCCGTTAACTTCCTTAACAGGCCCCCTCATCTTCCCGGGAGCAGCGCCGCTCCGTGACCCGTTGACGCTGTCGAACAGCCGGTCGAAGAAAAGGACCGCTTCCGACGTATTCTTCAGCGTCTTGCTGACAGGCGTGCCGTCGGCGTATGTAGCTGAAATAATATATAATTAACAGGTTACGAGGTTGCGTTATGTTTTTTTTCCGCTTCGCTTTCTAGGAATTCGTTCTTGAATAATTTAACTTTCCCGAGATAATTTCGGTTAGAAACTACGTGTATTATATAGGCTATTTAGTCATGTCATGTTGGTAACCGAAATTATCTCGGGAAAGATGAATTCTTCAAGAATCAGACTAGTAACAGGCGTGGAATACTCCGTGATTACGTCACGCTGCTACAAGTACAGTTGACGTCAAAGACATGTTTACACTTTCCTACTTACTTTTACTATTACTTATGCAATAAGGTAAAAAGTGTACTTAACCATACCTTTGACGTCGACCGTACATATTGGCCGCCCCAGTACCGGGGTATAATCGGGTGTTGCCACGCACTGCTGCGCTGGACGCACGCGAGCGTTTACCGCCGCTTCGTTACATTGCAAATCAACGTACTTGCCACATTCGTCGCGTTTTACTACCTTCGTATTTAAATGTTGAAAAATAAAGCAAAAAAATATTGCATCGCAGCGAGTTTCATCAACGGTGATCTAAATTCTTACCACTAGTCGTTCCATTTTTCTACTAATTTTACTACTTACTATTTAAGGTTAAATAAAAAAAACGTCAGGATTGTATTCATAGCCAACTGTTCAATTTAGAAACGATGATAGTTACCATCTATACCTATTTGTTTGTGTAATTGTAATTGATTTCGTACACGATCGCACCACGCCTAGGTAGGTACGGAATACTCACCGCCGACAACCCTAGCTTCGAAAGAAAATGCACGTTTTATGCGATAGAATGAGAAGGTAAGTCTAGACACATTCTTTATGACGTCACACGAGTTTTGTTAGACAGTAAGTTGCCACGGGAAGTAGCTTTTTACCATATTAGTTGGCCACCTCTTACATATAGTTTCATAAGGTTTGCCACATATAGTTTCATAAAGTTTGGGTCTTTCTTTCACATTTTTAGTATCATTAATACTTGTAGTATGGATACAACGGGATAGACAGTTAATATTACCAGATAGCGAGGTGTACTTCAGCAATCCTGCAGTCCTCTCGCTGAGAACTTGCGTGCAGTTCTTGACTTTCATTTTCTTTATTCTTGCTGGGATCACGTGTTCATCTGTAGAAATTGTTAAATCAATATGAGAATACCGTCAGTAGGATAGGATCCTTCATCACGTGTATGTGTATTTATGTACAGTCAAGGAAATTTGTGGTGTAGGTTGCATATCCACATTCTTCCTTTTCTGCTTGTCAGTGTTTGTCATAAAATAAATCTCTCCAAGATAAGCTGTTCTTATTGCTGCTCCTCAGAGCCAGGACCTACAGACTCTTCACGTACCACCGTAGAACCTAGTCGAAGAGACATACGCATGACATTTGTATGACATAGCCTGGCGTTTAACGCGTCGCGTCATTGCGATAGGGTTCCAAGGTGGTACGTGAGTATATTTTCCCTACTGTAGGTTTATTTTATATAAGGTACATAACTCATTCGTTCATCGTTAATTGCGCATACAATACTAGCATCCCGCCCCAGCTTCCCACTGGTACAATTAGGATATAATGTAGATAAAACTTTCCGTAAAAAAAATCTCTAAATAACAGTGAAAAGCGTATCAAAATTCGTAGAGTGGTTTAGACAGACAGGAACGGATATTTGTTTTATACTACCTATATGTAAAGATAAAGAAGATACTTGAAGATGTTATTTTATTCCACGTCATTATTATTGGGTCGTGTGTTTGTGCCTTAAGTAGACGAAAATTTTAAATTTGCATGTGAGCCTACTAGTTCTAGTTCTATGATATTATCCCGTACTGTGGCATTTATAGAGAAAAAGTTTTTTTATCAAAATGGACCCAATAATAAGGCATTCAGGATGCTGGTGGGACTGCCTCGTTTTTGCAGCGCGTCGGGAATATCTGCTGAGGCACGTATGGATAGCTTCGGAGCGATCGTGCGTTAAAGAACGGCCTCTCTGATGCGTCGTCTTCGTGACACTCCCAACAGCCTCCTACAACTGGTCTGGACCACTCCTGGCTGTACCTTACTGAATCACTGGAACATCTTACACATGAACTCCAGGGGCAATATTTATTACTAGCTGTGCCCGCGACATAGTCCGCGTGGAATAGTGTCTTTGGGTAGCATTTTTAATTATTTTGGAAATAAGACACAAACGTATAAATACTTTAATGAGCTATATCACGTGTATGCCCGTTCGGGTAAGCACACTTATATTTCCTCACCTACACTACGCCGCACTCCGCTCCACCCCCTCCCCCACACGGCTGCACAGTTTCAAATTTTTGCATCCCCCCTTTTAGCTCCTTACAACCCTTTTTTAGCAATAAAATAATATGTCCTTTTTCGGGCTCTAGACCATCTGTGTGCCCAATTACATTTCAATCGGTTCAGTAGTTTTGGCGTGAAATCGCGACAGACAGACAGAGTTGCTTTCGCATTTATAATATTAGTAAGGATTTTTTTGACCAACTGTTCTTATGCTAAGGCTTACATAGGCTAAGTAACTTATTTACTAAAATTATCTATGGACTATCTATGGTCTTCTGAAAATAAAGTGTTTTTATTATTATTAGTTTAAAATTTATTTGCGTTTGGTTGGTGGACTGGGGGTGAAGCCTATAGTCCATTAAGTTCGTATTTTGTGTATGATACGTGTAATGTGAACTGTACAATAAAATTTAATTTTAAAAAATTGGTCTAATTTACTCTTTCTACAACAGAGCAGAGGTTGTAATTTCTTTCGGAAAGATATATATACTGCTAACTGCTCAAAGAGTAGAAAATAATTATAAATATTAACACACCAGTTAATTTAGGAAGCATGCGTATTTCTCCAACTTCACAATCATTTTTGTAGACCTAAAAAAAAATTGCAGTCATTATAAAATTAAGTGAGATTTATGTTGCCAATTTATGAAATAAGTAAATAAAATGCCATTTTACAGTGCACCTAGCACGAATATTTTTGATGCGCGTTAACTCGCTACGAAGTCAGTGCGTCTTGCTCCCACTGGGCTAGTTAGAGCGAGACGCAGTGAGTTACGTAGCGAGTCAACGTGTATCAAGAAGATTCGTGCTAGGTGCACAGACCTCAACTAATAATTGAAGTTTTAAGTCTGTTAAGTGTTGAACCCTTACCTCGATAATGTCAGTCCATTTAGTGACTTTTCCTTTAAATACCATGTCTTTTGTCAACATATTGTTCCTCACACATTTTATAAGATGGGGTGGGTCGTAAAACATGTAGAGCTTGTGTCCTTTGATGAGGAGACAGTTCTCTGGAACAATAATTGTAATTGTGCATACATTAGCATTTTTTAGGGCTTGCCATTTCAGTGGAGCTGGGTTTCGAGTGCTGGGCCTCTTCCGGAGGAGTAGCTTCGAAAAAATGTGCACCAGCCCACATTAATCACTTCTAGTAACAAGTACGAACTTGAAAGTTTTAATGAAGTATCAGATTCAAGTTTAACTAACTGCCTAATTAATATCTTGATCGGAATTCGGATCAGAAAAGCAAGCAATTATACCCGTTGTAGCATGATTGTTTGTTATCAGGCGAGCCAACCGCCTTGTTTGTGACCGACGTGGTTAGAAAAAGTGTAGATTATCAACTGCATCGAATTGAGAGCTGAAAAATGAGCGGTAGGCCCCTGCGCCAAAGCCAATTTAAACGTTGGGAATTAAATAACGACTTTATTATGAATGTGTGCTTGCGCGGCACAGGGATGATGGTATTATTTCAAAAAACCAGTGTGAATCGAGCTCGCTTGTTTGACGGTCGTGCACTCACTTGTCCGCTCCCTTTTGCATATGCAACAGATTTTTAAACTAGTAGGTACTAAAATACAACTGACGTCCGGCCGTGGTCACCATCACCTTTAACGCTCGAGAATGATTGACGATACGACTTTAGTCGAATATTCCTTTCATTGGCATACTATAACTGTTACTCAATCTTACCTGTTTGCGCGTTTTGCACCAAATGCATTCTTGTTTCTTGTTGCATTTCTTTAATGCAACGTTGAAACGTGGACCCCTGGTCACATATCAACGCTTTTGGTATAAGTCCCGTATCTGCTACGGCTTCCACAATATCCTGTAATATTTTTTGTTTGTTACAATAACCTCAGGGAGAATCTACTCAAAGAAAGCACTGGTAGCTGTAAATAATACGGTAATATTTTTGTGGTATATATTACCGTAAGTATATGTTTCAGCGTCGCCGCCGGGGTAGCGCCCTCGCAAAGATAAAACGCTATGCTCTGCCGCCAAGACGAGCAAATTCCTCGGATCATGACGACGAGGGCGTGGTCACACAGTTTTTTTTCAGCTCTTTGGCCGAAATTAACGAAGCCGCCAATGCTGTCGTCACACTCGACAAATGTTAGGTGGGGCATTAGCTGCACTTCATCAAAAACGACGGAGCAGCATTTCTTTTTTGTGTCCCAAGTCTTTACGCGTTCTTTTAAAGAAGCGATAACATTGGTATTTATCCCCGGTTTAACAATTATATGTTGACAAAAGGTATTTAAAGTCCTTCGAGTTGGGAGTATAAACATTTTTTGTAAAAGTTTGTAGCCCTTTGGACTACGCTTTAACAAAGTCAGAGCCATCATTTTTTCCTCAGTGGTGAATCGCCTCTTTTTTACATGTCTATTCGCATTATTTGCTTGGATCGCAAACAATTTTTGTGCACAAGGCGTCATTTGTTCTACCACCGCTTTAAAAGAATTGTTTTCAGCGAGACGTTCAGCCTTTTCAATTCTTTCCGCGTAGTCGTAAACGAGGCGACGCTTCGATTTTAATAATTTGGTGCATTTTGAATACATTTTTCTACACTTGGGAGTCAGATTTGCAACGCTCCTCACAATTCGCTGCCCTGCAAGATAGAAATATAAAACATAAATAATGTGGGAACCAAACTGTGAATTCCATTAGTGTACGAGGTTTAAAGTTGATCTAGTTTAGTATGACCAGCTTTACCGTAATCTTCGCTGCCACACGAAAATGACCTTCGGAGACGTTTGGCGACTTCTGAGTTGTATTACATTCACACAATTTTGCAAAAAATTGACGAACCTAATCCTTGATCAACTGGTTTCAGCTGGATGGTCAGTGGTAGCTGCTCAAGATCAGAGCAGATCCCCCATCTGCTGAGAGCCCTGTGTCCCGGATGAGGAATAAAAGGATCGCAACATCATCATCCGACCCTTATACTATCAAGGATCAAAATACTTTGTAAGACTAACTGACGGTTAGAGTTTATAGATTCAGGTGTTAGTTTGCGGAAGTCTATATTGATATTAATGGAATCAATTGCTTTAGTTTTCCGCGAACCCACGCGAAAAGACAACGCCTGTGCTGAATACTTTAATAAAGAAATAAAACAAACAACACAAAACGCACCCATAACCCAACCACCAACACCAAAAATACCACTCGACACGTTTTTTACCTCTCCACGAGGCATCCATCATCAGGAGCTACTGACCTCTCGACTGTCAGTCGATGAATGAGGTTGCCCAGAATGGTCGGCCCTATCTATACCTATAGTACCCCCGTAGTAATTTATAAATACCCGTAGTAACGGCGATAATGCAACCGTTACCTGCTCATTCATAATTAATCCGCTATTGTTGTACCTATTTATTTCCAATTTCTATTATTTCAAGAACAGTAAGTCGAAATTCTTTTTCGTAAACATGTAGGATGTCATACGAGTGTGAATCTGATAAGATATTATTGTTTTCTTCTAAATGGATTTCTCCGGGTGTTTGTGTCGGTATGAAGCTACATGTTCTTTACATCTAATTAATACATTACGCCCCGTTTGCCCTATATTATCCTATATATCTTCTGTAGATAACTTGGGTCAGAGTTATAAACCAAATTCAAGTTCCAGTTCCATATTGGATTAGTTTTACAAATTGAAACTTGAGTTCGGTCTATAAGTACGACCGTTGAAGCGGTTGAAAAAGGTTAAAGCTTTCGGTAGAATTAAATGAGTCCTGATTTTTTAGAAATGGAAAACAAAGAACAAACATTCCTGCATTCCAATTGAATTCATTAAAAATCCTTCACTAAACTAGTACTCTGTACGAAATGTCGTATTTATTCGGAATCGGAAAATTGACAGTAATCGCCGACGGGCCTAGTTTGAGCTACGTCCTCCAAATCCGAGTCAGATTCAGTGGAGTCAGATCCCACGATAACATTACATCACAAAAATTGGTTTCCACAATTTTTTTACGATTTCAACAACCAACTTCTTACAATTTACAAGTGTACTTAGCCCGGAAGTTGAGTAAGTTTTTTACTATGTTACTATTAAAACTTAACAATTCAACAATGTTTTCGAGAAACACTAGTTCGATTCAAGCAACTTTAAATAATACAAAATAAAAAAGCTCTTAGGTTTGTAATTTTAAACGTGAAAATTGAATTTTACAAATTGTAAAAAAGCAGCTTCGTGAAATGCTTGTAGTGGCATTTTTGACCAATGTTACCGGTTTAGACTTATAAAATTGTAACTTGTAGCTTCATGAAACGGGCCACAGTTCAAGATTTTGAGGTTAACCTGGCTTCTTGCTGTCGCCCATAGCTACATAAAATGGCTGCTTTTTAACGTTATATACAATGGTTATTGACGGTCCCTCTTTCTAGAGAACATGACGATTTAGAGTTGGGTATAATTCGACAGATTGGTGTTTGTAACGGTTACAGTAATATGTTGATTGATGGTTTGGTTCAAAAGAAAACGAGGAAAATAGCGAATAGGTAACTTATTGTATGAAGCACGATCTACTCAATCTATCGGAAAATATAAAGCAAGCATTGCTAATGTTGGCCATATATCAGAAAACATGTATAGAATTAGGAGAGCTAATAAGTTGTCTGTTTTATTTCATTAATTAAGTATTTAGAACAGGCGTTATCTTTTTTACGATTGCTGACACGTTATTGGGATCGCGGATTAGCAAAGCAAATGATTCTATTAATATTTGACGGTTAGAGAACTAACAAAGTCAGAAATCATAAGTTTGCGGGTGGTAAGACCTTGTGCAAGGTCCGTCCGGATCGCTACCACCATCTTGCTCGCTAATCCTGCCGCTAAGCAGTAGAGCTTGCACTGTTGTGTTCCGACGTGGAGAGCAATACAGCCGGTGTAATTACTGGCACAAGAGGTACGAGCCCAAATGCAAAAGAGTTTGTCTATTACCAAACTTACAATAAACTGTTTTTTATAATTGAAATATTGAGTTCAGTCAATAACTAAAGCAATAAACAAATAACACCCAAAACTCAATAAATAGTGTATTTTTATTTGATACATGAAACATGCACATATTTCTGTAATTTACTGTAAAATAAAGATATTTATTTACTAGTCGTCGAAGCAAAATACTTCGTCTACCACTGTGTTAGGTGCAAAATAGTTCATCTACCACTGAGTAGTGTCGCCTTTCCTCTTGATGACGGCTTGAATTCTTAGTGGCATTGTGTCAACTAACGCCGAACTTTGTGTAGAGGCTACTGAATTCCATACTGCGTTTATCTTGTTCTTCAAATCTTCGTTCGACTTGGAGGGCTCTTGACGCAGTTTCTTTTTCATCTTCCACCACAAAGCTTCGTTTCGGAACAAGTCTGGGCTGCTAGGTGGCCGATCTCCAGTGTAGGAATTCTGTGGGTATGTAACTAATCCTTTATGCTCCTGGCAGTATGACAAGAAGGACCATCTTGTTGGAAAACGTACTCGTCCTCATGTTGTAAACTGGAAATCGAAGGTATTAAACTCGTCTTCAAGATTTCTTGGTACCTGGTAGCATTCACAGTGCCGTCTATAAACTGCAGCAGACCCACACCTTGAGCTGACATACAGCCCCAGGTCATAAGTGAGGCAGGAAACTTTACTTTTCTTTTTAGACAGTCTTTATGAAAAGCTTCGTCCTTATTGCGAACAACTTTTTTCCGTTCGTCTCCGACAGTCACTTCAAATTTCGATTTGTCGCTCCATATTAAGGACCGCCACTGATCAAGTCCAGTCTCGACGAGCTAAAGCAAATTTCAGCCCTTTCTTTTTCTGTAGTTAAGTAAATAAAGGTTTTTCTTTCGCCGCATAGAATCCGTATCCCATTCTTTTTATGACTCGTTTACATGTATTGATAGAAACATCTTTGTTGATCATTTCTCGCCAGCTCACAGTGCGTTCCCCTGCCCGAGCACGTCGATTTTGCTTAATAATCTTCTTCAGGACTCGGTTTTCGGCTGGTGTTGTAATGCGTTGGTGACCAGTTTTCTTCAAGCTTGGTATATCCAGTTTGCTTGTTATGCTGAATAATAGATTGTATAGGTAGGTCTCGCTAGGTGAAGGTCTTGAGCTATATAGTACGCAGATTTTCCTGCATTACTGCTTGAAATTATTACTTTTCGAATGTCGTCCTATATTGGTTTACCGCGATGATGAAAACTTGGTAAATATTACATAATTCGAAAAATTGGCCTTTTTATAGCCAAAGGGACATTTTCTAAATTTTAAATAATACTTTTTTCAAACATAATTTATTTTTAACTTGATTCTAAACCGTTACTCCCTTGCCGAACTATTTTGCACCAATTAACGTGAAACGAACTTTTTTGCTTGTGCGACGTGAACAAATAAATGAGTAATTCTCTTGATGTGTACGATATCAATCTGATACTAATAGACAAATGAAAACTGTAATTGTCGTCATAGTCACCTATGGTAAATATTTTTTTGCAGTATTAACATTGCAGCTGTAATCAAAGATTTAAAAAATGTTTGTCGCTATGCAAGTGACTAGACGAACTCTTTTGCATTTGGGCTCGTATTCCATCTTAGCCCTCTGGGTTGGCAACGCATCTGCAATCTCTTCGATGTTGCGGGTGTCTACAGGCGGTGGTGTACACTTACCATCAGGTGACCCACTTGCTTGTTTGCCTTCCTATGTCATAAAAAAAATACCTACTTTTGTTTTTCACCATTAGTCTTATGCCGCCTAATTATTACAGCCCTAGAAATATCAACTACAGAAATTACAGATGGGTTAAGTAGCTGTCCTAACTACCCGTCACGATTTTTCACTCTGCGCCGTTTGACCGCCAAAGTTTAATGTATCCCTGGGTGCGGCCCTATCTTACAAGTGTCATAAGAAAGGCTAAACTTTAACAATGTCAATCAGGAAATTGAATTTACATTCAGAACATAAATTTTACATTCATAGAGCTAATAACATTACGTATTCACTGCAATTAACTTACTTGGGCGATTAGGCGCCTCCTGGGTCACAGCTGGTACCGCAGATGCTTCTGCGGCAGGGTCCGGGTTGCCGGGTGAAGTCGCGCCCTGCGCCGCCGCTGCAGCCGCGGGTGCAGCGGTGGCAGTAACTGTTTCTTCAAGCGCAACTGTCCTGAGATGATCTGTAATTACAAATTTCCCATGAATTCCTCTTGCTTTAAGTTTGCAATTTATCTTTTTTACATGGTATACAAAAACTGATTAACAGCTCCAACTTTGTCAGTGGTGTGTGAACACTTAATTATTGACACGGCATTTTGTTTTTAAAACCGGACGTCGCAAGCGGAAAGCGGTCGGGAGCAGACTGATGTTCGCGGCGAGCAGCAAGGCTCTCAGCCCTTCTTTTCGGCACTCGAGGTACTTACACTCTTTCCTTCTGTCTCGATATAGTTCTGTTCTGTGGTGATTACTTAGAATCAGGTGAACCATTTGTATATGGGTGGGTGAAAATATCGAATGCCACATGGACGGCAACTACCTTAAATACTGGAAATAGCACATTCTGTGTAAAGAACACTTTCCTTTGTTTTCGAAAACAATAATTCATATTCCATTAAATAAGTTTCTAAATTTAATGAGAATCATTCAATCTCCAAAGTGCATGAGGTGCAATAAAACTGAAGACCTTTTACACTTTTTGATGGAATGTGATCAGACTAAAGGTCACCGCCAGAAATATTTGGCTAATTTAAGCCTTTTTAATGGCGTAGTTAATGTTATATTGAGTTCGCCCTTATCCGAAAATGCAATGCGGATGTATAGATTCGTCAAGCACTCCTTCTGTGCCAGGGAAGCTGCCCCTGCTCAGGGGAGTGGTTGAGGAATTGTTAAGGTTAAGTGATAATTATGACATTTATATCTCTTTAATGTTTGATTAATAAACGATTAGTAGATAATTGATTAGTAAACGAATTATGTGTAAACTTGTATAATTTAGAAATATTTGTACACCAAACCATGGTAAAACAAGAATTAGCACTCTACGACATGTAACACCGTTTTATACTCTTGTTTAATGCAAATAAATTGATTGATTGATTGATTGATTGATTGCTACTGGAGTCTTCTCATGAGGCTGGCATAGTCACACAAGTGCACTAAAGCCTCAATAAAATTCAGAAAAAAAAAAAAATCTGCTTGTACGGATTTATGAAAACTTGCTTGTCTTAGTCGAGACTCGAACCGGTGAAAAACGACAAAAAATTACATGCCGTTTTTAATATGCAGATCGAAAGGGTTACTGAAAAGGTTCATTTTCTCTAAATAACATTCACAATTCACGTGACGAGTGAAAACAAAATTATGAGGTAATTGTTAGTTTTCATGGCCTTCCGTTATTTTGATTGTGTATGTCATTTAGAGAAAAATGAACCTTATCAGTAACCCTTTCGATCCGCATCATAAAGTAGCGGGACGGCAAAAGCATCATAAAGTACAGCATGTATTTTTTTTGTCATATTTGACCGGTTCGAGTCCCGACTAATACAAGCTATTTTTCAAAAATCCATAAAAGCAGGATTTATTGTTTTTAAAAATAAATAATAAATAAATAAATATCTTGGGACAATTTACACTGATTGACCTAGTCCCAAACTAAGCAAAGCTTGTACTATGAGTACTAGACAACGGATATACATACTTATATAGATAAATACATACTTAAATACAAATAACATCCATGACTCAGGTACAAACATTCGTGTTCATCACACAAATATTTGCCCATACCAGGATTTGAACCCGGGACCTCTTGCACAGTAAGCAGACACATGTGCTACTGTGCCATACAGGTCGACAATAAAGGAAAGTCTCCTTTACACAGAATGTGCTATTTCCAGTATTTAAGGTAGTTGCCATTCATGTGGCATTCAAACTTTCCACTCTGTATATACTATAGAACCGGCCAAGTGCGAGTCGGACTCGCACTTGAAAGCTTCCGTACCATTATCTATAAAAACGGCAAAAAAATCACGTTTGTTGTATGGGAGCCCCTTTAAACATTTATTTTATTCTTCTTTTTAGTATCTGTTGTTATAGGGGCAACAGAAATACATCTTCTGTGAAAATTTCAACTATATCACGGTTCATGAGATACAGCTTGGTGACAGACGGACAGAAAGACGGGCAGACAGCGGAGTCTTGTAATAGGGTCCCGTTTTACCCTTTGGGTACGGAACCCTAAATACATCTTTTTTATCCTATACTCATAATACGTATAGCAAGGAATTTCAACAGTAATGTAATTTGTTACGGGGCCTTGGGCATAGTCAGTGTAGTTTTGAAGCCGTTAAAAATGATAAAAGCCAGCCATATACGAGTTAGACCGAAATCTAGTTTTCTTTTTTACTTGTTATTGTGGCCATAGTAATACATAGTATAATTTCCAGTATCCACCTATTAAGGTTCTAAAGATACAGCCCCGTGACAGACGGACCAACGGACGTATAGTGGAGGCTTAGTAATAGGGCCATGTTAGCACCGTTTGGGTACCTATCGAACTTTAAAAATACGGTTACACGAAAGAACGAGAGAATCAATGACCAGACTCACCAAGATTTTGTGCAGTAACTGTTGATGCACCAACTCCACATCCAACACTAATTGGAATTTCTGAAACCACATTTACAAAAATCTGGATTATTACTTGAAAAATTTACAAAAATAAAGCAGCTCATTTATAATGCTCATCGCACAAAAACTTACTAACTTTTAAAGCAGAAATCTATAGTACGTCTAACTACACAAAAACTACGGGAACTACTGTTCTAAAAAACTACAAGGCAAACTAAAAACGTAAAAAGCCTAAATCTACGTATTATTCTAATTAAATACACATTGACGACTATAATTGGAGCCTAAAATGTCGTATAATGTACGCTCGATTCGGCTTAGTTTTACAGATAAATAAATTTTTGTGTTGCTATGAACTTTCCAGTTCAAAAAGCCCTTATGAACCCGGAACCTCTAGCTTTATAGTCAGGGTCACTAATTACTAGGCTATTTGGTATTTGTTTATTGATTAAATGAAATTAAAAGCACATGTGTTTGTAAAAAAAACACGTCGATTAAATCCGCCGTTAAAGAAAGCCGCCATTGCTATTGAGCCATTATGCCTTGTGGATTCATCAGGACGCACGTTTAAAATTAAAAAGAAAAAATTTTGGTTACAGTCTACTAACTCATCAAATCAATCAATTAAAGCAAAAATCATCTTGTTACGGCTCGAGCCTACAAAAATAGTATTTTACATATTGCTACTTCCAAACAACACATTGCCTTATGTTTTGGGCAGGCGCTTCAACGCCGCAATGAGTTGCAATATTGCAACTGCTGCCAGTCTGAATCTTACCATGGAAAAGACAAGATATTACATTATCAAAATTGTATAGTCGACCAAGTAATTGCTTGACCACTTTTGAACTTTATCCCTTTGTAATACGGTCGAAAAGTGCCCAAGCAATTTCTTGGTCGACTATACATCGCTATATCGAAGATTAAAGTTTTATCTACTGAGTTTTCGTCCAAAGAAAATTCCATTCCTCTGTTAAACGAGGCAACACATCTTATTCTATCATGGTTTTGTCTCTTTCTTCGTTATGTCCCTTCTACAACTATAACTCAGAGAGGGAGAAGCATATTACATTTATTTATTATGAGAGAGAATCCCTCTAACAGCCACAATTTAAAAAAGGCATTGCCATAAGGAATTGTTAATAAAAAACGTCAAAATAATTCAATTATTATGTACTGGTTTTGCCCGCGACTTCGTCCGCGTAGACTTGTTTGATTGAAACATGCAATCTGCAATATTTCCTGGACAAATAAATTAGAATTAGTTGCTTTGCTGCTCATGACGTCACGGCGGCGCATAACTCACTTATCGCTATCCCGTGGGAACTATGCATTTTTACGGGATAAAAAGTATCCTATGTGTTAATCCAGGTTATAAAATATATGTGTGCCAAATTTCATCCAAATCCATTTAGTTGTTTTTGCGTGATTGAGTAACAAACATCCAAACATACAAACTTTCACATTTATAATAATAATTTAGTAGGATGAAAAAATCGAATAGTTAAAAAAGCCGAATTGGCCTTATGGCCTCAGTCTATTTAAATGCTACAGGTACGTCCCGGGCACGGTATATACGTGTGCAATATATATTTCATCTGTGTATCTTTTATAGTTTTCGAGAAAAAGTGACTGTGAACTGTGACAAACGGACGGACGAAACTATAAGGCGTCGTCCTAATAAGTGGCTAACGATTATTATACTCATCCCTAATCCCTTGCTGTAGGATTCTGCCTCTAGGAATAATAAATATCTTACTTTTGACATATGACATAAAAAGATTTCGGCCAGCAACAGATTTTATTACTAACTGGCAACAGGCATTTCATTCATATTTCGTACAAGCGACTGACTCCGTTTCCAACGACGCGCGACTGTGAGAACAGTCAAAAATAATAATTTTAAGTTTCACTTATTGATATTGCGTGTTTGAACTAACTCTTTTGCTTTGTAAAAAAAGGGTATTTTAAGCTCGTTGCCATTTTTATACACCTATTTTATTTCAGGAGTTCCATCAGTGTCTATTGGTTCCCATAATCCTTTGACCTCAACATGGCTAGTTTGGCGTTATACCCTTTCTTTTGAGATCACATGTGCATACCTGAGTTACAAACATACATACATAGACTGCTAAAAACAAAACACTTTCTTTAGGCTTTGCAGTAATCTGGTAAAAATAAACACAACTAATTGTGGATGTCCTCCTTTTTTAAAGTCTCTTACTACGAATAAATACTAGGGTTGGTTAAAATATACTTAGAGGAAAAATTGTGCATGTTTGTTTATTCTATTAACAATTTCCTATTAACAACGATAAGACAAATGCTTCTAGAAATAAAGGGAACACTTAATATTCTAACTTACCGACTGACTATTAACCATCATCATATTTGCTGATGGAAAAATCCATACAATTGTACAACAAAACTCCTAAGAAACAATTGAATAAAAAGATTTAGAATGACTTGGTTTATATTGACATTTTTTACTTTGTTTATGACTATAGGTGTCCCCTTTCATAGACTTTTATGTCTGACATATATTCTAAATACTCTACAAACTACACAGGCAAAATGTTCTATCTATAAATCTAAATAAATTGCCTACTAATTATTTTACATTTACCATATTGACCAGACAGTTTCATGTTTTTCTTTGGATTAAGCCCATAACTGTGGTCATGACTTATATGTTTCATGTTTAGTGCTATCTCAACTGCAAAAGTAATAAAACAAATATCAAAGTAGGATAATGATCCTATTTCATTGGAAATGTAAGTAATATCAGTGGATACTACATTATTTCTTATTTTATAACAGTAATACTGTGATTTGATTATAATTGTAATTATACTATTAATGCAGTAATAGTTAATAATAATGAGCATACCGTCTGCTTCAGTCCATTTTCTTTTTTGGGTTGTCAACTCGGTATTAATTTGCACAGCAACAGCATAGGAATGATCTCCTGGTGTCTGGACAGCTAAAATGTAAAAAAATACAAATTTATAACTTTTGTACTACCTACGACATAATAAATATCTCGGTGCTATGTTTTTATAGTGGTAGCTAGTTGCACACTGTATAGCCAGTTGCAAGTTAAAGTATGAATTTTTGTCTTAATTGTGTTTCGGGAACGATAACAATAAATAAACCTTTGAAAGATCACCTCTTAATGGATTATTTATCCTGAAAAATTCACAGAAAAAGAAGATTAAGGTCCAATATCAAGAGATTCAATTACTTCCATCTAGTGCCGTAACTAGAGCGATGCCAGAGGTGCTCGAGCACAGGGCGTAAGCCCTGAAGGGGTGCAGAAATATCCAGGACTACGTTTTGGGTCACGCATGGTAGTCAGTGGTATATTAAAGAGCGCAGCCACCGTTATAGAAGCTGGCACCGGGCGCATAAAGGCTAATTATGACACTGCTCCAAACAGAGCATGCCGTAGTGCTTACCCATCATCATCTGCAGCCATGATAAGTCCAGTATTGGACATAGGCCTTCCCTAATTCTCGCCATCTTGTTTTGCTGTTAGTCTCTCGATTCCACTACTACTTGGCTTACCCATACTACTTGGGAACCATGGATATGCTTACTTGTATTTAAGTATCTCCATATCTATGGTTTCAATTACTCTGGTACAAACATTCATATTCATCATACGAATGGCTGTCCTTATCAGTATTCCAATCCGCAAACTTCAACTTCTTAGTGAAATAGCACTTTTGCCTAGTTAATTTATGTTAGAAAAACTCATTGGTACATCAAACTAGGTTTGTTTTAATCACATAAACATCCCATTAACTGAACTACTAAACCACCAACACTTTCTATATCAAATTTACAATTCAGTAACAATATTATTTCTAAATCCATACTTAATATAAATGATTTACAGGAATCCATACAAGAGAATGAATACTTACAGACAGTAACAGGACAAGCGGGTTTGCGAGTTGACATTTCCTGTTCGGTAAATAGTGTGGGCCATGAGAATGGAATTCTCTTATCGCCCTTGAAAAACTTTTCTTCAAAGTGAAGTTTGCATACCTGAAAAATACAAAGATAGGTGTAGGGTGTTAACTTAGGAAAAATTATACTAAGAATATTTCATGATTCACACACCAAACTTCACACCTAAAAGAATGGGTCAAAATATTTGAGAATGTACTTGTTAGTAACATTTTGGTTTCGTAGTGTAACTAGTCATCTTTATTCAATTGAAGGACTTCACTTTATAACACTTGAATCTATTGATTATGTTCTTAAAAAAATACTACATCAAGAACAATTATTTCACTGTAAGCTCAACACTAAAATCTTTTTCCCAGGCAGGCACCACAGGCTTTCAGGTACTTTATGTATGAATCTATATAAATATCTAAGCTGAGCGTACATTAACCCTTATAACTCATAATAATAACTTACGCAGGAGTTGCGATCAATGCGGTTCCGGTGCATAAGCGACGACGTCAACCTTGAGCTGCGAGACCTCAGAAGGTCCATCCATACTTGCTCCAGGTGTTTGCTCCGGGGCCACCAGCACACACTTGCTGTCTGGGATGTAGATGAACAGCCGTCGACGAGGCACCTTCTGGCACGAGACATTTCTGAAAACACAAAAAGCAACCTACAAAACACCCACAGAAATTAAGTAAAATCACAAAACTTTTCTTTCCACAAGATAGCAGCTTGTGAAGCTGGTGACTGGTATTCTGCAACAAATAATAAAAGTTGAGTCGCTATTTAGGCCAATAAATCTTTCTTTCGCAAATTGAAAAAGAAAATTCGCATAAGAAAATGTCAACCGAAAATTAACGGTCAAAGTGATTTTTTTTAATTTTCTACGTCGTGTTGGCAGCAGGATATACAGACCAAATTTTATTTTTAATCTTCGCATTTACTGTCAATTTCAATTTCAACGCTGTCAATAGTGTCAAATCTGACGTTGATCCAACGGTATCCCAACCTTTAGAACTGAAAATGAATTCTATAACAAGCAGATAAGTTTGACATTAGGTTTCTTAAAAAAGTGGCATCTCTACGGTCGGCTCAAATGTATGGCTGTTTCCTAGCCGTGGACCAGACGAT